>OV816026.1:119136324-120627974 GCA_929113105.1 Agrypnus murinus
AAGCTAAATTATACTTTTATTAAAGTGTGTAGAATATATTTCTGGGTCGGAGATTTCACTGAGCATGAAAATGTATGCAGCTTATTACACATACCAAAGTTGAATGCATTAACCAAACTCATTTAATTATAAAATAATCTTGTGGCGGATAATCTATTGTTTTGCGAATAACGAATAAAACAAAACTGAATAATGTATGCTATATAACTTTAGCAATTAGTTACTAAAACATGTTTGATACAATTCACTGTACGAGCAATATTTTTCGAAAAAGTACGTTCTTATTTTGTATTGTATGCATTGAATTACAGGATGGTGGTTTTTAAAATGCAGAAACAGGCAAGCTAAAACAGCTGATATATTAATTAAGATATTTTGACATGAGTAAATCAATTCGACTCAGTTATTTTCATTGTAACTATAATTGTATTGATCAAACAACGCACTCATTTTACAACGCTGCTGCTAAAAACGTTTTTAGAAAATGACCCTACGCAGGTCAGAAATGACAGAAATTTATGAGCTTCTCTTTCTGCGCCCGTCTTTCTACAGCGTAGGATTAAATAGCGAAATAGGGTTGTATACTTTGTAATTATTATGCTGGGTAGCCACAATCTTTGTGTGAAAGAAGGCAGCGGAAATAATTCGTATCGTAGACGTGTTGATTTGAAACACTTTGGCGCGAATAAACCTTGGAAGACGTTCTTGGTTGAATAATTAAAAACAAACAAAAACGACTACACTATTTTTAACTTAAAATTTAATCAAATCCTATTTTCCGTATGTAGCTCAAAGAATTTTCTAAAATTCATAATATGGATTTAAAGTGACAAGATCTGTGAAAAAGGATCACGGGTTTGGTGGCGATGGTCAATCCTGATATGTTAGGGCGGACACGTCGGAAAATTGATTACGAAGTTGATATGTAACGTGCAACAAAACCGCCCCTAACATTTTATTCGCCATATAAGCATTCGCTTTCCATATTGCTTACTTTATAAACTTTAAGAGAAGAAAAAAGTATTTCAAGATAAATAAGATGTATGTCATGATATATGTCAATTATGTTATAAACAAGAATTTGATTAAAGTGCAAGGTTATAAATAATTAAAGATAAAAATAAGTAAGAGGATTCTGTCGGTTCCAATTTATTTGGATGAATTTGATCCTTAATGGGATCAATACCTTTTTGAAATAACCCTCTTTACCCGATTGAGTTTTCACGTCTAAGGGTTGGTGGCTGTACCTGATGTGCATTCAGTGGCCTTTAGGGATTAAGGAATATTCAGTTCGCTTAGTCTTGTAGCACCTTGGTTTCAATTGAATATGTTCAAGCATGTTATTGATCTCTGAAATTTCAGATTGAACTTACTAAGCCGGATATTAAACGAAGTGAATAATTTTAATCTGCTTTTGAGACGATTTAATTTTAAAATATGCTATAGTAAATATTTGCAACTTTTTCAATTTTCAGTTTTATGCTGTATAAATTGAGTGCAGACGAAATTGATGTAATATACTTATTTTGTACTTTATTATTTGGAGGCCCATCCATAAACCATAACCTAATTAACAGATTTAAATAAAAACTGGATTTTGTAAGGTATATATATTTTTATACTTTTATTGTTGTTGAGATAACATTATTTATCATGAGATTCTAATTTCTTTTAATTGTTAATGGACACAATTTGTTACCATGAAAAGACGGGGTTCACTCTTTTCATGTATAGTGTCAATTTCAAAAGTTATAAGTAAAATACATCTTAGAGTCACTACATCTAGTCACCTAGGTCGAGCTGCTCTATCAGGTACCGCAAAACGCCGCCATATTGGGACAAAAGAAGCACAAAATTGTTCATTATTCATATCTGATTGCATTAATCAAATCCACGTTTACTTTAAAAGGTTTTTCTTATTCTGAAAGATCAAACCTCAGTCCATATCGTTAAATTAATGTTCAACTGTAGATAAAGTCGGAGGGAGAGAGGGTCATCGTAATATGAAGCACTATTATCCTCTAAATGTAATTTAACTTTTTTATTTTGTCCATTTACACTTAAAACTATCGATATAGCTTCCATATAGAACTCGTTTTCGATGTCTGTACTGAACACAATAATTCATTTGCGTCATTGCGAAAACTGTAAATAAAAACACAAACGCATTAAATTTTGTTAATTGGACTATTATCTATTGGATTTCTAGTTAAAACGTTAAACAAATTGTATCAACGTACAACAGATAACTAATAAAATTAAATATATGATATATGTTGATCAAATATATCAACATATATTGGCAACATATTGGGCCAATAATATATAGTAGGAGTATTTGTTAAAAATTGTAGCTTAAGTTTGATATTTCATTCACTTCAATAAAAATCTGTAAAAATGTATTAAAGGCGAGATAATGCTATTTTTAATAAATTTGAAATTACATAATTATGTTTCTACTATTATCGTATTTACACGTTCTGAAAATGAATCACAGACATATTGTTTACATAGTTTTATTCATGTTTAAACAAAACACTAATTAAACTAAGCGGTTATAGCAATTAAAATATATGGATATTATAGTGAATATTCACAGTATATAATGAATATAAATAACTGGCACACTAACAAAACAGTAAATATAAATTTTTCAACTAGAAAGATCAGCAGCAGATATCGCAACACTAAAACAGATGGTTGAGAACGGCTGCTTGTGCGTTATTGGGCGCCGAATTTGAAATGCGATCATTATGAATTTATACTGAAGTATACAATAATTAAGTATTGAGGTATTATTAGTATTCAGTATTTGGTAAAACCGTGTGAGTTATTGTAACTTGTAATTATTTTTCATTTTTCTCGACGTGGTACACATTTGTAAAACATTTTCACGTATATAAGGCACCCGCCTATGTATAGCTATTTCGATTCCTTAAATAATCAAGTAACCTTGTTCAATGGCTGCTTATTCAGTCAACTATAAAGGTGAAATATTAACTGCTGAATCTCAAAATCATGATTTGGAGTGAGAGTAAAATACGTTCAAACTGTAGTGGAGAGTGTATTGCAAACACACACTGATCTAACTTTTAAGAGTTGTTGACAGTTATTAGATATTCCAAAGCACTCTATCAAGAACTTGTTTAAGAAGGATGAGTAACACAAAATAACAATTTTAATGAAGATTTTGCTCTCCACTACAGTTTGAACGCATTTTATTCTCACACCAAATCATGATTTTGATTTTCCCTGTATTCCAGCCAATGTTTTAAAAACTTTGTACTTGATTATGGATTTACAAGTCATGCAGAGCTTTTTATCAAGAATATTTTTTTGTGAAATGTAAGATAAACCTTTTCTTCATTTGTATAAACCTTTTTGGGACACACTGTATATAGCAATATTGGCTACATATGTTGGGTGTCAGTCTTTAAGCGATGTAATACCAATCTTAGTTGAATCTTCCAAATATTGGGCCTGAATATAATATGTTACCCATATAGCACCAATATTGGGTCAATATCTTGTGCTACTGGGGAGACTACTTCTTAAAATAATTAGACTGGATACACTTTATAGGTAAGTTGTTTTATTTTGTTTCCAAACTTTTTATTATTATTATTATTGTACAATTACAATATTATTTATAGTTTATACAATTCTCTTTCAATAAACATAATTAAGTTTGATAATCAATTTATTATGTTTAATACCTCTTTAAATAAAATGTTTCTTGTAAAAACTTATCTTTCAATTTTCTTGTTATTTTTTTGTTAAGGGAAACGATTATTAATATTCCCTTCTCATCATTTAATTATTTTGTCAAGATAGTGATATTATCAATAATCGTTTACCTCCATGGTATCTAAGTTTTCTTTCCTATCTACTGACAAACTTTTACATTTTATCTTTCATGTATGACATCTTAAAATTATTATTTAATTTATTAATCTATTACAATTTAATTTCTTTTTTTTAATTCATTGCAAACACAAAGATGATTTTGAAGTCATATTCTTAAAGAAAACCAACTCTACAAGATATCCCATCAACAATGATCATCATTGACTCTTCAAGACAATCCCTACAATATCCTTGTGTTATGAAATACCATCACCCTTTTTGTATTTAAAATTGTAATGTATCCTTTGAATTTTGATTAAAGCTTTAACCCTTTGAATAATTATTTTCAATCGAAAATATCATCCCAATATATACTTCTTAAAACTTTTTTTTATATTTTAAAAGGGATTTGAATTTGGTATTACGAATGCAACTGAAATCGAGAACGTGAATTTTTACCATAAGCCGATATTTTCGCTTTAATAGTTTAACAAATTATTTTACAGTATGATAAGATTATGTTGACAGTTTTCAAATATAGATAAGTGTAGGTATAGTATAGCCGTACATCCTGCCGTCTACAGCTTTTTGACGAGATAGCTTTATCGTTCAATTTGTCATTCCAAACACATATGCATGATGTAGCTGATGTCTAAAAGGTTTTATACACCGTGGGCCAAATTAAATTGCATATTTTTTGAATACCTATACCGTTTTCATCTCTTAGTTCATTTGATTGATTTGTTTGAGAACGTTGAGAACTCTATAGTGTAATGATTTTTTTAGTTAATTAAATAAAAGATAAGGTTTCAATTTAAAGAAAAAAGGATACATCAATCATGATATAAAGAGATATTTATATATATTTAATATAAAGTGGAAATGATCAATAGATTTTAAATATTCAATTATAGTTATTGTTATACAGTTTTGGTGTTCTTAAAAAGGTTTCTTTATGAATGATCTTGAACATTTAAAATTGCCGCGAGCTAGAAAAAGAAATAAAACATAAATGCCAAAACATACCAATTAAGGTTATGAAAAGTCTTAGTAAGCATAGAAATGGAAACTCTTATTTATACAATAATGATACAGGAGAAGGTAACAGGTATTACCTATCTTTCAAAATTATTGTATATAATAAAAGCTCATCTCGAAAGATATAATTGAGGGGGCAAGTTTATATCTAGGCTTAATAGATTCTAGCATATAGAGGAATTCATCTTCGTAGTGATCATAGAGGTATAGCTGATCTGAAAATCGAAAGGAATAAATCCAAAAGCATCGTCATCTTAACCAGAAAACTTCAGTTTAGTGAAATTGTTTAAAATAGCAGAGCAAAGTGAGTGTGCAAGCATTCATCAAATGCTTTTTTTAAAGGATACGAAATCACTTACTCTATAATTCTTTAGGAAGCTAGTAGATTAGTAATACCATTAAAGGTTTGTTTGGTAAGCTGCAAGCCTTTTCATAGTAATTAAATTTCCTAAAATAGAATTTATAACATAGTAAATTCATAAAGAAAAAAGATAATATAATTCCAATACTTGCCTGTCAAATATGGTTATAATTTACTTCACAAAATTAATAACTTTTATTTAAATAAATAGAGGAAACTCAAATTAGTTAATAGTAAATATTATTTCAGATCTGTTGGAATTAAGAATTGAAATGAATCTAGAAGGAAGCTGCGATAAGCTACGAAATCGAGAGTTTTTGTAGATTTATTAAGTTTATTTACTGATTGGTTTGATTGAAGAAGTTTCAGTTTTAATAAAATCATTCTTAAAAGTTACTTTAGATAAAAGCAAATTACAAATTTTTGCAACAATTTAAAACGGGAATATTATTACTTACTAAACTTAATAAATAATGAAAATGTATCGTAATTCTAAGCTTTATCGTCTTTTCACAAAACCATGCATTATGTGTGGCATGAATAAAACCAATATACTTGCTAATACTACAAATATTAGTATTTACTACGTAGTATTTACTTCAATATCCAAGAAGTTAGGAAAATGCAAAATAGATACTTCTATTTTCCGGGAGTTATTACAGTGAATAGCATTCTTGTGAAAACTTAAAACTATCGAAGTGTTTACTACACACACGAAGTATACCAACTTTGTCAAGTACATACTACAATTTTAACGAAAATTGCAATGTTTACTTCAACATTAGCGAAGTTGGTATTACAGCAGCTTAACTTCGCGTACTACAGCTGCAAGGTCTTTAAAAATGGCCCAGGTAAGCAATAAAAAAAGAATTACACTTAAATTTATCAAAAATACATAACTACTTTTTGTTAGGTTTAACAGGAAATAACCATAATAAATAATAAACTAAACGTGATGCACTGTCAAGTATAAATTGGGCTGTTTCTAAGTAGCTTATTAGGTATGAAGTTCATCAAAGTTTAAATAACTAAGTACGTACTTAATATAAATAATAATAATAATAATAAATCTATATTTATTCTACTTTCTAATTTACATATTTGAAAATACATATTTCAATTGCAGAAAGGGATAGGATTCAGCTTCGCTGATCTTTCCATCCTTCCCCAGCCTAGCAGGTAGATCTAAGCTGGAACGAGCCACCCATCCAACTACTGACCGCGTCCGGCTATACTTTACCCACACGATCGTCGTGTGGTCGATAGCTACATTAGACTACCTGCTGGGATGTGGATATGTCCTATTATATGAACTAAACGGTCAGCACTTAATAATTAAGCTATGATTAAGTTTATTAATTGATATTTGCGTGTAAAGGTGATCCTGGAAAGCAAGTCGGGGTTGGTGTTGATCTTGGGATTCATCAAACTACTGCACGTCTAAAGTTGTTGATAAGGTCTCGCGTGCAATCTATACAAAAAAATTACTGACTCAAATTTTCTACTACAGGTGAAGAACTTAACAATTCTGTTTTTTATACTTCTGCAAACTTTATTTTACAACCATAAATTTTAAAGTGTAAATCATCTATTTGCCATATCTTTTCATAGCCGCTGCTTGTTAGTAAAATTGACCTCTCTACTGAAGTATCATTTTCATTATAAATTACGGGACTTTGATGAAAGTAATTACTTGTAATGGTAAAAATAGATACATTTTCTTGTAAGGAACTCTACTGATCCGCAAATAGACAAGTTTAACTACACTTTGGTATTATCACTGCTGTACTGAAAAGTTTAAATTTTACTTTGCAACTATCAACTCATCTGGTGATATCTTGTTTTGTACATCACGTTTCGTTTGCCGACGAAGGACTACCTGAAGCCTTCTCGCTTCGTGCGGAAAAACTGATGGCGTTTAAGATTTCTTATTTGGTGCGTTGTTTACCTGCACTTCTTTACCTGCTCATATGTAAATATCAAGTACGATAGTAAGTTTAATGTTCTAAACTTCAACCAACCCGCGCTAGCTAAAAGTCATCAGACGATTTTGGACTTAGGTTAGGTTAGGCTAGGCCAGTAAATATTAGGTTAGGTAAATCTAGCTTAGGTTACGTCAAGCGGCCCAACTGGTTTAAAAATCACAAAAATTAAGAGAAAAGTAGGTATAGGGCCACCTAGGCCAGACAGTTCTAGGGACCCTAGATTTTCTGTCTCTCTCTAATCTGGTGACTTTTTGTCTGTCTCTCTCTCTAGGTGCGGCCATTTTGAATCGCCATTTTGAATAGCCATTTTGAATAGCCATTTTGAATAGCCATTTTGAATCGCCATTTTGGATCGCCATTTTGAATAGCCATTTTGAATCGCCATTTTGAATCGTCATTTTGAAATGTCATTTTGAATCTGTCAATTTTGAATGTCATTTACCTATCCGCCATTTGTATCTATCATTTTCAATTTGTCATCTTAGATTTCCCGCCCTTGGATTTGAATTTTTAGTAATTTAATTCGCGGGGTCATTAGCGGATCATTTTTATATCTCGCGGGGTCATCTGCGTATCTCATCTTTCTCATCTCCCTCTCTCTCTCTCCTCATTTCCCGCTGAAAGATTTGAATTCCTAGCGCTGCTAATGCCATCTATCGGTGACGTCATATGATCGGTATAGTAGATTTCTATACGCCTGTAGATAGGCAACCCACTATATTTTTTTTATAAAAATCAATGGAGCCAACAGGGTTTGAACCGGGGACCGCTCGAATGGTAGCCAGCCAATGCATCCACTACACCAACGAGATAATCTATTAAAGCACTGTAAACTGGTTATAAAAAAATTGTTGACTAGCGACTACGTACTCATAACATAATACATGTTAGTAATTTGTAGTATTATATCATACGGCTCCCTCTTCCTCCTGCATGTGTCATGATTGATTGATTAAGTAGATGATTATTCCTGTGCTGTGATTGATTAAAGGGTCAACATATAAAATAGGTATAAATTATCATATCTAGAAGAAACAAGTTAAAAATTCAATTAAAGAATCATTTAAAAAAAACATATTAATGGATAAATACTTAAAAGCAATTTAAAACATTCGATTACACAATAAACAGAATTTGTTTGCTAAAGAATCAATTACAATAAGATTAATTAGTTTTTATATGACTACATTGTTTAGTTATAAAATATTAAAAATTGTTATATTTAGGAATAATAATTTAAAAATTCGATAAAAGAATCATTAGGGTTTTTCTGAACAAGATAATTAAAAAGTTTGTTATTTCTAATAATCAACTAGATTGATTTTATTATTTTTAAACTTTCAACATATAAGCTTATACCTAAAATATTTAGATCTGTTCAGTTCAACTGAAGCTCTCATCATCGATTAATATATGTTTCTTGTTTTATTCTGAAATCCAATTTGGTAAGTTACTTTTCCGATTTTAATGATATTATGAAAACTAATGACTTTGAACTTTGTTTTAGATTGCACCGTACCATCTGGAGTTCACAGCTGATTCTTATAGTGATTTAATGTTGTTGGCGCCTTTCATAGTTACTGTTTTATTATATCCCTTCGCTGTTAATATTAAGGTAGGTCTTATGTTAATAATTATTTTGTTTAAAACTTAAATATATTCGGAATGGTTTCTGATCTAATTTTTTAACAATGTATTAAGCTTATTACATAAGTCTTTTTTGTCTAAAACTTCAATATATCAGTTAGATTTAATAATCCGATAGAACATGTAGGTGTAAGTACAGTCAAAGGGATTGACTTTAACACATCTCGTACATTTTAATTCCCATAATTTAGTTTTCAATGTTGTACGCACTTTTATTATTACATTATAATTGTAATATTTAAATCTCAATGCCTAAGGTATGTTTTAAATGGATAAATACTTAAAAGTAATTTAAAACATTCGATTATACAATAAACAGAATTTGTTTGCTAAAGAATCAATTACAATAAGATTAATTAGTTTTTATATGACTACATTGTTTAGTTATAAAATATTAAAAATTGTTATATCTAGGAATAATAATTTAAAAATTCGATAAAAGAATCATTAGGGTTTTTCTGAACAAGATAATTAAAAAGTTTGTTATTTCTAATAATCAACTAGATTGATTTTATTATTTTTAAACTTTCAACATATAAGCTTATACCTAAAATAAGATACAATATATAGTATGCTCAAGGGGCTGGATATAAACCACGTAAACCGTCTGGTTATAAGCTTAGGACTTAACCCCGAGACCACGGAGCTTGTCTTTTAAATTACTACATACGAGTTATTTATAAAAATGCTTTCACATATATTTGATTAAATCCAATTTATTTAAAAATAATTCCCGGAAAATATTTATAAATATTGTACATTAATAATATTAAATCTTTAGGATTCTAAAATTATAAGCCAATTCAAACTAAATGTTTTTGCATGAAAATACGTACAAACTAATTAACCATGTTGTTTTCGACATTCTTTAAAACTGCTTTCAAGCATAAATAAACAAACGTTCTTACAAATGACTGAAATGAATTTAGATTTTATAAATAATTTGTTCAAATATAAATTTCATAACAAAAGAATTAGCTTTTCTTGGAAGCAAATTTAAAAAAAAAACATTTCAATTTTAAACGTGATTTTTCTAGCCTATAGATCAGCAGTTAGAAACACGGGCCTGCTAAATGCCTGCAATTCACCTACCCTATCAATATGTTGTACAATTTTAGATATGTAATGTATACGTTTTGTTTCTTACTTAAGTCTATTTTGTTTGTATGTTTGTAATATTTAGACATTTACGAAAATTAAATCAAGCTGAACAGCAGATTACTATTTTAAATTTAATAGATCATACGAATTGTCTTACCCTGTTCTGAATGACTGCTTTGTATAAATTGTGCATTGTTTGTAAATGCTCTCTGAACTAAAATATTCTTATATGAGAGAAATGTTATATAAGTCAATACAGCCCTATAACTATCATTTATTGAGCTATACAAAGAGATTTATATCTACGCTAAACTAAAAATTAATAGAAGTATTGCATTCCTGATATCATAAGATAACGATAAAACACATGATTATTCTTAGACTAAGGTCTAATTTAGGTAGTCAAAATGTAGGTAATCGAATTGTAGGTACATATCATGATGTGACATCATACAATTATATTCTAGTAAGAATTGTAATAAAGTCACTGCTATAAATAACAACATTCTTTATCACGATCATCTATCATTATCATAATCATCTAATGTCATGCAGAGTCAGCAGCTAGCTCCTAAGTTCGTATATGCGAGAATCGGTATTATATAACACACACATCAGTCTACATTCATTGCTCTAATATTGATAGGAACTTTCTAGAATCTATAAAGTTGTACTACATATATTCAACTAATTTGAATATACGATAACTGATACTCATTATACTTCTATGCATACAATCGAGGTATAATGAAGGGACAGGAACACTACCCGTCGATTTATACTGATCGACCAGAGCAATCGGTTGTTCTATCCTACGTTGAGAAAATAATTATACTATGTAAGCATAAATACGCTACATATGATTGCGAGCCTGAGTATAAGCATAAACCCTATACTACATATTTTTACCCTTTTTCATTATATCTACTACAGACGAGGTGAAGAATAGGTACATTTAACATGCGTATGCTACAATTATCTAATTTCTAGTTTTCTAGACGTAATGTAATTTTGAACAGATTTTAACCCTTTTCGTTATATCTACTACCCTTGTAAGCGATTTCTACATATACGTTCTTATTGTTTATACACCATATAGATATTCGTAGCATCTAAAGTAAACTCTTATTTAAACGTTATTTTACAATATATCATACATTTCAGCAGCTCGTATGATTATCCGTCTCTATCGTAACCCAGTATGTAAGGACATTATGTTAAATACTATCTCATACATGTAAATAAACATTTCTTTAAAGAGTTTGTTAGGTCACCTAATCTGTTATAATATTACTATGATATTAGATCTCGTCGATTACAGTTTTACCATTAGGACATACTTAGTAGGTTATATGTGCTAAGTAAAATAATAAACAGATATTTCGAAAATTGTATGCATTCTTGAGAGAACGGGGTATAATATTTAAAAACACACTGTAGAAAACATATCAGCAGAGAAAGGGAATACATAAATACAGTATGTTTTGTATGATGAGTTGTCGTCAGTTTAAAAGAAATAAGTTCGTCGCCATATTTAAACGTTATTTTACAATACATCATACATTTTCAATAGCTTCGAAATACGCAGATATGTAATAATATATTATATACTCTTGTAGGTTATTCAACGTATCTATAGTAAACTCTTATGATTAATAATAATCTGTAACCTTATTGTTTTTTATTACATCACAGGTTAGAGCATACGAATATAATTTAGGTTAGATTAGGTTAGAGCCTACGAATACATTTTTAGGGCAGAACGTAGGGAGCAGAGTAAGTACAAAACAACATACTTTCATACAAGAACGTTTATTGATACGAGTAGTTTCGACGCTACTTAAAACATAATACATAACTTATATATATATATATATATATATATATATATATATATATATATATATATAATATCTATTAAAATAGTACATTTCGTATACACTAATAATGGTACTACATACCCGACTATAAAGTAAACATGGTAAGTATAACAGCAGTTTAAAAGAATAGATAGTAAATATAACTATATCTAATTATTTTATAAAATACTATGTTAACTAAGAGGTTATATACAGAATATATACGCCTGTATTCGACCTCTAGAGGGTTCATAAGACTAGACTAGACCAGACCAGACCAGACCAGACTAGACCAGACCAGACCAGACCAGACCAGACCAGACCAGACCAGACCAGATCATACCAGACCATACCAGACCAGACTAGACTAGACTATAGATGATAGACAGTAAAATCATGAACAATTATACCACCTGTAATATAATAGAGCTTACTTGATATTTTAAAATTAGTGGCTGAATCTAATTATTACAGAAATTCAATTGTAGAAACTGAAGATGTAATCTTTAAAACATCTAAAGTTAGAAGTTTTTAGTAGTCAGGTTAGATTAATAGAGGGTGTTATAATCAAATCGTTTTTAGAAACTATTTGTTTTGTAATATTGGCGCCGTAAGAAAAAACAACATAGCTGTAGTCTTGATTTTGAAATTGAGATAGCTCGGAACAAAACGATGAATACAAAGTTTAGAAGTTTATTTCAAAATTCTGTGATAAAAAACATTAATTCTTCTTTACTTTACTTTAAAACCCAAAATTGCATGATAAATCAATATAATATTAATATAAATGATTAAGCAATATAAATGATTAAATTAAATGAAGCAATCTAGGTTAGACCCCAAAAATTATATTAAGGTTCTAGATTTTAGACTCCGGTTGTTGCAAAGATTCAAGAATCTCTATTAAGATTAGTTCATAAAACATTTATTAGGTTAGAGCATGTAGCTACTTACAAAAAATCTCTATTAAGATTAGTTCATAAAATATTTATTAGGTTAGACCATTGTAGCTACTTACAAAATCGTCATTAACATTCGAAAAACTTACATATAATATTAGTTGGGTTACAGTCTACGAATATATTTTAGGTTAGATTTAGGTCGCGCGCGACCTCAGTATAAGTCGATCAGTATAAATCGACGGGTAGTGTTCCTGTTCCTTCATTAGTCGTGATGGACCAGCGTAAGAAGAAGAATGGCTCTGGTCGACAGGATTGCAAAATACAGTGTCCGGTTTGCTTCAAGTCTTTCGCGAGGCCATTCACCTGCAAGAGACACGTAAAAACCATACCCGATTCAAACAGAATCTGCTGTTCTAGCTGTGTCAAAACTTTTTCAAGCTCTGACAACTTAAAAAGTATCTTTCACGCATCGACAGCTATAAAAGGCATTTAAAAAACGTACATAATAACGCAAATGTTGTAAAGACAGCTCTGGTAAAGGAAGCAAATGGACCTACTGATATCGTTGAGACAGAAGAAGAAGAAGAAGATATGACTTCAACCATGCATTTGGGTATTGATGAATGTGGTTCCTCGTTTACCAACTATGATAGTAACGAAGAGTTGAACAAGGAAAGGGCTACCGGTACAGTTCCAATGAGTCAGTCGTCGACTTTATACGTATTAGTATTGCTGCGAGGGCATACGACGACTCAGAGACCCGTAGAACTACAACAGTCGTCATAGAAAACAACTTATGATCTATATTCTTGTATTATGTTATGTATACTAAATAAATGTTTGTAAAATAACTTTATATGTTTTATTTATCACGCCCATACTCTGATTTCTTGTCTAACAGGGTGGACTCAGCCATTTTTTGTTTCAAGACTGTTTCTAGCCTAAGGATGTATAGCCCCAGGGTTAATTAATTGAGTTTGACCTGTAGAGCATATTATGTTAGCGTTCAGTTAGTATGGCTTTGATATCCCTAATTGTTATTTATGCCAAACCTGACTACATGTATTGTTAAAGTAAAATTTAGAGGTAATATACAGGAATATATGCGCCTGTATCCGATCTCTAAAATATAAGCCTTTTAAGTCTTTTAAATATTACTTTGTAGAGCTATGTTCAACAGGTATGCGCTAAATATGTTAATGTCAGCCTTGTACATAAAATATATATATAGGTCATTTGTTGCACGGAAAATTAAACTTCTCTGTAACGTATATCCTATATTACTTTGTACAACTGCGTTCATCAGGTATGCAATCAGCAGTAGAGTATCATACGTACCTGGTATAATATAACGCTTATCAGTAGGTCCCTCGTTAGGAATTTTAAAAATAATGAAATTTTTATTGAATCAGCTAAATAGATAATGTACTTATAAGTGAATCTCTAAATAACGAATGCGTTAACAGCATTCCTGCATTAATATACATAACGTTTCATCGTGTTTTTTCAAAACACATTTCATTGTAAAAGAATAAGAATAATTTCAATTTTATTTATCAGGCGATATACATTATATTATTTTCATATATTAGTATTCAAATTGAATAGACTACCTGTTAAATTTCATACCTTATTCGTCTCGATGAACATACAGTCAGCATACAGTTGATATCTTTCTGTCTTTACTTTACCTAGGTAAACCAATCCTAGAGACAGAGTTGTATTCGCTATCTTTAGGTTGAGATCGACCATTTTTTTTTCAGTAAGTTTGTCGGTGAATCTTTTGGGTAGATATGTTATAGACTTATATTTCGAAGGTATCGAAAATAATTACAAATTAGTATTAATTATACGAGTTAATATCCTACAAAAGTATATAGTAAATTATTACATATCTTCATATTTCGGAGTTGCTGAAATGTATGATATATTGTAAAATAACGTTTAAATAAGAGTTTACTTTAGATGCTACGAATATCTATATGGTGTATAAACAATAAGAACGTATATGTAGAAATCGCTTACAGGGGTAGTAGATATAACGAAAAGGGTTAAAATCTGTTCAAAATTACATTACGTCTAGAAAACTAGAAATTAGATAATTGTAGCATACGCATGTTAAATGTACCTATTCATTCACCTCGTCTGTAGTAGATATAATGAAAAAGGATAAAAATCTGTAGTATAGGGTTTATGCTTATACTCAGGCTCGCAATCATATGTAGCGTATCGATGCTTACATAGTATAATTATTTTCTCAACGTAGGATATATCGATATTCTTCTAGTTTGATTAAATCCTATAAGTTATATTCATTTCACCCTTTTTATTCTGTTAAGACATTTATAATAATCATAGGGAGCCTGGTATGGGCATAAACCGATTGCACTTATTCTTTCACCTCGTCAGTAGTTAGACTCGAATTTTATGATTTCATATATGAAGAATACGTTTAGTGATGAATACTCTGTGTTCTAGAATACTTGTATAGGGGCTAGGAAGCTTGATTTGAATACTACAATCTTGATCACTCGGTTGGAGTGTACTGATACCTCGATTGTATGCATAGAAGTATAATGAGTATCAGTTATCGTATATTCAAATTAGTTGAATATATGTAGTACAACTTTATAGATTCTAGAAAGTTCCTATCAATATTAGAGCAATGAATGTAGACTGATGTGTGTGTTATATAATACCGATTCTCGCATATACGAACTTAGGAGCTAGCTGCTGACTCTGCATGACATTAGATGATTATGATAATGATAGATGATCGTGATAAAGAATGTTGTTATTTATAGCAGTGACTTTATTACAATTCTTACTAGAATATAATTGTATGATGTCACATCATGATATGTACCTACAATTCGATTACCTACATTTTGACTACCTAAATTAGACCTTAGTCTAAGAATAATCATGTGTTTTATCGTTATCTTATGATATCAGGAATGCAATACTTCTATTAATCTTTAGTTTAGCGTAGATATAAATCTCTTTGTATAGCTCAATAAATGATAGTTATAGGGCTGTATTGACTTATATAACATTTCTCTCATATATGAATATTTTAGTTCAGAGAGCATTTACAAACAATGCACAATTTATACAAAGCAGTCATTCAGAACAGGGTAAGACAATTCGTATGATCTATTAAATTTAAAATAGTAATCTGCTGTTCAGCTTGATTTAATTTTCGTAAATGTCTAAATATTACAAACATACAAACAAAATAGACTTAAGTAAGAAACAAAACGTATACATTACATATCTAAAATTGTACAACATATTGATAGGGTAGGTGAATTGCAGGCATTTAGCAGGCCCGTGTTTCTAACTGCTGATCTATAGGCTAGAAAAATCACGTTTAAAATTGAAATGTTTTTTTTTTAAATTTGCTTCCAAGAAAAGCTAATTCTTTTGTTATGAAATTTATATTTGAACAAATTATTTATAAAATCTAAATTCATTTCAGTCATTTGTAAGAACGTTTGTTTATTTATGCTTGAAAGCAGTTTTAAAGAATGTCGAAAACAACATGGTTAATTAGTTTGTACGTATTTTCATGCAAAAACATTTAGTTTGAATTGGCTTATAATTTTAGAATCCTAAAGATTTAATATTATTAATGTACAATATTTATAAATATTTTCCGGGAATTATTTTTAAATAAATTGGATTTAATCAAATATATGTGAAAGCATTTTTATAAATAACTCGTATGTAGTAATTTAAAAGACAAGCTCCGTGGTCTCGGGGTTAAGTCCTAAGCTTATAACCAGACGGTTTACGTGGTTTATATCCAGCCCCTTGAGCATACTATATATTGTATCTTATTTTAGGTATAAGCTTATATGTTGAAAGTTTAAAAATAATAAAATCAATCTAGTTGATTATTAGAAATAACAAACTTTTTAATTATCTTGTTCAGAAAAACCCTAATGATTCTTTTATCGAATTTTTAAATTATTATTCCTAGATATAACAATTTTTAATATTTTATAACTAAACAATGTAGTCATATAAAAACTAATTAATCTTATTGTAATTGATTCTTTAGCAAACAAATTCTGTTTATTGTATAATCGAATGTTTTAAATTGCTTTTAAGTATTTATCCATTTAAAACATACCTTAGGCATTGAGATTTAAATATTACAATTATAATGTAATAATAAAAGTGCGTACAACATTGAAAACTAAATTATGGGAATTAAAATGTACGAGATGTGTTAAAGTCAATCCCTTTGACTGTACTTACACCTACATGTTCTATCGGATTATTAAATCTAACTGATATATTGAAGTTTTAGACAAAAAAGACTTATGTAATAAGCTTAATACATTGTTAAAAAATTAGATCAGAAACCATTCCGAATATATTTAAGTTTTAAACAAAATAATTATTAACATAAGACCTACCTTAATATTAACAGCGAAGGGATATAATAAAACAGTAACTATGAAAGGCGCCAACAACATTAAATCACTATAAGAATCAGCTGTGAACTCCAGATGGTACGGTGCAATCTAAAACAAAGTTCAAAGTCATTAGTTTTCATAATATCATTAAAATCGGAAAAGTAACTTACCAAATTGGATTT
Source organism: Agrypnus murinus (assembly GCA_929113105.1). Lineage (NCBI taxonomy): Eukaryota > Metazoa > Arthropoda > Insecta > Coleoptera > Elateridae > Agrypnus > Agrypnus murinus. The sequence goes on from OV816026.1 coordinate 119,153,673, forward strand.
CAGAATAAAACAAGAAACATATATTAATCGATGATGAGAGCTTCAGTTGAACTGAACAGATCTAAATATTTTAGGTATAAGCTTATATGTTGAAAGTTTAAAAATAATAAAATCAATCTAGTTGATTATTAGAAATAACAAACTTTTTAATTATCTTGTTCAGAAAAACCCTAATGATTCTTTTATCGAATTTTTAAATTATTATTCCTAAATATAACAATTTTTAATATTTTATAACTAAACAATGTAGTCATATAAAAACTAATTAATCTTATTGTAATTGATTCTTTAGCAAACAAATTCTGTTTATTGTGTAATCGAATGTTTTAAATTGCTTTTAAGTATTTATCCATTAATATGTTTTTTTTAAATGATTCTTTAATTGAATTTTTAACTTGTTTCTTCTAGATATGATAATTTATACCTATTTTATATGTTGACCCTTTAATCAATCACAGCACAGGAATAATCATCTACTTAATCAATCAATCATGACACATGCAGGAGGAAGAGGGAGCCGTATGATATAATACTACAAATTACTAACATGTATTATGTTATGAGTACGTAGTCGCTAGTCAACAATTTTTTTATAACCAGTTTACAGTGCTTTAATAGATTATCTCGTTGGTGTAGTGGATGCATTGGCTGGCTACCATTCGAGCGGTCCCCGGTTCAAACCCTGTTGGCTCCATTGATTTTTATAAAAAAAATATAGTGGGTTGCCTATCTACAGGCGTATAGAAATCTACTATACCGATCATATGACGTCACCGATAGATGGCATTAGCAGCGCTAGGAATTCAAATCTTTCAGCGGGAAATGAGGAGAGAGAGAGAGGGAGATGAGAAAGATGAGATACGCAGATGACCCCGCGAGATATAAAAATGATCCGCTAATGACCCCGCGAATTAAATTACTAAAAATTCAAATCCAAGGGCGGGAAATCTAAGATGACAAATTGAAAATGATAGATACAAATGGCGGATAGGTAAATGACATTCAAAATTGACAGATTCAAAATGACATTTCAAAATGACGATTCAAAATGGCGATTCAAAATGGCTATTCAAAATGGCGATCCAAAATGGCGATTCAAAATGGCTATTCAAAATGGCTATTCAAAATGGCGATTCAAAATGGCCGCACCTAGAGAGAGAGACAGACAAAAAGTCACCAGATTAGAGAGAGACAGAAAATCTAGGGTCCCTAGAACTGTCTGGCCTAGGTGGCCCTATACCTACTGAGAAAAATTACTGTTCTTATCAATAATATTTTTCAAATCATAAAATTTTTGTTTTGTATTTAAATCAATGGTTTTTAATTTTGCTTTTCATATCAACAATTTTTTTAAACTGTTTAATACTTAAATTTTGTTTTGTATTTTTGTTTAAAGTGCTCTCTTAACTATTTCAGTGCTGTGTCTTTTGGTGTTTTAATAGCCGTATCATTCTTTTATCCACTATGTATTTTAAAATCTTCTAGCATAAGCACAAAAGCTAATTGTAGGTTTTGGTCTTGGCATCCTTGTTGGCTAATTTCTTAATCTGAAGACATGTTAGATATTTAATTATACTGATAATAATACCGATAGATATAACCTTTACACTTGTCTCAATTTGAAAGCGGTAGTCGTGGGAGTGAACACTATACATTTTGAAGAATCTACTACATAACAAACCTTAATACTTCATATAATGTCTAATTGCTCCTGAAAAATCTTCTATAGGAAGTAAAGTAGATGCTACCGCAAATTAGCGTGGTAATGTAGGTATGCAGCGTAACTTCAGTGGTGCAGTAACTACTAAGGAGAATATGCGAATTCTTGAGGTATTAGCAAGTACTTCGTTTATATTCAAACAAACCACTCTATGTAAGACTCTAGACAAACCTCTTTGCCAAACGGGTGATTATTTGGCTTCTATGCAGGGTATAAAAACAAACATGTTTTGCCTATTCATTCAAAACAATGATAAAAAATTTATTAAAAACAATTTTTATCACTAGTTAAATCTAGTTGCATCTGTAGTTGCGGATAACACTTGAATAATCTATTTTCAATTTCAATTTCAAAATGTTAAAAATTCGTTTTAATGGTAAGAAGATATCCAAGGAGCGACCTCTTTTAGCATATCAACATATCAATAAAACAGAAAGTTGCTAAAAATTATGGAACTTTCCATTCTGAACCATATGCATGTGTGTGTGGGGGGGGGTAGAGATGCATAAGCAGAAATTTTTTTGCAAATTTTAGCCAGGCGTACAGAAAAAAATGACTTTAAATATAGAAAATCGTACGACGCTGTAGAAAGCCAATAGAAAAACTCAAATTGGGATGGTATCTACGGCAACCAGCTGATGTCATTCTTCAACATGTCATTTTTAACTGACTTAATAACGGAAGGTAACCTTGTCATTGAAAACAGAAATATGATATGATGTCCGCAACTAAAAGATAAACAACATCGGAATTTATAATTATTATTTTATGGTTGAATGACACTACAAAGATGTGCTTACTTTTTCGAGTTCACGGTCATAATTTTACAACGGAATATTATTTAGAATCTTTGTTATTTAATCATATTAGATTTTGTTTTAGAAAATTTGAATATTAACAAATATGTTCTTATTGGAATTGAAACGGAATTTATGTTACAAATACTGTTTAAGATAAAGTCTCTAATTAATAATTGCTGTTGTGAAGTGTTTCACGCTCTTACATTTTCTAACGTTTATTTATTAATAAATGTTTTCAGATAAATCTGAAACTCTGTTGTAAAACTTAAAAAATATATTTTTTATTTCATTCCTAATGACCTTCAATAAGTACTCCTATTACAGTTTTTTGTCTCGACGTTTATGTTTGTTATCTTTTGCTGTAGTTTTACAAACATCTGTTAAACCTGCTACTCACTATGTGTAATGCGCGATTCACGATGCGTAATTCTTAAATTCGGGAATAATGCATACACTTGCGAGTGTGCGTTAAAATTTGATACATTCGAATCATGTGTTTCGGTTTGCTCACTTGGTGGAAAACTACCGACATTAAAGGAATTATTTTGGTCGCGAATAGTACGAACTACATAATATATAATGCATAATCTCGCATAGTCTGTAACACTTTAAATTTGTTGTATGACATAATATTAAGTAACCAGACTGCCAGCTTAAGTTTGGTGAAGTATAAAAGGTCCTTAAAATTACTTATAAAATTTTTTTCACGAAATATAAATTGTTTGTTTGCATTTTTGTGAGCTATCCACCATGTTTCGCTCCATAAACGCACATGCATTTAAACCGCATCCCCTGTATAAAACGTTTAAAAAACCCATAGAGCTGTAATAGAAAAAGTGCATTAACTGTATAGCTTATACAGCGAAAAAAAGCTAAGGTGGATTTCTAGTCAGCAACATGAAACTTTTCTATTTAGTTTATTGTTATTAGAGATAGATCAATAATATTTCAGTTTGGCATTACTAAATCATAACAATAATAAATCTTTAACGCTACGTTGCGTTTTTTGTTGTTTTAAATTAATTTTTTAGTTCATTAATTAACTGTGTCACAGTTATTTGCTTATCATAGAGGCACTGCTATAACATTAATTTACACGTTTGTTTAAAAAAACTTTTAATCATAAAACATTTCAAGAAAAGTCGCGTTAACCAATTAATTAATAACCAGTTGAGAATGCGCAGAGCTAGCATTGCCATGACGAACAAAACCAACTGTATACTTAATCAACTAATTTATTTTTGAAAACTATGTTCACGTAACACATTAGTTGTCATAAAAACTAAAATTCTGTCCTAAAATTTTTCGTTAAAAAAAAGAAAAGAAAAAAAAAGTTGCTAAAAATGTTTATTTTTTCGTAAATTTAAAAAAAATACAAAATTTTTCATTTTTCAAAAATTTACCGAAATTTTCGGTGGTCATTTTAACCACTTTCAAGAGATACAAAAAAATATTTCAACCAAAAGTTTCTTAGAATTTGATGTACTATAAGATTCCAAAAAGAAAAATTCAAAAAAGTCAACAGGGAAAAAGGCGACAGACCGACAGACAGACTTCACGAATTCATAGACTAACTTTTTGTTCGTCAAAAATTATTGATTCATGGCATAACACATCATCATCCTGCACAGTTCGGTTTCTTGTGGAGGGAGAAGATTCACTATTCAAGCTACAACGGTCAATTATAGAGACAGCACTCTTAAGGACTCGTACCTTCAGAAAAAAATTTTGCTTGAGATATACGAAAGAAGAACCACAAACAATAATTTGTTGCTTGTAACAGTTTCCTATACGGTAAACATCGTTGCCTCTTCTATTTGCATTTGTGGGGCTGTTTATGAATACTTTTACGTTTGTGCTACAACGTTGATACCTAAAGAATCTAAACAATCCAAAATTACCTTCTTCAGGATTGATCTGCTAAAGGTCTATGTTTCTATACTAAGATAAATGCAGCCGTAATAAAAACAAAAATTGCTTCCATATAATAATAACTGACAATCTAAACCTAAAACATCTAAAAAGTAAAAGTAATAATAAAAGCTTTATTTGCCTCCACATCAGCGTTTTCTTAGATAAGAGGTAACAAAAATATTACGTAAAAAGCAGTTTCATTTAGTGCCGAATGTTCATAGGGTGACGTCTAATAGCAATAATTGATGTACACTATCCGAACTAAAAATAAAAGCAGGTTTTTATAAATTTCCAATAATTCTATAATTCCATGTATACCATACTCCATTTTAATAAAGCAGATTTGTACGGATCGGTTATGTTAGCAATAAATTTAGAACTCATCGGCTTGTTGTCCAGTTGTCAGCAACTGAGTCCAATTCTATCCATTATTCACTAGGGATGAACACGTCGACTCTGCGCACGGTTGTCTCGTAACTCCGTTAGACGCATCTGATAGGATTCCTTTTGTCAAAAGGTAGTAAGAATAATGATCTGCGACATTTCACCCTCTCCCCATTATATTATTTCGGAAAACCGTCGTATTGACGATTACTTTTTAAGGGTGTTTTTAAGGCAGCCACATTTCTGTGGTCGTCATTTCTGACATTCATAGATTCGGGATGAGATTGTATTCTCTCTTTAGGAATACGTGGGTAATGTCGTGGAGATAAACTAATTTATTAGGAGCAAGTTTTTCCATTGAGATTTTTAATGTCTTTCTTTCCCTTTTTAGCAGTTTTTATGTGAGGTTTACTGAAAATATTATTAGCTCAATAATGAAATTATGGTCAGACGAGTCTGAATTGTCAAATGCTTTTAACAGAGGGAATATAACGCTGTCATTGGTATATAATAAATAGACGAACTGTTACCATTGCTGTTATTGTTTTATTTTCAGTAAATATTATAGACGATTTTTAGTTGCAAGTGTAAAAAATAATTAATAATTGTACAAAACATACAGTATGAGGGTTAATTCAATTTATTAATCATCACAGCCCAACAAAGTAAAATTTTTGTCTTGGTGCCGGAAAAGTAAGAACTGATTTTGAATATTTTTGATGTGCTGATTCCAAAAATACCTGGCTTTTTTTCGTAGCAACGCAAGTTTTTGAGATACGGGCTAATTGATATTAGTTCTGATAAAACGCAAAAATATTGAAATAGTGATATCTTTAGAGGCCAAAAGTGAAATTTCATACCTAAATAATTAAAATCTAATGAGCTAATTTGAGTTACTTGGTATTATGCATTACTGTAAAACCCGACATTCCTATACACCAATAAAAAACGAATTAATACGTCGTATTACCTCGTGTATCTCTCTCTCTCTCTCTCTCTCTCTCTCTCTCTCTCTCTCTCTCTTATCCTTTAAGTTATCGGGCCTATTTTGGTGTTCACTTGGGAGACCAGGATAAATCTTGGGCTCCACATTTCGTATGTAAAGCATGTGTTGAACATTTGCGTCAGTGGACAATTGGAAAGAGAAAATGCCTAAAGTTTGGAGTACCAATGGTTTGGAGAGATCCAAAAAACCATCACGATGACTGCTATTTTTGTCTCGTAAATATCAAAGGAATCAATCGGAACAATAGGCGGAAATGGACATATCCTGATCTAGATTGAGCAAAGAGGCCTGTACTGCATAGTGAAGAAATACCCATTCCATCATTCAGCAGTCTGCCTACGCTCCCTGAAGATGATACAGAACTACCCACGTTTGATGAAATTCAATGTATGGAATCAGAAAACGACAGTGATTTTGAAGCAGATTTAGCAAGTCCCTAACGTTTCAATAAACAAGAACTGAATGATCTCGCTAGAGACCTGAATCTTTCAAAGGAATCTTCTGAATTACTCGCTTCCAGATTAAATGAGAAGAATCTACTTCAGGCAGATACCAATATTACATTTTATCGTAAAAGAGATAAGGATCTGCTGCCCTTTTACTCTGAGGAAAATAACCTGGTATTCTGTAACGATATAAAGGACTCTTATAAAAAATTGGTTTGTCGGAATACACACCAGACGAATGGCGACTTTTTATAGACAGTTCAAGACTTAGCTTGAAATGTGTGCTTTTACACAATGGTAATAAATATGGCTCAATACCCATTGGTCATTCTACCAGCATGAAGGAGGAATATGAGGCAATATCACTAGTCCTGAAAAAATTAAGTATGAAGAACATCAGTGGGTGATTTGTGTCGACCTAGAAATTGTGAACTTCCTGCTTGGGCAGCAAAGTGGATATACAAAATATCCTTGTTTTTTATGTCTTTGGGACAGTAGAGCTAAGGATCAGCACTGGGTTAACAGAAATTGGCCTTTAAGAAATGTTATCAAGGAAAGCAAAACGTAATCAACGAACCTTTGGTTGCGAGAGAAAAAATTGTATTTCCAATCTTGCATATCAAGTTGGGATTTATGAAGCAATTTGTAAAGGCTTTAAATCGAGATGGACTTTGTTGTGGCTACTTCGTTAATTTCCTGGGATTAGCACGGAAAAACTGAAAGCCGGAATATTCGATGGCCCTCAGATAAGGCAGCTTATTAAAGATCTACAATTTACTGCATCAATGAATGAGATTGAATCTAACGCTTGGTGTTCATTTGTTCAAGTAGTACAAAATTTTCTTGGAAATCATAAGGCAAAGAATTATATAGAATTAGTGGAAAATATGCTCTCAAACTTTAGTATTCTCGGTTGTAACATGAGCATAAAAGTTCGCTACCTCTACAGCCACTTAGATCGGTTTCCAGAAAACCTAGGTGATTTGAGTGAAGAACAGGGGGAAAGATTCCATCAGGACATTAAAACTATGGAAGATCGATATCAAGGAAGATGGGGTAGCCACATGATGGCCGACTACTGCTGGAGCCTTCAGTAAGACTGTCCTAGTAACTACCATGCTAGAAAGTCATATAAAAGAAAATTTTTAAATGATATGTAAATATATACATATTTTTAAATAAATAAAGATTAGTAAAAGTTTCACAGTTTTATTAAAATACAACCTGACAATATTGTTTCGACAGCTATGCTGTCATTATCAAAGGTAATATAATTATAAACAAACACGTCGCTAAGGTAGATACAAAAATAATATTAGCGATGTTTTGATCGCATTGACTATTTATACAACATAAAAGTTTTGCGGTGATTCCTTTTTAAAACAATAAAAACTGAACACTTACAATAAACATACAGCAACTTTAGCAGCCCAGCTTTAAACACAGACTTTTGAACACAGAAATCAAACACGATTATCTTTTACACTACAATTTTAACAAAATGGTTTCAAATGTTTTTAAATAACGTAGCGCCAATAATGTAGTGTAAAAAAATCGTGTTCAATTTCTCTGGTCAAAATTATGTGGAGTGTAATAGTTTCTGATTGTATCTGTATTCTATGACAGAATTTAACCTACATTTTTACTTACAAACTACTATTAAAATGAATTCGTGGAAATTTAAAAAGGGGTTTAAAATTGTATATAAATAATTAGTATTAAAGGGTTAAAAAAATATTCTATGCAAAAGTTTCGTGTTATATATTGGTGGTTACAATGTTAGTGTAAAATTGTCTCTGTGTAAGTTTTTTTTGTTACTGTAGCCGCATGTTTATCAGTAATAATATAACAAGACCTTGTTTTTTAATCGGATAAATTTTTTTATTTCACAAAAACTTTTTGGTGATAAATTTACGAATTTGAATTGGACATTTTTGTTCTGATTAGAGCCCGACAGCGTAGCTGGAGGGCTTTAATCTTTGAACAAAAATGTCCAATTCAATGAGTAAATTTGTCAAAAACAAAAAGTTTGAGTAGATAAATAAAAAAATTTATCCGATCGAAAAAAACAAGGTCGAGTTATATTTGTTGAGATTATTTCCAGAACAAAAAAAAAACAACAAACAACGACAATATCCTATTATTTATTAAAGCAATTATAAAAAGTGCAATTATTAAAAATTTGCGATGCCGATGAACTTCCAAATCTCGACGAAGTCATTTTCATTAAATGATAAAATGAACTGTCAAATGTGACAACAGGAAAGAAAATTTTTTATCACTTACAACAGGAAGCGAATTTTTATCCGAGATAAACAAAAATGATTGGTTCAAAAGTCAAATTCTCATTGGACCATTGTCTGTGTTGCTATAGTGATGGAAATAATCACATATTAAAAACTGTAATTTGCTGTCTCACGGAGACAGAATAATTAAAGTTAGTTTTAGAAGTTTTTATATTAAAATAACAAGGAATTAAGAGTTGCAATAGTAAAAACTATAAAAACAAGTGTCTTGCAATTTGATCACTTCTAATTGTTGCAATAGTGTTAATAGTCACATAGTCGTAAGATATCCAGAGTTAGTTCACTTTACAGAGCTAATTCACGGCGATTTAAAAGTAATCGAAAACAAATCTTAGATTACTTAGAAGAAATATTTGCTTCTGCAATTCCTGCAAATATTTCCGACCGGGAAAATCAGGTACTACGTGGACCAGTTGGAAAATCTCGAAAATAGCTATGAAGGAAACATTTTATAGGCAAATAAATGACTTTATTGTTTTTCTAAATATCACCATTACATTCTATGCACTTCTTCTTACGTTCAAACTAATCACTGAAACATTTACTCCATTCTGAAATTGGCATACTCAAAACGTGTGACTTGAATGCATTAATGGCATCTTGAGGGTAAGAAAACGCTGACCACGCATTTTATTTTTGATTATGGGAAACGTAAAAATGTCGCTTGGGGCCAAATTAGGACTATTGGCCGGATGACTTATTAATTCGATGCCTTTACTTCGCCAATAATCGTACATAATAAAATATGCGGTGCAACATTATGACGACGAATAATTGCACGTTTACGACTGTTCTTTCGCCACTTATCAATGACTTTGGGCAAGCAAATTGCTGGATACCATTCCGCATTTACTGTACGATGATCCTCTAGAGGTATTGTAGCAACATGACCAGATTTGCTCCTTTTGACACGATCTTTTTGAGTAGTGGATAGATTATGAGGTATCCAACGAGAACAAAGTTTTCTCACGGCTAAATGAGTATGCAAAATAGAATGTATTAAAGGTCCGAGAAATGTACAAGAATACCTGAATCTCATCATATGTTACATGACGAGTCTCTTTAATTACCTTGATTACCAAATGCAGAAATTAAACGTTCCATGCACTGTTGTTGCGTTAAACCACAACGAAAATCATAATAAATCATAGCGCGAACGGTTTCACCTGTTAACTCCATTTTCACTACGATTCGTAAACTCTAAAACGGCACTGTATAAGACCCCGATTAAATCCGACTGCCCTCGTATCAGAGGCTTTGCAAAATCTGATGATTGATATTTCTTTATTCCTATTTCTTTATTTTTTCTTTATTGATCTTTTGGAAAAGAATAAATACAGTTTGGTTTATAAATGCAGATTTAAAATACTTATTTTTCCTTATTTTTCACGAATTACACACAAATGACGAAAATTTAACAGTGCTGCTGTTTGTTTGCTGTCAAAAAACGTAAACGAAGCTCAAAAGTTATTGCTAAAAAAAGAATGTTTTCGAGACCTATTTTGAAATAGTTGCTACTAACTTTTAGAAAGTTACTATATGATACTATGATTCAGTTTATGCAACTAGGATTAGTTTTGTCAGCTGGTCATTCTGACAATAGCACCAATTTGTATGAATTAATGTGATATGGAACGACACAACGTGAACAAAATTATTTACAAAATCGGGGGTTGTGATGGGTCAAAAGGCAATAACACTTTTACTTAACTTTTAACAATATACTTTTGTAAAAAGTATTTTATTTATAAAATACAATTTGTCAGTTTGACAAACATTATATACACACTTTTCAAGATATTCTTTTTCTACACTTCACATTTCTAGCGTTGGTCGGGTTCCGGCTTCTTCTAATGGAGTTCTACTACGATTTATCACGTAAGCACTCTGAAAGTGCTCTTAGCATGTGTAAAACTATAGTATCAGCATTATAATTACGTCGGCCGTCTGAAACGAAGATCTTAGCTAAGTATATGGCGTTTTCATGACCAATCCTACACATTGTCAATTCGTTTGAGATCAATACTATTTTGAGGTGGTTTCAACCATATAAACATACTAGCAACAAGAACAGGTAATATTATTTATTATTCTGTTTGTTTTAGGTTTTTTTGGTTACGATTTAACGCAACTTTCTACCAGTAATTGTTTTTGTAATTTTTCAAGAGCCAGTCGACTAATGGATTGTTTTTACGTATATTAGATCTTAGTTTAAATTTGACGGTAAACATTTGACTCGTTTACTATTTTACAATTTTTAGTTATTATTAGTTGGGATGTTTTCTCTTGTAGCAAATCTTCTTTTCCTTACAAAAAAATAAAGTGTTCTTTTGTTTATTAACATTTTTGGAATAAAATAGTTTTAAAACTATGACCATTTGGAGAATTTTGATTTTAGTAAGGTTTTATTTATATAGTAGTCTTTTGAATGAGAATTAAGAATAATGAATGAATGAATAATGAATGAAGAATAATGAGCTATTTCCTTTAATTAAATTTCTATGCAATTTTAGATTTGTTTGGTTCCCCCTATTTGTGCGACATTGGTGAAACTTTTGACAGATTAGATATTTGAATGCTTCTGCAGATTACAAACTTGTACCCAGGTTCTATAACAATTGCGGTTAAGTTGTCGATTTTCTTTAGCCCCTCATCTAACATGCAACACAATCACGCAAACCAAATTAACGTGATCGAATTTTTCAATTTAGAAAGATTCGGCCAGAGAAAAATTAGAACCAAATCCGTTCCAAGTGGGATTTAAACCCACGACTTTTGGAATACAAGTAGTGCTCCCACACCACTCGTTTGCCTAACTAATTGTAAAACGTTTATTTTTTATAATTAAAAAATGAACATTAATACTTAAAATGTGCATCTACTAGATGTCCTCCATTGTGCTCGGTAGATACCTGTGTACGATACAATAATAAGCTTGTTACACGAGTTTTAGGTCTGTGTTGATGCTCTTTTAACTTAAAATAGCCCCAAAAACGTAATTGGGAGTCAATCAGAAGAGCGTGTAGCCCACGACCGATCTCCGAGCTGAGATGTCAGACAATCTCGGAACATTTCTCGCTGAGTTTCCATAGATAAATTTGATACATGAGGTCTTGCGCCGTCTTGTTTATCATGTAGCATCTACTGGTAACCGAAGTTGGCTAAGAATTCTTGCAACAGTTTCACGTATCTTTTACTGTAAACACTTGCACAGTCTCTATTTAATCTTCGAGGAAGTATGGGCTCAGATTTCCAGTTGAGCAAATGCCTTACTAAATAACTACCTGGCAAAACAGTTTTTTGATCATGTGGTCGGTCAAAGTTAGCCAAATTCTAAACGTGTCTTTTGGTTGTGCGAAGAATGCTTTTGACTCTTTTGCAACTAAAATGACAAAAATGTAAATCTTCTATGGTAATTCATCCATTAGGTGAACAATCTCCAATGGCGCCAACAGTGCACAAATGCATCCGACAACATGAAGTCTTTAAAATGGAATCTGTGAAACCCAAACCACTGCGGCACAGCATTATCCACAGCATTAACAGTTGTCGGCGTAGTAACTAAAGCTCCCTATAGGCAACTCCGCCGACACTTTTAACACCTTTTTCGGCGATCACTTTTGTTGGCTTCAGGGCAGTTGTCGGGCAGTTTCATCAGCATTATAGATAATTCAGGTATTAATTTCATTTTATTATTCATTTATATTTTATCATTATTATTATTATTCAATTATTTTTTCAAAAAATCTCCTAAAATAAAGGAGAGGTCAACGTTGCACTTATTAAAGCTTGTTGCCCTGAGAGACAAGTGCATTCGTTGTCTTTCATTGCTTCTTCCTTTTGCCTTCACATGATTTGTTCCCTGATTACTTTTGGGCTAGTGCCATAATGCATAAATGCATAATGCTTTTTATGGCATATCAAGCACGACTTTTCTCCTGCTCTATAGAAAATATTTGACATCCGGCATGTCTAGAGTGCGTTTTCTTCGCAACATGATGGGCATTACAGGTGATCACTTTTCTTAAAGTTGTTTGGAAAATCCCAAACTGCAAAGAATGAAGGAAAGAAAAATAGATGGCAATTTTTTTATTTTAAAGATTGGGATATTTTCTTAGAACTTTAACATAAATGATTAGGCACTTACCGCTTTTGCTGCGGCCTAGTCTGATTTTTGGCGAAGATCTTTGTGGCATCTATTCTTTCAAAATATTGGGAACTCCTCTTTCTCGTCTTTTTTGTTAAAAGAGTAGTATCTTTACGTTTATTCTAGACCAAACAATTGATATTCAGTATCACATTTTTGTTCTTTTTTTTTCACCGGTACATTGTGGGAGGTCTGGATTAAGGACTAAACCTCCCCCTCTTGCTGCCAACCAAACTTCGCCGGCGCATCTTCGCAGGATTTTTGTTAGCGTGCAGTTTTCTAATAGAGGTTATCATCGCTGTTTAAATTTATGCTTATGCTTTGTCTTTGCAATTTTTCATTAAGAACGCAGGAACGTTTAGTTTTTACTTTCAACGATGAAGAAATTTCTAAAAAATTTATCATAGATTCTGAACTAATTAATTCGCAAGCATAGAATCTTTCGTTTCTACTCCCATACTCTAATTAATTTATTATAGGTGCAATAGCGATTATATTATGAGGTTTATAATGAAACGACTATTCATAATGCAAGGAGCTGTTAACCAATGAGAGTTTTATTTTCTTTACTTTTCCCGGTTACAATCAAATATAATATGTAATCAAAGGCATCATTCGATTCCATTTTTTTATAGCACTCTTTAATTACTTTGCTGTAAAATAACTAGGGGGAGTAATATAAGGGTTTAAAATAAAATGCACGTATAACTGTATTGTTCGTGAAGCGATTTTACACGCTGTACATCAAACTACTTGGGAATGTACGTCATCGTTCATCGTTACGCAGTTAATAATAAATATTATTTATAATTATTATTATTCTAAATCTGTTCTAATAAATTATTCTTTGTTAGTTTTATTAAATACTTATTAACTTAACCAAAGAAATTTCGATTGCAGTATTTGGTAGTTTTATTTATCAATTCGTAAGACTATCTTAAGAAGTAATTCGATTAAGAAATAACAATCAGAAGTAAAATTTGTCATAAACTCTTATAATACTGTAATGAATGGGATTAACCTCTATATATCGCATCGACGGTCAGCCGCGGCGTGCTGGGCATTTCTAGTGCATTCTACACACTTCCGTGTGCATATATAGCGGGCCGCCGCGCAAGTAAGGGTATTCAGTTAGTTGATGAGTTAAATGAATACGCGCATCATTAGCTGAACATAAATGTGTAGTAATGATAAATGTTAAAGATAAATATTGTAAATAAGTAGTCTGTAAATATCTAGTTTAGGTTCGTTAACAGTTTATAATTGTAGTGTTTGTAATTAGTATTAGTAATAGTATTTCTTTGGTTAATAGACGATTAAAACAGCAGCTTTCGTATTTTTTTAAAAGTATGTTACAATACATTGACAGTTAAGAAAATTTAATAGTTGTGTAGAAAAGACCTCGTCTGATCGTTACGCCTTGTAAATGTTTAATATGTCCACTTAGGTGTAATAAATTAGTCACTAACACACTCCTATGCTATTATGTCTCGTCGCATATTATACTATTTTGTATTCGTTTTGTCAGATACGTAAGCTATAAAGTGGTATAAAACTAAATATGTTTAATTTGACACGCCTCAAAATTAAGCTCAATATTTAAAATAAATTAATATGTTTTTAGAATTTTGCAAAAAATATCGTCTGATGAGCGTGCGCTGTTAATTTTCAGGTCCTCTTTTAAAGGCGTTTACAAATCTAGACCTCGATTCAAAATATTGAGTTGAGAGCGCACTTGTATCGAAAGTAACGATTGCTTACCCAAACATTAAATGTAGATTTCACCATATCTTTGGTCATATTTAACGTGACCTTACCTACCCTACCTATATTACTTTAATTAATTCATCATTACATTAATCTGCAGATGCCGTTTTAAAACTGTTTTCAAATTAGTACATTAAAACCTATTCAAAAGCATGTCAATAAGGAAAGATATTCCAGGAAGTTGGAACTTGGTATGATACCTCCTCAATAATCAAGTGATCGACTACTATGTCAGATCACAGTATTCCATCCTAGGCAGTAGTGAATTTCTCTTCAATATAATTATATATATTTTTTAAAATAAATGATATTAACCTTCTTTTAATAAATGATTATTACAATTAATTTCATCCGTTGTTAAAAAGAGTAAAAATTGTTTAAAAAAGTATAAAATAAAATAATTATTAGTTTAGGTACCTGGAGAAATACAATAGAAAAGGAAACAAAGATGACGATTTCGGAGCTGGCACAAATAGCAGTAGACAAGAAGAGTTGGAAGGACTATATTAAAACCCTATGTCCCTTAAGGGAATAATGGGACCTATTATTATTATTATTATTAGTTTACACATGTATGTAATTACAATTACTTTAAGAGATTTTAAAAACAAATTTGGTCATGCAAATAAATACAGTAATATGCAAATAAATCAATGATTCATGATGGGTACTTATGCAACCAGTATTATAATTTGGAAACGTTCGATAAAAGGTAGATAAATGAACGCAGCTAACTCCAAAAGGCGGAGCTTAAGTGCTGGAAAGTTAAATTATAAAGATCAAAGTGTGGCTAGGAGAGTGTCACTACTGCCTAGAATGGTAAACTGTGGTCAGATGCAGTAACTGAAACACTTGATAGAACTTTTTTAAATTTTGATATTTTTTTTCATTAGACGTAGCTGGGATTTTTTAATTTATTTCAGTATTCAGATAAAATGTGGTGGCTCCAGTTGAAAAGTATTCAATAGGTAAACTTTTTGTTATATTTGTATTATGTAATGAAAAATTGGGAGCAAAGAGGAATGCACGAATAAGCGGTTTATATGTGAAAAAATATGAATTCTTCTATTTTTAACTGTTCAAGTGTATGTTGTAATGTGCGTATATACAGGAACTAGTTATTTATTAGTTTTATATCGTAACAACCAATCACATGTACTATACTACATGAATATTTGTAAATAATTCGAATTTTTCAACCAATATCAAATGGAAGGTTATTCAAATTTATTCGCTTGCAGCAAATGTTCGTCTCAATTTCTTACTTCATTCCAAGTAACAATTAGATAAATCTTACAATTCATCGTGTATCAGTGGCATTTTCAGGAATTTGTATTCAGAAAATCGTGGTAAAGAACAAATTTTGCTCCTCCGTATAAGTTCACAAAGTCTTGTCAACAAAACCAACAAAGAAGTGCGAAAAGAGGGAAACTTGACAGTGCTGCTCTAACATAACAGAGAGTACAAGAAAGTCTCGAAATGGGAAAACTGCGAAAAGCCTCACGGCGCTTTACAGAACTTCTTGAAATTTACGAATGGGTTTTCCTCGGTCGTCGTATTGTTATTTGTCTTTAACGGTTCATAAACTCTATATTAACTTTGCTTTAGTTCCTGATGCACAAATATAAGCAAGATGTTTAACATTGGCTTGTAGAAGGGAATAATTCATAATTTTATATCACTAGTTGAAGAACTTTATTTGCATTCTCTCTAAAATTCCCTTTTATAATTTTTAATCGAAAAACAAGGACAATTTCTTGCATATAATTCGTACAAATTAGACAGTTACTTGTTATTAGGCACAGTCGTTAATATAATCTTTTAATCCTAGCTTAATTCTAAATTAGCAATTAGTGCTTTGAACCGCTAAGCACATATGTTTAACAGGCAATACAAATATTTTACCTTGCATTAAGTTGCCACATGAACACTTTAAACACCAACGTAGAGAAAATAAGCGTTTAATTTTTAAAGAATTTCTTAATTTTAATATCCAAGTGAAATTGTCTTTGTAAAATTTCTGAAATCGAAATTATCTTCCGAATAATTTCATTTATTTTATATTCATAACTTATACTGTATTTATAATTGTGTCATCAGAAGTTGACAAACAAATTAGAGTTGTTTGAAAAAACATTTCTGTTTTATATTTACAAAATTTAATTTAAATACCCAACCAGTAATATAAATGTGTTGTTTTCGACATAATTTTGATACAATTAAATATTACAAATTACTTTATAACAATATTTTTATTAAAGTTATTATTTTGTTTTAACAAAGGATCGTCTGTTGTATATTAGCAACGCTTTTTGTCAATTTAATTTAACTAAATTATTTGAACTTTTTTGTAATTTTACTATCCATACCAATTAATTATAGTACACATCGTTAGATCTTTAATTTAAAAAAAATCGAAATAATAGTAAAAAGTTTTTAGTTTTCTATTGCTCAGACGTTTTTCTAAAATATATTATGATATGGCAGCGTACTTGCGATGAGAAATATACAATGTACAATTTGTAAACTTTTTAATTGAAATTTCCAGGGACCAATCCTCTTACGTTGGGGACAAGCCAAATTATTTTTGTTACGAATGAGTGATGTGTCATACTGTTATATTTGAATTTTATTATATAGTAGTGCTACATCCAGCTCCTTTTTAATTAAAACAATCAATCGCCTTGTCTCAAGTAGACGAATAAAATTATTATACATATATCTTACTTTATCACAGTATTGATAATAATATTTAGCTCGCATGCTTTATATCTCCAATCTCTTGTTCTATAAAACACCTTGTTTGAACCTTAAATAAAATAAACTTAATATTTATATATATTTTTTTGTTTTTAAATTCTCATTAAATTGAGTAAAATATAAAGGGTATATTTCTAAAAATTCAATTCATCCAATCAAGCGTAAATACAATTAGAAATGATTTAGAATATAATATAGAAAAAGATATACCAAAATAGAAGGCATCTATTGCGTTAAACAAGAAAGAATTGTCAAGTTGTCAATAGAAGCATAACCTCATGTTATTAGGTAAATATTAATTTTTTTAATTGATTTTGTTATTGGTTAAATAAAATTTTAATTTAAGGTAACATTTTAATTATTAGACCGGTTTGCAACTTACTTTACAAAGTCCTGATCTTAATTAATTATACAAGAACTTCCAACAATATACAAGTAAGTAATATTAACTCTTTTTCTTATACCAATTTTCAATAATAATACTTTATCACTTTATTTCAGCACTAAAATAAACAACCCCATCTTTCCATAATAATGAATATAAGCAATATAAAAATGAATGGGGAAGAATTCTACTTCTTCCTTATGTTTGAAACCAGCTGAGTATACCTTGCTTATCAAGATTGGATCAAGCATTTAAAAAGCCTGAAATTTATTTTCCAAATAGTATAGTTCAATCGAATGAATAACTTGAACACCTTTTACGGTAAATGCTGCTATTTAAAAATCTTTTTTAACGGTTCAATTCATGGTGTCATAATTTATCAAACACTTACATATAAAACATCAAGAAAGATTGCTAAGCAGATTCTCTTTTCTTCAGGGCTTTTTTAAATCACGTTTGCTATTCTATGCGTTTGGTCGATAGTCGAATGTTGATTTCTGAAGAAAAACTGATGCTAGGGAATCAACACATTCCTTTCTATTATTGGCTTGAGCCTTTCTTGAAGATCTCAATGGTTTGAAAATTATTTGTAGCAGCGGGATCGGTCGGTAAGATGATGATTCATTTGGTGCTTTTGTGATATCCGTATCATTATTACCTTAGTCACGTTTTAAGCCTATGGTACAGGGTGGTCAACGCAAGATGATCCTGTACCTTATCTTGGAAACTGTAAGAGTTACGAAAAAATGTTAAATACCAAAGTTGGTTGGTGTAAAACAAATTTTAATTTTATAATAGTTTTGTACATATAGGGTGAGTCATATTAATGTGGCTACTATCAACTTTGTTTATTTTTAATGGAACACTCTGTATATCTTTACTGTTTTTGATTCTACACTTTATTTTAAGTATGTTTGCCTAATGTATATATCAAAAGTCTGTACAGTTTCTGAGAAAATTCAGTTTTTCTGTTATTTTTTGAAAAATCCAAGTTTTTTCAAAAAATAAATTTACATAGTGCAAGTTACATTTAAACGATTATAATAATACACCACGCTTCTATATATCTAAATCGGTGATTCTGCATAAATTTATTACTGAATAGTATACAGGGTGTTGTATCTCATGTACCAAAGGTATAAATCTTAGAACAGGCAAATCTCACTTTTTCAAATGGGACAGCCTGTATATCTAAATTTTATGTGATTTAGTTTTTGATTCCCTACCAACTCATGTATATATATGTTCCATCTAAAAGTGAACAGTTTCACGTTTCAGCGTTTTCCTGTTTTTTTTCGATATTTTCCGTGCTAATTTGGATGAGAAGATTTTAAGCTTTATTTACATTTTACATTTATTTACATTTAGATTTACAGAACCAGCTCTATCCATTGACTAATCATTTTTTTGGTTAAGAACTAGATTGATTATTATTGGTTTTTAACTACTGTCATTTGTCTCCATATACTCCATGGTCTCTCCATGGTCATCCAATATACATAGCAATACAGGGAGTTACGTCGAAGATATATTATAATCGTTCACTAGTTTATGTTTTGCTGTAGTAATATATTCTTATCCTTCTTATCTGCCGCTGTTTGTTTCAAATAAAAATGTTCTAACACACATCTTAAGTTATTATTCAGCAATTTGATAATAGTTCTTTAAAATGCCCCATTCTGGATGGATAAAAATCAGTTTAATCCTACCATTTTTTTAGATAATAACTAATAATGAAAGTTGGACTACACTGTTAGAAAACTGTAAAATCATAACCTAGTCCGAAGTCCATAATTTTGAAATGAACTTGTTCTGTTCCAAAAGAAAATCGGACAAATGGTAGTGGTTAAATAGATAGTTAAATACCGATACTCATTGAAATCAAAAGTAACTGAAAATAGTCAATTTAGTTCTTAGCCAAAACATGATTAGCCAATATACAGAGCTGCTTCTGTAACGCTGAGGATCTTCCCATCCAAAATAGCAAGGAAAATATCGAGAGAACCTGGAAAAAACGATGATAACTTGGAAACTGATCAAAAGTATAAATCTTTGAACAGGAAAACCTCATTTTTGCAAATGGGACACCCTGTATATTTATAATTTTATATGCTTTCGTTTTTGGTTCCCTACCAACTCATTTATATATGTTCTATCTAAAAGCAAACAGTTTCCAAAAATGAGGTTTTCCTGTTCAACGATTTATACTTTTGGTCAGTTTGCAAGTTATCAGCGTTTTCCTGGTTCTCTAGATTTTCTATTAGATCTATATTTTCCTTACTAATTTAGATGGGAAGATCTTCAGCGTTACAGACGCAGCTATATACATTGGCTAATCATGTTTTTGGATAAGAACTAAATTGACTATTTTCAGTTACTTTTGATTTCAATAGTATCAGTATTTAATTATGTATTTAACCATTGTCATTTTCCGATTTCCTTTTGGAACAGTTATAAGTTTATTTCAAAATTATAGACTTCAGACTAGGTTATGATTTTACGGTTTTGTAACAGTTTAGTTCAACATTTTCATTATTAGTTTTCATCTAAAAAAAAATAGTAGGATACAACTGATTTTTACCCATGCAGAATGGGGTATATTAAAGAGCTACTATCAAATTGCTGAACAATAACATTTTTATTTCAAATAAACAGCAACAGATAAGAAGGATAAGAATAAATTACTACAGTAAAACATAAACTAGTGAACGATTATGATATATCTTTGACGTAACCTGCCTGCATTGCTATGTATATTGGATGACCATGGTGGTGACAAATGACAATAGTTAAACGCCGATACTCATTGAAATCGATAGTAACTGATAATAGTCAATCTAGTTATTAACCAAAAAAATGATTAGCCAATAGATAGAGCTGTTTCTGTAACGCTGAAAATCTTCCCATCCAAATTAGCAGGAAACATATCGAAAAAACAGGAAAACGCTGATAACTTTGAAACTGTTCACTTTTAAATAGAACATATTACATTAATTGGTAGGGAATCAAAAACTAAATCACATATAATTTAAATATACAGGGTGTCCCATTTGAAAAAGGTGAGGTTTTCCTGTTCAAAGATTTATACCTTTGGTACATCAGATTCAACACCCTGTATACTATTCAGTAATAAATTTATGCAGAATCACGGATTTAGATATATATATATAAGCGTCGTGTATTATTATAATCGTTTAAATGTAACTTGCACTATGTAAATTTATTTTTTGAAAAAACTTGGATTTTTTAAAAAATAACAGAAAAACTGAGTTTGCTCAGAAACTGTGCAGACTTTTAATAAATACATTAGGCAAACGTACTTAAAATAAAGTATAGAATCAAAAACAGTAAAAATATACAGGGTGTTCCATTGAAAATAAAAAAGTTGATAGTAGCCACAGCAATATGACTCACCCTGTATATACAAAACTATTATAAAATTAAAACGGGTTTCACACCAACCAAATTTGATATTTAACATTTTCTCGTAACTCTTACAGTTTCCAAGATGTTTTAGTATTTCCCCTCTGATTACTTAATCAGAGGGGAAATACTAAATACAAAACCAGGCTTGGATTTATGTTTTCTTTGATTTCTGTTGTTGGGTTATTAATTTTTTTTTCTTTTTTCTTCCAACTTTTATATTTATCACTTCGTTCTAGATCTATTAATTGTTCATTTGGCTGGAATTTATTCTTGAATATTTAGTAACATTTTTCGTTAAAATATTTAGGAAGACCAATATTTGAATTATTCTAAATAATATGCGATTTAGACTTTAACAATAAATGATATTAAGGTACAAACATACTGTTTGCGAGACCCCTTTTGGTGTTTGTCGAATGACTATCCATAAAATCAGAAATAGTAATAGGAATAAGTAGACTATAAGAGCCTATAAATTAAAGCCTTAAGCTTGAATCCATCATCAAGTCTTCAATTTCTTATATCCAATCAAAAGGAAAGCCCTAAAAGGGTAATTCTAAGGGTACCTAAAATGATATATGATAATAATAAATAATAATAAACCTACCCTTATTATGATAAAGAGCTAAACAAATATAATGCAGGGCACAATATATATTTAGACGAAAAAGGAACCAATCCACGCACAATGCATCCCATACTATTAGAGCAGATGGAAACGCACGCGTCGTCATATGACTCAACTCCAAAACAAATCCCTAAATACTCAATTGTTAGCCTACCAACCTTCAAAAAAACCAACCCAGTGGAAACTCTGAGCGGACAAATACAACACTTTGTGACCACCTACGTAGGGACTCCCTAAAAACACAGAGCAAGAAGAAATGACAGTTCAGACGATCAGTAGAAGCACGAGAGGTTAGTGGAAAGTAAGAGGCCGTTTTCCCTCAGCAATGAACCAACTTTTCAAGAAGGGAAATCCCACCACGTGACAGCCCGAAAACTGCCGATTGCAAAAAAACAAAAATACACACGAAATCTACCTCACCAGTTAACTTCGGCTAGATGTCAGCCAAAAGTGTGTAATGGGCATCCAGAGTAACGAAAGGAAGGTGAAGAGTAAAAAATAAAAGACAGAAAAGCAGAAAAGTCGAGAGAGGCGAAGAGAGAACGTGTACATATACACTGAAACAAACGATGTATGAGTACATAAGAGTACAATTACAGATATGAAGAGTACAGGACAGAGAAACACAAGACCTAGATGTAAAGGTTCGGAAAAGGAAAAGTAAACATACCCCCCAATGGTGTCAACCGAGACACCCCGAACTAATGACCCTAATAACCCTCCAAACGCCTAACCAACCACCCCTATGTGCCCTTGTAGCAATAAATTGTAAATGTTACAAGTTGTATTTTCTATTTTCGAGAATATAAACTGTTGTAATACACCTTTGATTTAAAGGCCATAACTATATGAAAAAATTAGAAAAGCTTAGTAGCTTTACCTGGAAATGTGTAAATTAATTTCCTTGCGAAGAAAATTCAGTTTTTCCATTTTCAATTTACTTTATATGCTAAAATTTCCCTTTTCCAGGGCAAAAGTTTTCCATATGTAAAAGTTAAATTTATTCCACTTTAAACTTTCATGCAAGCTTTATAAGCCTTTTTATGCTTATTTGCTCCTTTCCTTCCAGTATCGAAAAGAAATCTGCAATTTAAGCACAATGACAAAATATACAATTCATATATTCCTTGAATGTTGTCAAAGACAAAGGATTTTTAAACAAATTGATCTGCTTTATATTGGTACCTTATATAGAACTGCACTTGTATGAATATAGGAACATATATCCGTTCACCCGACATCAAATTATAGCAAAGTGGCGGTATAATTTTATTATACGTATAAGTCTGACAGATTCTTTATATAAAGCGGCGAGGATCAGAAGCTTGTTAAATATTACAGTATATTCTCAATTACTTAATGTTGCTATTCAGGATATCTTTGCAACAAATAATAAAATACGATTTAGAGCTGCTGGTTTATATACAAGCTAATAGTTTTGCGTGTTTAGCCTTAAAATGCCATATTTTACCGCTGTGTATTAGCAATATTTATTGCATAACATGTTAGGCTATCAGAGCAGTTTTATTGAGTATTCCGATCCTTAAACAGTAATATCAATTTTTAACATAAATAAAACACGAGCTAGTTTATTTTTAAATTTTGGTTTTACTACAAGCTTTGGTTTAACATTTCAAGCTTTGTCTATAAATGCACTTATCAGTTGTCACTCTTAGAAGATGCCTTTCTTAATAACGAGTTGACGTCGATGAAGCCGTTGAATAATTAGTGATTAACTTTTCTAAACTCTAGGCATATCTTCATTGTCAATAAATAAGTAACTAATATCAAATATTCCACCATCTATCTTCTACAGTTTATCACTATTCAACTCACATGGTAGCTTAGCTATATTAGTTGCCGTTTAAAAATAGATATTTCCAAAGGCATTTTATGATATAATAATAAAAAGTTAGTATTGTGCTGCTCTCGTTTTACAAAAATTAGAAAGAAAGTCACTGTTTGATGTGGAACGCCCACTTAGTCGTAAAATGTACCGATCACAATGAATATTAATCAATTATCTCAAATAAAACAAAAAATTCTTCTTTAGAAATTGGAAACATTGATGTATAAGGCTAGTTAATAACGAGACGCATGCAATGCGTTGTAAATAAATACTTGAGTCGTAATACTGAAAATACTGATAGTAGTGTGGTTAAACTTTTATATCTCTGTTAGCTCTGTCACCATGTGTTAATCACTGATAATAATGTATTCATGGTTTACGAGTAGTATAAACCGCCAAAACCAAAACATTATCATGCTGATAATAAAAACTAATAAATAAAACTGTGAGTGAATTTTGTAGTTAGTTAATAGTTATTATTCAAAGATACTAGACAAGATTTATAATGGTAGAAGGTTACTAAATTAGTTAATGTTAAATATATTGTGAAACATATATTTTATAAATAAATAAATTAACTTGAATAACTTTAACGCCGTATCTTTAAAATAAATTAGTTTTTAAAGAAGCTAAAAGAAAAGAAAAAAGAAAAACCGAGGAAAACCACTGTGATTGCAATAGTCCAAATTAATAGAAATTTTGCGACCCCTACAACTCAGGAACTGGTTCAAAAAGTAAAGAATTCAAGACTAATATCAAAGCCAACACATCCAGTCAAGGAAGATCGCAGATCAGAATTCAAATTTAGGAAAACCCACATTTTCACAAGTCAAGGTCCGAACTAATAGTAAAAATAACTGTAAGTAGAAATTAAACTAAATACTAAGTTTAGCAATAGAGTATATTCCACACAAAGTAGACAGATAGAGAAATTCCTACTAATAATAAAAATAAACATTGAAAAATTTATTGTAATAAATATTTTTGTAAAGTATTAACTTGTAATACGTTTTAAAATAAAAAAATCTTTTGTTTAAATTAAATAAATTTTGTGATGCCTCAACCACAAACAGAAGCACAAGTACTTCCACTTACGCAAACAGCAATAGCAGCCACTAGACACTATGGTGATTTTTTACCAAACATTCAATGGTAAAATAGGCACTTTAGAATCACTTTTATGGAAAATTGATAAATATTATGAAAGATATGGTACAACAAATGATGGTACTTTAACAAATTACGTATTTTGTTTAATTTGTAGTAAATTAATAGGCGAAGCAAATGATCTTTTGTCATTTAAATCTGATGTAAAAAATTGGTTAGACCTTAAATCATTGTTACAAATTAAATACGGCGATTATACCCATAGAAAAATTTTAGCCCAACAGTTTAAAAATTTAAGAATTAGTTGTAGCGAAACCGGACTTTATAGAAAGAATTAAAAATATGGGAAATAGGTTAAATTTAAAAATTCAATCAGATGAATCCATAACTCAAGTACAGAAAATAGCATATACAGATTAGGGTGGTCCTTAAAAATTAAATTTCTGAAATATATTTGTGCCACCCCCTAGATCAATTCTCTATTAAAAAAACAAAGAGTTTGGAAGGAACAACGTACAAAAATATTAATATTAACCCGTGCCCCACGTCGGTTGAAGTTTAAATGGGATTTAACGTGGGTTATAAACTCTTGTAGATATTATAAGGTAAACACTGTTGGTTTTTAATGTTTTGACATCAGCACATGTCCTCTAAGTGTTTTTGTGGTCGCTGATTCCGAATTAGAAGTTGAAAATCGATTTTGACATAAATATGGTAGGAGTCAAAACTGCTGTAGATAGTTTAAAAAGCAGAAAATGAATTATGCCTGACACCAAGTTCTTCTTAAAAAAATAAGCAAATGTATTTTTTTGTTTATCAAATTATTTTAATGGCATGTTAAAAATTCATCTTATAAATCTTTACGTCTTGCATCAATCGGGTATCTTTCTCTGTATTCTTTGACTACTTGCAAAATATACTGCTGCTGTTTTTCATCTTTCGTAAATTTACCGTGGTAAACCTCCATTCATTTTACCGCTCTTGACAACCTTCGCACAGCATTGACAACCTTTAAGTTGTGAACAAAAGCCGATGCTTCTATATAACTTTGATTTTGTATCCATTCCGTTGGATGGAGTGAAAAGAATTTTGTTGTCAAATCAAATCTGTTGAAAAAATACTATGCCGTATGTAGAACTAATTTTTAACCTCGAATTCGTATTCAGTTACCCTTATAACCTTAAAAGCAGATAAAGTGTAAAAAATTCAACTCTACATCAAAATTTCTGATTTTGACAGCATTCTTGACAGATTTAGTGTATCAAATTAGATTTTGAATCTCAAAATCAAATTCTGCGACCCAAAAAACGTTTTTTGAGTGAAAGTAGTGAAATCGTGTAAAAATGCGAATTCACATAAATATATTTCATGTTGACAGCATTTTTGACATGAGTAAAAACACATTTTTAACCCCAAATTGAGATTCAGCTTTCCTGACAGTCTTGAAAATAGTAAACAATCGTAAAAAAGGCGAATATACATCTACATTTATTATTTGATAATTATGTGTCGAAATGTGTTTTCAACCTCAAATTAGTAATCAGCGACCGCGAAAACCTTAAAAATAGTAAATAGTAGATTACATACCGAGGCGGGAAGTGTTTCATTCCTGTCGAGAGCTAAGATAGCTCACCGAGGGCCCAGGCCCGAGGTGAGCTAATGCTCGAGACAGGAGGAAACGTCCCGCCGAGGTTTGTATACTATTTTATTCGGAATCATCATATTTTTTAACAAATAAACAACAATTAATGTGATGCAGTTTCATTTCTACCGTTTATCGACGTCCACTGAGTAAGCGTTGGAAACAAATGTCAATATATTTATGTCAAACATTTTTTGCGTAATGTCCGACAGTGAGATGGAATGTACAGCCATTGAATGTACGCCACCTGAATTAAAAAAGGCAGCAGAAAAAGCGGGTGAAGATTTGCTGCCTCAGAAAAGCAAATCGCGCTATGAGCTTACGTACAAGGTTTTCAAGGATTGGTGTCTCAAGAAAAGTGTTCAAAATGTAAATTCTGAAAACATTCTTATGGCCTACTTTAGCGAGCTTAGCGAAAGCCTAAAAGCCTCAACTTTGTGGGCAAGATACTCAATGCTACGAGCAACGCTGAAGATCCGTGAGAACGTTGACATTTCGAAATTTTCCAAATTAATTGCTTATTTAAAAAAACAAAACGTGGGGTACAAACCCAAAAAAGCAAGCGTCTTCAGCAAAGAAAATATAGATAAATTCCTGCAAGAAGCACCAGAAGAATTTCTTCCTCAGAAGGTATGTAATTTTATAAACAATTGTACCATTTTCTACAATATTTCATGTATTCCAGGTTGCTTTAATAATTGGCGTTTCTGGGGCCTGTCGATCAGATGAATTATTTAAGATGAAGTTTTCAGATGTGGAATTTCTAGAAAATAAAGTAGTGATTGTAATTCCCAATACTAAAACATACCAACCTAGAACATTTGTGATAACTAATCCTACGTGGATTGCAATTATTCAAGAGTATGTAAATCTCCGCAAGTCAATCGATGGTCTGCAAGACAGATTATTCATGCAAGTTCGATTTAAAAAAATGACCAGGCAGCCCTATGGACACAACTCAATTTCTAACTTCCCACAAAAAATAGCATCGTATCTGAAGCTAAATAATGTCACTGCATTCACTGGGCATTGCTTTCGACGTACAGCGGCTACTTTACTCGCCAACAATGGAGGAGATGTTCTCCAATTAAAAAGACTGGGAGGGTGGAAGTCGAGTGGTATAGCAGAGAGCTATGTTGATCACTCTCTGGATGGTCAACTGAAAATTTCAAGACTGCTGTCCGCAGAGGTTAAAAAACATCCATCCTCCTCACTTCCTGGTCCTTCCACTTTTGTACAACAAGAGTACAATTTCCCTGGTCCCTCAACTTCCACTACGATGCAAACAGATATTAGTAGTGCTGCTTTAATTTCAAATCCTGATTCGAGAATGAAACAACAGTTCAATTTTTCAACTGAACAGTTGAAACACGGACTGTGTATTGGAATTAATAGCTACGATAACTCCAGGATAACTATCAATTTTAACAACTTACCTGTAGAAGATAAAAACAACTCGTCTCCATAATGAATAAATATGTACGAGTTGTTAACGATGATGTGTTTTTACTAAACTTAAAATGTTTTTGTGTTTTTCTTGCTTTGTTCAAATAAATAAAAAAGATTCAGACAATAATTATTTACAACTGACAACTGAAGTGACAAACTTGACCTAATAATGCACCCGCCCTCTACCGAGCAAACTACGAACTTACAACAGGTCGGGAATGATCACATTCCTGACCAAGAGAGGGATAACAGGTAGGGAATGATTACATTCCTGACCAAGAGAGGGAATTAAAAGTAAGTTAGGAATGGTTAATTTCCCACCCTCTGAGGCGGTTAGGAATGCACATATTACCATATGATTCCGAATAAAAAATTTATTTGTTGGCAGTTGTCATGTGTCAAAACACATTTTCAACCTCAAATTTGTAATCAGCGACCCCGAAAACATTTAAAGTGCTTAAAAATGCTAATATATACCAAAATTTATGTCTTGACAACATTTCTGACAGCTGTCATTGGTCAAAATACATTTTCAGCATCAAACTTGCAATCAGCGACCCCGAAAACCTTGAAAGTAGTAAGTAATTATAAAAAATGCGAAAATGCGTCATGCGTCAAAATACATTTAACCCCAAATTTGGAAGCAGCGACCCCAAAAACAGTTGTAGGACAAATAATATGCTGATGTCAAAACATTGAAAACCAACAGCCTTATACTTTATAGTATCCACAAGTGTCTAAAATTCATGTTAAATCCCATTTAAACTTCAACCCTCGCGTCGTGGGGCACGGGTTAATATTAAAATCTTTGAACGTTATTCTTCCCAAAATATTTGTTTTTTAATACAGAGTCGATCTAGGGGGTGGGACGCATGAAATTCGAAAACTTACTTTATAGGGACCACCCTAATACAGATATTAACGAACAAATTAGTATCAAAGTTTTATATAACAATTGTCTTCAATTATTACGAATAATTTTAGATGTTAAAGAAAAGAAAACTATGGCGGAAACAATTGGAATAGTTTTAAATTATGTATCTAAATATATTGCAGAGAAAGAAATAAAAAAGGCTAATTTCCAAAATCAGTCAAAGTCATTCCCTAGATATTAATAATAACAGGAGCGGATTGACGGGGGGGGGGATTGGGGAAATTTATCCCCCCAAAATGTATAAATAAGTATACATAGGATATAAACAAATAATGTTTGGTTAATTATTATATATTAAAACAATTATTTTTCCAAAAATTCCCCCCCCCCAAATAATTCTCTGGATCCGCCCCTGATAATAAAATACAAAAAAGAAATCTAACACCAGTTGCACAAAGTAATGAGAGTAAAAGGTATAAATTTGTACAACCTGTTCATACTGGATAATAAACAAGGTTACAACAAACATCATAATTATAAGGAAACCAATCCTAACTACGATAATACACATCAAAGTACTCCAACAATTTTAAAACTCAATATGTTCCTAAGTTAACTGTCAATTTTAAAAAACTATATCGTATATCCCTATGTCAACTAGTCATGTAAAAACTAACTATTATCAAAATAATGATGGTTATCAAAAGAAACCATTAGAAAATTTAGTACAGGTAGAAGCACAAGCGGATGTGTATAATAAAGAGGATTATGAAACTTGTGAAATAGAAAATTGGAGACCAGAAGAGAACCATACAGAAGAACGTAATTCAGATGAAGAGTTAGAAATAGATATTCAAAATTTTCGTCTGGAAGCTTTCGGAAATGCAGTAGGAGAAATTAACGAATGTAGGACTAAATCCTAAATTAGTAGAGAAAATAAAAGGGGTTTCCTTATCAATAACTGTGAAACAAATTAAATCATTTTTAGGACTTACGGGAAACTATCATAAATTTGTGAAAAATTATGTAACAATAACTAAACCTTTGTCGAGTTGTTTAAAAAAGTAAGTAGTCCCCCACCCCCTGGGAGTGGGGAGGGGGCAACTCCGTCACCTTTAATAGCAACCTCCAGTTTTTTATGCAGATTTGGATTCTGCGCTAAAAAATATGATTTTTTTGTCAAACTCTTTTAAGTTTATGACAGATGGCGCTGTAATCGCGAGAAAAATATTTTATTCTCCAATGACGGAAAATTTAAGGTCAATTTCGATAAATGAGGTTAGGAATGTTAACGTTTTGTAAAAATGGGAGGGTGGGGAGGATTATGTAAAACCTCCTCACCCCCACGACCATTAACAGAGAGTGGGAGAACGAAACGATTTTAGATTAATATCGAGCAGCAAAGTTCGTTAGAAAAACAAGTGTCTCATTTTCAGACAACAAAACATCTTCGGTGTTTCACCTTGGTAACAACGTTACGTATTAAGACACTTTTTCAGTCTTTTACTGCCAAAAATGTCTCAAAATTAAACACTTGTTCTTGCAGTTTTGTAAAGGGGAGGGGGGTAACGCATAATTTAAATCCTAAACAGCTTTACAAATTGTTAACATGCCCGACATTAGCTTACTTCATTCTCAAATTAAAATTCGCCAGCATTGGAGAATTAAATATTTTTCTCACAATTACAGCGCCTTCTGTCACAAACATAAAAAAAGTTTCAGATAAAAAAAATTCCTTTTAGCGCAGAATCCAAATCTGCAAAAAAATGGGGGGTTGCTGTTGAAGATGACGGAGTTACCCCCCTCCCCACTCCCAGGGGTTGGGGGGACTTACATTTACTACCATTCAATAGAGCTTCAAAAAACATTTCGCACGTATTTTTTCTTTTTTCAATCCGTTTCGTATTTCGCGAGATATTCGGGGGTACGGGTGGTCTGAAACACCCAGTATATGTAGATCAAGACGTGGTTTAATCGATGATGTATAGGCTCCATTTTTAAATTTATTTGGGGTCATCGTGACGCAAGTAACGGAGAAGGATATGATAATCCTATCAGAACATTGACATAAAATCAAGACAATATTCTTAAACATTATAATAAACAAATATCGTTAAATGAAAGAATTAAAAAAAGAATTTGTTAGACTTTTCCAAAATATAACTAGCAATTCCAAAGTATTGGACGACACAATACGATTTATTAAAATTCAACAGTTGAAACATACCATAACATTATTGAAATTAAATATAATGGAATTCCAAAGATTGATTCAAAATGTAAAACAGCTCTGAGTTCTCCACAATTAAATATTTTGCATTTAAGTATAATTACAGAGAATCAGGTTAGATTAATGAAGTAAGAACGTTTAAGATTTTATTCAGAAAATGAATTTTATTCTAAAGATAATATTCTTTTGGAAAGAACCATTAAAGTAGATATTTACATTACAGCAGATCATATTTCATATAGTATCATATAGTATCATATAGTATTTCTATTACATGTACCGATATTGAATATAAATCAATTTACACTTTATCATATTGCACAACTCAAAAAACATCATTTTTGAGTTATTATAATGTATGAGTTACGCAAGTATTACTCTATCAATCATCACAAATGAACTAACTTAACTTTGTAAGTTCTTTTCAGGTGGCGCTTGTCTCATTTATAACGATTCCCAAGAGATATTTCTTTCTACAGTGTTATAGCCAGTGTCACTTTTTCAAAAATGACACAAGCGCCATCTGGCAAAGAAAGTACAAAGTTAAGTTAGTTCATTTGTGATGATTGATAGAGTAATACTTGCGTAATTGATTCATTATAATAACACAAAAATCATGATTTTTGAGTTGTCATGTTGTGTTAAGAGATTAATACTCACGTAACTCATACATTGTAGTACCTAACTCAAAAATTATGTTTTCTAAGTTGTGTCACTATTGAAGAAAGGGTGCGATTGATAGAGTAATACTTGCGAACTCATTCATTATAATAACTCAAAAATCATGTTTTTGAGTTGTCACGTTGTGTTAAGAGATTAATACTTGCATAACTCATACATTGCAGTACCTAACTCAAAAATCATGTTGTTTGAGTTGTGTCACTTTTGAAGAAAAGGGTGCGATTGATAGAGTAATACTTGCGTAACTCATTCATTATAATAACTCAAAAATAATGTTATTTGAGTTGTCACTTTTGAAGCAAGGGTGCTATTGATAGAGTAATACTTGCGTAACTCATTCATTATAATAACACAAAAATCATATTTTTTAAGTTGTCACGTTGTGTTAAGAGAGTAATACTCGCGTAACTCATTCATTGTAGCAACTAAAAATCATGTTTTCAGAGTTGTGTTACTTTTGAAGCAAGGGTGCGATATGCATAGAATTCATATCGCACCAACATCTGCAAACACTGTAATCATTTCACCAACATCTTACATTGCGCTAACAGAAAACAAAATTTTTTATTTAAAAAGCAGATGTATGTTTTTACAAAGTCAATTCTATTGTTCAAATTTAATCTTTTTTTTTTAATTTCACGCCTTTAATTTTAACTTTAATTTTAATTTTCACATGCAACACGAATACACACATCCATAGTTGAGGTGGCGGAATTTTCCAATTAGAAAAATCCCGCCGCCCCAAGTGGGATTCGAACCCACGACCCTTGGAACACGAGTGATGCACTGACACCACTCGTCCACCGCCGGCCCTGTGTTCAAATTTAGAAATTGAAAAGAATTATCAAGAGGATAAATGTATTAAAAATGTATTACAGGTTAAAACTAATATTGAATGTACAAATGTAAACACTAATATTAGTGAAGTATTAATAGGAAACATAAATGATAATACTTATATTTAAATATTACCAAAGAAAACTTTAATTCATGAAAAATATGAACATGAAAAAATACATGAATTATAAAGTGTTTATTTTGTTCGTGTACCTTATTCTCGTGCTGTTATGGCAAAAGATGTTTCATCCTATTTCACATAATCATATACAATTTAATCTAAAATCAGTTAAATTAGATCAGTTATCTAAACTAACATTAGAATTAGATAAATCTGACGGAGTATTCTTTAGCCTTCGAGGAGAAAGTGTTACCCATGATATTATGTATTATATAATAATTGTAATTATAAGCATATTAATAATATATTATTAACATTATAAAAAATTATTTTGTAACTCAACTAATTTTAAGACAGTTTTTCAAACGAAAGAAATAGATACAAATGAAAATAAAAACAATAAAAGAAATAAAGAGTTAACAGACCTTAGTATTGTACCTTAATTAAATTAAGATAAATCATACTTATGAAATTATTATTTTCAATAAAACAATTGCATTTTAAAAAGAGAGGAGTCGTAATACTTAAAATACTGATAGTAGTGAGGTTAAACTTTTATATTATTAAGAATAGCGGTCATCACATATGTTAATCACTGATAATAATGTGTTCATCCTTTAGGAGTAATATAAACCACCAAAACCCAAACATTGTCATATAGTACTAAAAACTAATAAATAGAACTATAAGTGAATTATGTAGTTAGTTAATAGTTAATATTCAAAATATATTAGACGAGATTTATAATAATAGAAGGTTACTAAATAAGTTAATGTTAAATATATTGTAAAACAAATATTTTATAAATAAATAATTAAATTAACTTGTATAACTTTAACTCCGTATCTTCAAAATAAAGTAGTTTTTAAAAAAACTTAATTCTTGTGACAAATATTTTATGCTAATATTTCTGAAAAGTATATAGTATAAGTATATGTAATTTTTACCATAAGAAATTAGTTTTTATACACAAAAGATTACTACCTGGTAGATGTTCGCTTCTATTTTTAATATTCCGTCTGTTTACATCAACAGTGTAAATTACCGTCGTCTTTATTAAAAAATAAAGATCTCGTATCACCAATTATTATACTTACATTGAGAATAATAATCAGAAACTTAAGTAAAGTAAACGTATCAATTGTAACATAACAATTGAAACAAAACAAAGGGTAAATCACGTGATGGATGTGAAGCCATGGTTTATAATAAAAGGAAGCTGAAAGTCAACTGACGCTAGAGTTGCGAAGCTAAAGCTATAGAAGATAATTCAAAGTGCAGTAACATCTTCTCAAGTGTACATAGAATATTTGTCAAGTTTGGTAAATTGTATTTTATAAATAAAATACTTTTAAAGATTCTGGTCTTCAAATCAATATACTATAATATTTGAAATGGGTGAAAATATTTACAGTACGTTATTATGTGTTCAGAAATAATCAAAAATGTTTAAACTGATTTTGCTGTTAAGTCTGTCTTTTTAAAGTTATTGAGTTTAGTAGTAAATTAATTTCTTAATAACTCTAAACAAAATTATCCAAAATGAAACTGAATTTTCTGCATGCTGTAGTGTATGAACCCTAGAATCTAAAATTAAAGGTTTCTGGATAACGTGAGAAATCTACAATTGTGAAAAATTTAACAACAACATTAACATTAACAAAAGGTGAAGCTTTTTCTATTTAAGAAAACACTCAATAATTGTTTTCAATTAAATCAATTACTCCTACATCTTACTACCATGGGACGGAGAATCAGAAATAGTATAAGATATTGCGGTGATTTTTTGAATATAAAATAAAATACAATATATCCACCATTCCAAATATAAACATAAATTATATACGGTGGATTGAAATGAGAATACACCACAGATATTTTTCTTTATTCCTCTCAGCTAGCTCAGGTTTGCTCAGTAAAGCATAAATTATTTGAATTACGAGACTCTTATTTAATTTTATGCCTGGAAAGAAAGAAAAACTTATATCGTAAGCACTAAAGCTCCTGCAAACTGGACAACTGCTACTAAACTCTGAATTTAAAAGAAAACAACGCTGAATGATTGTATTAACATCAATTAAACACATATGTAAAATTGAAAACACATAAACTTTATTTAACGAACAAAAATAAAAATCCAAATGGAACGTCAAAATAAAA
The DNA here is from genome assembly GCA_929113105.1 of Agrypnus murinus. Classification (NCBI taxonomy): domain Eukaryota; kingdom Metazoa; phylum Arthropoda; class Insecta; order Coleoptera; family Elateridae; genus Agrypnus; species Agrypnus murinus. Next base: position 119,188,312 of record OV816026.1, read on the forward strand.
AAATGTTATTCAAGATAATAAAATGGGTAATTGAGAAATAAATTCTCAGGTTTGCTAAAACGTTAGAAATAATTGTAGTAACCTGACATAGGATCAGTACGGTCATTCGTTTGAACAAACCAACACAAATGAAATTTGTTTACAAATAAAAATATTTGTCAAATGAAAATAAATTTTATATAAAAGAAATTTAGTTGTTTACTTCAAATCAAATAAATTCTGAAAAGAACTTAATAAACTAAATCAAATAATTTTATATTTGAGGATGAACTTTACAAGTTAATTATTATTTATGAACTTGACAAGAATCATTTATTATAACCAACCTTGTATATTACGATATACTTTCCTTTTTAAAAGTTAATCCTTATTATTGGTAACACTGTGACAGAACCTGTCAGCTGATTTCTTGTTTATAATATCGATACGTAAATCGATGAAGAGAAATAAGTTCACTTGAATTTATTTAAATAATCACTTTCACTTTCAATAATTTTTACACAATAGTTAAATGTTCTTTTAATCCTTGAAGATTGTTCAGGTAACAACTTTTAGTTTAATTTTAAACTTTATTTATACAATGACATTTATATCAAAACATATGGTTAACATATCTAACCTCAAATTAATTACAGATATTATCCGGAGCCGGGCATAGATTCTGCCTTGTATGTTTTATCGACTGACTTTGTTACAATTTGCCCCAGCTTATATAGTTTATTCCAGAACAAAGGAAAACTATGACACTTTTTCAAAACAATGAAACACCGAGTAAGCTCGTGACGTCACTAATCCGGCACAGCTGATATTCTTTATCACTAATCTTAATTCTGTTATTATAGGATTGTAGCCCTTGAAACGAAGATCAATAAAGTATAATACATTCATTATCCCAAAATGTATAGTAACGAAGATATTCGAGAAAAACGTTTGACAAATTACAAATCTCGTTACGATCTAATTACATATAAAGTTCAACAAATCAAGGTTCATCCTTTACAAACTAGTTACATGAATACATGACACAGGTAATCCAATTGGTTTATTCATAGTGCAACGGTTACGTAATTTAGATATACAGATTCCTATATTATTAACAAACTTTAATAATTACACTAAACAATTCTTTAATATAATTCATTATTTATAAAAATCATTTTCCACTTTACAACTTATTTAATTTTGAAAAGATTTAGAGGGAAATCTTTATCATTATATATGTTGAGGTCAAACAGGAACACAAAAGGGTGATAAGAATTCTTTGGTAAAATTTCTAGAATGATGAAGGCCTTTCATTGCTAAACACCTATTTGCCTTCTTTATTTAATTAATTTGATTAATAGGGAAAAACCTATAACATCTAGGTACGTGTTAAAATACGTTATTATTCTATATTATTATTTCCTGATTTTATTTAGGTTTTTTATTTTTTGTCTATTAATCTGGTTTGCGATTTTGAAACCAATCTTAAAAGAATGTGGAGCTAAGCAGATGTCGTTAAGAAATCTATCTGTAGTAAGGAAAATCAGCCAAATTATCTTGTAGATGGACCCATAGAGGAATTACTGAGAGTAAATCATTCAAGAATGTGGCAGTAATTATAATTATGCATTTTAACTGATAATGAAGGTCAGTACTCGTATAATTTTTTTACTTTTCCTTGGGAGACTATCAAATTTATGAAGGGGACCTCCAGATAAAATCTACTATAATTATATTATTACATATATGTAGATATTGTTACGTACATATACTTACTCGTTTGTTGCATCCAGTTAAATAGTTATATATACAATCTGTTGTTTATATTAGATGTAAATTAATTGGGGTGGTACCACTTTATTGATAGATATAGTTGTTATCTATATGAAGATTGAATTATCTTATTGCTCTATATCTAGGTATTGTTTTGATATAAAAGTACTACCTGTTTTATGACTAAATTTCTTTAATTGTGGCTATCTATTTAGTCTCATGTTTCTTTATTGAAAACCATCAATTCGTTTATCTAAAAAGAGCCACGTTCTGACAGTTGCATTTTTTCTCTATGTTATAGATTTTTGTCTGCTATTATTTATTTACTATTTATGAACTATTATATGCTATGAATTATTTGAATTGTTGCTTATAATTATTTATTAATGAATTGTTTTACTAACTCGCTTTTTATAATAATTTTGCATACTATATATTAATTAAATTGTTATTTATGATATCAATTTCATTTCTTTATTTTTGTTTTCCTGTTTGCAACCCTTTTTGGTATTTTTGGGGAATAATAAAGAATACCTGGCGCTCATTAAATTTGTACAATTGTACCTATAAAAAGATCTTATGAAAATCTTTGGAACCCACGAATCCTTCTCTCCGACTAAAGTAAAGCAGTCGAGGCATTGTAAAATGTATTCTAAACAGCTGTACGTTATAATAGAAACATCATTACAATTTAATATAAACATGATTTTTACAGTACGCAATACAATGAATAAGCCACTTGATGCATATACAAATTCCAACTTAAATATAAAATCAACATTAATCAAATTATGCTCAAAATGTGCAGCATACAGTACTCTAAACACTTACATCAAAACAATGGTGAGGAAGAACAGGATAAGAGTCTATAAGAGTCATATCAACACGAACGAGAGGATTCAATACCTTCATTAATTATGGTGACCAGAAATCTTATAAACAAATTCAAAAATTAATTGTATTGTATCAATCATAATAAGATTGACCTAATTAATCTATTTTCAGCTAATTAACAACATGAAACTGAGCTGGTCTCCTGGAATATAGAAAAATCTATCTAACGTTAAACATCGTAATATGTAAATTTTAGTATGGAAATTACTTCTGCCTAACAAGTGGGAAACTGATATCCTTTTTCTGAAAATAAAACCTATTATTATTATGCATGAGAAAGCTAGGTTATGTTTGAATAAAGTGTTTATTCTTAAGTTTTTAATTTAAACCTTAATGAACTGTGGTCCTATCTATAACTTTTATATTAATTATGCCCATGACATAGCATGTCCCTCTTTTAATTTAAATCCGATATAAAAATATTTGTGTTAACGTTTCAGTTCGGTCGTTAAAATTTTCAATACGGTGATTTGATATCACCGCAGTATATTTGATTAATAATTTTACACTAAACCATACATGATTTACTGATTTAATCAAGTTAAAACCCGTAATCCCAAATTAAGCTTGCGATATGCAAACTACAGATTAACTAAAATAACAAAAAATTAGCTGAAGAATCTTTAGGGGGAATATTTTAATATCAATATTTTCTGATACTATCTAGTTCAGTTCAGTCATTGTGGAAGTTGTTTGGTGCAAAAAGTTGAGGAGTTTTTAAACTTTGCTGGATTGTCGAGTTTGTGGCCCTAAGTAGGATCCCAAGTTTGCGACCTCAAGCGACCGCCGTTCGCACCGCCATGTTGAAGAAATGGCGCCCAAAGTTAGTTTTTGGTATATAAACTCGGTTCCTGTAGGTTTGCGAAAAACAGTTTTTTCTCTAAGGTTGGAGAGAATAAAATATGAAAAAAAAGAGAATAAAATAGAGAAGAATTTGATAGATATTTTCTTTCAGACTAATACTTTCCGAGTTACAGGTCGGATACTGGACAATAGGTAGATGTTTTAAAATCACTTTGTATCGCATCGCGAGCGCATCACCACAATTTTTGTCGATAAGTAAATACATTTATTTAAATAAGTAAATCTATTTCTTTGCCAAGAGATCTGTACGTTATAATTTGCGTTTTATTTTTTAATTTCGCCGAATGTAACAATGTGTGTATAAGGTTTTGTAATATACTGAACCGTTGGAAAAATAAGATGTATCAAAGTAGTTCGTATGATATTGGATCACCTTCGACACATCATAAATCATGACCGCTTGAGTATCGATATCATGTTCTTTTAATAACAACTCTTATCAGTAGAAGCTGTATTTATGGTATAAATATAAAAAAAGTTATTAGTTATTTTGAGTTGGGAAACTTCTTAGGACACAATCAATAATTAATATATAATTAGGTAATAATAAGTTGATAAATTTACATTTTTACCAAGTAGCCAACCGGTTAGCCAAACAGCCTTGGTAGTGTAATGTCTAGGGTGCTGGACTTTCACCCAAGCGGCCCGAGGTCGATTCCCGGTGCCGGCAGATCTGGTTAAGGTTTTCTGCAGTTTTCCTTAGCTGTGACACAAATGTGGGATTTGCGCTGTACCATCTGTAGGTCGGCTGCAGCCGCACTTAGGGCCTACGTAATAATAATACTCGCCCCCTCCCTCCCGCACAAGCTTATAGCTTCTGGGACCTGGTTTCCAGGCTATGGGTTGTAGCAACTATTATTATTATTATTATTATTATAGTCATAAGGAGAATGAGTAAAATCAAAATCCATGCATCTGTAAATTTCAATTTATAGAATGGTTGCAGCGTCTGACTGAATACATGAACGAATCTAATATAATCGAACAGAAAGTCGTTACCTAAATGTAGTTCAACAATAACGACCATACACTTGGATTTCTCGACTACAAGACACAATTGAAAGATTCTTTGAAAATCAACCGAAAAATATTCTAACGGTAACTAACAAAAGTCAATCACCAGCACTATTACCACGCAAACGGCGGCGTAGCGACGAGTTGTTGTATACCTATAAAAATTAATGTAGTACACATCTGAGTTTATCCTCAATATTACCAACACCACTTGTCAAATATTACCAACAAGAATGATAGGCACTCTTTAGAAACAATCCATAAACTAATAAATTAAGAGATACATTTATAAAAGGTACAAAAATCTTTCATGAAACAATTTCGACACAAGAAACTAAAAGTGCTGTCTTAAATAGTAAAGAGGTTAGTGTTACCATTTTTGGGGCTTTTCTCCAGTTCAATTTCACTTTAGTGTTTAACCTAAAACTTTTCTTCTTAAAAGGCTTTTCCTCATTGTGTTGTTGTCAATTCTGTTACTCCTAATTTGATCGTGTTTGTGAGCAGAGCTTGTTATTGTTTTAGCTTATTTGGTTATGTTGCTGTCCATGTTTTTCTAGAAACTATAACCATTTTCAGTCATTTGTGTAGTTAGTTAGTTGCAACTTATCTAGCAAGTAGTGTGTGCTTCATTCATTCAAGAAGTTTTGTTAATTTCCCTATTTAAGGGGTTTTTAGTGGATGAAGTTAATTAGTTTCAGGTGATCTAGTTTGTTTCACGCAGGTGATTGTAGTCTAGTTACCGTCCTAAATACGCACATACACAAGAGGCAATTTCATCTATCCTGACCAATATTTTTAAAGCACCTAATTTCGGTATGTCGTAGTTTATTAAACTGTTAAAATAATGCATAATTCCTTTCTAATCTTTTTGTTTTGCGCCGAGTTTTTTATTGCTACTTTCTTGTTACTTTAACTGGTAGTTACTTCTAAAGCGTGAAGTTTTGTTATTAGTTATAATACTGTTGGACCCGCATCTAAAAATCAAGAGTTTTCGTTGATTCCAATTTACATACCTCAAAAGACAAGATACACCACATCCTTCAATACACAAATTTCTGCTATAAATGAAATAATTATCTATTTATTTATTTTTGGTTATTAATCTCTTCTGGAATAAGAAACAAAAATCTCTTTTTGTTTCTTTTGTACCCTGTGTCTTTTATTTCGATTATTTCTTATGCTGAGTTCAAAGTGCGGCAGTTATATTGAAGCAGGCGTTTGCCGTAACCATGCTTACTTTTTAATGTCAGGGTGGCAAATCTAGGTTTATGTAGGTGAACTTTCTTAGCAGAGAAAGAACAGTCGATCTTTCTTTTTGAATAGGAAATGAAATGTAGGTAAAACCCAATGTTTGATAGACACATCTACATTTCCTTCAGTTGGCATAGGGGCCATAGGTGGGTATTATAACTTCCCAGATTCAGATAAATGCTTTTAGAATCGGTTATATGATATAGTCAGTGCCAAGAGGTAGGAGGTGTGCTCCATCACCTGACGTCTCACTCAAAATGACACTTACGAGGCCCTCTCGTAATCATAGTGTTTTGAAAAGTGATTATCGGAATGATTTAATAGAAATTCCAAAAGTTGTGAATAGCAACGGACTACTGTTACAAACAAGATACATAACATAATTCCTGAAAATGGTATTGATTTTTTACTACATAATAATTTACAAGTACTGTTTTAGTATTAGTATTGATTAATTGAAAATATACTATTTACACACATGTGTATATTATTAAAAATCACAAAACCAAAAAACCTAAATCGTCATCCTGACTTTAATTTACACTAAAATAAATTTAGCAAACTGGCTATATTAACTTAGCAGATTATATTGCGAGGACAAATGGCCACAAAACAGCATGTGGTCCCACTGATATATGATTTATCATGTGTGTACGAGACCACGTGCTCAATTTATTAAGAACAGATTGTGCGTATTGAATTGAAAGCGATTTTTGTAACAGAAACAAGAGTTAAATGGCAAATGATAATTGACGCCAATAATTGCCTTTTTAAACATTTTTCGTTGAATTTATAGGTTTGATTTTTGTGAGTTTTCTTATGGGTTAATGTTAAAATAATTTAAGATGATTTAGAAAGCTGCAGAAAAGGATGTTGATGGCGATATTATTTATTTTCAACGTGTGGAAACATGATATGGGGTAACAACTAATTATTAAACGATTTTTGATAAAAACACTCAGACGCGTCAATTTTTCTTTATTATTGCACATATTCTGAGACTATTTTTGATTATACACAGTGCTTTTCATAAACGCGGCCAAGAAAAAGATCAATTCTTTTAAATTTAATATACATCCATTTAAGTCCTCCCGAGATATTGATTATAAATGTATCCATTATTTGGGTTTAAAGCTTGACGTTCTGGCAAATTCAATTCCTTTATGAAGAACTGTGCTAAATTTGGCAGTATGCTGTGAATACGCTAAAAGAGATATCGAGTTGCAAACTCACATAAATTATCGGCAGCATTTTCTTTTAAATTTGTTTAGTTCTCATTAAGCCACGTTTAATATTTATACAGGACGATCAAAAACGCGAATAATGTTTTTTCCAAAAATCTAAGAAATAATTTTCCTATACTATAAATTTCGATTATCGAGCAATGGAAAGTAATGAGATTTAAATAAGAACATAAAGATTAACTTTTAGATTGGAATAGTAACTACACGGTGTCTCACCGAAAACGATAGACCTTTAACCTTCATGAGACGTACCTCAAAATTTTATTAAAAAGACTGATCGAGGCCCAACCCCATGTTTAACATTGCGTAAACTATTTTTTCTATTTAAATTGCCTCTATAAGATTTTGCCTGTTTTTGCAATTGTTGCAATATAAGAAATAAATATGCAAACTTGCATATTTGCAATATAAGAAGCAGTGCAGTCCACAAGAGTCCCTATTTTTATCCCATACTTATCAAGTTTGCTCTTCATATAGACTCGGAATGGTGCCTTACCCCTAAATGGTACAAGAATATCCGGAGATAGGAAATGAGGGCAGGCGTTTTTCATACTTAAAATATCAGAACTATAACCTGTTAGTTTTAGAGCAGGTCTCCGAATATTGGCTTTTGAACATCTAACTTTCGTGTTTACTGGAATCTTTGGTTCCATCTTTAAATACTCGTACATAAATGCTGAGCCTTCGCCTTCGCCTTCGCTTATAGTAACTGTTGGTTCGTTTGGGTTCGTTTCCTCTGTGCTTTGATCAACAACCATTAAACTATTTTCTTCCTCTACCTCTGTCACAATATCTGCATCTTCTAAGTCACTCGCTGTTTTCTCATTGATAAAACTATCAAACTCTAGATCATCATATTCAACCATATGTAACAGATCGTCGCCACAGTGAGTAAAAGAATCATTAAATGTATGGGATTCCCCGACTTAATTACAATTTTACTGGAATTAATTTTATCGGATGTAAATGACTGATCGGGGTCTGAGGAGACCCCGCGACAAAAAACTAAAGCTTAAATTTAATCCAACCGCTAGATATTAATATATACATCATGTTTTATCAATAAAATATTTACATAAACTGCAGCTAGATTGAAGGCCAACGCTTAAAGATTCAGATGTGTGAAGGTACAGCAAAAAATTATATTATTTAAAAATCGAAAACGGGCGATGCGTTCTTGAATTTTACGTTCCTATTATTTAATAGGATATTATTAGTGTAGGACAAACATTAAATGTGGTGAAATCATGATTCTAACATACTTTAAATACCAAGTTAGATCTCCCTTCATCAAAATAAGTAAATACAATGAAGAAAAACACTTTGAAATGGCAAAACACTCGGAAATTAATCATAGTAGCACTATACAAGTGTCCAACAGGAATTGTAGATATATTTCGAAGTATATTATATGAATCGTTAATAGAAATTTACGCAGACACCAAAAATCATTAGATATACCTAGCAGACAAGAATCTTGATTTTTTGCAAGAATCTATGAAGGTAAACTGGTTAGAGAACTTACTATCAACTTTTAACTTAAACAAGATTTTTCAGGAAGTATCGATATAAAAAAAATGGTGGTACATGCATTGACAATATATTCAGCAATGACAAGCAAATAATCAGTTATAAATCAATTAATACTTTTTATCCAACACCTCTAAATAAAGAGGGCTAAAACATGATGTTTGCAAGCAATTAAAGTTGATGTTTACTCACATGTGGGTAGAAAAACATTGTTGTACTTAATTTGAATGGTGATTGGCTGCTATTATAGGTAGCAATCAATCACCAGCTTACATTGCATAATATTATTAAAATTCAGTCATCACGCTAGAGTATTACAGTTATTTGTTTCATTAGTACAAAAAATGCATGTTTTTGGGACGAATAAGAAAGTTGCCGGACGACGCGTTAGCGGAGTCTGGCAGCCTTATGAGTCCCATAAACGCATTTTTTGTACGAATTAAACATACTATTTTTTCTCCAACTGCTTATTTTTAACTAGCAAACTCTGTGAGAGGATTGTTTAGAATAAACAACATTACGTTAAACTACTTTTTATTTACTGCAATTCTAATATGTGTAGAAAGTGGCAATTTGAATATTAAGAATTAATATTATTAAGAAATACATACTCACAAATGTATAATCTCACTCCCATTTCGTCGAAAATTCGAAGAAATTTCGACAGGCGTTGTCTAAGATATATGTGTTTATCGTTAAATAATTAGAGGTTAGGATTGGTTTTTGTTTTTGCGACGTCGTTCCGACGTTCCGAGCAGCAACTAAAATTTTTAAATTTGTTTTTGTTTTTTTATGTCTTTAATTAATTTAATATTTTAATATTGTCATAGAAAAGATAAATGATTATTATTTAAATAGAAATTTCTACTTCGTATTATTGCTATAAAAGAAATTCTTATAGAGCACCGCGGAAAATAGTTGATACATAACCTCAGATTACTTTTTGTATTGTACAAAAAGTGATTACTTTTTGTAGAATTGCTATGGTAACGAGTAACAGTTCCTAAATGGGCTACTTTTTATACAAAATAATTTGATGTTCTAGTGTCATATTCGTGCGGTTGGAGAAAAAATTTACTAGTGTCAAAAACTAATCACTAACATTAAATTGCAAATTCGATATTTAAACTTCAATAAAGAGGTGTTGAATAAAATCTTGTATGGCACACGTGAGTTAAGGATATTATCTACTCAGAAAAATTAACCCTGTAAATTTTTCCTTCGTGGGTAATATCTTACTCAACTCACTTGTACCATAAATAATCATTATGCACAGATACATTATAATTAGCCTATTATTGCTAGACTCATCTAAACATAACCACCTCTTTATGGCCCAAGGGTCTCTTTACGGTCCGATGGGCAATAAAGAAACGTCAATTAAATGTCAGAGTTGTTTTTTGTAGAACTTGATTGGTTCTTAATATAATTTGTAAACTTATCACTAATGAAAATAAGCTGAAATTAAATATTTTGGAATAGTAACTATAGTAACGTACTTCGTATAAGCACATAAGTATACGCACAGCGGCTTGATCGACCTACGTACTCATTTAATTATATTTTTCCCACAATAATAGATTTGAGATAAAAACTTAATCTGTGCATAAAATAGTGTATGTATAGCGGGCATAACTTGCTTTTATGGCCCTACAGCCTTTTCCTAGCCCTCGGCTAACGCCTCGGTCTAGAAATAACGCTTCTGGCCATAAAAGCTTCTTTATGCCCTTAATACACAAATAACTAATATGTCTGACCATGATGGTTTATCAATTCAAACAAGGATGAATGAGAAAAATCTTAAATAATCCCAAGATAATTAAATTAAGATACCTAAATGAAAATGATACTTTTATGTTAAAGGATACATTATCTCATGTAGAGTAGAATGCTATACCTCTACACAAAAATGCCCAAAGTACATTTACGAGTTTTCAACACAAAAGCTATTAAACATTAAGCTGCCCTAAAAAAGAAATAATTATAAACGTAAACGAAACAAAAGCTATTTCCTGGAAGACGAATGAGGTAGTAAGAATGAAGAACGTACTAGATGCAATAGAAACCGTAATGAGGGTAAGAAAGGGAGGCTATAAAGCTTACCAGTTATTAGAAAAGAAATACTTTATTTTAGTAAGCAAAACCTGAAAACAAAAATTGAAGAATTTATAAATACAGCGGAGAACAAACAGAAAGTAATGTGGTCAGTTATAAATAAACAGTCTGATCAGAAGAACAAGAACATCAATATATCTGATTTACATCTAACAGCTAACGTATGAATTTTTCAGCGAATTGGGTCAAAAAACAACATCAAAGATAACCACAACAAACTTAGACGCAATTATTAGAAACGAATAATGCAAAAAATTAGGCAAAACTATGTACTTTGCTCCGGTAACCAAAAAGAGTTAGTAAAAATAATTCACAAATTAAATTCAAAAAAATTGATTATGAACAATCATGCAACCAATATATTTAAATTTGGATGATATCAGATGGAAAGATCCTAACTGGTAACTAACACGATTTGATAGTTTCCAGTTCATGAATGAGAATCTTATGGATGCTAGAAGGCATAGGGCAGCAGGTATAAAGATCTACATACATACATATATTCTACCGGATTCTCTGGTATAATCACTCAACATCATAATTTATACAAAATCTAGAAGTTGCTTGTAAGATGACACTAAAACGTCTGATGAGCTTCTCATCAAAACCTATGATAGCAGCTACAAACGAATATTGCTCAAAAAAATTTGTTCATTATTAGTAATTCCATAGTCAGGTTCAAGAACATCCATTAAACGTCGAACCTAGGACCTTCTGCTTTCCAGGCGGCCTCTCTACCTCTAGCTATCTGAGGTGACTACGAGCAGAGTGATAAGTTCTCCATATAAATTAGATTATTGGCAAATATACACAGTAACTAGATTTTTGCCTAATTTTGTTAATACGACATTTCGTCGACGACAACATCAACCAGCAAAGCGTCTACATTTGAATCCATCCTAGAAGGAAATTATTACTATAAAGTTTAGATCAAGGCTAATTTATTTTGTTTTAATTAATGTTTTACATTAAATTATATTTTGAAAACAAATCTGTATAAAGAAACTATCCCCCCATTAGGATTCGAACCCATGACCTTCCGCTTTCCTCAATAGCTCAGAGGTAGAAATGCCGTCCGACTCTTTTTATTGCTGCATTAATCTAAACTGCCTTTAAACTGTTAACGGTCTTCCATAAGCAGACGACGAAAGCACTGCAGAAGGTATTTCTACAGAATCGAAAATTTCAAAATTTCCCTCCAGCCAATATGCAAAGCATTCTTTAAATAGCTTCCTTGCATCTATTCGCCTGGGTCCATTTCCTATTAAAGGAACTGGCGAAATTTCTATATTTTTACGGTGTCTGGATGTTCTAGATTTCTTTATCTTCTGTTACACTAGTTTCCAAGAACACGTGGTCCAAAACGACGGAAATCTTTGTTTCTAAGCTTTATTCATCACATCATACCTCTTTGGTGTCGCTAATTTTTTTTCTAAAAACAAATATAATAATAAGGTGGGTGGGTTGGGTCAGTTAAAATTATTATGAACTAAAAGCACAATATCTAGTAAAGGTTTATTAAAATTGTATTTCAAATTTAATTCAATCTAATTTGATACTTTTTTCCTTGATTGATTTTGTACAGTTTTAAATTTAACTATTACAAACAACTAAGTTGCGAGTGAAAGGGGCCGTGAGTGCTGTTGTGTGTCTTGGGTTCCTGTTTAGGCTTCTTTTATGTAGCCTACTCTACTAATTATGGTTACACCACATTCATCAAAAAGAGTGAAAGGTGTTGGTTATTACAAAAGACATAAGAAAGTCCAATACGTATGAGGTAGCCTTAGAGTAAAGAAAGTAGGTACAGTATATGAAAAATTGTGCCTATATTTCCAATGCTTCTCCAGTTGACAATTTTGGTTGAATTGCCAAAAAAAAGAACTGGCTTTATAGGAAAAGAAGAGTCTCCTTAAAAGAATAGCTAAAAACTTTGGTGATGGTAACAATCCTGGCCTGAGACAACTAAACAAAAGTGCCGCAGGCTTATATGTAATCCATACAACATATTCTGTATGCAACAAGAAAACGGAAACAGTTAGTAGAAGTTGCCGAAAAAAATGATGACTTAGTAAAATGTACCATGTCTCTCCATCTGTTTTAGGTGAGCATCCTGAAGACCGGGTCTGTGGTAGATCCAAAAATGGGAATTAAACATTACTGAAGCTCTTAACCGTGATGTTATTTGCAGTGAAAAAGATAATTTTAACATTACTTCCACACTCGCTTACCAAAACTGATATTTGCAGCAAATTTGAAAATGTAGCATAGTACATGGTGGATAAATCATAAAGTGTTAGCTCTTCAAAAGGTAGCTATGGAAAATTTGATCTGTGCTGTAGGCAATTGAAGAGCAAAAGGTTTCTTTGGTGCTATCTTATTACCTTGTTAATAATAAATATTGTTGTAGACAAAGTGCAAACAAAAAAACGCCATTACTGTGTCTGAAAATGTGGACAGAAGGGAGTAAAAGTAAAGCGTTATTTGACTCGAACCATCAAAGAAATGTACAGACTTTGTAAGGACAAATATCCAAATTCAAAGGTAGATAGAACTAAATTTTATAATCTTCGGCCAAAATTGCAAATGTGCAAATTCTGAACTCTATCTAGTTGCTCCGAAGAACATTCTAACAGATGCAACTACCTCCATCAGTTACATGAACATGTACTTGCACTGCTTTTATGCGTTGAGAAAAGACAAGAGTGCTTTTTTGAACAGTGTAGTGATTGTCCTGGTGGAGAAGGCAGTACAGCAAAGGCCTTGATGCTGGACGTAGATCCAGGATCCTTTGGAATATGTGAAGATATTGATTTAGTGACATTGTTAAAATAAAAAAATTGTTAAATGCAATTCTGCACAGAAAAAACCGTTGATAAATTACCGTTAATTTATTTTACATGTGTGTATATGACAGATTCCGATTTTGACTGTTCATTGTGGTATATACAGTATTCTCCAGAAAAAAATCATCTAAGAAGTCTAAGTTGCAATATCAGTGCGGTTTATTGCTTTCTCTTGGCATTTTACCTATGGGATTATGTTTAAACACAAAACCGAAAAATATAGAATATGATGCCAACTAAACGAAATGCTCAAAATGGTTTTCTCCAGTTTAGATGCAGTGTCACTCGTTACTCCATGTTAATAACGGTTTTTCCTAAATGCTGAGGTGTAAACACGTGACAAACATTTATTTATTATTTTTAAAGTCTGTATTTTTAAAGTGTGGAAAAATAAAATAATCAATTATTACCATGATGAAAACCATGGAGAAAACCTACTACTCGGGCGTTAACATATTGGTACAATACTAATCACACATCATTGTTCCTTGTATTCTATAATGCGCCGTTTATAGTTCTGCTAGAAATATCTACCGTCCAGTTCATCGTCATGTAGCTGATGTAAAAAAAAGCTGCATTAAATTATTTACACTCCTTTTGCATATTTACAGTTTTATAAAAAAATCAGTTCAATAACCTATTTTCGTGATACAGCAATCCAAACCTCAATTTTTAACAATGCAAGGGTTTTTCAATTAATTCGTGGGAATTCTTGCTAGACCAAATGCGCATTGTTTGCTTGTTGATGAACCTGAAATGTGAAATCATTAAAAAAGGATTGGTTTCCAATCATTAAAAAAAAAGATAAAAACCCATCACGTTATTCAGGTGATTTTAAAATTACTGGTACACAGTTCTGCGAAAATTCTCGAATAGACTTCTTAGAGGAACGATCAATTCGTTCCTCCACGTTTTCAACATTTTCAAATGTTCTTGTCGTCGACCGATATTTGTGGGTTACCGCGCCTGTTAGACACCAACTTATCTAACAATTTGCATACGCATTTCGGAAGTTTCTTACGAAATTCTTTCACGCATCGCAGTGTAGAATAAGATCACTCCTCATTTTCAATATTTTTCTAGTCTTGGAAGTAACTTTCGATAATGAATATTTTGTGCCCCGTGTCAAACATTTCCAACAACTTGAGTGATAATTTAAATTTTAGTAAAACAATGCAGTAAGATGCTTTAAAAAACATAACCTCAAACTGTGAATATAATGGATATAACCATAAAAGATCTCTTTTCTAAAATAATCCTTAAAAACAGATGGTAAGGTTAGTCGTCGACATAAGCCGAACACTTTGAGTTCTCTTCTGTTGCTTTTCAGAAAGCTCTCGAAAAAGGTCTAAGAAACCGAAACACGTGTAGAATATATGGAAGCATAAAAATACAACAGTTTTTCTTAAAGTTGTTTTATAAAATGTTTCACAAGGAGCCTACCGCGACTTCAATTTTATTAATCAAAGGATTAACGTTTTAATAGGTAGTTAAATACATTTCTAATGCTGAATCATGCAAAAGAATGAAAACTTTCCAATATTAATGAAAAAATAGAACAAACAAAATATAAGCATGCATTTTCGTTGTAGGAACTGAAAAATAAACTTGAAACAGTACTAGACATTTATTCGCAGAACAAAAAGGGTGTTAAGACTCAGTTCAATTCAAAGCGTTTGAAATATGAAATAGTTAAAAGATTAGAATGAAAATTAGCGATGAAAAACTAGCACAGCTGTGTTAAGATATACGTAATACGTGTAGCAATAAAAAAAGGTAAATCTTGAAATTTGAAAAATATATTTTTAATAAATAACTTCTAATGACAGAATTACTTCTAACTAATTGAAATTTACAAGTCATTTCATATTGTCATGATTTTTATGACATGATTTGGCATATAGGCATCACTATGTACAAACATGCTAGATGGGTTGCATAACGTGAAGGGGAAATTATAATTTTCAGTTAATGATTAATTAAGATAATTAAATTTGTTTCATTTTCTTTTAGAAACATTCTTTAATAAATAGAAAAAGGTATTGAAGCCATTTCAAGGCATACCTTGACCTGAAACAGACAAGATACATGTTAGTGGAGATGTATGCAAATATTTATTACTTAACCTGCAGGTTTAATTTATAAAGAATTTCTTGTGAATTAAAGATTTGGTAGATTCTTTATAATTTTGTTGTTTTTTTAAGAATAAAAAGCCTGTGGTCTTAAATATTTCATTATGTTGTTGTCAAGTAGTTCTTTGGACACAACTGATACATAAATGTAAATTTAGGGATGATTTCTTATAGAAGATCTATGGGTTTAAAAACACATATTTCTGCGTTTTACCTTGATAATCTGAAATTATGTGATGTAGTTATTATTTTATAGTTTGGATATCTAACTTTGTGTAAATATTGTTCTATAGGATGTAAAAAAGAAAAAAGTTTGTAATCATAAAAAGAGGTAAAACAAGGATATTAATTAATTCATTCATATTTTGATGTATAATTGAATGCATTTGAAAATTGATTCAGTCGACATTAAATAGCCATCTTATTATTGGGTTTTAGTACAAGTGTTTGGTGTTTTTGTAAATAAGAATTTTCTATAGAAGCTTACTATACAATTTGTTTAAACAACGATTAGTAATTATAAACAATTATGTGGTTATGTAAATTTAGTTCCAAATCGCCATCTGTTTATAACTGAATAAATTACTAGATTAGTGTTTTGTTTTTCAAAAGATATAAATACAGCAAGCAGTTTGGTGACTCTCTCTCTGCAAATTTAGTGGTTTCAAGCAGTGTACTTATGTCCAGAGCAAAATGTTAAATTTAACGGTTATGTTGTGACCTCAAAATAAAGTCCAGACGTCAATTTTTTAGGTTATGTTTTGATGAAACGTCAAAGTGTTTGATATTTGTTAAAGTTCATTGAATTTAGTTAGTTGTTTTAATAAAAAAAATTTAATTAACTTACTAAACGGTTCTGCGAATTCTATTAGTGTTTAAATTTTCTTTTTTGTAAAGAAATTATTTTTTCGTTGTTAGTTTAATTTCCCTGATTTAATTTGGACAATCAAATGTAATTTGTCAACGTGACATTTAAATGGACATACCTTATTTCAAGAAGACAGATGGTCATTAATAATTCCTGCAAGAGAGGTGAATTTGTGCATTTCTACAATTTTGTAATTAAACCTTATTGACAAGGGAATTTGCAGGTTGTTACTAATTTCAGTTGGTAATTTAAAAGGCTCCAAAAGTTTGATTATTTGTAAATATTTTAAGGTAATTATTATAATTTTAATTTAGTTTTTAAGATTATATGAATGACAGGGATATTACTTCTGAAGATAAAAAGAATTACACTGTCTTAGAATTAATCTTTCTTTTATTCAAGATATCCAAATTGAATTTTTTTTTAATTTTGTCTGATAAATTTTTAGAGTAACTCCTGGTTTATTATTTTGTTTTGTGTGTGTAGTTTAATGATGCTTTATAGATTCATATTTATTTATAGTCCTATTGAAACGATCCGCATGGTAAAGTCTCAGTTGTGACTAGAGTCAAGGTTTACAACAATTTTTTTATACCCGGAGCATTTTTTATGGTAAAAGTAGGTGGTTTATATTTTGTACATATCTTCACTGTGCTTTTACCGAAGTCTGTTTTATATGTGTACTCTAAAAAATTAAAACAATTTTAACAATTTTCAATTTCAATCATTATTATAATCAAGTAAGGTTGCCTCCTCTTATTCCACACAAGGGGAAAGTATATTTATAGCATTGTTGTCTCCCAAACGCGGGACCTTTCCCAAATTGTAATCATTCTTATATTTATAGCAATATGTATACATTTTACTAGATGCATAGATTAATAGTATTTTAGAGAAAGCATGAAAGGTTTAAAAAGATGATTTAAAACGTAGAAATACTTCAAATTGGATTTTAATACATCTTGCTTTTGACGACAAGACCTTAAAATAATCATCATCACTGTCAGTGACATAGTAAAGTAAAAAGGATTAACAGAACGTGTACATGTAAAAATACAACATGCATGAGCTCATAAAGTAATCCAATCCATTAGTAGCGGCAGCTAGTGTATCACTGCGGTAGCAGTCTACTCGCGCGTAATCTGCGTGCAGGGTGTCAAGGAGTTGAGCGTTTATTAACATTACACTTTATTACAATAAAATGATCATCTACTTTTGGTAATCTGCTATATTTAAATATGTAGATTGATATATAGAATATTCATATATAGGGTGATTCACAGCACCCAGTGTAAACTTGAAGCATTTTAAGAACACGATATGGAATTAAAGATGTTGATAAATCTTTCTAAGATTCTCAAGAATTGCAAGAATTGATATTTGTTTCTTAGGATGTTAGTGCCCCCTCCGTCGTAGGTTTAAAGGTTTTTACGACTTTTGCAAATAATTAAGATACCCTGAACAAAGTAATAATAATAATAATAATAATAATAATAATAATAATAATAATAATAATAATAATAATAACTACTACAACCCATAGCCTAAACCAAGGCCCCAGAAGCTATAAGCTTGTGCGGGAGGGAGGGGGCGATTATTATTATTATGTAGGCCCAATGTGCGGCTGCAGCCGACTTACAGATGGAACAGCGCAAATCCCACATTTGTGTCACAGCTAAGGAAAACTGCAGAAAACCGTAACCAGATCTGCCGGCGCCGGGAGTCGATCGCGGGCCGCTTGGGTAAAAGTCCGGCACGCCAGACATTACACTACCAAGGCTGTTTTTCTATGTTTTATAAAGTATTCAAATAGTTTTCCTCTTAAAAACGATTTTGTAAACTGCTAAATATTTCCTATAAATTCGTTTTCTCATCATGCTCAATAGTAAGTCTTTGATATACATCCTTACCGTAGTAATATGGTAAGATCTATGACATAATGAACCAATAATAATAATAATCAATGCCGAGATTCATGCCTTAATGTGTAGTGACAAAGTAAAATAATAAACTATTGTAAAATTGCTGTTTAAACACCCGAAGCGGCTTATGCTTCAAAAACAGATACTTCGCTTACTCAGCCTACTGATTTTAAATTTAAGCAAGAGTAATAATTACTTCAAAAAAATTGTGCCACCAAATTCTATATAGACAACCGTAATTAGAATAATGTTAAATGCATGTCCGCTCACAACTATGAAAGAGTTGGTATCGATCAATTTTAAATTAAATCAATATAACGCCGAAAATATTCTTAAAGAGCAAAGAGTGTGCGATATATAATTTGTTACTCCGCAACTTCACAATAATACTTTTAAAAAATACGTTATTAAACTGCTTAAACATAAAACACAGTCATGAAATAAATAAAGATTATTAAAAGTTTCACAGTTTTATTCAAATATACCTGACAATATTGTTTCGACAGCTATGCTGTCATTATCAAAGGTAATATAATTATAAACAAACACGTCGCTAAGGTAGATACAAAATAGGTAACTAGATAAAATAATAATAATAATAATAAAAATTAATAATAAAAATCATAATTAAACATCTAATACTTCCAGTAACGGAGAATTACTGAGCTCAAGTTGTTCATTCATTAAAGGTACCCTGAGTTTGTGTTTGTATATCTCAAAGGCTTCTAAAATGTCTAATTTGCGTTTGTTATTACAAAAATGTAGGAATTTAATATTATTTTGAGGAGTCATTGTGTGATTTTGTTCTAAAAGGTGTTTGGCGTAATTCGGTTTTTCAGGATGTTTATTTTTGTAATGACGTACGTGTTCTTTATATCTTATGTCAAAATTTCGAAGTGTTTGTCCAATATATACCGAACTACAAAAAGAACAATTTAAACGGTAAATGCCCGATTTCATGATATAATAATATATAATAATATATTATTATATATTATAATAAAAAAAAAAATAAAACACAGTATTACTTCATATAATTAAAATTGGTTTAAATTAAACAGGATCTAAACAGATTTTAAACAGTAGCCGCAGAGCAGATAAATCCGAACAGTA
This sequence comes from Agrypnus murinus, assembly GCA_929113105.1. Lineage (NCBI taxonomy): Eukaryota > Metazoa > Arthropoda > Insecta > Coleoptera > Elateridae > Agrypnus > Agrypnus murinus. Next base: position 119,207,857 of record OV816026.1, read on the forward strand.
CGGTAGATTTTAGTGAAATTCACACTTATTTCGAATTGGTTTAAACTTAATAAATATTTATACTTTAAAGTTTGACTAAACTTAAACGCGGTGCATGACTGCTCAATAATAAAGTTAAAATGCTGACTAAGTTACGTACGGTCAGAAACAATTGTAGTTGTAAGTACCCCACTTCCAGGAAGGTTAATGTAAAAATCGAGCTTTTCCATATTAAATTACTTCAATAAACTTTGCAGACGTGATACACTAGCATGCTTCTACGGCAATTATTATCACGTTTTCAGATTACTACTTAGTTCGTTGCTCACAACAGATATGTTTAACCTTGATTACTATTATGACGTTATGCACTTTTGCGGCCGAGAGATATGGATTTAATTAAGATTTAATGTTGCTTTTTTTTAAAGAAACCAGTTGAGAAATTAAGTCACAAATCTGACCGTAAATAAAATTCAGTGTCGATAATCTTTAAAGGCAAAATCTTGTAACAAGTTTTATCTTGTTTATAAAATTAATTATTTAGATCTTTATCAAGATAGTTCGAAATATTCTGTTTCTGTCTGCGTACAAATACTGTGCCTGAACTCAACTTCTATTTATATTGAACAAACAAATTATAATAAAAATTGTTCAATATTCCAAATCCGAACATGACTTTCATAAATTAAATTTAATTTAGTTTTCATGTAAATAGGATTTGTTTGTTTTAAACATTTATTTTGCGATTAACAAAACCCAATAACATTAATTATACTGTATAGAGCAAATTTGGAATTCGTAGCACATTTCAACATTTAGAATTTTCTCCAGAAAAAGCTCTTCGGGGAGTCGTTGAGAATTCCTTCATTATTACTGAAATATTCAGTAGGTTTCTTGAATTGTATAAACAAACTCCCTCTATAAAACAACTGATTATCAAAAAATCTAACAAAGTGAAAATAAAGAAGTCAAAAACTTGCACTTGTCAAACTTTTCTCAAAGTAAGTGGTTAATTCAAACTTCAATTAAATGGTTTCGCATGCAGGCCGTGAAATAGCACTTTAGTGCAGGGGCGGTAGGCAATTAGAGTCAGGGTTGGTCGCACTGTTAGCTGTGGCTGCGGCTAGAATACCAAGCAGCTCGAATCCGCATTGACCATTGCTGATTACACTAACGACCTTGTAGAAAAGCGTAACCCTTAAGCGAAAGACCAGTAAAATTGATATAAAGAGACTCTAGCACCGTGTCATTATGTCCTTTTATTAGACCCTTTCTACGTCGCTATGATTATTTCTAGTAAAACTAAAGATCCTAGAAAATTTCATAAGAAGGTTTACTTGGAAAGTAATTAAGGATGCTTTTTAGAAACTGGAATGATACTACAGTTAATGTGAAAGGTGGAAACCGTAATAATGCGTTACATGTTTTCTAATAACAAGTGAAGAGCACGCAGCACGTTATATTTTGGGTCGGAAACTTGATACATTTGAACAGACATTTTGGTGTGAAATTACAGATTTTGCTGGAGGATCCGGTCAGGACTTTGAAATGGGTTCTACTGTGTATCTATCACATCAAATCTTACGCATTGAGGTAATAAGGCTAACCTCATACGCGTTTATAGGCGGCAGTTTAAAGCATTATAGTTATTTATTAAGAACTATTCTCAGCAGCTTCAACTATGAGCGTTTCTGTGGATTTTCATTGGTATGTACTGGGAGTTCTCAGATGTAACAATACACCTCTTCATGTATAAGTAATTTTCGATAAATACGAGAGCTTTTCAAATATAAATATGTTCTTTTAGAAAATTGCGATTGACCTAAATTTAACAAACATTAAATTTAAAATATTTAACTTGTTATACAGAAAATAAGGCTTTGAGATATTTTCTATTTCGAAGCGGATTTAGAAAGACTAATATTTCAAGCCATTAAACTCAGTGTTATATGTAAATCAACTCCGAATTTAATTATTTCTTCGTTTTAACAAGTAACGTCCTAATGTAGTAATAAAAGAACTTACTTCACTAGAGTGTGTGTCTAGTTGTTATCTTAGAGGTATCTGAAACGATAAACACAAAATGAATTAATGAATTAATTAAATTAATTAATTTGCATTTCAACTAGTATAAATATTCATTTAGGTTGCACACATATTTCCAACCTCGTGCAAGCTTGCTGTTGTTAATAACCTATCAAACAGCTGGATGAACACTTGCATTGAATGTACATGCGGTTAGCATCTTGAAAGGAGCTGCGAACTCGATTAGAAATGTTATTCATGGGGCCACTTTACAGCCGCCAAGGGTGCTCGGTCAGTTTGTGTGGTGTTAATTGGTGAGTTGATTAAGCCTAGTTCCAGAAAGCAGCCCCCTCCAGCCTTCGTGAACACCATTCCGGCGTCCCTTGTAACATGTTAAAATTTCAGGATCTATTTTATTGCATTTGTGATAAAGTAAGTATTTACTGTAAATAACCTTAGGACGGCCCTGTACATTTAAGTATATTTTCGTTGGGTTAAAATTGCAGACTTTATTTAAATAAAATAATGTTTTTTGTTAATGTGAAAGGTCATATAAAGCGTTCTCACGCAGATAAAATTGTTTCTGTGGGGAAAATACAGAGATAAAACTGCCTTCTTGACGGAATGATAGTCTAAAATGCATGTTTCCTTCTATGTGCCTATTTTTTGTTTTGGATGAAGAGATCCTTTGAAAACATCAAAATAAAAAACAGTCTGCAACCAAGTCTAAAATATCAGTTTTTGGTTTCGGTTTGCTTGCTGTACATCCCCATCGAATATTCTGAAACAAATCTCCTATTGGCCTGAAGTGTCTCATTTTGATTCCTAATAGGGTGGCTGTCTATTTCCCTCTCTTAAAAATATTATTTACTCGAGGATAAGTTGAATTTTTTTAAGAAGTCTAAAAGAATTCGTTAAGCAGAACGTCGAAATTAGTTCGCCGATTTTGGCGTTTAGAGGAGGCTTGTTGATAATTCGCCAAATGGACCAAGATTCCGTTGCGGTCCGTCAAGTACAACCAGTTGAGATTTGAGTTTGTTTTGCGGTCAATTTCTTTTCGTCTCGTTTACTATAATAAATATAAGCTAATTGCTTTATAATATAGTTTGGTCCCTCGTATAATAATTTTAACAATTATTACAGCGTGCAGTTAGTTGTGACCATTTACAAGGGAATTCAATTTTAAATTGAAGGTTTGATTGTAGCATTTCGTATTATTGATCCAATAACCACTACAGTGTGTCGTCAGTTGACATTTTATGTAGAAAATTCAATAATGAATTGAGGCCAGCCTCGGTGGATTAGTGGTTTGCATGTTTGCTTCATAATCCAAGGATCGCAGGTTCGATCCCCGGCCGGAGCTGGTAATTTTTCATTACCAGAGAAAAATTAAAAACATGCCTTCTTCTCGGATAGGAAGTAAAACTGTAGGTACCGTATCAATGTGATGTTTGCCACGTTAAAAATCCCTACTGGGGGTGGAATTCCCCCAGATTCGGCTAAATTCTAGTAGGGTCGGCCAAATGATCATAGTAATCGGATCCGCCATCCTGATTCCTCGCCCAAAAACAAACAAACAATAAATTGAGCTTTTATTCCGTTTATTTATCGTTGCAATAAATATATTGTGTAAGTGCAGAATTTCGCGCCCAAGTTGAATATTAACGTGTAAAACAATTCAATCGTTTGGCAATCATATGTACTGTTTCAATTGGAATCACATGAGTTCAAGGATTTTATTATTGAAAGACAATAGTCAATTTATTAACGACATTATTCCCGCAAGCTTCAAATCTGAAATCCAGTTATTAAATTGAACAGCGTTACTAGTGTTCATAATTCTTCATTTAGCTCGAATGTTTATGTAGTTGGTGTCTACAGTTTATTGTGATTTGATGTGAATATGAAAGGCATTGTAGTGAAGTGAGATCTTGAGTGATTAAATAAATATTAACATCTATTCAGGATTATCTGATGAACATTATTTCCTAAGTTTTTAGTTTTAAGATGGTGTATATTTATCTATTATATTCAACCTGCTAGTACGAACAATTACTCTTTATATTTAAAAAGAGATTATCGTCGGGATCTTATCGTAGTAAACCAATTATGGTTCAATTGTTTATTAAACAATATTTCTTGGCGTATGAATAAATCAATTTAAACTAAACATTGTGTGATGATGTTGGAACTTGTGGCAGTTATCGAAATACATTAATCTGCCTAAATGTTAATTTGACTAATTTTGATTAGTTGTCAAATTCAATTAATATAATCGGAATCCTTTTTTGTTTGCGAATTTTGAGGATGTATTAATAACTTGCAAGCAAATGGCGCCCATTATCCTTATTATTTCTACAAACCTTATTTTTCTTTACAATCTATAAGCTAGAGAAGCCAGTACCTGCGCCTGAGTGATATATTGTCAATAAGAGAACTTTCGCTTGTGCATTAAATTACAGCAAGTATATCGTTTTTGGTGAAGTAAGCAATTTATGTAAGTATTTAACGTTGTTTCAGTTTAAGACTTTTGTGTTTAGAAATTGTATCGCTACACCCTTATTCCTGTTTGGTGTTCCAGGATAAGGGCTCTGTGTCACCAAGTAAACTGTCACCCTCCTTCCTTCCAAGGCAGTTGTCAGTCATATGATGACTGGTAACTCCGTTTGAGTATCCGGGGAGCTCGGGTGCTTTTGCTAATGACTGTCCACTGCCTGTCCTCTTATGCCCCTTTTCCCATCCCGGGTGGCTGTTACACTTCTTAAAGAGGGTTTCTTACTGGAACGACAGCGGAATCTACTCGTTGCTTAATACCACACAAATACACCCCGAAAGCCATATTTAGGAAGTGGTCCTGACAAGAGTGTTTCTTTTTGTATATACTTATCCATATACTTATCCGATTCTCCTCCCAAGGAGGAGAATCGAAGTGAGGTTTATCTCGGCTGTGGAGAGTATAACAGGGCTGAATGGGAAATGTTGTTCATAGAACCTCTACCTTAAAGGAAGTTGATGCGAAAACGGGGTATCACAGCCTCTCACTCTCGAGACAACTTCACCCGAAAGGGTACATACGGGGGGTCTATAACGTATAGACCTGTAAACGAAGCGCTGTCGAGGACACACCAAGCCTGTAATCTGGAAGACAGGAGTGGGAAACCACAAAGGTCGAACAATGATCCCCAACTGAGCTTGGGGAATTATACTTACAACACACTAGGGTGGGTGCAGCAGACCGCATGGCATCTGCCCAATGAACTGGTCCCAGTAAAACTATCCCAGGCTTGTCTGGGTAACGGTGCTCTAGTAAAAAAGCCTAGGTTCCCCGCCTAGGTTCCCAAGACTAAATGTACGGTAGAGAAACACGCAAGTGTTCTCGACGAATACTCCTAAACGTTGCGGAGGAAGATCTGCTAACATGAGAACCGGTGTGGGTGGATTTGACTCTCGCCTGGGAAAAGGTCTCTCAAGGAGCAATGAGTATCCCGCTGTCTGACTGCATCTCAAGGAGGAGAATCGAAGTGAGGTTTATCCCGGGACAGAGGGGTAAATCTGGACCAATGGGAAACTGCATGCAACCAGGTATTGTGGTTCAATAAGAACCTCTATCTTAAAGAGAGTTGAAGCGAAAAGGGGTATCATAGCCTCTCACTCTAAAGACAATTTCACCTGTTAAGGGTACATACCGGGAGTCTATGACGTATAGACTTGCAAACAAAGCTATGTCGAGGGCCCACCAAGCCTATAATCTAGTAGATCGGGGTGGCAAAACCGCTTAAAAACCAAGTCCTGCCACATTTGTGGTTGGATTCGATCGGGCATGTGGTCCCCAACTTTTAAAGTTGGGGGAAAGTCCGAAGCTGGACGAAGTACCATCTCTCGAGATGGTGCCGACGGGTGAGCACGTTTATCGCTCCAGTACTAACCTGAAGAGCTAGTAGAGGATGGATAGTAACCTCGCTCCCACCAGTGAGTAACTGGTAGCATTGCTTAGCAATTGCGCGTATCTCAATTCGAATCCCCCAGCGGACCGTAAAACGGAGAGAGTTTGGACATTCGGACTTAATTGGCCGAATGTTCAAATAGAAAAAATGGGCATCAATCACTGAATTAAATGTCACATTTTCAACAACGGCCTATTATAGTCGCCCAGGTATTATGCTATACGTAATGGGAAACGCAGCAGTTCTCAAGTTCTATATAACGGGTGTTCATTTAAATTCGTAATCTAGCAACCTTTGGATTATTGCCTGTCTCTATCTGCGACGTATTATATCTGTCGCTCTGTCTTCTTTCATTAAAATTCCAAAGGTTGCTAGATTACGAATTTAAATGAACATGCGTTACTTATCCATACTAACCAATATATACCAACCAATCAACGTCAACAAACAACTACAATTCAGCCCAACAACAATCAACCACAACATTACAACCACTCGATCAATTAGTTATCTTCTACAACAAGAAGCCAACTGCTACCACATTCAATTATTGCAAGATTATTACTTCTATGCCTCAACCAACAACTCCACATCTATAACATTCCAACGTTATCGGCCATATCAACATAGATTGTGCACATGTTGATATATCCGAAAACAAAACTACAAGGTCATGAGAGTGAATTATCGAGGAGAACAACAAGTACTGGGGGATTGTTGTTATCATCACCAGGATTATTTTTAATGCTGCTGATAATAACCACAGCGGTACCCACCAATTGACTATTTATTATTAAATTGTTTAATAATAAATAGTCTCCAAACCGACTGAAGAGGCTCAAGCCTAATATTTTAAATGCTTCGCAGTGTGAGAAACAACGTTGATCTACTTAGCCATATGCTAGAGGGAGTGAGTTACTTGCACACGTAATGAAATCGCCTACATTGCAATTTTTCCTTCTATTTTTGCTAAACTTGTAAGCTGCTGGTCTTGCACTTAGAAACCTTATACAATACGAAGTTTGCTCTAAGAAAAATTAGTTTCCTTCGACAGCTCACCAACCATCATCTTCGAGTCTGCCTCGGTAACTGACTTTGTTTTTACTTTGCTTGCTGTATACTTAGAATAAATCTAGAATCTGTTGTGGTTGACATAGTGATTACCTGACTTTTCTAATGCTTACATAGAATGTGTCTATAACCTGCCATATTTGTTTGTAGTCTTCATGTCTATTATATTTTTAAGCTGACCTTTGCATTTCCTGGTGTCTCTACCCTTTACTACGTCTATAGTCACGACAACCCCCAATAGTGACAATGTTTTAGCAATTTTAAAACGATCTTTAATTAAAACGACTTTCCTGTTAGGTATATCTCGTGCAACTAAACAAGGAATTGCATAGTACTTTCATTTCAGTATTAAGTAGTATATGCCGGTTCCGATATATTAGTCTTAAGCTACAGTACGCACTTTGAAGGCAGCGACAGAAATGCTGCCTAAAACCTAAACCTCATTTGAAACTCGAAAGTCAAACCTAAATCACTAGCACTCTCAGCAACTGCGGTAACGTTTTTTTAATTAATTTTAGTTTTTACTTATTTATCGCTTTTGCGCTACTGTTTTATCTATTGTCGAACATTAACAAAAATCATTTCCGTTAAGTAAATATTAGTTTATCCTTAGCAGAGACGGCAAGACGCTCAAGATCACAATTAATATCATTACAGGCCGCTAATGCGATTTTTAAATTTGAGAGTCTAGTTATATTTAGAAGATTCTGAAATGTATAAAGTAAATAGTAGAGGTCTCAGTATAGAGCCTTGAGTGACATCTGTTTTTATTTGGAGAAAATCCGATAGAACGTACTTCGTTCTATAAAACATATTTTGTATGCTTAGGCTGAAATTAAGAAAGTAAACCAATCGAGCTTTTCGATAAACTAGAATATAATACAAAGCAATTAAAATTTTATTATTAATCGTAGCAAATGCCTTTAGAATAGAGAATGGTATGGAATAGGAATGGTAGGATACTATACAGATCTATGTTACCCTTACAGTTTCTCCCTTATCTTTTCCCAAAATTTTTGATATAGATGGCAAAATTCTGACCGATTGTACGTAAATCTTGATTACTCGTTCTGTTACCTGTTTTTAGAACAGGTAATATAACTACAGCCTGCTTTGAACATAATTACATTCAGAGAACATAAATTTATCACAAGAGTGATGAATAGTAGTACAAATGGCACACACAATTTAATCATTCTAATCCTTATACTATCAATTCCAATTGCATTTGTTGTGATAGGCGAAATAATTTTTAATATTTCAAGTTCTACAATTACATGAAACGATAAAAGATTAATTAAATTAGCATTGGAATTATTAAGCTTCAGAATACTCGTAAAACGTTCCTGATTTATCAAATTACTATTTAAATATATATTTTTTAGTTACACTAAGAAATTTTAAACTTTTCCGAGTAGTATTTTATGACAATAAGCAAACAGTTCTTAAATACTAAAATCAAACAGTATCAATTAAATAAATTTAAATTATCCAAGAATTTTGATAGCTATACGTACGACTTCTGCAGAAATTGTAATTTTAAAGTAAATCTTGCAAGTGTGTACACGCAAAAAATAATGTGCATGTCAAATATAAAAATTACAATAAATTTGTGTATTTAAGGATGTTGTGTATCGTGTCTTTTTGATCTATATAATCTGGGCTGAATAATACACTTGATGTTTTAGATGCTGTTGGTTTTCTAAAGGGCAGCCGATAAACAGAACCCAACGTTCCAGAAGGAAACTTCCAATAAAGGTAACCAGATGTGTAAAAAATGTCGTAAAAGTGTAGTGTATAGAAAAGACTAAAAGAGAATTTTGCATTAATTAAAGTTATCACTAAAAACTATGGATTGAAGAAATAGATGGGATCGGCTTAAACAAAAAGGTCCAGAGAGATATAATTCATCTACTTTAAAAACCTCAAAAAAGAAAATTACAAAATAAACTTCACACGTGAGTAAAGCACAGTACTACTTGTTTCCAAACAATTTACAACTAAACTGACAAAAGGGAATAATTATCTTTTGGAAAGATATAAAAACAGTGATAAGCAGAATTTATTTATAAATGAAGGATCCTAAACTGAACTATAACTCAAAGTTGAAAAGCCAATAACAATGTTTGCTCAAAAATAACACCAAATTAGGAGTGAATTAGGTTTATGCAAAGGAGAACTATGTCGTAATCATCCCGAGATTTACCAGCAATTTCAACTGTATGGCAACTTACTCATACAGTTACTTCATAAAGTTAACAGACTTCTTAACAAGACGTGCATTCAAAGACAAAAATTACTTTTATCTATACTGTTTGGCTGACCTATAATACGAGACACCAGAACCTGTTGATGATGATAATTTATGAAAATGTTTTTAAAAATATAATAAAAAACACAACTAGGGCGGATATTATCAGGTCCAGTTAACAAATCGATAAATTCAAGGTTTAGTTTAAACAACACTAGCGAAACCTCAAAGGTTTTAAGTTATTCACTTATTTTTATCTATTGGTTACAAATTAGTATGCAACTGGGAACTACTAGCTAAAAGCTTAAACGTGTTCATTCTTCATTACTATTAAAGCATTTCAAAGGAACTCTAAAACTATCAGTTTTGATGGACGTGTTTAGTTAACCGCGGTTACTCAAACTGATATCAATGAAGAAGGAATTTTAATTTTTAAAATGGTCGACCCTGTACCAAATCCTAATGGTCATAACTTAAAATTAAATCACAGGGTCCCATTTTGAATAATTTATGTGAAATCAACTGCCGTCTCTTATAGATAGATTTTTCAACGTCGACGAAATTTTAACTTGCAAATCGAATCAAAGTGAAGTATTTCTCCACTCACTATTTATAGGAGCGAAATTAAATGCGGATCTCTCGAAGCTAAATTGGTTTTGTCGCAGAAAATGCAAATCGCTAACCCAAACTTTATTTTAATTGGCCAATAAGGCAAAAATAAATTTCAGCCTGACCAATGTATTTTATAATACTTCTCTAAATTTTTCCAGTTCTAAAATTTTGCAATATTAAACTTAAATAAGGTCCACTTTACGCTAGTATTATTTTAAATGTTTGGATTGAAAATAATGGAATAGAACAGAACGAAATTTCCCAAACACTATTGCAAGTTTTCGTTATTTCATTTCTAATAAAAATGCTTGATTGAACGGTAAAAGTACTCACCTAATTTAAGGCATCGCTTTTAAATTCTGCACGAATTGCACTAATGTAATATTTCCATTTAACTAGTTCCGTGCCATGTTCACAATGTAGCAATAAAAGGCGAAAGCGTAAAGCACTATATAGTTCACACTTCCAAAGAGGTTATTACTTCAGATTACCCTGATATGGTAATAAGCAGGCACTTTCAGCAGTTTGCACTGCATTTTCAGGACGTGAGTTAGGAATGCATAATATAAGAGAAATATTACTGCAGACTTCCCAAGCGCATTTTGGTTTCATTTCTGAAGAACTCTACATCTCCATGAATGTGTTTATAAATGTGCTAACTGCAAAAGTGATTCGTAATAAATTCTAAGTTTCGTGTAAACAAATGATAATCAAAGTTTATTTGTTTTAATTTTATGTCTGTTAGAATTAGAATTAGAATGTGGGAGGAAGATTGACCGAACAACTGTATGCAAATAATGAGAAGCCAAGCACAAGAGGTTGGATTGTCGCTTACAGAATTCTTGTAGAGCGGCAATGTATCCGTATACCAAATAATAGAATGATAAATTTGAGGGGTACGGGCGGTTATATTTGATTAGGCGGTTTTAATTTGATCTTGAAGCACATATACTGTCGGAGTTATCTTTTTCGTAACTATTCTTATACGTGATGCACCAAAAAGAAAACAAATTATGTCAAAAGTTTGATTGACATTTCTTTATAACCTCACTTTGATTTATTTTTGAAGTTTAACTATAACCTCACTTTAAATTCTGCAATCTAGCCTTATTGAATACTATGGGGGTAAGTTCGGCATTGTAACTCTTTTTGCTCCAAAAGCTCTTTTCTCATAGTTACAATTATTTGGAGTTAAATAGATTCGAATGCCGAACATACTCTGGGTAAGTTCGGCATTGTAACTCTTTTTGCTACAAAAGCTCTGTTGTCTTAGTTACAATTATTTGCAATAATGGACACTATGGAAACCGAGCTCTTCGAGTTAAATAGATCTGAATGCCGAACTTACCCTATAACTACTACTAACCTATAGAATACAGCTACTATATTTTCATTTACTTAAAGACGTTGATTTAAATCTCACTTCATAATTGCATAAATTTACAAATTTGACAATTTAGGTTATGTAAGTAGCATGAGGGAGCACAACTTTTTTCTTTCAGTGATATTAAACTACTAAATTTTTTTCTAAAAGCCGTCTTATTTATACCAAATACTTTAATATTATGAATATTGGAGACTTATTTTCAAATGGTGGTAGATAAAATTGAATAGCACCTCTTGCAGTGTGGAGTGCATCTAAATTTGACATTTTAAAAATATTGTGTAATTAAAAAGAGTCATTGTGATGAAAGATTGAATAGTTTAAATAAATAGTATATTATCCAACAAGCATATGTTAGGCGAGTGTCGTAAATCGTCCGAGTGAATAATAGCCATTATATGCGACTAGAATACTATAGCTTGTCCACGACAATTAAATATTAATGTTAAAAAGCTTCAAAATACTTTTAGAAATGTGTGAACAATGTTGACCATATCGAATTTAAGCATGTTGCTCCCCTACTGTCTAGCAGTGATTAATTATTAATGGTGATTAATGATTGGTGATTGGCTGCCAGCGGTGGCTGGCAGCCAATCATGTACTAACAGTAGGTAGTGGTAGCAAATCAGGGACTAACTAGTAGTGATTAATCATTATTAGTAACCAATCTGGAAATTATACATTATGTAATATGATGGTATACTTCACTGAAATATTGAATTTGAATCAAAACAATTATGTTTACAATGTTAACGGAAGATTGTTGGACCTGTTTTTTTATATTCAATGCACTGTTAGTAGAGATGTTTATCCGGTAGTAGTAGAAGATAATTTTCATCCGGCTTTAAAAATATCTATTGACCTACAAATTTACCGTAGCTCCACCAATCTTCCTAATACAGAAAGTAAATCCTATAACTTTCGCCGTGCTAACTATTATGATATAAATGATAACTCTTCAGGTATAATATACAGTGCTTTATTGTCAATCAAAACAAATTATCAGTAGTCAATTAAAGCAAATTAATCAAGTGGTTATATTTGAACGGGGCGAGAATTCATGCGAGCGGGACTTATTACTCTAAACTTGACTAAACTTCAAGTCCCCAAGAAAATATATTTAAAAGGGCGCAGTAAAATTAACGCGACTACAGGTACCAATCAGATTGCGCAACCATCAACTCCAGTAGTGAGCTGTTCAACTATTACGGAGCAACACTATATGTATTGCATTCACTCACAAAATTCCTAACAATGTAAACCGATAACACACAATATATGTAATAGTAGTTTATAAGTAGGTACATTAGAAATGAATACCTAGGTTTAAGAATGATAGATATAAGAAACGATAAGAAAACCATCTAACACAGAAAATTGTAATATACAAATATACATTAGTGTTTTATTTACAATAAATGATTGTCAAGCGTTATTATTATTATAAATAGTTGCTACAATGTAAGTAACTCACGATACAAGTCTGTGTTCTTTCAACCTGAAGAGCAACGCCATCAATCAGGTTGAACGTAGCGTGATCCAAGGAGACAATCAGCAACCAAGTAACTGTACGTGGGCAAGAAGCTGTACGTAATGGTCTTTTGACAACCCAAATATACAACGGCGAATTAAGGTAAAATAAAGAGAAAAATATAAAGGTCTGTGACAAATAAAATCAATTATTAGCATGCACCAAGCAAACATTGAATAAGTACCTTAGATGGAAGGCGAACTTGTGATAAAGTTCTTCCGCTTCCAAATGCGTCTAACGGCGATTAGATATCGAATCCTCTTAAAAGAATTACAGTATAAGAGACTGAACGTAAAGTAATGATACTACTATGATATTATGACTATTATGTATGCTGACTTAGTACGAGTTGATTGGTCTGTTCGAGAAACTTTTTCCTGTGTAGATGATGTTTGTGACAAGTTCTATCAAACATTGTATGGTTTGTTCGACCTATATGTTCCACTTTATACTGTTAAACGTTGTAAGTATCCCACGTGGTACACAAATGATATAATTAAGACCATTAAACTAAAAAATAAGAATCACAATTTATTTAAGACAACTCAATCTCTAGCTCATTATAATGAATTTAGTCGTTTGAGGACTGCAGTTAAATTAAAAGTTAATAATGCATATAAAACATATTTACAAAATGTTGAACAGTTTGTTGTTGCAGATGCAAAATATTTTTGGAGCTTTATACACACAACGCGAGGTACTAGTAGAATACCTGGAGAGATGCTCAAAGATGATATATCATATGACAAACGCCAAGAAATAGTAAATGTTTTTAAAGATTATTTTTGCTCAGTTTAAGATAACTCAGAAAATTCGCTATATAACAACACCAACCATTATGAAAATTCAGTTTGCAACAATATGCCTTGTTTTTATAACTCAGCATGACATTATTTTTGCTATAAAAAAGCTAAAAAATAAAGCAACTGCCGGATATGATCAGGTTCCCAGTTTCTTTGTAAAAGACTGTGCAAGAGTTTTGGCTCGCCCTCTTTCTATAATTTTCAATATAAGTTTAAAATCATCCACTTATCGCCAACAATGGAAAACAGCTAAGATTATTCCAGTATTTAAAAGTGGGCAACAATCAGAAGTGACTAATTATAGACCAATAGCTATCCTTTCTAATTTCTCAAAGGTTTTTGAGATTATCCTGTATCAGCACATTTATCGTCATGTCAAAAACTATATATCAGATTTTCAGCATGGATTTGTAGAAAAAAAGGTCCACGATTACCAATTTAAGTTATTTTACACATCTTACTTCAGAAGTTTTAGACAACCAAGGTCAAGTCGGTACCATCTATACGGACTTTTCTAAAGCTTTTGATAAGATTAACCACGAAATCATATTAAACAAGTTATCAGACTTTAGTGGATTTAGTGATACTTATGTATCATTTTTTAAGTCGTACTTGCGGAATAGACAACAGTATGTTACCTATAATGGTTACAAATCAGTTCAATACCTAGCAACTTCGGGAATTCCTCAAGGCTCTAACCTAGGCCCTCTGCTATTTATCTTGTTTATTAATGATATTTGTAAAGGATTGAAATCTAATGTGCTAATATTTGCAGATAATGTAAAAATATTTCTTCCAATAAATCCTATACAGACTATTTTATTTTGCAAGCTGATTTGGATACAATTTCGAAGTGGTGTTCCCAGAATAAACTAGCTCTAAACATTTCTAAATAGATTTCCATTGTTATATTTTCTCTGTAATTGGCCTTGTGCTGTTGGGAAAATTAATACCGTTATTATTATTATTATTATTATTATTATTATTCACCGCCGTAGTCCATAATGTATATAATTATAATTGAACATATGCAACTATAATGAGTATATTATAACATACTCGTGAACAAAGGTTTATGTATGTTTATGTATGTATTTGTTATCATAACCGTAATAAACCACCGTTTAACAGAAATAGTGTTATTTTTTAATTAGATGCAGATGACTAATTGAAAAATCCGGCGTTTAACAGCACACCAATCTGAGAAGGCATATTTTCATATATGTAGTAAAGTACATGGAGTTTTCGATATTAATAATATTAAAGTACCTATTTGTTTATACCTACTTTTGACAAAACAGAATAATTTTCCTCTGAAACAAAACAATTTTGAATTTTGAACATTCAAATCTTTTTTTTAAATAAGCATTAAATACAAAACTAAAACGACAGAAATGTTGCCCTCCTTTTACAGATTCCAAAAATGTACTACACAAGATTTATTCTATGTTAGCATCCCTTTTAAATCTCGATTAAAAAACTTCAAATCACATAAACACTAATTAACTTAAATTACTTTAACACCTTTGTAAACTAATCTATATTATTAAAAGCAGCTTCATTACCTGATTCACTAACTTATTTTAATACTGTTAGCCGCACCCCTAACTGATCTGCAGCCCTATTTACGAGGGTGGTCCCAGAAGTACCCGACCTGACCAAGAAGTGGCGGTAGTTGTTTGAAAATATTACTGTATTGGAAAGTACGCAGTCTATAAAGCATATGTTTCAAGTTTGAAAGCGCCACGTTGTTCAGTATTTGTTTGGCAGCCATCAATAGTGAACGTTGTCAGTGAATTTGTGAAAATGGAGAAAATTGGTCATCGTTATGTGATACAATACTTTTATTTGAAAGGCCTCAGCCCAACCAATATAAAAGCTGAACTGGATTCTACTCTTTATGAGTCTGCTCCTTCGTTTACAACAGTTAAATTTTGGGTAGCTGAGTTTAAACGAGGCCGTACGAGCTGCCAAGACGAGCATCGCAGTGGTCGACCAAATGAGGTGACGACTCCAGAAATGGTGAAGAAAATCCACAAAGCGGTACTTGATGATCGTCGACTCAAAGTGCGCGAGCTAGCAGACATTACGGGCATTTCAAAAAGTGCGGTACATCGCATATTATCTGAAAATTTGGACATGAGAAAACTGTGTGCAAGATGGGTGCCGCGTTTGCTCACACTCGAGCAAAAACAGTGTCGTGAAAATGTTTCAATTGAGTGTTTCGCGAAGTTTCACAGCAACAAAGCAGAATTTTTGCGCCGTTTCGTAACAATGGATGAAACATGGGTCCATCATTTCACATCCGAGACAAAAGAACAATCGAAACAATGGACTCAAAAGGGAGAACCGGCTCCAAAGAAGGCGAAGACCGTTTCATCTGCAGGCAAGGTTATGGAGTCGGTTTTTTGGGATGCGCTTGGAATAATTTTTATTGACTATCTCGAAAAAGGAAAAACTATCAACGGCCAGTATTATGCAAACTTATTGCAACGTTTGAACGAAGAAATCAAGCAAAAACGGCCGCATTTGGCTAAAAAGAAAGTGTTGTTTCATCACGACAACGCGCCAGCTCACAAATCCGTTATTGCAATGGCCAAAATTAATCAATTAAAGTTTGAATTGCTACCTCATGCACCATATTCGCCAGATTTAGCCTCCTCGGATTATTTTCTGTTCCCAAACTTGAAAAAATGGCTCAGTGGTCAAAGATTTTCCAACGATGAAGAAGTGATGTCAGCAGTTAATGGCTATTTTGAGGAGCAAGACAGTTCTTATTATAAAAAGGGCATCGAACTTTTTGAACACCGCTGGGAAAGGTGTATAGAGCTGAAAGGAGATTACGTTGAAAAATAAATAAATCTTTTTCCAAAATTTTTGTGATTTCTTTGTTGGGTCGGGTACTTCTGGAACCACCCTCGTACATAAAACTATTTTACGATGGTACGACGCAGGTCTACCAATATGTTTTCCAATAATTTTAACGAACACAACCTTTCTAATAGAATCTCTGTAGAATGTGATTAAGATGAAGTTACACGAAATTCCAGCAATATATTGTATCACAAAGTTATAAAATTGAGAATAACTCCAGAAATCTATCTTACATTGATTGCGTCGCAATTCAATTCGAAGATTAACACTCTTGAACCATTCTAAACAAAATTCGACTAGTATACTACGTATATAGCAAATAAATTTCTAGATTCAGAAATAGATATATGGAAGATATCTCGTTACACTAACGATGAAAACTAAACTTTTTTAAAAAAATTTGAACGTTACAGTATCCTATATCTGTATTAAGTGAATCTGTGTGTATATTAAACTTAAACGTATTTTATTGTAGAAACCCCTTTTTAAGGTTTATTTTATAAATTGAGGTTATATGTATCCTCTTAAATAGGAAACTTTGAATTTATGAATAATATTTCCCTATTACATCTAATTAAACGTATTATATTTTCTAAAAACATTTTTGAATAACACTCGTAAGGCAAATTTAATTACTTATGTTAAAAACATGAGTCTGTGACCTACCGTTTCGCATTTCTTACTATGAATCACTATTCAAATTGACCCAAATTACTAATCAACTTTCTGGGCTTTATTTGCGACATAACAATTCTAATTTTATCCATTTTATGCTTTAGATATCCAATATTGAACATACATACATAATATATTGTCCATTTCCTGCATCTGTAGTGTCGGAGTTCCATACAAGATTCTTATGGGAGTACGGTGGAAATAATAAAGCTATTGTAGCAAGTACAGTTGCTTTTCCATACTTTATCATTCGCACTATTTCATACCTTATGATAATGAACTCAAGTACAATTGTACTAAAATTCAGTTGCAACCAAGGGTTGGACAAGATTTTAATAGAAAGGCAAGATGTCTAGCACTGAACCGGGAAAGGCCAATTATTCTAATAAACGATTTTAAAAAGAAATTATTTTCCTTTAATAAAGCCTTAATCTTTATTTTTCTTAAATGTTTATTCTGATTGTGCTACAACACAACAGTATAACTTCACAACGCATATTTCAAAACTAGTACTTATTTAGTATTTCTTTCCTTTATGGCGATTGTCCCTGATGATATGAGCATTTTTTACCCTACATCAATCAGCTTGTTTGTCAAGGGTTAGGTGGTAGAATATCAGCAAGTTTGCAGCTGCTGATGAAAACACTCCTTACGGTTACTAATTCTTAGAAATTTAAATTTGTAACTCTAATTTATATGTTATCTAGAAAAAATAGTTATTATTATTAGTAACATTTGTCATACATATCTTAAGAAATAAGGATAATATATGACATTCAGATAAGCAGGACATGACCTACTATTGCTTTCTTGATTATAATTATAACAGAGGGGTATTTGTCTCCTGCCAAGTATTAGTCTGCATAACTATGCTTAGTACTGAAACCCTAAATAAAATCAAAACCATTGCATATGGGGTAGTATAGATTGTATTTTTTATCAATAGTATACTATAACGACGTCCGGACGATCTGCCCTAAGTGGTACCAGAAACGTCTAAATGTCTCTTTTCCGCTCATACTCCCTCTTTGTTGTATATCACACTCGAACGCACTAAATTTTAGATTTTAGAGCATGTTTTGCAAGCGTAAATAACATTTTAAAACCTGTTTTTTTTTCTATTAGGCAAAGTAATCTAAAGAACTTCTTCATGTATGAATCACAAAATGAAGTAATATCGACTAATAAAATAATTCAAGATTCCGAGATAAATTATTTTATCTGTAATCTAAAGAAGTTCACGTATTTGTTGGTCCAGTACTGTTTCTATGAATTAATTGTTTCTTTTAAAATCCAGTTTCTTTCAATTTTAAATATTCTTTTCTGTGGAGATGAGTTTTATTTTACAAAGAATATATAAATATGTATATTTCACATTTTTTAATTTTTGTATTCCGTCAATTAACATTGATATTTGTAATGTTACGTTTTTATTAGTTTCGAAATAATGTAATTTTGTGTGCATAGTTATTAAAAAAATCTTAAATGGGGTCTTGTAAATTTGCATTCTTCTTGTAACTTAAAATTTTCATCGGCATACTGTAAAAATAAACCCCATAAAAATATACTAAAGGTCATTTTTCAAAACTCTCCCAGACTAGTGGAGCCGTCTTGTACAATAAATTAATAATAAATTACAGTCTCCGTCGTAAATAAGGATACTGTTCATACACGTGTTTGCATTGTCGAATGATTTCACTCCTAAAACTTAAAAGCCTGACGATTTCGGTTAGTGTGAATTTACGTTTTTAAATCTTCCCATATACGTTTCAGCTTTTATTCCACTAAAATATTATAAAAACTTATCTTGTTTTGATGAACGATTTCCTGTACGTGTTAAATGATACCTGTGTTAAAAGATGAACACCTTTGCGTTTTAAAATACATCCCGTCTGCAAGTTTCGCTATAAAGGGTATTGCGTTCTGAATTCTCTTTGTGTGAAAAATATTAATTCTGTTTCACCTAAACAAAATCATGCGATTCCCTTATTGGTGTATGTAAAAGTGCACCCCTCTTAAAAATCCCGTCTAACGCCGAAGGACAAAGTTGAAGACAGTCAAGCTACAGAGCTGGCGTTCAGTTAGTTTTCAGTATTCAGTTGGTTTTCAGTTTTTAATTAGAATTTACAGTTCATAGTTAGTAAAAGAATATAGATAGGGCCGAGCTCGGATCCCGTGTTAATAATTAATAATAATGAAGTTAATAAGTCGAAGGACGGAGTTTTAAAACAGCAAGTCTCCTCGAGAGCTTCAATTCGGATACCGGATTCTAGTTCCAGCGTTATTATCGAATAAAGTTAATTAAGTTGTGTGATTACCGTTTTGCGTTTCTTCGCTAAATACAGGAATCTTATTGGCTTTAACCTACCGTTTTAGTTTTGTGTTAATAAAATTAACCAAATCCCGTTTCCGTTCGTTAAAAATTCTAGTGAAAATTTAATCTACTATTGATGTTTGTTTCTCGGTTAACGCATTAAAGAATAATTCAGAAGATTATTAGTTAATAACTGAAGAAGAGAATTTAAAGTATTTGAAAGTATAGCCTTCTAATAACGAATTTCAGTTATTGATAAAATTTGAAATTAATAATTAAATTACTGGAATTACTGCAGTTTAAGAATTTTATTATGGTGGTTTAGTGCCGAATTATTATAGAAATAATTTTAGTAACTTCATTCAAGAAATTTCAGTTCATCGTTGCAGCATCTTTATCAACATTCAAAGTTTTAAAGTTTAGTGAATAAGGTCTTTTAATGTGAGGTGTTTTGTGACATTCTGAAGAATTGTAAAATTCTACTTCTGCAAGATATTGAGGATTTTTTCTTTGATAAGAGTAAGTTTATGTAACTGTGAAATATATTTGTATTGTTTTTGTTTCATCGAAGGTTTTTGTAATTTTACGTATTTTTGTCCTTTGAATAAGAATTCTTATCAAGTTTTTTTATTTTATTATTACAGTTATTACCATCAAAACTTCTTTATTATAAATGAATATGATGAATGCATGAAATAATTTATAAATGAATTTATAAATTAAACCTTACCGTATTGAAAATGGACCTAGCATTAATTGAAATTATTTGATAATTTAATTTGTGTTAACGTCAGTCAAACTAATTTTAATTATTTTCTTTTTTTAATCTTTAATCAACTTAATAATCTAGCGTTTTGTTATTTGGGGGCGTGTCTTTTTTGTGACTTTTAAAAAACTTACTTTTCCTTATAATCTGTGTGTTATGGAAATCAATGCCTACATCCTAAGCTATAATTCGTAAAAAGAAAAGAAATGTCTTAAAGAAAGTCGGAGCATTTTATATACAGTAAGTATCATATTTTGTGTTCAGTAAGAAATTTACAAACCTTATTGCAAGTATTCATAATAATTTAGAGTAAGAAATAAGGGGCTCTTTTGTTTTTGTTCCGGTTAAAAAAACATTGTTTCATATTATAGCAGGAAATGTTTTCAGAATACAACATTTTATAATATTTTTTAATCAATCATCAATTGATCTGTCCTGTTTTAAAGAAGTGCACAGCAATAGGAAGCGCCACTACGCGTTCTAAAGTGAAGCTCACAAAGCAAGGCATTCAAGAATGCGCGATGAATTCTTTAGAGCGTCAAATGCACATTAAGTTAATAGAGGGAAGCGTTGAATTTGCTTGGCTTTTCTCCGGCCAGCCGGTCTTATTGGCTTAATTAAAGTGTTTCAAGATGAGGAAGGTTACTTTAGAATGCAGTGCAGTGTATATAATTTTCTGCTAAAAATACATCGATCGCAATAATGACTTTTTGGAGGTAGTTTGAAAGTTACAAGAATGCGTTTCTAGTGAGGAAAATTTACTACAAGCCTGACATAACAGCAGATAAGAGAAAGCTGTCTTTTGCTATAAAAATAACTTACTTAAATTCAAGGTTTGTAACACACCTAGTTTCCAAATTCTTAATTTAATGAATTTATTCAAAAAAGGTAAATTACACTACAGCGAGGAGAAGTAGATCAAGAAATGTAAGTCACCAATAATTGGTAACTTGGTTCTTCAAACCTTAAAATAGCCAGACCAGGGCCAGGCAAATACACAAAACCAGAAATAAGAACCTGCAACACAAGGAAATGCACCAAGAGTCCTCACAACTCCAGTACCAGTTAAACAGAAGACTGCTCTCATAAGTGCAGCGTTGATTAAACGGTAATGCTAGATGAGCCTGCAAACCTGCACTCCACAATAAAAAAAATGCAGTGTGCAGATATGTTTTCTGTTTAACTGGCACTGGAGTTGTGAGATTAGTGTGTGGGCTGTACTGAGGGTTCTTGTTCCTTGTGCTACTGGTTCTTGTTTCTGGTTTTGTGAATTTGCCTGGTCTTGTTTCCTGGAATTGTTCCTAAATTTGCTTGATATTGTGCTTTCCATATCTCCGGCCTTATTGGCTAGTTTTTTATAATAGTATAAATAATAATATCTTATGAAAAGTAGACAAAAAGAAAAGTTTCTGAATAAACAAAACGTGAAATAATAGCTATTTATATAATCAGTACATAATGCAGAACTTTATGGGCGAACCCATTTTTTTGCCGAGCGTGCGAAGCGGACAAGACCTATAATAAGAACGAGTCTATACGGTCCGATTATGTACGAGTTGCATATAAAGCTTTATGTTCAACTACTAAAATTGGGCCGTTATCGAAAAAACCCAGTTTATAATTTGACATCTATTCTTGATAGAAGAAAATTGGACATGTAATATAAGGTGTAGTTGCTATTGGAAAACTGAATAGGTTAAAGTGTCCTTTTGCTATTGCTATACTTTATTTTACCTCTAGTACTTTAATTTACTAGTAGTATAAAGAGCTACTTTAAAGCCGCAAAACTATGTTATAAATGGTAGTTTATAATGCAGTCGTACATAAACTCATTTCATTTACTAGTAAAATAAAGTAAACGTGGGATTGATATTTAAAAATATAAAAGTAACTAAATAATTAATAAACAATTATCAATTATCTTAACAAATCAGAAACACAATTTTTCATTTTTTTAAGTTATTAAGTGTCAACAATTAATAGTTAATTAATTAATAGCATTTTCCGTGATATTTTCTGATAGTTGGGATCGTAAAAATGTATGGGCTTTATGTTGTTCGTTCTTTTGTAGTTTTCTATTCACATCATAATGCTCTTTATTTAACACTTATATTCTCTTAGAAAATGAAACAATTAAAACTGATCGTGTTCAGATTCATAAAGATACTCAGTAAATTCATAAGTAAACAGAAATTTACTCTTATAGTAATAAAAAAGGAAACATTACCAAATATATAGCTATATCTTTAAATTGAAGTTATTGTGGCTTTAATGTTTTGTGATAATACTCAATAACTGAAAACCTCTGTTGTATAACGTTGTAACCAATATCTTTACCAAGATATACCGGTGATTCAGTACCTAATAATCGGACTTTGAGGATAAGCTTCTCTAGTCATTAGAAACATAAAACCTTGATAACATTTTTTGAGTAAATGAACTTGAAAATTTCGAAAATTTTGCCCGACGTTTTCAGAAAAGTACGTATAATTGATGTAGGTCAGTGTTTAAGTCTAATAGAATTAAATGCAAACGCTTTAGAAATTGACACCATCAGTACAAAACGTGACATCTGTTGAATGAACACAACAAGGTTGCAGACGGAGCACATTCCATTTTGGATGTCGTTGAAACTTAAAACGTTTTATTAAACCAGGGGATTCCCCTCTCTCTCTTTAATAGTAGGTAAAGCATGCAGAAATGACATCATTTTAATACTGATCCATTTAATGATATCATTAAATTTGATTTGTTATTCGTTAATAAACAGATATTAGTTAATTAAGTAAAGATATGTTAGATAATTTAATCTATACATCAATAAGTATTGTTATTTTTTATTTATTTTATTGGAAGTCTAAAATCTAAATACAGTAGTACAAAGTGCGTTTAGTAAAACCTTTATTCTTTTTTATATTTTGATAGAACGACCTTAATAGATGGTAATTTTGTTTAAATAGAAAATAACTACATAGTATAAAAACAATTCGTAAAAAATAAGTACTGCTACTTTTAGTACTTTTACTAAAAACTACAGTGTAAGGGATTACCAAATTGTTAGGCCCTGACCTTGACCGAGTGTTTACAAACATAATATGTACTCAAGATAAAAGTTGTCGACCGGATTGTTTTGATTATTTTATTACTAACGCAGCTGTGTCCAATTATTAGTCACAATTCTTAGAAATATTTACGGTATCTACCGTGATGATTTTATTGCTTTTCACTAGAAATCGGTACCCTTTATTTATTGCATAGTATGTACTTTCTGGGAATAAATATTATTTTAAATAAAAAATAGTAGAAAATAATACAGTACAGCATGCCCAAATAATAACACAATTGGCACGCGGCTATCAGAAATAAGAATCTAATATTCAAAATACATAATACTACTAATAGAGTACTAAAAAATAACATTAAAATTGAAATGACCCAAAAACGATTTAATTTATGCACGCATTGTGGATTGAATGTTCTTGTAATAAGTCCCTTACAGCGAAATTTCAAAAATATATTATTTGATTTACTGTAAACAAAATTAATACGAAAATATTTTTTTTATTCAGAGACCTGCTTGTATTACACATAGGAGTTACGGTACCTATTAAAAGAATATGAAATTATCTTACAATTACAAATCACAAAACAAAAATTCCGTTTTTGAAACATAATACCTAACGAGAGGTCATTTCTCAACATGCTTTGTTTATTTAACTCTGTTTATCTGTTGTTATTCTACGAAACACTTGTCCAAAATAAAGACGGGTTTATTACTTTATAACGCTACCCTTGCACATTCTAGAAAACAAGTATTGTTTGTCACCTTGAACTTTAAAATATGTGTCATGTGCGTTACTATTAAATTTGAAAACATTAGGATGAACTTCGATGCCGTTTTTCTCCAAAAGTACAGAAGTACGAAAAAATGGTATATAGGAATTTTCTTTCATTAATGATTATCTAACCACTGGCAAAATATGACTATGCCTTCATGGGTCACCCTGTATAGCGAATATGTTACTTGCAACCTAGGAGACCTATTAAGTACGTGTTTGCTCCTAAAAATTTGTAGACGCCTACTATAACTAAATTAATAGACACAAATACATGCCTAACGCATTTCTGAGTCACAAGTAGATTTTGAAACAAGTTGTTTACAATGCTATTCTATTATCTGCGCATTTTCACAGATCTTTGTAAGCAAACCTGAAATATGTGAAATAAGGCTAAAATGTTTTCCATTAAGAAATAATGTATTTTTCCACCGAGTACATACACATTAAATTAATACAACTAAAAATTAGTAAAATATTATATACAAACTTTACTTTTATATAAACTAAAAAGCATAAAAAACACCGAATCATGAAATTATAAAAACATTAAAAAGTTATAATTTTAATCTACTACAGCTTTTAATATAATGGAACCACAACAACTTATTTAGGTTACGGCATTTCATCACGAAAATCTTATCAGATGGAGTTATACTAATGTAATGGAGTACAAATTGGCAGTTGAAATCGAACTAACAAATTATATGTTCCTGCAAAAATATATTTTCCATTCGAGAGTTTTCATTTAATGGATTTTATTGCATGCTCGCAGATCGTTTGCGTTTAGTTCGTCAAGATCACAAAACGAAGCGTTTTTATGCATACTACCTACCTTTATTTTGTTATCGATTTGGACGTTTCAAACAACCTACACCAGCTTCCAGGTCATTCTGTCTGAAAGCACTCTTGTCAAACCGTTGTTTTTTATGTTCCAATTATTTCGGTTGGGTTTTTATTTTGCCCTTTTTAGTGTTTTGTCTGGCAAAACTTCAGATAAAACAGAAATAATGTATTTAAATGGTCAGACAATATTTTAGGGCCAGACTCATGAATTTTCGTGTTTTACATATATTTTCATGATCTACAAAAAACAAAAATAATTATTAATGTTTCAAAGATACCTGCAATGAAATTTATCGCCAATGTGCTGAAAAGGCAGAAAGCATTGCAATTAATTTTGGATTCTGGAAATTTATATGGAAATAACTTCCTATACCATATGAAAGTATGCTGTACTACAACATATTCAATTTGAATTGTAGATGAACTATGAAATATTCACCAATTAAACTTTTTTTTTATAATTAATTTGTTGATTGTGGCCTTTTGTTTTTATTCCATAAAATAAAGGTAATTTGCACGTACAGACCACACAAGCAGATATTCGTGTGTATATATCGTAATATACATGTGAGAAGAGAACAAATAATTCCGGATTTGGATGTGCAATAGGGCACTCACCTTGATTTACGTAATTATTAACAACTGAATACCTGTGTTGCTTTTGTAATCAGTTTTATGTAACAATTACTCATATGTTGTTTTATTGATATTTTTGTAAAATATATTATGATATTATTATTAAGTTAATTGGCGAAGAGTAAGGTTTATACTTATTTATTGTAATTAAAAATAGACGGGGTTTATTTAGAATTTTTTTTAATTAATAATTAACCGTATAACCCACATCAGAAGTGGGATCAATCTACTAAAAGTACCACAAAGTGTAGTGTTGTGAAATTTTGGCATTATGGAGCAATTAACGCTGGTCCTGACTGAAACCTTACAAGAATTGAAATATAACAACTCCGGGCAGAATGTGGTGAATGCGACTAGTTCATCAATTGAAATTCCAATATTCGACCCTTCTACAGATGATATGGGGGCCGCAAAGTGGTGTGAAGAAATTGAAAAATTAAGTCACACCTTCAATTAGAGTGAATTTGAGCGAATGTGCCAGGGGTGCCAGTGGACTAGCAGGAGATGCGAACGAGTGGTTTTCTTCGTGGCAACCAACAGAGAAAAACTGGGCGAATTTTAAGGCAGAGATCACCGATTTGTATCCAGTGAAACGAAACCTTAGTGAGCGATTCCGTAAGGCAAGCTTGTATACCAGTAGTAGTGCGACCGGGTACTGTGAGTATGCTAGAAAAAAAATATCTTTAATAAAGGCATTGAATTTTAATCTCTCAGATGCACAAATATTAGAGCTTGTAATTGGTGATATAAGAGATGCTAATGTTAAAACAGCTGCAATTAATAGTAATGTTACGACCGTAGCCGGTTTGCTAACGTTATCCTAATGCTCCTTATCCTGTTATCCTTATATCCTATTATCCTTATATCTATATCCTCCTTATCCTTTGTTTATTAAAAAATTAAAGCGTTCATACCCATTCAAAAACAAAGATGAATTGAAATTATGCTACCATTGCAAGAAACCGGGTCATTATAGCCGAAATTGTTGGGAAGTTCAAAAAATAAATTCGGTTAAATCCGGAAAACCCTTGACTGATAAAATTGTTTGTACTTTCTGTGCCAAAACTGACCATTGTATTGATAATTGTTTTTACAAAATTAAACGGGAGAGACAACCTAACGTATCAAACGTTCATTATTTTTGTGTGAATTTGGACAATGATTTCTGCACTTCATTTAAAATACAAAATTTAGCAATCATTTGTTTAGTTGACACAGGAGCAGAATGCAGTCTGCTTTCCGATAAAATTGTAAGACGGTTACATTGTCATTTAGAACCAAGTTTTACCATTAACCATTAACCAAACACGAACACTTAGAACAAGCAATCGCCGAACTTCAAGCTGCCACCAACACTCTAAGCAGATGGTTTAAGCAATGGAACTTAACAATAAATAATTCTAAGTGCGTCACTAAAATATTTTCGCTCCGAAAAATCAAAACTCCATCTCTCATCACTATTAACGACCACCCTATCCAGTGGAACACTAAGGACGAGCCAGTAAAATACCTTGGCGTCTACCTCGATACACGGCTTGCATGGAAATACCATATTCTGAAAAAATTGAACAAGGGCCATGCGCGACTTATCCAACTTTATTCACTCATCAACAGGAATTCTTCTATGAGAAATGACTGTATGACCCTACTCTACAAATCATTAATACGTCCCTTAGTTCTCTACGGGTGCGTGATATGGGCTAACACTTCAAAAACCAACTTAAATCGAATCCAGATTCTACAAAATAAAATTCTCCGCATGACAGTCAACGCTCCCTGGTTTATCACTAACCAACAGCTACACCAAGAACTAGGCGTACCCACAATTCAAGATCACATCACCAAGCTGACCAAAACGTTTCACAATAACCTTATCAACTGCAGTGGTGCTATCTCTTATCATCTAGGTCAAAGACACATCCATACACGTCTAAAACGCAAGCTACCCCAAGACATTATAGAAAGTGACAGTGGTGATGATTAAGTGACAAATAACACTAAATCAAAAACCTAGTAAACATACGGTAAACTAAAGTGCAAGTGAACCCTAGCTATTATTTCAAGCGGCTATTAATTGCCACTCACATTACTTCATTCTGTTAAGTACCTTTGTTAGCAATACCTTGTATAACAATGTATATTGTTGAGCAGGTACAAGTTCTATTAAAAAAAAACAAGAAAAAACGGAAAAACCCATTTACTGTAACCCTTATCGCATGGCGTTGTGCAAACGAGAGAAATTAAAAGCTATAGTTAAGGATTTATTACATAATAAAATCATCCGCGAAAGTAATTCGCCCTATGCCAGTCCGGTTCTTTTAGTCCACAAAAAGGATGGAAGCAGTCGGTTATGCGTTGACTATCGTGCTTTAAACGAAATTACTATAAAGGATCGTTTTCCTTTACCCCGTATTGACGATCAAATTGATCAACTGGGCAAGCGCAAGTATTTTACAACGCTCGATATGGCAGCGGGTTTTCATCAAGTCTTTGTAGCTCAAAATTCCATAGGGAAAACTGCTTTTGTTACACCAGACGGGCATTACGAATATTTGCGTGTCCCTTTTGGCCTTTCTAATGCACCAGCAGTTTTTCAGCGCGCAATCTGCAAAGCCCTGGGAAATTTGAAGGATAGGGAAGCTTTGATTTATCTAGACGACATTTTAATACCGTCCGAAACAATTCCTGAAGGCATGGAAAGATTGGAACGCGTATTAATTGCCCTAGCATCGGCAGGTTTTTCTTTAAATATTAGGAAATGTAGGTTTTTCGAAACTCAGATTCTTTATTTAGGACATTAAATTTCTGAGGACGGGGTAAAACCAGGGAAAGAGAAAGTGGAAGCTTTATTGAACGCACCTGACCCGAAAAATGTTAAGCAAGTACGTCAATTTATGGGTTTAGCGGGATATTTCCGAAAGTACATCCCGGAATTCGCGTCACGCACTGCTTGCATTACAAAGCTTACTAAGAAAGACGAAAAATTTGTCTGGGGAAATGACCAACAGATTGCAAAAAACTATGTTTGTGCCTACCTAAGTAAACGGCCACTCTTGGTAATTTTTGATCCGAATTTAGAAACCGAGGTACACACGGACGCAAGTTCTATAGGTTTCGGAGCAATCTTATTCCAGCGCCACGACAAACAATTAAAAGTCGTTTCCTATTTGTCTAATCGTACTATAGCAGACGAAAGTAAATATCACTCTTATGAGTTGGAGACCTTAGCCGTGTTTTATGCTATTAAACATTTTCGCGTTTACCTTTTAGGAATTACCTTTAAAGTTGTTACGGATTGCAATTCTTTAAAATTAGCTCAGGCTAAAAGGGTTTTAACACCAAGGGTTGCACGATGGTGGATGTACTTACAGTCATTTAATTTTAGTATTGAGTATCGGAAAGGAAAATATATTCCGCATGTCGATTATTTTAGTAGGAACCCGAAAAATACACCAATTATTGCCCTAGTAAACGTAATAACTACAGATAATTGGCTCAAGATAAATCAGCGAAATGACCCGGAAACGCAGGAAATAAAATTGCAATTGTCTGAAGGTGACACACGATTATTTTTGTCAAAATGATATTTTGTTTAGAAAAATTAACCCTGGAGAAAACCCACCAATATATCGCGCTTTTGTACCTAAAGGCAGTCGTATTGGCTTGTTGAGAATGTTTCATGACGAGCAATGCCACATTGGTCCTCATAAAACATTTTCAAAAATTAATCATTATTTTTGGTTTCCTAGGATGGCAAGGTTCGTCAAGAAATATTGCGATCATTGCTTAAAATGTATCTCAGGCAAGAAATATACGGGTCCCAAGCAAGGACTTCTACACCCGATTGACAAGATACCAGTCCCTTTTTCACATTACATGCTGATTGTGTGGGACCGTTTCCTCAATCTCTGGAAGGATTTAAGCACATCCTTCTTTTGATTGACGCATTCACCAAGTATCTCTTTTTAATTACGTTAAAAACACTTTCTGGTCCAGAAACATGTGCAAACTTGAATATTTATTTAAACATATTTCGAACAACAAAAAGATTGATTTGTGACAGAGGCACTAATTTTACCGATCGAGTTGTCCGGGAATTATTGTCTAAGTTGGGTATTGAGCAACATCTGATTGTTAAGAGCGCACCGCGAGGCAATGGCCAAGTAGAGAGGTATGTCTCGACCGTGTTAGACTTATTAAGGGTTGAAATTGATAAAAAGTCAGAATGGGCGAGCGCTGTACCGAAAGTACAAGTACAAAAAACTACCGGGTTTTCACCCATTTATCTCTTAACGGGACAGCTTGTTGATGATCCAAACATACAAGCTCTAATTAGTAATATTTTAGTACCAATGAACAATAACTTAGAGCGCGATCGAAAGCTAGCATATGATCGTACCCTTCAACAATCTGACTATTCGAGGCACTATTTCAATAAGACTCTAAGAGTAAACAAGAAGGTCGGAGACGTTGTCTTCCACCCATCTGGCAACTCTCATTTATCCAAGTTAGACCCAAGATATGAAGGACCATTTGAAGTCGAGCAGGTGTTGCCAAACGATCGTGTCGAACTAAAAAATATGGTGACGAATTGGTGAATTTGATGGAAATTTTAACTGATTATGATTGTAAGGATTAGTGCGTAGTTAATGGCATGCCTTTGTGAATAATCTTTAAAAAAATCAAAAACAAAAGTGTCTGTGTAAGCTCTTAATTTTTGAAGTTTAGCTATCACGCAGTGTCTGTGTAAGCTCTTAATTTTTAAAGTTTAGCTATCACGCAGTGTCTGTGTAAGCTCTTAATTTATGAAGTTTAGCTATCACGCAGTGTCTGTGTAAGCTCTTAATTTTTGAAGTTTAGCTATCACCCAGTGTCTGTGTAAGCTCTTAATTTTTGAAGTTTAGCTATCACGCAGCGTCTGTGAAAGCTTTTAATTTTTGAAGTAGAGCCATCACCATGAGTCTGTGTAAGCTCTTAATTTGTTTTAAAACCTGGTTATCACGCAGTGTCTGTGAAGCTTATAGTATTTGAAGCCGGGCCGTCACGCAGTGTCTTTCTAAGCCCCGGTTTCCGACAATAGTTTTGATTTTTGCAAAGAAGAAGAATTGATGAAAGATTAAGCTATTCAAGGTTTTATGTTCATCTAAATTTTCAGACCGAAATCTAACATCTCAATTCGAGAACGAATTAATTGTCATGCTGGCCGTGTGAGAAGAGGACAAATAATTCCGGATTTGGATGTGCAATAGGGGGCACTCACCTTGATTTACATAATTATTAACTGGATACCTGTGTTGCTTTTGTAATCAGTTTTATGTAACAATTACTCATATGTTGTTTTATTGATATTTTTGTAAAATATATTATGATATTATTATTAAGTTAGTTGGCGAAGAGTAAGGTTTATACTTATTTATTGTAATTAAAAATAGACGGGGTTTATTTAGAATTTCTTTTTTTTATTAATAATTAACCCTATAACCCACATACATTTTCCAGGACTATCAATTACGTCTATAATTATTATCAAAAGGTTCAAGTTGAAATTTTCAAACACAAGTCTTTCTAAGCGAATTAGATCAGATAAATGAGAGCAGTGAAATACCAATCAAAAATACGATCTTCATGTACGTTTCCAAAAGCTATCACTATGCTTACAAATGCAGTGAAAAAACTTTAATAAAAAAAATCTAAAAGAGACCATTAAACATATTCCTTATAATTATAATTTAAATAAATAATTTGAATTGACAATAACTGTGACATATTTAATGCAAATACAAGAAAATTTTATTATAATGTAGCTAATGCATATAATTCATGCAAAATGCTACACAAATGTACAAATGATAAAATAAGAATAATTTGGATACTATTCGACAAAATGACGAAATTAATAATAAAACTGACAAAACTGAATACGGAATATAATTTTGGAAGGTTATGAAGTTTAACTACAAAATGTATACCTTTAGAACACTTTAGTGTATCAGCTCCAGTTTTAACAACCCAGAATTCTCAGTAGAAAAAATACATATTGTCATGATATTTGGCATGCAATAGAAAGTATGCACCCCCAGGTAAAAATTTCCCAACGAGATGTTAGATGGGTTGCATAACCTCAAGGATAAAAATAATAATTTTTAATAATTTAATTAAACAAAAAACGGTTTTAATTTTATAAACATGCACTCTAGAACACAATAGGCATTAAAAGGATAAATCTTAAAGTTGATTTTTCTTAGAATCTTGGTAATTTTTCATTATTCAACTAACGATGTGAAGTCGTGACCTAATTAGGCAATTAAAATAAAGTTGAAGCCAAATTAAAGCAAGTTTTGACCTAAAACAGACAAGGTGCATAGTAGTGATGATGTATGCAAGTATTTACTACCTTACCTGCTTTATTTATAAAAAAGATAACGAGATAACGAAGTTAACAAGATAGTGATATTGTTAAATTTTCTTCTTTAGATAGATTATACAGTTCGTGGGATAAATGTTTTAATGCTATTTTGTCAAGCAGTTTCTTAAGCACAATTAAAAATAATCCTGAATGTTAAGATCGTTTTTTGTAGAAGATATCATTGAAATAAAATGCAAGTTTGTACGTTTTGCCATAGAAATATGAAATAATGTAATTTAGCTATTATTATCATGTTATTGATATCTAAAAGTAGGTAAATAATGTTAATTAGGATGTAAGTTTGGATTTTGTTTAAGATAGGAAGATGTAAATAGATAATTTTAAGTGATTAAGTTAATTTTAGTTCTCTGATAGTTGTGTAGGAAAAATGTTTTGGTTGACTTTTTCTAGTGACCTTGTTCTTTTATGTCAGTACAAGTTTAACATACCTAACATTGGAATGGGAATTTTTGGCTATGTATTTATTGAATTTATTTATAGAATAATTAATAGTTATAAACAATTACGTGGTTATGTTGTATTTGGTTTTAAAAATTCTTTTGTTTGTAACAAAAAATATCACTATAGCCTTCTTTTGTTTGAAAAAGAGTATAAAAAGATCCAGACCATTTTAGTAACAAAATCTCTGTTATTTTAGAACTTTTAAACGGTTTACACATGCTGAGAGCAAAAGTTTAAAATTTTAAGGTTATGTTGTGAGTTTGAAAAAGGTTAACAAAAGTAAAACAAGTTAGGTTACATTTTATTGAAATGTCGTGTTGAATAATTATCGAAGATCTTTGAATTTAATTATTTATTTGTGGAATAATATTTAATTACAAGAAGAAAATTTCAATTGGATAATGGAACTGTTAACCTTTGTTATAGTTGATGTTGGAAGGGAATTTAAAAAAATTAATTATTAAATGAACTTACCATACTTAAAGCAAGCAGCAGAATTTTAATTTAATTTATTAATACTATTTATTTGAATGTAATTTTGAAATTTTGTTATTTGAAATTTATGGAGAGGTAGGTGGTTGTCCTACCATTTTAATTTTTAAATCGTATAGAAAACAGAAGATTGCTGTTTTGTAGAAATTTCAATTCGCAACCTGTTGGCGCTAAATATTGGTTTGATTTAAAAATTTAAAGTATTTATTTAATTTTAGATAAAGATTTAGTAATTAAGATTATGATAACTCCAGAAATATTACTCCTCGGATAAAAGACATTAGCTGTCTTAGAATGATTTTTCATTTGTTCACGATATCCAAAATTATTTTTTCTATATTCTAATTCTTTTGTTGTTTGTTGTTTGTGTTCATTTGTAAATAAATTTTCTGTCATTTCAATTTAAAGAAAATTTGGTTTATATTGTTTACATGACTTGTGTTTCCTAGATCTATATTTATTTAGTACCCTACTCAAGCGACCCACCCGCAGTGTGGTAGAGTTTTTAAAGTTTCATTACGTTTATAATTAGCCGGAGCAGAATTTTTTCAATTTATTTTTATCAATATCAACCATAATAACTTGTTGCCCGAAACTTGGGCCATCCTAATTATATACAGTAATAAGAATCGTAGCAATATGTAAAAGTCCCACACATGGTCACCAAATGTAACAGTCAAGCTCTATCATAGCAACTAATCATTAATAAACAAATATTCCACTAAACATTGAACCCAGGAACAGTTATAAAGATTAGAGGGCGCCACCCAAATCTTTTGATGTTATTATGTAATAGCAATAGTTGAGAAATCTACAATTCGGGAAAAGATTCCCCATTAATTTACGTTCTATTCATTTTGACTAATATTATATTTATTTTGAAATTTATTTTATGAATGGAACACCAATCATTTGTCGTATTCATAGCATTCATTATTAATTATAAAATATGATAATTAAAATAAGTTGAAGGATAAATTATTTACACAATACAAAAATATACAACACAGTATAAGATCATAAAAGCTACCCCCATTATCATTTTGTACATTATAACTTAATAAGTTTGGGATACCATTCTGAATACACTTTTATTTAAATTGCTTAAATAAAAACCATTTCAATATTTTCCTACTAACAACTGAAATTTCCATAAAAGCAGTTACAAACAAGTTACATAATATATGTGTCATTAGTTGTTTTATAATAGTACCCCTTACAATTCTTTATTTCACGTTAACTTCACGTTAACAAAATCTTTAACTGACCAAAACAAAAACTCAATCATTACATACGCAAAATATCAGTAACAATACTATTCCAAAGAAAGGTTGCAAGAACAAGCAGCAAGATTCTGAACGATGTGCATTAAAAACTGACTCTTCGAACGTTGCAATAATTTATACTATTAACTTTTATTACTGTTAATTTGTTTTAAACTTGAAGTGCGATCTTAATAATAATTATCTGTAATGTTGAGATAAATAAAGATTAGTAAGGTTTCACAGTTTTATTAAAATATAACCTGACAATATTGTTTCGACAGCTATGCTGTCATTATCAAAGGTAATATAATTATAAACAAACATGTCGCTAAGGTAGATACAAAAATAGGTAACTAGATAAAATAATAATAATAATCAGAATTAAATATCTAATACTTCCAGTAAGAATTACTGAGCTCAAGTTGTTCATTCATTAAAGGTACCCTGAGTTTGTGTTTGTATATCTCAAAAGCTTCTAAAATGTCTAATTTGCGTTTGTTATTACAAAAAT
Source organism: Agrypnus murinus (assembly GCA_929113105.1). Classification (NCBI taxonomy): domain Eukaryota; kingdom Metazoa; phylum Arthropoda; class Insecta; order Coleoptera; family Elateridae; genus Agrypnus; species Agrypnus murinus. Next base: position 119,242,540 of record OV816026.1, read on the forward strand.
GTATGAATTTAATATTATTTTGAAGAGTCCTTGTATGATTTTGTTCTAAAAGGTGTTTGGCATAATTAGATTTTTCAGGATGTTTATTTTTGTAATGACGTGCGTGTTCTTTATATCTTATGTCAAAATGTCGAAGTGTTTGTCCAATATATACTGAACTACAAAAAGAACAATTTAAACGGTAAATGCCCGATTTCATGATATCATATGTTCTGTCTTTACAATTAAATAAAAATAAAAAAGTGTTAGTGTTGGTTTTAAATGTTATTTTATAATTGTTGGTTTTTCTTAGTATATGTGCAATTTTTTCTGATATTTTGCCAAAATATGGTATAGATATGTAATTTGTGTCTTCTGTTTGATTGTCAATGGGATATATTCTTTTGATAGCTAACCTAAAATCTTTTGTTTAATTAAAGTGTCAATCATGTTCGGATTGTAATGATTTGTATGTGCTAGTTGTTTAATGGTTAATATCTCTTTGTTGAAAACTGGTTTTGTTAGTGGAATAGTTAAAGCTCTGTGTACTAATGATCACATTTTTTTAGGTTATCAATGAATTTTTAATTCTTATTAATAGTATCCACCCTAACATAAAATTTACACTAGAAACAGAACAAAACAGGGCTATAAACTTTCTAGACTTAAATATCAAGATTAACGCACACAATGTATTTGAATTTTCCATATACAGAAAAACAACACAAACAGACATAACAATACCAAATGAATCTTGTTACCATAAAACACACAAAATAGCAGCCTACAGATCATTAGTACACAGAGTTTTAACTATTCCACTAAAAAACCAGATTTTAACAGAGAGATATCAACCATTAAACAACTAGCACATACAAATCATTACAATACGAACATGATTGACACTTTAATTAAACAAAAAGATTATAGGTTAGCTATCAAAAGAATATATCCCATTGACAATCAAACAGAAGACACAAATTACATATCTATACCATATTTTGGCAAAATATCAGAAAAAATTGCACATATACTAAGAAAAACCAACAATTATAAAATAACATTTAAAACCAACACTAACACTTTTTCATTTTTATTTAATGCTAAAGACAGAACACATGATATCATGAAATCGGGCATTTACCGTTTAAATTGTTCTTTTTGTAGTTCAGTATATATTGGGCAAACACTTCGACATTTTGACATAAGATATAAAGAACGCGTACGTCATTACAAAAATAAAAATCCTGAAAAATCTAATTATGCCAAACACCTTTTAGAACAAAATCATTCAATGAATCCTCAAAATAATATTAAATTCCTACATTTTTGTAATAACAAACGCAAATTAGACATTTTAAAAGCTTTTGAGATATACAAACACAAACTTAGGGTACCTTTAATGAATGAACACTTGAGCTCAGTAATTCTCCGTTACTGGAAGTATTAGATATTTAATTCTGATTATTATTATTATTTTATCTAGTTCCCTATTTTTGTATCTACCTTAGCGATGTGTTTGTTTATAATTATATTACCTTTGATAATGACAGCATAGCTGTCGAAACAATATTGTCAGGTTGTATTTTAATAAAACTGTGAAACTTTTACTAATCTTTATTTATTTCATGATTATGGAGTTCCACAAAGTAAGGCTGGAAACAATAAGCAAGATCTGTAATGTTGTTTAACCTCATATTACCCATCCTTACAGTACGTAACTTCTCGTGCATTTGCAATATTTAATACTTCAAATAATTTCTCTTTAAGACAGTCTCATTAGTAGGTGCAATTCAACCACGACACGTTGTCCATATCCTCGAAGTGCAGTAAGTCGCACGACTCAGTCTCTTTATTAATTCAACTCTTAAAAGATGAAAACCAGCGTTAGATTGATAATCCTACAGAATCTACATCTCTTTACTCAAACTAGTCTCTACATACACCTACAATACAACTTATGAAACTTCTGAAAAACATTTTTTTTACAAAGACTGATGTTCTCAAAATAGACCCACAATACGGAATTGCCGAAAATTCCCTTCACAAATAACCGAACTAATCGCAAACGCATTTAAACTCTATTGTTGTAACACGGGCAAATGTTTGTGAAAAGGTGCCCTGAACGTGAAGCGTCGATAAGCTAAGCCAGATTTCTTTTGAAGATCTCCTAGGAATAGGCCAGTAAAATTAGACCCGTTTTGGACCGTTGGTGGAAATAAACGATGGAAAGCGGGAGATCGTTTCGATCGCTTTGTTTGAGGTCAAATATAAGTATCCTAGGTTTGCACGGTCCCTCGACTAGAGCTTACCTGAGGGCATCAAAAGAACCACGAAATCTTCGGACCTTTTTTGGTTTTTCGCTTATAACTTCAAAGCGGTGTTTCCCAACGAAAACTTCACTATTACAAGAATTAAAGAGCATTAAATTTTGCGTCGGATGGGTATCCAACACTTTAAATCTGGTCCAGTGGTATGGTCGAAATTGACGTCCGAGCAACGACAATTTTACAAATTCTCGATTTTCCGTCCGACCGGACGCCCAAAGGCTTTCCGTATAAAAAAAACCGTTGGACTCATTCTGATTGTTAATTTAAGTCGAGAAATACCTAAGCTTTGATATTATACAGGTTGCCGGATTAACTTAATTGCCATTTTTTTGTCATCCCTCATCATAGAGATTAGAATCAATTCATATGAAGTAGCGCAGTACTGGTCACTCGATCATTTCGAAAAAAGATAATTTTTTGTGTTGTCACCCCTAAGTATTAGTAGATCAAAACCACTGTCATTTTATTTTTATTCCATTAGATAGAAATATGGCAGCCATATTTGTTTCGTGGTGCACGACGTTACTTGCAGTTTTTGGATGTAAACGTAACTCTTGATATCTGAAGAACGGTTGATCCTAGAGACCTGCGGTAAAAATGATTGTATTGCACATATGTCGGGCTACATTTTTTAATCATAAACATAATATTAATATGACGTATCATAACGAGAACTTCAAAGCCCATAAATACCAAAATAGTAAAATTTCAGATTTAAAATATTTTATACATAAACTACATCTAACCGTGTACGTTTAAATAGAATATCCGCCCTAAGACTTCACTTTTATCTGGATATATGAAATATGCCCCCATAAAAGCCTTAATTTTTGTAAAAACTTTAATCTTCGGGATTAAATCACACCCATAAGTAGGCGTACTACAAAAATTATGTTTAGATTTAAAAATGTAGTTCGACATGTGAGCAATACAATCATTTTTTATGATTAAAAAATGTAGCCCGACATATGTGCAATACAATCATTTTTACCGCAGGTCTCTAGGATCAACCGTTCTTGAGATATCAAGAGTTACATTTACATCAAAAAACTGCAAGTAACGTCGTTCACCACAAAACAAATATGGCTGCCATATTTCAATCAAATGGAATAAAAATAAAATGACAGTGGTTTTGATCTACCAATGCTTAGGGGTGATAACACACAAAAAATTATCTTTTTTCCAAATGATCGAGCGACTAGTACTGCACTACTTCATATGGATTGATCGTAATTGCTATGATGGGAATGATAAAAAATGGTCATTAACTTAATCCGGCAACCTCTATAATATCAAAGCTTAGGTATTTCTCGACTTATATTAACAATCAGAATGAGTCCAACGGGTTCTTTTATACGGAAAGCCTTTGGGCGTCCGGTCTGACGGAAAATCGAAAATTTGTAAAATTGTCGTTTCTCAACCGTTGATTTCGACCATACCACTGGACCGATTTTAAAGTGTTGCATACTCATCCGACGCATAATTTAATGTTTTTTAATTCTTGTAATAGTACAGTTTTCGTTGGAAAGCACCGCTTTGGAGTTATAAGCGAAAAACTAACAAAGATACGAAGATTTCGTGGTTCTTTTGATGACTTCAGGTAAGCTCTAGTCGAGGGACCGTGCAAACCTAGGATACTTATATTTGACCTCAAACGAAGCGATCAAAACGATCTCCCGCTTTCCAACATTTATTTCCACCAACGGATTCTATTTTACTGGTCTAGAAAGGCAGACTAAACTATTGTTTTATACTTTTAAGGGGGACAATATGTGATTCTAACCACTTAATCTTAAATGTGACAACATACATAACCTATAATAAAATAAAAAAAAGCGATAACAATTGTTAAACCCAATGAAAATTATTACTTGAGAGCACTCAAATATCTTGAAATTTTACAAACTTTAATGCAGTATAAGGGATTATTTATACAAAATCAAATCATAAAATAGATTAGGTTTCATTTGTACCCAACCTTCATTGCCTGCAAGCCAAGATTTTATTAATTTTTTAAACAATATAAAGGGGAATTTTGAAGAGTAAGCGCCTACAGCAAAATGTTAACCGTGAGAAATAGAGTTTATTCCTACAGGACTTAACCTGGTTTCAAGTACAGTTGCGATCATTCGCTAAGGAACGATGACAAAATTATAACAGCCGATTTTCTAGTTTTTTGTACAATGTAAATAAAAATTAATTATATGGCATTCAAGAACATTTCATTCTTTAACATTTTAATTGCCTAGTTCATAAATCAGGTCGAGTTACAGCGTACATTGTTCAAAAAACTGGAAAATCGGCGGATATAATTTTGTCATCGTTCCTTAGCGAATGATCGCAACTGTACATACCACAAGATTCTCATTAAATGTGACTGTCTGTTTTCTTGAATGTTTGTTTAAACAAACATTTAACAAATATAAAACTTGTTGCGTTTTATCATCACATGAAATTTTAAACAAAGCGAAATAATTTATACTTTGGATTGAAAATCTTAACAAAATGAACCAAATAACTTCCAATTTGAGCTTGCTACACAGTTAGATATATAAAAATACCAGTGCAAAACAATATCATGAAAAATGACATCTCTTGCAGAGTATTTATTATAAATAGTTTAATGAACAACGTGCCCGGTCGTTATTCAAAAAATTGCGGTTTAGTGCCTCAAAACGAGCTAGTTTCGTTTTCGGTGAACCACTCTGTATAGGTAGATGCACTATAGAAATTTTGGAATACTGACCGAAACAAAAGTTTCAAAATGAGCTTCTGGGGCATTTTACCTGTCAGTATTTCTCTATGTATGTAAAACACTTAACGTTAAAATTTGAATAGAGGCAATAACCATAGAAAGGAAGATATTCCCCCATGTTTATATTTTTCGGTATCAAATGGTTGTTCACATCCACAGAAGGTTTTACTTTAATAATAATCTGAAACATTTAAACAAACAGTCTTAAAAGTAATGTTTATTGTTTGCCTTTAAGTAAAACATCACATATGCATTAAAGCTTAACAAGTATGACTCAACTTCAGTTCTGTCTCTTTACGACTAATTACGACGTTTAGCCGTCTTTCTTGATGTAAAGTCGGATGCAAAGTTAGGGGACTACACGCTGCTAGGTTTTAATAAAACTATTTAATAGGCCTTTTGGGAAATTTCCAAGCTTGTCTTGTAAACAAATAAAAACAGCGAACGATACTGAACCAATATACTGACATTACCTTCATTAAAATCTTTACAACTGTCGTAAGTATGTCAACAATTCAATCGTGTTTTACTAATTTAAATACATTTTTAAATTAAATTAAGAGATGAGTAAGAGAGTATAAGTATTAAACAAATAAGTAGTTGACACCCATAAAACTTGTTATTCAAACTTAGTATATTATAGGAAACAGAAAAACATGCCATTCACTAGATGTACGGATAAGTAGTTAACTTTTCAATACACAATTACACATTCTTTATGACACTGAAAACGAAAACAGATAAAAATTGAAGTAATATTGTGTGTATATAAAAATAAAGATTAGTTAATAAGAACTACAGTACCTATGCGCCGCTTCTTAGAATCACGTTCGTACACGGCGTTTTTGAGTCAATTAAGCGGAGATGCAATTAAGCGGCCCCTGTATGTATTTATAGTGGATATGCACAAAAAGACAACTGAAATTGATGTTTATGCCCAACCCGTTTACTGTTTAGTAACCCAGATGTTTGGGCACATTCTTAGAAATAAAATTCTTCCGAAAAGAAATAAAAAGGAAAAACGATCCGTTATAATTGCATAATAATTGAAATCGGTACGTTCAGATAATGTAGCCAAATGGAAAATCCCAACCCCAAGAATTACAATAGGACGTACAAACCTGTTAGTATGAACAAAATAAGTCATTTATGTTAGGAGTATTATTTTTTGCTTAACGATGCAAGAATCCGGTGGAGAAAGAATTAAGTGATTTCTATAAACGGAAAATTTCCATTTAATAATAGGGAAAGGGATTTGGTTTTCGTATTTTTATTCAAATAACCGGAACGTACTGTCATATTAATTTGAAGTTCCCTTGTCCTTGCATTATTTTTGTTAGCAATTTTTTAACAATGTTTATGTCGACTTATTTAATGTTTAAGTTCAATCTCTTCAAATTTTTTTAATTTCTAGTATATTAGATGGTACAAAATGGTGCTCTTTCACTGCAAGAGAGTATGTCAACTTGGGTAATATCTGCACATCGAAATAGACCGTGTTAATGATTGCATTAAAAGTACAAAAAGTCTTGTAAATTCCAGAATGACGACTTTATTACGAACAGTAATTACGAAGTGTTAAATAGGTGTTACAGTTTCTTCTTATAATGCCACAATTAATTAAACTAAAGTATGACCAATTATGCCGCTATTAACGTGTTCAACTCAACTTTTTTTATATTTCTAGTTTATTAGCAATCACAATAAACTTTATACAATATTCTAGGAGTTACTTGTATGCGATGATTAATTAAGACATGATGGCTAAGACACCCTTTGGCGTCACCCCTAATTTATGGTATTAAGTCGATTGACCATGATATTTTCAACCTTCTTATTTCTGATTCTTTTGTTAAAAAGGTGTCTATTGCATTGGGATGTCTTTCCAATGTGTCACGAAGCTTTATGGTTCTTTCTTTAATTACCTCTTTCACAAACGGTATGTTGAGATCAGTATAAAGAGTCACGTTTGATAGGAACCATGGAGCATTAGATAACATCATAAGTGATTTGGGTTGAAAACATTGAATTATATCTACTGTTGATTTACTAGCACTTCCCCCTAGGTCGCATCCATAAGTATAAATAGGACAAAGTGATAGTTTTTTTCTAGGGATAGTGCGAATCTTTTTCCAATAAGCCATGTTCTTGAGTCTTAGGTCTATTTCTATTCGTTTTTTTTTTTTTTGGTAACGTGTGTCTTCCATATTAAACGCTTCTCTAAGTGTAAATCTGAATATCTGGTTTTATTTACTATAGCTATATGATTATATTGTTGTATAGGTAATAATTGAAGTACATGTTGAGCTTTTGTGTAAGGTGACCAGATTTTTAAAGTTGGAAGGCAGTACATCAAGAAATCAGGTGGTGGGGTTTGATGGGCTGAAGGAATATATGTAAAAAGCATTTTTATATTTTATTAGATACGAATTTTTTTAACATAACAATAGCAAGTTTATATTAACATGGGTCCAGAAATGCCTCCTTATCGAGATACAAGGTGTTAGAAATTGCAACAAAAAAAAGGAATTTCTTTAAATTACTGGAAACTGATTTCAAATGAAGTTCTGAAAATTACGCAATATTTTTGTATGTCTGTGTACCATGATACGATAAAATTTGAATCAACAGACGATTCGGTGTAAACTTATACTCATATAAATATTTACTTCTGATACTATCTCATGCAAAACCTTCTTCCTCCATCCTCGTAAGGTTCCATGACAACCGAAGTGACTGAATTAATTAGAAAATAATTAATTCTTCTTTAAATATTGCTCTTTAACACACTGCCTAATTTACTACAGTTTAGATAAATGTAGGTACTAAGTAGGCATATTGACAATCATATCATTTCCTTCTTTCAATAATGAACTGTATGCCTCACTGTCAACGTTCAAATAAATGTTTGTTGTTTTATCAGTATTTTCACTATTTCATATGGACAACCTTGAATTCTGTATTTAGATAATTTTTAATTGTATTTTGTACGTTAATTGTATAATGTCCTCTTCCCTTTTTATTGACATACCTACTATTATAAAGGGTGTTTCAGGCAAAGGGTCGCTATTTTCGACCGCAAATAATTAAACGAGTTTTAGAATCAGATCAATAACAAAAACTTTGTCAACAAATTGAACAAAAATACTTTTTATAACTATTTAAATTATACTGCAAATGGTCCTTTTTTTGGACACAATTAGCAAGTTATTTTGGAAGTTCTTAAACAGATTATTTTCCAATTCCGTTACCACTTGGTTTGAGATTCTTCTTGTTTTATACCGAGCTTGGTTTTCGCCCTCTGAACCGTGACAACTGATAACCCAGTGATTTCTACTGTTGCTCGACGTCCACACAATATTTCCATTTGGTTGGTACCAGTTTTGCTAAATCGTTTTGAAGTTCGTTGTACGTTCGTTGCACATCTCTAGCAGGCACATTGCGGGACTGGGAATAATCAAGAGTAAGTTGTCGATGGTAATTATATTATTGGAAATATCTTATGATGACCGCGTTGCGAAATTCAGCTTCACTCCTTTTCATTTTACAGCTATTTTCAACACTAAGTACCAGTTTTATTTCTACACTAAACAACCTTTCAAATGACATAAACGTCACAAGTCTGTGCATCAATGGCACACTAATTGTAGTTGTTAAAAAAAGCGGTACTTTACCTGAAACACCCTGTAATCCTCGGCGTTTAGAAGTCTTTAAATTATGTTTCTGGTCTAGATTGTTTTCTGCAGCATTCATTAATTTATGTGTGGATTCTTGATATTTATCTTCATTACTGGTATTTTTAAAAGCAGCTATTTGAAGAGATACTGTATCGCGGTTTTTCTGTATTTCCTGCATTGTTTCATTGATTATCTGATTTTCATTTTCAGATTTAATAACAACCACCAGTTACTGCTTTTATGTTATTGTAACAAAGTTACAAAATTTTATTAATTATTTTGGGTGCATGAATAAATATGTTTATCTTCCCGTGCAATCTGAGACCGTTCGGTTAAGCGACCGACTCAAGCGAGTGCACGTGTCCCTTCCTCAACCGAATTCTGGCGTGCGCCGCTCCGAGAACACCTATATAACGAGGTGTGGTCGCTCGATTTATTTAGTCCGCGTCCAGGACTCCCAGCAGGACCAGCCAGCCCAACCGACTAGCCAGCCAGCCCAGCTGACCGGACCGAGCCAAGAAATATAAGAGTAAGTCCTATTACCGACTCTCCGCCCGACCTATTTCGTTAAACACCGTACCTAGTCCGAGAACTCATTGTGGGTGTGCCTGGGGGTCTCATCCTGATTCCACTCTCTTTACCGTACCTAGTTAGAGACCTCACTGTGCGTGTGCCTGGGGGTCTCATACTGCTTCCACCCTCTTTACCGTACCTAGTCCGAGACCTCACTGTGCGTGTGCCTGGGGGTCTCATCCTGCTTCCACCCTCTTTACCGTACCAAGTCCTAGACCTCACTGTGCGTGTGCCTGGAGGTCTCATCCTAATTTTTACCCTTCGCCGTAAATTAGAAACCTTCCCTGCTACCCGCTATTCTGACCTACCCGCACGTTTGCTTGATACCGCACGCTGTATTACACCCCGCTTGCTGTGGCTAACGCTGGTAACCGTATGCTTGTTCTAGGTTTAGAGATTGAGACTTGTTGGAGGGTTAGAGTTTTAGTGGTAATAAATATTATTTGGTCTAATAATTGTGTGTTTCATTTAATAGCATTAACACCTTCTTATTTAGTGACAGCTTTAGGGACAGGTGGAGTGATCCAGACTGGGTCGACCTCAATAACCCCAGCAGTTCCCTGGATTATCTTTTTCTCCACTAGCAGTTAACCGGATTCGTGGAGCATACCACGTTAAAATAACTGGCGCCCGAGAGTACCGCCGAGCACCGAAAACCACATAAGCGCCACTACGTAAGCGGGCCCCTTACAAATTTGGCGTCCGAGTAGAGACGTATACCGAGACAACCCAGGGGCACTACAACCGCGATTACATTATGTGTCTACCTAACTTGTTTTATTTGACGCAATTGTTTCCGTCAGCAGTTCGGTATTATGTGTTGGCAGATATTGGCTGTAATGTTTTTTTTTCGATATTTTTTGGTGTTGCCTAACTACATCCTTCACCAATGGCTCATTTTTGTACCGATATTTCCATAGAGCTTCGCATCGATAAGATTGTATTACCTTTTATGATAACATTGTATTACCTTTCATGAGCACTGTGTGATAAACCCCTTATCTGTTCTATTGGTTTTATTGATATCCCATAATAAATTGGTTTTATTTCTTATTCCTATAAAATAGAAATTTGATACGTCTTACATGTTTACGCTTCGAAACTCTGTCGTCGTCTCTTTTATTAATTTCAGTCATTAATTATAACTTACATTATAACTACTATTATAAAAGCATTGAATTTTTACTTATCCTAGTTATTGCTAAAAGGAATTTGATTAAGCAGCTTTTCGCAATTGAATTTATTGAACTTTATTACCTAAATATTTTAATCTTTCAAAAACACATAATATAAATTTTGATAATTTCTATATTCCTTTACAACTGCTTGGTATGCAAATAAGAATATATTAACTTTCTCATGAGAATTGTTTAGTATGCAGATAAGATTGTATTACCTTTCTCGTGAGAACTGCTTAGTAATATTATATTTATTTTATACAGATAAGAGAATTATATATAAAGAGTCGTAGACGCTCCATTCTCCAAGTTTTGATTAGTTCTCAGAAGTTTAGACGTAAGCTTAAGGAACATTTATATTCTTGTATTTTATAATTGTCATTACTTCCACTGGTTAATAATAAAATATTCAGGGAAAACAAAAAAATCTTTTTAAAAACTCGTTTCATTTGAACACAAACGAAACCAGCTCTAGTTTTATAATTCTTGATCCTCTGCCCAGCAACACCAAAGCTGTTATTCTGCTGTTTCGATACGAACTTTAAAACTTCAGCACTTAACTTTTCTGATCTTTTTATATCATTTTTGCATTAGCCAAATCTAATTTATTGGAACTTACTCGATTGAAACTCAATGCAATTGTTTGTGATATGTGCAACTATAAGTAGAAATTATTAGTAATAAATATCAGTATGCAATGAGTTATTAAATAGTAACAACTTTGTGATATACAAATGTAATTAAGTCATATGATTTATGTTCAGTACTCTAATGTTTACCTAAGATGTGTAAATACAATTCATTACTTTAGGTATAGAGACAGTTTTAAGTTTGTAATTGTTGTGGTTTTCTGAAGACTGCAAGTATACACCAAACCAAGGTAAGAACTGAATTCTAGTCTCTTTTATCCTTGGCAGGATGGTTTCCTTTCTGCGAAATTTCTATAGACAAATGATGCAATTGTATTGAAGGAACGGGAACAACATAGCTGGATTTTATGCGAGTTTAAAAATATGTGACATTAGCCACAGATACCTATGTAGGAACAGTCAGTCTTGACAACAGACCCCAGTTTGGCTAAATATTGGATAACCAAATGTCATTCTTTCAACATTTGTCCAAGCCTAGGCCAACCTTCATATTCCAAGCCTCGACAGCTTTGTTGTTGCCCAATGGTCAACCAACACCTCGGTACCAATTCTGGGTTCTCTAATCTCTGCCCAAGCCAAAGCCAACCTTCAGCTACCTAGTTTCGGTTCCTTACTGTTTGCGCAAGCTTCAACCAATTTTAGTGTTTCTAGACTTGGTTTGTTACTCTTGAACCAAGCTTGGGCCAATCTTCACATGTTTCACCAAATAAGGCTATTGAAGCTTTCTGTCATTCTTATATCATCAAATAATAATTAATTAAGAGAAAAATGTGGGAAAAGTTAAACGAAAATACCTACATATTTAGATATATTAGAGTATAATTATTATTACTAAAATATAAATTCAGCTTTCAAATTTTTACATGCTTCGTTTCTTAGAAACAAGTACATATGAAAAGTAGGTAATGCGGCTGCTGCAAGGGGAAGCCTTTAACGGCTTAGTATTCAACCGCCTACCATGAGTGATGTTACGTTTAAGGTTATGTTGCTAAGATGTGTGTATGTGTAATAATTTAGGATTTTCGTGTTAATTTGTTTTCTACCGCAAAGTTATTTCAGACAAGTCTTAACAAGCTAGTACTCTGTTAAATATTAGGTTGGTCTCGTACGCAATGCTCATCTCAAGTGGTTTTGAAAACAAAAATTACACCACAATGGTCCTACTCGATGTTGCACAGGCCTTTGACAAGGTCTGGGTTGAAGGCCTGAAGAAAAAGATCTTGGACTTGAATATACCCACTTACTTACAATCAATCGTTTTCTCGTTCCTCGAGCACAGACAATTCGCGGTTAAAGTCAACTCATACATATCCGAAACTAAAGAAATTCACGCAGGCGTTCCCCAAGGAAGCATTCTGGCGCCCCTCCTCTTTAACATCTATACCTCGGATATACCACCAGTAACAGCATCCTTAGCCATATTTGCTGACGACACAGCTATAATTACACAAAGTCCTAACTTAGCTGACGCAGTCCTTGAATTACAACATGCCGTCAACAATATTATTAAATGGTATAACAATTGGAACATCTCGATTAACCCCGCTAAATGTCAAGCAAAAATATTTGCACTGAAACGTATTATCAACCCACCAAACATTGAAATAAGCACAGTTCTTATATCATGGAATCCTAAAGACGCAGCTATCAAATATCTTGGCGTCCATTTAGATACTCGTCTCACCTGGAGCTACCACATAAATCAAAAACTTTCCCAAGGTAATAATAGACTAAGGCAACTTTAATAAATCCGTCGTCGCTGAAACCTGAATGTGCTATGCTATTATACAAGTCACTTCTACGACCACTAATACTCTATGCTAGCCCAGTCTGGCTCAATACTTCCAAAACCAATATGCAGAAATTGCAACGCTTTCAAAACAAGGTTCTTCGAATTGCAGCAAACGCCCCATGGTACATCCGAAATGATCAACTCCATTACGAATTACGTGTATCAACAATCCAAGACTTCATGCTAAAATGTGCTAAAAAGTTCTTTATTAATGCAAGCGCGTGCGATGGTGCAGTGTTTTTTTAACCTCTGTCATAAAGGCATACATACTAGATTAAAACGAAAAATGCCGCAAGATCTTATAACTTCCGAAGACGATAGTGACTAGCCTAATCCTTAACAATTATACTTAGGGCCGATCTATTCACCTCCTTGTAACTTTATCTGCTAGTTAATTATCATGGATACCATTGTGGGAACAATTGTAACTATAGCAACTAACTTCCAGATAAATTTAAAAGGAGGTGAATAGATCGGCCCTTAAACAGTTATAAACTTAATTTGACCTGCTTGAGACATTAGTATAGTCTTGTCATTATTCTGTCAATTACTAGCTAGATTATAAATGTCATGTATAACATCTGTATGTTGATCTGACAATACACGATATATTTAAAAAAAAAACGCAATGCTCAGTAATAACTCGGGGCCACCGTTGGGTTCCGATCTTACACTGTTACTGATTGTCAGCCTTGATACTATATTAATATTAAGAATGGTCTACTATCGGTTATTTACCTTGCGCCAAGACTCACTATTCAGGATTGTACCAGAGTTGATAAGCATCGTCCCAAGCCTGAGCCAACCGCGAGCCCTTTTTTATTCCCTACATGGATACCCATGTAGTGGGAATAATGAAGTAACGCGTGCATGTCTAAACTTCGTACTTGGACGATTTTTTTACAAAAGGTACAATTCATCAGAATTGACTCTATTAGACCATTGGCAGTCTCGCTTCGAACTCCAAATTAACCACCACTCGGCATCTTCTAAACATAATAATAAGAATCTATACAAAACCAGAGTTTATTACAGTACAGATAATGTTTTGAAGGCCAAATACAACCTAGTCAAGTAATAGACAAACTATCATATAGACATTGATGAAATTACGTTCAAAAGGGCTTTTAGAATGATTAGAATTTCTTTGAATAATTTATTTTCCATGGCGGTTTTTACGTCTGTGTTAAGAGAAGTCCGTCAAAGCCCAGAATCCATAGATAAAAGATAAAACCAATTAAAGCCATCTTTAGCTGACTACTATATAACTTTTATTGCATTGTAACTACGAGGATAAATTGAAAAGTCTCCGGCCTAGGCAATAAAACAAAAGAATATCAGGTTAACAAAAATTTTATTTTTCTACGTAGTCCCCATCGAGTTCAATGCACTTGGTCCACCTTTGTTCAAGTGCTCTTATACCGTCCCTATAAGCCTTTTCTTCTAACTCGTCAAAATAGGCGTTTGTGGCAGCAATCACTTCTTCATCGGACTCGTATTTCTTTCCAGCGTGAAATTTTTTTAGGTTTGGAAATAAATAAAAATCCGATGGGGCTAAGTCTGGTGAATAAGGGGCATGGGGTAACAATTCAAATTGCAATTCATTGATTTTTGCCATGGCAATTGCCGACTTGTGACAAGGTGCATTGTCCTGGTGAAACAGAATTTTTTTCTTTGCTAATCCAGGTCGTTTTTCTTCAATATTTTTTTTTAATTCATCCAGTAAGGTAGCATAGTATACTCCGTTGATTGTTTTACCTTTTTGAAGATAATCAACGAAAAGTACTCCCTTGGCGTCCCAAAAGACTGAAGCCAAAACTTTTCCGGCTGACGGAACTGTTTTGGCTTTCTTCGGAGCAGGTTCTCCTTTGGCAGTCCACTGTTTTGATTGCTGCTTTGTTTCGGGTGTGTAGTGATGAATCCACGTCTCATCCATTGTTACAAACCGTCGCAGAAAGTCCACTGAATTTCGATTAAACAAGTCTAAACACTCACTTGAAACTGTTTTGCGAGTCAGCTTTTGTTCCACTGTGAGCAGCCGCGGCACCCAACGTGCCGATAACTTTCTCATTCCCAAAATTTCGGTTAGGATATGATATGTTCGTTCCGTTGAAATGCCCAGGGTATCTGCTATTTCAGCCAACTTCAATCGCCGATCATTCAACACAACTCTATGGACTTTTTCGACAATTTCCGTTGTGGTGGCAGTTTTCGGTCTTCCTGAACGCGGTGCGTCATCTGTGCTTTTGCGACCCCGTTTAAAGTCCGCAACCCAGGTTTTAACTGTGCTATAGGAAGGAGAAGATTCGCCTAATGTCCCGTCTAGCTCAGCTTTGATTTCTTTTGGGGATAAACCCTTAATGTGAAAATATTTAATAACCGCACGAATTTCAGCTTTTTCCATTTTAACACCACACAAAACTTTATCGACTTTGACAACTTGCCAAACAATTATTGTTTGACAGAAATTTTTGTTATTTCACAGCCATACTGATAAATTATGAAAAAATAAAATGCCGTAAAAACATTGCAAAAATTTGTATCCCATATGGGTTAGGCCGGAGATTTATCAATTCATCCTCGTAAGTATACTTAGTTAACATTCAAAAAAAGAAGAATTTTCAAGATTCTTTAGAGGCGGTTTCCTATCTTCCTATTATCTATTTGCCTGATTAAATATTCCGTAATAAAAATGAACCTTTTTAAAGTTAATATTACACCAATTATTAAAGCAAAATTTCAAATAAGTCTAACAAACAAATTAAAATTGGGAAAAAACCAAATTGAAATGAAAAACCTCACGTATCAAATCAAATACATTAAATGAGATAAATATACCATAATTACTTTGAGGTAAATTATTGATTGATTGATTGTTTTATTCTGGTTATTCCGAATCTCTCTGAATGAATTTTCCGCATTAAAACGACAAATATCTCTAGGGCAACGTTTTTATAAAAACTGTGGTTTCCGAATATTCTTCGTATCCAGAGGTGTTATTTCTTATATTTCTTGTATTTCAGTTTTTCAGTAGATCTAATTTTCGTTTCGTCCTGAACACGTTCCGTGGAACGCAGACCACATGAGAATTAACTTTTCTTTATCTATGTCCTATAATATTTTGTTGTTTAGCAAAAAGGGATAGAAAATTATTAAAAGAGCTAAATAACGAAAATTGTGAGCAAGACGAAGAAAAACTATTATTAACTTTTCTTTGTACATTAAATATGCAGACGTGAATTTACAAATTATTATTGTAAACAATACTCGACATGGTTGTTCTAAAGACTCCTTAAACCTTGTTAAGAAAAAAATGGTGGTTAGAGTTTGCTCCCTTGCTTCTAAGAGGGTGATGTAGTACTTAACTGTAATTACACGAAAAGCTAATTAAGTAAGTTTAAAATAGCTAATAAGGTAGGTAAGGTTTGTATTTAATAAGCTGTGCAGGGTTAGTAACCGCAAAACCACCTGATTCTAAAACACCCTAATAAATCTTCGCGTCCTTAGTAGTACTACAGTCTTGATTTTAGAAACATAAATGCAAACGTAAACTACAAAAGTGTTTATAGTCGGATTATAACTTTTTTATTATCAATTAAATGATTTCCTACACACATTTTAGCGTTGCCTTTAAATATTTTAGGTGAAATTGTCAGGAAGGCAAGCGTTTATAGTCCTAGATAAAATTAATCACGTGTTTCACGCACGCATGAGTGCCAGGCATTAAAATTCAACTAATCTGTACCCGTTACATGTATGAGAGCTGAACAATGGCACGAGGTTAGCTTGCGTGATTTGTCACTAGGAATGTCACGCCTGAGTTTGACATTCTCTCGCGGAATGCAAATTGCAATGATGCCAACTTATACAGTATTATCTACCACAATTAAAGAGTAATTCGTTAAGTAAATGACTAATTGTAAGATATCAGATCTTCCAAGAAAGTAATTATACACTTTAGGTTCCCTTATATTGTTACGCTTTTCTAAAACTTCCATTACTACAATCAGAAATAGATGGTTTTAGTTATAATTCAAAACTGTCTTGACAATTCTTAGAATTTATATGTAACTAGTGAAAAAATGTAACTCGTCAAGACATGACGGTCAAAAGGCTAATTTATTGAAGGGTTTCCTTAACAACTTTCGTTGTGTGATTATAATCCTATTATTATTATCCTGATTATTTAATAGCAACATTCATTAAATAAATGCAATCGAACAAAAACAGTTGCAAATACTAAGCTTACCATTCTCAGACGAACTTTTGAACGCGTTATTTAACAAACACCCCCTTACCCCCTCCTCAATCAATCACGACTTATCCTATCTTCCTCATTTAGTTACCCCCGTCTTACTGCTTTTTCCGTCTTGCCCCTCCGACTTATCTAAACGTCAGACGTACCCTCTCCCACTTGGACTCATCCCTACGACTTATTCTAATCATAAAATTCTGCATTGAATTCATACGTGTTTGCTTAATATACTAGCTTTCGAAACTTTGTCGGTTATTTTGTCCATGCTCCTTAAGAGGTAAAACATTAGTTCTTAGACATTCCTATTCTACTTTTTTATCAAATATCCCAGTCTGCAGAATTTAAAAATATCGAATGAACGAACGCACAGAGACAGGCAGAAATATCGAATTTTGTGAAAATGCTCTATAGCAAATACCGTGAAACTCGACTGAGAACTGCTGGTGGCATAGTAAGCAGTTATAGGGAGGATGTTTAGTACTGTTGTGAATGGCTCACAACTTGCATTCATTGCGTAGATACGGAATGGTACTAGGCAACGAGAATAATAAACAAATCGAATAAATATCTCATAAAAGTTATTACTTGTGTTTTATTACCTCCTACAAGAGAGATATATAAGTAGCCCTAACACTACATTGGTGTTAAACCATCGCTACATTTGGTGACCCCGACGTGATCTGAAGAAGAATTTAGCAGCACTGGTCTTTGCCTGCTGCCCTGAATTCTCCAGGTGGACAACTGCTAGTTCTCCATTCATCGTCTGTCATCAGCTACTACTCGACTTCTGTCATCGTGAGATCCTGCTACCTGCTTCGCTTGCGTGACTTGTCGTGGCTGGTTATAGGAACTAGTGCTCCTTCTCATCCGATAAGTTTCAAATTATTTTTACTTACTTATTTAATATTTCAAATGGCGACTGTCAAAGTTCCATTTCCAATTTTTACAAGTAACGATATCGACCTGTATTTTATTTTGGTAGAAAGATACTTTACTCGTATACTGATCAATGATGATCTCGCCAAATATAACTTATTAACACTAAACTTACCTTTCGACGTTTTAGGAGCTCATCGCGACCTGACCATTAACCACCCTAGGCAACGACCATACACTACCATGAAACGGGCAGTGATAAAATCTGTCCTAGGACCACGAGAATCTCGAATTAATAACTTTTTGGAGACTCTTCAATTCTCTGGTAGTGTCAAAGAAATACTTTTTAACATCCAAAAATTGGCAATTGATCTGGATTTAACTAAGGAATTAACCAAAGATTTTTTAATAGCTAAGCTACCATCAGAACTTAAGATTCAATCCTTAAATCTCAATGACTTACCGTTAATATCCTTTTTAGAAAAATTAGATTTAATTTATTCTATGCAACAGGCACCACAACCTTTTACTACTCCTGCATTAGAAGCTAAGCTAGACAATTTGACGACTAATCTTACTACCATTTCCAATGAGCTTTCTACAATGAACAAGCGACAATCCCCTGTAACTCCCACCATCTCTCCGAACCCCCAAAATCCTCAGCATTTCAATAAACGCCGTTCCATGCCTTCGGGCAATGCCAATTCACAATTGCAACCGTGTCATTGTCACAGACGCTTTTAAAATAATGCACGTAATTGTACGGGAAATTGTTCATACCAAAAAAAACTAACTTCGCACTCTCCTGGCCTCCAGGGAGGGTCATGCAGGGTTAATTCAATCCCTCCAACTTCTTCTTTACCAATCACTTATTCTTCAACCTTTTTACAGGAAATAACCTACAAAATTAATTTTGTGGTTGATACTGGTGCTGATTATTCCATTTTACCCACCCACGTTGCAGTTTCCTGTAACCAAAACATTACGCGTGCCAACCTTTCATTTATAGCCGTGAACAACACGTCAATTCCTGTGACAGTTATTGTAACTTTGAGGTTACATTTCCCGATTCCTGGCTTACAGCCATGCCCCTGGAAATTTTATGTCGCTGACATATCTACAGCCATTCTAGGCCTGGATTTTTTACAGCAGCACAACCTAACCATTGACTGCTTTTCTCGACGAGTCATTTGCAAGACAGATGTCAAGTTCGCCCGAACCCGCAGTCAAGGTTGTCAATTTCCAGCTCCAACAGAGAATCCTCTCACTAACTGCTCTTCTCAGCGGGTCATTTGCACAGCAGATGTCCAGCCCGTCCAAACTCGCAGTTGAGGTTCCACAACCCCCCCAGTTAAGACTGGCACTAAACGCAAACTATTTTCTGCTCAGGCTAATGTTTTGACTCCTCCTTCCGAGTCAATCGTTACTCCTGCGATTTCTTCTCCTTTTCTTCCCTTTCTTCACCCATTGACGTACCATCTTCAGGTACTGTTAACAACATGTCTAGCGATCTTGATATTTATAGCAAGATGCTAAACACACACTTCCCGGAACTTTTACGTAAGTTCAACTACCATCAACCCGTCAAACATACTGTAGTCCATCACATTGACGCGACCGGCCCTCCGGTTAAAGCACGCTGTCGCAAACTGAACCCTAATCATCTTTCTTTTCTAGAAGATCATCTTAATGAGCTCTTGGACGCTGACGTAGTACAGCGGTCATCATCTAGCTACGCTACGCCAATTCACATCGTCGGGAAGCGAGCAGTGGGCACAGCAGCGACGCTACTTCCTGGTGACGACCAGGACATCAACCCCATCGCCCCAACAGACAGTTATCGCTTGGTTGGCGATTATAGAAAACTCAATTCAGTGACAGTACCAGATCGTTACACGATTCCTTTTTTAACGGACTTTACAAGAAAACTTGCTGGTGCAACCATATTCTCGAAGCTAGACCTCCAAAAGGCCTACTTCGCAATACCAATCGCGGCAGAGGACATTCACAAGACTGCTATTATCACACCTCTGGGACTCTTTGAGTTCAAACGGATGTGTTTTGGACTACGGAATGCAGCCAGCACCTGGAGCCGTTTCATGGACACTGTATTATCAGAGCTCCCATTTTGTTTTTCCTACCTAGACGATATACTAGTCTTTAGTGCTGATTCGCAACAACATGTTGAGCATTTACACCAAGTGTTTTCCCGATTAAAAGACAATGGCCTAATTATAAACCTACCAAAGTGTCTCTTTGAAGTCAATGAGCTCGATTTTTTAGGACATCACGTTAATACACGCGGTATCAAACCAATGGCTTCCAAAGTCCAAGCTATAATTGATTACCCATTGCCTTCAAGTCAGAAATCACTCCGCGATTTCATTGGCTTAATTTCGTATTACCATAAATTTGTACCAAACTGTGCGAAAATTTTGGCACCGTTAACCTCTATAGTTATTCCTGGTAAAGCTTCGCTAAAGCCTGTCCAGTTAAATCATGAGCAAATAGAAGCCTTTAGGCACGCGAAGAATGCTTTAATTAGCGCTACTTTATTGGTACATCCGCGAATTAATAACCCTCTTAGTATAGCGGCAGACAGTTCGTCTTCCTCCATAGTAGGTGTATTACAACAGTTTGAAGATGGCATGTGGAAACCACTAGCTTTCTGTTCCCGGAAGTTAACCACCACAGAGAAAAAGTACAGTATTTTTTCTCGGGAACTTCTTGCAATATACTTTGCTTTAAAGAAGTTTCGTTACTACGTTGAGTGCCGAGACGTTCAAATCTTTACGGATCACAAACCCTTGTGTACAGCGATCAAAAATAATGGTGATCAATATTTACCACGTGAGTTTCGACAACTAGAGTTTATTTCTCAATTCACGACTGACCTTCAATATATCAAAGGTCAAGAGAATATTCCGGCGGACGCTCTGACAAGAGTTAATCTTATTAACGTCCCTGGATCTGATCTTAATTACGAGGAAGTCGCTCTATCTCAAGAACAAGATCCTGAGTTAAACCAGCTCAAATCTCGTAGTAACTTTCAATTCACATCCCTTCAAACTGCTAACAAATCAAACCTCTGGGTGGATGTTAGTATAGGCCAACCACGACCCTATATCCCGCTCAAATTCAGGTATCCCTTATTCCAACAACTACACAACATCGCACATCCTGGCATCCGTGCTACTAAAAGATTGATTACTCAGCGATATCTGTGGCCATCTATGCACCACGATATTCAGAAGTGGGTCATATCTTGTGCTGAATGTCAGAAACATAAAGTTCGGCGTCATACGAAAACCCCTCTACAATCTATTGTAGAACCAGATGAACGTTTTACTAAGGTCCATCTCGACCTAGTACACCTTCCTTCTTCGGGAGGTTATAAATTTCTCCTTACCATTATTGACCGCTACAGTCGTTGGCCAGAAGCAATTCCTTTGAAGGATTCTTCCGTGGAGTCAGTAATCACTGCATTTGTCGACACGTGGGTGTCCCGCTTTGGAATTCCCAAGTATCTCACCACGGACAATGCAAGAATATTCCTTTCTCATGCATGGATCAACTTCATGGCCATGTTAGGAATTAAACACGTCAAATCCACGGCCTTCCATCCGATTAGTCAGGGCGTTATCGAACGTTTTAATCGGACACTCAAGCAATCCATTCAAACCACAGGAACTTCCTCCTGGTTAACGAATCTCCCTTGGATTCTCTTGAGCTTACGTGCAACCCTGAAATCGCAAGTTAATGTTTCTCCTGCAGAAATCCTGTATGCTACCCCTTTACGACTACCTGGAGATTTCTTTGAAGAAGAACAACTGGCTAACGACATGAACCTCCCTAATTTCATAGCCAATCTCAAACGTCGTATGAGGCAGCAGAAGCATTTTTTTACAAAAACGTATTCCGGTCAGTCCTTCGTCCCCAGCGACTTGACCAACTGCACACACGTGTACGTTCGTAATGACACGAACACTCTGGGCATGAAAGACAGTTACTTAGGCCCCTATAAAGTGTTATAACGGACAGTTAAATACGCCACTTTAGAAAATCACACTGGCCCTATCTCTTTAGATAGGCTAAAGCCTGCATATTTTTTAGATTAGTTACTTTATAATGTTAAGCCAACAATGAACTGATTTCAAATGCTACGCGAAGGCATCTTTTGAAATCCTTTTATCTGTTGACTTTGAAAATTTGAACACTTTTCTGTTTTTTCTTTCTGTTTACAGGTTCCAAGAGTTGCCGTCGCAAGTTCCGTATTGTTAATTAACTTTAGTTTTTTATTGTATACTACCTAGTTGGGTTTTTGTAGCTGGAGCATTTTACAACTTTATTCAAGTTCCTTTAAAATACTCCATTTTTTCTCCAAAATACCATTCCGTATTTTTTCCTTTTCATGTATTACTCTCGTTTCAGATCGGGCGGGGTAAATGTTGTGAATGGCTCACAACTTGCATTCATTGCGTAGATACGGAATGATACTAGGCAACGAGAATAATAAACAAGTCGAATAAATATCTCATAAATGTTATTACTTGTGTTTTATTACCTCCTACAAGAGAGACATATAAGTAGCCCTAACACTACATTGGTGTTAAACCATCGCTACAGTACCAAAACTTGGGCCTTGGGAATATTGAAATGCATCGATTTCAAATATAGCTTAAAAATTTAAATAATTAAAAATCACAAAACTAAAACTCCACAGACTAAAAAAAGGGCGGTTTTAAAAATATAAAAGTTAAATAAAAATAAAAAGTAAGTAGTGTAATGTACGCGAAAATTACTTACATTTTCAAATATTATTCAAAAATGTCTAGTGAAGATAATATACTGCAACGAATGGGAAAACCCCTATACACGCCGACGGATGTTGCTAGAAGATTCTCGGTCGTTCTACAATGTTTGATAGGGGCCTCGTATATGACGCATCAAGCGGCTAGACGAGACATGATACACCAACCAGGCTAATCCAGCACCTTCTGGAACGTTTATATGGGGGATATAAATCGACCGTCGCGCATAGAAGGGAATCAATTAGTGTTCAACCGGTGAATTGAAATGTGCTGTAATTAGTAATATTAGTGAATAAATAAATGTTTAATAAATGTTGTAATAATAAATAAATAGTCCTTATATAATCTACTTTAAGTTTGTGAATATCTAGCATTTAAGTTCGTGAACAGTTTATAATTATAGTGTTAAATAATTAGTTAAGGTTATTAGTGTATGTAAATTATTATTTATTAGTGTATGTAAATAATATTTCTCTTATTAATAGACGATTAAACAGCGTTTTTGTTATTATTTTAAAAAGAACGTTACAATACGATAAAAATTTCAGGTATCCCAGTAAACTATTATTTCGCGATATCGCAGATTTATGTGTGATCGTAAAATATTTTGTTCTAATTATTTACTCAGATAAAATTAAACTTAACTGCCACATACACAACATTTTGTAAATTTAAAGAAGAAAAATTGAACTACTTGATAAAACCGAAATAAAATAAAATAAATTATTTATACTTACTCATATTTAAAAATATTGTTTAAAAGAAAGAAATTCGAGTAGCCAATTGTTACGATAATATTCTGTTGCTGACAATATAATACAGAGATACTTAATAATAGTAGCAGAATATGGGAACATGTGGCAGTAAAATTTTAAACTCTTTCTAATTAAGCTAAATCAACTTTTGATGTGTATTACGTTGCAACCTCATGGAAATTTTCCTGGTGATATCACTTTTGTAAAATTTCATTTCCTTTAGTTGATTGTTTGGAAACGCTTTAGCGGATTATTTCGAAATTTTGTAGTGCATCGATACTTTGTCTGGGATTCCTTTGAAGATTTTATAACAGTCCGTTTTTGAAGGTTATGAACCACGTTTTCACCATTCGATTGTATTTTTACTTACTTATGCGTTGCTTTTCCGTATTATTTTATGCAGGATTTATTTATTGATATATATTCTAAACAGGTTACAATTTGTAATAATTTCCACTAGATCATCTTTTAATTAGGTACGGTATTGCTTCATGCGAATTGCATTTTGGTAATTCGTTTATTTTTGTAGTTCTCGGTTTGTGCTTCTGACTTTTGGTGGACCTGCACGTGGAGGTTACAACTGTAATCGTTAAAACATTTAGAAGCCAGCAATTGTGAGTTACATTTCAAAGCACTCAGTCCGAGAGCAGTGGCTCCATAGGAAGCATTTTAAAAGTAGCTTATATAAATCGCGAATACACATCTAAAAAATAGTTAATATCATGTAAAATACCTGCAAATTCGAATGCGGATTCGAATTTTGAGTTGACGAACCGATCAGGAATTGCGAAATAGCCAAAAAGTCCATATTTTTATCATTTTTAATAAATTCGTTTTCGACAATTTTGAAAACATTTTGTATATTTTCTCAACAATGAATAGAGCTAGAGTTCTGATTTTTTTGACCAAGTATAAGCCATGGTGTTAAGATGATGGTAGTATATTTAAAAGATTCCAAAAATATGTAGATTTTTAGAAAAAAATTAATTTCTGTCTACGGTGCATATTTGCGTATAGAAAATTTCACACATCGTATGACTAAGTTTATCTTTAGGAATTGAAGGTACATAATCGTGAGAAAATGTGACTAAACGTTCAAATTTATTTTTGAAAAAAAAATTAAGCCATAATGTCGTTCCTGAAAAAAGTTATGACGAGTTGAACATAAATATATCTGCGCGCAAAATTCATTCTAGTGTCCACAAGCAGTTAAGTTCAGTCTGGACACCTCGCAGCGCTTGAGGGAGTAGGTGCAAACGAATTATTGAACTTTTTAATGTTTAAACGATAGAGATAATTACTTGCAAAAGCATCGTATGTATTATTTTGTAAATGGGTTAAATATTACATTTTCCTTCACATAACTTATGTTACGCAGTATGTTAGTTTTGCTAAACTTTGCAGCTTGTAGTACAGTTATATAATTAAATTTACAAAATGGAGTTACCTGAATAAAAGTATGGGATTCCTTAGCTTTTTATTACCTTTTATTTTTGATGATAATATGCCTTTTCCTTAATAAACCATCCAAAATCTAACTATCTAAATAATTAACCGAGCTGGCATTGATTCAATAATTTAATTAAATCAATGATTATGATGATTGTGACTAAAATTTAAAATAAAATTCTTTGTTATCAAGCATTTTGTTTCTTGTTTGTGGCCTATTATTTTTGTGTATTTAGAGAATAGAAGTGTATTTATTGCATAAAAAATTAAGGTTTCTAAGTACAAGTACAAGTACTAAGTACTTTTGTTACTTTACAAGTACTGTTGGCCTTGAATTCAGCTATTGAAGTCGACTCTTGGTACCTATTGGAAAGGACTCCGTGCCAATCTCGAGTTCAAGCTAGTTGGCAAACGCCAATAAAATTAACTGCGGTTAAAGTTGTTAACAATATTCTTTAAATTTTTCAATACATTTTTCGATGATTTAGAAATTGATCCATTATTTAAATAAGACGTCCACAATTAGTTCTGATGTGTCTGACAGTGACACCTTCAACGTTCATCATACGAACTGTCGTATCATTCAGGACTTTCAGAAGATGTGGATTTGATATGTAGCTTTTGTGTCTCTTAAGTGCTCGTAACAGTTAGCTACAAATCCCCAGCTCATTTCATGGAATAGGTATTCTTTACCACTTCTTTGGGTGCATTCTGAGTGCTAAAATCTGGTGCAAAATTAAGGTATAGCGGGCAAACTGAAAGTTATTGTAAAATCATGTTTGCTAAACTTTTGTGTTGTGACAGCAGAGCCAAACATACATAGGTAGTTGTACAAAATCGGTTATACTGAAACATTTTCATTTTTCTTGTAGCAGTACGCAATGGAAAAGCTTTTTGTATTAAAAGTGTACAAGTAGCTGTTGGTTCAGAATTTAAATAACTTAAAAGAACTAAACGTTATTTTAGAAAACTAAAAGACATGGAAATGCAATTAAAGTTTGTCGAACAAAGAATGTGTAACTTTATGTCTTGTCTGTTTATTTGAGAGTTTTCTGACTATTAAAATTTAAATTCCTAGCAGTTCGTTCGACAGTAAAATTGCTGAAACTGAATTAAAACAATGCAAAGTGTACAGCGGAATATGTAAATTTAATATAATTTCCATCGCATTAAACCGCAATACACAAACAGACAGGATTTAATTTAAACGCAAAGTTCAAATTATTCCTGAATCTCAAACAGAATATGTGTTGTTGCGATAAAAGCAAGAGCTTCAAAGCAACTCAATTAACAATCAAAGCCGAATAAAATACTTTCAAATTGTACCTGGGAATAGCAAATCAGGAATCCTTTGAAAATGCAGCCTAAAAACTACATTATTTAACATTTAAAATAAATCCTGAAAGTAATTCATCATGATTATTCCCTAAACTCACCTACCGTTTAATGGACTGGTAAAAAAAGAAATTATTTGCTAATTTTCCACGTATTTAACTTTATTTTCTATTTTTATTACAAGTTGATTACAGATTATACATTTATGAAATGCAAAGCAACCAATTACACAATTGTTTGAAATAGTGCTTGTAGTTATAAATGTTGAAAGCTCTCCATTGTAAGTCAAACAACTCAACTAACCCACAACGGTTTCAATCTTACAAAGTGGTTACTTTAGACTTATTGTCCATTGCTCTATTCAAAGGTTTACTATGTTAAACTTGCGACTGCATCGTCTGCAATGAGATTCGAAATCAATTCCATCAAAAGATTGTCCGGTCGCTATCAAACGAATGTGTAGATTTAGTGCATTGCATTCAAAGGCATAGATGGGTTAGTTCTAACGAAATCGCTTCTTTTACTTTTGTTAATAAATTTAAAATGATTTTCATACAAGTGTTTAAATGAGCTTTAGTGATCCTTATTAATGTTCATTCATTCATTCATTCTGGGCGTGGTCTTCACTCTTCACCCACTGCACTGAAGCTCTAGGCTTATTGTGCCCCAAGAAGTGATTTACTCAATCAGACCTGTATCGCCAAAGTAGTTGAGGATACAGTTGATTGGTGCTGATGCAATTTCGCTCGGTTCAACATACTGAGCCCCGAAATGTTTAAATCTTTTAGCCCCGAGGGCTGAACATTCACATAGGACGTGTAGGGCTGTCTCTTCTTCCTCTTCACATAGCCTACAGGTTGCATCATCGACAATATTCATTATGTTGAGATGTTTATTAAGGCTACAGTGTCCTGTTAATAGTCCTGTTAAAAGCCTTAGTTGTTTCCTGCTCAGTCTCAGCAGTTCCTTTGTTCTCTTACTGGAAGGGGACATCATTAGTATCTTTGACTGCCTGTGCCCCTGTAATTTCTCCCAGTAGGTTTTATGTTTATCTTTCAATAAGTCTTTGATAATCCCTCTTGCGGTTAAATAAGGGATCCCGCATGTAGGTTCAGGACCTATTAATCTCTGTTCGGAAGCTTGTTTTGCAAGTTGATCAGCTTTTTCATTTCCTTCATAACCCTGATGTCCTGGAACCCACTCTACACAAACATTGTTGCGTGTGGCCAGTGTCACCAGTGCTTCTGTGCAATTAAGCACGACCCTTGAGTGAATTTCAGTACTTTCTAAGGCTTTTAGTGCCGCTTGGCTATCCGTTAAGATGGAGATTTGCTTATTTTCAAAGCCCCTCTCTATCATGCTTTGTGCACATAATATTATGGCTGTTAATTCAGCTTGGAACACGGAGGTGAGCTTCCCCAGGTTAACACATATTTCATTCCCTGTACTTTGCTCAAACACTCCTGCTCCAGAGCTGTTTTCTGTTTTGGAACCATCTGTATACCATACAGATCCTTGTCTTTGAATCAACTCTCGTTTTCGTTCTTCATCACCCCTCTCAGGTATTTCAACCCTAAAAGGTTTTCTGAAGTCCCAAACGGTGTTGATTTTATCAGATTGCATATTGAGGATACTGGTTTTTTCCAGTATATTAAAGATCTCAGAATTGGGTCCGAAGCTTCGTCTCCCTATCCCATGATCGCTAATTTTCAGTCTATATGCAGCTGCTAGTGCTTCTGATTCCACTACTAGGTGAAGTGGAGGTAGACTTAGCATTGTTTCCATTGAAGCCGTGGGCGTAGATGACATTGCCCCAGTAATACCTATACAGGCAAGTCTTTGTAGTTTATTTAATTTATTTATTACCACTCTGTTTCTGGTTTTGTGCCACCAGATAATAGAGGCATAAGTGATTGTTGGTACAACCACTCTTGTGTATACCCACAAGGTCATGCTTGGTTTCAAGCCCCAAGTTTTGCCTATTGTTCTCTTGCAAGCCCATAGGGCCCTTGTGGCTTTATTAAGTATCTTCTCCAGATGGGGATTAAAGGTTAGTTTGGTGTCTAAAATGACGCCCAAATATTTTGCCTCTTTCCCCATAGGTAACTGTTGGTCCCCTATTCGTACCTCCTTCAAATCTTGAAGGTTTCTTTTACGTGTGAATGGTATGACCGAAGTCTTAACCGGATTAACCGAGAGTCCTTCTTTCAAACACCATCTCTCCACGGTTTTCAGGGCCTGCTGCATCAAATTTGATATTACTCCCCCGAATTTCCCGTTTATGAGTATGGTTATATCATCTGCATATCCTTGCGCATATATTCCTTTCGCATTTAGTTCAGCGAGAAGGTCATCAATTACCAGGCTCCAAAGAAGAGGAGAGAGAACTCCTCCTTGAGGACATCCTTTTGTTACGATAGCCTCCTTGGTATAATTTCCAAGGGCTACTATGATTTTCCTGTTTTTTAGTGTCGCAGTAACCCAGCCTGTTATAGATTGGTCTACGCCACGCTCAACCATTGCTCTGGCAATTGAGTCAAAGGAGGTATTATCAAAGGCACCCTCTACATCCAAGAATACTCCTAGGGCAATCTCCTGGTTTTCAATTGCCCGTTGTATTCTTGTAGTTAGTTCATGTAAAGCTAGTTCACAGGATTTACCCGATTGATAAGCAAATTGGTTTCGATGTAGAGGTGATTCCCTCAGAATTTCGTCCCTGATATGTCTATCAATCAGTTTCTCCAAGGTTTTGAGGAGAAATGACATTAGGCTGATGGGTCTGAAGGCCTTTGCCTGGGCATAAGAGTTACGCCCTGGTTTAGGTATGAAACAGACCCTAATCTGTTTCCAGCCACTTGGTATGTACCCAAAAGCCAGACTTGCCCTATATAGGGCACATAGTGGTGAAGCAAGTTCCTCCAAACCATGCTGTAGTAATGCAGGAAAGATGCCATCTATTCCTGGAGACTTAAATGGTCTAAACGTATTGATTGCCCATTTAAGTCTTGTTATGTTGATTAGCCTTTCGGCCACTCCCCAATCTTCTCTTCTTGCCCGAGTGATTGGTATTCCTGACATATCATTGTCATGATTTGTTCCAGTATCAGTAACACTTCCTGGGAAGTGAGTCTCTAGCAAGAGCTTAAGAGTTTCCTCCCCAGTATCCGTGTACTCTCCATTAGGCTTCTGTAATGAGCCCAATTTCCCTTGGTTTACTTTCAATAGGGCTTTTTGCAGTTTTGCACAAGTGGGTGTACATTCAATTTCCCCACAGTACTTCCTCCATGAAGCCTCTTTTGCCTTCCGGACCGCATATCCGTATTTCAGGTTAGTGGTTTTGTACTCTGCCCAGTCCCCCGTTCTTTTTGCTTTGTTAAACAGTTTACGCACTGTTGCCCTAAGCTTAGAGAGTTCATGGTTCCACCAAGGGTTCCCATTTTTCTCTCTTTTTACTCTTAGCGGGCAGCTGTTTTCATATGCTATTGTGATAGCTGATGTGACATAGTTGTTCATCGCTTCGATAGCATCTGCTGTTTCAGGTTGCTGTAGACAACCTTCTAATCCTAGTGCTAGGTTCTGCTTGAACATTCCCCAGTCACAAGATCTAGGATCTCTGTAAGTACTAGGTTCAGCCCTATTCGAGTATAGGTCGAACCTGATATATCTGTGATCTGAGAGTGACGGCTCGTTAACAACGTGCCAACTTTTAATCACCCTACAGATCTGTGGTGTACCTATTGTAATGTCTAAGACTTCCTTTCTTGAAGAAGTCACAAAGGTTGGTTCATTACCTTCGTTAGCAACATCTAGATTATTGCAAGCAATAAATTCTAAAAGTGACTCACCTCTAGCGTTGTTTTCCGTGCTGCCCCATACCTCATGGTGTGCGTTGGCATCACATCCTACTAATAAGTGGACTTTATTGCTAGTGCAATTCCTGACCAGGGCTCTAAATTCCTCTGTTGGAGGTAGTCCTGGTTGATCATATGGAAGGTAGGCTGAGCCTACAATTAGGTCTCTTGCAATTCCTTCCATGGCTGTTTCAATCTTTGCCACTACTAGGTCTCTGGTGATGAGGCCCCATAGTGGTATTAAATGTAGGTTTTTTTTTGCAATGATGCAAGTCCTAGGATGCTCGTCAACCGGGCACAATAGTTCCCAGTCAGCAGGCAATCCAAGTCCTCGTATCCGTCCCCTGTAAATCCAAGGTTCTTGTATTAGTGTCAAATCAATATTATTATACCTAATATGATTTTGTAAAGCAGCAGAAGCTGCCTTACTATGATGTAAGTTTACCTGAAGGACTTTTATAGTGGTAGTCCTTGGTTTTTTGTCCATTATATATTTAAAGAGGTTCCACTAAGGGCCCCTCTGGTGCTTCTTCTGTCTCCATCTGAATGGGCTGGGTTTCTGAAGTCGATGGTAGAGGCGGTGGTGTCGGTATACGTCCCTCCTTCACACCTATTTCAGATTTGGTTGTTCACCATCCTCTCCCTTTTGCCCGAGCAGCTTAAAAGTGACTCTGGAAAAGTTTAAGAATGGTCGTCTGTCCAGCTCTGAGATTTTTGCCCAGGATTTTTCGTCCAAAAGTATAATAAGTTGTTGACCTTTTGGATCTGGTTTTTTGTCAACTACACGCCAGGTTCCTGTACGGAGCCCTGGGTTTTGGACCCGAAGTCTTTTAATAATTTTTTCCGGTTCCTCAATTGGACCCGGAATCCACGTCATTACCCTTACTGGTTTGGGAACGTCCTTAGCGTCGATGACACTAAGTTTCGCTCCCTCCCAGAGGGTACTGCTCTGTATAGCTTGTCTCAGCCAGTCCACAGTGGGTTGATCAAAGCAAGATACTTGGATCAGTCCCCCCTTGTGTCTTAGTTCTGAGAACCTTGGTGCAGGTCCTCCTTCTTCAAGTTCGTCCATTTTTGTGATTAGAGCGGCCCTAATAAGGTTCGCCTGATCTTCGCTTATTACCGTCTCAGGAAAGGTCTCGGTTAGGATGGCCAGCCTGATGTCGGTTAAAGCGCTTTTATAGGAGACAGAGATATCTACCTCCCTACTTTTTTTTGATGCCCTGATGTCTTTAGGAGTGCTGCCATCAGATCGGTTCCTCTTCTGAGCCCCTGTCTTTTGGCTAACATCCTCAGGTTTATTTGAAGCAGTGGTAACGTTAGGACCAGTGGCCCCTACCGCCCTTGCTTTTTTTAGTTTGCGCCTTGCAGCGCCAGATAGTGGTTTTTTTGTCTCACCTAAAGCAGGCTCCCTCCTCTCGGAGGTTCCCGCTTTTGGTGAGACAGGTGGATTCTGCTGAGAGTCTCCATCTTTCTTTTGTTCTTTAGTTTTTTTGTTTTTCTGTGTATCCATTTTTGGTCCCACGAGTGTAAACATTTAAGGAGTGAAAAAACTGTCGCTAAGAACTGATTGCCCCTCAGCCATAACATCTCTTCGGCGCGCACGATACCACTGAGATTGGGGGGGGTTTTTATAGTGGCCCCATCCACACGGTCCGGGCGGTTAAGCCAAGACCCCCCCACACCAAACCTGTCCGCGAGACATGACCACAGTCAACAGGAAAATGGTGCAGGGTCTATCGGCTAAGCCCAACTAAGTTAGGCAATAACCGGCGCCGTTAACCCCAGTGCAGGCCCTTAGCCACGACACGACAGCTGGGCAAGGGGGTGGTCCGCGGGGAGGTTTTCACCTAGGCCATGTTGCGGGGGTTAGTCCGCTCAGGCGCCTCACTCGCTCACCTCTATATTGCGGTTTTTACGCCGCTCAAGTTACTAGTTCATCGCAGTGATAGGCTTAATAGCCGCCCTACCCGTTGCTGTTAACCAGTCTAGCTGATCAAAAACCCCGGGCTTCCTCCTATCCGCCACCTGGAGACGCGCCCGGTGGGTACCACCCTTAGCACGAATGTGCTATGTTCAGATGTTCATTGAACGTGTCCGGGCGTTATTATTAATGTTATTAATGTACATGTATGTTTATTACGTATTATCTTCAGTAACTCCCTAAGTCAATGTAAATAGTCATTTACTGAATGGAAGCTTAGGTTTACCTAATACAAAAAAGCATTACTATTATATTTAATTAAATCATCTAACACCGCAATTCTTTGAAATGCTGTCTGATTGCTGGAAACTTCAGTAAGCGTCTTAATAACAAATTGTGATTGACAACACTAAATCTAATATACCAGAATTTATGCTTGTGTGTTTGAAAATGTCTTTCAATCCTTTACTAATTGTGTTAAAATATTCTTTTTAAATAAGCGTGCTTGTAGTAATTCATTAATAGAATTTAACGTAAAACGTATCTTGTAAACTGAGGTGTGAAAGACCACGTGGTATACATTAGGCCACGCTCATATTTAAATTGAAGAATTCTTACTATACTTTATATCAGTTGAACATAAAGTTGATTAAAGTCATCATACGACATTTATATTATCATATTGGGGTTTTCGTAACTGTGGGACGCAGTCAGAGGTAGAGATAGAAAGTAAACGACGGTCACAAATTCATTATATACTCAATAACAAGTCACAATACAATAGGTAACAAACATAAGTTTTAGGACTGTTAGATCCTCCTAAAACTAACATTGAAAATTAGAGTGATCGGAACCACCCTGTTCTAGCACTATAAGCTACAACTAAGCCTTAGGAAATCAGGTAAGCGGTACCCCTGGCTACTAGATTCCAGACTCCTAAAATACTACAACTAAGCACATTAGGGATCAGGTAATCAGTACTCCTTGACACCAGATTCTAGATCCATGATACGAAGCGAAGGGGATTAGGTAATTAGTGCCCATGGACACCAGAAAGATCCTAGATCCCCTACAATGAATTAATAAAAAGGTTTCATACCAGGTCTACTCCAATACTGAATATGGATTTGCGGCAGCCGGGTTTATATACTGTATAATGCGGAAGTCATAAGCATATTAATGTGAATCCGTAGGTGTTGCGCAAGTATCCGTTGGTGTTTCCTTGTTTGGCATGCAGCTGTGTTTTCTATATAATGTTATGAAGAATTTTGGCGTAGGTCGATGTGTGCTGATTAGAGATTCTTCGAACAAGCGCAGCTGGCTCACGTGTATAATTAACATTAAGGCAACGCTTTATAATGTTACGAAGAAGTGTATTAACCTTGGATGATATTTGCACCAGTTGGAAATGCAACTTACTTGCGGAATTAAGTATGAATTATTTAAACTCTAAATAATTCCGTTTGTGACAGTATAAATTTAATTTCTTCAAGTTTCATTTATTTGAGGAATTAGGTGTGAGGGTTCTGCTTGTTGTTGTATCGAAATCGATTTTAGAAAGCATTGTTTAAAAATCTTAAAGGATAAATATCAAGTAACTTGTTATTTTATTTCTTTTGTAAATTCATAAACTCATTCGTTCTCAAATCCCCAAAAGTTAGAAGTATACAAATTTAAACTACATTAGATCAATAGTTCGCAAATAGTTTCTAACTTTAACAGATTATAACTTCCTACCTTGGAAACTTTAAATACTATATCGTTTTATAATAAAATCTATAATCATTTTGTTTTAGCGTATTACTAATTATAAATATGCTTTAAGTAATGTCAATAATGAGTAATTTTAACAAAGTTTATGTCAAGCATAAGAAAAATTTTTGGTTGAGTACTTTGGACATTTCAATGAACTTCCAGAGAATGTTACAAACAAAATAGAAAATCTCCTATCTTTGATCTTTCAGTTTCTTTGATTCCATTGTGTTTGGCACTTCTCTGACGTCTGGTCACTTTGTATCTGAAACTTCTTTATGTAGCTCTGCCATGTATGTGCACAGTTACGTTTAAAGTGACGCTCGCAGTGAGCTTTGTTTATCATTACTTCTATAACATAATCTTTAACAGGAACATATCTTCAAATTAATAAAAAAAGTTACACAAGCACGTATGTACTGTACATGCTCTGCAGTAAATGTCACTATTGGATTTGGGCATATCATTATGTAAATTTGTAATTAACTGAATATTAACTTTTTTTTTGTTAATCTGCTGTAGTTGATATCTACTGAACATTAAATATTATTATTGATAAAATTTAATATAATTGCTTGCACAGTACTTATCTAATTAATTATAAACAATATACAGCTACATTATTGATAATAATCCATCCCTTTTAATGTTAGTATTTAGTGTTCTTGTATTATAATTGTAAGCTACTTTCGAGGAAAATATAGATATTGTTGGAACTAAAATATTTAGAGGCGGTGAAGCTGAATATAAAAAATAACTTTTAATAAGTCGGTATTTTGCTTATTAACAACAATTTTCAATGACGTTGGCAGGATAAGAATTATCAGTAATTAAAATATTAGAAAGTCTTTTAAATTGTCACTGATAAGTTCAAGGTGAGAGTTTTTATAAATGTTGCTTTTTAATCGTAGAATAAAACCAGTTCGAAAATGCGAAAGCTGCATTGCCAGAACGAATTTAAAGGCATTTAACTAGAATGATTTTGATTAATTTAGGGGAAATTGTATTAATCAGTACAGTAAAGGTGAAAGTTATTTTTTTAATTAATGGTTTATATAAATCGTTTTGAATGCAAATCTGTATAGAAAAATTATCATCCCGAGTGGAAATCGAACCCAGGACCTTTCGCTTCCCACGCGGGTACTCTTCGTCTGATCTATCTAAGGTGATCCACTGATTATCATCAAAATGACAATCTTTCCGTACAAACTTGATAGTTGCAAACATACAAAGGTTGCTAATTATATTTTGCTTCATTTAGTTAATTGAGCGGCAATTCGCCAACGACAAAACAACTATTAAAGGTAATTCAGATTTGTTTGAATAATCCTATTAATTTGAGATATTAGTTTAATAAGTTAAAGTGAAAGTTAATTTTTTAATTAATGGTTTACCTTAAATCATATTCTAAATGCAAATCCATTATCTAGTTCGTATGGAGAAATTGTCATTCTGACGGTAATCACCTTAGAAAGCTCTGGGGTAGAGTACCCGCTCGGAAAGCCGAGGTCCTAGGTTGAATTCCCAATCAGGGTGATAATTTTTCTATATGGATTTGCATTCTGGTCAACTTCTAATTGGTATTACATAGTTGGCAAAGAGAATATTTGCGATGGATTTTCCCGAGGTTTGTCTCCTAAGCAGCTTTTAGAAAACAAAAATTGGTTTACCAATTTGGTTAAAGGAACCTAAAAATTGTTGGCCTATTAAATCTCTTAATGGTCGATATAGCACTAGTTTAGAAGAAAAATTAGTAGCGCCGGTTTCTATACCAGATGAACCTAATCCGTTAATGTCTCTCATAGAACGGTCATCTTCGTGGATAAAACTTGTTCAGAGCAAACATTTTAGCAACGAGATTCGTTGGTTGTAACAGAATAAGGATCATTCTCCTTCCTTCAGAGACCTGTAGGTGGTCGTCTTCATAATTCTAAGCTACATTTCTATAGTAAACACCCTACTCTGTTGTCTAAAAAGGATTCTTTCACGAATTTAATTTTCGATTATTACCATCGTAATAATCTTCATACAGGTACCTTGTACTTTCGCTCTTACGTCAACGCTATTGGATATAAGCCGGTCATAGTGTTGTACGATCGCGTATTAAGAACTGTAATATTTATTTTAGATCTCGTCCAGTTCGTCGTTTTCCACTCATGGCTAGTCTTCCTCGCTGTAGAGTTTAAGAAGCTAAGCCCTTTCTCCACACCGGAGTGGATTACGGAGGTCCTCTCCAAATTATTCTTTACAGAAGGAGAGGTGTTAAGCCTTACAAAGCGTATATTTGTCTTTTCGTGTGTCTCGTCACCAAGGCGTTACATCTGTAGTTGTTGTCAGATTTATCCACTGACACCTTTTTGCAGGTTATTAAAAGATTCTTAGCTCGTAGAGGGCTTGTGGCTTTTATGTACTCAGATCGAGGTACTAATTTTTTGGGTGCTAACGCCTACTTAGACGAGTTACATCGTTTAGTTAACTCGGAAGCATTTAATAGTAAAGTAGGCAATTGCTTAACTAGTAAGGGTATCATTTGGAAATTGAATCCTCTCCACATTTTGGTGGATTATGGGAAAGTAACGTCAAATCTGTAAAATCTCACCTCTACAAGGTTATTGGTTGTCAGCTTTTGACTTATGAGGAAATGGTCACATTACTTAATCAGATTGAAGCATTATTGAATTATAGGCCTTTATGTGTTTTAAGTTCCGATCCCTCAGAGCCTCTTGCCCTTACGCCTTCACATTTTTTAACACTCACTCCCTTAAAGTCGTGTCCCACACCAGAACTTAATCATATTGAAGTTAATCGTCTCAATCGTTATCAACTTCTTGATAGCATGGTTCAAAACTATTGGAAGCGATGGCGAATCGAGTACTTGCATACTCTTCAACGCAGATCGCGATAGAGTTCCTCTACTGACCCTATTAAAAAGGGCACCATCGTTCTTTTAGAACAACCTAATGTCCCTACACTTCAGTGGCCATTAGACATAATCGTTGAAACTTTTCCTGGCCAGGATGGCGTAATCAGGGTTGTTTCTGTTAAAACAAAAACTGGTGTCTGTCAGAGGCCTGTGGTAAAGATTTACCCGTTGCATATACAAGAAGTATTGAGCACACTTAAGTACGCGTAATAAGTAACTTTTAGTTTTAGCTACTTTCGAGTAATAGTTATAATTTATTTATAATTCTTTTTTTTTGTTTTGGGGTTTTTAAGTCGTAACTATGCATCATCCTTCAGGGATGGGGGAAATGTTTACTACCAGTTTTAATTATTTTATTTCGTAAAAGGAAATATTTGTTTGGTTTTATTTTCTCCATAAATGTTTTCGAAATTTATCATTTTTAGGATATTCGACGGCGTTAGCGTCGGCGCATAAATTAATCTTCTTTGTATAGTTTAAAAGGCGAAACTAATTTTGAGTTAGTTGAATAAAAGACGCAAGAATTGCCCGACTTAACGGCAAAGTGTTATTAGTTAATTTAAAATAGAAAGTTTATATAGGGGATTAGATTCCCATTTATTAGCTAATTATAGCGGCAATTTCCCTAAATTTCCTTCTGCCGACTTCATTTTTTCCTTGCCATAATGTTATAGTAATGGTTAAATCTCTTCAATGAAGCAAGAACAGAAGCAGCACCTGTTGGTAAGTCTTTTTTACACACAGTCCATTATTGTTATTATTAGCATTTTGAAATACTCGTACTTTGATAAAGTATAATACCATTCGTTAGCCTTTTTTTTAGTGACCAGTTTTCATACAAAACAAGCGGTATAAGCTTTTTTCACATTGGCCGCCATTTTAAGGGCGTTTTTTAATAGATACGAAGTTGGCGTCTATACATTTTTGCATTTGTGATGCACTATCCGAATTTGAACTTAATATTTCAGAAAAACTGCACAGTGGGAAAAACCGGACGGACGAATTTGACGGACTTTGAATATTTTGTATTTATGGTAGTTAGAAAATAACTTAGAAACTTATCATATTAAAATCTTTTGTTTATATTTCATGTAAAGATAGATTATTTTAGAATTATTCTATGTATATTTAACAACGTACGAAGCGGTTGGCGAAGTTGGCGCCAGCTAAAGGCGCCCAATAAAGAGGGTGTCATCTTGGTCCCTTTTTGGAGTAGTTTTACAATAAATTCTGTATAATAAGACGGAGAATAAGAATTCTAAAGTATACCACATAGGAAAGGGAGCGTTAAATGTTATATCAGCCAAATACTGAGTGAAATTTAGGTGATACGGTGGTATATATTCATTTACGTAAAGAAATAATTTATAATCATTTAACCCTTTATACTTATCTTTAAATATTTTCTGCAGAGCCTTGATAAATCCAGAGAAAAATCTGCGAAATACAGGGAAATAATTGATAATTCCATCCACTTCTAAAAATAATCTATTACTTAATTAACTAATACCGACCAGGAAATTATAAATTTAATGGTACATGGGTCAACCACGTTAAACCGCTACTGATTGTTTGTATAGGTCTGGGTCGGATGAAATTTTAATCTTCTGGAGACGATTTCATGAAGATCCTTTATGTATCTCAGTAGCGCAGTTTTGGTTTTTCACAGTATTCGATCTGACGTTGTCATAAATCCTAATATCATGATATTTTAACGCACCAGACACCGTTCCACGGCAACTGGATGTTAAAGTTAGAGTGGTAACAGTGTTAACATGGCCGCAACATGATGCTGCTGCCCTTTTCTGCAATGATTTACAACTGCCCTCGGGGACGCCTCACGGAGCCGCGCTTTAATTGAGGACCACCCGGATATATCGGTTACCCGCGCGTTCAGATCGTACTCGAACCCTCTATAGCTGTTGGTTAACCTCACAGTCTAACCGCGGGTAAAATAAGGCATTTTTCATGAAGACAGCCAGAGTATCCTCGTTAGTGGAACATATTTTATTAGATATTTTATTAATAACAGATTGCTGAAGTATTAAATGTTTTGGTTGGATGATTAAATATACGAATATGAACTTTCTAACTTCCAGTGCAAGTTCAAAAAGCTCAACATACTAAAGCAACTCTATCTACGTGTATATAGTCGTTTACATTAGTTGACTTTATAAAATAAAAAAATCACTAGTGTATAATCTGTAGTAAAATTACTTAGAGCGTCATCTAACAATATACTTAAATTTTTAGGCAATGTCAGCTAAAATTAATAATAGTAATAGATTTTCTACCATGTGAACTAGTAAAAATGTAAAAGTCCTTACATGATTATGTTTGTATTGCGATCTTTACTTTTGTAGTCTTTTAATTTTTCTATATACGGCCTGTACTTTCTTTACAATACATAAATCATATACAGTCTGTTTGATTGAAAGCGCCCCGCTTTGTAGCAACTTTATTTTTAGTCAAAAATAGTATAAACCATATATACTATTAAATGACATAAAATTCTCTATGCTCTGGTTTAGAAAACTTTGTATTTACTAAATGGGCGTGAGCGTAAGGACGTCATCGAACTTTTTTAAATTAAATGATAGGTATTATATACATACTCTTAAATAAGAAAATTTTCTTAAAAAAAAACGTGAAAAATGGTTTACCACTAGTAGGCTGTGATTTCTGGTTTTCCAATTAATAAAACAGAATTATCTAGCAAGCTTAGGTAAATAATGAAATATTAGTTGTTCAAGGAGGGTACTCTATCAATAATTGGAATCAAAATACTTAGATTTGCACATAACATAGATGTTATACATGACCTGGACTATTAAAAAAAATCGAGGGTTGGCTCCATCCCATTAACCCCCCCCCCCTCCCCAAAATATATCACTGACTTATTCTAATGGTCTTGAATTTTTAATTAGGGAAAATGTAGAACAAAACAGTTTAAAAATAAATAATCAATAAAATAAATTGAAAAACTTATCTTAGAATTTCAATAATAGATAGAGAGCCGCAATAGGAAAATATTGATCTATTTGACCAGAAAGTATTAGGCATATCATATCGAACACGAAGAACAAGAATATGGCTATAAGAAATTTGCATCTCACTCGCCCTGCAGACGGCGCCAGTTTAAGATCTTTCGGGCGGTCTGGCCTCCACGCGCAATTATGGATTATTATTCTTTGCTATCCTTGGTATCCTTTATTCATGTATGTTAAATAATACACTTCCAAAATAAATAGCAGCACTTACACAGTAACTCTCGTGGCCAAAGCACAGCTTAAATCTAATATCCTTCATGATACATGAGATGGTAAAGTTTTATTTCACTGGTTTATCTCATCATATCGAAAACGAAATACAAGAATATTACCATGAAACACTAACTTTTTTAACCAAACTAAATAAACAATAAAAAGGCCCGCAATTGGGCGACAATTGAAACATACGTTTTTCTGTACGATAAAATAAACAAAGCTTAAACCTTCAAACGAAGAGTTCACATTACATAAACTAGTTTAGAACACAAAGTACAATACTTACTGTATATAAAATGCTCAAAGTTGCCGGCTTGAGATCTCGCTCTTTTTACAAATTTAAATTTCAGGTCGTAGGTATTGGTTCTGCAGTTGTCTAATTATTAAAGAAATGGATAAAGGTTTCAAAACACAATAACATACACTAGAAGGGCGCCTGATCTGATTATGAAGCTTAATAACAATAAATAAATAGATCAAGTAGATCAAATAAATCTAATAAATCTGTCTGAAATCACTAATCAGAAAATGAAATCAGACCGATATAAATTTAATGCAAAATATTAGTTAATTTCAACAAAGTCAAAATTTAGTTTAATGATGATATTAATAAAAATTTTCATAATTATATGGTTCAGTCTTACTGGTTTTAATTAACTTTAAAATCATATTTATTTTAGAAAACAAAGAAAAATAAGATATAAAACGATTACAAATTTTAAACTCCAAAAGTTCATGTAATAATTCCCTACCTAAGAGCTCTTGACTATCAAAATTTGTTAATGAATAGAAGTTCTATACAAATTACGTATAAATACAAAAACAAACTGTAGAAATATTACAAAGATCCAAAGAAATTCACATCAATATTTAACATTCAAAAATAGGAATACATAATTTACAGTACCTGTAATTATCGGTAATACGCAAACCAAGTTACGCTAAATTGCACAAAAATGACTCCTGCACACACCAAACAATCACTGCTGAACGGAAACTGGAATATTCGTAGATTTCTGCTTTCACATCATACTAGAATGCAATGAATTAACCCTCATAATGTCTGTATGAGGTAAATTATTAAATTAATAATTACGTTAAAATTATTATTAAATTATCACGAATTCACCCAAAATAAAGTAACTGAATGCAACCATAAAACTTCAATAATATTTGGTTATTAAATTAATTTTAAGAACCATCGGCAAATGTTCGTTATTTATCTTAAAGCAACACACTTATTATTTAAGTCTGAACTGAATTTATAAGGCACATAACTCGGATTTCATTATTGATCCAAGATTTAATCTCTAAAGATAAAGTCTGTAGTTATTGATTTTTTTATCGGTATTTCGGTACGAGAACTAATTTTATCGATAGACGATACGATATTTATTTCCATCGGTAAACTGTATTAAAGCTATTACACTTTTAAATAGGAAAACTAAATTTCCCGTTCTTTAGAAACACAAACATCCGCAAAAGTATTTAACTGTATAACGGTAATTTTATTAACCACAAATTCTT
Organism: Agrypnus murinus; assembly: GCA_929113105.1. Lineage (NCBI taxonomy): Eukaryota > Metazoa > Arthropoda > Insecta > Coleoptera > Elateridae > Agrypnus > Agrypnus murinus. The sequence continues at coordinate 119,284,198 of OV816026.1, forward strand.
AATTAATATCCGGAAAACTAATTACACAACGGGATTTTTGTTAACTGCAAATTTTCAATTAATTAGGTACGGGCATCCGACACCGGCCATTATCTATAAACTGTACTGTATTCAGACCATTGACTGAATTGTTAAACTACACTGTCTCGAATGAACAACGGAAGTAGTCTCTTTTAAAAAACTGAAGGTTATTTTATTATATACGGAATATTTTTGGAGGGTGCAGTTCTGCATACATCAATCAAAAAGTCGCGTGGTTTGGTCTGAACAAATCAGGGCTATGCAGTCCCCGTGTAGTCAATAGGGTACGTTTCTTAATTCCATTACTAGATTTTGACCCTAAAAGACTAGAAATTACGCAGTTTTTGTTTCCGCGAAAGAAAAATGTACACAGATGTTATATCAACGCAAGTCTAGCAGACACATCAAGTTTTTAGGCGCATAAGTAAATAATCGAAAGAGATTTTTTACACGTAGTAAACATAATTCATTAGATAAAGGTGGTTTGTTTTATAATATTTTCACGGAACGCCAAACTACAATATCTGTGAGAACTAAACTAAGTTAGGAATAATTTATTACTAAAGGAATAATTTATTGAGCAAATGTTTTTATAATTCTAAGAAAATTTGAAACACAACCTTTTAAAATAATTTTTAGGTTTATTTGTACCAAATGCTAACACAAGTTTATATTTTAAGAAGAACCCAAATTTGCAAAACCGGGTTTAAGATTTTTCAGTAAGTATGTAGACAAAACTACATTTATTTAGGACTGATAAAAATATACCGTTACAACCATAAGAAATTTGCATTTCGGTCGCTTGTTTAAAGTCTTTCGGGCGGTCTGGCACCAACGCGCGATTTTCCAATATTAGAAAAAAAAATCAAGTGGTAAAAAGTATGTCACGTAACCCTTCCACTAATGCAATGCATCAGTACGTATCAATAATTTTCTATTAACGGAATTCTAAAATAAGTTTTTCAATTTATTCTATTGATTATTTACTTTTGTACTGTTTGTTAAACGTTTTCTGACTGAAAATACAGTTGCTTTAAATCAAATAGACTGGATAGTGTATAGTGTATATCTATCATATATCATTTCCGAAGAGTCCCAAAAATGCATTTTTTGATACTTTTAAATATACTATTTCTTCTTAAACCGCTTTTAACTAGCAATTAAATTCCGCGAGAAAATTATTTAGAACAAAACAATAATAATAATAATAATAATTGCTACCTCCGATTACTTGGCGAACCAGGCCCCAGAAGCTATGAAGCTTGTGCGGGAGTGAGGGGTGATGATTACTATTACGCTGACCTAACGTGCGGCTGCAGCCGACTTAACAAATGATAGCACAAATCCCACATTTGTATTACAGCTACGGGAACCTGCAGAAAACCTTAAACAGATCTGCTGGTATCGGGAGTCGAACCCGGGCCTCTTGGGTGAAAGAAGAGCACGCTAGTGCGTACAGTACCATGTGCAGTGGTCACCTTTGAGCTAAAGAGAAAATAATATGAGAAAGTGCATTCGATTATAAACTTTGGAGATTCATTGTTCATTTGTACAATGATTCCAACCAAGTCTGTGGTTCTTGGATATTATTAAATAAAACATAAATAATGTCTTAACGTTATACTAAGATTAGAAAACTCAATATAAAATTGAAATACGATAAATCAAGTTGGAATAGCATATCTTTATTAAAGTATAACAGTTTAAAATATTAAATACAAATTAGGATGGTAGGAGAAAGGAGATCTTAGTCAAAGGTCAACCTGAAAATGCAAAATTGAAATTTTAAACAAAGAAATTAGTTTTTCATAACTATAGAAATATGCATTGTTATTGAAAGGGCAGTAAGAATGATCATAGAAAGGTGATATTTCTAGGGAAAATACTTATTTTCCCAAATTATAACAAATAAAATAAATGAAATACATTATATTGTTTGTTTGTTTTTGGGTGAGGAATCGGGATGGCGGAGCATCCTTCGTACCTAATGGGACCGATTGCTATGATCATTTGGCCGACCCTACTAGAATTTAGCCGAATCTGGGGGAATTCCACCCCCAGTAGGGATCTTTATCGTGCCAAACATCGCATTGACACGGGACCTACAGTTTTACTTCCTATCCGAAAAGAAGGCATGTTTTAAATTTTTCTCCGCTGTGAAAAATTACCAGCTCGGCCGGGAATCGAACCTGCGATCTTTGGATTATGAAGCAAACATGCAAACCACTAATCCACCGAAACTGGCTAAATACATTATATATTAATACAAAATATATTATAATAACACCACACATGGCTTAACCAATATGACGTTGAACTACTTTTTATTTAATGCAATTAGTCGAATTCTTGTTTCCGGGCAACAAGAGATAATTTTGACATTAATATATTTAAAAATGGATTGAAGATTTTAATAGGAATGGCTGTTTTTAAGTTCCCTAAGAAAATAATTTAATATTTTAAATATCATCCATTTATTCATTAATTATAATTATATTATGAAATTGTCAAAGAAATAATATAAAAGTATAAACATTATCAACACCATCAAATAAAAGATAAATGGTTATCAATTAATTGAATATTTATTTTACGTTATTGGTCTAAAGAAATGTCTTAGAGGCACTTACTGCGAAAAATAACATGGAACGTGTATAACCTTAGATTATTTTTTGTTCTAGTACAAGAAATAATAGCCAGTGACAGTAGCTAAATGGCCTCCTTTTTATGCAAGGTAATTTGATGTCAGAGTGTCATATCGTGTGGTAGGAGAAAATATGGTAGTTCAAAGGGTTAAAAATTGTCCACAGCAATTATTTTATGCTTAAGTTGTTTCAGTCTTAACTTTGTCACTTCTTAAACCCAATTAAATGTTTCCGTAATGTAATGATGTTCATAGTGGCTTGTCACACTTCCCTAGTACATAATGTTACCATTGAAAGAAGACTTTGCTGGATGTTGTAACAATGTTTTTTTTTTAATTTTCTTCAGTTCGATTTCATTTCAGTATTCAACCTAAAAATTTTTTTAAAAGCTTTTTCCCCATTATGTTATTAGCAAGCTTGGCACTCCTAATTTGGTCATGAGTTTGAGCAGAAATTTTTGTTGGCTATCCCATAGTTGGTTATGTTTCAATTTGGGATCCTTCATTGGTAAATTCTGCTAATCACTGTTGGTTTGACTTTGCGAAAGATAATTATTTCCTTTTATCAATTCAGTTGTCAATCCTCATGGAACAAGTAGTAGTAGTTTGATTATCATTTCTTCTTTAAAGTTTTTTAAGTGGCTGAAAGCTTAATCAACTTCTGTGGATTCTTCGTTTGGTTTTCATGAAGGTGAAGTTTTTATACACAGGAAATCCAATTTGATTGGAATTTATTAGTTACATTTCCAAAGTATACCTCTAAACTAATTTATTCATTAAAGTTATTTCTAACAATCCCTTGTTTTGTAGGAAGACCTTCTAAATAACACATTTTTATCTTATTTGAACCTCTTTGTTCAAGTCGATCTCATTTATTTTGGTGTACCTTACTTTTTAGTGATAATCTTTTAATTAAAGCAGAATCAATTCTCTTATAGGCTAATTTTTAAGCTACACGTTACTCATCTGGTAAACTTCATTTGAAATTTCCTTCGGAAACGTTGGGTTTTGTTTATCGGCTGCGCTTCAGAACAACAGCAGCATTTAAAACATTAAGTATAATATCAAATCCAAATTACATAGATCAAGAAGGCATGTTTCACAACATCCTTCAATACACAAATTAATTATTATTGCCAATCTTTTAATCTTTATGCAAATTATTTTTCTTCTATTTTTAAGTTATGTATTATATATGCAAACACTTTATTATTATTATTGTATTTAACATTTAAATAATTTTTTGCGTTTACATAGCTGTAAGATTTACTTTAAAGTTGCCATTTCTGCAGAAATTGTACACGTATCTACAGAATCCTTAAATTTAGATAATTTAAATTTGCTTGATTAATACTGATTGATTTTAGTATTTAAGAACTGTTTGCATACTATCATAAAATGTTGATTACTTTGATTTCAATTTAATTGGCCTTAAAAGCATGATTTTAGTATTTCAAAAACTATATAATTGTTTGTATTAAATTATTGTTTATATTGATAAGAGTTATTTATGAAAAAATTGCAAACTAAATTTTGTGCAAACTGTTATAACTTCAAATTGAATGTTTGATGTTGTTATTAATCTCTCCTGTTTATTTTATTTTTGAAAATATCTTTTTTTTCTGTACTTTTTGTTCCCCGTGTTTTTTATTTCTATTATTGCGTATGCTGAGTTCAAGCGACAGTTGTTATCTTATAGCAGACGTTTGACGGATCCAAAATTTAGTGAAGTTTCTGATTAACGTTTTGTTTTATAAATTTTAATATAGCGGCGACTTATTAATACCGCGAGGTAGCCGATCAAAAAGTTCCCGTTATAATGTATGTAAATATACGTAAGAGCTTTATCAGCATGTATGAATTGTAAACCTTTACTAGCAATAAAAAGATAAATCTCGAATATTTACATGCAAATTAAATACAGGTAAATAATATCGCGGTGAATAAAATTTTCCGACGATGTTAATTAACGAAACCCGAGGTTTTTCCGCGTTTTCCTAATTTGCCAGATTTGTTGTTCGAACTTTGAGATGAGTATCGTATATAACTTTTTGCAGTAACAACATCATTTCAAAATAAAAATTTATTTACAAAAAGTCATAGTCTATCACTATTTTGCTGGCCATAACAGCAACTAAGTAGACACGTTATGAATCATAACAGTTTTGTAATTCTGTTGTTTTCATCGAAATCCTGTAAGGTAAGCTTTCTATGACAGCTAACAAAGTGAAAAATTAAGTGAACAGATTAATAAAACGGAATAACTAATAATAAATAGATATGACTAAATTTCTTAAGAACCTGGTTTATAAATACAACACAAGGAATAGAAACAATGTTGACCTTAATTTTACATTCATGTTCGTGTTCATTTAAGCAAGCCAATTATAAACCAAACGTCATCATAAAACTTTTGTATAATTTGCCAGTAATCATAACAAACGCTCCAAATCATGGTAAACTTAAAGATCTTTTATGAAAATATTTATTAACTACACGTACTTATACGAATAAGGATTTTTTTTAAATACTTTTAAGTTGCAAACTCTATTTCTGCACGATGATGTTTTTATGGGGATTATCAACGTACTCGTAATATTTGAAAATTCTTACGCAATAAAATTCGTACTTATTATGTTCCATTTTAATGATATGCTGAAGACGTTTACTATTTTCTCACCTATTGAAAATACCCATACAATGTATTTCCTTGTATAAGGAACTAAATTATTATTATGGGATAGTGTAATTTTTTTTAAATCGCATCTCCCTCGTAAGGCAATGGCAAACCATCGAGGTATACTTTGCCCAGGAAATTTCCCTAAAATTAATAAAAAATCCAAGTACCGTAGTAATACCGGATTGTTTATGTGGGTCCTGTATACTATCCTATATGTTATCTCTTCTAGAAGATAATAAAACACATGTAACTTCTATGAGGTATTTATTTATCCTTGTTGTTGATTATGGTTGCTATGGCAATCCCCTCATTCAATGCCTCTCTGATGGATATGTATGTAATGATGTGTATTTGATATATAAATAGCAAGATATCATTACATAACACTCCTCGTAAAAAAAAGGCTGAAGATGTATTAAATAATAATATAGTAGGAATAATGCAGAAGGGCATAAATGCATTCCTCAACAAAAAAAATAGCATACATTAATGTCGTACTTGTATGTACTGGCATGTTTAACGTATACTAGCTACAAAGAAATTGAGTGGTTTGCATCTTTTCAATGGTTCCTTAATGCTAAGACAATAAGACAATAAATAAGAATTAATTGCTAATAATCAAAGAATTGAAAAGCCTTTGCCGCTGGTAGCTAATAGGAGGCATCAATTGCTTAAGGTAAAAACATGAGTTGCTTATTGCAAGGTGTTGCCGCAAACTTAACTTAATTAAAATAAACTTGATGTACAGGAATCACTTGTTAGGACGTTCTGTAATTCTTACTAGAAAGAAAGAAATAAAATTTAGGAACGTGAACAAAACCAAGGAACAACATAATAAGTGCTTCGTGAACAAGTGATGCTTGCGTTACGATTTATTTGTTGTAACTTTTAAAATTAAAAATAACTATGCTAATTGAATCTAAAAGCGTTGGCCTAAGTAGAAAGTTTATGGTTAACATTGATAAACGTAGTTGTATCCATTTTTTCCGTAGGAATGTAAGAAGTGGGGTTGTACTCATAAACGGAGGCAGCATTCATAGTATTATCCTAAGGTTGTAGGAAGTACTAGGTGAATTGCCCGTTGGAGAGTATGATTAAATCTTCTTGAATCCTATGATATTTGAGGAGAATGAACACTTGAAACTTAATCCGGTAGCACATATATTTGGGAGGTCCAAATGCTATTCAGGATTGATTAGTTGAATGTTATCAATGTATGATATCATGTAATGTCGAGTTGACAAGGCTCACGTCGAAAATTATAAGTCACTACTGTTATTCTTGCACTTGTGTTTATGGTGTATAACTAGAAAGTTGGTACATTGCACATAATGCTAAAGTTTATTAGCAAAATGGAATTTGCTATTATGATAAGATAATTTGAATTCGGTCAATAGCAATTGCAGTGTTGTAATTTTCTCGGTTAGCAAAAAGTCGAATGTTCGCATTGTTCTAATTACGAGTTAATAAGGCTGTTTAATCGCGTGACCTTTGCATAAAATTTCGCGTTTACACATAACAAAATTTGGTTGGTTAATGTTGTTGCGAAGTTCGTTGATGGTTATCCGAGAAAACAAACTAAACATCAAAATTAAATAAAGAAAGAAAAATATTAATCCTGTTATATCCAAGAACAATCTCTTTTTATGGCACCAATGTAGTAATACTTGATTGTTTATAACAATGAAGTGTGAAAGAAGTGTTAAACCACATGTAACTTCTATGAGATATTTATTTATTCTTGTTGTTGATTATGGTTGCTATGGCAATCCCTTCATCCAATGCCTCTCTGATGGATATGTATGTAATGATGTGTATTTGATATAAAAATAGCAAGATATCATTACAGTACTATGTACTTGGGGAGGTTCGGAGTCCACCTTAAGCTGTAGGTCCCCTATACTTGTGATCACTCAACACGCACAACACCAAGTATAGGAGGGAAATGCCAACGCTCTGCAACAGAGCACGGCACGTAGAAGAAGAAAGAAGATACTGTAAATACTGTAAATAGTTGGCAATTTATAACAGAACCTTCCTCACTGGCTAACTCGCGGTGTCCCAGCTATACAGAGAGTCCCGCTATATTTACAATTATATCGTACAACAAAATAATAACCTGAATACTAATTGTTTGGGCATGACAATTAGCGGCATTGGCACAACTAAGTCCAATTCGGCATACATGAAATAGAAATAATATTCAATAGTTCACAAAAGGAATGGACAGTAAAGTTTTATTTATAGTATTGGTCTGGTCCATGCTTTGTTGTTTTGCTTTGGTTTAGTTATTTGTTTAAATATAAATAATTGTTATAAAAGAAACAAAAAGAGTTGTTGATAATAGCAATAATAATCTTGATGAACGTAAAATGTTTATTAAAAGGTAGTTGCTTTGAATTGTGAAGTGGAACCAAACCATTATAAATAATATAAAGAGTGATACAATTTAAATGCACGCAGGTTTATATAGGGCTAAAAACGAAGGTGGATGCAAACCAAAAATTTGTATCTTAAAAAATTTTTTCATTAAGAATTTTGGGGCCCGTCAATAATTCACCAAATCTAAGCCGACCCTGGCAGTCGGGTTGCTAAATATTATGATAGGTCTTGTACTAGAATGTTAAGGTAAACAACGTTAACAGATTTTTGTAAAACTGCTGCAAAGATAACAACCACAAATGTAGACACTTTAAAATAAACTGTATTAAGAATAGGTACTTATTGAATGTCATCACTGGCATGAATGAAATTATATTTTAAAACATCTATGTATCTTGTATTTTAGAAGAGGTTTATTAGTCATTACGTATGTCACTAATATTTGCCTTGTTTTCGATAGTTTCTCGTAAAATAATTTTTGGTACAATTATGAGTGGTTCGCCCAAACGTAACTAAGAGTGTTTGCAAATTTCACAACAGTAACAGGTTTGTCTGAAAACATTTATTACATTTATTTTAAATAATATTCCGATTATAAGACTGAGACCGTGAACTTGTAATATATGTACAAACTATAAATTTTCTAGTAGTGTAATTCAACCATAATATAACAATTACAATCTCTGATCTTTTAGTTGCAGACAAAACATATCACATTTCTGTTTAATAACAAGGTTACCTTCCGTAATTGGTCAGTTACGAATATCGGTGCCGGATTCAAAATTTAATTTTAATATTTCGTTTTTGACCTATACTTGTCAAGGTAAATTTGCTCAACTGCCTTCCCTCTACCTACCATTTAACGAATATCACCTATCTCTGATGAACCAATAAATCATAGCCAATAATTGAACAGTTCGTAGACAACCTGAAATCAAATATTTGATTTATCATCTTTATGTTATTTATCAAGTTTTAAATATAATAAATCATATACAATAAACAGTTTATAAATTATCAAAAACAAAGCTGTTTTAAAAAGTTTTAAAACAAACTGAAAAAGTTTTCTGCAGCAAAGGTAGCATTAATTTAAATCGTACAACAATGTAAATATTTAGTTAGGTTCGCGGTTCTAAACCTAAACCATTAAGAAAATAAATTTACAATTATTGCACTAGGTAACCCAAAAGCTATAGCAGCAGTGGAAGCAAAAGAGTTATCTGTCTTTCAGGTGTTTATGAAGTGCCTTCGTAGACACTCCCAGTTTTGAACCTTGAACTAGTTTTGTACTGTCGAATAGGTTTCATTTCTAGATATGGTGGTCCGTTGTTAACAACTGGAACAGGGAAGAAGTGCAAAAGTTATGATCTTTTTTTTATTATCACAATGGGTTCCCTTCGACCTTTTGTATAGTTTAATATACTTTTTTCAACTTTTAACATTTTACAGGTTTTTCTCCAATTGCACATATGATTTAACATAAAAATTTTGCTTTTAAGTTTTCTTTAATTGTTAACTGTTTTTAGTTTTTTAATGATATACATACATAAACATTGTTTGACAAACTGTTTCATGCTTGGAAGCTTAAGAACTAGACAGTATTGGTAAAGCTTCGCTTTGCGATTGGCTTTTTTGATTTGGCATATGTGAGCAAAGAAAAAATAGGAATACTAATTCATCTTAGACTTAGTTTATAAGCATTAGTTTCTTATTAAACTTTATTCTTTGATTGTCTAGTTCTTTTTTGCAATAGTAAGGGTTACTAAATACTTGATTGACTCTTAACATTATTTTGATTATTGTTATTTAATTATTTATAGCTAATTATTGATATTCAGATTTAACTGATTATTGCCAATAAATGGTTTTATTTTTAAACTAACTAAGTAAATACCATTTATATGTACACCTGCAATATCGCATCATGGTATATATGAAAAGTCTCCATTTACTTATTAATGCTATTATGTGCCGATTTTTAAAATAATCATTGTGATTAATTTTAAATAATCCATATGCCAATTATAAACCAAGGCCTACCGAACAGATAGTCTACTACATCTTTATATATAGTCTACATTTTTATAGTGAGTCGAAATTTTAAAATACTATTGGCGCTTACTGGGGACGTAATACTACAAACAAGTGCGTATCTCGGTTCGAACTGCTTGGAAATCTATTTCAATTTTAATAAATTTGCAGTTTACTATCCCTATCTCCGAAAGGAAAGTCTAAATATTACTTATAAAATTGTGGCCTATCTAGGTGGAAGACACGATTATCGTGAATGTTTTACGTGGGGTTCCCGTGTTAACGTACCCCCACGCTCCTTCCCTGAGGAGGAAGTAATTGAGATACGCTCAATCAGCGCGCAATTGCATAGCAATTGCTGCCAGTTACTCACTGGTTGGAGCGAGGTTGCCTATCCACCCTCTACTAGCTAACCAGGTTAGTACCGGAGCAATTGACTTAACACGTGCTCACCCGCCGGCACCCTCCCCTCCTCTTTCATACGGGGTCAAGTGCCTCGTCCAGCATTAGGACTATCACCCCAACCTAGGTCAGTACATAGAAACCCTGAAGTTTCTTCACCGAGCCTGAGTTGGGGCCACTGCCCGATCGAATCCAACCTTAAGTGTGGCGGGAATTTGCAACCCCGATCTCCCAGTAATAGGCCTGGTGAGCCCCCGACAAAGCTTCGTTTCGTTACTTTATAGGGCCCATCAAAGTAGCGTCCCGGTGTGTACCCGTTAAGGTGAAGTTGTCTTGAACGTGAGAGGTTATGTATCTTCGCATCAACGTCCATTAAGTGTAGGTCTCTAGACGATTTCTGGGAATCCGACGGTTGGAATTGACAGCATTTGCCGGACCTCATACTGTCACCTCCAAAACGCTACGTGATGGCGTGCAGTTTCTCATAGATCAGCGAGCGTAGTCTCTGACTGAGATAAACCTCACTTGAGTCTCCTCAATTCGTCTAGGTCAGACAGCGGGATACTTAGCTCCATAAAACACCCCGACGTTAGGTGAGATTAAATCCACGGGTTATCAACTAACAAGACAAGCTAACAAGAGGACCCTCTTGTTAGCAGAGCTCCCTCCGCAATGTTTTAGAGTCATCGTCGAGAAAAACTTCAGCGAAATTAAACACCTAGGCATAACTCTACCACACATTTCCTTCTGATCTCGTCATCCGTTACCCAGACAAGCCTGAGATTGGGTAGACAACGACCAGTTCTAAGGGTGAACGCCGTGTGGTCTGGTATGTAGAAGACAGTGAAAAATCAATCATATTTTTTACGAGTAAATGTAAAAAAATATTCAATTAAATGTAGAAAATGTTACTTTTTACAAACACGCTACCGCTTGGCCAGTCCGCGTGATACTACCATGCATCTTACTTTCCTACGCAGCTCCATCTCGCTCGATCGCATGGTTTTAAATAAATTTTCATTCATTTGATTTGTTTTCAGTTTTAAACATTCAGTGTTCGTTATTTTATTATTGAATTTAAATTGAATTTACAATTACTTTATCACGTTTTCGGAATAAATGCTGTTTAAAATTAAATGATTTTCTGAAAAATGCAAGAAGTTGTAAATTAAATAGTACAAAAATAATAACTCGGTGTTTTTAAATATTTGAACTTAAAAACGGAAATTCCGTTTCTTGAACTTTAATTAAAAAAAGTAACTAGCGCTAACATATTATTTAAAATATAGGAAAAGCCTTCTAACAAAACTTGTATGTGAAGATGTTCGTTGTGGAATTGAGCTGGAGAAAAGGCAGATGTAAGTCATCTACTTAAAAATAATTTGTTTAAATCAATAGCAAGCCCTAAGAATTTAGTAGAAAGAGATCAAACACCTTGAGTAGTACAATTTGTTTCATACAAAATGATTTTTTATAAAGGCTCTCTCAAAAAGTAGGGCAAACTTGCCTTATTTCGCAGTAATTCTAAACATACAGTTGGCAAAATAAACAAGCACGTCTTTGGAACCAAATAATGTAGGAGGATGAATCAAAAATGACTGGTAGAGGTAGGTCGAAGTTGTAAAAACAACTAGAAGAACCGTATCGAATTTGTATTCCTTAGTTAGTAAATCAATATCACGAAAGATGCTGCAAAATAAGGCAAGTGTGCCCTATTCAGAAACATTAATTTAGTTCCTGGGTAACTGTCAGTGGCGGCTTGTCGGGGTGTGCAGGGTCGGCAGTGCCCACCCTGACGTTGAAGCTGATTAATAGAAATAAATTTTTAAAATCATTAAAGAGAATTAAAATTTATAACTGTGAACATTTATTCGGGGGTTTTGTTTCTTTCCTTGTTTCAATACATAATATAATTCTGCAATAACTAGACACTCGATAAAGCATTTTTAAAATTATTGATGATTATCTAATAAACCAATGCAATGCGTTCACTAAATCACGCTAAATTCGGGTTATGCCTATGGATTTACGTATATATCTCGTGTCTAAATTACAAACAAACTTAGAAAATTGCTAACTATATTAATAATTATAATATTGCCGTCAATCTTTGTGTAGGAAATTTTGTGTTCTTCAAAAATGTTCTATGCTGCGTAGGCAATTAATGTTCACAAGCATAATTTTAAAAATTGTAACAATTTTTATAACTTGTATAAACAATTTCTACAAGATTTTCTTTTGTGCAAATATACAATAAGTTGCAATGATCCTAATTGTATACATATATATTTATATATTATATATTTTTTAATTAATTAGCTTTAAAATTAGTGTAAGCAAAATTTTAATTTGAGTTTACACGGATTCATCATTTCATTCTGATTGAAATTTGTAAAATAGATAATAATAAAGGCTATAACAATATGAAATGGGTACTTAACTTAAATATGAAAAGGTATAATAATATAGATGTATTTATACATTGTATCAAAAATCTATTATTTAAAAATAGTAAATCTGAAATCACTAAAGGAACGGAATCTGACATGGGCGAGCCCCAGCTCCTGCTCGCGTTGGTTCGGTAACAGACGGTAGAAATGAATCCAGGAATCAAAATCCAATCGTTTACAGTTTGTTTTGCGTTATGCAAATTTTAGTTGGCGGTATCTGCTTTGTAATTTTAATTTTAAAATAACAAGTGCAAGTACAGGTACAATTCGATACGTGGTGAACAATAAAGAAGACATTGTATAGTATGTATTGAAAAATAAGTTCAGCAGTGAACTTTGTGGATAGTAAATGGGATGAAGAATTTAGTGGTATCTAACAATCGCGGCAATAGTAGGGCTTTCAGTTCAAATTGGTACAATACATATAATTGGCTAACTGGAAGTAAAACAACAAATAAAATGTATTGTTGGGATTGCTTATTTTTTACCGAAAAAAACTCAAAATTCTTGGAATTTAACAGAACTTCAACATAAATTTTTAAATAAAAGCATTCTGTTTAGGTCTTTAGGAAAAATACTATTTAAAAATATTAGTACCTGTTAATAAATAAGGTAGAAAATTCCGGATTAAAAACCCTTATGTATAGCTGCATTTAGTAATAAATTATTAAACACATATAGTAATGTTATAGTTACAATATTATTGTACTATATGTAACTTCAGAATAAAGTGACCACGATGTATTTAATTTATTAATAGATAGGAAGAAAATTTATTATTTTTCCTCTGTTAACGCTTTCACACAAATGAAAATATTTTTTATTACTGTTTTATGTATACGGTTTTTCCCTGAAGAAATTCCAGTATTGTATTTATAATGCAACTGGCACAGATAACTTAATGGGTACGTGAGATGAGAATTCTTCAGAGACAGGATTGTATACACACATTTGTACTTTACGATAGCTCCACATGGTGACTGTTTTCGAAATGACTGTTACCAGTGGTGGTGAGTTATTAAATATATTTTTGCTTATTCTATTTTATTATTGTGACAAGCTTTCATAAAGCTGTTACCGTTTATCTAGGTTGAACTATCATTTTTGAATACTTTCAGCTAGCAAAATGAATTAATTAAACAAAAATTTGATTACTCTATTAAACCATTTACTCAAGATTTCAATAAATTAGAACATTATTAATTTTCACACTCACTCTTAAGATAATAAATTTAATCTGTTGACTAAAAGGAAAGGGTTTTACTTCTTCAAATTTACTTACATTGACTTACGACGAGAATTACGGCATTAAACTACATGAAATTGTCAAAAATATACATTCAACGTAACTGAAAAAAATATATATTGAAAACTAGTATTCTCATAAACTGATTGAAAAACTGGCTCTAATGGTGCATTAAAGAAGTCAATTTGGGTTTCTTAAACTTGGGTAACCCAATTTAACTTTATTACAGTTTCAGATTATAATTCGTTGATATTCAGTTAATAAAAAAGATGAATGTTACAAAATTCTACTTACTTGTTTTAATATTTTTAAATTATTTGTCTCCTGTTGCATTATTTGAGAATTTTGTAACAACGTTATTAATAAAGAGCGTAGAAAATAGACTAGCAACAATTCTTAAATGTTACTAACAGTTAACAATTAAACATCAATGACAATAAAAAATAATTTTTGGTTTGACTACTGCATGTGATTTGATATGATGTATCATGATGATCTAATAATATCTATATTAAAGATATTTTATCCGTTATTTTGGTTGAATAGCCCTGCTTTTTAATAATTAATTACATTATGTACTGGATAACAAAACTTTAAGGTTTGATATGGAGCTCTTAACTAATTATTGCAGCTGTAGGTAGCTAAACTAAGTTCACAGTTAGAAGTAGACATATTGAAGAAGGTTTAAGACCACTAATTCCTTCCAGAAAACTATGAAACTCAATTAGTAGGTACAATACTACATGTGGTGACCTGCCGAAGTGATACAACTCGTAACTTCCTGCCAAGATACCTCACCATTTTTGGACTTTTGGACTCTGAGTTCTATCGTGAAACTCAAATCCCGTTCCCGGATCCATTACTGATATAAAAGGTAAGTGACACTCAACTCCCTTTATTTCTGTACAAAGAGCTTAGCAATTGTTCTAGATCAGCAACAAGACAAATTGTTCAACCTGTCATACAGAATTTAACAAATATCGTAATATTCCAAAAGTCGAATTCCTATCATTTACGAATTAATTTTTACTTGCCCCCGTAGAACGCTATTATCAGCTTAACGACGCACAGTGGAGTATGTGAGTTCAAAAATTGGTCAAAATTATCTTATTGGATTTATCGAAATAAAACACATGAATAAATTATATATAAAGTAAGAATTTAATGTAATTATAGGTAAACAGACAAAAAATATACATTTTAAATCTTAAAATGGACTCTTATTAAATTAGTTGTCTGAATCTTCTTCCTCCTCAGATGCGGATAGTAGCTGCTCGGAGAGTAAACGTTCTAATGTTTCCTTGGAAAATGGTTTACTTTTCTTCTGTCGCCTAGGTCGTGAACTAGTAATTAATGGGTCATAGCTGAGTAAAAACCTTTTTAATACGTCTCTGTTGCAAGCTTCTTTTGTAACTTCTCTGGAAAAGCGTTACCTGTATAAACGAAAATGTTTTTTCTTTGCTTCGGTAGCTTCCTCCGACAGCTGACCAATGGGTGATCAACACAGCATGTGAAATCACTGTGGCTCGTGGATCCAAATCTTATGAATTGTGGGTGACATAAGGTGCCAGCCATACATATATTTTGTTGCATATTTTGCAAATCTTTGCACGTGAATATCGTGACCACTTGATAGCACTTCTAATATCACTTTGAATTTGCGAATGAGTTTGACATCTACCCCAGTGATTCGGGAAGATATTTCTGGTTCTGTGAAAAATCTTTGTGACGTGTTGTCATCATTCGTATTCCCAAGTCCTGCCTTAGGCAGATCCACTAAAAACCCATTTCTTCTTTGAAAGATTGTTGAATTATATGTTTTGGTTCAGAAACAATTTTTTTATCTGCATCGGTTCTAGTTTACCATTTCTTAATTTGTAGTTATTTGATAAGTGTAAAAGCGATTTAAAAAATCTGCTTCTAGCATGAAGAATTGAAAGCCCAAATTTAAATGCTTCAAGATTCTCTTCTTTTCTGTTGGTCAGATCATTAAAATTCTTCGATGTTTCCCCGCAAATGTAACATTGCATCGTTGAAGATGTACTTGTTGCAGCATTGCAAACCTTAGTATCTACCATAGTGGGTGTGAAGACATGCTTAACATGAATAAGGGCTCCATAAGTGTCAGTGCTTTGGTTTCCTTCGAATCTTATCCCCCTTCTATATACTGCATTTCTTCTCTTGTAATATCGCTTGTTTCATGAAGAAAGCTTATTCGTATGGGTCTGCAATATCTTGCAGATGGGGACACTAGATTTTGCCAAACAATTTTTTTCTCGCCATTAACATTACTTATTAATCTAAGAGGAACAAGAGAATTTTGGAAAATATTAGCATCACTATCCATGCGTTCCTAAAATAATTGCTTAAATTGGGTTTGTTGGGAACCATCACAACCCCATTTGATTAAAAGTCCCAAATTGAGTTTCTCTTCTTCCGTACATTTTTCTAAAACATCTTCCAAATAGATGCAAAATCGAAAAATAGTATGATCAAGCAGACCCTGCTGTAGAATAGAAACAGAAAAGGAAAATATGGAAATTAATATAAACCAAAAATGACTGTCTAATCTCAATATTGCGGACGATGTAGTGGTTATTGCAATGAGAAAACGCGGATACTGGAATGCAGTGCAAAATATTGTATTTCTTTGGTTTATGTACCGTCTCTGGGATTGATTTTTAAATTATCATTTGATTTGATTTTGGCTATTATTATTTAAGCCAAATACTCGAATTTTCAAACAAATTTCCGAATTTCGGTATCAAGTGTAACACAATTATTACTGAAAAGGCAAGGTGTGTGAAAATACCAACAAAATATTCCGTGGTAGCCATACAATCTTTTTCGATTTTTAATTTTTTTAATTTCTTTCACCCATGTGTTAAGTTGTCTCTGATCCTTATTCTGGGTATCAACTATCAGATATAACTACGTTTAGGCATAGGGAAACTCGTCAATTGTTATTGGGGTTAGGTTTTGTCCCCACTGTAGTTTTAGGTGTGTCTCCCTGATGAGTGATTTTTAATAATCAGTCCAATATTATGATAAATAGTAGTGAACTTAAACTGTGTCCTTGCTTTATTCCCTTTCGTATTTTAAAAATCTTAGACGATTTGTTAGTCTGTGTGGTACTTGAACTTCGTCTAGACAGTTCCATAATACACACCTACGCTGTCAAACGTTGATCTGAAATCTGTCTTGCTGTTTCTACTCTCTAGACTTCTGTATAATGTCAATAATGTTATTAATGTATAATGTCGCTTTGGCATAATGTCAAAACTATGCAAATTGTAAGGTTATAAAGAGTTATAGTATAGGTGAGGAAAACCAACTATTTTAAAAGACGGTTAATTCAATGTTAAGATGTAGTCTTGAAAGGTAGTTGAACGATAAAGGTCTTCCAGGGAGAGTTAAAAAACAAATGTTAATTAATAATTATTTTATAAACAAAAGAGTACATATAAAAATTTTGTTAAGAAGAAAAGTTTTATAAATATAAAATTTAAAAATTATAAACTGAAAAATATATGTAGGTATATCAATAGTTAAATGCTGTAAATTGTGAAAAAAATGTTTTAATAGATATATTTACCACTAAAGCATAATTAAAAAATAAACTAACACATAAGGCTTGCAGATATCCATTGAAAATGAAGTTCCAGGTTTTATAAATGATTCACACTGTCTCGATGGGCAAGGTATAGCCCAGCTATTTTAAATAAAAGGAAGAAGCGGAAAGCGTATCCATACAGTATCAAATTGGAAAGCCAGCGTTGTTCTTAGCGCTGAAGCAAATTGAGAATTTTATTAGTTAGAAGCAACACAAAAAGAATCTATATACTATGTAGACTTTTAATTAATGGCTTTTTAAATTGCACACAATGTGATCAGACTTACATTGGACAGACAGGACAAAAACTTAAACAAAGACTTGCACAACACAGAAGTGACAATAGACTTAAACCTAACTCGACTGCTTTAAGCTTATATGTAAAGGATCACGATTACTTAATTAATTATAAAGAACATTTTTGGAAATGTGCCACATTTACAACGACCAAAATTCAATGAACCATAGAACAGACATTGATAATCTGAGTGCTGTATATAATTTATTAATTAGTTTTAAACCTAAATTTAATAGTTAATACTGGATAACCATATTTAATTTGCTAAGTTTGCTCTTTTTTATTTATTTAGTTTTTTCACACACACACAACACACACTTACTTAATTTAACACCATTCACATTTACATGAAAATTTCACATACACACACTATTGCATTCGCACAAACACATCAACCTTTCACACACACATAGTTCATAAAGAAATTGTATTATCTAGTAGCAATTATTTTTATTTTTAAAACAAAAAGTTCCCACAAAAAATTTGAATTTTAGACATACGAGGATAAATTGAAAAGTCTCCGGCCTAGGCAATAAAACAAAAGAATATCAGGTTAACAAAAATTTTATTTTTCTACGTAGTCCCCATCGAGTTCAATGCACTTGGTCCACCTTTGTTCAAGTGCTCTTATACCGTCCCTATAAGCCTTTTCTTCTAACTCGTCAAAATAGGCGTTTGTGGCAGCAATCACTTCTTCATCGGACTCGTATTTCTTTCCAGCGTGAATTTTTTTTAGGTTTGGAAATAAATAAAAATCCGATGGGGCTAAGTCTGGTGAATAAGGGGCATGGGGTAACAATTCAAATTGCAATTCATTGATTTTTGCCATGGCAATTGCCGACTTGTGACAAGGTGCATTGTCCTGGTGAAACAGAATTTTTTTCTTTGCTAATCCAGGTCGTTTTTCTTCAATATTTTTTTTTAATTCATCCAGTAAGGTAGCATAGTATACTCCGTTGATTGTTTTACCTTTTTGAAGATAATCAACGAAAAGTACTCCCTTGGCGTCCCAAAAGACTGAAGCCAAAACTTTTCCGGCTGACGGAACTGTTTTGGCTTTCTTCGGAGCAGGTTCTCCTTTGGCAGTCCACTGTTTTGATTGCTGCTTTGTTTCGGGTGTGTAGTGATGAATCCACGTCTCATCCATTGTTACAAACCGTCGCAGAAAGTCCACTGAATTTCGATTAAACAAGTCTAAACACTCACTTGAAACTGTTTTGCGAGTCAGCTTTTGTTCCACTGTGAGCAGCCGCGGCACCCAACGTGCCGATAACTTTCTCATTCCCAAAATTTTGGTTAGGATATGATATGTTCGTTCCGTTGAAATGCCCAGGGTATCTGCTATTTCAGCCAACTTCAATCGCCGATCATTCAACACAACTCTATGGACTTTTTCGACAATTTCCGTTGTGGTGGCAGTTTTCGGTCTTCCTGAACGCGGTGCGTCATCTGTGCTTTTGCGACCCCGTTTAAAGTCCGCAACCCAGGTTTTAACTGTGCTATAGGAAGGAGAAGATTCGCCTAATGTCCCGTCTAGCTCAGCTTTGATTTCTTTTGGGGATAAACCCTTAATGTGAAAATATTTAATAACCGCACGAATTTCAGCTTTTTCCATTTTAACACCACACAAAACTTTATCGACTTTGACAACTTGCCAAACAATTATTGTTTGACAGAAATTTTTGTTATTTCACAGCCATACTGATAAATTATGAAAAAATAAAATGCCGTAAAAACATTGCAAAAATTTGTATCCCATATGGGTTAGGCCGGAGATTTATCAATTCATCCTCGTATTGTAATTAAAAATTTTATTGTTAGTTTTTTAGTGTTTATAATTATTAGGACTAGTTTAGTTTAATGTCTTGTTAATTTTTGTAAGTATTTTTAGATATGTTAATTGTATATATTTGCTTATTTCTAATTTGTTTCGTAGCGCCTTGAAAATGAAGAAAAAATAGTCTTGGAAATATTGGCAAATAAAATAAACGACATTTATAAAAAACTGTATAAGCCTTATTCCATTGATATTAATAGATTAATAGATTAATTAATGTTACTATGTATATACTGAAATGTTATAAATTTATTTTGAATTTGATGTCTGATTGAACTGATTGTCCCACGTCGGGGAAGCCATATAAATTATAAAATGATTAAGAAATAAAATATTAAATACTTTAATTGACTTGGCTAGCTTTTTCTATTTACCTGTATAGAAAAAATGTAATACGAGGGCAAGGTGAAAAGTTCTCGGCCTGACACAGAGATGGTGCTGCAATCGGAAAACAATTATGTGTCCTGCTTGGGTGCATGTGTCATTAGTTCGTATGACTAGTTTCAACTTGTTCGCTCAAGTAGTTTGTTTACACGAATTTTCTCAGTAGACATCTTGCGTGTTTTTTGTTAAAATGAATAAACTTGAATATCGTGCGGTTATAAAATTCTTCGTTTTGGATGGATTAACCCCTAAGGAAATTCATCCGAAGTTGAGAAAAGTTTACGGGGACTTCCCCGTACATTAACATTTGACCTTCCATGTCAAATGTTAAAAAGTAGGCAGCTGAATTTAAACGTGGTCGCACATCCCTCAAAGATGACCCACGTAAAGGACGGCCAAAATCCGCAACCACACCGGAAACCATCGAAAAAGTGCATGATATCGTGTTGGACAATAAGCTAGTGAAGGTGAGTGAGATAGCTGAGGCTGTGGGGATATCGGAAGAAAAGGTGCGAAACATCTTGCACGAAGAATTAGGGATGCGAAAGCTCTGTGCAAGATGGGTGCAGCATTTGCTGAATGCCGATTAAAAGCAAATGCGCAAACGATGTTCGCAGCAAACTTTGGACCGATTCAACAGGAATCCGACCGATTTTGTGCGGCGATTTGTCACCATGGATGAGACATGGGTCCACCACTACACGCCAGAAACGAAACAGCAGTCAAAGCAGTGGGTGGAAGCTTGTGTTTCAGCGCCAAAGAAAGCGAAGTCGATCACATTTGCCGGAATGGTCATGGCCAGCGTATTTTGGGATGCGAAAGGGATCTTGTTAATTGATTATCTTTCAAAAGGCAGAACAATTACAGGCGAATATTACTCCAATTTTCTTGACCAGCTGGATGCCAAAATTCACAGAAAGAGGCCTGGCTTGAAGAAGAAAAAAATCATCTTTCACCAGGACAACGCAACTGCACACAAGGGTGCGTTGGCGATGGGAAAACTGTGGGATTTGGGGTATGATTTGGTCGGCCATCCCCCCTATTCTCCTGATTTGGCACCCTCAGACTGCCATCTGTTCTCAAACTTAAAGAAATTTGTTTCTGGGAAGCGCTTCGCATCCAATGAAGAAGTTGAGAAGGCAGTAGATGAATATTTTCACAACCTTCCAGACTCTCACTTCCGGGAAGGAATACTGATGTTGGGGAGGCGCTGGATCAAGTGTGTTGAAGTCAAGAGAGATTATGTAGAAAAATAAAATCATTTTATAACTGAAAGTCGCAGCCTTTCATTGTCAGGCCGAGAACTTTTCACCTTGCCCTCGTATATTCAAATATTTCTACTTACTTTGGAATTAAAATCCTACACCCAGACACAATCCTTATATTCCCGCTAATAAATAAAGCGGTAATACACAAACTTGACAAAATCAGCTGTTGATTCGCTTGACATATCGAACAAATTATCAATTTTAAAAAATTTCGTGTTAAAATAAATACATTCTCTTCAACTTCCTTATAGTTGCATAATTAAAGAGATACAGGTGAGTTCAGTAAAATACACACAGCTACGTATAAATATTGTAATATTGACAGTTCTTTTGTTTACAAGAAAACATGAGGGTACATAACCCAACTTTTATTTGATAAATTTGGAACCAGAAAGGCGGAGATCCCGCCTTTTGATTTTAACTGACCGAAGTTGTTTTCTGTTACAGGTCATTTTATACGTTTTGTTAAAAAACAATAAAAAACTTAAAATTTTCTTCAACTCAAATGTTTATGACGTTATGTGGTCATAATTAGCGAATTACTTAAATCTATTATACATGGAAAGATAACTGCTAAAAGGACGAATAAAATGATATAAAACAGTTATGGTCTGAAATGATTCCTAAACGAATAAACTAACAAAAACCGTCAACAAAACTAAATAACACTTAATTACACCTTAATTATACAAATTCCAGCTATGCTACCACATGTAATTGTTGCATTATGACATATAGCAGGCTACAAGAGCTACAAATAAATACTAATGGAAAACTCAAAACACAAATCGACCCCTTTGTGGAAGAACATAATCCCAAATCATCTTATGGCTTAATAAAGACTAACTAAACAAAATTCATACCATTCTGTTCCAGGATACACTACTTCAGGTGACTGAATTAAAACAATGTGCAAAAACATAAAATATTACATGAATTTCCAAAATGACTTTGGATCGACATCTCCAAACAGAAAAATTAAAACTTAACCAGATATAAAAACAGATAACTTAATTATGGCATAATAGAGTTTAAGATAATGATTTATTTCAGTAAAACATCCTCTCGAAACTGTGTTAGTTTCCTGGTAAATGAAAAACATTATTTACGATATCCTACGATGGTACTGAAACCTGAAGTGAAGATAAAACATCCTAAGATCTCATAAAAGAAAAGCTAAAATGTTTTAATTTTGTAACTTAAGCTACCTAAAGCATGTTTTATAATATAACAACTAAGTTAAGTCATATTTCTTTTTTATTATTTATTAATTTTTACTAAAGTAAGGTTATGTATGCTTTTAAAGATCGCACTACTTTTACCCTGCTTTATATTAATAATTTTATAAATAATTTGGCATGTAAACCTTTAAATAAATAAGACTAGTATCCTAGCATGTCTATAGTTATCTTTATTGTATGTGTGCTTTGAATAAACATAGTGTTTATTATTCATTACTTTCCAAGACTACCGGAGACTTTAAAAGTTCTATTTTTATTATTGTAGTTATTGAGTTTTCAATATGATGATTTTATATCACAATTAGTTAAAACCAGGTTTTGTAAAGTAAGTTGCAAGCCTACTTAATAATTCAAACTATTATCTTAAATTAAAATTCAATAAATCCGTTAAAAAATCAATTCCAGAATCCAATATCTACCTAATAAAATGAAGATCTAAATCTCTTGACAGCTTGATAATTCTTTTTCTTGTTGACTTCATTTTGATAGTAAAAATCATTCATCATTTGATTGGAAAATTTTATTTTTTAAGGAAAATAGAACACCGTCCTTTTTAAGAAAGTTTCAAACTGTGTCTTTTGGGTGTAATTTAATTGAATGATAATTAACAATAAACAAAGAAAAAACTATTAAAGTTACTTTATTTAAGGTTTAAAATAAGGTATTTTATAAAACAAGAGGTTTGAGTCTCTATACGAGTATAGGTTACGGGATAAATATCATAATCATATTTACGAATTCCATTCGTCTACTTGCGACAAAGCGTTTGATAGTTTTAATTATAAATTTGTCTTATTCCAAATTGTGGATCATTCACCACAATACATAATCATAACGTGATAAGTGCATAAAGTGACCATTAGCAACAGCAGCTAGTGCGCCACAGCGGTGAAATACTGTAGAAGTTGCAGAAAGTGCGACAATCTCTGTCACATTTATTAATTGGGATCGCACGGTTGTAAAATATAATAATCATCTATTTAAGACAATGTTACTTTAAGGAACAACTGGTATTTGTCAACTTTTTCACTCTCTATGGATCAATCAACCATAGCCTATCCCAATTCTAGGACATTCTTTTTTTCTGTGGAAAAACAAAATTTGAGTTTTCTAAATTCTTTTACATGAATTTGTAATGCTCGAGGTTGTTATTCGAAAACCGAATCTTTCTAGAAAACAACGCGTGCCTATTTCAACCCAAGTAGCACATGATATTGGCTTATCATATTGGCCTCATATTGATTCAGTTTCATTGCTCTTACAATATGCTGCCAATATTGACGCAATATTGTTTTGGAAATGTAAACAAAAATTATCCTAACATTGATTAACTAGTTTCAGCCAATGTTTGGGTTTATCAATGTTGGCTCTAGATGTGTTTTTACAATGTTGGACTGTACAATATTAATTCAATATTGTACTACTATACCAATGTAGGGTCTATCTAAATCATCATTTATGCGAAGAATCCAATATTGATGCACAAACATAAAAATAATTACTTCAGTTTCATTGCTCATAATTATGACGTAGACAATTTATTTCAAAAGTAGTTCTGACATATGTTGTTGGACAAATATTGGGGTATGTAATTGGGCAAATATTAGCATATGTTGTTGGGTCAATATTGCAGAATGTCAACATTTTTCATTAGTCCAATAGAGAGTAATTCGTTTGGTCCAATATATCTTTGACATTGGCCTAATATTGGAACAATATGGTTGTGCTACTTGGGAAATAAATCTTTCTATTGCTAATTAAAACAGTATTTCTTGATCAGAGTGTGCTTATTAAACTGCATTTTATTTTTTGCCTAATTGCTTAAAGGCATAACAAAGGACACTCTTGAAAAACTGTCACTCATCTGTTTCAAATTAATGATAGGTGTATACGATGTAATGTCAGGTATGCACTAATCATCTCGGGAATTTCCATAAAGTGTCATATAACCTTTGACAGAATTCGTTACAAATTCCTATTGCCTCTTTTAATGTTCTCTTTAATGTTTTAATGTTTTTTTTAATAATTTCACAGCTACGCGTACAATATCGTACAAAACGCATAAAAAGTTTATTTTAGTGCGTACGACACAGATTAAAACCTGCAGCCACCAGTACCAAAACCAAAGAAAAATCAATACCAATTATTGTATCTTTCTGATTGAGAACAAATAGGATGAGCAAAGTTATTATGCATTAAAACAAAATCGGGCAGATTAGCTAAAGTTATCTTAGCAGATGATCAACAACGAAATTCTGTTTGAGCTTTATTAACAAAAATGCTCAACTTTGCGATGTCAGCTTACACTCATTCAATCACAAACTAAAATTTATGTTATAAATAAATTTAGAAATTATCTCCTGTTTACCTCCGTCTGAGTTTTTCCCTTGGGAAGCTTCACTTGCGACGCGTGTTTTACGAGTTTCCCACTGTTTGTCGTAAATTAGTTGTCTTTCGGGAGATTTCACATAGTTTTTGTTAGATTGGATCAAAGTGAATTTTAGCTGTCATTAATAAAACATCCCTGTTAGCTAAATTCACACCAGATTGTTAGGCTGCAGTTACATTTTTAAAATAGCTCCGTGATAAGAATAATAAGAGTATGAAAACTAGAAAAAGTTACTTGAGAACTTTTAATTCTTGTTTTACAGAAATTGATTACTTGGTCTGACCGTTTTTGGTTAATATAACTGTTAAAACAAATATAACTATAAAACGAGTTCCATTTAAACTCAAAGTATTTTACATTAAATTGTCGGAAGTTTAAACAGCTATAATTTGTTGAGGGGTGACTAGGTATACCGTCCGTCTCAAAAGTTTTTTTTCAATTTCTGTGTACTTTCTTTATCTTTGGTGGGTAAAAGAAAAACTGTAAAAATTTACCTTTAGGACTGAAATCAAATCTGATGAAACACAAGTTTCCAATGTATTACCTTTCAAGCTGATTAAAACGTTTAGAGCTGAGATTAGGACTATTTACAATGTTAAAGTGTATTCAATTTCAAGCTAGAGTAAAATATGCAACCCAAACAACAAATTTCTTTAGTAACTGGATAAATAAAACAAAATTAAAGAAATATAGATCAAAGAGTGATGGGTTTTTGACTCTTATGTCATAAAATTGTTTGTGGTTAAGGAAATTTGTCAAACTTAATATTCTTTTTACAGATTTAGGTAAAGTTGCAAAGATTTTACAATAAACCATGATTTAGAATTGAAGAACAGTAACAAAAGTTTTATTGAACATAATATAAATAACTGAACATACTTTAAAACAGAATAATGACTACTAGTACCTAATAAAAACTAAGAAATGCAGAATTTCGATCTTGTCAGATTTTATGATTTAATAACAAAATGTCAAACATAAAACATAAGAAGCAAATTCCTCTTTGATTTCACTTCAATTTTATTTAATTTTATTTATCCAGTTACTAAAGAAATCTGTTATTTGGGTTGCATATTTTACTCTATCTTAAATTTGAATACACTATAGGATTCATACAATTATGAATTTTATATAATTTTATATTAAAAAATTATGAAAGAACTTACCGTTGTCGTGTTATAATTTAACGGACTTAAATAGGTATAATGTGTGTAACGACAAAGTTTTATCAAGAAACTAATAAGCAATAAACACATACAAGTTTCGTTTGTATTCAAATGAAACGAGTTTTTAAAAAGATTTTTTGTTTTCCCTGGATCTTTATTTTAAACCAGCGGAAGTAATGACAATTATAATACACAATAATATAAATGCTCATTAGAGCTTAGATGTAAACTTAACTATGAACTGATCAAAACTCAATTAATCTACTGTTTAAAACTCTTTATATATGATTCTCTTATCTAAATAAAATATTACTAAGCAGTTCCCACGAGAAGAGTAATACAATATTATCTGCATGATAAGCAATTCTCATGAGAAAGTTAATAATAATAGTATTCTCAGCAGTTCCCACGATAGATAAGACTTTATTCTTATCTTGGAATGTAATATGATATTATCTGCTTGCTGATAGTAAGCAGTATTTCTACGTAACTTACAGGCATTACAAATGGACGACATTTTGTAACAAACCATTTTTTTCAATCAAAAACTCACGCATGGCATTTCTCCATATAAACAAATAACAAAAAAATTACAATAAATTTTATACTTATGTTAATTATTACTGCTCCCGGCAGAGACTTCTTACTAATTCAAATTATGCTCAGGTCTCGTAGGTGTTAATCCCAAAAGGCTTACAAAACTTTTTGTTGTTTAAGCAGCTTAACCTTCAATTTAAAAAACAAAGCAAGTGGATATTCCATCACGGAAGAGAGACGCTACAACACCACCTCTTCGGGGTTGTCAGCTGGGCACTTCTACCAGAATGGGTTAAGGCTGACAAATACATTCTTGAAGTACGGGTATTTCTCTACAAATCCTGTAAATTTCACCTGGATGTTATGTAACGGACGCGAAATACTGATGAATTAAGTTCGATGACGGTCAAAATATTGCGGTCGCCGCTTGGACTATAAGTATTTGGTAATAGTCATGAAATTTCAGGAAGTTACTTTGGATAGTATTCTTTATTTATAAAAATTATTGCCAGAATGTTTCTCCCCTACTAAATGTTGACAGAACGCTGTAAATGTTTATTTAAAAAAATACCATTTTTGTTCTTTTAAAAGTCTTGAAATTTTGACAGAATAAATAAAATATATGTAGGATAAGTAATATAAGAAGCCAGAACAAAATTCCATCACGAAAAAGAAACAAACCACTAAATTTTTCGACTTTTTTCGGTTTTTGTTCAATAACTCTTTACCGGCACGTCCTACAAAAAAAATCATAACTTGCAGAGCAGACAACTTTCCACAATTTACCCCTGTAACATCTTTTTCTAAACCTCATACTTACCGAAATGCAGAGCTCCAATGGCCCAAGACTTCGATAGTTACGGAAAACTATCAAAAAACACAGTCTTTGTCATTTAATTTTGATCTTTTAGGATCATATAGAGTATCACCTACATCCCTTTTTATAACGAAGGTAAAGTCTTCAATGTCTTCATTCGCTTAGGCAATCATTTGATAAATGATAGAAACCTCTTCTTCCTCAGTGTCATCCTCGCTTAGAATAATCTCAGGAACAATTTCACATGATAGTCCAGAACAATGCTTACAAATTTTAGCGCACTTTAAACCAGCCTTTCTGCAACTACAGGCCATAGTGCTGGTGCTGCATTTTTTGTAGTTTTCACCGAAGTCAGATCTTGTGTACTTGTCGTCCAACCCCAATCCAAAGGATTCTTTTTTCTCCCCAACCATGTTTGGATTTGATGATAGTTGCGGACTGCCGTGATGCGCCTTGTGTTGATGTCAGTTTGTCAAGGTAAAACTTAAAGGTAAACAAGGTAAAATACCTGCCAGTGAAGATCATCTAGTGTTTGAATACTGTCAATAGTGTCACAAACGGAAATTATTTCGAATTACATAATTCATAATATAATATATATTATTCCATTAGTGCAGATGTTACGCCAAGGTTACGTTCATATGTACAAGAGCGACCCACGTTATTCAGCCGTCTGCAGCAACGACTCACGTTGTTCGACCATCTGCGCGGCCAACTGCGACCACGCAACCCACAACTGGCCATTTATCCAACTGCAAGCTGCATTCCAACTAACCTACGCTACTCTCGTCTATGCTGGCAGCCCACGTAATTCACAACCAGCTGCACATTCCTTCAGAAGAAACCAGCACACTTCCGCTCAACCCACAGTTTGGTGACTGGTACAGCCAGCTCGAATGCAAACTACCCTTGTGGGTGCAGGCTTGTGCCTGCAACTAGGAAGCGTGAGCTTCCATACTTGGAACACCAACCTACTGATTCACACTACGATGCTAATATCTTCCGCGTTCAACAGTATATAAATCCGCTTGTTTGGCTTAAAAGGCAGACTGTGCGAAGACTCGGAAGAATCCTCATCAAGAAACAAGCAGGTAAGTGATCTTTTCATTAATTAATAGTAGAGGGTCTACATTCTGGCATGCTGGGATGCTGAATACCTGACCCTCTACTGCTTAACTCTGCTTAGTTATGGGGGAGCTGTGTGAAGGCTCTTTCTCGCTTAGTTCTGCTTAG
This sequence comes from Agrypnus murinus, assembly GCA_929113105.1. NCBI lineage: Eukaryota > Metazoa > Arthropoda > Insecta > Coleoptera > Elateridae > Agrypnus > Agrypnus murinus. Next base: position 119,312,837 of record OV816026.1, read on the forward strand.
TTAATAGATAGTTGTGTCAAGTCTCTCTATGTGTATACGCTTAGTTTGCAGATTTCGTGCTAGAGCAGGGTGGTTCCGACCATCTTCATGATTATGTTAGATTTAGGAGCACATGTACGTCCTCACACTGTATAACCTATGCTTGTAACCTTTTGTATGCTATTGTTTTATTGTTAATATATAGTTGTTTTTATGACTTGTGTTTATTTTCCTTTCTACCTCTGACTACGTCACGAAAACCCCACGTGACAGTACTTATGTCCCCATCGTACAAAGCGACAAGAAATTTCTCACTTGCTGCAGTAGTTTGGTTAGAAGCAGCTTCTGGGTCTCTGAATACACGGGCTATGTTAATTAAATGAGGGTGTGTCTGAAAAGCGCTGCAGAATTTTGTCTTCCCTTGTCCAAATGGTATTCCATATGAACCTAAAAGATCAAAGTTAAATGGCAAAAGCTGTGCTTTTTCTTTAAAGTTTTCGAGAATTTTTGTACCGGAGCTCTGTACTTCGGTACGTATGGGTGTTAGAAAGAATGTTATGGGGATAGATTGAAGCAAACTTCCTGCGCTACAAAAGAAGTTAAGAATGATTTTCTTTATAGGACCCAATAGTAACAACTGGGCGCTGGGCAAAAAAAAAACTGGGCGCTTATTTGAGGTTACATAACTTTTTTTGTGAATTTTCTATTTATAGAACAGGCTTTTGATCTACTAATATATTATCGATACACAGTAGCGTCGCCTACCTCATAATTTTCAATGAGGCTTTGAATTTAAGATTCTGAATTTTCATTATGATTCATAGAATAACAATAATCTAAACCTCTTGCCCAGATTTTTTTGGCTGTAACTGTACTTGGCGACTGGGCTAATACATATATCTAGCCCGTTTTACTCTCCTTATACAATCTCTCTCTAACCCGCAGACAGCTATATAACTGTTTCGCTCGCACTAACATAGGAACGTTTATCGCTCTGGCAGACAGTTAGTGATGGAATTTTGTTCTGGCTTCTTATATTACCTATCCTACATATATTTTATTTATTCTGTTAAAATTTCAAGACTTTTAAAATAACAAAACTGGTATTTTTTTAAATAAAGATTTACAACGTTCTGTCAACATTTAGGAGGGGGGGAAATGTTCTGGCAATAAGTAACCTCCTGAAATTTCATGGCTATTACTTTAAATAAATTGAATCATATTTCTCACCCTCTTAGTAATTTTGGGGTAATATACCCCGGTCGCAGGGGGCTGCCAGAATCGACTTCTAGTGTTCAGCAGCTATATAAGATTTAGTACCAAAATTTTTATGACAGTTAAAATGACAACCCGAAATACGTTGCTGGCTCTTTCTCTATATTCAATTATTTACTTTATTAATTGATTAAGTGTTGTCATGGCTAATAAGATTTTAGAAAAATAAATTCTTTGGAGAATTCTCACCTATTTCTTCCACACCAGTAACAATTATAACATCTGATGAATGATTTTTCTCCATTAAACTGTGCTTAATAATTCTTGCATTTATATTTATATCTTAGAAACTATTTAACACAGAACGTTAAAGTGGGGTGTTTTAAACAGTGTTCAATAAGATCTACAACTTTTATCTTGTGACTTTTCCGCTAAAATAATTAAGGTAGCTAATATTTGAGAAATTGTGTTTTCACATGGTATTCTCCTATGTAACAAAATCGAGAATACATCCTGTATATCGGTATCGGTTAGCGGCCAAACAGTCTACTTAGAATGTGCTCGAACGAATGCAATCGCACTCCTTCGAGTCTATCGGTGTCTTCTTGACTTCTCTCCCAACAAAAAATGTACATCCCCTACTAAAATCTAAGAGGGGCGTGTGTTACAACCAACCATACAATATTCTTGCGTCAATAATTATCAATGATCGATTTAGACGAACTGTTCTTTTATGTTTTTTAAAAGGTGCAAAAAACCCTTTAACTCGAAAATCAGAACAAGCTTATCAGAATTCAACCCAACTACAGAACTATAAAAATGGCTGGCAAAACATGAATTATGTTCTTAAAAACAATTTGTTCCTTTCATTTGAATATTTAATATTAAGCAAAGTCTCAAACTGACATATGTTTGCTTAGAACGAATTATAGATTGCTATATATTTTAGACAAAATTTATTAGAATACTATAAGAATTCGCTTTTATTTTGTGCCTTTTTACAATATGAGAGACAGAAAGTGGTTTGCGTACGTAAATAAAACATCTGTTTATGCAACATTTTAGCGTTTAGAAAGACGGAGATAATTTCTTTTTATGCTGCGGTTGAGAATTAAAACAAAGCGAAATAAATATCTTCAAGTTTGAGCTTATTACATCTACACAGATATAGCCCAAAATAGTTGAAGCAAACTATTTATGGAAGCTAATTATTTTAGTGTAGCATTCGCTCTAATTAGGCTTCTATGTAATTATAGTAATAACCACCATATAATGCTATTATGCTATTATACATTACATATGAAGTAATAAGGATTAATAATTAGCTTGTTTCACTATACTTGACTAAAAGTTTTATAGCACCTTAGGATTATCGAGTTTGTGAACGACTATTCATATCAATGATTTGCTTGGTGTATTTGGTTTACGATATTAATTACTATTTAAATACCTACCATTATTAAAGTCCATATAAGTATGTATAAGTTGAAATTTATGCATTTTCATTTGGATAGCTCCGGTATCAAAATGCTTTCAGTTCCTAGAGCATCACGTCAAAGCTGTTAAATAGCTACGCATTATTGAATGATTTTTGAATGATAATTTCGTCCAAGTACATTCGACATGCATTTTTAATGTAGATTATGATAATTAACTATACTTCTGTATTACAAGCACATATATCTGCATATATACTTCAACGAACGAAGAACAAGAGTTTGAAGTGACTTGAAGTAAAGTTATTTGCAGTTTACATTGATACAGACAAAAGTCTTCACAGAATTATTTAAAATACGCAATAAAGGCGAATATTGTCAAAGAATTTTTATTTTTGCAACATTAGACTTTTAAATGACGTCGAGTTTGGTAACACGTGTACGGATTCCGACAAGTGAAGCCGGCTGCGAATATTGTACTATGCTAATAAGCACATTCTTACAGGAAATTTTGACGAGAGTTAGAGGTATTACCGCTTTCGTGTCTTACATCAATCTGCAAACTTAATGTCTCATCTTAAAGTCAACTTTTCATTTTTATAAATCCCGGAAAGTAAGAAAAGCATTAACGTTTATTTGTGCACACTGTTTGAAAGATTTAAAAATAGCTATTTCCACACAGAAGAGGGGTAGGTATTTCTGTAGAATTCACTTTATCTGCAATCTGATCTTCTTTGACAACAACAATAGGTAATTCATTTACGAGTATAACGAAACATTTACAATCCCCTTTGATCGCTCCAAAATGGCAACCCTCCAAATTTTATTTTAATTAGCTGTCAGCATTCGGTCTACTCCGTCAGCATAAGCTGAAAAGCGAGTCTGGAGAAGTGGCGGAATAATACGTCACTGTTTCAGAGATTAATATCTGGCAGTGTCCTTAATCTGTTGCAGAAAACTCGTTAATCTTCACGATAAGAAACAAAGTCATTAAATTCTCTATCGCGGATAAGCTTGCACTTCAAATAGCCCAACTTTAACCAGAAAAGTTTTACCCACTTTTTGTTGTGTCTACTTAGGGAATACAGATGGGAGTAGCATAACAATAATACCTGGGAGTTGAGTCTGAGAATCACCTAAATTTATCCGCTATTTAGGTTATTTGTTTTCGGACGAAATTAGCAAAGCCGGATTTGATAAAATCCACTTCGAGTTTTGTGTGATACTTTTTAAAGCGGGGTTGGCAATTTCCTCAAATCCCATAAATTTCTTCAAATGCTAAACGCATTCTCTCGCAAATATAAAAGCCTACAATTTGAACGGCAAACAATCATGTTTGCTTTTGCGTTAGATTTGCAAACAACTGGTCATTTTGAATGACAAAAAATCCTTTTGTTAACAACTCTTCATCTACATTTTGTTTTTGTTATTCGAAACCCCTTTTTTCCAATTAAACTAGAGTGGTCGCAGATTCAAATCCGCAATACAACAAATAGTAAATATTTGTCAGGGTGTAACCCCTACTACTCATTGTTGTTTTTATTTCTTTTTCTCTTTTCTGCGGGTATTTTTACTCATACGTTCTGCATATGAATAAATTGAATTAAAATTGATCACACAGCACGTATGCAGGCTAGCACTCTTTTAGTTGGTATCGCATTTGTGTAACAAAATGTGGTAATAATCAAACACCTATCGTGTTATTAAATGTGTTAATTGATAATATGCAATAAATAATAGCATCATAACTGTATACACTTATTATACTGTATATTAACTTATGTAAGATATCGCAGAAGAGTTGTCGTTGAACGTCTGCTTCCCTTGTCGAATCAATTTTTTTTTAAATAATTTACATAATGCTGTCCCAAGCAGATTGTAAATAGACTATCTTTGATAATAAAAAAATAAATAATAGTTATTTATGTACCAAGTGCATTATGAGGGCGAAACCCAAAGGTTTGTAAGCCGCCCGAGGAGTAGAATCACCAAGTACACATGTAGTGCATGTGTTGTATACAAAATGTTATGTCGTACTATAATAATAGATCAAAAAGTTTTAATAAAATTTACGAAGTAGTTTATGAATGCTGTATCTAGTGAATACAGTGTCTTCATCAATTTGCTGTGAATATTATCATAGTAACTCATAATGCCCGCTAGGGTATTATAATACATAATGTATCTTGTATTAAAGTTATTAATAAACAATAATGCACTAGTAAAACATAAAATAAATAACTTTTGTCGTTATGATATCTGCAGTATGAATGCAATTTTTTTATATATAGTATGAGCAAAAAGTAACTCCATCAAAGGTGCCTTTGAAATTTTGAACTCATGTGTATTATAACCAGAAAATTACACAAAATAATCCTAGTCCTATGACAGTGACAGTTGTTATTAATTTTATATAATTTTCTGGTGTTATAATACACATGAGTTAATAATTCCAAAGGCACCTTCGATGGAGTTCCATTTTGTTCATACTATATAATACTAAGTGTTCAAAGTTAAATACATCAATTTTCGTAGCGGTAGCACAAGAATATTTTCAAATGCAACATGCACGAGTAGTAAAACACCAGGACAATTTCTTAAATAATTTTAAAACGCATGAATGAAAAGAAAATCACTTAATAGAATTATTATCTCATTATCTATGGAAGTACTTACAAACTTAAAAGTTTGTAAATACTGTTTCTCAGTTGTTTAAAATTGTTGTTTCCACCACTAGTGAAAATTGCCGAGAAAATAGTGACTGTTGAATAGTGAAAAATCTCGTTGTACTTAATAGGGTGAACGGTCAAGCAATCATTCGAGGTGTCGGGCATGCACTAGTATCCGAGACTAGACCAGGATGACAGAGACCTGGGCTGTCGTTCGAGCTGTCGGGCACGGACTAGTATCCGAGGCTAACCTGAGTGCAGACCACATGGCGTTCACCCTTAGAACTGGCTGATATACAGGGTGCCCATTATGTATGGAATATAGTATATCTCGGTAAATATCGACTTTATAAAAAAATTTGGTAGATAAAAGTTGTTTAACATTTTATTTTCCATAATAAAATAGCATTCAATTGTTTTTATTTCAGAAAACAAATGAGTAATGAATAACACTTTAATTTTTTTAAATAGCAATGTACACTTTAATTAGGCTCATTTGATAGAGATTTTTTTTCTCTTTTCGATGACCTAAAATCTTAGTACCCTTATATCAGAAAATTTTCGAAAAAAACGTAGAAAATGTTTATTAAGTTAATTTCACCAATAACATGAAGCTAGATATCCGAGATCTCTTTCATTTGTCTTAACAATTTATTGTAGGCTTTTATTGTGCTGTCACAATAAACAAACTTCTGTAAGTTTGTTTATTTAATTAAGTTGTTGGGACATGAATAAATAAAAATGGTGCATTTAACAGAAACTGAACGTATAGAAATTTTAATTATGGTCGGTTATGGGGATCACAAACGAACACAATTAGAAGTATGTGAAATTTCTAATGAGCGTTATCCACATCGAGAACCAATCACCTAGTCAGTAGTTAGCAAAACCTTGAAACGGTTTAGGGAAACTGGCAATGTTAAAGATCTGGTGAAGACTGGTCCGCAGAGGTCTGCGACAAATGAAGATAAAAAGCTCGATGTTTTAATAGAAATCGAAGAAAATGCAAACATTTCAACTCGTCAGTTAAGTTTAAACCATGCGGTAAGTAAAGGTTCAATACAGAAAATATTACATTTAGAAAAATTACATCCGTACAAACCGACTTTATTGCTAGAATTATCCGAAGATGACTACGATCGACGTGTTGAATTTTGTGAATTTATGATGGAGCGAATCAACGACAATCCAAATTTTCTTAATAATATTGTGTTTTTTGACGAGGCTAAGTTTTGTTTAAATAGGCATAATTGTCGATATTGGGCCGCTGAAAATCCCCATTGGATGATCCAAAATCATACCCAAACACCACAAAAATTAAACGTACGGGTGGGAATTTGTGCAGATCACATAATTGGACCTTTCTTTATTCGTGGTACTCTAACTGGTGACCGTTATTTGCAATTATTGCAACAGCAGATTATTCCAGCTTGCCAAGCAAATCTTGATGAGCATTGGTTTCAACAACATGGAGCACCGCCCCACTATCATTTAGATGTACGCCGATATTTTAATGTGGTATTTCCGGCCCGTTGGATAGGCAGAAGAGGATCTGTGGAGTGGCCTCTCCGAACTCCGGATCTTACACCTTGCGATTTCTTCTTCTGGGGATATTTAAAATCAAAAGTGTATACAAACCGACCCCAGAATCTGGCCGAATTAGAGTAACGAATACAAAATGAAGCTGCAGCAATTTCTCCCAGATCGCTCATAAATTCTTTTCAAGCTTTTTGTGATAGGTTGGGCCACTGCCTTGCAGTTAATGGTGACCATTTTGAACACTTATTGCCATGAAAACCATTTTATTGCTAATTTCGTTGTGTCTTCAAGCTTTAAAAGAGACGTACATAATTTTCTGTTCAATTGTTTTATTTTGTTTTTTGTTCATTTGTTTTGTTTTGTACATTATGTAGATGCACATCTGTTTATTTTAGGGTAATAATTCGAGATACTTTACGATCTCGGATATCTAGATTCATGTTATTGGTGAAATTAACTTAATAAACATTTTTTACATTTTTTTCAAAAATTTTCTGATGTAAGGGTACTAAAATTTTAGGTCATCGAAAAGAGAAGAAAATCTCTATCAAATGAGCTTAATGAAAGGGTACATTGCTATTTAAAAAAATTAAAGTGTTATTCATTACTCATTTGTTTTCTGAAATAAAAACAATTGAAGGCTATCTTATTATGGAAAATAAAATGTTAAACAACTTTTATATAACAATTTTTTTTATAAAGTCGATATTTAGCGAGATATATACTATATTCCATACATAATGGGTACCCTGTATAAAGTGTTTCTCGACTATTATTGTTGCTAAGGGAACTTTGCAAACAGGAGTACCGGTGTGGGTGGTGATTGATTCTCGCCGGTTACAGACTTAGTCTGATGGAGGAGAATCTAGTCAGGTTTAACTCGGTTGGGGGAGACCCCGCCAGTCCATGAAAACCAGCAAGCCACCAAATAGGTGTGTTCGGTGACAGCAGTATGACCATGCTACGGCTGTGCAGTTCTAGTCTTATGATTCAAAGAAACCGTCTAAAACCACTACAAATAACGGGTGCGATGCGAATATCTAGCCTTTCACGATCAAGACACTTCACCTTAAAGGGTACATGACGGGATTCTGCCTAGGAGGAATTAAACGGAGCGCTGACAAGGGTTCACCAGACCCATAGCATGGTAGGTTGAGGTGGCATAACCTCCAAGCCCAGCCACAGTGAGGTTGGATCCGGCTGCGCAGTGAAGTCCCACTTATGTTGTGGGAGAAGTCCGCATGCTGGACTAGGGGCCCATATCTTTAGAGAAGGAACCCGACAGGTGAGCATGGTTGTAGCTCTGGTACTGGCCTGGATAGCTAGTTGGGGGGTGGATAGGTACCCTCGTTCCCACTACTGTGAACTGGTAGTGCTTGCAATGGCGAGTGCGCGTTAATTGAGCGTATCTCAATTATTTATCGTTATCGTTGAAGGAAACGTGCGTGAATAAGTTAACGCAGGTGACGCACATTAAAATTATTGTGGATAAGTACTTAATTGCTACTTGTCCAACTTATATTGTTACCCACAAAATGGGGGACCATAAATGGTAAACTGTAACAACCTTGAACCACAGTTAAATCTGTCGGCTGCCAGCTAACTAGTGTGAGGTCGTATGAGACTCACAAGGGATCTGTAATGGTCACTAAGAGTCTAAGGCTAAATAGTTTTAGAAAATACTGACAATATCTATAAAGGAACAACACATTTGCGACTACTTCCAATGTGATCGAGGTTTCCCAATATACTGTACCTCGATCGCTGCATGCTGTGAAACAAACCACAGATAACACACACATAATTAACACGTCGCCAGATAAGATATACAGTGCTTTATTACAAAATTAAATAAAGTGTAAAGATACTTTAATGGGGCTGAAAAACCTTGGCAAAAATTGTCTTGTAAATACCGTATTTACTCGAAAATAAGACCACCTTTTTTTCCTAGATTTTTGCTCTAAAATGTGGGAGGGTCTTACATTCGAGTCGGGTCTTATAATCGAGTATAAAAAGATATATTCAATAAAATGTGAAAACAATGAGTGTAACTGAGTAATGTTTACTAGTATTTATAATAAAAATTGTATTACAATAGAATAACATCTAAAATAGCGTTCTGTTGTTTAATAATATAACATCTCGCCAGGTTGTCTGCATTTTAGCCGATATTGATGCATGTAAACCTATGACGCCATTGTGAAACCCGCGATAAGCAAAGTTTATTGACTGAAACAACTACAGTAATTACGAAAATTATAAAATCATATACAATTATTGTTAGCTTAGCACCTAGTCAGAATGGCCGTTGTCGTCATCACCCTCTGTAAGATCGTTATTAACCTTTATAATATATTTTTTTATAACAATGGTTTTACAAATTAAGCTTGACAACTGACAGAGTCGATATTAGTGAAAAACCCAGTGATGGTGAAAACATTTCTAAGAAATTCAAGTAAGCCTTTCATAGTACCGTCCGAAGAATTGTAATCTCTTAAGTACCTACCTAACTATTAACAATAATAGCACCTTAATCTTTGCAGTAAGTGTGCAAAATCTTATTATCTATTGGAGTGACATCTGACCACTTTTTGAATGAACTTCCTACAATTTTAGAAGTTTTCCTGGAATTCAGGTAAACTGCTTCCACAAAGGCTTTGTTTTCGCAAAGAGATAAAGGGTAGAATTTTTTCCATGAACATAACTAACGGAATTTGTTAATAAAATAAAACTGAAAAATGTTCAATATCTTATATTACTTATATTTTTAGGGGTCCAATATTCGCATACAAAAGCTTTTTTTTTAATTCGCTCCAAAATATAGGGGGGGTCTTATAATCGAGGGGGTCTTATTTTCGAGTAAATACGGTAATTAATAATTATGTACATAGAAACAGGGTAAGAAGGTATGTGAGCGAGAAAAATTACTCTGCACCTGTCTAAAATCAAAAGTTCTGATAGTTATTTGATTAACTTATACGGAGTGGGAAAGTGATTATACTGATATTAACGTGCTACACGCACACAGGGGAAAAACCATTTAACTCAGAAAAATTATACTATACTATTATACAATAATGTTTAATATACAGTAACTGTCGCTAAACGTTATTGTTGTTCTATACAGTTGTTACAATACATGTAGCGGAATGCCACCAAACAAGCCGAACGTTGCTTCATCCAAATGACAACCAGCAATTAGATAACTATAGGTGAGCAAGAAGATCAGCGGAATAATCCAAATAAAAGAAAGAAAGGTCTGTAACAAATAGATTAATTACAAATATGCACATGGTAAACTTCGAATAAGTACCTTTGATGGAAGGCGACCTTGTGATATTGTTATATCGCTCCCAAATACGGCTAACGGTGATTAATTAACGAAACCTGCTAAAAATAATTACACTATAACAAATGGAACGTGATAGAAAAGCAAAAAATACGAGCCTTAAGAACGTGTTCCTAACCTCCAAAAGATCGCTGTTAGTACCAATATAAATTGGAAGTCATCACCCAAAAATAACTTTAAACCTGCACAAATGCGATTCCCATTAATGAAAACAAGGTAAAAAGCAATGTAAAAGGCGATGCCACTAATACAGTCGACATCAACAAGCAACCGAGAATTACTTTCGATCAAAAAGGCAACTAAACAAAGAGAGAATACAAAAATCTCCTAACACTATAAAATATAACACAAAAGCATAGCGATACAGGGTGCTACGAAATTAGCACGTAACAATGTAAATGCTCAGTAAATAAAAATCAAAGTGAAATTTAACGTTACCTACTATAATAAACTAAACTAACTAATACAAAACTCCGCATGTTAACCATACCATCGGTAAGACCATTTCAATGCCAAAAACTAAATGTGCTAAGGCATTATTGTTTAAACACTCACCTCTGACTGCCTGAAGTTCTTCGAGACTTAGGATTAAGTCTAAACTAGTAACCTAAACATTATTTCTGTCATGTACGAGGTTGCAAGAAGAGCTTGATAAGGTTGCTCGATAAGCGACACTTGTAGCTCCATGTGAAGGTTGCAGAGACGAAGTGAGGTTTACTAGCAGAAAACAGTCGTGCTTCTTGCGGTCAGGTTCTCTGTCTCATTCCTGTATGCGGTCTAAATACAGTACCATACTTTGAGTACGTGGAAATTCTATGCTATATACTACTGTGTAAACAGCGAAGCGATCGTGAGCTATTCTTGAAAGCATCCCAAGCATGATGCAAGTATTGGTTTATGTAATCTTTACAGCAGCATTCTGCAGATGTTTCGTTTATTGATGAGATAGATTGTCTATTTACAAATATTCGTACTGCTTTGGAATAGAGAGCCACTTCAAAACGATTTAAAAATATTTTAAACGTATTAGTACGGTAATATGTTTAATTAACGCTAAAATCAAAAACTATTTAATATAGAGTGCATAATCATTTTACTTACTGTAAATGAACTATCCATAAATATCTAAATAGTATCAAAACCAAGCGTACATTATTTGTCACCCCTTCGATATAAAGCAAAGCTTCTCATTGTTCTAGACAAGCAATTATTCAGTTTTTACCATAAAACAATTATTATTACTTTTAGTAAATTAGTGTTGTTGATTTAAAAAGAAGAATAATCCGAAACCTCTTGTATAGTGTGAGCAGAATACTCGATTATAATATACAGTGCTCTCCAAAGACTAGCTTTTGATGTTTGTGTAGTGCATAGCACACTAATGCAAATTATTTGCGCTTTGTGATGTTAACTATAGCATAGTTATATGTGTATTTACGGTATATTTGACATGTTAAAAGGCAAAGGTGCTGTGTATGTAGATTCATTAAACATATAGGTAACCTCTAAACTTCATATTTCCCTATTATATGTAGTTAGACCTGAATATTAAATTAATATACTTTAATATTGAAAAGCTCCTTTTCTGTTTAGATGAAAAACGCGATTTATGTGAAATGTGTAGCAGTACGAAAATCGTTTACAGTTTATGTAGCTTATGCGGGAAATTCAAGTAGAAATGCATGTTATGCTTAGTATTTGTTTGAATTAAAATGATAGTGTTATATTCTAAATGACCTTATAGTTCTACCACTTTTCCACATGGTTTAGAAAGCAACAGGTGTTGCATAGTATAAATTTTATATTCGCTGCAGCTAATGAAAACATGCATTTTGTATTGGAAGTAACGAGATTGTCTAATCTAAATACAGAGCAATTTATTTATTTATTTGTATAATTTGTTTACTAATCACACTGGCTAAAAAAGGTTAAGCAGGTAGGAATTTATAATCCCTAAAATGCTTTTAAAAAAGTATAGTACTTCTCATTCAGTTATTTCTTAAAATCTTCACACCCTATTTTCATTGTCCAGTCCATCCACGTTTTTTTCGAATTTGAGGAAAAAGTATTTCTCATAAAAAAATTCACAAAAATAAACAGAAAAATCGAATTTTAAAAAATTCTAAAATAATCGAAACAGAAACCGATCCTGAGACCTACGCGTTACGAAGCAAGCACTTTTACACATCGGTCCACAGGAAGTAGTTGTTGAATGTGCCTAACGCGCCTATTAATAGGTCGCTATACTGTATGTCACGATATTTTCAAAAAATTATAAGTGGAACACTATGGAGCATCGACAAATGCCATACATTTTTGGCCTCTACAATCACCAAATAAATGGCATTTTCGATGTACAGGATGCATCCCCTGTCAAAACAATTTTATTATTTTACAAATACTAACATGTAAATTATATTTTATTGTATGTACCAAATGTATTTTACAGTTTGGAAAGTACATAATAGATGTATAAAAAAATTATTGAATAGTTTAAACATTTATATTGCAAATCAATGTTAATATCTACACTATACAATTAACAATATGTATAAATAAATAAATAATTAAAAAACAATGTACCAATATTGTATGTTATTAGAGCTAATGTTACATTTTATTTATACTTCACAATTAAATACTAATATAATCTTTTTAATTAACATAGATATAAGCAGTTTAAACAATGACTATAAAATTAAGAAATCATTTTGTCATTATTTCTGTTTATAAATATTATATTTATAAAAAATAATTGTTTATTTATAAAATATATTAAATGTTTTATAATTTTATAAACAAAGATTTACTCAATGTGCGATTAGAAATCTATCGCTCCCTGCATTCGAGATTGATGGCTGCAATTGATAAATGTCCATTTATCATGCTTATTTGTTTGTTTATTATTAATTCATTTTCGATTCTTTTGACAATATTACTAATTACAGTACATTAACTTATCCATTGATTAATATTAATTTATTTACGCATGTAAAATATGCTCAGAAATATAAACTTTTGGGCGTTGCAGTGTCGGAATCGTATAACAAACAGCATGGTTCCCACTACGCAATGCGATTGTGTAACTTAGCAAACAAATTCACCCATATTGCAGAAGATTGAACATTATGATTACTTTCGATATAATTCTTTTTGAAAATTTCTCTCAGGTACGTACGTATTATTAGAAATAGTTGTTTCATGCTTAAGAGAATTAATGACCTTTACGCCGATAAATTTCAGATCCGTTTTGGAGCGCCATCTTTAATAAGTTATGGCTTCAATTGAGACCGTCCATGGTGTCCATTCTATTGAAAATTACTGATTCACCTATTGTCTTATCGAACTGTCCATTATTAGAATAATTACTTTTTTCTCCAACCGTCTAACATGACACTATAATATCAAATTATTTTGTATAAGAAGTATACCATTTAGGAACTGTACAAAAATTAATCTGACGTTACCCGTGTCGTAATGTATAATATTTTTATATAATATAATATTTTATATAATATTTTTCGTGGTGCTCTAAAAAATTTTGTTTTATACCAATGCAATAATTGTAAAATTTTCTTTTAAATATTAATCATTTATCTGTTTCTTTCATAATACTAATACATGAAATTAATTTCTTAAGACATAAAGAAAAAACAAAAACAAATTCAACATTTTTATTAAAACCTTGCTGCTCGCAACAACGCCACAAAAACAAAAACCAATCCTAACCTTTTTTTATTTAACGCGTTAACCCATATCTCTAAGCATCGCCAGTCGACAGTTTTTCGAATTTCCAATGAAATGGGTACTAGGATTACGCGTTTGTGAATATTTCTTCACTATATTAATATTAAAATTTTTTCTTTTTATCTGGAAACACGAATTTCTTAAAAGATTTCAGCAAATAAAAGGTAGTTTAACGTTATATTGAAAAAACATGTTTAATTCATAAAAAATGCAATTTTGGGACTTGCCCGGAAAATTCCTTAATCGTCTGTAACAGCTTAAAATGAAGCTCCACGATCAAACGTCAATTGTAACAGAGCTTTTTACTTACTCCAAGTAATTTTACTGAAAATACTAAACACAAAATATTTCAACATTACAACTGAAAACCAAAAAACGATACTTACTGTACTTACTTATGGACCGACGGAAATCTCTTTTTTGTTGACAAATTATCATTCAGGGGTAGGTACTGGTTCCTTAAACTCATAGACTGCAAAGAAAAATAAGGTTTATTGAAATAATAAGAAATATGGGCGCCATTCACTTGAAATCATTACTCTATCATCGAATCCACAAGTGAAAAACTTTCCGATTAAATTGATTGAATTGAATAAAGCTAATCTTAACTAGTCAGGTTGACGTTAAAGCAGGTTAAAGTAACAGAATAACTTCAAGAAATGAATGAGCCAACATTATCACACCCATGTCCAGTTTTAATTCTCATTTATTCGTAGATTAAAAATTCTTGTTTTTATTAAAAAATACTATTTGTACTAATTAAACAGTGCGGCACCTTATTCGATACCTTACAAACTTCGACAGAATAACTACTATAAATAGCTGACTTTAAGGCTTTTTTGAATTAATTTTTTAATTAAGAGATGGTTATTTTGACAAATCTGTTCATTCAGAATTATTATTAATATTATGATTAGCCCGTGATTTATTATTCATATTATAAACTGACTGGTGGGAAAACTATGATTCCTCTATTTTTGTACAACAAATATATTGGTATAAACACAATGCAGTATCCTATTTTCGCAAGTCTAAAGCGTAAGCATGCATATAACTTAATCAACAAAAGCAAACCTATATTCCAATCTACATTATTTGACATTAATGTTGTTTTACATACGTCTCCTATGTTTTATTTAAGAAAAATAGAAAAGCTCGTCACTCTTCGAAAACAGACAGGTATTCTATACTCGTCGTATCATATCGGTCAAACTGGAATATGGATTTTGAGCTCAGCAGGTGGATTACCCCTGGTTCCACTATCAACCAAATTATTTTCTCCCAACGATAAATATTTGTTTATTAAAATTCTAGACATGGTAACTAAGGTAATTAATAAAAGATAACTAGGTAAAAATAATCAATTAAAATTAAAAAGAAATTGACTTCTAATATCAGGCTAACTCCGTTTCTGGTTAAATTTTTACTAAAAAATAAATAGAATCAGTTATTATCTTAAACTATATAATACCAGAATTATCTTAAATCTGATGAAATTTGAGTTTTCTTCTTTTGAAGATAACGATCCAAGTTCATTTTGGAAGGTTATGTTTTATTTTATGTTTTTGTCCAATATTTAATTTCAGTTAGTTGGATTATTGCATAAAGAACGAGAATGATTTAGGATTTTGCTTAGTTAAATTGTTTTATTTATATACTGCGGTGTTCTGAAAGTAAAATAAAATATGTCCACCGTTCCAAATATTAACATAAATTATATATGGTGGATTAAATTGAGAATACACCACAGATATTCTTCTTTATTCCTCTCAGCTAGCTCAGGTTTGCTCAGTAGAGCATAAATTATTTGAATTGCGAGACTCTTATTTACTTTTATTTCTGTAAAGGAAGAAAAACTTATATTGTAAGCACTAAAGCTCCTGCAGGCTGGACAACTGCTGCTAAAATCTGAATTTAAAAGAAAAGAACACTGGATGCTTGTATTAGCATCAATTAAACACATATGTAAAATTGAAAACACAAACTTTATTTAACAAACAAAAATAAAAATCCGAATGGAAAGTCAAAGTAAACAAAATGTTATTCAAAATAATACAATTGATAATTGAGAAATAAATTCTCAGGTTTGCTCAAACGTTAGAAATAGTTGTAGTGACCTGACATAGGGCCAATACGGTCATTCGTTTGAACAAACCAACACAAATGAAATTTATTTATAAATAAAAATGTTTGTCAAGTAAAAATAAATTTTAATTAAGAGCAATTTAGTTGTTTTATTTAATTGAAATCAAATAAATTCAAAGAATCTAATAAACTAAGCAAAATGAATTTTTATTATTGAGGATGAACTTTACAAGTTAATTATTATTCATGAAATTAACAAGAATCATTTATTATAACCAACCTTGTATATTACGAAATAATTTTCCTTTTTAAAAGTTAATCCTTTATTGGTAACACTGCGACGACCAATCAGCTGACTTCTTGTTTATAAAATTATCGATACAAAGATAGATGATGAAAATAAATCCACTTAGAGTTTACTTAAAACAATCATGTTCACTTTGTATTATTGTTGCACAATAATTAAATCTTCCTTTAATCCTTTTAAAAATGTTCAAGTAACACTTTAATTTATTTTAAACTTCTTTTCATATATGACATTTGCGTCAAAAACATATGGTTAAATATCTAATCTCAAATTAATTACAGATATTATCCGGAGCCGGGCATAGATTCTGCCTTGAACGTTTTATCGACTGATTTTGTTACAATTTGTCCCAGCTTATATAGTTTATGCCAGAATAAAAGAAAACTATGACATTTTTTAAAACAGCGGAACATCGAGTAAGCTTGTGACGTCATTAATCCGGCACAGCTGTTATTAATTGTCACTAATCCTAAATCTATTATTACAGGATTGTAACCCTTGAAGTAAGGATCAAAAAAGTATAATACAACCATTATAATACACCAATTACTGTGCTAACATTGTTTGTGTAGGTAACGAAAATCTTTTATTTATTATGTCACATGTTTGCTTAAATAATATTGTTTATTTATATTACAATCGTCATATTATAAACAAAATACAATTTATTTGAACAAGCACAAACAAATCTTACTGCATTTCTTTATTTGTTGCTCCCCTTTCGTAATCAATTTCATTTGTTTCTATGTTCAATAAATAAAATCTGTGTTCCTGCTTATATAGAATCAGTGTTGGGCGTAATGAACTAATCTTTTCAATCGATTGATTAGACAACTAAAAATTTAATCATGACTAATTAGTCATGACTAGAATAATCATGATTGAAAAATTAGTCTTAATCATGACTAAATAAAATAATCATCAATCATTTAATCATTAGTTTCAATCATAAATTGGTAACTAAAACACTTTTGTACAATTTCACAGTACAGTAAAATTATTATTAGGTGACACCCCATTGTTAACTCCCGAATGTACTTTTTTAAACATCCACAATTTAACGTCAATAGACAGAAGATCGTACACCCACTACTTTGTCGATTTTCAGAAATTTTAGTGCCATGATTTTGAACTAGTTATGGCCCAATTAAAAAAAATTTGAACCAACCACTATTCGTTAGAAATGAAAATTTTAAAGTGGGGGTGCTGGCTTGAGCTCAAGCTGGTCCAGCACCATATAATCCATTTTCAAAATCAACCCCTTAATTGGTAAATCACCCCTTGTAAATAAATCCACAAAAATAAAAAGCTAATAGAACCGCGCCATAGCGTTGCATTAATTCAGTTACTGATTGCGAGATAATTCATTTTTGGGATCATCCCCTAAATTGGTAACTACCCCCGTGAATAATATCGAATTAAAGATGAAAAACTCTGCCATAATTTTGGACCAATTAAAGACCAATGATGGATATATAACCCATTTTTTAAATCATGCCCTAACCTGATAAATCACGACTATCCTTATGAATAATGCCACAAAATTCAATATAGAAGAGTCTGAAGAAACTGTACTGTAATCTGGAACTAATGAAATGGTATTAGTAGATAGGCTACCTGCGTTCTGGGACAATCCTTATGGAAATTAACATGGGAAATCGCCAAGGTCCGATTTAGCGAAAAGATCACAAATCCAAGATGGCGTCGGCTCGCGACTCGAGGTCATCCGCGACTCGGTCCGGCGCGCGACAGCGCACACTTGTGTAAGATCTTGATATCTACACGATTTCATGTTAAGACAAGCTTGTAGAGCTATTATAAATACATATTATTTTAAACTTCAAACGTGTTTAAATTGTATTAAAATTGTTTATATTATTAACAAAGTGTATATATTCTTTCTAAGTGTTAACAACAAATCAAGGAAACCTTTATCATTAGTTTTATAACTTTCTTTTAAATACCGTTGCATAACTATTATAAATATTATAAACATTATTAGAAACATAGATCCGAAATATCAAACTAGAGAATTATATTAGTTGAAGCCTCCATAATATCACGTTTTCAATAAATACTAGATATAATTAATCAGCTTCATTATAAATTTAATAGAAAGCATTATATTTTTTTCAAGTCAATTCTTTTTATGAGAAACAGTTCGTAATAGAGTTTACTTTAAGGATACCTTATACCTACGCTTATTGAAAACAAATTATAGGCAAGCAGATAACATTTTAATAATTTTGATCTAATAAGGTACTAAACTGATTAGGACTCCTTTGTAAATTTATCAGGCTGAATGTAATTAGAAAATATACTTTATCGCTTACTAATTAGATTATTATATATGATGTTAACATATAATAAAGACACTAAAGTACTTTTAATAGTAGGTATTTGCCTATCAGAACAAGATATCATTAGGTAGGTCATTAACGCATTTGTGTATCTAGCAGCTTAGTATTATACATTGTATACCGCCTGTTCCGACACAGCCAACAAAAAAATAATCAAGATTGAACTTGTATGTATTACGTCATTACCGTCTAGAACCAGTAAGATCTATCCTGTTTATCGCGGTTTTGTCTAGAAAAAGACATTAACCTCATATCATATAATCCAACGAAATCATCAAACATGAAAAATCATAATGGGACAATTCATACTATACATATTTTATAGTTTTAAAACGAAACGCATTTTTCATATTTCTACGAAATATTAACCCGTATATCATAATCTGTTTATCTCAACTGTTAAAAACAAATAAATACCATCCCTTAAGAAGTTGACTTTTTTAGTTTTACCGTGACCCTACCTACGCAGAAATGAGGTTTTCTAATAATTGTAATAAAAATTTAACGAAGCTGAAAGCATCATAACAAACAGCATGATTACAACCTTATAGTAAAATGATCTGTATTACCTGTATGTACTGATGCTATTAGAGGTCGCATTAAAGAATCTCCTCTCTCAACATGAAGAAATCTGTATTATCGACGACCTAGGTAATGCTAATAGAGGGCGTCATGAAAAAATCTGTATTATCGACGACCACGAAAGTTCGATAAAACGTTTAAAATTTTGAATTTGTTATTCTTGAAGTCACCATAATGGATTTCCCGCCCTTGAATTTTATATTTCACATCTGACTAACCACGTGATCAAGACCGCTGTATTCTAATGAAACTTTCTACCCAAAGAGATCATGAAATTTAAAGAAACCAACAATCGTTAATGATATCAATGAGTTTTGCAAGCTCGACTAACCGATATATCTATGTCAGTAGCTACCCTTCGTGAAGGGCTTTCGGATCTCTATGTTAAGAAAATTACGTTAATATATACACAAACTCTTGAATGACGTTCAGCGATCGGAATGGTTTCTAACACTAATATGTATTATTATCAACGGCTGAATTAACTATTTAAAAAGAGAAAAACTAGTTCTAATGCAGAAAAATAACTTACCATTTGCGCTTTGTAATAATACCAGATATCACTTTAAATTAAAACATCTTAACCACCGCATCTCATCAAGAAGGAATATTACACTAATCATCTTTTTAAATTTAAAACCGCTCCTTATTAACACAGCTATACAGTACAAGGTACCGCGATAAACTGAACTCTAATACCCGGGTCTCGATGACAAAAGGGAAACAAACACCCTGACGCTATGTCTGCATGCTTTTAAAAAGGCCCGATTTGATCTCCAAATCACTAGAAATATGTGGAATTCTACCTGCTTAAAACTCAAAACAGGTAAAAAATTCTCCCTTTCTTAACGTAATGGTTCCAATGCTTTGCCGTCGTCAATATAATCTTTTTCAAACTTCCTTAAAGCTTTTTTGTGGACTTGAAATCGAGATAATTATCAGATTAAAATGCATCACTATACCCCAAAAAGGTCGGATTGGCTACCTGAGGCACAATAGCAGGTACTAATCATTGAACATTTAAAATCCTTGTACAGTAAAAACAAAAGAGTATGGTCGATGATGGTTAGGTTTTAACTTATTTCCTTTCCGAATCAAAATACTTAGATTTTCACATAAAATCTTTAGGGCGATCTGTCACTTTTCTTTTTAATAAACAAAAATTTGTTCCGACACGAAATTGCTTGATAGATGATATCAGAGATTTACGAGAACTGAAGTAACTTTAAACTTAGTATACTATCTCTCTCTCTCTAACACTTATGCTTAAATAATACTATCTTTGTCAGTATCATATTACTCATAAATGTGTAAAGTGGATCTTAGCAGGCGTTTAGTATTTTAACAATTTTATGCACCATCACATATAGGTTAGAACAAAAACAGAATTAAAAATAACATCCATTTATTAGAATAAAAAAGGTATTACATTTAGGGATGCATACGTGATTAGTAATTTAAATTAGATATATTGGCCTGCTATAGAATCAACTTAATTATTATTTTGTTTGTTAAAATGCGTCCTGTGTAAAGCTTTATAAACCTAATCCATGCGTTCGTTTTCCATCCATGATTGCTAATAACACGTATACAATCAACACCGGCTTAAGTCAACTTGATCAGAATAATAATTTTGATATTAAAAGAAAATTCAACGTGATTTACGATTTATTTCAAATGAAAAAGCTCACTCCAGTTTATATATATATAGCGTGTGTGTGTTATATAAGTCTGTATATATGTAATTTCAAAGACAGTATATGACAATAAATTATCGTGAGAGATCTATACAAAACGCGATATATATAAAATTAGAGCTAAAAATTAATCCTATATGGTGAAAACGCAAATATTCATGAAAATACGGGGTACATGATCGTAATCGATTATAATTTATATTATACAAAGGAGTAGGTACAATCGGTTTATGTTATGCTCCCTTCGACAGAATAATTATACTATGCAGGACGCCAAGTATGATTCCATGCCTACGGGTAATTACGCCGACTACGAATACTATGCAAACACGATCCAACAAGTTGAGACAAGTAGAAACCTGTTGAGCCGTTGTATTACGGGCGTTTTAATGATGATTTCCTCTTCAATAGGGTCTCCAGGTCGAAGAACACAAACGGTTCTTGAGTTGTGCCCCTCTAAAGTGTACAAAAATGAGTGATTTTGAGCATGTTGGCGTTTACGTTTTCCTTTATAACTTTTATTGTTCTTGCAATACTGAGCATAGACGTAGGCTAATAATATGACAAACAATACATCTATGAGATAGTTAACGATAGCGCTTCGAACATCAAAGAAAACGTACCGACAAGTACAGCGAGAACGGTCAAGCGTGGAACAATGAAGAAGAACTAGGTAAGATGTTTAAAACTTTGTATGTTTATGCTTATATTCATCAATTATTGTATTATTGTTTTAGCGTTCCATGATCTGTCGCAGCTTAGAAATAGGTTACAAAAATATTTCAACAAATTGCAAGTGTTACGTGATGATCTCAACTCATACTCTGTAATGAATAATTTGTCAAATAATATGTTACAATTGTCCATTAAATGTATAGCAAAATAAATAATATGTATATTTAAACATTGATGTTTCATTTACTAGCACGACTAAGGGTGAAGGAGGGTGAAGAGACTAGCATGACTAAGGGTGAAGGGTGACGAGACTAGCGCGACTAAGGGTGAAGGGTGAAGAGACTAGCATGACTAAGGGTGAAGGGTGACGAGACTAGCATGGCTAAGGGTTAAGGGAGAAGAGTGAAGGGCGACTATATATAAAAGGTAGGTTACAAAGCACAGCCGGTAAGTAGTCATCCTATGAGAAGGAGAGAGAGAGAGAGAGAGAGAGAGAGAAAGAGAAAGAGTTTCCGCTTAATGAAAGGCATAAAAAAATCCAATCCCAGAGTTAGCGCTAAAATTCAAATCTAGGGGGGCAAGGGAAATCCAAGATGGCTCCTTCAAATGACAAATTCAAAATGACAGATGCAAAATTGACAGATTTAATAGGTTAGGTTAGAACATGTGATGTTTCATTACATTATAGCAAAATTGACAGATTTAATAGGTTAGGTTAGAACACGTGATGTTTCATTTAAATTATACATGTATATCGCCCTTCTCCTTAATCATGCTAGTCTCTTCACCCTCCTTCACCCTTAGTCACGCTAGTAAATGAAACATCACGTGTTCTAACCTAACCTATTCAATCTGTCAATTTTGCTATAATTTAAATGAAACATCACGTGTTCTAACCTAACCTATTAAATCTGTCAATTTTGCATCTGTCATTTTGAATTTGTCATTTGAAGGAGCCATCTTGGATTTCCCTTGCCCCCCTAGGAAGCTAAAATAATAATAAAGTGGGGGTTAAAATATGTTTTGTGGGGTAAAGGTCGTCGGTAATGGTTACTGGGTTTTCGTATAGATTTGCATTTATTGTGATAATTGAATATGTTGGTCATAAAATACTGCGTTATTAGGTTGTCTATATTGGAGGCTAGCGGCTCCGGGGATATATGCCATCGCGGCCCGGCACACTGCCAGCGATGTGCATTCACCGGGACCCGCAACGTTGAGATTTATTTATTTTTAAATATTTTAAATTTAATGTAAATATTCTGACCTTTGATTCTTGAACTATGTTGATAATGATAGGCAAATCACTCTGGAAACGATTTACACAGACATCCATACACTATAAAACTCAAACTCAACATGAGGGGTTGATTTCTTGTATAATTTTTTTTACGTATAAATTGGGCTTAATTAGTGGGCAGCTAAGTGTAGAACGTAAATAGCTGTAGAGTAGCAGTCTGAATGACGATTGCAGCCTTAATTTCAATAAAAAACTTTTAGTTTTGATTAAATGATTAGAGTAGGTATTGCGGCCGTTGGCCAGCCCCCCTCCACTTTTCCCCCACTCAAGATGGCGACAGAGTAGGGATAGGGGTGGGGAGGAGTGGGGCTTAAGTGGGGGGTTAAGTGGGGGCTTAAGTGGGGGGCTAAGTAGGGGTCCTAAGTGGGGGGAGTGGGGATAGGAGTGGGGAAGCTGTCATTTTGAATCTGTCATTTACATATCCACCATTTTGTATCTGTCAGCGAGAGAGAGGGCGAGAGAGAGAGCCAGAGCGAGAAAGAGGGCGATAGCCATTTTGAATAGCCATTTTGGATAACCATTTTGAACCGCCATTTTGAATCTGTCAATTTTGTATCTGTCATTTTGTATCTGTCATTTTTGCATTTGTCATTTTTGCATTTGTCATTTTGAATTTGTCAATTTTTCAATTTGTCATCTTGGATTTACCGCCCTTAGATTTGAATTTTTAGTACTGCTACTGCCATCTATCGGGGACGTCATATGATCGGTATAGTAGATTTCTATACACCTGTAGATAGGCAACCTGCTACACTTTTTTTTATAAAAATGTGAAGCTAAGAAGATTCGAACGCTCGACCGTCTGAATAGAAGTCCATAGATTAACCCCTCGACCACGGAGCTTCTCTATTAAAGCATTGTAAAGGTTGTAATTACCTATAAAAACAGTCAATGTACATTATTGGTGATGATTGTTGTGCTATGATTGATTGATTGAAGGGTTAGTGTAATTATAATCGCCTGCGGCTATCCAATTGTCAACTGGAGGATTTTGATGATAATGATGTGTTTACAGATACATATTTAAATAAGAGTGGAATTAACCCTGTTAATTTTCGTAAATGTTTAAATATTATAAACATACATACAAAATAGACTAAAATCGGATTGCTTCGATCTTTACTTGATGAAGATCTATATTAAATGCAATAACAATAAAAATACTATTAAAATCTTCACTAAAGCATTTATTTAAAAATTAATTTTTTTGTTTCGCTACACAATAGCTTCTTCAGATAAAGACTGGTTGCCACTAAATTTATTCTGCACAGATGTAAAGGTAAAAATTAAACTGTTTGTAATTTATTATTAATCATATCTGCACCCTCTTCTACCCTAGGTGTAGAGGTATCGTTTAAATATAGTATTCTTGGTACCTCTACACCTAGGGTAGAAGAGGAAGCGGATAAGTAAGTATATTTTAAACGATGAAATATGATAGCCATACAACGATCGTAGGGATGAACATTGAGCTGTGCGATCTCACACACACACACACACACACACACACTTGTACATCTTGAACTGAAGACAGCTGATATTCTCATAGTAAGGTGTCGATGATGAAATCAAGATTTTAGTAGCAACTGATGAATAGAACTCAACCATGCTACTTTACTAGAGAACGTAAAATAAACGAATGTCTTAGTAAACAATAATTATACAACTTTATTAAACAAAATAGAATTTCTCACTGATAAAATATAGGTTATACGTGAAGCTCTCGATGTGATAGCTGCTACTCAATCGTTAAAGCATAACTAGTACTCTTTTCTTCATATTTCTACTAGAACCGGGGGCCCGAGCGCATACGGCGCGCGATAATTTATGAATTACTATAAAATAGGTTATCTAATAATCATTTTCGATTCACTATGTTTGAGATGCCAGATTAACGCAGTGGGTTGTGCGCCTGTCATTGACTCCAATATTCGAATCCCAGCCGCGACGATATTTTTTGCACTTTTAGAAATTCTGTATCTCAGAAGCCATAAAAGTAGGAACCATAATTTTGGTGTTATTTTGCTTCTCTCGGTGCCCCTAGCTTATATCTAGGTCGCCGCGTAAATTTGATCTTTCGTTCCCGAGATCACAATAACCAACAGACATTGGCGTTTTAATATAGTAGGATATTAATTATAAATAATATGTTTAAATATTTTGCTAATATTATGGTTTCGTAAGTGCATAACCTTAACAATTCCTGTCTTGTTTTTGTATAAAAACTCGAGCCTACTAAATGCCTAAAATTTACCTACCCTATTATCAACATGTCGTACAATGCAAACATTTCATATTATTATTAAAATTTATAAATAAAACAATAAAACAAAATTATAGTTTTTCATTTATTTCTATGTTAAACTAATTCTTCATATATGAAAGCACGGTAGCAGGATCGAGAATGCTCCTACCCTTCAGAAACGATAGTCTTCAGATCAGCTTCAGATCGGTACAACATACTGAAAAATTTGATAGAGTCAACATCTAACTCCGAATGTCATACAGAATCATCAGCTAACTCCTAAGTTCATACATGTGAGAATCAGTATTATATAACTCAGAGCATACACTACTAAACGTATTCTTCATATATGAAATAATAAAGTCAAGTTTGAGGTTGTTCATGTCAAAATAAATAGGAGGGTCTAGTTAGATCTTGAACCTCGAATAAAGCTGAACAAATAGTAGCTAGAACATATGTTCCATTTAGTAAGCGAGTGGAGGCCGTTAACTGGTGGAAAGGTGCAAAAATCAAAAAAGGCGATCACTTAAATCTGTGCAACAGAAATACCGACCTATAAGTTATTAAATTTAGTTCATCTCATAATAAGAAAGAAAGTAAAAGAATATTTCTTTTGTAAAAAAATTGTTACATTGCTGAATAGTAACTCTAGACCTAACTAAATAAGCGTTACCTCATTTTACAGGTTAAAAGTGTTGATCAGTTAAAATTATGAGAGAAACAAATACAAGCCGGGTTGAAGGCAACACGAGTACAAAAATTAAGAGAAATCTCAGACTGTGTTAGAGAGAAATTTGTCGGGGTGAAGAAATCACATCTGACTGTGATTGATTTTGACCTTCGAGTTTGGACAGCACAAAAACAGAAAGAACTTGATGTACTTAATTCCATGGTCTCTTAATCCTAAGAATCCAAAATTATAGAGGATAAAGCTGCTGTTTTTGTGCACGAGTGTAAGGAGCATGTGGAGACCATTTCTCTAGATTTTGTTTTTAACGCAGGTCAAAGTGGGTTTGTAAAGGAATTACATAGTGGAAGGACATCTTTAGTAAGAGCAGATAAGAAAGTGGAAGCGACTACTCACTCATTCTTATACTATAATGTCAAACATGAGATAGTAAAACCATAATACTTACAAACATTTTTACAGATACAGGAGTTTGCTTTAACAAAATGAATTACGCCATACCTATTGGTTTTTACAGTAGAAGAAAGTCCTAAATTATAAAGAGTTTGCAGAATTTCTTGCCGATCTTGCCGAGGCAAAATATATGGATCCGCAAGATCTGAAGCAACCTCTCATAGATTGTGGTGTACCAGGATCTGATCAAAAAACTGAAGAGGAATAGAAAAAGCCACCGTTACGGAAGTTTTAAAATAGTCTACAGTAATTCAGCTCAGTGATGTTAATCATTTCCGAAATAATTTAAAAATATGTAAATATCATGTTACATCATGATTTGCGACTGCTATAATTTTCTAGCCTAAATGACTTTTTTTCTGAACGTCTTCATCTAACGTTACGCAAGTAGACTAGCTGTCACCTGCTTGGCTACGCCCAGGCAATATCAGGTTTTCACCTGATCTTAATTCGTCCAAAAGTCAATAATAATTGAATAAATCCTAAAGTTTATTTTAAACAACAGATTTGTTTGGTCGGGTTTTAATCAACGTATTTACAGTTATGACGTGACAGAAGGAAATCATTACATTTGTTAATTCACTTGTTCATTGATTTTGAAGATTTACTTATACAAACTTTGTTGGCCCGTGGGAGTGAAACGAGTGCCTTCAATTGTAGTAGGCTGGTGGTTTATAATGAATGGGGTTTCTAATTATAGGCAAAAGTAGTAGGGTAATGTATGTTCTCCGACAGGAAGTGACGTCATAAGCACATGTGTTATAGGTAATATGTAAACAAACATGGCCGCCGGATGTAAACAATATGGCCGCCGGATGTAAACAAATATGGCTGCCGGAAGTGACGTCATACGTAAACAAAGCAGTTGATTTAAATGGTGGTATGCATGTAAACAAATAAAAAAAGTCGCTAGATTTGAAATGTAAAAACAAAGCAGCTGATTGGTTGATTTAAATGGCGGTATGCTTCTTAGTAGATAAGCCCGCCAAGCATATGTAAACATACAGGGTAACCAAATGCTATTTAGTTAAAAGTCACTAGATTTGATGTGTAAACAAAACAGCTGATTGGTTGATTTAAATAGTGGTATGCTCTTATTAGATAAGCCCACCAAGCATATGTAAACATACAGGGTAACCAAATGCTATTTAGTTAAATAAAAAATTACTAAATAATTCCCCAAGAAATGTAAACAAAGCAGCTGATTGAAATTGCGGTATGCATGTAAATACTCTTATTGGGTATGCCCGCCAAGCATATGTAAACATGCGGGGTAACCAAATGCTATTTAGTTAAATAAAAAATTACTAAATAATTCCCCAAAAAAAATGTAAACAAAACAGTTGATTTAAATAGCGGTATGCTCTTAGTAGATAAGCCCGCCAAGCATATGTAAACATACAGGGCAACCAAATGACATTTTAGTTAAATAGAAAAATTACTAAATAATTCCCCAAAAAAAATGTAAACAAAGCAGCCGATTGGTTGATTTAAATGGCGGTATGCATGTAAAACACATCCTATAATAAACCCGCCAAAAATGATATCACATATTTTATGAGCTAAAACACCCTAGTGCTGCCACCAGGTGTTTCTTATTTATAATATGTTTATTCATAATCAAAGGAAGTTGAAACCACAATTGAAAAGTTTATAAAGGCATTA
Organism: Agrypnus murinus; assembly: GCA_929113105.1. Classification (NCBI taxonomy): domain Eukaryota; kingdom Metazoa; phylum Arthropoda; class Insecta; order Coleoptera; family Elateridae; genus Agrypnus; species Agrypnus murinus. The sequence continues at coordinate 119,340,828 of OV816026.1, forward strand.
GAAATATTCAAACAGCTCCAGTTGTACAATCGTCTTTAAAAAAATGTCTGAGGATTTACATTGCTGTGAAGAAATGCCAAACACGCCGCAACCAACAGCATCAAAATCGACATCACAACCCCCAATTTGGGTGAGTTAGATTAATAAAAGGAATATACAACCATTGTTATATTAATGTTTTTTTGCAGACACCCAAAGAAACCGCTTTTTGTTTTGAATGCAAAAAATTTTTTTGTTTTTGCGAAAAATCTATAAATTATCATTTAGGTAAAACCTCAGCTAATAAAATTATTAAAAAAAGAAAAAGATAAATCAAACCAAAAATTATTACATGGCTTTTAAAACAAACAAAAAATCTTATTTTAAATATTGTTAATTTCATAGCTTATTTAATTAAAAAATTTATTTATTTTTAAATATTGTTAATTTCACAACATATTTAAAATGTAAAAATTATTAATCTCAACAAGGGTAGATGTTCAAATTATAATTTTAGAATAAAAGTGTTAATTTTACAGCTTATTTAAATAAAAAAACATTAAGCTAGAAAAATCTATTTATTTTTTAATATATGAATATACTACAAAGCTTTAATTAATTTCCATTTAAATCAAACCAAACTAATAAAACTACAAAAGAAAAAACATACTTCAAAACAAAAAATTATTTTTAGAATAAAATTGCTAATTTAACAGAATATTTAAATAAAAAGCATCAATTAGAAAAATCTATTTATTTTAATATATGAATATACCTTAAAGCTTTAATTAATTTTTTTCATTTCAGACTAAACCAAAGCTAAAATTATAAAAAGAAAACTTAATTCAAACCAGAAAATTGTTATTTTTTACTAACTTCAATTAAATAAAACTTTATTCATATATATGTATATAAATCATAGTTTTGTAGAATTAGTCCACACAGAAAAGATTGTTCCAGACAGGGTTGCACCCACACATAAATGTTGAAACGGTTCTCCCATTTTAATATATATGAATATATATGAATATACCTTAAAGCTTTAATTAATTTTTTCATTTAGACTAAAAACCAAAGCTAATAAAAATTATAAAAAGAAAAACTTACTTCAAAAACAGAAAAATTATTATTTTTAGAATAAAATTGTTAATTGCACAGCTTATTTAAATAAAAACCTGTAAAACTTTAATTGAAGAAAAAAAACAACCCAAATCCTTTGAATTTTAACTTTTTTTTATTTAAGCATATATGTGTACATATAGTATTGTCTGTGTGGGGTTAACCCACACAGACATTATGGTCCCTGATGCTGTTGCTAACATTAATATATGTTTATGTGGTTCCCCCAGCACCACATCTACAAAACTAATAGGTAGGGTCTAGAAAAAAAGAAAAAACATATAAGAAATTGTTTTTTAAAAAAGAAAAATACATACTTCATAGGCCGTCCCCTCAAGGGACCGCCTAACCCAAAAGGTTGCATCTAAAAACAAAAATAACAGTTAAAAATCACAATTACACAGAACGAAAAAACGCGTGGTACCTTGTTCAGTATTCATTTTGTTTTAAACGCGTAAAGAAGCTAGAAGCTAGAATTTGCAATAACCAGCATTGTTATCTAAAGAGGATGGGGTTTTCTTAATCTTTTAAATTTAAACCAAACTACATTATCGAATTAAAAACATCTTTAGAATATTATTGTTGTAAAAATGCTTTTAATTGTTAGGGTTAAACATTTATCATATTTAACAATGAGAAGCTCTAAGATATATATCAATAAAGGGTTATAGGATTAAACCACAACCTACATAAATTAAACAAACAGTTTACCTGTTTCAAGTTGTGATTTAAAAGATAAAAAATTAATATTAAATAGCAAAGACAGGATGCTTAAATGAAAAACCATATTTTGTTAATCACAGGATGCGAACGATGATAAAAATTGCACAAATTGAGGTAAAAAAATATATTTTTCTAATATTTTCCACACAATTCTAGAAAAACAATTTTCATATAAACAAAAAACATATAAATATCGAAATTATTCAATAGTTATTTAGTCTTAATAAAATTGTTAGATAACCTTCTAGAAAAAAAAACAAATACCTATAAGTAAATATGCAGCCGAAAACATTATTATATTTATCAACAAAAATATTGTGCAAGAATTTTCCTATCTCACAGATACAACCCTGCAATCTTCCACAAACCCTCAAGAATCATGTTCTTCAAGAATGGATCTCACATGTGTTTGAACTATGTTGGGAAGCATCACATCAACCTGAATATGAAAATCCTCTTTGGATTGAAGGTGCTTTGAAAGAAAAAGTATATCAACAAACAGTTTATGGACCGAGTGATATGGAATACTTTTCAGCATTGAAGCTTTATAAAGTTCCTGAAGAAGAGGTTCAAGTGGCTTGGTTACCCCGAAAAACAATTTTACATTATCAAGCATATCGTGTTTTCAATTCAACCAATAGTGAAGATATATGTTTTTCATGTTATATGAACAACATGTGTTTAAAAGACTATCCTTACGCTCATATTATAAACAACGTAAAAATATATCGCGATAATAGAAGGGTTGCTAAGATTTTGAAAGATTCAAGTAATTGGTGTTCCGAATGTTGTTTTAAATCTCTAACTAGAGTGAGAGATGTAGATTGTGAGTTTGATGATGATAATCTTGATGGTGAGTTTTCATCAATACCTATTAAACGCATACGAATGTCCACAGTTAAAGATGAAAACATGTCTGCATTGAACCGCTTTTCAACACCCTTAAATACAAACACGCCAGTCCATTTAAGGGAGATTTTAGCTGAGCAGCAAATTACTACAAATCATGTTGAGAGATCCACCGACCTTCTTGAAGGGGTTGCTAGAGAGATGGTTCCAGAAGAATCTGATGAAGAACTGTGGTAGTGGCGAAAAAACTTTTTTATTTGTATCATACATAAATAAATAAATAAACATATTTTTTCTAGATGTTCTTTTTACTTTTAGTAACAATAAGAAGATATTGGAGGTTTTTAGCGAAAATCTTGTTGTTGGTTAAGTAAATTAGAAAATTTTATTTAATAAACCCACATGTGTTGATATAACAACGCTCGATAAAACAAAATATTGATGTATGCCTTTCCCCACCAGTTATGTTAAAAACAATTTATTCCCGAGAACTGTAAGCTTCTTTATATGGATACAAATAGTTTGCCATATGAAATAACTGTTGATACTGAGTATGAAGTTATTAAAAACAACATTAATATATTGGGTTAAAAGCAAAAAAGGTGTGCAATTCAAATTTATGTGTTTAGATGTTATAAAAAGTTAAAGGAATTGTAAATCAAATTGTAAAACATAATTTAAGTTTGACTACTATTTAAGCTGTTTTACACAGATACAACCCTGCAATCTTCCACAAACCCTCAAGAATCATGTTCTTCAAGAATGGATCTCACATGTGTTTGAACTATGTTGGGAAGCATCACATCAACCTGAATATGAAAATCCTCTTTGGATTGAAGCTGCTTTGAAAGAAAAAGTATATCAACAAACAGTTTATGGACCGAGTGATATGGAATACTTTTCAGCATTGAAGCTTTATAAAGTTCCTGAAGAAGAGGTTTAAGTGGCTTGGTTACCCCAAAAAACAATTTTACATTATCAAGCATATCGTGTTTTCAATTCAACCAATAGTGAAGATATATGTTTTTCATGTTATATGAACAACATGTGTTTAAAAGACTATCCTTACGCTCATATTATAAACAACGTAAAAATATATCGCGATAATAGAAGGGTTGCTAAGATTTTGAAAGATTCAAGTAATTGGTGTTCCAAATGTTGTTTTAAATCTCTAACTAGAGTGAGAGATGTAGATTGTGAGTTTGATGATGATAATCTTGATGGTGAGTTTTCATCAATACCTATTAAACGCATACGAATGTCCACAGTTAAAGATGAAAACATGTCTGCATTGAACCGCTTTTCAACACCCTTAAATACAAACACGCCAGTCCATTTAAGGGAGATTTTAGCTGAGCAGCAAATTACTACAAATCATGTTGAGAGATCCACCGACCTTCTTGAAGGGGTTGCTAGAGAGATGGTTCCAGAAGAATCTGATGAAGAACTGTGGTAGTGGCGAAAAAACTTTTTTATTTGTATCATACATAAATAAATAAATAAACATATTTTTTCTAGATGTTCTTTTTACTTTTAGTAACAATAAGAAGATATTGGAGGTTTTTAGCGAAAATCTTGTTGTTGGTTAAGTAAATTAGAAAATTTTATTTAATAAACCCACATGTGTTGATATAACAACGCTCGATAAAACAAAATATTGATGTATGCCTTTCCCCACCAGTTATGTTAAAAACAATTTATTCCCGAGAACTGTAAGCTTCTTTATATGGATACAGATAGTTTGCCATATGAAATAACTGTTGATACTGAGTATGAAGTTATTAAAAACAACATTAATATATTGGGTTAAAAGCAAAAAAGGTGTGCAATTCAAATTTATGTGTTTAGATGTTATAAAAAGTTAAAGGAATTGTAAATCAAATTGTAAAACATAATTTAAGTTTGACTACTATTTAAGCTGTTTTAGAGATAATTATGTAAAATTGTTAAACCGAGAGATGTTAGTTGCAAATTTGATGTTGATAATCTCAATGTTGAGTTTTCACGCATACTACAAACCACCTTGAGAGATCCAGCTAAGGGTTTTGTTGTGAGGATTGTGTTAGAAGAATATTCTGATGAAGAACCGTGGTAGCGGCGAAAACTTTTTTATTTGTATCATTCATAAATAAATAAACATATTTTTCTAGATGTTTTTTTACTTTTAGTAACAATAAAAAGCCATTGGAGGTTTTTAGCAAAAATCTTGTTGTTGGTTAAGTAAATTAGAAAATTTTATTTAATAAACCTATATATGTTGATATAACAATGTTCGATATTTCAAAACATTGATGTATGTCTTTCACCAAACAGTTATGATAAAAACAAAATAAAAATAATACACATATTAAACAGACTTTTATTGATTAATTGTTTTACATATTTACTATATAATATTTATAACAACAATAGAATTCACAGCTTGTTTGTCCAACGGTTTGATATCGCTGTTTTAAGAAACACAACACTTCTAACATACTACATATATTATTTACATTTAAACAACTATTTAATATAAACTTTATGTTTTCAAGATCATCTCCTCTAGTTTGCACCTATGCCGCGCTATGGATAATGTTTTTATAATAATTCTGTTCTTTTTAATATTGGGGGTCATCTTCATAATCAACATATGCAACATCTTCATTCGTTTGATATCGTGAAAGTAAGGATACATTGTAGCTAATTAGTTTCGATAAAACATCTCTAAGTTGCTCCATAATGCCTTTATTTGCACAATTAACGTTAAATAAGGATAAATCTTTTTTTCCAGTTCTGCTGAGTATTCCAGAAAATTCATTTAGTTCAAAGAAATTTTCATTATTCATAAAATACAGCATACCATTTATATATCTAAATACTGAAGTAACCGATGTTGGCATTTCAGGAAACAAGGATGACATTAAGAAATGTGCTTTTGGTTGTTGCGTAGATTCCTCAAGTTCAAGCAGTTTGTTATGCCCATAAAATATAAAGGTACGACCTTTGTAACTGTTTACAGCAGCACGTACAATCGTTTTCTGAGGTATACCTAAATCTGCATAATATTTGGGGTAGTTAGGAACCAACGAAAGGCTTGGAAATTGAATTGCATATACAACACCAGATGCAAATAATATGATGTCTGTATTAGGTTTTTGGTAAACAGCAGCAATTCTTTGAAAAGAGGTTGGTAGGAAAGGCAACCAATCGCGCAAAAGTTTGGGATGTTCAACATTATTTCCATCTAAAGAGGATATCCAAAACCATTGTTTATAAAACATATAAAGTTTGTTGTGTAGAATTAAAAAGTGTTCAACTTTAACATCACACAGATTTGGTGGTTGCAACACAGTTGGGGTTATTTCTGTTGTTGAAGACGTACTACTATCACCATTTGCAGGAATTCCATAAATTTTCTGAATCCCTACAATGTCATCTCTGTGTAGATCTTTACGCGTGTTGGTTGCATAAGCAAACATTATAGCATGTTTGTTTGAAGAATGTCTTAATCCTAAAGAATGGCCTATTTCATGCAACAGTGTATTTAACAAACTATATTGTCCATCAGGCGGCTTACCATCATCACCCGAATACCATTTTTCATCTGAGTCTATATGGATTTCGGAGTAACCGATTGTTGGGTAGTATGCATGACCCAACACCTTTCCTGGTCCATCAAACGAAAATCGACAGTCAGATTTTGTTTTCGACATTGTATGAGTTTCCTTTTTAAATGATACATATATGTGATAGTCTGTAGGATTGAATTGAAATTTAAGATTTACATGTTTTTGCCATGTTTGAAACGCTTTCTTAATTAGCTTAAATGTTTGCTGATCTGTAATATCAGTTGTCCATTTTATTGTTGTAATATTCCACCTGCTACCGTGAACATTATAGTCATCAGAGACATCAGCATTTCCACATCTTGGTGAATATAGAAGCTTAAGAGTTTCTTGATTAATATCGCCGTCTGCAGGTAATCCATAAAACGTTTGATACTTCTTCAATGCATTTACTATAACGTTATTGGATTCAACGTTGGTGCTATCATCACCCGATAAATAACCAAAATATTTTAAAACATTAACCGCTAGGTTAAGTTTGTAATCATCATCTTCAGCTCTCACGCTAATAACATAACACAAAAGCAAAACTACTTTCAATATCATAGTTATGGTTAGGTTGCTCAACTCATACTGAACCTATATGTAGTTGAACACGTATAAATATTGTGAGGGATAACAGAAAAAACATCTGTATTAACAACATGATTTACAACTTAGATAAAGAAACCTATATTACCGATATGATTGCACCACAGTTAAGGGAACCTGCTACACCAACACTCTTAACGAATTATCCAACTCCCAAACCACAATAGGTTTTCGTTAAGAGTGTTGGTGTAGCAGGTTCCCTTAGCTGAGGTGCAACCATATTGGTAATATAGGTTTCTTTATGTATGTTGTAAATCATGTAGTTGATACAGAAAAGGTATTTACATAAACCTGTCTAGTCCCAAATCGTTATATGACCAGTTACACACATGACTCATGATGCTTCATGCATCATGCATCATGCATGCATCATGCATGCATGATGCATCATGCATGCATGATGCATCATGCTGCATGCATCATACATGCATCATGCATGCTGCATGCTGCATGATGCATGTATGATGCATGCAGCATGATGCATCATGCATGCATGATGCATGCATGATGCATGCAGCATGATGCATCATGCATGCATGATGCATGCATGATGCATGATGCATGATGCATGAAGCATCATGAGTCATGTGTGTAACTGGTCATATAACGATTTGGGACTAGACAGGTTTATGTAAATACCTTTTCTGTATCAACTACATGATTTACAACATACATAAAGAAACCTATATTACCAATATGGTTGCACCTCAGCTAAGGGAACCTGCTACACCAACACTCTTAACGAAAACCTATTGTGGTTTGGGAGTTGGATAATTCGTTAAGAGTGTTGGTGTAGCAGGTTCCCTTAACTGTGGTGCAATCATATCGGTAATATAGGTTTCTTTATCTAAGTTGTAAATCATGTTGTTAATACAGATGTTTTTTCTGTTATCCCTCACAATATTTATACGTGTTCAACTACATATAGGTTCAGTATGAGTTGAGCAACCTAACCATAACTATGATATTGAAAGTAGTTTTGCTTTTGTGTTATGTTATTAGCGTGAGAGCTGAAGATGATGATTACAAACTTAACCTAGCGGTTAATGTTTTAAAATATTTTGGTTATTTATCGGGTGATGATAGCACCAACGTTGAATCCAATAACGTTATAGTAAATGCATTGAAGAAGTATCAAACGTTTTATGGATTACCTGCAGACGGCGATATTAATCAAGAAACTCTTAAGCTTCTATATTCACCAAGATGTGGAAATGCTGATGTCTCTGATGACTATAATGTTCACGGTAGCAGGTGGAATATTACAACAATAAAATGGACAACTGATATTACAGATCAGCAAACATTTAAGCTAATTAAGAAAGCGTTTCAAACATGGCAAAAACATGTAAATCTTAAATTTCAATTCAATCCTACAGACTATCACATATATGTATCATTTAAAAAGGAAACTCATACAATGTCGAAAACAAAATCTGACTGTCGATTTTCGTTTGATGGACCAGGAAAGGTGTTGGGTCATGCATACTACCCAACAATCGGTTACTCCGAAATCCATATAGACTCAGATGAAAAATGGTATTCGGGTGATGATGGTAAGCCGCCTGATGGACAATATAGTTTGTTAAATACACTGTTGCATGAAATAGGCCATTCTTTAGGATTAAGACATTCTTCAAACAAACATGCTATAATGTTTGCTTATGCAACCAACACGCGTAAAGATCTACACAGAGATGACATTGTAGGGATTCAGAAAATTTATGGAATTCCTGCAAATGGTGATAGTAGTACGTCTTCAACAACAGAAATAACCCCAACTGTGTTGCAACCACCAAATCTGTGTGATGTTAAAGTTGAACACTTTTTAATTCTACACAACAAACTTTATATGTTTTATAAACAATGGTTTTGGATATCCTCTTTAGATGGAAATAATGTTGAACATCCCAAACTTTTGCGCGATTGGTTGCCTTTCCTACCAACCTCTTTTCAAAGAATTGCTGCTGTTTACCAAAAACCTAATACAGACATCATATTATTTGCATCTGGTGTTGTATATGCAATTCAATTTCCAAGCCTTTCGTTGGTTCCTAACTACCCCAAATATTATGCAGATTTAGGTATACCTCAGAAAACGATTGTACGTGCTGCTGTAAACAGTTACAAAGGTCGTACCTTTATATTTTATGGGCATAACAAACTGCTTGAACTTGAGGAATCTACGCAACAACCAAAAGCACATTTCTTAATGTCATCCTTGTTTCCTGAAATGCCAACATCGGTTACTTCAGTATTTAGATATATAAATGGTATGTTGTATTTTATGAATAATGAAAATTTCTTTGAACTAAATGAATTTTCTGGAATACTCAGCAGAACTGGAAAAAAAGATTTATCCTTATTTAACGTTAATTGTGCAAATAAAGGCATTATGGAGCAACTTAGAGATGTTTTATCGAAACTAATTAGCTACAATGTATCCTTACTTTCACGATATCAAACGAATGAAGATGTTGCATATGTTGATTATGAAGATGACCCCCAATATTAAAAAGAACAGAATTATTATAAAAACATTATCCATAGCGCGGCATAGGTGCAAACTAGAGGAGATGATCTTGAAAACATAAAGTTTATATTAAATAGTTGTTTAAATGTAAATAATATATGTAGTATGTTAGAAGTGTTGTGTTTCTTAAAACAGCGATATCAAACCGTTGGACAAACAAGCTGTGAATTCTATTGTTGTTATAAATATTATATAGTAAATATGTAAAACAATTAATCAATAAAAGTCTGTTTAATATGTGTATTATTTTTATTTTGTTTTTATCATAACTGTTTGGTGAAAGACATACATCAATGTTTTGAAATATCGAACATTGTTATATCAACATATATAGGTTTATTAAATAAAATTTTCTAATTTACTTAACCAACAACAAGATTTTTGCTAAAAACCTCCAATGGCTTTTTATTGTTACTAAAAGTAAAAAAACATCTAGAAAAATATGTTTATTTATTTATGAATGATACAAATAAAAAAGTTTTCGCCGCTACCACGGTTCTTCATCAGAATATTCTTCTAACACAATCCTCACAACAAAACCCTTAGCTGGATCTCTCAAGGTGGTTTGTAGTATGCGTGAAAACTCAACATTGAGATTATCAACATCAAATTTGCAACTAACATCTCTCGGTTTAACAATTTTACATAATTATCTCTAAAACAGCTTAAATAGTAGTCAAACTTAAATTATGTTTTACAATTTGATTTACAATTCCTTTAACTTTTTATAACATCTAAACACATAAATTTGAATTGCACACCTTTTTTGCTTTTAACCCAATATATTAATGTTGTTTTTAATAACTTCATACTCAGTATCAACAGTTATTTCATATGGCAAACTATCTGTATCCATATAAAGAAGCTTACAGTTCTCGGGAATAAATTGTTTTTAACATAACTGGTGGGGAAAGGCATACATCAATATTTTGTTTTATCGAGCGTTGTTATATCAACACATGTGGGTTTATTAAATAAAATTTTCTAATTTACTTAACCAACAACAAGATTTTTGCTAAAAACCTCCAATATCTTCTTATTGTTACTAAAAGTAAAAAGAACATCTAGAAAAAATATGTTTATTTATTTATTTATGTATGATACAAATAAAAAAGTTTTTTCGCCACTACCACAGTTCTTCATCAGATTCTTCTGGAACCATCTCTCTAGCAACCCCTTCAAGAAGGTCGGTGGATCTCTCAACATGATTTGTAGTAATTTGCTGCTCAGCTAAAATCTCCCTTAAATGGACTGGCGTGTTTGTATTTAAGGGTGTTGAAAAGCGGTTCAATGCAGACATGTTTTCATCTTTAACTGTGGACATTCGTATGCGTTTAATAGGTATTGATGAAAACTCACCATCAAGATTATCATCATCAAACTCACAATCTACATCTCTCACTCTAGTTAGAGATTTAAAACAACATTTGGAACACCAATTACTTGAATCTTTCAAAATCTTAGCAACCCTTCTATTATCGCGATATATTTTTACGTTGTTTATAATATGAGCGTAAGGATAGTCTTTTAAACACATGTTGTTCATATAACATGAAAAACATATATCTTCACTATTGGTTGAATTGAAAACACGATATGCTTTATAATGTAAAATTGTTTTTTGGGGTAACCAAGCCACTTAAACCTCTTCTTCAGGAACTTTATAAAGCTTCAATGCTGAAAAGTATTCCATATCACTCGGTCCATAAACTGTTTGTTGATATACTTTTTCTTTCAAAGCAGCTTCAATCCAAAGAGGATTTTCATATTCAGGTTGATGTGATGCTTCCCAACATAGTTCAAACACATGTGAGATCCATTCTTGAAGAACATGATTCTTGAGGGTTTGTGGAAGATTGCAGGGTTGTATCTGTGAGATAGGAAAATTCTTGCACAATATTTTTGTTGATAAATATAATAATGTTTTCGGCTGCATATTTACTTATAGGTATTTGTTTTTTTTTCTAGAAGGTTATCTAACAATTTTATTAAGACTAAATAACTATTGAATAATTTCGATATTTATATGTTTTTTGTTTATATGAAAATTGTTTTTCTAGAATTGTGTGGAAAATATTAGAAAAATATATTTTTTTACCTCAATTTGTGCAATTTTTATCATCGTTCGCATCCTGTGATTAACAAAATATGGTTTTTCATTTAAGCATCCTGTCTTTGCTATTTAATATTAATTTTTTATCTTTTAAATCACAACTTGAAACAGGTAAACTGTTTGTTTAATTTATGTAGGTTGTGGTTTAATCCTATAACCCTTTATTGATATATATCTTAGAGCTTCTCATTGTTAAATATGATAAATGTTTAACCCTAACAATTAAAAGCATTTTTACAACAATAATATTCTAAAGATGTTTTTAATTCGATAATGTAGTTTGGTTTAAATTTAAAAGATTAAGAAAACCCCATCCTCTTTAGATAACAATGCTGGTTATTGCAAATTCTAGCTTCTAGCTTCTTTACGCGTTTAAAACAAAATGAATACTGAACAAGGTACCACGCGTTTTTTCGTTCTGTGTAATTGTGATTTTTAACTGTTATTTTTGTTTTTAGATGCAACCTTTTGGGTTAGGCGGTCCCTTGAGGGGACGGCCTATGAAGTATGTATTTTTCTTTTTTAAAAAACAATTTCTTATATGTTTTTTCTTTTTTTCTAGACCCTACCTATTAGTTTTGTAGATGTGGTGCTGGGGGAACCACATAAACATATATTAATGTTAGCAACAGCATCAGGGACCATAATGTCTGTGTGGGTTAACCCCACACAGACAATACTATATGTACACATATATGCTTAAATAAAAAAAAGTTAAAATTCAAAGGATTTGGGTTGTTTTTTTTCTTCAATTAAAGTTTTACAGGTTTTTATTTAAATAAGCTGTGCAATTAACAATTTTATTCTAAAAATAATAATTTTTCTGTTTTTGAAGTAAGTTTTTCTTTTTATAATTTTTATTAGCTTTGGTTTTTAGTCTAAATGAAAAAATTAATTAAAGCTTTAAGGTATATTCATATATATTCATATATATTAAAATGGGAGAACCGTTTCAACATTTATGTGTGGGTGCAACCCTGTCTGGAACAATCTTTTCTGTGTGGACTAATTCTACAAAACTATGATTTATATACATATATATGAATAAAGTTTTATTTAATTGAAGTTAGTAAAAAATAACAATTTTCTGGTTTGAATTAAGTTTTCTTTTTATAATTTTAGCTTTGGTTTAGTCTGAAATGAAAAAAATTAATTAAAGCTTTAAGGTATATTCATATATTAAAATAAATAGATTTTTCTAATTGATGCTTTTTATTTAAATATTCTGTTAAATTAGCAATTTTATTCTAAAAATAATTTTTTGTTTTGAAGTATGTTTTTTCTTTTGTAGTTTTATTAGTTTGGTTTGATTTAAATGGAAATTAATTAAAGCTTTGTAGTATATTCATATATTAAAAAATAAATAGATTTTTCTAGCTTAATGTTTTTTTATTTAAATAAGCTGTAAAATTAACACTTTTATTCTAAAATTATAATTTGAACATCTACCCTTGTTGAGATTAATAATTTTTACATTTTAAATATGTTGTGAAATTAACAATATTTAAAAATAAATAAATTTTTTAATTAAATAAGCTATGAAATTAACAATATTTAAAATAAGATTTTTTGTTTGTTTTAAAAGCCATGTAATAATTTTTGGTTTGATTTATCTTTTTCTTTTTTTAATAATTTTATTAGCTGAGGTTTTACCTAAATGATAATTTATAGATTTTTCGCAAAAACAAAAAAATTTTTTGCATTCAAAACAAAAAGCGGTTTCTTTGGGTGTCTGCAAAAAAACATTAATATAACAATGGTTGTATATTCCTTTTATTAATCTAACTCACCCAAATTGGGGGTTGTGATGTCGATTTTGATGCTGTTGGTTGCGGCGTGTTTGGCATTTCTTCACAGCAATGTAAATCCTCAGACATTTTTTTAAAGACGATTGTACAACTGGAGCTGTTTGAATATTTCTAATGCCTTTATAAACTTTTCAATTGTGGTTTCAACTTCCTTTGATTATGAATAAACATATTATAAATAAGAAACACCTGGTGGCAGCACTAGGGTGTTTTAGCTCATAAAATATGTGATATCATTTTTGGCGGGTTTATTATAGGATGTGTTTTACATGCATACCGCCATTTAAATCAACCAATCGGCTGCTTTGTTTACATTTTTTTTGGGGAATTATTTAGTAATTTTTCTATTTAACTAAAATGTCATTTGGTTGCCCTGTATGTTTACATATGCTTGGCGGGCTTATCTACTAAGAGCATACCGCTATTTAAATCAACTGTTTTGTTTACATTTTTTTTGGGGAATTATTTAGTAATTTTTTATTTAACTAAATAGCATTTGGTTACCCCGCATGTTTACATATGCTTGGCGGGCATACCCAATAAGAGTATTTACATGCATACCGCAATTTCAATCAGCTGCTTTGTTTACATTTCTTGGGGAATTATTTAGTAATTTTTTATTTAACTAAATAGCATTTGGTTACCCTGTATGTTTACATATGCTTGGTGGGCTTATCTAATAAGAGCATACCACTATTTAAATCAACCAATCAGCTGTTTTGTTTACACATCAAATCTAGTGACTTTTAACTAAATAGCATTTGGTTACCCTGTATGTTTACATATGCTTGGCGGGCTTATCTACTAAGAGCATACCGCCATTTAAATCAACCAATCAGCTGCTTTGTTTTTACATTTCAAATCTAGCGACTTTTTTTATTTGTTTACATGCATACCACCATTTAAATCAACTGCTTTGTTTACGTATGACGTCACTTCCGGCAGCCATATTTGTTTACATCCGGCGGCCATATTGTTTACATCCGGCGGCCATGTTTGTTTACATATTACCTATAACACATGTGCTTATGACGTCACTTCCTGTCGGAGAACATACATTACCCTACTACTGGCAAATCTCTTTTAAGTGGTTTTATACTTAATAAAAATTTATAATTGATTCGATTATAAATAAGAAAGATATAGGGGTTTCAAGCTGTAAAGTGAAACACCCTGTATCAAAAATCCGATCATCAGCGTTGTTTGGTCATCAACGAAGTGACTCTTTCCATTATTAACAGTTTATTAGTATTCAATTATGCATTTAAAAAAAGGAAGTAATTGAATTTATCGATATTAAAAGATTTATTTGTATAAACTTTGTTGGCCTGTTTTTTCTGAATTTAAACATAGTTTAGAATAATAAGATCTACGTGTATACCAACTTTCAATTTTCATAAACGATTTCTTAACTTTATTTCCATTATGGCCAAAATGTCCATAGGTAATGTCCCTGTTCATTCCGCAGCTAATTTTTTATATATAGACTACTAGTTACTATTAGTATCTCTTGATATACTTTTCGTCTTTTTCTCGGGGGTCAGTTCCAAACCTTTCCTTGTCAAAGGCTCAACCTTCCAAATGGATAGTGGAAAGTCGCGAGCGGAGCGGTTTCCAATCCATCTGTAGGTACTTCTCATTTTTATGTGAAGGATAAGTAACTAAAATGTAATAGTGTTTTCATGTTTGTATTAATTTGGCTCTGTGGTATTCCACGGTTTTTGTCCCACACCACATCAATATAAGTTGTATGGGCCATCTACACTCAGAATAAACAAGCAGTTGTGCGGCCCTTAAAGGACCTATTAAACGCGATACTTTATTGCTAGTAGAAGCAAGAATTATAAGCATTTCGTTGTAAGCAAAAATTATATGCCAGCAACCATATTTATACCCGAGTGTGGGGGTTAGCTGATGCTTTGAAAACCCGCGCTAGACGCTTCCTTTATTTGCCTTTCTGATGATAAGAATTCAATCCTAATTTCCAAACAGGCATTGACAACCATAACGTCAACTGTCCACCACTGACAGAACACAAATACACCTTTTCAAATGCTCCTGCATCAATTATTACCAAAACTGCACCTGTTCCAACCATTTGACCACAATCAATCAATACTATATTCTCCTACACTCATTACAGAAATAACAGAATCAGGGCCACGCCAAAATTATGTTTTTTAAATCAGAGCTTGGAACAGCTTCCCAAGGTCGACATTTTTTGGAGATCAACAATAGTCTCTTCGACGGAAACACCCTTGGCTCAACAGAAACGGACTCCTGGTTATGCACCAATAAACAATTCCCGAAAACTATAAGCTACAACAAATCAGTTTCTGATAAAAACTCCATTACGGTTACCAATAACCTTCCTCGGGAACTGTACATTGCGACAACCGTACTTATAATTCCTGATAAGTGCTACCATCCAGTTACCACTGATCTTACTCGCAAGCTCCCAGGATTAACAGGATCAAAAAATTTCCTTTTCTATTTAATTTTAATCTTTATAGTGTATTTTCTCGGATGAGCTCCAATAAACTTCTCATCAACCTTAAACAACATGTTTTTGGACTGTTAGAACGCGAATTTTTATGTTAATATGTAAAAGGTCACGGAATTAAACGACCTCACCGCTCAAAAATTAAAACAATGCGACCGTTCCATTACTTGCTAACCGAGAAATTTACAACTTTGCAAGTGCTATATTGGCCAAACTCAAATGTTCTTTTCACACGAATTCTAGCAGTTCCATTTCGCTAGAAATTTTTGCCATTTTGTGAAGTGTAGTGACTTTCCAGTTTTAAATCAGCAATGCCACTATGTGCAAGAATAACAGTAGTGACGTATTTTTTCCACGCGAGTCCCGTCAACTCGACATTAAACAAATCCAAACACAATACACGTAACATACATTGATAAAAATCAGTTTATCATCCTGAATGTGCTACCACAGATCAAGCTTTCATTCTCCTCAACAATCTTAGGATTTCAGAAGATTTATCCATACTCTTCAACGGGCAATTCACCTAGTAATTCTTACTAGATCCTCAGGAAACTTAGGCTAAAGCTTTTAGATTAATTTAGCACAGTTATTTTTAGTTCTGAAAGTTACAACAAGTAAATTCGTAACGCAAGCATCACTTGTTCAAGAAGAAATTATTATATTGTTCGTTGGTTTTGTTGATAATTCTAATTTGTTATATCTTGTCACAAACGGAATTATTTTAAATGAAATCCTTTTTGTAACATTTCAACTTGCATTCATTTAGTATCAAGAGTAGTGCGATACTCGCCCACGCGCCGCCACGCGCGGTACACAATCTGCATAAGCTTTGAGAATAATTTATACAGATTGTATCTCATTAGAATAATTTATACAGTCTGCAGAATAATTTATACAATTTGTATCTCATTAGAATAATTTATACAGTTTGGATCTTATTAAGTATTCATGTGTTCTTCGTATTCCACTTAATGTATTCAATTAATTCAGTAACGTTTCCGCCTTCAGCAATATATAAACCCGCTTGTTTTGGCTTCAAATCAGTCTGTGCCAACACTCACTAGAAGCCTCATCAAGAACAAGCGGGTAAGTGTCTTTTGATTAATTATGGCTTAGTTTGCTTAGTTGAGTAGGCGGCGCTTAAATCGCCTACTCTATGCGAAATTGTGGGTGGTTGTGACCAGGCTACCCGGCTTAGTTATAATTACCAGGAGTCTAAACTCCTACGCTTAGTTAGTAGACTTAGTGCTATAACAGGGTTGGTTCCAGCCTGCCCTGTATTGTATTAGTTTAGGAGGACATATACGTCCTCACAATATGTATCAATATGTCAATGTGTATGTTAAACTTTTGTACTCTGTTTATTGTCCTTAGTATATAGTTGTCTTTTACAACTTGTGTTTGATTTCGTTCTACCTCTGACTACGTTCCCCAGTCACCAAAACCCCACGTGACAATCTTTCATTTTAGTAAGAATTACACAACGCCTCCCAAGTAATTACTGCACCACCATGTATAATTAATTGGATTAAGTTTTGTAACATTACATTGCCATCAGCAACATATGTTCCTGACATGCCATCATCAGTTGATGTCTTCATTCCTTGCTACCACCAGCTAAGGCTTTCCAGTTCCTTGATTAGATTAATTACTATAGCATACGTTCTCATTGTCTTAACATGTTAAGGAATTTCTTTACAAGAATTCATCCATATGCAAAGACAGTAATATATTCTATCTTTTTCTTGTAGAATCCGTTGAATGCCATTCTAAGTTATTCTGAATTAGCGTTTAAAATAATGAGATGACATGGAATCATCAGTTTGAAAATTTACTTGTCGATTTGAAATTTTGGAGTATTTTAAGACTACGATTTGATCGTAAACACAAACATAATTATTTCACGCATTAAATAATATAAATAGATAGACATGCTAGGATATTAGGTTTATTTAATCTAAAAGCTACATGTTACGTTACAGATAGATTTATCAAGTTAAAGTAGAAAAATAGGAGTGCGATTGTCTTAATACACATTTAACCTCACTTTATAAAAGATTCATAAATATAAAAAGGCATATCAATCAGTTAGATTGTTTTTGTTGTAGAACATGTTTTATGCAACCCATGTTGCATGTTCAGTATAGTTTATCCAATTTTTTAGAGTATTTTATCTTTCTTTCTTTATATGGGGTTTGTCGATAACTAGCGTAAAAGAGAATTTTCTTGATCCTACTAAGCTGAACCAGTTTCGGGAAAATATTTTACTGGTAATATGTAAAACGGGTCATTATTGTAATGTCTATAACAGTACATTTAACTTACAATCTCCTGTGTTTGAAAATTATGTTAATCTTTGTGAAGGTATTGGCTTTGCTGATATGCTTCAATTTTTTCGAATACTGATTTTATTATAATATTTTACACCGTTGTATGAATGCAGGAACTTGGAGGACTGTATGCTGGACAAGTTTGAGTATAGTTTGATTTCATTTACGTTGTTATTTGTATGGAGTCTTGCAAAGCATCGTTTGATCTTAAAAACGTATAAACGGATTCTTATTTTTGTTTTTTCTTTTATTGTAAATATTTTTCTATTTAAACTTATGGTACCTTGGGTAACCATTTAATGATTTCTTGTACAGGTATCGCTGGAGTTACTGAGTTTTCTTTGTAATTAAGTTTTAATGAGATTTCTTGACCGTTGGTCGTTTTTGTTAATTTTCTCAGTTAATGTTGATTTTAGACTATAACTGTCTTATGTTGTTTTAATCATTATTTTGCCTTATTTTTGCTACATTTCTGTCTTTTTAGATTTAAGATTAGAGCTAATTGTGAACACATGTTTTTCGTCAGTGCCGTCACGAGTTTGGCAATTCGTTTTTATTTTGAAAAAATTTGTTGGTTTATCAATTGTTTTCTGTAAAACATATAAAAAGGCCAGGAAAAATTAACACATTCAGTCGATAAAACGCATTGGGAATATCCATGCTTGACTCCAGACCAAAAATCCGCAAAATAAAGTAAGGTTAAGTTAACCACATGTTTCTTTTTGTAAACAATCGACAATTTTTAACAAAGTGTTTATGGAATTGAATAGTTACCTGAATATTTATATCAAAAAAGATTTATTGTCATTCTTCAACATTTATATGGAATTGTGAACGATTTTATTAAATAAATTAAAGAAGATTTTTATTGATTTTCATTTTAACAATTTGGTTTTCGGCCTTGAATGGAATGGAGATCAGCTGTTTGGAAGATTTATACAAGGTTGGTAAAATAAAATGATTTGGTTCAATTTTTAAAATAACACAATCATAAAGATAATTATTTAATAAATTCAGAATTTATTTTCTTAATTGAGTGTTCTCAATAACTAAGTTGTAACATTTGCACAAGTTCAATTTGTTTATTCACAAAAATAATTGATTTTCCGTTAGATGAATTTAGTTAGAAATTGTAAATACTTTTCTTATCTGATAAACTTAATTGATGTCAGTTTGTTCAAATGGAGACCAGTTACAACACCCACCCACATGCCAGGTTGTGTCACGGGTTAAATTCACTTTAGTTGAACGTGTGTACGCAGCCTTAATATAAATAGATATTTTGGTTGCCTAAAATATCGGCGCCGATAATTTCAAAATTTTGTGCCGTTATCATTTCCTTTTATTGATAGTGCGTATTTTGGAATAAACCTTTTTCAAGAACGAAACGAATTCTTCTTTGAGTGGGTCGCCTTTGTCGCTGCTGCGGATTGTATTTTTTTTGTACTTATCCAACGGATTCTCTTCCGGATATAAGCAGCGGTAGAAGCATAATTTGTTCATTGCCGATAATACCGTTTTTGTTTTGGTATTCTATGTTGATAAGAACATTTGTCTGGAATTGCCAGGATTATCGAAACCCCAATTCACTAGTTTGGCCGTTTTCCATCTTTAGGTGAGTAAAAGTAATTTTCAAGAGATTCGTTGTATTGAAGGTCGCTATGATTTTGTAGGCCAAAAAGGAACCGTTTACAAAAAGGAATCCTTTATAAAAAGGAACCGTTTACAAAAAGGAATCCTTTATCAAAAGGAACCGTTTACAAAAAGGAACCCTTTATAAAAAGGAACCGTTTACAAAAAGGTACCCTTACAAAAGGGTCGCCATACCGTGGACTCTAACATGAAGCCAGAGAGGAGATCCCTAGAATTTTCTATCGACCCCGAACTTACGGAGGAAAAAAAAAACTAAGGCATCTCTCAACTGAATAAGAAAGCCTCTTCAAATATCCAGGTCAGATCTTTTGTATTTGTTCGTCCATCTGTAGACAACGACTACCGGAGTATAGTTAGGACCAGAATACCAATCACGTTTACCTTCTTAAGAGAAATTCATTAATTAACATTAAACTAATTTTATTTAATAATTTTGTTCAAGTTTACTTACCTATTTATTGTTGCTTGTGACAAGTTATCAAGTATTGATAAGATTGATAGTTTGAAGCTATTTCTTTATAGTAATGTGAGTGCAGCATTTCTATTATATTATATAGCGTGTACTTATTGAAATTGAGGACTATTTATTTAAAAAGAACGATTAGTTTGTTCGGTAGTTTTTTTTTTGTGTTGTAAACATTATGCTATTGGGTAACGCATTTAACTTGGGGAAACCGGTTAATCTTTACCATTTATTTTCAAAACTCAACTATCAGATTTAAAAGAATAATCTTTCGCAAGGCCCGTCCATTAATGCGTCCGCGAGTGGCTCATCTATTTTAATTGCTGGAGTTGTTGGGATACAGATAAGCGCTTGTCTACCCTATAGCCCCTTTCTTTTTTTATACGAAAATTCTTTAGTGTATCGACTTCTGAAGCAAGGATTGATTGATGAAGCCTGGTGAATCGATTATTTAATTCATCGGTAATAAGGTAATTCATTGGTAAGATTTTCCCAAGTTAGATCTTTTGTTTTATTGATTATTATTTATGTTATGGGGCAACAATTATATATTATATTCTTTCATTAGATAATAATATTATTTTGTTTAAACTAACGTATTGGATTGAATACTTAGATGTTTATATTTGAACATTTATACTTATATCATTGGTATGAACTGATTTGTTATAAGATTATTTAGGTGGTAAATTATTATTTATACGTATAAGTTTGGGAATATCCTTATATAATTGACTTTATTGCTTGCTTACGGAGCCTTCCTGCTTCTTTATGGGACTTGTATTCAAATTGTATCTTTGCAATGGGTTTAGTTAAATAAATGCTGTCAATTATTAAATGGTGTATCGAGTTTTATCAGGTTTATTTGGGTATATGTTGCGGATCACAGGAGTCGGTGATCCATAGAAGCATTGCTATTGCTCAGCAGAGGGCAACCACGATTCCTGGCGCCCGGGAGTCCAAATTTGGCCGGTGGACTTCCGAAATCTTACTCACCCCCGAAGCTAGCCCGGAGCAAAATTTAAAAATCACCAAGTGGGCCATCCTATTCTTAATGCCGTTCATTTACCTTCCACCCGTGATAGTTGGTAACAAATATTTAACACATTTGAGCAAGCTCAAGGAAGATTTTCCATTTTTTTTAACTTTTTTGTTTAAGTAATTTTTTATTTTCTCTTTCGAAATAGTTTTTCTAATTATTAAAATAAAAATAAAAACTGTGTTTCAATTTATTTAAGTATGTGTTTATTTGATGTTTATGCAAGCATCCATTTTTTTCTTCTCTTCACATAAATAGAGTTTAGTTTGCTGTTGTCCAGTTGCAGAAGTCCAAGTGCATTGGTAGTAAGTTCTTTTCTTCCAGGTTAAAGAATCAATAAGATTTTTTCATATTTCATTTATCTCATGCTCTAGGAGAGTGATAAGGAGTGATCAAGGTGAAATATTTACTCCGAAAATAAATGCAAATTTTTGGTTATTTCGAGTGAAATATTTTACCAAAGTGGAGAGATTAGTAGTGGAATAAATAAGTGAAGTACAGAAGTAAAAATAAGAACTGCAGTATAGCAGGTTAGTGCAGTAATTAAAGAAATACATTGTAACCTCACATTAGAGATTAGAGATAAGAAAACAGTGACCTTAAAAAGCACAGTGCCGCTTCGCGAAAAATTGGATAGGCAACCCATCATACTTATACTAGTACAAACTGAAGTATACACAATAGGAGAAATATTATAACCACGATACATAATTACTTATATTAAAAATGAACAAACAGCATGAACCCACCGACAGTGATGATTATTCTACTGATGAGGGAAGGAAGAGAAGAAGAGCAGAATTGGGGGAGGATGGGTTTGAGAAATCAAAAAAAACGTCAAGATCGCCAACTAAAACACATCATGATGATAAGAAATTGGATCTATTAGTAACACTGGTACAAGGGCTTACAGAAGACCTTAAACACATAAGAACCCAACAAGACAAGTACAACGTTGATATGATAAACATACAAAAGGAAAATACAGAATTAAGAAGAGAAAACGAAAGTATTAAGAAAGAAAATGAGGTGATAAAAAAGGAGTTACAAGAGATTAGAAGTAACCTGGAAGTGATAGATAAAGAAAACAGAAAGAATAATATAGTTATTAGCGGCATGAAGATTGATACAAACGATACAGGCATTATAAAAACTCAAATAGAAAACTTTCTAAAAGAAAATTTGGAAGTGGGAGTTAAAGTGAAAGACGCCTTCAAAATAGGGCCTAACATATGTTTGGTTAAATTGGAAAATGGTAAGGATAAAGAGAAAATTATGAAAAATAAACCAAAATTGGGAAAAATTATCACAGAAAGAATATACATAAATGATGACCTAACAAAGAAAGAAAGAGAAAAACAAATGCAACTAAGGAAAAAAGCAGTAGAAGAAAGAAATAGTGGTAAAATCGTTAAACAGGGGTATAACAAGATCACAATAGATGGAGTAGTCTGGAAATGGAACAAAGACATTGAAAAATTAGAAGAGATAAAAATAAAGGTACCTGATAATACTCCAAAAAACTAAGCAGTAAAATAGATAGTTATCAAAGGACGACTAAGAATTCAAAAGAAATAAAAAATACAGACAATAGTAACAGTAACGTAGGCGAAAAGCCTCAAAATAAAAAAAAAATAGTGAACTAAAAATAGTTAGTTGGAATTGTCAGGGATATTCAAATTTTGTTGAGTTAACTTCTTCTGATAATATGGGTTATTTCAATGACCTTGACATCTTCTGCCTGTACGAGACATGGTTAGTAAATTTACCTACAAGTAATTTAAATCGCTTTGACAGTTATCAAGTATTCTTCAGTTCAGCACTTAAGGAAAAATCAAAGGGTAGGGCTAGTGGAGGTATATTACTCTTAATCAACAGGCAATATGATGTAAAGGTCATTGAAAATAATAACTTGTGGCTATTTGTAAGAATAAAAATTAATAATTTTGCCTTTGTTTTAGGAATAATATATTTTTCGCCAAATAAAGATATTAATATCTGTTTGGAATTATTGAAAGAGACAGTAACACATATAGCATTTGATTTTGAGTCGGATAATTGTATGTTAATTGGTGATTTCAATGCCAGAATTGGTGATCTAAATCAGCTGGACTCTGACATATGTTCCCAATCAAAACTTGATCCACTTAGATTAACACTAGATCCGACTATAAATCCTAGAGGGAAGAGTTTAGTCAAGGTTATGGAAGAATTAGGTCTGTTAGTTTTAAATGGACGAACTATCAATGATAGACCTGCACAATATACTTACATTAGTAAAATAGGCAAATCTATAATTGATCTTTGCTGGATAAATAGTTGTTTCATTAGTTACGTACATGACATGTCAATTTATGAGGTAGGCTCACGATCTGATCACCTACCCGTTCAAGTAACAGTACATTTAAATCTGTCAAATATTGGCAACATTAATTTAAAGCAAGTAGGCGGGTACGTACCAAAATTGTATTGGAACGACGAGTTATTAGAAATATATCATAATAAGGTAATAAATCTAACAAACTATATGAATGAAAAAAATCCAAATATAACTAGTCAAATAATGTATGAGTCCTTCGCAGATTCCATTAAAGAAATCGCTAATAATCTAGATATGTCTAAACAAGTATATGTGGGATCTGTGAGGAACCATACGAGTAGTACGATTTGGTTTGATGGAGCATGTAAACGGGCAAAAAAAGATTTAAAACAAGCACTCAGGAATTGCAGAACTAATGGTTTTGATGATGTTAATGTACATATTTATTTAGATAGGAAGAAATCTTATAAACATTTAACCAAAGGTTCCAAAAAAGCTTATTATATGAATTTGTGTGAGCAGTTATCTAATACTAAAAACCCTACAGAATTCTGGAAAGTAGCACGTCGTTTAAATACAAATAATAATTACACAAACCCAATAGATATGAACACTTGGCAAGATTATTATAAAAACAATCTATATTACTCCACCCTCCAATAATGATCACTTTCATGATAGGATAATATGCCCTGAACTAGACTCTGATATAAGATTGGATGAATTAAAATCAGTCTTGCATCATTGTAAAAGAGGCAAATCCCCCGGTCTGGATGGAATCCCGAATGAGTTTTATAAGTATATGCCAGATGAAGGTATAGATCTCTTGTTAAAGTTTTACAATATTATTTTAAAGGATGAAAAAACACCACAAGTCTGGTCCAGTATTAAAGTATTTTTGCTATTTAAAAAAGGAGATCCTAATAGACCTGAAAACTATAGAGCAATTGCTCTAATTAACAATATTACAAAAATATTCACCCAAATACTTGCTCATCGAATTATGGCATGGGCAGAATTGCATAATAAACTTCCAGAATCTCAATCGGGGTTTCGTGCGGATCGAAGCTGTACAGATAATTTATTTATTTTAACATCAATGATTCATAATCACATTAGATTAAAACAAAGAAAATTATATTGTGCTTTTGTGGATTTCAAAAGTGCATTCGACAAGATCGATCATTCTTTGTTGTGGGCAAAACTTCATCATATGCGACTGTCATCCAAAGTTTTATATACGATTAAATCATTCTATGATAACGCTAATTTCATATTACAAAAAGATGGACATAGTTCAGATAGTATTAGAATTACATCGGGGGTATTGCAAGGTGATTCCCTAAGTCCACTGTTATTTTCTCTTTTTTTAGCCGATTTTCCAGATTTCTTGTTGTCCAAGGGTATTAAAGGTGTCAATATCGACGGATTCACTGACATCTCGACAATTCTTTATGCTGATGATCTTCTTTTACTGGCTGAAACTCCTATAAAACTACAGTTAGCATTAAATGCATTAGAAATTTATTCAAATAACAATCATTTAGAAGTAAATACTAATAAATCAAAGATAATGGTATTTAGACGGGCAGGGAAAATCCCAAAGGATCTTCGATTTACGTATAAAGAACAACCTATGGAAATAGTGAGTGAATATGATTACCTGGGTATAACTTTTAGCTCATCCGGATTGTTTTTGAAGGCTGCTCAAAATAGAGTAGTGAAAGCAAATAGAGCATTAGCCAGCGTGAAATATATTATGTTTAAATCTAAACTAGATAACCACCAATCTCGTGTATACTTATATCAAGTGTCAATCTTAAGTGTTCTGCTCTACGCATCTGAAGTATGGGCACTGTCGTATCCTGATGTTATAGAAAAGACACAAGTGAACTTTTTTAAATCCCTTTATTTTCTTAATAAGTCAACACCAGGATACGTCCTTCGCTCAGAATTTCAGCTGAACATGCTTATAACATTGGTGTTTAAACGTGCACTAAATTGGCTAGGTAAAATTCTTATAATGCCTCAAAACAGATTGCCACGAATATGTTATAATAGGCTCTTTGCACTTAATGTATCAAAATCAAATAATATAAAATATAATTGGGTATCTCATTTAAAAAATATCTTTTGTCAGATAAATAGAGAAGACCTGTGGCACAGCCAAGATGTTAACCAGATAAGTCCTACTAAAAATACTTTAGTACAAGAATTACAACAATTCCTTGTTATAGAAGACCGTACTAAGTTATTAACCTATAGCTATAGCCCACTATATCAACACTTAACACTGAATAATACATTTTTATTAAATTGTCGTATTTCTATTAATAAACAGCGACTTATACATCAAGCTCGAACATCAAATAATAGAATAATTAGTTTTTATTTTAATGGTACTGCCCATAGTATAGACCCAAACGAAGAATGTACAATTTGCAATTTACAGAATCGGGAAACTCTATACCATTTTGTAGTGAAATGTCCTGTCTATGAAAGTCTTCGCCATCATTACCTACACAAATATCTCATATGCGCTTCAACTGAGATTAATTCTGATAATTTTTTTAGTTTTTTATTCAATATTGAGAACATTTGTCAGCTGAATGACCTATTTAATTACATAGAAGTAGCATTACGTACAAGAGCATTCTGTTTGAACATGTAATTATACTGATTCCTAATCGAATGAAACAATGATTACCATTATTTACTGTCTTTCTCAAAAGTACTGTATAAAGTGTTGCAGATTTACGTTATTCTACGATTTAACCTTTCTTCTAAATTGTTTAAAAAAAATACCATAATCAAATTGAGTTCTGTTACTTTAGATTATACTATACTGTACAATACACGTAAAATAAGATAATATAACTTATGATAATTATGTTAATTATTACCTACTATACTTAATCAGAATCACATATTGTAATTTTGCTAACCCTTGTAATGGTCGTCTTAGACCGATATACAAATAAAATTTACTTACTTACTTACTTACTTACTATCTCATGCTCTATCGAATTTAACCTGAGTCAGTCTATTGGGAGAACAAAAATTGTGGGGTGTTATATTATTTTTTTATTTTTTAAATCCAACGTAGGGTTTTTATTAAATATAATTTTATTTATCCAAATATTACCTCAATATGTTCAGCTGTTTTTATTACGGAGAGTGTTAAGGTAATGATCATGATAAACCACGTATATCATTACATTCATAACTTCTATCAGGAAGGCATTGAAGCATATGAATTGCCATAGCAACAATAATAAATAAAAATTCTATAAGTCTACACGCCTTTTATTGAGCTTGGGCTATTCTTATACGAATCTTATCGAACTCTTAAAAATAGCGTATCAACTGGTAAACCAACACCCGATACGCTATAGGACAGGGCCTGTGCTATATCACTAATTTTTCTTTTCAAAAAGAATATACCTATTTAAAAGCTGAAATTGATTTACGCGAGGATTCTCTGAAGTTACTTTATTTTTCTCTTTTTTAATGAATTTCTATTAAGTATACCATTCTACTGTGCATATTTACATTTAATAAACTGGGCACGTATTTAATTTGCTAAAGTATTTGAAAAATTTTTGATTAAAAAATTTCTGAAACCCCGTAATTGCAAACTTGATTGTAAGTTATAAATCTTAGGATTATGTAACTAAATAAAGTATTTTCTTCTTTGTAACGTTAGTTCTTAACGCTAAGGCATTTATAATGTGTTATCCTTGGTTTTGTCAAACGGTTCAATAGATAGTTATTAATATGATTATGACGGTTTGATTATTTAATATAAACTACTTTTTAAAGGTTTCTATATTTAACAGTTTTTCTGATGAGAGCAGTTAGCGTACGCATTTTTATTCAGAATTATTAACTGATTTACATTTTTAAAATCTGTAAACAAATAGGACAAGGAATTTTCATAAAAATACGATAACAATTTAAATAAGAAAACAGAAATCCAATCAATTTTAGCTTTAGCAATTAGGTAACTTTTCCTCCGGATTTTCCGGAAGCGTTCATTAAATTTTCATTTTGTACACTGACGTTGCGGGTAATGTAATTTTGTCTTGTCAATTATCATCAGACGTGTCACCGTGATTGGTTCATCAAAGCCGTAGTTAAGGAAAGTGTGAATAATTGGTAATAATTAATGGATTTAACAAAAGTATAAACTGACTATTCAAAACCATTACGAAAGTTAACATTTTTTATTATTTCTGCGTAGCGAAGGAAATTTGTATTTGATGAGGTTAATTAAAAATGGGTTAAAAAGATGATTTTCTCTATTTGCATGACTGGAGATTCGTATTTATAGAGGCCTGTCCTTTGCAAAATAATTCTGAGCCAGTAAAATTAGAACACAAAAATCCTATTTGTATTCTTGAAAGATGATGGAAGTGTCCGCCTACAATAAATTATTTGTTAAGCTTTATTTTGATCTCTTTCTAACTTATGAATATTCATGGCGAAATTTTAATAAAAGTTGAAATAAGCAACAGAAGTTAATTTAAAATCTTATAAACAAATTAAGGATACAGAATTGGATACAAATAAAAGTTTTAAATTATAAGGTTTATAAATATACATTTAAAAAATTCATTTCAATTTCAAATTACATTGAAGGAAAATCTACAGATTTTCTATGGTTTTCAAATTTTCATATGTTTATTTTAAGAGGCTGTGTCCGGGAAACTGAAATACATTTGCCTTGAATGGAAACAGAAAATTTTGTGTTGGCCAATTTTCTTCAAACTTTCAAGGATGGTTTTTAACCCATAAAGGCCGTACTGACCGAAGAAAGCATCACTTATATTGTTGAGGTGGCCGTAGCAGGCCGTTGAGGTGGCGGTAAAGGTCAAAATGATAACTTTGCGTAGAAGCATCGTATACTGACAAATTATAGCTCATTTTGACGGGCTCGGTGAGTAGAACTTTTGTCTGTTGGTGCATTTGGAAATTCCTACTGTGCGCAATGTTATGCCAAGAAAACCACTGAAAAATGGTACATCTTGATGATTTTAACCATTTTGTCATGAATACGAAAGGTTTGCTACCATAAGCTACATATCTTCAGAATCTACGATAAATTTTGCTCCACATACACTTACATTTATGCATTGAGTCCGGGTCGCCTCGGAGAACTAGTTCAAAATGTAAGGTACAAACGTACAAAAAAATCTTCTGTCTTGACTTATTTGACACTTGACCAACAATTTACTTCACTTATGTTTAGTGTAGCAAGGCAAACTGAAAAGTTGTACAGAAACAAACACCAGTTACCTTTGTGATGAAAAGAAAAATTGCTCCGGCTATAATTTTAAAATCCAAAGAAAATTACATGAGAAAATTTCAGGCGGGTCGCTCTTTGACAAAAAAATAAATTATAGTTCAACTTTTACCTGCGAAATTCTATTAATGGACACAAAACAAGAAAAATACACAAATGAATCTGCTTTTAAACATTTAAATATTTTATTAATAAACACATGAAAAAAAAATTAAAAGATAAACGAAAACAAAAAAATCCTTATTATCTAAAATGGATTCATTTAACCCTTAATTTGACGTTGTATCCTATAAGATACATTAACTTAATATGCCTACAATAATTCAGAATTTCAAGTTTTACTTGATATATTTATGTATTATATCAAATTAACATTATTTCTTAAGAAATCATGCAAAACCCTGCCACGTACTGACAAAATATATATTTTATATCTCAAAAGATAAAGTGACTCTGCGTTGTAGCTGGAGAAGTCATGCAGAGTAAGTTGGATGTCTTATTTATTAAATTAATTATTCTTGTTTCAAAATCAATGCATCAATATTGTTTATAAAGAATGCCTCTTTGATATTATCTATAAAATGATTCACTAAAACATTGATATATTTTTGAAAAAAGCACTTTTTTACTATGTTTCTTATAATCTACATTGCCAAATATCCACAAATAAATACTGTTCTGTTTTCGCATCTTAAAGTCCACTTTACAATGCTGTACGACAATGAAGATTTATTTTTTGATACTTTCAATGTTCAAGTTTGCAGTAGGTATTAACTGGTACTGATTTTTTTTCATGCTCGTACGCAAATATACATAATACGATAACTCGAAAGGATAAAATCATCACTTTATTTCCACCACAAACTTCAGATGTGGATGAATAAAGTAATGATTATATGGAAGAATTTTTACAAGGTATTACTTTGGAAAAAATCATACTTCAAAATAATCATATATATAAAAACATGGAAAAATATTTTGCAAAGTATTAGTTTTGATACATCAGATCTAAATCAGTTAGTAAAGAATTAGAAGATATTGTAGAAAGTAGATGATACATCAAGTACACAATAATTATTTCTCAAAGCTCCAGTAAAAGTTCGCAAGCTAGAGAAGAAATTGGAGATGATAGCAAGCATAGTAATAAAGATAAAGTAAATCAAACAGGAACCAAAGAAGAAGATATAACAAATGAAGACTGACGAAAAGGTCGTAAGTGACAAACGAAAATAACAAAGAACATGTAAATGCAACAAAAGATAAAAATAAAGAACCAATAAGGAAAACAAAAAACTAGGCTTATAAATGTTCAATGCGAATGGACAAAATATTACTAAAAAACCACGGATGGTACCTATTTATGAATATTGGTTACACTAATTTTTCATTTTTCGCATTTTTTTTATTTATATTTTGATTTATACTATTTAGTTAAACAATAATTTAGTTTAAATTAGTTTTGCAGTAGAAATAAATATATGTTACTATCTAAAGTATTTGTTTTTTATAACTGGTGAAACCGGTGATGTATCTGATAGGATACAAAACAGAAGCAACTAGCATGTTCAATAGTTTGGTAAAGTATCCTATAAGATACAACTCATAAAACCCAGGTTCTTCACAAAATCTGTTTTTTTCTGCTAGAATATGTTAATTTAGATCATGAACAGTACAAAAAGTCATAAAAGATTTTCATTTATGATTTCAAAGACACTTTGCCAAATTAAGGGTTAATTAATGGTGCCAATTTGATTTAACAAAATAAGAATCAAATGACAGTGTTAATGTTCTTTGTCTTGTTTGATTTTTATTTGATCAATCCCACAATCTTAAATTATAATAAAATAAAAAAAAGGAAACGAAATAAAAACAAAGTTGAATTTTGAAAATAAATTGTTAAATTCAAAAATTTTGCGCCATTCTTGGATTATTGCACACACTATTATTATTTGGCAGTTCTCTGTAAATTTACCTGGTTATTTGTAGCATTGGTGAACACGCATTTCCATAATTGTTCTTGTAAGTCTTATCAAGTGTCTATTTTCAAAAATTCTTATTACATCCAGTTATAAAATTTGCTTTCATCCAGAAATAAAGTTATAAAACGTTTTCAAAAAAAAATTCTTCTGATAAATAAATAGTCCAAACACCAAATTAACACTTCACTTTACTTTCTATTTAAATCACTTTAATTGTTCAATGTTATTTTCATTATTAAACACTTTTTAAAAAAACTAATTCAATTTGTATGAGATTTGTCATAACCTCACTTTTTTGACATCTCATTGACGTAAAATCTGCCACACATAACCTCAAAACTTTAACAATCCAACATGGCTTCTGCTTTATATGAAAATCAACAAGCAAGTCATCAGATTTTCGATCTGCTTTTATGTTTCTTGTAAAACAAATGACGATCGTCATTTCTCCACCAACAAAAATTTGGTAAGTAACTAGAAACAATTATAATACAGCCTTAGTAGTGTAATGTCTGGCGTGCCGGACTTTCACCCAAGCGGCCCGGGTTAGACTCCCAGCGCTGGCAGATCTGGTTAAGGTTTTCTGCAGTTTTCCTTAGCTGTAACACAAATGTGGGATTTGCGCTGATCCATCTATAAGTCGGCTGCAGCTGCACATTGGGCCTACATAATAATAATAATCGCCCGCTCCCTCCCGCACAAGCTTATAGCTTCTGGGGCCTTGGTTTAGGTAATTATGGTTTGGGTTGTAGTAATTATTATTATTATTATTATTATTATAATTGAACATCTAACCTAATAAGAACTACATAACCAAAATGTTGTTAAAAAATTAAATTAAATGTTTAAACAAATTGCATAGTCGGAAAGAGGATAATTTTCCCTACATTTTAGTATATTGCATGTCTAACACAAAGCAAATTTTACACCAGGATTCAATGGCAACCATATTGAATTTCCTGACAATACATAGTTTTATAAAATTATAGATAATTACATTTTCACACCTTATTCCCTCCTTTTTTTTAATAATTAACTGAATCCACATATTCCATCACACAATATTTGCAACAATTTTGGCACCAACATTTTAAATATTAACAGAATTTTATCATACTAGCAGGTAAGGTTGAAACGATACAAACTATAAACTTCAACAGGCTAAACCTTCTCTATATAGAGCTGCCCACTTGAAAATTCTATTGCTAAAGGTGCTTTAGAAACTAATTAAGAATATTGCAGCAAAACTTTTTGGCTGCAAGTTCAAAGATTAATGAAAATTATGCAATTATGCTGAAATTTGTTACATCGTTAAACCAACATGGGGTTTACTTGAAATTTAAGAATAAAAACTGTAAGTATTGTAGTGCTTACTTGCATACACCTTTCCAATTATGCCTTTTATAATTTCCAGGTGAAAATACACCTTACGATGGCTTCAAATATGAAAAACCAAGTCAACCGATCTAGCGATATGCAAATCGTAACTTGTCAAAATAATTTTTTAATTTTAAGTGAAAAATCCTTTTAGGATCTACTTCTTATTATTATCAAGTGATGTAAAGTGTATCCTTTACCTATTAAATAACAACATAACTCAATTTTCTCAAATTTAAAATTTTTTTTATAAACGCCTGAAAGGTAGGCAACCCAAATTACCTATTCAAAATTTTTGAATGCAGAAAACACAGCAATACGTAAGCTACCTTATGTCCTCTACCATTCTACCAAATTTCATGAAAAGCTGAAATGGGTGGGTTTATTTTTTGCGATTTGGCACGGAATGACCCTAAAGAATATAAATACATATTGTTACGAAATATGTATTCTCCGGTAAATAAAAAGAAACCTTTGGGAAAAGTCCCTTTAAATCGATGAAAAGTGATAAATTTCAAACTTTGATTTATCATTATTAATAATCAACAACACATAAAATAGATTCTGGCAAAAGTAAAATAAAAATATACACAAAATACAAACCACCTACCTTCAACATTGAAGAAAAATTATCCGGCTAAATTAAAAATTTGGAAAGTAAATTCCAAACATAAAAGAGACTTCTTCAGGCGGGTCGCTGTGATTAGGGCACCAACTGAATAATCTCTATAAAACACTATTAACTAATTACACACACAAGAAATAAGTAAACAAAAATTTGATTTCCTTTAACCAAGATTCAAATGAACAATTTATTCAACAACACACCATAAAAAAATGAAATTAAACTTTGAAATAAAACTCTGAAATTATTACCAACAAAAAAATTATGATTATCATAAAGAATAAAAGAAATGGTAACTATAAGACAGTATGATTAATACTGTTAATTAATATTTCTTTCATCAGATAAACTAATTATTAACTAAAAACAAAACTTACTTTAAATTTAAAAAGTTTTCCCATAATATTGGCGCCTTTAAAATAATTATTCACATGGAGTAGTAGCTCCCAGTAAATGCGGTTGCACTCATCGGTTTGAGTATCAAGATGGTTGGAATTTTCCCAATTCCATACTTCAAGAATAAAAGTTTTGTTGAACCGGATAAAATTTATAATTATTAACAACAATTGTAACCTTCAACAAATAATTGTTTTATTTCCATTTCAACTCCAATAACATATCGTCTCAAAATTTATCCAACACAGATAAAAAATTCTTGACCACTTTTATTTGATTAATAAAATTTAGTAATTATTAACTACACTGCTGATATTCTAATAACTTCATCATTATAACAAAAATATTGATGCGACAGTTGACATAACCTCACATTTTTAACAGGAGAATGACGTTTAAAGTTTCGTTTCATAACATAACCTCAAAGTTTTCTAATTTTTGCTATGCAGGTGAACGCATGGTTTCTACAAATGAATTTTTACTAGAGGGTGTCACCAGATTTTCTGCAGTTTGTATAAGATTTGGAGAAACAGTTGAATGAGTTGCTAGTTTTCCTAGTTCCTAACTAGAATTGTTTGGTTCCTAACTAAGTTTTACACTATAAACAAAAGGCTGCCTATAACTAAATTTTCATAACCAAATTGTTAATAAAAATTTAAATTAATTGTTAATAATAATATTATAAAAAGATAGAGGGCAATTCCTCTCTCTGCAGATACCAGACATCCATTCTGAATTGCTAAAATGAACCTAAAATACAATGGCAACCACGTTGGTTTTCCCCTGGATTAATACATTTTTAAATATGAAATAAATGTTCTTAACACATTGAAACTTCCCTTTCTTATCATTAACATAATCCTAGCATCCCGTAAAACAATTCTTACATAAATTTCTTGACTTAGATCCCAAATAAAAGTAATTTTTATACTTTCAGCAATTATACCAAAACGCAGCTATATGGATCTTTAAACCAATAGATCTTCTCTATTGAAGAATTGATCTTTACATTAACATTTATGTCTCAAATATACTAAAGAACTTACTTGATAATATTATAATAAATATTTCAGCTCAATATAAGAATAATATTGAACACTTCATATTTACTTTGAAAATACTCAAATCATTAAATATGAACAAAATTTTTTTCAATTTGACCAATAAAAACAGTAAGGACAGTGATAAATACTTGTGTATACCTTTACAACTATACCCTTAATATGTTTCAGGTGAAAACAAGCCTTGCAATGACTTCATTATTTATTTATGTGCACATTTCACACAACGACAGAAGATCGTTGACTTAACGCCAAACAAAATTACAAAATTTATAGAGCAAAATCCAGTTAAAATTTATCCTTTTTCTATTTACTGTGTTTTAGAGTGTTTCTTTATCATAATAAAAACATATTAAAATTAAATTAAATTAAATCAAACCTTAATGGATTTGACAAATTCGCCTAGAAATTGAAGAAAAGGCAACACATGTAACATGTATTTATTTCGGGATACCTATACTTTCTGATGCACATGAAATACATGTCAATATGTATTTCCCATATGTGGCAGAACTTATGATAGAAATGTTACAAAAACACCACATATGTTAAAAATGTTAAAGTGATATTATGTAGGGTATGGCATTTCTTTCAAAGTGGCGGTTATGTCAATTAGAATCCCATTGTAACAAAATACTTCACTTACTGATAAAAAATCTTCACCAACCAAACTGCTAGCAACAGCTAGAATATTTGGAGAATATAATCCTTATATTGAAGCAGCTTGATATGACATTAGAAAATGGTTAGATATGCCATTCTTATTATTTTTATCTTTTTAACTAGTTTTTTATTTTTAGTTGTTTATACTTATATTACCTTTGATAGTGGACAACGCCAAATGTGGGTAAGAAGCTTCGAAGGACCAATCAATTTAGATATATGAAATAAATAAAGATTATTAAAAGTTTCACAGTTTTATTAAAATATACCTGACAATATTGTTTCGACAGCTATGCTGTCATTATCAAAGGTAATATAATTATAAACAAACACGTCGCTAAGGTAGATACAAAATAGGTAACTAGATAAAATAATAATAATAAAAATAAAATAATAAATTATTTTATTATTATTATTTTATCTAGTTACCTATTTTGTATCTACCTTAGCAACGTGTTTGTTTATAATTATATTACCTTTGATAATGACAGCATAGCTGTCGAAACAATATTGTCAGGTATATTTTAATAAAACTGTGAAACTTTTAATAATCTTTATTTATTTCATGATTATGGAGTTCCACAAAATAAGGCTGGAAACAATAAACAAAATTTAGATATAGTTGTATTTCCATAAGTGCTGGAGTATGTATGAATAATTAATGTAGACGACAGCGTAATGATCGTAATAAACTTATATTAATAACTTTTATAATAAACTTAAGTAACTAACTTAAATTTAAATATATGATAATAACAAAAACCAAAACTCTACGGCTACTTAGCTTGAGCCTTAACAGATAGTGATAGCTTAGCTGTCGAAACAATTGTCAGGTTATAATTTAATAAATAGTGTGAAATATTTTATTAATATTTATTTATTTCACAGTAAGTAAATATATAACAATAGTATATTAAAGTATTAGTTTCATAAAACACGTCTTTATCGCACGCGTCCGAGTGTAGAAAACGTTTCTAAAGGAGAAGTGTGCTAAAACGTCTTATGAAGAAATACTTTATACTATTTTTTCTATTTGCGATATTTAACTATTAATAATTAAAAAATTGATTAGTTTTAAATAAAATTTGTTAGGAATATTTTGGTAAGTAGCATGACAGTTTGCAACACTATATATTATTCAATTGTTTTTCACGTATCCTCACTAATTTTGCACTTATACACAACACAATGCATCCCATGATGAGTACGAAACAATTTCATTAATAATAAAGTAAAAACTGTTACGCCCGTAACAGCGCTATTTATACGGCGCGCGGCGTCTGCAATGCTAGTTTCTCGAGCGTTGCCTTCCAGTTATAAAAGTTCACTGTCTAAATAAGATAAGTTTGAAATTCTAAGAACAGCTATCTAATAGTGATATCAACTCTAAGAATTAAATTTTGCTGTTGCCAATATTCAAATAAATTTCTTTAGGACACGCAAAATGCGGGTCCTAATGGCTTCATTAGGACACGCAAATATAAAGAAATATTAAATACAAGTTTATCAAATCTACACTTTAAAACAAAATTTATCTGCAGTGATTCCGATAAAAACATGTCGGAATATGAGATTCTTGGTTTAATTGGAACGGCAGTACAACTAACTTTTTAAATTGACAAACAAAAAAAAATATAGAAAATACTAACATAATTAACATAATTACTACTCGGGGCAAATATAAGTCAAAATTTTGCATGTAGATATGCAATTTTTTTTGGAAAGATGCATAATTTTTAGTGTAATATAAACATTTATTAAGCTTCAGACCTTCCTTAATTAGCTATAAGTCAATGTTTATTTCTACTTAACATAATACTAGTACGGACGTTTTGATCTTTCGCTAACAATTAAGTAAACAAACATTCCGCATTGCGATGCGATAGAATTTATCCGAAAGTTTTTATTGTTAGACAAATAATAACGCATAAACTTGGAACAAATAGAGATATCATTTTATTACCAAAGCTTATCATTTCCTACCCATTTCGATATGATGATTCAAGTTAAGGGAAGAAATATTATGAGGGTAATAAAACTAAAAAGTGTAGCGTCATCATAATATTAGATTAGAACGACTATATATACTTACCAAAATGGTCAAAATAATAAACTATTGAATGTTATATAATTTCTCCATGTATGAAAATACAAAAAGAAAATTAATTTATAGAGGAAGCTAAAACTATACATATATCAAACTCGGTTATTTAGTTAATTAAAATTTTATTTTATAGTGCAATAAATAATAGTATATGTAATATCGGTCATGAAAGCAATTGTGTTCCGATTTGCGGTGTCGACGATGTTTTATAAATAATCCAATGTGTACATTTTTCGCAATTAATATAAAGTATAACGCTGCCAAAAAAGAATGGTTTATTAGTTATGCCTAAACAAAACCTACTATTAACTAAATACTTAACTATTACCACTTAAGTAATACTAAAGCGGCAAATGTTAAAGGAAAGGTTGTTACAAAAGAAATTATAAAAAGATTTGATTCAACAGCGGTTGCTCACTAATACTGTAACGTTCTTTTTAAAATAATAACAAAAAATGCTGTTTAATCGTCTATTCGCAAGAGAGATATTATTTACATCCACTACTTAAAAACACCATAATTATAAACTATTTAACGAACTTAAATACTAGATATTTACAAACTCAAAGTGAATTAACAAGAACTATTTGTGTGTTATTATAACAATTATTAAACATTTATTTATTCACTAATATATTTGATTACTAATTACACAGTAAAATGCCGTCCGCATATAGGGATTTCTCTATTTGTTACAATACCAAATTAACTTAATATGAAAATTGTTAGGCATAGCATCTGTTAGTTTTTCACGCAGTTGCAGTCTTATGCTATTGAAGCAGTCCCCCAAGAGACCCCTTTTCGACTCAAAACCTCAAAAATATAAAAATGTTTTTCTGGGTAGAGTGCATTGGGGGGATTTTAAAGTGGTGCACGGTCGTCAACAATGACGAAGGTTTTTTCCTGCTGATGTATGAAGGTTTTTGAAGCCAAAAGCTTTTCGTCCTGCGATCAAAAAGAAATGGTCTTTTGTCATAAAGGTCTTTCATTTTTTCTAAAAAAGAACCTTGAAAACTCTCGTACATTTCTGTTTGGTATGCTCTTCATTATTATACTATATTTAAGTTTTGTTAAAATTGCACTGTAGTACGACTAAGGTCTATGTAACGACTAAGTTTCCCGCGTAAATTTAAATTTTTAAGAAAAATGTTGGTACAGCACTATAGCGTGGGTTTAAGACTAATGTTGTGTTAGGGCTACATATATCTCTTGTAAGAGTTAATAAAACGCAAGTAGTAACTTTTATGAGATATTTTATTTTTTTTTATTATATGACTTGTTTATTATTCTTGTTGCCTAGTACCATTCCGTATCTACGCAATGAATGCAAGTTGTGAGCCATTCACAACATTCCACTAGGTAGTATACAATAAAAAACTTAAGTTAACTAACAATACGGAACTTGCGACGGCAACTCTTGGAACCTGTAAACAGAAAGAAAAAATAGACAAGTGTTCAAATTTTCAAAGTCAACAGATAAAAGGTTTTAAAAAGATGCCTTCGCGTAGCATCAGTTCATCGTTGGCTTAACATTATAAAGTAACTAATCTAAAAAATATGCAGGCTTTAGCCTATCTAAAGAGATAGGGCCAGTGTGATTTTCTAAAGTGGCGTATTTAACTGTCCGTTCTAACACTTTATAGGGGCCTAAGTAACTGTCTTTCATGCCCAGAGTGTGCGTGTCATTACGAACGTACACGTGTGTGCAGTTGGTCAAGTCGCTGGGGACGAAGGACTGACCGAAATACGTTTTTTGTAAAAAAATGCTTCTGCTTCCTCATACGACGTTTGAGATTGACTATGAAATTAGGGAGGTTCATGTCGTTAGCCAGTTGTTCTTCTTCAAAGAAATCTCCAGGTAGTCGTAAAGGGGTAGCATACAGGATTTCTGCAGGAGAAACATTAACTTGCGATTTCTGTGTTGCACGTAAGCTCAAGAGAATCCAAGGGAGATTCGTTAACCAGGAGGAAGCTCCTGTGGTTTGAATGGATTGCTTGAGTGTCCGATTAAAACGTTCGATAACGCCCTGACTAATCGGATGGAGGGCCGTGCATTTGAGGTGTTTAATTCCTAACATGGCCATGAAGTTGATCCATGCATGAGAAAGGAATATTCTTACATTGTCCGTGGTGAGATACTTGGGAATTCCAAAGCGGGACACCTACGTGTCGACAAATGCAGTGATTACTGACTCCACGGAAGAATCCTCCAGAGGAATTGCTTTCGGCCATCGACTGTAGCGGTCAATAATGGTAAGGAGGAATTTATAACCTCCCGAAGAAGGAAGGTGTACTAGGTCGAGATGGACCTTAATCTGGTTCTACAATAGATTGTAGAGGGGCTTTCGTATGACGCCGAACTTTATGTTTCTGACATTCAGCACAAGATATGACCCACTTTTAAATATCGTGGTGCATAGATGGCCACAGATATCGCTGAGTAATCAATCTTTTAGTAGCACGGATGCCAGGATGTGCGATGTTGTGTAGTTGTTGGAATAAGGGATACCTGAATTTGAGCGGCGTATAGGGTCGTGGTTGGCTATACTAACATCCACCCAGAGGTTTGATTTGTTAGCAGTTTGAAGGGAAATGAATTGAAAATTACTACGAGATCGCAGCTGGTTTAACTCGGGATCTTGTTCTTGAGATAGAGCGACTTGGTCGTAATTAAGATCAGATCCAGGGACGTTAATAAGATTAACTCTTGTCAGAGCGTCCGCCGGAATATTCTCTTGACCTATGATATATTGGAGGTCAGTTATGAATTGACAAATAAACTCTAGTTGTCGAAACTCACGTGGTAAATATTGATCACCATTATTTTTGATCGCCGTACACAAAGGTTTGTGATCCGTAAAGATTTGAAAGTCTCTGCACTCAACGTAGTAACAAAACTTCTTTA
Organism: Agrypnus murinus; assembly: GCA_929113105.1. Classification (NCBI taxonomy): domain Eukaryota; kingdom Metazoa; phylum Arthropoda; class Insecta; order Coleoptera; family Elateridae; genus Agrypnus; species Agrypnus murinus. The sequence continues at coordinate 119,380,877 of OV816026.1, forward strand.
AAGCAAAGTATATTGCAAGAAGTTCCAGAGAAAAAATTCTGTACTATTGCTCTGTGGTGGTTAACTTCCGGAAACAGAAAGCTAGTGGTTTCCACATGCCATCTTCAAACTGTTGTAATAGAGCTCATTAACTCCAAAGAGACACTTTGGTAGGTTTATAATTAGGTCATTGTTTTTTAATCGAGAAAACACTTGGTGTAAATGTTCAACATGTTGCTGCGAATCATCACTAAAGACTAGGATATCGTCTAGGTATGAAAAACAAAATGGAAGCCCTGATAATACAGTGTCCATGAAACGACTCCAGGTGCTGGCTGCATTCCGTAGTCTGAAACACATCCGTTTGAACTCAAAGAGCCCTAGAGGTGTGATAATAGCAGTCTTGTGAATGTCCTCTGCCGTGATTGGTATTGCGAAGTAGGCCTTTCGGAGGTCTAGCTTCGAGAATATGGTTGCGCCAGCAAGTTTTCTTGTAAAGTCCGTTAAAAAAGGAATCGGGTACGATCTGGTATTGTCACTGAATTGAGTTTTCTATAATCGCCAACCAAGCGATAACTGTCTGTTGGGGCGATTGGGGCTGTGATGTCTTGGTCGTCACCAGGAGGTAGCGTCTCTGCTGTGCCTACTGCTAGCTTCCCGACGATGTGAATTGGCGTAGCGTAGCTAGATGATGACCGCTGTCATAACAACTAAATCATATAAACTTAGATTATCAAGGTAAAATGATGAAATGTGTTTTTAAACCCATAGATCTTCTTATAGAATCCCCATATTTGCATATATGTCTCAGCTGTACACAGACTTTTTACTTTTGAAATACAATAAAATTATAATAAAACTGCCCAAATCGTTAACTGTCAAAAAAACCTTTATAAATTTTATAAACTAAACCAGCAGGTAAGGTGATAAATACTTGTATACATCTCCACTAACATGTACCTTATCCGTTTCAGATCAAAATATGCCTTGAAACAGTTTCAATACTTATTTATCTTACAAAATCAAGTAACGATAGCAAATTGTCAACTGACCAAAAAAATTTACCAAATTTAAGAGAAAATCAACTTTAAAATTTATCATTTTTCTATTTAATGTGTTATAGAGTGTTTCTTTAACAACATGAAACATTATTAATTTATTTTAACTAAAATTTGTCTTATAAAAAATTATTTCCCTTGGAAGTTATGCAACCCAACTAATATATGTGTACATCGTGATGCCTATATTTCTAATCATGTCATAAATGTCATGACAATATATTATAATTTACTTTAATAATTTACATCAAAAACTTTTTAAAGAGATGCAATTAATTTAGAGAAATTGCCCACATGTCTAGGTTTAATAAAAAAAAGTTGCTAGTCTGACGTTTTAGTTTTAAGATAGACGTGAGGACATTATGTAGACAATTGTTACTATTGTAATAGAATATAATGTGTTTACTATACAAAAACTATTTCGGGTCGGCGTGGAAAATATTTTTTATATCAAAAGAGTTTATATTATATTATTATTAATTTATATGTTATTATCAAAGCGCGAACCGAAGCAGAAAAAGATTTTTTCCACGGTTTTGATAAATTTTTTTTCCGATAAAAGGTTTTCACGCTATTTATTATAAGGAATATATAACACTACTTAAGGATCCTAAACCCTCGTAAACGACTTATTAGTGCTAGAATCTATCGCAGTCATTAGATATCGGACTGTAGGGTTTTTGCATGATTAACCAAATCAAATTGTACAAATAATTAGTAAGTAATATTCAGATTGATTAATTATCCGTTTTGATTGCCGTGTTTGTATGTACGTATATACTCAGCCGATTAGCTACTGAATATTTACTATTCAAATATCGATAAATAGGGTAGTTATTATGCAATCAATCTATGGATAGTTCTATAATGTTCCTGGAATTAATATCAAATAAGTTTTAAAGATGCACTTTTAAAAATAGGTTAAAGCGATCAGGAAAATTTATGTTATAGAATATCAGGAAGTCGGCAGATACCTAGATATTCTCAAGATATTACTTCTTAATTCCTGTCATGCAAATTTAGTTCATCATCGTTTGAGGTTACAGGGGGAAATTGCTAAGTCCAACTGCTTAGAAGTAATTTGCTACTTTAGAGGTGTGGACCGGAAATAAACAACGGGGTTTAGATCGAATTCGCGATATTCCTCATTGTGAACCAGTGTAAGTTAATTAAAGTTTATAGCATTGCTAGTCAGGGTACTAGTGGTACTTGTATACAGGGGCTCTCACTGACCGGTGACCCAGGATATACGGGATTAGTGTATAAGAGCACAATAAACCCACACGTTTGTGGCTTTTGGAATTGCCTGTAAATTATAATTAATGAGTGTTCAGTGTATTAGACTTAACCGTTCATGCGACATAAAATTTAATTGAGGAATTTTGTTTTATGGCAAATTTGTTACCTCAGGATTTGGAATTTTATGTTCTGATGTCGATTTAAATAGATGTAAAATATGTCAGAATACATTCCCTCGGAAATATATCGACACCGCAGGCTTCAAACCCAATAAGTCTGCTACGCCTGGGATGTGACATTTGACAACTCCTCACGCCGTATACAGAGTGGATTTTGTATGAAGTGCGTGATACGACTTGTGATTGCAATTTATTTGCACCCTAAAACGGAGTAAAATATTGTTAAGAAAATTCGACAGTATCAAAACGAAGATAAAAACCATTACTATAATTCAGTCCTTAAATAAGGAAAGTCTTTTTCTTCGTTATATTAAGTAGTTCAGAGGAACATTAATTTATAAAAAAAGCAGTGAGAACGCGAAATCCCTTCTGAAAGAATCAAAACCGAATTCTACTTTTCCGTTTTGTCGATCATCCTCCATTTCACTTTCTTCTACCAAAAAAAGGGATGGTTCATGAATTATTACCAAGCTCAGCATGTGCGCTTTATAGCAGTTTTACGCTGCTTTAAAATACACAATTCGTCATATTTTATGGTTTTTACAGGTAACACCGATTTACGATATCTTTAGATGTACTTATGATCAGAATAGCGTTGCCTGCTTTTTACGAGCTGATCATTTTGTAAGTACCTTTTATTTGACCTAATACAAAGACCTAGATTCCGGCCGGGTGGTAATTGAAATAACTGTGTCCGAGAAATCAGTTTAGTTTAAATTAAACAGATCCATAGGCACATTTAACTAAAGTATGTAGAGAAAACATTAGGATGAACATCAAATAGCGGGAAGTTTTAGTGAGCTAGATTATCGTTAAATACCCGGGAGTCCGGGCGGCCGCAATACCGCCTGGAGTTGAGTCCGGGTGCGATCCCTCCCAGAACGGATGCATTCTCCATTTCCGGTGCGGTGGGATTTATGTGACGTCATTTATTTTGTGGCGATTTTGTGGTGCGGATCAAAGCTGATCTGCGGTTTAATACCTTTCATATGCCGTTTGAATAATGTTTACATCCTTGTGAAAAAAAATAGAATTACATCGGTTTTTCTATTGTTTATTCGGTCGTATTCGGTTTGATGGTTATTGGATTTAGATTATCTTGTTCCGAGTAACTTCCGTATCGTGCTTTTAAAATTTGATCTCATCATGGATTTTTTCGGTATTGTGTGCGAAATGGAAAGGCTATTTATATTAATCCCATGACAAAATAAAACATGATGGGGAAATGCACAGCGAACAATTATTTTTTTATGAAGCATAAACAAGAAATTCAATAGAAATGTAAATAAATACTTTATTTACTAACTTTAACTTTATGCTGGCTAATGCTTTACGAATGCGTGGTGAATTAAACAAGAAACAAATTTGTTTTAGGCTAGAAACGCCTGGATTCAACACGTGTATGTATCAACATTTTTTAAAAATCTGAATTTTTTTATACAAATAGGCAATAAATATACGAGCTCAAAACCGGTTTCATTTTTTATAAATTCGAAAAATTGACTGAGTTATGATTTTTCAAAAATTTCGTTTAAAATTTCGAAAAATTATGATAACGGCTTTACAATGCATTTTCTTATATGTTTTATATGATCAAAATGTTCGGCGTAATGAAATACATAGGAATGCAGCAACATATTTGAGATTTTTTGAAAAGTTTCAAAATTTCAACCGATTTTCGAAATTTTGAAAACTTTTGGTCCCATGCATGTACGTTTCTGAAAACTTGCAGAAATGTTCATTTTGATAATACTAACCTACTGTAAAAAGCTCGACTATGGAATTCACAATATTACGAAAGCTATGAATTTTTAAAAAAATACAGCTTCCGGGCCTTAGGGTGCGTCACCAACTACATCAAACATTCCTAAAATCATCATTTGTGTTTTTGTTTTATCTTCCACGAACCAAGGAGCTGCTATACAACTGCTTATTATTAATGTTTGACGTAGTTGGTGACGCACCCTATGGCCCGGAAGCTGTATTTCTTAAAAAATTCATAACTTTCGTAATATTGTGAATTCCATAGTCGAGCTTTTTACAGTAGGTTAGTATTATCAAAATGAACATTTCCGAAAATTTTCAGAAACGTACATGCATGGGACCAAAAGTTTTGACGTAGTTGGTGACGCACCCTATGGCCCGGAAGCTGTATATCTTAAAAAATTCATAACTTTCGTAATATTGTGAATTCCATAGTCGAGATTTTTACAGTAGGTTAGTATTATCAAAATGAACATTTTTGCAAATTTTCAGAAACGTACATGCATGGGACCAAAAGTTTTCAAAATTTCGAAAATCGGTTGAAATTTTGAAACTTTTCAAAAAATTTCAAATATTTTGCTGCATTCCTATGTATTTTATTACGCCATTTTGATCATATAAAACATATAAGAAAATGCATTGTAAAGCCGTTATCATAATTTTTCGATATTTTAAACGAAATTTTTGAAAAATCATAACTCAGTCAATTTTTCGAATTTATCAAAAATGAAACCGGCTTTGATCTCGCATATTTATTGTTGATACATACACGTGCTGAATCCAGGCGTTTCTAGCCTTTAGAAAAAGTATAATTAATCAGTGGTAGGCTGTTAATAAATAAAAATGTATTAAAAATAGAATGTTACAAATACTGAAACTATTTTGTAAAATATTGTTATGCAGCAAATTTTTTTATAATTGTCTAATGTTTCAAACTTTATTTTTATTAATTGTATACAAACATATTACAAGAAAAGTATCAAAGTGTTATAATCTTTGATTTATACCCTAACCTGCTGTCAGACTTTAAAAACAAACTAGTGCAAATTTCCAACTGGGTTCTTCATTGAAGATCCACTTTAAATACATAACAGAAATTTTAACTAGCGGTAAAATATTTATTGGCCTAATAATACTTTGACTAATTGAGAAACTATTATAATGAATTGTTAAACTTTGACATTAGTTATTATAACCCCAAAATTTTGCATCAGAGCCTTACAGGATTCAAGTAAGTTTTTTCAATCATTTTAGGTGATATGGTGTCTTCACTTGCAACTTTACAGTAGATTACCTCTTAAGAACCCAAAGTCTGTTATTTAACCTTAAACATATTCACTCTTGATGAAATGTTTTCACTTTTGTAAAACAAAACAGTTTGCTTTATTACACACTTTAATTATATATAAACCTAGTGTCTTGTACTAATGATGTACTGTTCCATGAATCTCTGAGATTTAAAGAAACCGTTCTTGGGTGGTATTTCTGGAATTCTGCTTAGCATACGATGAATTCTATATACCAACTGCTGCTAAAACTGTTAAGGTAAATTGTCTTTATTTATTTTACATTTTAATTTTTATGTTTCAGATAAAGTTTAAGTTATTTGCTTTTATTGTTTAGTTGATCTTCCTGGATCACTTCCTTGATTGATGATGCTTTCTCGTACCACCTCGTTACAGAACATCCCCATGGATTTTTTGAGTTGTTTCTTCTTAAATAATTGTCTGTCTACTTATTTTCTCTTTTTAAATTTTATTTATAAATAATGTAGAACTTTTAAAACACTGGTTTACCACTTTTAAACGCTTATTTTCTTTGTATTTAATTAAATTTTACAGAGTTTGAAAAATTACATGTTACTCATTTTTCTGAACAAAATATCAACAAGCTTATTTACATTAACTATAACTAAAAACGCCCATTCTTTTAGATTTTTATTTTTATTTTCTTACAGTTATGCAAATTCCCATCAAACCTAGCCTGGCTTACGTAATTATATCGCATCATTATTATTGTAAAACCTATTGAAATTACTCAAATGCATATTAATTTTTAATATTGCATTATTTTAATAAAGAGATTGCTTCTCTGGTAATCGTTATTTTAATTTCAGAAATGTCAGGGCTAGTTTGGATTATCATTCTAACGCTACAATCATGTAATTGCATTATCAGTAAGATGTTAAAATATTTTACATTATTACTATTTTATTTACAGTTTCTTTTTTAGGGATAGTTGCGGGTGCAAATTTCTTACACTATAAACTTTCTAACTAAATTATAGTTATGTGAATACTATGAATAAATCAAAGAAAATCAACTCAAACTTGAATCATGTTGTGATAATTTATTTTTAACTATTCAAATAACAATTAGTAAATAACAAATAGCAAATAGCTAATGGTACATAGCAAATAACTAATGCTAATGCTTCCTTTTATCCATCCATAATAATCCATGAAAATTTATAATTCAAATATCTTTTACCTTCAATAACTGAGGTAAATACTATTATACGTGCACTGATAGAAATATAATCACAACACAGTATATGACTTTTTTTAGGTAATAATTCTGTTAAACGCAGTTTTGGCAATTGAATGTTACTAAAAAATCGTTTGTTCTATCAGCCTCACATCCTGACGTTTAAATTTTCACTTGAGGTAATTTAAATTAAACAATTAATTCTTTTTTTATCTAACTCATTTACATATTACTTGTTTCGTTTAAATTAAAAAAAACTGCAATTGTGTCACCATATATTGTTACTTAGTAATTTTAGAAAATTTAGTATAACCCATGCTCAACCTTGCAGGTCTTATAGGTTACACGTATTTCCTCTTTTGTTATATCATTTGTCTTTTTATAGTTTGCGTTCCTATCTTTTTCATGTCTTTTAGTCAGGTATTTTGTTATTGTTACTTATATATTTGAAATAAATCAAGATAATTAGTAAAACGTTTTACAAATTTATTATAATCTACCTGATAATAGCTGTCGTTATCAACGGTAATATAAATATAAACAAATACGTCGTTAAGGTAAATATAAAAATAGATAACTAAATCTACGAATAAAAATAATAAAACAAAAAAATTAAAAAGAAAACAAAAAATATAAAAAATATATTAAAGTATATACTAAGAAAAATCAAAAATTATATCATTTAAAACCAACACTAATACTTTTTCATTTTTACGGCATTTACCGTTTGAATTGTTCTTTTTGTAATTCAGTATATATTGGTCAAACACTTCGAAATTTTAACATAAGATATAAAGAACAAGTACGTTGTTGCAGAAATAAACATCAGCATAAAAATCTGGTTATGTCAAACACCTTTTAGAACAGAAACACGCTATGATTCCCCAAAATCATATTAAATTTCTACATTTTTGTCATAACAAACGCAAATTTAACATTTTCGAAGATTTTGAAATATACAAACACAAACTCAGGGCACCTTTAATGAATGACCAGATTCAGCTCAGTAATTTTCTGTTATTGGAAGTGCTAGATTTTTTAATTACTGTTTTTATTTTTATCTTTTCTAGTTATCATTTTTTTTAATTTATATTTATATTACCTTTGATAAAGACAGTTTAGCTATCAAAACAATTGTCATTATCATGACGAGGATGTTGAAAGTAGTAGTTTTTAAACTAAATATTATGATATAAACTACACTCTAAACGTTATATCATCGTTAACTTTACTGGGAACACAATCAAAAATCAAACTGACAACATTTACACTGGCTTCATGGCATTTCTGTGGCCAATCCATATCCAATATCTTTTTTTATCTCCTGCGATACCAGCAATCAGAAGATATCTTACAGAAATCTAATTGCCATTGATGCAGTTTACCAAAAAAAAATCAACGTATCCGAACACTTATCTTTTTCTGGGACCCATTCCTCATGCTGACGGTTGAGCATTTCACTGACAATAAGATTGCATATAATTTTCGTGTCAGCTGCAGTACCTTTCAATCGGAGAGTAATAAACGCTTCCTTTGTAAACTCAGGTTTATTGTTGATGATTTGATATCACCTGTTAAGGGTTCTGTTGTGGGACAAATAAGTATCAAACTTTCTCCTTACATAAGTATACGCAGCAGGAAAGTGATAACGTAACGTTAACGCAGAAATTCGAGAATGTACTCTATGTAGAGAATTAATATTTTATACACGTTACCTTCTTGTATTCGTCAATGCTGCGATTAGTTACAGGGACTGCCAAATATGTTAATGGTATAATTGTAGCGCCTTTCTTTTAGTAAAATTACATTTAATGGTTAAATACTTAAAATTCCAATTTCTGAAACACATCCTACAAGAGCAAAAATTATAATCCATTACACACATAAAAATAACATAATCTAATATAAAATAGTATAAATCTACTCCAGACTTATTAGATGTAATGATACCCTGCATCAATTACCTGACTCTCGTTAACTGTAGGAACAGCATTATCCTTTAAACGAACATAACGCTGTGATGTACAATCGATATACTCCTGAAAATGCTTTAAACACAAAGCGCTGTACTTCGTTGATATCCAGTCCGGTCTGTTGATAAATTTTATCCATTTTTTTGTGTTCGAGAACTTTGGGAGATCTACAAATAATGATATTTACATAAAAATAAAGCTTGCAATACCTCACAATAAAAGAAATTAATGCGAATTAAGTAAATAAAGTTTATTTTTTGTTATATACAATTATTTTATAAATACAAAACTTTATAATTATTGTGGTTCTTTCAGTTGAAACACTACCTATTTTAAACAAAGATTTTCTCTGGTAAATTTAAAAATAGTACAAAATTCAATGCAAAAAATAGCAAAGTTTAAAGCATACATTCTTTTATAAATTATTTTATGTACGACTGCATTATAAAGTACCGTTTATAACATAGTTTTGCGGCTATAAAGCAGCTAGTACTAGTAAAATAAAGTAGTTGTAAAATAAAATATAGCAATAGCAAACGCACACTATATCCTATCCAGTTTGCCAATCGCAACTATATATTACATATCCAATTTTCTTTTGTCAAACATGGATGTCAAATTTATAAACTGAATTGATTTCGAAAATGAGCTAATTTTAGCAGTCGAACATAAAGCTTTGTATGCAACTCGTACATAATCGCACTTTATAGACTCACCCGACTCACGATGACAAACGAAATTTTAAAAAGTACAATCCTAACATACGTTGCTGACCTTTTTAACAGCCGTGGTAACATAAGATGCTGCTGACACTCTTATCTTATCTTAATGTGTTTCACAGCTGTTGATCACGCGTTGACCTAGTTTATTCATTTGTTTGTCTGGGTATATCAATTATAATAATGATTTATCATTAACAGTACTCTGTTACATAATCTACAAATACCAAAGAATATATGGGAATATGAGAAAAGTAATAAATAGTTTAATTCCTTAATTTATTTTGAAAGTATAAATGAAATGAAACTCGTTTCCTTTTTTATGAATTTGCCTGTACTTGTTAAATAAAGAGCTGTTACAATAATAATATAATAATTGCTATAACTTTGCTATTACTATTATAATTGCTACTAGCCAGTAACCAGGTACCGTAAGCTAAAGCTTGTACGGAAGGGAGGGGGGCGATTATTATTATTACGCGGGCCCAAATTCCACATTTGTGATGCAGATAAGAAAAAACTACAGAAAAACTTAGATTTGCCGGTTCCGGGAGTCGAACTGGGCCGCTCAGGTGCGAGTCTCGCATGCTGGACACTACACTACCGAGGCTATTAATTATAGGAGTATATATATTTTATCTAAATAATTACATCCATATTGCTGCAGTTACGTAAAATGCAAGAAATAATGATATTCGAAAGTTTATAAATCAGAAAATACAAGAAAATACACAAAAACTAAAAAAAACCCGAATCTTACTAACTTCGAATACACGGGTAAACTGACATGAACGTCGAAATAATATGGCGACCAGGTTTGGTTAAGAAGCAACACAGAGCACCCCCCCATTCTACATCACTGATCGATCGGGGTGATGTTCGAGAACATTTCCAAAGGTGCAGAAAGATCTGTTTGTATGATCGCATTTGTCTCCAAAGATTTATTTATTATATTCATAATGTAGAATTTATAATTTATGAAAAATGTGAAAGTATAAAGTGTACGGAAAACGGAACCTCCTATAAGCCTAACAAACCAACATAAAGAGGTTAAAATCTTATAAAAACTTATAAAAGAATAAGTTGTATGCTTCTAAAGAGTAAAAACTGCCTGGTTTTGCTTTGAATCACGATTTTTTTAAACTATTCAAGATTAAGGTAGGCATATAGATGTCAAAATAAAAGGAAAGAAATACTCTATTGAGACATACGTAACATAATAAGATATAGAGTCCCGAGCAGAAATTTGTTAAGGCAAACCTTAAAATAAATTTCCGATTTGCTCTCAAAATTTTCATTTACGGCAGCTTCCAATGATGTTTCCTCCTCAAAACGTCTTCCACGTAGGTCCTTTTTCAAATTGGGAAACAAAAAATAGTCGCTGGGTGCCAGGTCAGGACTATATGGAGGATGGTTAATTACTTCAAAGCCGCACGACGCCACAGCAGATACGGAAACGCGAGCCTTGTGAACAGGTGCATTATCGTGGAGTAAAAGAACACCTTTTGCCAACTTTCCTGGCCTTTTTTGTTTTATGGCCTCCCTTAAACGAGTTAGAATGTTTGCATAGTATGCTGCTGTAATGGTCTCTCCCTTAGGTTTGTAGTCTAAAAGTAAAATTCCTTGAAAGTCACAAAAAATTGTCGCCATTACTTTTCCAGCCGATTGCTGGACTTTGAATTTCTTTGGGGCTGCTCCCCCCCTTCACTGTTACACTGCACGCTTCACATGCCACTGTTTCGACTCTTTTTTTGATTCAGTATCGTAAAAATGAACCCATGCCTCATTGTCCCCACAAAGTTCCAAAAATTGCTTACAACAATCAACGCGGTATTGTTTTTGATGAGGTGTAAGGTTTCGGGGGACCCATCGCGCACTAACCTTTGACATTCCAAGATGTACATGAAGAATTTTAAATGCAGTTGTTTCAGAAATATTGAACATTTCTGCGATCTCCTTTAGTTTTAGTCGACCATTTTCCATAATGGCGAGTTCAACTTTCATCACCGTTTCGTGTGTCGTCACGTCACTTGGTCTTCCAGTGCGTTTATCGTCTTCTAGGGATTCCCTACCTTGTATAAATAGGCGTGACCACTTATAAATCATTGTTTTACCAGGGCAGGTATCTTCGTAAACATTTCTTTTAAAATGGTATCTACACTTTTTCCCTGCTTCGTGAGAAATTTAATAACTGCGCGAAACTCGAAATTCGACATTTTTCCAAGAATGTGACGGATTTATTTAATCTTTTAACTACAGCGAAACCACTATCGTAAATACTGGTATGGAATTTGACGTTTCTACACAGAAATGAATAACAATTAAAAGTAAAAAGTGAGATGTTTGTTTTTGCACCACCAACTTACAAATTCCGCGAATTTATAAAACTGCCCTCGTATTATAATAAAATATAGAGTCCCGAACAGAAATTTGTCAAGGCAAACCTTAAAACGGTCTGGGCCGGATCATGTTCTACTACGGCATGTCCTATTAAGGACTTTATATGTGGCCCTGATCAGGTTCCAATATGGACTGACCTATAAGGTTGTTACCTATCAGGCTGGGATAATTGGGATATGGACTACCGGATTCCAAACTTAAGACTGCATGCCATATTTTAACTAATCCCACCCTAATATGGCGTACTTGAGGTCAACCATTTTAAAGCCTGCCATATCTTAACTGATGCCTTCCCTACTATGATTGCCTGATTTTAACCAGTTTTGGTATTTTCAATTTTAACTTGTTCGATCCTGATGCGATTTCAACCATTTTACCGCATTTAATAATAAAAAAACGATATAATGATTTCTAACGTTTTTTTCTCTTTATTACTTAGGTCTTAAGTATAATCAATGTTACTTATTTTTACGCATTGCAGATTTATAATTATGAAAGCTGCCTTTATATATTAGTACTATCCCGAGCAGAAATTTTTTAAGGCAAACCTTAAAAAACGGTCTGGGCCGGGTCAGGTTCTACTACGGCATGCCCTATTAAGGGATTTATATGTGGTTCTGGTCAGGTTCCAATATGGACTAACCTATAAGGTTGTTCCTTATCAGGCTGGGATATGGACTACCGGATTCCAAGCTTTAGTACGGTATGTCATATTTTAACTAATCCCATCCTGATATGGCGTTCTTGATCTAAACCATTTTAAGGCCTGCTATATATTAACTGATGCGTTCCTTACTATGATTGCCTCATTTCAGCCAGTCTTGGCAATTTCAATTTTAACTTATTTGATACTGATGCGATTTCAACCATTTTACGGCATTTAATAATAGAAAAAAGAGAAATATAATGTTTTTTCTCTTAAGGTCTTAAGTATTTAATCAATGTTACTTATTTTTACGCGTTGCAGATTTATAATTATGAAAGCTGCCTTTATATGTTAGTACCATCTCGCAGTCAGCGTGTTCGCGTAGGTTAGTGATTGTTTTGTAAATCTTTAAGCATATTTCACAAAATTAACTAATTACTGGTGACTGTATAAAACGATAAAACGATGTTCGTTTCAAGTTGCCGAGATTTAAACTAATAAAGGTCCTACGATATAAGAAATAACTGCCCTTAATAATAGATATGATAAATTAATAACAATAACTTTTCAAATAATAGATGTTTTTATGCGTTATTATTTATTATCATAGGCGATAATAACCATTTTTTGCTATTATGTACACATATTAATTTTTAATCTTGCATATTGTTGTAAAACGGTCCCCTAAATTCATATCATAATAATCTGTGCGGTGTATTTTAACTTCAGTATTGCTGAAGTATTGCTGAAACCAACAAACGCTACGTCGACATTTCCAGAAGGCAATGTATGTATTTAGTGTTACTTGAGAAGGCGAACGTGTCTTGATAACAATTTTTAATGTTATTCTTATTATTATTTGTCCTTTATATAGCCTTTTGGTAGCCAAACATTTCAAATGAAATTAAATTTTATTATAGCCTACGTGTAACAATAATAATTTTAAAAATAAAAAATTATAAACCGTTTAGTTTTTGGCTATCAGTGCATTACGATATCTTCAGCGATTTACATCAATAGCTTCGTGTGAAAAAGAACAATGTGATATATTTGATTAATAAGTGGAATTTTTAAGTAGTATAAGTAGTACAAACACTACTACACGTAAGGTATATTTTAAATTAATTTAATTTTATATTAATGTCATTAGCTTTAGAGCGATCATTTAATGGAATTTAAAAAACCCGCGATTCGTCCCATTATTAAAGGACAAACCTTTTTATGCTGTAATTGGTTCCGTTATTAACAATGCAAAGGATTGGGAAAGATGGACAAAGAAAACAGAAAAAGGGTGACCAGTAATCCATTTTATTTTTTCACGTTGTATATCACTATTAATAGAAACGTGAACAAATTATTATATTACCACATTTTTACTATGAAGGTTACATTTATGTTTTAAATAAAAAATATTTGTAAAAATGACCTTTTTATTCGACTTTCTCAAAGATTATCCAAAAAAAAAGTTTAAGCTCTACGCTTCACAGTTGGCATAATATTAATTAAAGTATTACTTTGGGTAAGTTAAATTTGATCATAGATTATGATTCAATAAATTATGTAATCATTATTTCTTAGGGGAAAATGATCTATAACAATATATTTTTTCTTCAAACGTAAAATAATTAGGTCATAATTTGACTGAGGTGGCTGCGGAAAAATGCAACTTCTCCGCCGGCGACATTTTTACTTTTCCTTTTCCCTCCATGGAGGGAAAAGTGTACAATTTATATCTGTCAAAACTTTTTGTATAACAATCGAAACTACTCGCAATTATTAATCGCCTACTACATTTCTAGTATTGTATGCATAAATCAAACCCAGAGCTGAGTATCAAAAACACAAAAACATGGCAGCTTTATAATACATATTTTAAAGCGTTTGAAGAAAAAATAGCATATTTAATTTGGAGGAGAAGTGACTTTTCATGGCTTGCCTTCTATTACCCGCCTCACTACGTTCGGCGGGTAAACTCAGGTGCGCCATGAAAAGTCATACTTCTCCTCCGCATAAAATAATATACTATTATTAATAATTCTCGAACTAACTACTAGTTTGTTTCATTTTCAAATTTAATTCTCAACCAAACATAACATTGTAAATTTGTTTTAAAAATATATAGAAATGTCAATTTTTTGTAATATTACAGAAGATCTTGACATTTCTAACAATAATTTTGTCAAAATGTAAAAATAATTGTATGTCCGATTGCATTATGAAGTACTGTTTATTGTATTGTTTTGCGGCAGTGAACTGGCTTATTATTGTACTCGTAAAATAAAGTGGTAGTTGTAAAATAAAGTATATACTAGTAGTAAAATAAAGTATGACAACTGTATATTACATGTCAAATTTTCTTCTGTCAAGAATAGATGTCAAATTTATAAACTGATTTTTTTTTGGATAATTACCCAACTTTAGGAATCGAGCATAAAGCTTTGTATGCACCTCTTACATAATCGGACCTTATAGACTCGCCCTTTTTATAGGCCTTGCTCGCTTCGCTCACTCGGCCATAAACTGGGCTTTTCTATAAAGTCCTACATTACGTACTTGTTACATAAATAGCTATTATTGAGAATTTCAATCTTGTAAATCAATCATACTGGTTCGAACACTTTTGAATAAAATAAGTTGTTATGGGCCAATTTTCCCTTACGAATAATTTTATCATAAAAGCAAAACAATTTCATCAAGTTATAAACTAAATTATATCAGATTTAAATCGGGGTATCGAATCTGGACCTAGACCAGGCGCTTGTCAGGTCCGAATCGAAAGAACCGATACGGACCGGATGCAATAACCTGATCGGAGCCACATAGGATAGCCAGACCAGGGCCGGATTTGAAAGCCTGGTCGAGTTCGGATCTGCCAAGGCGTTACATTTCTGATTTGAACCGAATCGGGTTGCCTGATCCGGACCTTGTTTAAACTGGGACAGGCCGGATAGGTACCTGATTCTAGCCTTATTACATTTCTGCTCTGGAACCTGATCCGAGCCACATAGAATAGCCCGACCAGGGCCGGATTTGATAGCCTGATAGGGTTCGGATCTGCCAAGGCGTTACATTTCTGATCTGAACCGGATCGGGTTGCCCAATCTGGGCCTTGTTTAAACAAGCACACGCCGGATAGGGGCCTGATTCTAGCCTTATCAAATTTCTGCTCAGGGTGTTCTATGTAAAATAAATTGAAAAAAAGGGATTTGAAGATATCGATATTTAAGAAATTATTTTGATCACCCTGTATAAAAAAGTTTACCTCTAAAACTTGTTTGAGATAAATTAATCCTAGCTATGACCTAACTCAAAGTTTTGCAAAAAGTCAACAAAAGATGGAGTAGATTAAACTTAAAAGTAAGTATTGAAAAATACTTTTAAAAAATCATAACTTAGCAATGTCGCATGTAAGGGCAGAAAACATCTAGGGTTAAAGAAACCAAACAGGCTTAATTTGCAACAGGAAAATATAGGTGGTTCTATTTAGAAGAAATACGCCGCACATTTTTGATATACTCTGTATACGTGCGACTAATTTTAAGATGTGCCTTTAACTTTATTAGCGAAAAAGGAAAGCAGGATTTTTTTCTAAATTCAAATTCAAAAATTTAACGTTATCTGACGTTATTATTTCATTAACACAAATTCTATTTTTCAGCATATAATTGTTTTAAACTGAAACCAGTTAAAAAATAAAATGAAGAAATCTTGCTGATTCTAAAAAATACAACTTGTAGCTTTTGATTTTCAAATGTAAAAACAAAATACCCACATAATTGGTGCTTTGTAGCATCATAAATGTTAAAGATTTCCTTTTTTCACAGAATCATTTAATACAAATAGTGGAGATATTATGAGAATAAGAGTCTTTTAACATTTGAGGTCTTTAGAGCCACACCATGAGGTTACAGTAGGGGTTACTTTTTCCTTTCACAAATTGACATCATTTTTCTTCGCTACTCAAGGCGTGTCCTAAGAAAAGAGCAATTATTTTAGGCTTTTTGTTTCTCTTTTTCTTGATCGTAAGCTTAACTACTTTAGTGTTTTTTCAAACTCGTATAAAAGAGAAATGAACTTCACTTCTTTAACCATTGTAATAGCGGATAATTATACAAGGATAATTTATTCAGAAAGGTAATTTTTCAGAAACTTCTTTAGTAGCAATGTTTATGTGAAAAGAAAGCTTTTTAGTCTATGCTTTCTCGAAGAATAACAGTTGCACATACCTACTTGGTTAACTTCGGTAAAACTAGATTATGTGGGATATATCCAGACCAGTTAGAAGAATATCGTCTCATTTTGTTACAAAACTTTTTGTACTTTTCTAGAATGTGACAACAATGTGTGTGACCGGAAACCGGAACTGTTGTGTCGGGTATACAATGCGGAAAGGGAGAGGGTGGGTCGGGTCAAGCTGCGGGCAAGTCGGATATTTCGTTATTTTCAACTCAACACATGCCTCCTTCCGCAATATACTTCGATAACAATAGAAACGGGTCAGGTTCAGTACACATTGTTTGAGGAAGCTCTGTTTCATACGCGAATCGAACTGGAGCGAGAGCTCCACGGCTTTTACAAATCTTAAAGCCAAAGTGAACTACTTTTCTACGGCATTTTTCATTCTTAAACTGTCGATTCTTGTTCGGGAATGCTGAAAACAAACAAATTGCTCCCTTGTTTGGCTAAAGTGACTACTGGTTGAATTCGAGATGGGGAGGTTTATGGTAAAACACAATTATAGAGCAAAAAAGCTACAGAGAAAAAGTACTAATTTATATTTAACTAGATTAGCTTGTGCATAACCTGAAAGTTGTGAGATACATATTTAGTATGTACATACGGTTTGAGAAGTATTACAGTATGGAAAACTAATAACAACCTGTTGAGTGTAATTAGTTTGACGTAAATCACTAATATACAAAAACTTTTTAATGAGCTCACTTTGCAAGCATACGAGTAGCATAAGAGTTAAAAGTGCTTTACTCGTTGTAAAGTTGGATTTAAATATGTTTTTGTCGTACTAATTCTAAACCTACATAATCATACTGAAACATTTAATGACGTTGAAAAAACATTAAATTTTAAGTTTGTCCTTCAGAATGTGTGTAAAGATAGGTTTTCTTATGTATGCCCAAACTTTTTATGTTGCGTCCACTCTTCCTTTAAATTCAATATCGGTCCCCCTTTTAGTATGGGTTTTTCGCAGAAGTTTAACTTTACTTAAAACACTTAAAAACATTTAAAATAAAAAGAACTGACAATAAATTTCATATAATAAAAATTGTGCTCCCCGCATCCTCTGCCACATCGTCAACAGTATCGCCATATCGCTCAATAAATCTATTGTTCGTAATTTCCAAACGTCTTGAAATAATTCTTGGGCCAACTTAGCAAAAGAGTGATACTCCTTTACTTTACGTTTGAATTTCAAAGTAGACACTTAACTGTACGACAAACCACCGGATTACTCTTGCACTAAATGAAGCACTAGAAGATATGCGCACAAGTTAGTGCGCAACTACATAATTTCCAAAAGTTAGCCTTTGGCTTTGATAAGAGAGAGTTATATTTACTCGCGTTGAGGGTCAATTTTAAAATAACAACTTTACCAAAAAAAAAAAAAAAACTGAAAGGCTCGCGATTTGGTTACCCAAAATTGTAACATCAAAATCTCTACTAAACAAATAAAAGCATAAAAGCTTATACTTAAACTGATAATCACTTAGTCAAATTATTCTCAGGTGTCATGGGTGTTAATTACACAGGCTTACGAATTTTAGATTAAACACAAGAATAAATAAACAGCATAAAGCGAGCCACCTAAACTGTTTTTATTATTAAAAAATAGCGTTGGGAATTTACAATTGCAACGTATTAAAATTCTCGATCTAATTATTTTAATGCAATTTTAAATGCATTAATGGTAAAAAAACCTTAGTACGGCCTTGTATATTTCAATACATTTTAGCTGGATTAAAAGTGCAGACTTTATATTAAATCAAATGGTGTTTTCGTTAATATCAAAGTTCATTCCCAAAGCGTTCTCACGCAAAATAATTGTTCTTTAGAGAAGATACGAGATAAAAATGATTTCTTGGGGAAATAATATATCTAAAGCGGCATTAAGTCTAAATGTATGTATTTTGTACGTGCTTATCTTTGTTTTCGATGAATAGATTTTCTAAAAGCAGGCCCATAAAGAAATAGGCTGCACCAAATGTAAAGTATTCAGTTTCTCGCTAGCAAGCAAATTGTGGTCGCTGTGAATTCCCGGTAGAACTTTCTGGAACAAAAATTTAGATATAAAATTCAGTTAATAACTCTAACATCGTTACCTTTGTTTACAATTCTTTACCTAGGGAAAACCGTTAAGGAGTTGAGGTCTACAGTTTATAGTGATTTGAAGTGCAAATAAAAGGCAATATAGTGAAGTGGAGTTGTAAATGAGTAAATAGATATTAATGTCTATTTAGAATTACCCGATTATTACCAGTAAGTTGTTTTAAATTTTAAGATTGTTTACATTTGTCCATGATATTTATACAGTTTTTATGAATAATTACTGTTTATACCTAACAAGGGATTCCTTCTTTTTTAATGGTAATAATTTACTATATCATTATTGTTTTAAAAATAATAGTTTTTCTTATGAATAAATCAATTTAAACTGAATATGATTATGATGATGTTGGACTCTTCCTTTGCATAAGTTATTGCAATACGTTACCCTGCCTAATATTAATTTAATTAATTACGATTAGTTATTGAATTTAATCAACATAATCAGAAACCTTTTTTGCTTGGGGATACTGAGTATTATAATGACTTACAAGCAAATGGCGCTCATATCCTTTTATTATATCTACAAACCTTATTTTCTTTATAATCGATAATCTAGAGAAGTCAGTGCCTACGTCCTGAGTTATAATTTGTCATTAAGAGATCTTAAGCCGGAGCATTAAAGTACAGCAAGGATTCAGTATTTTGAATTTTATGTCTTACAGTTGACGTCCATCGTGCGACGTATCTTTTTTTTAGTTCAGTATTTTCGGAGGAGTAACAAAAAAGCTATGTTACACAATTTGGAAAAATAATTCCGTTTGAGTTTTGTTTCTTATTTAAAAGCATTGACTACAAACAGCTTGTTGAACCAATCTGTAACAAGTGGTTATTTACTTACGCGTATGACAAATATGCACATTTATTTATTTGTGTAGAACATTTTCTTCAATTTTTTTTATTTTGATAAATGTTTGAGGATAAACATTTATTATTGTTTAAAACACAAAAAAGTCAAAAATTATACAATAAACTTACTTAGGGATCGTCTTCTAAAATACAATTGTATAACTGTGTAAACAAAGAACATAAATAAATCAAACGTTAGTGGTTTTTGAAATTCGAAGATAGTCTTTAACAATCTGATTTCCGATATGTTTGCTTTTTGCATTAATCTGCAGAGGCACCATGACACGAATGGCCGTATCTAAACCGATTTCTAAGTTTTTATTCTTTACTTGATTACTACTGCACGACAAATTAAATTGTTATCAAGACAGATTCAAATTACACATTTATTAGTAGCTTTTCAAAAGGACCAGCGGCGTTTAATTAAGTACGTTGTCAATAAAATTAGAGACCATCAAAGTCTAATGCTAATATTGACCGTTTACCAAGATTTCCACAGAAGGCAATCAAATTTAATAAATATTAACAGAGAAAATAATACCGCTAAAACATGTTCACAGACCTTTCCAAGAAAAGAGTCAGGTGCGCCATTAATTCACTAGGCATTAAATTAACCAAAATATTGTTAAACATCATGTTGATAATTGCACTCTGCAAATGCTTAAATTTGTCTGGGAAACAGCTTACTGCTTAGGGAGAACCTAAGTTACTATACTCCCTTTTTCGTGATAGTAAAATAGAGCCTTATATACAGGTAGTCCAAAAAATAAGTTTTATAAACTGCATTACCTCTGGAAATAAATTTACAATGCGTTGTAAACTGTTGTGTTTCTCAAGTTTCCTCATTTAATGTTGCGTTGACTGGCCCCCGAAATAATAAAGATGATTGTCTTTAGATATATACATATTTTATTAAATTTTACTAACACTTATTTTAATTATTGATGAAATAAATCGTAGTTGTTCTTCGTGCCTGTATTGATGATAACTGACTAACTGATTTTAGAATTGTCATACATTGGAAAAAGAAAGTTGTTATCTATTTGTCTGCATACCATTGTTCATAGGGGAAATTTACTATACTGACTATGGATGCAAACATTTACTGGAAGTGAATAACAATTATATTTACCCAAGATTAAATGTTTGACAATTATGAATCACTTTAAATAGGTCAATAGTAAACAAATAATAACAACTTGCACAGAACAAATTAGTAAAAATAGATCAATGCATGCACAATAATAATGATAATGAATCAACCAGAAAATAATAATTAACACAAAAGAAATAATGAGTATCTAACACTGTTCTACAACATCATTAAAGCAGTTTCTTTGCAAGTTATGTTGATTGCAGACATCCAACAACATGTAAAATTAAGCGATATTTGTCATTACTTTAAAAAGTCATTTTTATAGTAATCAGCAACCTTTGATTCTTCAAATTGACCCAGGACAATTAGTTCAGCTTGTTACGTCCTATTTGTTTATTAAGAGAAAGTTGAGAATATTTAAGTAGGGTGTGATGCTGTTCCCAGATAGTATTCAGTAGCCCAGAAGGAGTCGATGGTCGTGGAATTTTTACAACGACGTAAAAGCTTAAAGATGTCCCGATCTCTACACAGAATTTCGTAACAAGGCGCCACTGGCTCTACCACTAAAAAATATATATCTACGGCGAATAGTGGTCTCACACTAACGGAACCAGACGTTTTGCTTACTACCCAATTAATAGTCTTCTACAATCTAAACAAAAAAAAAGAAAAATTACCGCCGACCACTGTTTCCCTAGAGACAAAACCCAGTGCTAAAAGCTATGATAAAACACATAAATATACAGTAATCAAACAATCATAAATACAGACAAATAAAACGTTTAAATAAGGCCACCAACTGTATCTCAATATAAATCATATTTTATCTAAGATGCTTGAGTATCATAAATTATTGACAAAAAAGTTAAATATGGCCACTCTTAAATATACCCAGTCGTTTCACACACAAAAGAAAAGATAAAGGTAAATCGAATTCAAAACAAATTAATGGATTATGCCTAAATTAATGCGTTGTGTTAACTACTATAAAAAGGTAACTTGGCAGTAATAATTCTTTAATTTCCACTTTTAATCTATAGCACTTAGCTGAACCAGTTCCTCACAACAGGTTGTCGAGATCCACAGTGTTAATGTATTACTGGATTAACGGCATCTTAAGTTTAATCTACGTTTGGTCCAGCTACTGTATTCTTAACCAGATTATAAGGAGTATCCAACCAATACTATTAATATCGAGTAGACAAGAACTCAATCAGGAAAACGAAACAGACAAGGAAGAGAAAAAGAAAAGCGTTTGAAATAATTAAAATTTGTAATAACCCACTTGAATTAATGGAAAGTAAACACAAAGGTAATCGACGAACTTACTCAGAAGTTAAACGGCTATAAGTGTTGCTGCAGCAAGTGCCGACATTTCCAATAGATCACTCCTAAAGAGGTTAAACCCACCGTCAAACCCAAAACGTCTATTAGGTCAATAATGGATTTGCTTAACGGGTCAGAATCCTCTAACAGAGTCTCTAAAATGCTATAATTACCAAAATATTCCAGAAAAATAAATTCCTGTTTACCAGCACTAAAACTCTACCATAAAATTTTTCTACAACAACCTTATCCAAAAATTCGCCGAAAGACAAGAACGACAAATAACCTTTTATCAACATTCCACTAGAGAAATGCAGTATTACCACAACAAACTTTTAAATGTAAATATAATTCAAGACCTGATTAAAAGTATAACGTGTAGCCTAATCTACAGAAGAAAAATGCAATAAATCAAAATATATTAGTTCCAAAGCTAACGAGAAAGTGACACGTAACAAGCTTCTTTAAGATGTTTCATTGTTGCTGTGTTGAATCCCAGCTATTGATCCATTACTTAAAAAAAAGTCCTGTATATAAATCCTAAATAAAGGAACGTAAACGCAAACAAAAAACGCATTTCGTCTAATGCAATGGGCATATGTTATAGGGTGGTATAAAATATTTCTTCTAGTGCACCTAACTTCTTGTATCCTAGCAATCGCCGGCTCTAATCAAGCCTAAGTAGAGCAATCGCTTAAAACCAATGGGCGGTACCACTAAATACAACAAAGTCAATAATTAGAAAAAACGAAGAATGGATTTTATGAATCAAGAACGCACCATTGGTTCATATGAAACCAAACTTCTCATGATGATCTTAAAAGTCGCCTCTGTTAAATATGCAAACACATGCTTTTGTTTGAGATCCCCATGATCTCAAATAAAGCACCCCTTGCTGATAAGTTCAAGGGAAGAAAGAGAGGCTCTTGTTTGAAATTCTCACTATCTTAGGCAAAGTTGTCCCTGCTGATGAGTCTAAGAGAAGGACAAAACATTTATGTAGAGGAATTCAGTTTGGAATTTTGTACGTCTCGCAATATTCGCGCGGGCACTAATTAAAAAGTGCTTGAGATTTACCTTAATCTATGTAAATTTTCTTAAAAAAACCACAATTCTACAATTGTCACAAAAATGAGAAACTGCTTCAGTAATAGGCATCAAGACCTTTATTGATGCTGTTCCTCTTCTACTGTACTCAGGTTTTCCTGGCCCTGAAGCTGCATTCCATCCAGGAGTGTGGTAATTTAGGGATTACGAATTTGCGAGCGATGTACAATCAGTTTCTTATTTCACTCCTGTAAAGATATACGACTCATACATAGTTAACGCTTAAACTATGTATAATTCAAAAGGTACCCACTCTGGCTCTGTAAGGCCTTGAATATTTCCATAAATGCTGTCTTATACGCTACACGTTATTAAACTGCTTTTAAGCAACTAATGCAAATCTTATGCAGTGGATATCTTTTCTGGCTCGTTAAAACCAAAATAAACTTGTTATTATTAAATATAACAGCTGCACTGAAGCTTAATTCGTCATTTTAGAATAAGGTTATGGTAAGTATGCGGCAAGTTAGTGTTCTTTTATAGAATACTTTGGCCGTTTGTGAAGGTGCGTTATAACGGCTAAAAACGCAACCTAAACACATTTTTAACGACCTGATAAAAATGTTATATTATTTCCTCTTTAAAAGCAGCTTTCGTAGACTTTCCTTGTGCGTAAATTTGATCCTTTAGAGCTTTTATGTATTTTTATATCTAAGACCTTATAAACCTTTCACACGAAGGTTTCCATATCCGAACTTCTCTTACTTCCGTTTATATGCTTTTCATAGTAGAAACTTTTCTTATATGTGTTATGTAAATATGAATTATACACAATATTGCCTTTTTATGTTACTAATATTCCAGGCTGTTTATATTTTCGAATAATAACTTTCAGAAAGTTAGAAAATTAAATACCAGAAGATACCAAACTTCCGAGTGAGTTCTGTTAAAAAATGAACCTTCCATACAAAAAACCCTTGAAGATAATTTCATTTTCGAGTTACCGATCTTATAAACACTAAATGAATTACAAGATAGGGAACATCTTTGGGGTTCAAATTCTATTATTAAGAATTCCGTTACGTAGGGCATTAATAAATAGGGGCTTTGCAGTATATTATAAAGAGAAGTTTATTTGTATTGATTTCCTGTATAAGAGCTAAGGATTATTAAGTTTTGTTTTAACAGTTTTACGGAAATACATCAAACTTCTAAAAGTATCTAAACATTATTTTAAAGCATATTAAACGTTGCAGAATAGGATTAAAAAGATCGAAGCTGAATATTGTAATTAAAAATATTATTGTGTATATATTATAATTATATAATTATAACTAATTTTTGATGTCGATAATTCAATTGTCAATACGCTGCTTTTAGTAACTCTTAGCTCTATACTAACTACTGTTGTGCTGCTTTTTTATTATTTATATTTGAAACTTTGTTTTTATTAATTGTACAAAAACATATTATAAGAATAACAGACCATCAATTGTGATATAACAGTTTACCTTAATCTTTTATCATACTTTAATAAGAAACTAGTAAACTTCCAGCTGGGTTCTTCATTGGAGATCCACTATAAATACGTAAATATGAACTAATGGTGAAATATTTATTGATCTAACCATACTTTGACTTAATGGAAAATCATTATGATGAAAAGTCAAACTTTTGCATTTCTTATGATAACTACAAAAGTGTGCATCAGAGCCTTACGGGATTCAAGTAAGTTTTGATTTTGATTAAATTGAAGGATATTTATTTATGACTTTAATTATTTTAGGTGATGAAATGTCTTCACTTGCAGCTTTACACTATACCATTTACAGTATGATTTCACACATATGAAATATGATTTCACATTAACGAAAACTGATTTTACATAAATGAAAACATAATTCACAGTAACGAAAACTAATTTATCATTCACGAATTATGATTTTGCAATAATGAAAACATAATTTGCAATTTTAAAAACTAATTTCAATTAAATGAAAATAGATTTTGCATAATAGGCAATAAGTTGTAAAATGTTATTATAAAGAAATTTTATTTTCTATAACTGTACCAAAAATGCCTCTTGGTAAATACAACAAAATTTTGCCGAATAACAGAGCTGTATTGTTCAAGAATATATGATGCAGACAAAGATTGGAGAAGAACAGCAAACCTTTAGGTGTCACCGTACATACAGCGTATGCTGTCGGAAGAGGTTGTCCTTTTTTCAACCATTACAACCAAGCACCAGCCATTTCCGAATTTGGAATGCATTCTTTGGAAGATATTGTCGATGTTGCAAGTTAAGAGATGTCACATCTCTTGGATATGCAAACCATGTCAAACAGTATTATGCTGCATCCTGCATCATTGTGGGAGGAAGACATTGTTGAAATTTAATTAAATTTAATTTTCAACTTATTTTTGTTTATAAAAATCTTGTTAAATCAACATTATTTTCAATGTATTTACTTAAAAAGCGTTGTAACATTATAGGGAATAAATATAAGTTAAAATCTGTTTTCATTTAGATGAAATTGGTTTTCAAAACTGCGAATTCTGTTTTCATTATTGCAAAATCAGAATTCATGAATGATAAATTAGTTTTCGTTACTATGAATTCTGTTTTCATTTGTGTGAAATCAGTTTTCGTTAATGTGAAATCATATTTCACGTGTGAAATTATACTGTAAAAGATATAGATTACATTATTAAGAACTCAATGTGAGTTATTTAACCGAAACATATTCACTCTTGAAGAAATGATTTAACTTTTGTAAAAAGTTTAGCTTTTTATTAAACACTTTTGGTGTTTAACACTTTAACACTTTGGTACCTCTTCTTCAGGTAATTACTTTAAATAACTTTTTTCCTACTTATTTTCTCTCCCTCAATTTTATTTATAAATAATGTAGAACTTTTAAAACACTGGTTTACCATTTTTAAATTTTTATGTTCTTTGTATTTCATTAACTTTTAGAGTTTGAAAAATTACATGTTACTCTTTTCTGAACAAAATATCAACAACCTTATTTACGTTAACTACAACTAGAAAGCCCATTCTTTTAAATAGCGTTTCAAATTTTCTTACTGTTATGCAAATTCCCATCACAACCCTGTCTGACTTTCGTAATTATAAGCCATCAGTATTATTGTAAAATCCATTAAAATTATGCAAATACATTAATTTTTAATATTGCATTATTTTAATGAAACGATTGCTTCTCTGGCAACCGTTATTTTAATTTCCTGGATATTAAGGCTAGTTTGAATTAATTTGATTATTTTAACCTTACAATCATTTAATTGTATTATCAGTAAGATGTTAAAATATTTTACATTATTATTATTCTAGTTATAATTGTTTTGAGCGGTAGTTGCGAGTGGAAACCTTCAACACTTAAATAAGTTTTCTAACTAAATTATAATTATGTACAATAAATAAATCAATAAAAATCAACTGAAACTTGAGTAATGGTACAATAATTTATTTTTAACTATTCAACTAGTAAATAGCAATTAGTAAATAACAAATAGCAAATAGCTAATGGCATATAGCAAATAGCGAATAATTCTAGCTAATTCAAATAACTTTTAATTTAAATACTATAAGTGCGGTAATGGAAATATCACACTATAAAACATAAACAGTTACTGAACCTAATTAAGCTCTAAGCGTTTCGCTTTAATTTTAAAACTCATGTTGATCGCGAAGCTTGAAAAAAGTAAATTTCCTAGAACTTACAACAAAGCAAATAATTGCTCGATATACGTTATAAAGGAAAATATGCACGGCAACATTGACCGTGTTATTAAGCTGTGTTTTATCGCATTTTAATTAGTTATATTGTTCAAGTTTAGTTGATGGTTAATAACATTATGAGAAAGGTGGCATTTGTATTTTAAATTAGTGATGAGAAATGTTTCAAGTTCAAAATGCAAAAATGCCATACACTCATACATAATTAGAATTCGTTCATTAAAGATTTTTGACCTGGGATTTTGTCCACCTTTAGCACCTGGTTTTTTGATGTTATCTCCTTACGTAAGCTATAGTAGTTGCATCGTTTGTAAGTTAGCTGCGCCTGGTTTTAACTGATCGGGTGGTATGAAGATCTAAAGGACTTGGGAGAAATCTAAAACGACAAAAGGAAATTTTTTTTCAGTCTTCGTTCAAGTTATTATTATTATTTATCAGAGATGTTCTTAAAAATGGGACGGTTTTTAGGTTTTTTGAACCTGTTGTGCAAAGAAAATTAAAAAGTTTATTCTGCAGTAATTAATCTAAGTCTATAAAAAAGAAAATTAAACTAAAATCATAAAATTCAAGAATAATGTGTTTAATTGTAAATTGTAATTTTAAATGTGATTCTAATATGAGTAAATAATGACCCAGAAACAACATATTTTAATAATTGCAGTACTGCTGGTGGAGTAAAATAAATTTGTTTGAATTTTATTTAGTTTTAAAACGTTAAATAATTTAATACTTATAAACTATGTTTGACCTTTTAAATTTTTAAACAAAGTAACGCTTATAGATTCGATTCGAATCAATTAGCCCTTCAATTTTCCCATGCCCAAAAAGAACTAACCCAGACGTGGTAATTGACTGTAGGTCTAACATAAGTACAGCATAAATTTTGGTTGTTACATTTTTCGATCAATTACCAATTTTGTATATTTACAAATGTTATTACATTTCAATTTAATACATATCTAAGAATTTTTATTCTCCACGATACACATTTAAGTTACCATACGCAAGTGAGTGTGTTTTATATTTAAGTACTATAAGTTATATTAAGTTTTAAAATTATTTATCACTAGATAATTCGTATAAACGCTTATTTAGTTCAGTTAGAATCATCCACATCCCGTGCAGAGCGAAATCGTTGTGCTTTAACATCGACTTTAAGTACAAATTTATCACTAGCTGTGCGTGTTTGGTGCTTACATAATATTATATAAATAATTGCATTGTTAGTACATTTATATTATAATTACAATGCTCAAGTTAAGGCGATATTATATAGGCATCGCATTAATTTCTGTATTTTTTATAAACAGTTTTTATCTGGCCATTGAAGGATTAATGAATTGGATTGGACATGAAAGTAACCTGATATGCCAAGAGATTTTTTTAAGGAGCTTTAATGAACTTAATAGCTTTACCAAGAACAGTTTCTTCACAGTATCTAAAGGGATGACTTTGAAAAATGATTACTACAGTTCGTATAATTACTTCTAGAATGTTCCAACCTGAGACTGCTAATTTCAATTAATGATCTATCTAGAGATAGAAAATAAAAAAGAGATAGAAAATTCGCAGTGCCTTTAATGAATGAACAAACTGAACTTAGTAATTCTCCTTTATTAGAAGTGTTATCCTTAGCAACGTGTTTGTTTATCAATCTTATTTGCCTTTGATAATGACATTTAATGTCGAAACAATTGTAAGGTTAAGGATTTATATTAAAACTAGTGAAACTTTAATTAATCTATTGATTTTTATTATATTTTATGACAATTCTCTAATTTAGCTTTTATATATAACGTCCCCTTGTAAAATAAATTTCCCTTTGGAATGTTATAAATTGGTTTTATTATATCCAAAATTTACTCACATTGATTGGTTTTATTGTTAGTTTTATGACAATTAACAAGGAGGGGGACTAAAAGAAAGTTTGTGTTTTATGCGTTCTTAACACGAAGACGTTATTATCACCACATTATAAAGGCAATTCGGTGAAGCTTTTCTGCCAAGCCTAAGCTTTACGAGAGAAGATAATCCATAGTAATACTGTTATAACGTCTGCATATTTTGTCCTGATTAAAAGTTATAAAAGACTTTCGAAATTTGTTACATGATCAAAGTTTTAGAGATTTATTTAGATTTATTAAAGTAATTTTGGTTATTAATACAACAAAGTAAGTTTCTGTGCTTTAAGTTGTCTGTATAATAAGTTTTACGTTTTCATCATAAATAAAACTTGAGGTACCTAAGTTGCCGTCGTTGTTTACTAATTTTATTGTAGGTACGAGGTAAGCGCCATAAATTCTCGGCACGGCAGCCTTCTACAGGTGCCAACATGTTTAAACTCGGTTGCGTCATAGTTGAACATGTAAAAGGCCTGCACTATATATATTACGGCTAGAAGCATCATAAATTTTAGTAGTCACTCAAGCATCGTAACGAGTGCATGCAAATGTCGCAGCTAACGAAAATTGAGTACCGCGCGGTCATGAAATTTTTAACAAAATAAGGGCACACGCCTAATCAAATCAAACAACGTTTAGACGGAGTTTATGGTGATTTATCTTCTTCATGTTCTACTGTAAAGAAGTGGTCAAAATGTTTCCGTTTGGAGCAAGAATCTCTTGAAGGTGATGAGCGCACCGGTCTCCCAATTGAAGCGGTAACGCCTCAAAAAGCAATCATTGAAGAAATGGTATTAGAAGATCGCCGTTTGAAAGTTAAGGAGTTAGCATTGATGTCTGACATTTCGGAAACAACTGTTCGCCAAATTCTTCATGACCATTCTTCAACGTCAGCCTCGCGTCGAATGTGCGCGCTTGTTTTTAAACTTGTGTGGAGACGACCCAAACCCGATTTTGGAGTCCATTGTCACTGTTGATGAAACAGTGATTCTGTATTATGATCCTCTATCCAAAAGGGAATCGATGGAATGGCGGCGACCCGATAAATCTCGTACCAAAAATGCGAAAGTAGTTCAATCGTCAAAGAAAGTTATGGCAACAATATTCTGGGATTGTGACGGCATTTTACTGACTGGTTTTAAAGAAAGCAATTATACAACTGTTAACAGTACATATTATGCGTCTTTATTGCATAAATTGAGAAACAATATTCGTGAAAAATATCGAGGAAAATTGACAAAAGGTGTTCGATTATTACACGACAATGCACCCGTTCATACTGCCGCAAGCTGCCATTCGCGAATGCGGTTTTGAAGCATTGGAGCATCCACCGTACAGTCCGAATATGGCTCCTAGTGACTATTATTAATTTTCCAATTTAAAAAAAGACCTTAGAGGACGTCGTTTTAAGGATGAGAATCAGTTGCAAGCAGTTGTATTTGAACATTTTGAAGGAAAACCTTCAGATTATTATTTTTACAAGGGCATTGAATTACTAATTCCACGTTGTAATAAGTGTATTGAGATTAGGGGAGATTATATTGAAAAATAAAAATTATTATAGTTTACCTATATAATTACCCATAGTTTATTTTTTCTATATCAAGACGAGAATTTATGGCGCTTACCTAGTATTTACTCTAACCCTATATTTCAGTTCAAAATCATAATGGCATGCTAGACGCAATGCAGTAACAATCAAGTAGCAATATTAATAATGACAATAATCTCAACAAATAGCATTACTTTATTTTTATCTTTCATACAATTTATTCAATGATATTTAGGAAAATATCTTAAGGTTTTTTTGAAAACTTTTTGGTTTGTTATATAGTCGGTTTCCTAGAGAAAAATTCCTCGAAATTCGCATTTTGGGCACCGATTTTGATGATCTTTTTTTAATTGTAGATAATCGACTACATTTAAAAGTCTAAATTTTGGATTTGTCCATTAATGCCCTATTTAATTGTTATTAACAAATTATTATTTTTTCCTTAAGGGGCTAATTAATAAATAAATAATTTCATAAAATTTTTATTATAATTGAATAAAATTAGGTACTTATAGCTTTCTGAGGTCGCAGATTACGAATTCGTGGTCCAAATCCGTCAAAAGTACAAAATGGCAGCTACAAAATGGCCGCAGAGGTTAGGCATTTATTATTTGAAATGGCATATCAGAAATAGTACTAGGGGGTTTTTAAAGTCGCAAATTGCGATGTTATAGTTGTTTACGTATTAAGATCTGTTAAGATAGCTATAGCGGCCAAGGAAGCTGTTTAAAGCTTTAATGCTTCCGCGGTCGGAAAAGCGGGTCGTTAAAGAAGACCGTCTGTTGAAACCCATTTTAACAGCCTTGAGTGTTAATAGGGTGTTATTGACAGCTTAACGGTTGTCAAGTGTTTAAACGTTATTCCTTCTACAACATAGTATGGCGAAAAGCTAAAAAATGACCCAGATGCAAAGTGTCGGTCACAAAATGGCCGGTAAAATTAAAAAATGGTATAATGATTATCTAGAAACAAGGGAAGCTATAGTTTTACTATACAGAGAAGGTTTTAGACTAACATTTTAACCATCAATATACAACACGAAACTTTTGCATAGAATATTTCCTAACACTTTAATACTACATATTTATATACAACATTCAGAAACTATGACACTCCACAGAATTTTGACCAAAGAAATTGGACACGATCTTTTTTACACTACATTATTGACACTGCGTTATTTAAAAACGTTTGAAACCATTGTATCAAAATTGTAGAGTAAAAGATCGTGTTTGATTTCTGTGGTCAAAAGTCTGTGTTTAAAGCTGGGCTGCTAAAGTTAGTGTATGTGTATTTTAAGTGTTCAGTTTTTATTGTGTTAAAAAGGAATCTCCGCAAATTTTTATTTTGTATAAATATTCAGTGTGATCAAAACATGAGTGTAAAGCTTTTTAGGTGTAGTAACTATATTTACCAAAACAAGTTGCCGCATGCAATTTAAAAGGTTTCTAAAAAGTGTATTTTCATGACAAAACCTGTTTCGCCCTGACTCGCCCTGACTCGCACCCTGCGTATCAGCAATACCGATTGGTGATATCGTGTTGTACGTTTACCAAAGTCATGGCGAAAAATAAAACACAAGTAAATAATAATTAATACAATAATCTTTATTTAAATATGACGATGAATAAAGTTTCAATATTAAACGGAATTATGGTGAAATTATGAAATATTAGTTTATTTTAACACTATTCGAACCAAATTCCTTTCCACCAATTTGAATTTTAAGTAAACAATACTCTAACTAATAATTGGAACAATCTTAAAATTTTATTAACTAATATATATTCGTATATAAATCCATCTTAAACAAACATGTTAAATAAACATTTTGAATTTTAATCATATTTAGTTTCGGTGGCCTTTTGTGACCGGCACTTTGCATCTAGGTCATTTTTAGCTTAACATCGGAATTTGTGACTTTAAAGATTCCTAGTACTATTTTTCATTTGAAATTTCAAATATTAAATTTTTGACTCCGGCGGCCATTTTGTAGCCGCCATTTTAGAGTTTGGGCCGATTTGGGCTGTTAAAAGAGGTTTCAACAGTCGGTCTTTTTTAACGACCTTTTTTTTCAAAATTTAATGGCTAAGGAGACAACGGCATCTACGCGACGCGTCTCCGAGACAATTTTTTGACCGCAGAAGCATTAAAGCCCTCCTTCGTCGGGCTTCAAACAGCTCCTTTGGCTGTTATATCTTAACAGATCTTAATAGGTAAATATGTTAACTATAACATCGCAATTTCCGACTTTAAAAACACCCTAGTAAGTACTATTTTTCATTTGCCATTTCAAATAATAAATTTCTGAGCTTGGGGGCCATCTTGTAGCCGCCATTTTGCACTTTTGACGGATTTGGACCCCGAATTCGTAATCTGCGACCCCGAAAAGGTATAAGTACCTAATTTTATACAATTCTAATAATATTTTGATGAAATTATTCAATTTATTAATTAGCCCCTTATGCAAAAAATATTAATTTGTTAATAACAATTAAACAGGGCATTAGCGGCCAAATCCAACATTTATACTTTGAAATATAGTCGATTACCTACAATTAAAAAAAAATCATCAAAATCGGTGCAAAAAGGCGAATTCCGATGAATCACTTTTTTTGTCTCCAGGAAATCGACTAATAAGTAATATTGGAATTCTAAGGGGATGCCGGGAAGTTAAAGTCTCACCTTTATTTTCCATGTTTATAATAATAATAATAATAACTACTACAACCCATAACCTAAACCAAGGCCCCAGAAGCTATAAGCTTGTGCGGGAGGGAGGGGGCGATTATTATTATTATGTAGGCCCAATGTGCGGCTGCAGCCGACTTATAGATGGAACAGCGCAAATCCCACATTTGTGTTACAGCTAAGGAAAACTGCAGAAAACCTTAACCAGACCTGCCAGCGCCGGGAGTCGAACCCGGGCCGCTTGGGTGAAAGTCCGGCACGCCAGACATTACACTACCAAGGCTGTTTACATACCATAACAAAATATCAATTAATGCTGTGATTATGTTCTATGATGTCAAATATTACATTGCTCAATTGTTTATTTTTGTTTATTTATCTACGATCATTAAAAAAGTAACTACTTTTTAAACTGATTTTTGTATAAAGAGTTAACATTTATTGAACTAGTGTTTGCAACTAGTTGTGCAATTTTTATTGCACACTCATGTCAAAAAGAGATGTATCATAAATGATTTATGAATATTTTACAACTTAGCACATAAAAATCAAAGCACGCTAATATACATGACATAAGTTACAAATTACAATCAATAAAACCAAATCAAATAAAATGAATACTCTAGTTAAGCATTATGATCATAGATAAAACGTTGTAAGATACACGTATAAAAAGTCTCTTCATTGAACTCACCTCTTTTATAAATAGTTCGCGCAATACAGAATGGCTTTTACACTTGTATCTTAAATATCTATTTTTACATCAGTTTGTCAAAATGATTCGGACCAAAAATAAAGTGTTTGCAAAGCGTATTATTCAATATTATAAAACGGATTCACATTTTGATAAAAAATTAACTTATCAACAATTTTTAGTTTAAGGAAAGCGGATAGAGGTAATTAACACAATAATTAAAAAGTATGAGGACACAGGAGAAGACAATTACAAATAGTTCCCTGGCCACTCAGTCAAGATACGTATCATCAGTGGCTAATCAAAATAAGCTGAAACGAGCTTTCAAGAAAGATCTTTCTTTAACGTAATTTAGCTAAGTCAACAGTGAGTGATATTAAAGTACATAAACTGGGAATAAAGGCAAGAGTTAAATTAAGTGCTCCAAAATATAAAGGAAATCAGGAGGAAACAGGAAAGGAAGGCCTTTGAAAGATTTACAAACTATGTACACGTAAGATGATCCTTATAATTAACCATGAAACTTGTATGCCTTCTGATCCACAAGAGGTATCTGGTAAGGAATATTATCTTTGTCAAGTCCTTCTGAATTAAAATATGAAAATAAATTTAAGTTAAAATCGAAATTCCCGAAGAAATATATGATTTGTCAAGCAATGGATACATATGGCAATGTTTCCGAATAATTTTGTAGTAAGGGCTCTATTAATGGTACTATTTACTTTGAAGAATGTATTAAGGCTCAATTGATACCATTTATCAAGTAGCATCTTAGTCCTAAAGAGATCTTCCCATTATGTTGTCCAAGCAACAGACCTAAGAAGTCAAAATATTGCATTTGTTGGGAAGAAGGGGGATGCTCTTAATGTACACCAAGCGCAGGGTATTGAAAGATTTTGGTCTTTGTATAAGGCGCAATATAGGGCCCGAAAATTCCCAGCCAGAATCAATTTATGATTTAAATTATTAAGGACCAAAATAAGTAAATCCCTAGACAAAAAAAGTGGGAAAATGATTATGGATCATCCTTGAAAAATGTTAGTGGCAATGGGCTATAAAGGTATTAAAAAGTAATGGATAACAGGAAGTTACTTTGATTACTTGAATATTTAAAATATTCATATTATAAAAATATATATGTTAATATGTTTTCGTCTTGTGTTATATTATATTATATATGAATAAAATTTTGTTAAATTTAAAAGTAAGACTTTACTTCTCGGACATGGACACCCCCTTATTATACCTTTTAGTAGTTTTGAAACGAATAAAATTTATATAGAATATTGTTTATTTGAAACAAACGTTTATCTGCACGAGAACAGAACTATAAAATGGCCCCGCGATTGGGCGCCGGTGAAACAAAGCTTTTTTCGCCAAGATAAAACAACAAAAATAACTATAAAAGCTATAAAAAGTTATGAAAATACATCATACTTACTGTAACTGAAAACTCAAAAAATATCTGCCACAGCTTGAGATTTAAACTCTCTCTTTACAAATTGATTAATCAAGTCGTAGGTATTGGTTCCACAGCTGTATAAATTGTGAAAAAGGAATAGATAAGGGTTCAACACAAATAAAAACTTAAAAGGGCGCCATCTGGTTCTGAGCTTAGTTAATGATTTATTAACCATTCAAAGATGTTGATTGAATAAGCATTAAAATTTATTAAATTCATTAACCAGAAAATGAATAGAATATTTAATTAAAACAAAATTTTGTTTACTTAAAATTGTTGAAGAAATGAACTTAAGCATTCATAACCAATATGGTTCAGTTTTTCAGATCGTTCAGTTTTGAATTAATAACATTTATTAGCAGGAACATAATAATAACACAGCTTTGCATAAATAAAAGTAAAACACACATCGTATATTTATTACAAGTCCACCCTACATTTAGTAGGTTATAATTATACCAAAATTAATCAATAAAAATTCACCTAGAACTTTTCATTAAATTATGAAAATAACTCAAAAAGATTTGATTAAATCGACCACAAATAATGTTCAAAAGCATTAACACAAATATTAAAATTTATATTGACTGTTCTTTTTCTGGACAAAAATTTATACACAAGTATCTAAATGAGA
The DNA here is from genome assembly GCA_929113105.1 of Agrypnus murinus. Classification (NCBI taxonomy): domain Eukaryota; kingdom Metazoa; phylum Arthropoda; class Insecta; order Coleoptera; family Elateridae; genus Agrypnus; species Agrypnus murinus. The sequence continues at coordinate 119,416,671 of OV816026.1, forward strand.
TTAGACAAATTAAATCAATTCGACAGTATCAATACAAATGATTTGTAATTACATTAAAGTTTAAAGCTTTTTAACAACTGACAAGAGTTCTATTGATCATAGAATTTAATGAGCAAAAATTTATAATGAACTTCTAATAATTGAGAAACAATAACAAAAATGACTGCAAATTCAAGCAAGAAATTTATCTAAATGAATAACACTAAAAACAATAGTCACAATACCTTTTATTTTTGGCAAGTCACAAACCAAAGTCAACGATAAACTGCATCAAATTTGACGACGTCACAGCAAATGGAAACTGGATATGGCGAATTATAATTTGCAAATTCACCCCAAACGGCAGTAACAAAATGCAACCAAAGAGTTCCATAAAAGATTTGGCTATTAGTTTTGATAACCATTTCATAATTTCATTGTTTTCAATAAAACAATACACATAACCATTAATTCTGAACTGAATTTAGAAGGCACACAGCACGAATTATTATTTAGCCGAAATTTCGATTACAGAGAAAGCGTCTGTAATTATTAACTTATTTCTGTACAATAATTATTTAGACGAGAGTACGGTACTGTAGGCTGTCATAACTTTGTTACACAGTAATAAGGGAAACTGAATTTCCCACTTTTCTGAAGCACAAACATCCGCGAAAATATTTAACGGAATAACTAGCTTTTGTTAACCACGAATTATTGGTTAATTTCCGAACACTTATTTAAACGAGAACTATTACATGTTGATTTTAATTAAATTCACCGACCATCCATACTTGTTCAAACAATATGAAAAACTGAATTTAGAGTTTTCTTTCAAACTCCATTTTACTACAACAAAATGGCATTTTTAACACAAGATCGAACGTACGCTCTCGGCGTGCGATTTTGGAAGACAGGCCTCGTCTCAACGTCATCTCGCGCTTATATTAACTCTGCTCAACGTTGCTCCGCATGAAAATACATTCTTATTTCCGTGTAGGAATATCAACCAATCGCGAGGTCTCACTCACAACTAAATATCGATCGATTTTTAAGTAACCAATCACAACAAGTCGCCTGTTTTTTACTTAACCAATTATCGCACGGCATCTAAAAAAGCTAATATCGATCTTTTCTCTAAAACTGCATAAGCTTCGGCCCCCATTTTTGTTAAACACTTATATATATTAAAAAGAATGGAAATTTGCAGAGCCGAACTTAGGATTTTTAACAAGAATCAATACAAAATTCTATATACTAAATGCTGGTGGAAAATGTACCCGTTACATATTGTTATTGTTGAATATTGTGTTTTTTTCAACCATAATAAATATTCATACTCTTACATAAGAAAATTTTCAAGAAAAAGTTTGATGATGATTGATGATGACTGAAGGCTTTGGTTTCTGGTTCTCCAATTAATAAAACAGAATTATTTAGCAAGATTAGGTAAATAACAAAACTTTAGTTATTTTGATGGTTTTTAATCGTTATTTAGCGAAAATGTAGAACAAAACAGTTCTACTACTAGTACTAGTGTTGTTCGAAGTTGCGAATTATGTATTGAAAGAAATGGACTTTATTTACTATAATACTTCAATTATGTAATTGTGGTTTAAATCTCTAACTCAATTAATGAATTTACCTTTATTTCCAATCTTAAGAATAATACTTTTTTTAGTTGTCCAGTTAGTGGAATACTAAAATAAGTTTTTCAATTTATTCATTATTATTTGTTTATTGGTTAATTATTTTTGTACTGTTTTGTTATACATGGTCCCTAATTTAAGATTAACGACTATAATAATAGCTGAAGTTTCGTTATTTACCTAATCTTGCTAGAAAATTCGGTTTTATTAATTAGAGAACCAGAAATCAAATCTTCGTAAATCATTTTTTACGTTTTTTTATGAAAAATTTTGTCGGACTGCATAATCGTCCAAGATATTACGTAGCCGACTAATTTATTAATGTTTTACAAATCGAAACGTACAACAAAAAAATCATACCGGAACTCAATCACGTTAAGGTATAGCGCCAATAAGCACCTGAAACTCACCAATACGCACAACCTACCAAGCTCCGCCGAGGCCGACCATTGTTTCTCTAATATACTATAGATGATCTATTCCTATATAATTAATTAATCTCGAAACCCAATGACGTGTATTTTGCAGCCGGCTTCCGCACTACACATAATCCAACCTTTAAAATAGAACATCAAGCTGTTACAATCAATAATAACTGTTTGTACCAACAGCATGGTTTAACGGTACTTGATTGTACAATAAGTCATTTATTTATATTGAAACCTTGTCATTAGCATTACATGCATTTACAGTACTCATTGTTATTGTAGTAGTACGCTCGATATATGCCCTGCTTGGTATTCATTTCGTTCAAATATTGGTTAGCATTGCAGTTAACTTAGAAAATGTTTTCCTACCGTCCCTGATTTTTCCAAAATCATCGTTACAGAGGCTGTTGTCTCTTAATACAAGTTTGTGTCTAAGAGGGCGTACTTTTAGTCGATTTTAAGTCCTTTTTGGCGATTAAATAGGTGATATGTAGAGTTTGAATGTTGTACAAGCACATTTTTATTTTGTCTTATTGAAGGTTCTACATCCTCAGATGGTTATAGTTAATAGAGCTTTTCTGGTTTTTGGTATAGGTTTATTTCTAGACTTTGCTAGTTATAATATTGGTAGAATAATTAAGAGTTATTACTAAGTAATAACTCATTAATAAGATTTTAAAGGTTTCACGTCTTGTTGGAAGTATATAAATATTTTTGGTTACGAAGTATATCCTTGATATTGCTGATAGTCTGATACAATCTGTTAAAAATTTGTACATTAATCCATAATGATCAAGTAATTACTTTAAAAAAGGAGATAAAGTTGTTAAGCTATTTAAAAAGTTGTTTTTTTGGTAAAAAAAAGTCCACAAGAGAAATGTAAAGAGAAAAGCTGTAAAAATGTAATAAAATTTGAAAAATAAAACTTTTAATGCAAAGTTTTATATTTTCTTATGATATAAAAGAAAGTAAACAATGTTTTAATACTGAAATTATTTAAAAAAAAAATAATAAGAGAATATGAACCTGTAATTAAGAGATTTCAATAAACCTGCAATTTGGAGTTTTAAAGTAACAAATAGTATGACTTGCCTAATAAATAATCATGTTGTAACCATCATTTTAAAAATGTTATATCTTAAAAGAAAAAAGTTTGAGGTAAGACGACAGAATATGCAGCAACACAAGAAATGGAATTTTTTTTTTTTTTTTTTATTTCACGCCTACACTACGGGGGAACCAACTGCTAAGGTCATCTGTCCCCCATCTAACATGCAACACGAAGACACACACCCATATTTGAGGTGGCGGAATTTTCCAATTAGAAAAATCCCGCCGCCCCAAGTGGGATTCGAACCCACGACCCTTGGAACACGAGTGATGCACTGACACCACTCGTCTACCGCCGGCCCCAAGAAATGGAATATCAGTGTCTCTACTACAACAGGTGTGTATCAGAGAAAATTAAATGGTAACTTTGACCATAGCTTTTTAAAATACAAAAGTTAAAAAAAAAAAAAAAAGTCAAAAAGATTAATTAATTTTAAACAAACTTCTTGCTAACAGTGATAATTAGAAAAATAATAATACTTTTTATATATTCAGCTTGAGGCCAGATAAAATATATAATTTAAGTAATATCCCACTCAATTTAGAAACATAATCATAAAGGTGCCCTTAATAAAAAAAAAAAAATCAAATTTTAAACCCCAACAAAATGAGATACATGTAGTATTTTGCCTGAGCTGGTCAATTTAATCTTATTTGATTGAAATAATTTAATTAATCTAATTAGGTAGGAAGGTGAACTTGTTTGTGACAGCTAACATATACATCAGAATCGTCAGGATTTTAATGTGTACGGTAGTTTAATGTGTATACCACGTCAAACATAATTGAGACAATTAAGCAAATAATTAAAAACGTGGTGTTAATACAGTGTGAATAATTATTTTGAATTTAATATTTTTTATATTTATACTGTTTAATCTGAGAGCTTTGCATATTTATAATTGAAATATGTTACTTAATGAGCAGTAAATAGTGTTAGGATTCGGAGGCTGTTTACTTTTATTTCTGAAAGGATTTTTTGCCTCATAAGAAGCAAATCAGACGCGGCAAATAATTAGACATAGATAAGACAAATAAAAAATCCCCAAAACATTTGTTTCTCAGAAGCGTAGCTTTCGAAATAATGCATATAAAGCAGGGTATAATGTTTTTAGCAAATACCGTAAGTATTTGTTTTCTCTTCAAAACTCTTCAGAAGTTTTATATTTTGTTATGTTTACGTTGCTGATTCTGCAACTTCTAACATGATCCTTTTTACAATACAATTATATGAGATCAGTCACTCAGATGATGATTTCGCGAACGCCGATAATTAAGAAAAGGATATTGACGTAGGTCAGATCATTGTAAACGATGACATCAAACGACGTAAAATTCGCAGGACATTAAATCTGTAGTTCTCATTACTAAAACATTTAATTAATGTAGTCAGAACAAGGCGTCATTCGTCCGGGTACTTAATCCCCGCAATGCATCATGGATATTAGAATTCCTAAAGTGATTTCCATATCAATCCAAATGGCTTTTTTGTTTTTTACATTAAATTCGAAGCCGCCCTCACTAATAAAATCCCCTTTAATCTAATTAACTTATCTAATTAGGAAATCAAATGTTCTTTTTAAAAATTAGGTAAGATATTCACTTATAAATCAGATTTATTTTAAAGCTGATATTAGACCTTGAATTTATTTCAAGTTTAAGTCTGCAGTCTTATAGTAGTATGCAGCATAAACAAATTATTTTGTCTGATTCCCAAATTGCAAAGCTACTTTTCTAAAAATATCGCTCAAAATTACTAAGAATTTTGACTGTTGCTAGTTAAAAAACTTTACTAAGATTTTTTGTTTCAAATGCCATCAGAAATGTGCTGTCAATTTTGGTGCGGGAACTATAATACAACCTGTATAAATATCACTGCTTCGAGAGAAATTAACTTTGAACTATTTGTGTTAATTTTTGTTCTGATTTATTAATCATGGGGATTTCATTTGTAAATATCGTATTTGGGTAATTTTGAACAAAAGTAGAGAAATGGAAAACTGAACTTCCATTGAGCAGGGGATTATGGGAGTATAAATCAGTAGCTCATGGTGAATCGATTGTCTATGAAAAATCCATTAGAGTCTACAGGCCATTGCATTTCAATAGAGCTCTTGGACTGTTCTTTTACCATTCATTATGCAGTTGGTCAGTTTAAAAGTCACCTACAACAACAACAGTCATTTGTGAATCATAATATATGTTAGGTAAGTTTAGAGTTACGTTAGGTTAGAGGTTGGGCTAAGTGATAAACTTCTAAACTCATCAAAACTAAACTTCTATGTTTAACTTTAACACCCTCATAATTTTAACCTATATAGCCGAATTTGTCTGCTGCATATTTAAATAAAGAACAAGTGAGCATTAAGTGTTAAGTCCTTTTTAAAAAAACGATTCTGAGCATATACAACTTGTTTAACAATGCTACTGTACTTGAAGGAGATTTTAAAGATAGTTTTTAAAGAAACTATCAGCAAAAGAAGATTATTTATAATTGGACCATTATTACGTCATAAGAAATGACTAACTAGTGAACGTGATGGTTTAAGTAGTTCATAGTCATACCAGTATATTGTTATGTGCTAATTTCGTAGCACCCTGTATAGCTATGCTTTTGTGTTATATTGTATAGCGTTTAGGGATTTTCGCATTCTTTTTCCTTTTGTTGCCATTTAACTTCCTGTTGTTGATAAAAGATTTTGTCACTTCGTTTTGATCGTTCGTTTAAAAAATATTTTAGTGGCATCGCCGTTAAATTAATTTTTCATTTATTGTTGTGAAGTGGGAATTGCATTTGTGCAGATCGATAATTAATTTTTGGTTTGATCTCCAACTTTATTGGTGCCGTAAGGGATTTATCGCTAGTTCTTATTAATTTTTATGTACAAATTTGAACGGAAGGAGAATTCATGCGAGCGGGACTATTTTCTCTAGATCTGACTAACAGTTCAAGTCTCAAAAATGTAACTGACACGGTAAATTAACGCGAACACCTGAGATGTAGAGATTGCGCAATCATTAATCGTAAGATTTTAATTGTTTAACATATACGGAGCAAAGGTTATACGTATACACACTCGCAAATATTCATAACAAGGTAAACTGATCATATAATATAGGTATATGCAAATAGATAGATAGATATCAGTGCTACACGCACACTGGGGAAAAACATTTAACACCGAATTATTATAATTTACAAATATACAGAAATGCTTTATATTTACAATAAAGGTTTATCAAACGTTATTGCTGCTACGAATAGTTGCTATAATATAAGAGACTCACAATGAAGCTGTTCTTCAAATCTGGATAGGAACGCCACAACCAGGTAACTGTACGTGGGCAAACTCAGCGTAGTGGTGTTTTAACAACCCAAATATACAGCAAAGTGTATAGAGGTATAGAGTGTATATGCATTGTATTAATGCGGGATCTACAGTAGACAATTTTTCATGTTTGAGGTAGGTTAACATCTTATACAATCTTTTACTTATGGTTTGACTGTCAAAAGATGCTCAAGTAGGATAGTTTGCAGTAATAATTTTTTATATATAAACCATACAACTTCCATGTTATGTTATCATTATTTTTAGCTCAGCCGTAAGAGTATCAAACAGCTGGTTCTTCTGACTTTTCTACGTCGTGATTTCCAAAATAATAATACTAAGATTTATTACTAACTAAACCAGATATGTTTATCTGAGGGTTTTTTTAGTAAGTATTACATGACTTCGGAAATAGAAAATTGGTTTTTGGCAGTCTAAAATTTATAATAATAATATTATAAATTTAATATCCAGATATTTACTGTTTTTAATATTAAAAACTAAATTCCATTAAACACTCTGATTAAATAATGTAATCAACAGATTAATATTAACATACAAAAAACTTATATATAGGCACCGGGGTTCGATGTGAAGCTAAATAAATCGCCCTTTTACCTTAAACCAGCATACTAACCATCAGGCTACAAAGGCGAATAACCACAAACACAAATTGAAGTATTTTCTTTTTAGTAACCCCTTAAATTATTTTTTAAATTTGGTTTTTATTCTTTAGATTTTACATTCCCTTTTTATGTTATTGTTTTCATACATAATTTTCGTATTATCTGTGCATTAAAAACGAATTATTTTTAGTAATAGAAAGTTGTTTCTTTTACTTGAATGTATAAGGTGTGCTGCATACTGAATAGGCGTACATAGGAGGCGATGTATTACTTATTTCTGTAGTTGTACAGCCTTTAGCAAATGTCTTATCCCGAGCAGGCAACACATTTAACAAATCTGGTAAGAGAAACGACGTAAGTTTTGGAGCATAGTTTTTTTTGTTTCACTTCTACTGTTGTTTCTTCTATTTTAAGAAACAAATATCGTATGATTTTTTCTAGTTTATTATAAACTCTATTAATTTATTTACGAGTTAGATTTTGTTTATTTACAAAGTTTCATTATTTTATAAGCACTAAAAAAACTAAATTTTTAGTACTGACTGTAATAAGTTTTTATTGTTAAAAATACTAAAAATAATAAATAATCAAAACTAATAATCATTCCCCGAGTTTCCAAAGTAGAATCAGATTGGGCATACAATACAAACGAGGCATATTTAAACATTAATGACCGATTTATTATTTACCTCCAGATAAAGTTCCCAGTAGTTACCGGTCAAATAAGTTAACAGGTAGTAAGTACACAGTTTGGATATATTCACAGGCTTATATCTAAGTAGTTATTGGAATGTTTATCAGAAAGGGTCCAACTTTTGCACACAGGTAATACATGCAAGAGAGAGATGGATAATTGGCAGAATAATGTGTTAGAGAGAAAAATTAAACCCATTGACTAATACACTTGAAAAGAGGCGGGATTTAAAAAATCTGTAACAATCTGTGTACAAAATCGTACACAGTATAAGGGGTATTTCGATTCTTAAAGCAGCAGCGCCCTTACTCGGGACAAAACATTTGCTAAAGACTGTACATTCGCACGTAATCACAAGAACGCGGCGGTGGAGGCTGACCGTCAGCTAACGAAACTTCAATAAATCACCGCCAGCATAGCAGCACCATTTATTTTGAATCTGCCTGAAAAATGCTTATCATAATACTTTTTTACAAAATTAAATAAAAGAGCTGTAAAAAATTCTACTTTGAAGATTAAATTATGAAGAAAAAACTATTCGCAAATCTATAGACGAAAACGTTCTCATTGCTTCTAAAATTAGTAAAATCGTCCGGTTAGAACACCAGAAATAAACACAACAAGAAAACGCTTAGAAATTTGCGTGCATGCAAATAGAACCTATTAAGTTACTTGCAAAGTGCCTGTCCTATTGATATGTATTCTGCATAGTCAGATTTCCAATGTAACTGTGACTTGAAAGTTGCAATACATATTATATTTTTTGTATATAATTTAAATTGTCATATACTAGGTATCTTTTGTTGAAATTCTCGTATTGATAGAAAAGTGCAGCTTTCACTAGTTTCCATTAAAAGAATTGTATTATCTTTCACTTACTACTTTGGTGATCATAAAGTTTTATTATACCATTTGAAGTTTTAATAGATTTATCTAACAACTACTATTCTATCCTCAATGGGTTTATTGAGCTATCATAAATATTGTATTTACTGGTTTTTCAATTGTATCACAAAGTCTTGCAGCTAACAATACATATTTATAAATAATTATCCGTACTATATGGTATACGTTGAATAATGTGGCACTAGCAAAAAATATATTCGTTACGAAATGTAAAAATTAAACTTTTTAAAAATTTTCCTTTTTATACTGTAACGAAAGTGCTGGAAATGAGTGAACATTTGTTCAAACTAGTAAGAAACTACTGAAATTAAAAGCCCTTTTTAACAAATTTGGAAGTAAACTGAAATAACAAAGAAAGTTTGAAAAGAGTACTGGTGAAAACGTAACAAGCACCCTTTAGGCTAGCATTAAACCTTGCAGTATTCTGAGTATCGCCTTCAAGTATATCCAAGTAGCACTAGAAGGGAGAGAAAAAAGTCAAGAACTCCTAGGGTCAATTACTGATAGACTGTTTAATAAGAGCTTTAGGCTTAAGTCCGCGTGAATTTCTCTACCTTTATAACTAGTTTCAGGATAAAACTTTAAACTTTGGCTGTAGTCGTTTAAATTAGTTTTATGTTGTACTTATAAGTTCACCGTCGAAAACTAATTAAATTTAGTTTGTTTGTTTCCTTTTCAATAATTAAACACAAACTTTTTGTTCGTTTGTTTTCATTTTTATTACATTCTCATCTTTAGGGCAGAGGGTCACAGTAGAAAAAAACTCCATAAAAGTTTTTGTGTTAATCTCGACATTACCTCAGTCTCCTAAATGCGTGAAAGTTGCAGAGCGGATCTGGACCCCTAATCCGAAGCTTCGCATTCCCAAACGAGAGCCCGCTTTCAGCCTACCTACTTTAATCATGTCCTCAGGTTTTAGATTTTTAGATTGTATAGCGCAGTTAAGCTGTAAACTTAAACGGTCTTTTGGACTTCTGGGGAAGTTTCAGCATAATTTTTCACTTTATCTAGACGTTTAGGTATACCGTAACGTATATCTGCTTTGAGTTACGGCTGTCACTCACTCACGCTGAAAGAGTGTTCCAGATTTCATTATTCTCATCAGACTCTACTTTTAAAACATTGGGGAATGAGGAAACAGCAAAAAGATACTTGTATAACTTGTCCCTCAAATTAATTTGTTCGAAAAACTAAGCGTCTTGGCTTTTTGCTTGAGTAGTATCTCTTTTTTCTGTAGGCAATTTACTTGCATTTCCGAGAAAGCAAAATTTTTATTAAATATCCGTTGCTCTTATTCTAGTTCCTTTTTTTCAACAAAACGTTGTGTAATTTTCTTCCTTCAAATGGGACATAATTGGAGTACAAGCTACTGCAGTACGGACCGTCTGATTGCAGGTGTTAATGAGCTAGCTTTTCGTAATTGGATTTTCCTACATGTCTTCAGTTTACTCTGATTACGTTGCAGCAGAAACTAGATAGTATTGTAGGATTTTCATGTCTGCGGTGAAAGAGACAATTAAGTTCTAATAAGATGAATTTTTTTCTAATAATTATATCAAATTTCTCTAATTTATAAATATGTTCTAATTTATTGTTTCCATTTGCTTAAAGCACTTTAAATTATTTCTCATTTATTTTTGCTTTCGACTTGAGTGACATGTGCATCTTAATGCAGTCAGTTAGCTGTCATCCAGCAGTTAAATTAAAAGTTAAATAAGTTAAAAGTATGTAAATAAAATATGTTATCACCTCACCCCTAGTGATGGACTCCAGCCGAGTCAAGCCGAGCTTTCCTAGAAAGCTCGACTGGACTCGAAAAAAAATATTCAAGCTCGACTCGAAACTCGGCTCGAAATCGAGTCGAGTCGAGCCGGCTCGTTTTGGAATCATAGTTATTTTTCAAATTCACATAGCAGTCGCGAAAACTTTTTTCTCCTCTTAGTCAGAAAGCGAGCCGCTTGCGGCGAGTTTTCTAAAGGACGAGTGCAATAATGACTTATGAAACGAGCTTTTTATGCTATTTTTTTTTCTATTTTGCCTCTCTTATTTCCTTTTTAAACAAAAAAAAATCGCTATTTCAAAATTTAGAAAATTTTGTGGTAGTTGACAATACTGATGTGACATTTGAAAATTAAAATCTTTAGGGTAAAATTTTGTCAATTTTCTGTTTTTTTCCAATTTTATTTCCGATGTTACCAACTTTGGAAAAGTCGGGCTATTAAAGTAGATTAAAGTATCGGGTTTAAGAAAACTGTAGTAAAACTGAAGTCAGAATCCCAACATCAAATAATGAAACAAACAATGCAATTCTTATATTAACAATATTTTGAAAATTAGGAGTCCACTGAAAGTGAATTGTTTGATTATATGAATAAATTAACAGTAATCATTAATCTTAATAAAAAAACAAAACAAACTAAAATTACAATTTTTTTAATATAAGTTAATAAATCCACGACGTTATCAACACCTTTTGAACATAAAAGATAAGATCAGATTGCAAACAGCAACTCTTGTTACTTCAGCTGTTAAAAACTTATAAAGTGGCGTGCAGGAGTTTTACTTTTTAACATTTTGTTTGTCATTGATGAATACATTACACCCTAATAACGGGATAAAATAATTATATAATAATTAAAAATTGCATTATGTTTTAAATGTTATAGTGTAATGAAGCCATTTAAAGAAAAGTAATTGCGCAAATTCTTAGTTATAATCCGTTAAAGTACAAAATAGGGGAAATACTGTAAACTGTACAATTTTCTCGAGCCGGCTCGAAAAGCTCGAAAAACTCGTCTTCAAAAACTCGACTCGACTCGAATAAAGAATTGTAGAACTCCACTCGAAACTCGGCTCGAAATCGAGTCGAGTTTTGAGTCGAGTCGAGCTTAGCTCGGGGTTGAGTCCATCACTACTCACCCCTCTGTAGGGTCATCCCCCATCCCGCTCTAAACGTGTTACTGGCTGAGTGGACTGGCTGAGAATGTTTGTTTGACAGTGTCAATGGATACTAACTTACCTATGTATAAAGTAGAAATTGAAGAATCATACTCGCATACAGATTAAGATCTTCATTACGAATGTAGAAACATGAAATAATGCATTTAGATGTAGAGCGTCTAGATTATTATGAATCATTTTGAAAGGAAATTAATTTTATAAATTTTAGATGAAGGTTTTTATTAAGTTAATTAATGATTTACCTACATTAAATTATATTTTTAGTGCAAATTCATATAGAAATACTTCCGCTGGGAATCGAACCCAAGACCCTCCACTGTCTAGGTGGTATCTCTATCAACTGAGCTACCGGAGAACGACTATCAGCATAGCAACCAATAATTAACTTAATAAAATTCACCTTTATCTAAAATTTATAAAATTAATTCCCTTTCGGAATGATTCATAATAATCTACATGCTTTGAATATTGATGTTGTTGTTATGCGATATGCTGATCTTCATTAATAATATTTAAAAAAATATCTAGTTACTTTGTATGTTTGCTAAAATATCTAATTCATATGGAGGATTTCTCGCCTTGCTGATAGTCGTTCTCCGTTAGCTCAGTTGGTAGACAGTGGAGGGTCCTGGGAACAATTCCCAGCAGGAGCAATATATTTTTCTATATGAGTTTGCATTCAAAATATAATTTAATGTAAATCTTAAAATTATAACTTTCAAAGTTAGGTTATAAACTGGTAGCGCTAAATAAAAAATGAAAAAATTAGCATCGATGGTGTTTCCGGTAGTAGTGTGTCGTCTGATGTTCTAAAAGGGCTTTGGCAATATATTAGTGTTGTATGATATTGAAAATAGGTAAAGTGTACGATGTAAGGTTAATATGAGGAATATTTGCCGTAATGAACAACAGACTGTCATCGGTACCTAAATGCTACTAGAGCGGATCGGTAAGATGTGTAACGTGCAAAAAAATAGAAGGTCCAACTTATAAATTTAGATATGTATTTAATAGAAATAATCCTACTACGGCCCTACAAGTTATAATATCGAAATATTCTGGTTGGGTTTTAAGTTCGACTTCACTTCCCACGTTAAAATTGCATGCCTTTCAAATATTTGCAGGCGTTCATAAGATAAAAAACGTTAGTAAAGTAAACGGTAACATTAAGATATAGGTTTATCTCGCTTCAAACGATTAAAATTCTATCTGTAAACGAAAGCCTACCGTCATTGGGTTGTAGCAATTATTATTATTATTATTATTATAATTCCCACAATTTAACAATAACAGCAAACTTCGTGTGGTTAAAATGCCACGATATATAATCAATGATATTTAGATTAGTTTATGTCTTCGATTTATTTCAGATTTAGCTTGTCTTCTAGCTCTTTTTGAAGAAATGCTATAAAGTTTGCAGATAACAAACACATTTTATTACCCTTGATAAAATATGTGTATGACGGAATTATTTTTTTTAAATCCCTAATCTTACAATTAGCCAAGAATATTATCACTCTAATTTTCGTTTCGAATTAAATACAGCTACACTTTTCGTTTTGCAGTAAAGAATTTATAAATATTCATAATAATATAAACAGCGGATTACCTCGCATTTAAAGGAGTTAATTAGCAATATCCAGTTGTATAGTTAAAATTGTGTTTGGGAAATGGGAATGAATATTCTAATGAATATTCTGGTTTAAAGTTTAGATTTTGAAGTAGGGCTAACTAAACAACTAGAAGCCATCAGGACGAAAATAAAGCTTAAAAAAGCTTAATAAAGTATTTTTGGTAAATACACAAATTTGCTAAGTCGACAAATCTGACTTCTACGTATTACAAACACTACACTTTCGGTGGTCAAGTACGTTACTGCTTGATGCTGGATGGATTAACTCTAACAAGGTTGCAGGGCGATGCTGTATTTATAGCTGGTACTTTCAGGGTGTGGTCGGATGAGAGTTTCTTTGTTTGATGTCGTCCTTCGGTTGACTTCCAAACTGTTCTCAGAAGAACCGCGGGTGCAAACGAGACATTGACACGCTAAAAGTGACTTACTAAAATAACATTTACATTAAGTGGAATATCATATGGATCATATAGAATGAAATAAATTATGATATATTATGGATTATCATTATAATAAATCACAATATATGAAACTGCATAAAATAGATATGCACTTTACTCGTAAGCATTAAAAGTGAATTAATGAGCTATATGAAACTCGACCAGTTCTCGTTTATAACTTATGTAACTTATTCTTTTCTCTACCAGTAAAGTTATCGTCTGATAACATATGTTCCTGTAGTTTAAGTAAACAATATTTTTATACACAATATTTTTAGATACTATGGAAACCAGGCTCTTCGATAAATAAATCTGAAATACCTAACGCTGCTTGGGTAGCAGTGACCAGTTTGTGGTTATGGTAATGGTATCAATAGCGAAGACGATGGAAAAATTACTTAAAATGTGGCGAGTGACATGCTAGAAGTCAGACTGCTTTGATAGTAAGGAAAGCTGGTGCCTTTGTCACGTGGGGTTTTCGTGACTGGAGGACGTAGTCAGAGGTAGAAGGGAAAGAAGACACAAGGCATGAAAACAATTATATACTAATAATAAGACAATAGAATACAAAAGGTTACACACATATATTATACAGTGTGAGGACGTACATGTCCTACTAAAGCTAACATAATCCTGAAGGTGATCGGAACCACCCTACACTAGCAGTAGGTCTACAACTAAGCACTAGGAAATCAAGTAATCGGCACGGTAGGGTGCTAGATTCTAGATATTCCTAGATTATTACAACTAAGCGAGAGAGGGCCTTGGCACAACTCTCTCATAACTAAGCAGAACTAAGCGCAGTGAAGGGTATAGTAATCAAGGTCCCTGGATCCCAGATTCCAACCCTACACCATAAATAAATTAAAAGGTACTCACCAGCTTTCTTGGAGATGTTGTTGTGTTGGAGTCATTTTCACTGACTGAATTGTAAGCTCAAAGCAAGCTGGTTATATACTGCTCAACGTGGAAGAGATTATCATAATAGTGGCAAGCCGTAGGTTGGTGTTCCAAGTATGGTATAAGTTTCCTGTAGAGGCAAGCTAGCCGTGCCAAGTACGGAGCTCGCGCTTCTTGGTTGCAGGCTCGTGGGTTGGAGCGGAAATTCTGTGAAGGAATACGCAGCTGCTGGACTAGTGTAGACCGATTGACTACATGTGAGGAACGTGGGTTGTTTAGCATAGATGAGAGCAATCCTAGTAGATAGAATGCATTGGAATGGCCAGACGTGGGTGACGCGGCAGCAGCTGTGTTGCATTCCTTTGAATGAGGCCGCGGCTGCTTCACTAACGTGGGAAACTGAGTGTATCCTTGCACGATATTTGCGCAAGTTGTAGAACTTATAAAATTATTCAAGTCGAAATAATTTCCGTTTGTGACACCTTTTCTGACGTTGTCGATCACATTCTCCGACAATACTCTCGACTCGTTTTCGATTTTACAAAAGCATACTGAACTATGTTGGTCACTATGTGGCATCAGTAGTGGTTCGTATACCTTGCAGTTCCGGCAGTCCACGCAGTCTTGCAATCTTCATTATATAGAAAACATAATTAAGTTTTTTACCACCCTGCGGTATTTTCAATGAGCAGTTTTAATTAGCGTCCAATTATAAGTGATTGTTAATACATATTTCAAATTATCTGTTTTATTGCTTTTAATATTGATGTACTGCTAGAGAACATAGAAGAGAATATCCCCATGGTTTGAAGTGATTAATATAAGGGGAGTTAGAAAAAGAATAGACTATATAAGTAAAACAAAGGTAAGTACAATGTGTCCATTTAAAAATGACATAATAAGTTTAGCAACCAGACGTACTCGAGGATAGTGCCAGGACTGGGTTTGTTGTGACTAGGGACGTAGTTAAGGATAGAGATAAAATGAAACGCAAAGTTCAACTCAACAATGTAATAAAAATAAATGACTACTAACTAATACTAGAGCGTTAGAACGGCCGAAACTCCTAAATAACTACACACTAATGCTAACCATTAGGAAGGTGGAGTAAACAACGAATCAACTACACCAGTTACGAGACCTCCTAAATAGCATTTAGCATTTAAGCAAAAAAGCAATCAGATGATTCCCTGTAGTTAAAAGAATATTAGAGGTATTAACCCCGAGGTCGGGTTTCAAGATAATGACGGTGGTGAGCTTCCGAAGAAACTTGGGGATTGCAAAGAAAAAGAGATAGATTTCTAAGCTCGTGTTTAAGGTCACATGTGCTGCAGTACTTCTTTTTCTAGCATCTGGTTAACCGGATGCAGGTGGCCAGCTTGGGTTATTAATAACACCAAGCTGGCACGAGGTAAGAGATGTGTAAGCAACCTTGGAGAACGTTTATGCTATGTTGTTGCAAATGTAGTTCGGTTATAAAATAATGTTCTAACGTTTATTAGTTATCCATTAAGTATGCAATCGGCTTTCTCCTAACTGAATGGATAAATGCTCATTGACGCTGACGATTGCACATTTTCCTTTATCTATTTGAATTTGTCAAATAGGAAACTAATTTGGTCCTTGGTCGGTGAAGTAGAATCGATGTTTACTATAAATAGTAGTTGAGAGATTTGTGTTATAAATCAATAACGTACAAAAATATTTACTAGCTATAGAGGTTCATGAAGTAAAACTGGAAATTTTGATCATGACACATAATAGCAGGAAACACAAAAGAATGTTTAGCGATTCTATTATGGAAGCATCTATTTCTATTTTCTGAAGAATTTAATAACTTTCTATATTTTTAGAACAAAAGCAAATACAAAATGATTACAGTTTATGTAAATTTTTATTATTTTATTTTTTTATTGTTAAGTATTTTTATTTTTAGAGATAAAGCTTGTTTAATTTTGACGCCAGGCAATTTCCTAAATGCACTACAAGTAAGAATTATATTTCTACTAGAATCTTAATACATTAAGGAGGCAACTACTAGTTGCGTTCAATTAAGAATGATTAATTTTAATTTATCGTCTATTCATTAACAGCTCTGCTACACGTTGGGCCATTTCTCGAAACAAGTCACAAAGGAATCTATTTAATTAGCAGTCTACTGTGTAACTAGAAATTCAGCTACTTCCCTAGCAAGCCGAGAAATTCCAAGAACTTGAATATAAGATAAATTCTTACTTAGATACTTTCGCTGTTTATTTGATATAAAATAATTATATTAATTTAAAGTACTGAATCTTCATATCTATGCATTTAAGGTAAAAGTATAATGAAACTTTAACTACAAACAAAAAGTAAACAAAATAGGCATCTTAGTTTAATTCAACTAGCATTGTTTAATTTTCCTGCATACCCTGGAATTTATAACTTAATTTAAATGTTTGTAGTTTTGTTGTGGTAACAAGAAATTACATTTCTTAATTTACTTCGACTCCAAGCAACTCAATTTTCCTATAAGGTATGTATGTATGTGAAAACTGATTTCTATAGGAGACTTTCTTACTGGTAGATTTGAAAATAATTTCGTAACAGACCAGTAAAAAAGGTGTTCTTTTCTGTTTTCTTTCACAGAAAACAACAATCTCTTTCCCATTTTACCGCTAGCCTTATAGAATAGTCTCGTTAGAAAGATAGTAAGTAGTCGGGAGGAGGACAATCTCCTCTGCTAGCAACCCTCCACACTGCCAACCCTACGGGGAAGATTTATGATCAGTCACAGCTCTATTCGTTTACAGCCGCGCCGCCTGCGCCCAGGGAGAGTTAACGACGGCAGCTCCAATCTAGAAACTGTATAGCTTTTCGTTTACGTGGTACAGGGCCTCGTAAGGTATCCTGAGTTGCCCCATATGCGCCTAAGTAAATCAGCTGCAAAACGTTTCTGATTAAAAGCTTGCAACCCTTCTGAGTAAATTGATCTCGGCGTTCTTTATTTAGTTGAAAAGGTGTGGTTCTATTATATGTAACGTGTACCCATGAAATATCACTAGTGTTCAAAATATTCTTTAAAAGTACTAATTAGAATAAGTACTATTAATTAAAATTAAAGAATAATTTTATAATAGGATATTTCTTATTTCATGATAATACTTAGATAAAAAGACCGCTTTTTTGTTTATCATGTAAAAATAGAAAATTAAAAGTTTGTTTGTTTAACTAGACAAGAAAGCAGGCAAGGCATAAGCAAGGTGGCATTAAACATATAATTTAGAATTAACATTAATATTGGAGACTATTCAACTCACATGTCATTTATTAAAAATTGACCAATTAAAATGCAGCATTTGATATTTTTAATCCAATGAAAATGAATTGTATCGAAAATTCTCACTAGTGAAAATTGTCGACAATTTTCACTAGTGATAACAATCGACAATTTTAATAAAACACAAATATTTAACAACATTTATTTTTGAGTATTGAACGTACAATTATTAAATGTAACATTGCTACATTTATGAAAAACAATTTGATTTTTTAAAGCGTGTTCGTTGAATAGTCTCTCGAATACCATAAGTAGTCAAAGTTAAGTAGACTATTTTTGTGGTGCTTAACACTCATGTCTATCATGCTTGCGAATACCACTCGTGCTGCGCACTCGTGGTATTTAAATGCAAGCATGATAGACATTCGTGAAACCACCACAAAAATAGTCGACATAACTTTGACTACTAATGGTATTATAAGTGATTATTTTTTAATATTACCGTCATGAAATATTTGTTGCTATGTGGTTATTGCTATGGAAAATAAAAAAAATGAGTTTATGATCTAATGCGAACCTTGTTATGGTAATCACATAGCAACCCCTAGTAACTTTTTTACCACCTAAGTCTAAGTTAACACTTTTACTGCATAAGCAGTTAATTCAGTTTTACTGACTAGGCAGTAAAGTAACACTAGTGTTGTCAATTGTTAATAATCTGTTTACCAAATTTTTGCTGTTAATCGGTGAATAGTAAAATGCACTTTCTATTAGATAAGATTTCAAAAAGATATCACACAATGTAGGATCACATGGAAGTAGATGCAGAAAAATCTCTCTATTGCAACTGATTATGCGGTCACCATAAAACTGTCTAAAAAGTTTAAGCGTAATGTTTCTGAAGAAGCAATTCAATGTTTATTGTTACAAGGGAAACCCCGTCAAGACATAACGGTCAAAAGGATTGACGTGATTGATGGATTTCCTTATGTACAACATTCGTTGTGTCATTACAGTCCTTCGATTTTTCATGAATGATTATTTAAATAAACGCAACCAAACACAACCAGTTGAAAATTCCAAGCCTAACATTCCCCTCTCCCAACTTACTCTCCTCTCTTCCGACATATCTCTCGCTCTGGCTTACCCCTCCCCCCCGGTTTGTTCTACATACATAAATACATACGGAACTTTTACATTAAATTCATATATCATATGTTTAATATACTAACTTTCTAGATCATTCTGATTTTTCAGACAGTCCTACTCTACTTTTTCATCAAATACTCGAATCTGATGAGAAATAAAAAAACTTAAAAAAAACTGATAGACAGAGGCTGACACTCGTATCAAATTTCGTAGAAATGCTCTACATTAAATGCTTTAACACTCGGCTACGAATTGTTTGTGATATGATTTGTAAGCAAGTAATCGATGACGTAGTAACCAAGTAGAGGAAGGATGTTTAGTTCCGACACGTGATGAAGCGAGTGATGTAAGTAAAAATTCGGTCTCGAGCGTATAGAAATGCATCGATTACAAATAATGCTTTTAAAAATGTAAATAAATAATTAAGAAAACGCAAAACTAAGGAGAGCTGGCAAATCTCTAGCGTAAAACCTTTAACTTAGAATTGCATAGATCGGACCAGTAGAACTCTCAACTCGTAAGGAAGCGTAACAAAAATAAGTTTTGTGTTTTAAATAGTAACAAAGTATTTAAAATGGTTTTAAAAATTTAAAGGCTAAAGAAAATATAATGTCAAAGCTTATCAAAAAGAATTATCAGAACGGTCTTGTAGCACTTATAAAGGAGAACTATGGCGGCATGCAAGGGTTTGTCTATACATCAGATCAATTTGAATACCTATTAAACACTCAATGATTGATGATGGAAGGATAAACTGTAGGGGCTGCAGCAGTCAATGCAGCATGCGTTATTTCTAACACTTGGAATTAATTTATTGTAGTACTGTTAAATACTGCACGCATAGAAATCACGAAATGGTAAGAATAAAATCTAAAATCGATCTTGTTTAAAAAATTCTTGTACACGCTTATTAGTGCATATTACAAAAACATGACATATAAATAGTGTTTGCAAATTTCCGGAAATTTATTTTTTGGATACTTTCCATGGAAATATATCTGGAAACTTTCTCGGTAACTTATTGAAATGGCAAATGTCAAAAAAAGTCAGCAAAATTCAAACGCAGTTTAAAGGTATCTAGGTCAGTGATTCCAAAAGTGTGTTCCGTGGAACCCTGGTGTTCGTGAAAATATTTTGGGGTTCCGCGGGACCAGTTAAAAGTCCTGTAATATAACAAAAGGACACCACTTGCAAAGCTTTAAACTTTCCTACAATAACGGCCTAATGACTATTTCATTTGTTGGTGCCTTTTGCTACCACATATTTATGTGAAATACAAAAACAAAATATCGCAATAAACTGGATGCTGCAGAAGGTATAGGAATTCGCTATAGAATATTAAACCAAGTTTTCATAGACGCATGTTTGAATAAATTATTTGTAGATAATTTCTATTTTTTTAATGCTCAGTTAAAATTAGGATGTTTGTAGATATAGTTAGGGTTCCGCGATATGTAAAATATAGTACAAGGGTTCCGCGGAAAAATAAGTTTGGGAACCAATAGGTCCGTGAAGTTGGGCGTACCCATATTCAGGATTTTTGTGAAAATTATGTTAATAATTAGTGCTCAATTTGTGCTAATTTGTACTGCAAAATTTATAATTTGTGCTGGTCCCCTGAACGAGATATTAAGAAAAACAATGGGTACGTCCAACTTCATGCTGGACGTACCCATGTAGAGGAATTTAACCAAACTAGGGGGGATAATTAGTGCTCAATTTGTGGTAATTTGTGCCGCAGAATTTATAATTTGTGCTGGTTCCCTGAACGAGATATTAAAAAAACAATGGGTTCGCCCAACTTTACGCTGGACGTACCCAGGTCAGGGAATTTAACCAAACTAGTGGGGATAATTAGTGCTCAGTTTGTGCTAATTTGTGCTGCAATAAATTATAATTTGTGCTGCCCCTATGAACGAGATATTTAAAAAACAATGGGTATATTCAGATCCGCGCTAGATGTACCTATGTAGTGGAATTTAACCAAACTAGGGGGGATAATTAGTGCTCAATTTGTACTAATTTGTTCCACAAAAATTAACATTTGTGTTATACCTCTGAACGAGAAATTAAAATAAATAAACTTCACACTGAACGTACTAGTGTCAGGGAATCGAACCAATAAATAAGTTACCAGCCATAAATATCCAAATGTTTGGCATTAAAATAGCGCTTTTCCATTTCTCCTTGCTTTTTATGTTGCGAATATGGAAATACGCAGTTCATTGGAACTGCCCAATGATTTTTTAAAATGTTATATTTTGTCCGATCATTAATCTGAATCTCTTCCCTATGATGAATAAGAAGATATCCTATGTATATAGTTTGGAGTTCCAGTTGGAACCTCTGTAGGCATAACTAATAGGGATGCTACCGCTTTTAATTTCATGTTGATATCCGGCATCTACTATAACTGATAAACAGTGCTTCTAGTCCACTTCACACTTTTGATTCATAGTAGTTTTACTAGATTTTAAAAAATAACTTTCTCGAGGACTAATAAATTTTTTCTTCTAGAAATAAATCTACAACAATAAAATAATTTAATTATTATTATTAAGTATATAATACTACTACCAAAATTAACATTTAGGACACTGTGAAAGTTTTGTAACGATGTAACGTCGTGTCTCTATTGTATATTGTTTCAAAATTAAATAGCCAGTAAGTCACTTAGGCTGATCATAAAATAAGGGTCTTATGTCTGGGATACAATAGTTCAATCACATATTAGAGAAATAGCTCAAACAACACAAGAAACGGTTTTATGTGAAAAGAAGTTATTGTCTCAAAATTGTGACTGTGTTGCCTCAGGGCTATATAAATGTGATGCAATTTTATTAGAATGTTTAGGATTAATTTGTTACACTATATTTTAACATTGTATTTGACTAATTCCCACTACGTATTACGATAACGATGTTACCTTTTTCTTGGCGTAAAACCGTCTGTGTGCTGTGATAAACTACAGGAGTCCTTACAATCCGTTATAGTGTTTAATTTGTTATGTAATCATCAAAATTAAAAAATTTCCATTTTTAAAAATTTATCAAATTGTGAATATGTATTTTGATACAGTGATAGCAAACGGACGTGTGTGGGTTCCCTATTTTAAACACGAAACTATACGTAAAGTATAAATTTTTTGTAAAATTTGAAACCACGTAATGAAATGGAAATAAAATAATCAATAAAACATTAACAATATTTATTAAAATTTCTATAACTGGCAATATTATTTTGATACTAGGTATCATCAAATGCAAATGTCTATCTTTTATTAGTTTATTTCTATTTAATTTCAGGATTATGGAGTTTCACGAAGTAAAGCTTGAAACAAAAAACTCCGTAAGTCACAAAGATTTAGACAAACATTTTCGTTTTATAACTTTATTATAAATAATAGTAGGAACTACTTGATTGGAAATTTATTTCGATATAATAGCTATTATAAAATTAGAGAACTTGAAAAGCATTTATATACTATTTAATACAATTTGGTGAGTTAGCAAACGAATAAATAAATTATCAAATATGATTTGATTTAGATGTTTAAATAAAAAATTGCATGAGATTTATCGAAATTAATAATTGTTGGAAGTGTCAATATTCATACTTTACAAAGGGGTTTGACCTGAAACTACCCAAACAAATTCCAACATGTTAAATAAGTACACATCTGAAAAGGCGACAAGGGTATCAATATAACCAAAAAAGGGATCGAGATTATTTTATTGCTTCTTACAGGAACTATTAGCCCCTTGCCCTTTGAGTCATTCAACTTAAACAACTTAAGAAAGTTTATTAATATTCTGACTGGAGAAAGACTTTGTGGGGCAATCATTTTTGCTTCCAAAAGTTAGTTACGAGGGTGTATCAAAAAATGTTAAAAAACAAAATTTCCCCTATGTCGGAATATCTCGTTCAAACCCGACATGTGAACGTAAAATATCAATAGAAACCTATTTTTCTTAATAAAATTTTTTGTCGATTTTTTAAATAGCCAATTTGACAGATACCTAACGTCACCTGTCAACTTTGACATGGCGTATTTTAAATATTTTTGTAACCAGACATGATTATCCCACAAAGCTTTTTCCAATCAAAATATTAAAAACAATTCCCATATCGATCCAACTTTATGGAAGACACTGACACATAATTTTATAATAGCTATTATGTCGAAATAATATTTACAAATATTATATATACTATAATTATAAAACGGGGATGTTTGCCTACGTGATTTATGGAGATTTTTGTTTCAAGCTTTACTTCCTGAAACTCAATAATCCTGAAATGAAATAAAAATCAACTAATAAAAGATAGACATTTCCTTTGATGTTAGGGTTTAGGTTACTTATTTAATTATTTATTGTATCATTGTGTCGTCTCTTAATTACGTTATAAATTTAGGTTAATAATTATGTTATTGTACAAATTTGTTGTTAAGTACATTTATTCGGCTATGTTCGCCTATCGTCGACTTAAGCACGTTTGGGGGGCATAGCTCAAGGGTTACTTGTCAGGGAGAGTACAGTACATTTTTTACTCACTTGTATATAAGTTGCTGTCCTGTACAGTCCAACAAAAAATCATTAGTTCAAATAAAATTATTAAACGTTTAACTAAGAAGTGTTTTTTATCTTTTAAACATTTAATGATATCTAATTAGTATCAAAATAATATTGTCAGGTGTAGAGAATTTAATAGCTATTGTGAATGTTTTATTGATTATTTTATTTCCAATTCATTACGTGGTTTACAGGATTATTAGAATATCAACAAATTGAATCACATATTAGAGAATATGGTACTATTTTGGACATATAGGATATTTTGCAAAAAAATATTCTTTACTTATAATTTCGTGTTTAAAATACGGAATCCACACCAGTGCGTTTGCTAACACTATATTAAAATATTCAAAATTTCAGAAACCTTTAAAAATAGAAATTCTTTAATTTTGTGATTGCATAACAAATTAAACACTGATAACGGATTGTAAGGACTATAGTTTATCACAACCAGACGGCTTTATTCCAAGAAAAAGGTAACATCGTTACCGAAATACGTATTGAAAATTAGTCAAATATAATATGTGGTTAGGAGACACCGTTAAAATATAGTGTAACAAATTAAACCTAAAAATTCTAATAGAATTGCATCACATTTATGTATATATAGTCTTGCGGCAACACAGTCACCATTTTGAGACAATAACTTCTTTTCACATAAAACCGTTTCTTGTGTTGTTTAAGCTATTTCTCTAATATGTGATTGAATTATTGTATCCCAGACGAAGACCCTTATTTTATGATCAGCCTAAGTGACTTACTGGTTATTTAATTTTGAAACAATATACAATAGAGACCTTAGTAGAAATTGGAGAAATGTACAGTTATTTCTCAAAAAATTAGTAAGTGATTCAAATTAAGATTCAATTGTTACAAAACTTTCATAGTGTCTTAAATGCTAATTTTGGTAGTAGTGTTATATACTTAATAATAATAATTAACTTATTTTATTGTTGTAGATTTCTTTCTAGAAGAGAAAAGTTGTTAGTCTTTGGGAAAGTTATTTTTCCAAATCTAGTAAAACTACTATGAATCAAAAGTGTGCAGTGGACAATAAGCACTGTTTATCAGTTATAGTAGATGCCGAATATCAACATGGAATTAAAAGCGATAGCATCCCTGATGGTTATGCCTACAGAGGTTCCAACTCCAAACTATATAGGATATCTTCTTATTCATTGTTATAATTTTTATAAATGTTATAATTGGTGCTAATGTTGACAATCATAAGATGTGACGTACTTCTTTAATAGATTATAATGTGATACAAACTAATACTAGTCTTTTTACATAATACTATAAGATAGATTTAGTTATTATCAGGGGCAACCACATGGTTGCTGAATTGGTAGCTGAGTGCACAATTTCGTGTAGTCGAATGTATAAGTATAAAATTACGTAGGTTACGGTACAGTTAGGTATACATTCGACTACACGAAATTGTGCAGTAACTACCCATTAAGCAACCATGTGATTGCCCCTGGCTTATTACATGTAATATGATTACTTAAATATTGTTTACATTTGTCTAAACTGTTTTTTTTTCTGTATTTGCAATATTACCAAGTACATGTAACAGGTTTACCGTTTGTACCTTTGGTTAATAAACAGTATTATTATCATAGGGCAGAGATTCAGATTGATGATCGGGCAAAATATAACATTTTAAAAAATCATTGGACAGTTCCTATGAACTGCGTATTTCCATATTCATTCCATAAATAGCAAGGAAAAATGGAAAAGCGCTATTTTAATGCCAAACATTTGGATATTTATGGATGGTAACTTATTTATTGGTTCGATTCCCTGACACTAGTACGTTCAGTGTGAAGTTTATTTATTTTAATTTCTCGTTCAGAGGGATAACACAAATGTTAATTTTTGTGGTACAAATTAGTACAAATTGAGCACTAATTATCCCCCCTAGTTTGGTTAAATTCCCCATCATAGGTACGTCTAGCGCGGATCTGAATATACCCATTGTTTTTTAAATATCTCGTTCATAGGGGCAGCACAAATTATAATTTTTGCAGCACAAATTATAATTTTTGCAGCACAAACTGAGCACTAATTATCCCCACTAGTTTGGTTAAATTCCGTGACATGGGTACGTCCAGCGTGAAGTTGGACGTACCCATTGTTTTTCTTAATATCTCGTTCAGGGGACCAGCACAAATTATAAATTTTGCGGCACAAATTAGCACAAATTGAGCACTAATTATTGACATAATTTTCACAAAAATCCTGAATATGGGTACGCCCAACTTCACGGACCTGGAACCAATTATTAATTAATTAATTTTATTAATTTTTAATTTTAATACTTTTGGTTGAACTAAAAATTAAAAATGAAAAAACGATGTACAACGTTTAAAAATGAGGTTGTAAAAATTGAAACGCGTTCATTAATTCTGGATTCAGGCGGAAATTTATTGGATCGGAAATGTATCAGTGTTTCCTTTTTAAAATATTTCCAAAATGAAAATATTTCCTCGTGAAAATATTTGAAATATTTGCCAACACTACATAAAAACGATAAAAACTCAAGCTTTGGTGTCTTAATACAAAAATAACCACATATATTTCCTGTTTTTAAATTAATTTTTATCTACTGTTTTAATCTGTTTGAGTATTATAAAATCTAACCACTAAATAACTAAAATATCAAGATGGGAGATTAAGATAATGAGATAATAACCGCAGCACATATCGAATATTAGTGATGGAAGTGGTCTGTTTATAAAAGTAGTTCCAGAAGTTGACGCGATGGATTTTGAGATGGCACTCCAAGTGGATGTCGGATAGAGATCCTTGAATTAGAATCTGACCAATGCGTTGCCACGGTGTCCGCCATTTTATATCACAATATTTTTGATATAATATTTTGATTTTGACTTTTTAATTTTAATACTAAGTAATGTTTTGTATAGACAAAAAACTAGTTTTTCAATTGAGTCAGATACCGTTCACATCGTGTCAATATTTGGCCGTGTAACCATTTCTGTATTTTTCAAATTTGGCGCCACGTGTTGTGATATAAAATGGCTGCCTTGGCCAGACTCTAATTAAAGGGTCTCTAATGTCGGATTTCATGCGTTTTGAATTAGTCAGTTTACATTTATTTAATTTAAAAATATATAAATGAAGTGGTGTTGACTAATCTACACAGCGAAATCTTTAATATAAAAAAGAATCACGTAAATCGGACCAGCGGAACTCTTAAACGAACTGGAACAAAAATAAGCCTTGTGTTTTAAATATATAGACATTTCTATACTTAGTTGCAATCCTTGCATAAGTTCTATCAAGATTACGTTACGTATTAGGTTACGCTATCAAAGCAACTAAAGTAAAGTGCAATTCAGGATTCCTTTATTTTATTTACCATAACCCTTGCAGTTTGGATTCCTTAAATCAGCCTGACACACTCAGTGATGGTCACTATGCATGATATGCATGGTATATTTGAAAGCGCTACATCTAAGTATCAGACTATATCAATTACTTGGAAATTATTAAAATTATTTAAATTTTTGGTACGCTTTTGCGCCATATGCGATTCCGTGTCAGACTTTATCTTGTTCATAATTTTAACCAATGCAAAACATTGCAACAAGTTGCTTTTAGGTAACACAAACAAATGAACATGCAGCCGTTATTATATTGGAAGTGCGACAAGCCGACTAAATCTGTCTATATTTAAAAAATATATTTTAGTAGTTGTTGTTTTCCCACCATTGGGGTGGTGTTCGTTTAAGAATGCAGTATAGGTTCACAGGTTTGAACTAGTATCTTTGATCAAGGAATTACTCAATTTTTTGTTGTGTTGAGTTCCCGGAAAAATAATTCGAGACACTGGACTTTGTATACAAGGTATTCAACTAAAATTATTACTTAGAATCAAGGTTTAATTTGTTTCAATTTTTTGAGCAAATTATCGTTAATAAAATGAAGTTCTGAATAGCAGTGTGGCTTCTATTAACCAGTATTTTGAAAAAAAAACAGTAAACAACCATTTGAAATACATACAAGTTATTTACATCATGTCTATAAATAATCAATAAAGTGAAGGAATTAGCTTCAATAAGCCACTACCAATGCCTGGCCAGGGGATTCATTCACTAAACTTGTACTTTATATTCAATAATATTCAAAAGGTAACGTTCCAAGAATAATTTTGATAGTTTTTGAAGCCAATAGTGTGCTTTCATTGTTGTTTATAGTGTATTGTTAGTGTATTTTTGAATTTATTTCATTTGACTTAACTTATCGGTAAGTGCAAAACCAATTGTATAGTTGTTAGTTTTCTTCTTAGCTTAGGGACATAATAAACCAAATCGTAGTTCAAAATCATTTTTGAATACCACCCAATGTAAATAGTGTCCAAAACATATTTCTTGCAAGGATTCAAGTACTAACGGGTTCATGCGGGATTTAGAATGCATGCACAAATCACATGTTAAAATAAATATTGAAAAATAATTAAAAAGTACAATCAGTTTCAAATTTTCAAAAAAATGAATTTGGGTGAAATTGTATCTCGATTCGCATCGGCAGCAGATGATGAAAAAACGGTTTTTTGTCGGACTAAATAAACAATACAAAACAATAAGAATCAATAAACATTATACTTATTTTAAAAAGATGCTCAAGATTACCACGGCTTGAGATTTAGCTCTCTTAGAAATTTTTAATTCAGGTCGTAGGTATTGGTTCTGCAGTTGTCTAATTTATAAAGTAATGGATAAAGGTTTCAAAAAACACAAAACATACTCAAGAAGGGCGCCATCTGATTATGAAGCTTAATTATGATAATTAAATAGATCAAATAGATTAAATGAATCTAATAAATCTGTCTGAAATCACTAATCAGAAAATGAAATCAGACCGATATAAATTTAGTGCAAAATATTAGTTAATTTCAACAAAATCAAAAATTTAGTTTAATGAAGTTATGAATAAAAACTTACATAATTATATAATTCAATCTTACTGGTTTTAATTATCATTAAAATCTAATTTATTTGAGAAAACACAAGAAAAAAATATTAAAATATAAAAAGATTACAAATTTTAAACTCAAACACATTCAAATAATAAGTCCCTAAGAGCTCTTTTACTAATGAAATTTTAATAAATAAAAATATTGTATTGAAGTACATATAAATGAAAACAAACTGTAAAATTATTACCAAGATTCAAAAAGAATTTACATAAATGTTCAACACTCAAAAAATACATAAATCACTATACCTTTAGTTGTCAATAATTCGCAAACCAAAATCAACGCTAAACTGCACAAACATTAATCCTGCATATATCAAGCAATCGCCGCAGGTGGAAACTGGAAGGTCCGTAGATTTTTGCTTTCCATTATTCAAGGATGCAATGAATTAACCCTCGTAATATCTGTATATGGTGAACCATTATTTACGAATTCACCCCCAAAATGCAATAACTGAATGCAACCATTAAAGTTCCATAAGATTTGGTTATTAATTTAATTTTGATAACCGTCACAAAAGTTCGTTGTTTTTATTAATACAACCCACTTATTAATTAAATCTGAACTGGATTTAGAAGGCACATAACTCAAATTTATTTATTAATCGAGATTTCGATCACTGAAGAGAAAGTCTGTAAGTATTAATTTATTTCGGTACGATAATTGTTAACGATAATAACGAGAATGCGATACTGTAAACTGTATTAACATTATTATACTTTAATAGGAAAAGCTAGATTTCCCATGCTTCAAAAGCACAAACATCCGGAAAAGTATTTAACGATATAACGGTACTTTTTATTAACCGCAAATTCTTGATTAATATCCTGACACTTAATTAAACGGTATAATTATTAACTGTAAATTTTCTTAAATAACATTTGCACGGCATCCGATACCGGCAGTCGAACAAACTATACGAGAACTAGATTTAGAATTCTCTTTTAATTCTGATTAACTAAAGTGAAACGGTAATTCTGTAGAGTCGACCGAAGTCAACTGTCTTCTCTGAAAGCTGGATCGAAAGTGTTTTAACATTTTGGACTCCTGTTTTACGCGGAGGAACTATGTTTTTTCGCTGAAGATGTAGATCGAACCAGACCAATCAAAAGCCTATATGATTTCGTAGGAGCAAATCAAAACTATGGCAAGCTTAGTCCACGTGGACTCCTTAGGACGGATTTTATTAGTTTTTATGACGCCAGACTTGCGGACCATGCAATTTTTAAGTTAAAACGCAGAGAGGGCAAACTGAATTCGTCAACACCTGTTAAATGTCACCTTCCAAACAAAAGGGGAAGTTTACTTTTTACCATGCTTTCTCAGAACGCAAACTGGAATATTTATATAAAGCAGTATGAACTTAAATGCGCTCTAAATCTTATCAAGGTTTTTTGGCAACGCAACCAGTTTTAGCGGATACACGTAAACAAGCAAAGCACTAAAGACATAATTTATTACTTCAACGTCTTCTAATTTTATAGAAGTTCAAAAACAACCTTTTAAAATATTCTTTATAAATATGTTTATACGAACAAAATTTTAGCTACAAATAAAATATAGATTTGCAGGACCGAACTTTAGATTTTTCAATGAATATACATGCAAAATTACACATATTTGAGAACGATAGAAAATATACCGTTACAAAGATAGAACATCAATCAATCCGACCTATTAAAAATATTCATATTGAAGAAAAATGATATGAAAATAATATTGAAGAATGATTTAAAACTTACCAACAAACAATACAACACTAAACAGGAAAGGTTTTGACATTAAAGAAAGAAAGCGTTAGGGACTTATATGAAATACTACCTGAGATTCCCGGGGGAAGACGAAGAAGAAGAAAGAAGTGCCGGTAATAGAAAAATTGTCTAGACTCAGAAACACTAGTTTGAACCCTACAGGGTAGCGACATTACATTAACTTCAATTAAGCATAGTTAAAGATGTTTTTAAAATTATACGTGGAATGTGTTTGGGAATACACTTTCTCAATGATCAATGATCTTCAAAAACTTTGTATTTTTTTAAATAACAAAAGATTGCTTTCTAGTGATGGTGGTTTAATTTGGTATGTGAGTCTGTACTGGATGGGTATTTGGACACCATTTCTTTGTTAGGGGGGGGGTAGTGTTACGTAAGTGACCAATATTTGAAGTAAAGCAAACTGTGTAAAGTAAGAACGAACTGGTCGTTGGACATATACATTTTTAGTAACCGCTTTTTTTAAACCGTCGCCAGTGACGAAGATAGCCACTCAATCCAATGTTTAACATTCCACCAACAATGTCATATAGCAATTTGCTATCCCGGTGTAAAACAGGGGGATATTCGGGAGAGAATGACGCCTTGTCAGCAGTTTGGCGGATCTTGTTTCTTCTGCGGCGTATTGTGCCACGTGATAAAGAGATGTATGCTACTGGTCTTTCTAAAGCGTGAAATACAGCCCCAATCACAAACATTGGATTTCGATCAGAAAGGTTAACACGGTTAATAGCTGCCACCACGTCCTCAGTAAAGACATCTTAGGCTTTTGGATACTACTCTACTGGAAGTAGAAGGCATTTGATATTCATCACCTGAACAAGAGCTGAGCCGCTTTTACTAGAATCTGTTATTCCGGAAAAATATGCTGAAACTTTTTTGCTCACATGTTTTTCACACTTTCTGATTGCGTAATCGCTTAATCCCATCTTCTGTTTCTCTCTTCTGCTTTCGATTTTCTTTGACCTTAAAGCACTTGTCCACACCTGCCATGCTGCAGCCTATTGTGTTCTCTCACTGCATTATAGTAATTATTTTGTCTTCTTTATACTGGACTATCTTCAATGCATCCTTTTGCGTGCATTTCTTTTAAAGTTTTCTTTCAACTCAACAAGATAATTCTTTGAGTAGGAACCTTTGCCCTTTCCCAAATCTCCCAAACGGATTCAACTGTAGCTCTGATAGTTGTCTTCTAATTGGTGAAATTGAAATCTTCTTAGCACATCGTTTTTTGCTAGAGATCTTTCACATAAAATATTTTTGTTGGTACCGATACTGGCGAATTCTAGCGACCTCTCAATATTTTTAGAATAGGCTAGTTTATGGTATACACACTTCCTTTTAATAAAGGAACAAAAACAGGTTTTGGAGAGTAAGTAAAAAACCTTTTTTTACCCATAAGTTGTGAACCATTCCAATACATGGTATACTATGGTTTTTATATATAACGATAAATTGATACTACGTAGAATTCAACTATTCTATTTGTACGAATTGCATTTATATAGAAAACTATCAAAAGAAATACTTAATCTAATAATTCTACAGTATCATAGAAATATTTCCCCCATTTAAATACTTTTTAACTTCCTCTCATTCATCGTTCATGGTTTTGCTATAAAAGAACCTACCGAAAGGCTGGTCTCATATGAAGTTTAATTTAAAGACATATTTCAAGAAAAGCGGAAAAGTATTATGTTAATTTTTCTATTCAGTAATATTTATGAATGTTTATTGGGTCAGGAAGGTCATATTAAATTCCCTATGGCTGCGGCATTTGTCTTCTCTTTTATTCGAATTCTCTCAGCATTCCTGAGTGGACTCCACAGAATTACATAAAGTAGATCTCTAGTAATGAAACTGTGGTTTTAGTTCGATGTCATTTAATGTCTTTCTGCAGATAATTACTCACTAATTTACTTTAAGACCTATTTAAAATTGTAGTAGTTCAGTTTTTTTAATGTTTTTGAGGTTTTGGCTTGAATTGATTAGTGTCAAATCATACATTTAATTAATATACAAAGGTTTTTATTAAGGAATTTCTTCAAAGCTTTGATGTAATTACTATTCTGTGATCTTGTTACTCCCTTTTCAGAAAAAAAGTTAATTAACACTTTTTTATATTTTGTAGTAAATTCATATTTTCAATTAATATGAAGAAGAAAGACGACAGCGTTTGTATTAGTACAAGTTGAAACTTTAGAAAGAAATTGAACAAAAATTATCTGGCAGTTCATTTTAATTTTGTTTCGTTACAAACCAGTTTAGTTTGGAATCACCTAGTTAGAATTAGTATCTATTACAATAATTTGGAAATATGGAGTTAATGTGGTCCTATGCACTTACTAAAACCATGGGAATATAACAGTAATTGGAACAATAATGGCCATGAATGAAAGGTTTCATACTGCAGTGGCTAGGGATATTAACTCACACAATTACATACATTAATGATCTATGATTTGAGATTTTATAAGTAACTTCTTTTTTTAATCTTTTCTGTATAATACTTAAATTAGTGACATATCTTAAAGTTCATGCCATACACACATATATATTGTAATGATATTTTGACCAAGTTCAAGTTAATAAAAGTTCATTATTGTTTTAAAATTGCTTGATGAACAGAGAAGAGGTAGTTGTGATGTTGAACATTCATAACATTGACTTTCATATAAAATCATTAATGAAAACAGAGTTCAAGTTTAAATTTATCTATTTAGTTTATTGTTGTTACATAAAAGAAGTATTTGGGCTATATAGGTTATCACATCTGAAGCTCAAACCTGAAAAGAAATTCTGAAATTCTGAAGCTCAAACCTAATTGTTAATTAGAATTAAGGAAAAGTTGTAAAATAGCTTTTAGTACATTTAAAAATAGTACAAACATAGCATTCCATTTTAAATATCAATCAAAATTTATCCATAACAACCATTCTTCAATAATAATGCATGGTTGCAATGGAGATATATAAATAATGAGAAACTAAATAATCATCTAAGAAAAGTTAATTTTGTATTTTAAATTATGAAACAACAGAACAGAAAGAAAAATATGAAGGTAATAAGAATGGTGGTTTCTAGGGAGGTTGTTAGAAAAAACATTTTAGAAAAAAGAGATATAATAATTCTTTAAAATGGAAGATGTAATAATTTTTGTTAATGAAAAATAAAGATTAAAAACCAGTTTAAAATATAGTAAAGGTGTTTTTTATTTAATCAACAAACATAATAAGCAGTCTACAGAAGAAGAAGTTTAAAATAGGGGAAAATACTCACTACAAAAAGATGTTCGAAATGAATACAGGCGCAAGATCTTCAAAATTTCTCTTTGATCCTAGAAGAAGAGAATAGTTATTTCAATCATAAAGGTAACGACAAACAGGTACTCTTGACCTACAACATTTTTAGCTGTCTGGAAATTCTTCGTATCCCGAGTTACGCAAGTTCCTGAATCCAGGGCAGTTCGAGAGAGCAAGCGGCGTACCGGTTCCTGAGAAAGGGCTACAAGAAGGGAGAAGCATTATTAACTACATAACCAAAAAGGTTTGTGAAAGTGTTATTAAAAAGCAGAGCATTAGTGTACTACAAGAGGTTTGAACTGCAATTTTATAATTTAATTCGGAGGTTAAATCAACGTACCATTATTATTGTAAAAAGGCTTCAAGCAGATGATGCCCATAACCTATAAAGTAATAAAGAATTTAATTAATTTAATTAAAACTAAAATATTGATCAAACTTACCTCATTTTATAAAGTTGTTCACATTCATATGTGTGGTTATGGCGAAACGTCAAAATATTAATTTTTCAAGGTTAAGCAAAGTTTCCCATTAAATAAATTTCTCAATAGTTAAAGATTACTTAAAATTCCATTGTTCCATAATATTTTTAGTTAAAGTTTTAAAAATTTTTCAAGGAAAGGAACCCATACTTGAAAATTCAATTATAAGTATTTTAGTCTCATTGTGTAGAGAAAATATAGTAAAGGCAAATAAAAATTAGTAAAGGCGAACCTGAGAGATAACAATCTAGCGAGTGCAGTTCATAATTAAACTAAAACATAAAGGCATTCTATTTGCATAGCTGCATAACATCGCAATATATATGTTAAAGTTCCTACATTCCACTTCTCACCACACTCAAAACAAGTATAATTACATATTACTATGAACGGTTTTGGACGTTTCGGCGCCACCGTTTCTGCGACGTCACCTCGGTGCGCCAGAACCTTTCGGCACAGGGTCGTTTCGGCGACGCACACTGCTGTAAAACACAATCAAAGAAAATCAAGTTCTTGGAATTCTTAAAGTATATGTCAGGTGTTATTAAGAATGAATGGTGGCATCTTTTATGCATGACCTTAGAACTGATAAGTAGCCATGTACTGAAATAACACCCCCGTACTTGGTCATATTTCATTATAGCGCTTAAAGCAAGTACTCTTGTGCGTTAATTAAATGTACCCCTAGTTAAACAGAAGTATTAATTTGCCAGTTGAAAATATGGATTTAGATTTTCAAGGTAAGTAGTTTTAGCCTATATTACAGTTATTCCGCTTGTATTTATAACGACGTATTAAATATACGTACGAAGATTATGAGTTTTTTTGGGGTATTTTAACAATAATCTGTTATAAATTTCGATTCCCGTCGATTCCTGTGTTCTAATTTATACATCAAAGAGAAGCATCTTTGGTGAAGGTTTCCTGAAAATTTCAGACCCTTATTGACCCCCCCCTTACCTGAGTTAGTATTTTTTAAAGTTACTCCTGCAATTTATAGATTATTTAAAATTTAGCATAAACTAAATGGTATCCAGGTTTTTTATTGCACAAGTGGAAATTAAATTTTAATCGTCGTTATTCCTACAAAACAGTTCAAGCATTGGTAAAGAACGGTATTTTGGCGAGCACTGTTAGTTGGAATAAACGCAATGCGCCTATTTTTCGATTTTTACACCACAGTGCGACGGTCTTTTCGGCGCCAACAGTCATAATATCGTGTTAATACATAGTAATATATTATTAAATGTATCAGGTAATAATAATTAATAATGTCTACATTAAACATTTACGACAACTCATGTTTTGGGAATTTTATGTCTCTCAAGATGTCTCAAAGAGACAGAATCTACTACAGTCTTTTATTGCACAGTTTACAACGCTTCTGATTTGCTAGTTAATCATGGACGAGAAAAAGCAGCATCAGTTTTAATGAAGGATCCCACACAGAGGCTTGAGGATGCAGTTTATATTGAAAATATAGGAGAAGATACAGGGTTAACGATTATGCAGAGAGTGGGATTGCTCTAATTAAAAAATGCTCTCCAGTATTATAAAGGATGAAACGCAAAAACAATATCTTCTTCGCCTACATAGAAAACAATTTTCTATTGCTCCGAGATTCAACCGAAAATTACTTTCGGAGGTTAAAACTCACTGGATATTGAAGAATATAGATTTAAGTTATAATATTTGATTAGCTTTAGTTTATTTGATAAATTAATAAAAGTTAGTTTTTCTTACTTCTAACCTTATCCTAAAAGTGATTAATTTTAGCGACCCTTAAATAAGAGTCCAGTTTAGCTGAAACTTTATAGAAAAGTAACCTAGATGGTTTGAAACAAGGGCAATCTTGTAGAGAAGATAAATTTCAATTGTTAAAAGATGGACCACCATAACGTACATACATAAACCATAATACAAGACCGTGTTGCAATCTCAATTTGTTTAAGCACCTCGTGGTACCAATTGGTGCTTATTTCTTAATTAATTAGGATCATGGCCGCTTAGCCCCTAGATGTACAAATTTGGAATTCATTACTGTTGCCGTGGTTTTTTATTTCTACTTGTCATCACCTGGGTGATAAATTTTGCTTTCCGACAAGAAAAAAAACGGATTTTCTTTCCTGTCAATTGCTTTTTGAGAAGAAGTGTTAGTCTTGTGCACCATCTTTTTTAAGTGAAATTGGTTTTCATTCCTGCGCTGGAGCAGGATTACAAGAGTGGAGGGAGGCTTTAACATCCTTGCCGTTGTGAACTTGTGAGGGCTGGTTGTAGCAAAAAGATGCAAGTCACAGGTTACGCTGATAGCTGATTTTATTCTTCTCAGAGCATATTACCTCTATTTCAAACCATCCCCTCTTGGGTAAGTGGACACATTCCTCAAAATCTCTTCCATTGTTCATCAACGTTATTTTAGCTTGTTCCCGGTATCGTTGTTCCCGGTAGCTGATTGCTCCCATCAACCGATACGACATCAGGCTTAGTGATGTTGTAGTAGGACCATCTCTGTCCAGAAGTCGTAGAACTTAAGGAGCACTCCAAAACCAACCGCAGGAGGTACCTACCTCGGTAAACTGTCACCAACATCTGAACTTATCTAAGGCAGAACTGAACCAGATCAACTCCGGCTGGAGGTTACATAGAAAGGTCGTATCGTTTCAAGTGGTTTCACGCTACGAGGGAACTTTATTTTGTTTCGTTTTGTTTCCTAGTGTTAATGCTAGTTAAGTTATATGCTAATTAGTTCAGTTATAGTAACCTCACCTGTCATACTGGTATATGCGTTAACTGGTAATGCTTTAACCTACGGGGCTTGATGCAGTAGTCAAACAATTAAGGTGTGTTTAACAGTAACTTGAAGAGAAACAACGACAGTTGCAAGTTAAGCTACATATTCAAACTTACCTGACTTTGGTGTACTACACTTACAAGAGTGCAAGGTAACAGATTAACTGTATGCTTTACGTGGAGTCCCCGTGTAAACATACCTCCACGTTCCTTCCCTTGGGAGGAAGTAATTGAGATACGCTCAATCAGCGCGCAATTGCATAGCAATTGCTTTCAGTTACTCACTGGTAGGAGCGAGGTTGCCTATCCACCCTCTACTAGCTATCCAGGCTAGTACCGGAGCGATTGACGTAACACGTGCTCACCCGCCGGCACCATCCCGTCCTCTTTCTTACGGGGTGAAGTACCTAGTCCAGCAATAGGACTATTTCCCCAACATAACTAAGTTGATAGAGGGAACCCTCCAGTCCTATTTATACCTTCACAAGTTCCTCCCCGAGACAGGGGCTGGGGCCACTGCCCGATCGAATCCATCCTCAAATGTGGCGGGACTTGGATTTTCGATGGGTTCGCGACCCCGATCTCCCAGTTATAGGCCTGGTGCGCCCTCGACAGAGCTTCGTTTCGAGGCTGCTTTAAAGGGCCCTTTCTAAAGCAGCGTCCCGGTGTGTACCCGTTAAGGTAACGTTGTCTTGAACGTGAGAGGTTATGTCTCTTCGCATCAACGTTCTTTAAGTGTAGGTCTCTAGACGATTTCTGGGAATCCGACGCTGGAACTGACAGCATATGTTAGACCCCCGTGCTGTCACCTCCAAAACGCAACTGGTGGCATGCAGTTTCTCATGGGTTAGCGAGCAACTCCCTAACCGAGATAAACCTCACTTGAATCTCCTCCATTCGTCTAGGCCAGACAGCGGGATGCTTAGCTCCTTAAAAGGCCCTACGTCAGGTACCGTACTGCTTGACCGAACACACTGTGCAAGGTAACAAGGCCTTATTCCCTTGCGAGAAAATCTAGTCAATAGTATTTCTAGGGTTCCCTGACACGAATTCTTCTTCGGCCCTCTTGCTTGCGCTGGTCATTCTTTCGCCTATACCGAATTAGGAGTTTCGGGTTATCAATAATAACTTATAAGCCATTTACTAGATACTAGGTACCAGTAGTGACTAGGTGTTCCACCCGTTACCATATCTTGAGATACATGGTTAAGGTTATTATGTTTGTTATATATGTATATAGTTTATCTAAATGTTAATTAAACTGGGATTCTGTGTTAAAGCTATTTATTCTTTTATTGGTTCACTCCGCTTTAGAAATCCAAGGTTTTAGGTAGCCGCTTTTGCGTGGACTACAACCGTATTCAAGGGTGGGGCGTCAGGGGTCTGAACCTCCCCCCCTCGAAACTAAACTTAATACTAATAAATGACAACAAAATAAAATTAGTAACATTCGTTAAAATAACAAAAGCAAAAAAATAAGATGGACTCGAATACATGGTTTGGATTTTGGATTTTTCTTTAATCCTCCAGAACCCCCCACCACGGAAATAAATTTCTGGCTACGTCCCTGCCAGAACATTACCTACTTAATTATAACTGTAAGATAGTATGTGGGTAGCTGCTATGTTTAGGTTCCAAACAATAATTTGTAATTTACTAGAGGTAACTTTTCAGATACATATATTCGAATCTATCCCAGTTCATCTTATCATTTGTTCAGTTCAGTTTATTTGTTCAATTTTTTCTATAAATTTTCATATTACCCCTGTATTAGTATTTATTTATCAACGAATCAAAACTTTCGTATGGAGTATTAGTTATTTCGTCCAAGACCTTTTTCAATGAAAAAGTTTAACGGATTGCCCATCTCTGATATACGAGAGTGCGTTCTTATATTCGCGGAATGGCGGGTAAGGAAAGAAAATAAAAACAGAGAATTATTTTTCTTTTTCAATATATTCCTCCTTAACAGTAATACTTTTCTTAGATCTAGTAATTAACTTATTTATACCAGTGAAAAAAATTCATTTTTGTCGTCAAAATATGCTGAAACTGCAGCTTTTACTTCATCGTCGGACGAAAACTTTTTTCCTCGAAGTTCTTTCTTTATAT
The DNA here is from genome assembly GCA_929113105.1 of Agrypnus murinus. Lineage (NCBI taxonomy): Eukaryota > Metazoa > Arthropoda > Insecta > Coleoptera > Elateridae > Agrypnus > Agrypnus murinus. Next base: position 119,455,774 of record OV816026.1, read on the forward strand.
TCGGGAACAAATAGTAATCGCTGGGGGCTAGGTCTGGACTGTAGGGTGGATGATTTAATTCGTAGAAGCCTGCCTTATGCAGGGCAGCTTGGGCAACTCGACTTCGATGAACGGGCGCTTTGTCGTGCAAGAACAGTACACCTTTGGCAAGTTTTCCTCTTCTCTTTTCTTTGATGGTGTCCCTTAATCATTCTAAACGTGTGGCATAATATTCTCCCGTTATAGAGAGTTTGTAGTCGATGAGCAGGATTCCTTCAGTGTCCCAAAATATGGTCGCCTTGAGCTTTCCAGCTGACTGTTACACTTTAAACTTCTTTGGCGGGGGTGTACCTTTTTTATGCCACTGCATTGAATCTTGTTTGGATTCAGGTTCATAGTGGTGAACCCACGTTTTATCTCCTATAACAATCCGACTTAATACTCCATCCTGGTCTTCACTGCAGAACTTTAAAGACGCCCGTGAACATGCCATTGTCATATCGAGATGAGCGTGCATAACTTTAGAAATGGTTGTATCTGGTACTTCAACCATTTCTGCAACCGTTTCTTTTTCAAACGGGCATCTTACAATATTAAAGTTTCAACTTTTTCCACAAATTCTGGCGTGGTCACCTCGATGGGACATCCAGGGCGCGGATCGTCTTCCAGTGATTCTCTGCCTTGTTTAAACAGGTTATGCCACTTATAAATCATGGTTTTTCCAGGACAATAGTGCTGGTAAACCGCTGACATCTCTTCTATAATGGTTTGCACTGGTTTTCCTTATTTTGTCAAGAACTTTATAACGGCACAATGTTCAACTTTACTCATATTGAAAATCTCTTCACGTTCTGACTTGTGTAAATGACAATAACTCAAATACCACTAATTCAATAATAATCCAGTTCGGTATTTATAGTAATAAGACATCCAGCTAGACGTTACGATTGGTTTACCAAGACCCGCCCCTCAGCAATCCCCCATTCCGCGGATATAAAAACACCCCCTCGTATATCTATTTTTTCAGTACTCTTAGACATATTGGTATCAGTTCTGTGCATGAGTTCTTGCTCATTGTTATTGATCATGTAACATTGATTATAAACCAAATAACTAGTTTTTAGACAAGACCGTTTTTTATCCAAATTCAAATCTGATAATTTCACAGATTTTTCTGGTTTTTCTTCACTAGTTATTAATTTAACTACTATTATTATTATTATTTAATTACTTTTGGTAGCAATTAAATTTTGCTTATAATTAGGATAATCTGCGCGTAAATCTCTAGAACGTGCATTTCTGTATTTATTATTATCTTAGGTCAGGTTAGATATATCGTGAGTTTCTCTTGAAAGTATACACTTCCCCTTCCACATTCATCTCACAGATACTTAAATGAAACTGATGGATCGCTTTGTTGCCTACAGCATCACTGCCTTTCGTTTCCGTAATCTAGACGATCAAAAGTCTAGTTCTAATACACTCTCCTTTAAAATAGCGCTTTTCATTAATATTAAGCCTTCTTATTATGAAATGTACATTTTCTCAAATATAGTGCCTGAAAGAATTGTATAAAGTGATTAGATAAAAGCTGAGTATCAAAAAGATATTAATAAAGTATTAAGTTTTGAATAAATTTATATACAAAACCCCAGTATAAAAACAAAAACCAATTGAAATAAAATAATAATAAGGTATTAGTCGCTTAATGAAATATTGGTATCAATATCAGTGAAGTTCATTACTTGGTAGTCATCAGAATTGTAAATCTTGAATAAAATTCTTTCTCCCCTTCGACCTCAATAGGCAAACAATATAAAAATCTTGTTTATTCTTTCTAGCCTTACTTTGTAAAACTCCATAATTGTGCAATAAATAAAGATTAATAAAAAATTTCACAATATTTATTAAAATACAAGCTGACAATATTGTTTCGATAGCTAAGCTGTCATTATCAAAACTAATATAAATATAAACAAACACGTCGCTAAGGTAGATACAAAAAATAGATAACTAAATAAAAAGATAAAAATAATAAAAATTAAATATCTAACACTTCCAGTAACGGGAAATTCCTGAGCTGAATCTGTTCGTTCATTAAAGGTATCCTGAGTTTGTGTTTGTATATCTCAAAACCTTTGTTTGTTATTACAAAAATGTAGAAATTTAATATTATTTTGGGAAGATATTGTGTGATTTTGTTCTGAAAGGTGTTTGGAATAATCAGATTTTTCAGGATGTTTATTTCTGTAACAACGCACGTGTTCTTTACATTGTCACGTGAGTGTTCGTCACTGAGGGTTATAGTCAGAGGTAGAAACAGAAGGTAAACATAGACCACAATTAATTGTATACTAAAAAATAAGTTACAATACGTTGTAACAAATATAGGTGTGAGGACCTATAAGTCCTCCTAAAACTAATATTAACATGAGGGTGATCGGAACCACCCTGTACTAGCACTAAGCCTTAGGGAACCATGTAATCAATGCCACTGGGCATCAGATTCTAGGCCCCTAAATAAATTACAACTAAGCACATCAGGGAGTCAGGTAATCAATGCCCCTGGGCATCTGATTTGTGACCCCTAAAACTAAGCGGAGGGGAACCAGGTAATCAATACCCCTGGGCATCTGATTCTAGTTCCTCTCAATAAATAATAAAAGTCATGCTTCAAGATGTTGAGTTGTTGGAATCATTTTCATGACTGATTATTAGGCTTGAAGTAAGCTGTTTATATACTGTATATTGCGGAAGACATTAGAATATTAATGTGAAACTGTAGGTGCTGCGCAACGAGAGGTTCTGCGTAGTCATTGGTGTTTCCTTGTTTGATATGAAGCTGAAGGTTGATCACAAGTGGGCTGAGTAGAGGTTCTTTGAATGAGCGCAGCTGGTTCGCGTATGTGATGATATTAGGACAACGCTATATAATGTTACGAAGAAATGACTTTACTTTAGATTATCTTAATAGGATATATTATCATCTAAATCGCGGTTCGTAGGCGAATCGGTCGCAGGTGGTCGGATAGTGTAGGCAGCTGTTGTAGATACGAATGTAACCTTGATAACTTTTACACTAAACGGAAGTTGATGAATTATAAAATTATTCAATTTGAAATAATTCCGTTTGTGACAACATCCTATGTCAAGATTTCGAAGTGTTTTCCCAATATATACCGAACTTTCAAAAAGAACAATTGGAACGGTAAATGCCCGATTTCATGATATTACACACGCGTCCGACTAATTACTGAAGATGAGATTGTAATTAATTAACAGATCGCACAGCTGTTAACAGCGAAAATCACGAGTCACAACAGTGTAGAAAATCCAAGAAAACCAAGAGTCCAAGAAAGTTTCGGCGTTAATTCCAACCGAAAACATGCATAACAAGGGCACTCATAAGGTTGCAAGACTCCGCTACGCGTCGTCCGGCAACTTTCTTATTCGTCCCAAAAACATGCATTTTTTGTACAAATTAAACAAGTAACTATTATTGGGGTTTCTTTTATTTATATTTAAACTTCCAAAACCAGTAACTGCAGTACGTCTAGAATCATTTATTAATTCAAAATTTTACAGAAACTTTTTTGCGATTGTTTTTCAATATCATAATGAAATGCAGTTTACTGGATTGGATTGTACCGTTATGATTTAATTTAATTCAACAAATGAAATAATCAAATAAATAGTCTTAAATAATTCAAAGCAAAACAATAAAATGTATGTGTTTCAAGGTTTGCTTCCCAACAGTACACATATGAGAAATGCATTTAGTGAGCAAATGTAAGTGGAACTGCGAGGCAGGAAGCAGCTGTTATAGCAGAAAACTTGGGTCTTTCGCTTTCTAGTCCCATTTCTGTTTCTATCGATCTCTAGATTATAGGAAATACGGCTCAATTTGAATAGAAATTGCTGTGCTTATACAAGTTTTATTCGCATTTTTTCACAAATTCTATTTAAGCTTAAAGTTGAATATGTTTGGAACCGTGTTCTTGACTTTATTGTGTTTATTTTATATTTTATCTTTTTCTTTTATTCGGATTTGCTTCTTGATTTGCCTTTTTATGTTATAACAAAATTCTTTTTTTATTTTTTTACATACTATTTTCTAAACAGTTTTTACAACCGTTGCATTTTAAAGAAGACGATACGAACTTTTATGTGTATGTAAATACTATTTACTACCAAAAGAGAAAATGCGATCAATTTCGTCTTTTGAAATTAACGTTCCTTGACGTAAATCTAAACTATTGCATGGTATTTGTCAACTTAATCTTCTCACTTAACTTAAGTAATAAAGGTTATCGTTAACGGTTACGCACGGAACTTATTTCAGGCATATTCGACAATAACGTTTAATCAAATAAGCGCTTTGAAACTTTCCATAGAGTGGTATGCAAGCCGCCCTATCACAGATGCCAATGGCACTGCCTATAATAACATTTTATTATGTCCCTCGCAGCCAGAATAGCAGCGAATATCAGGCATACGTTTTTATTTGTAGTCCTTTGGTCAATATTTGGTTGGTGACGTTCAGATTCAATAAACGTTTATCAGAGCAAAAAAGAAAATGCTTTCTAGACGTCTAAAATTAAGACATAGTGTTAGAGAGCCTTTGATATATTTTTTCCGCATCATTTAGTGAACGTCACTTTATGAAAGGTTTCGTAATCAGAAGAAATATGGTTTTATACGAGAATTAATTAGAAATATAGCCCTGTTTTTTTGTTCTGGATCTTTAAACCATAAACGATCGACGCATACAAATTCTTTTTAAGTTTATGACTTAATATGAATGCTATTGCTTATTTCTATTAAATTTTATAGGCAAAATATTTTATTTTATCTCAAATTCTAAACAGAAATAAAATCTTATTATATTCTATTCATTGATACGTACGTAAACACAATTTACATTTTTTCTTTGATGGATTGGGCTATATACATGTTTTCCTTTATAGTGTCTATTTGTTTGGGAAACTGTAAGATCTATCAACAAAAAAAAAAACACTTAGTATATACAGAGTGTATTATTAGCTTAGTAAAAAACTTCGTCAATTTGTCAGACAGGTTACATTGAATAAAACATACGAGTATCAATATTGTAATGATTTTTCTATCATAATATTAATGAAAATAATTGCCTCAGCTGTTGAAGTTAAAAAAGAGTGTGTTAGATGATTTATGAATTCTTATTGATCCCCAATACAGAAACATTAAGTGTTCGCTATCTGCGTTTATCATTACATAATTGTCATTTGAACAGTTGCAAGAATTTACCATAAAACGATGCAAGTTTGAGTTGATTTTATTAATTTGGTACATGTACATAATAAGAATTTGGTTAAGGGAATTATTTTGAGTTGATAGGATTTTCACTTGCAGTTACTTCTGAAAACAGAAAATGTATTAGTTTAGTAAACTTATAAAACATTACATATTTCATTTACAATGATATATAACAATACAAAATAGTCTTGACTACGGTTACCAACAAACCAATATCAGTCTTGAGATGCAATTACATAGTTTACAATAATCATGACATTAAAATAATGACCTAAGGCAGGCTAATTTGGATTGAAACATACACAACAAGAAGATATGAGAAATAATTGCAATCTAAAAGAATGTTTAGTTACTAAGAGGTTGTTAAGTAAACAAAAGGGAGAATAAAAATTTTTAAACAAAAAGGTTGTAATGAAGTGTAATTGTAAAATGTAATGTGGAATCTAATTCAAATAAAGATAACTAAAGAATGAGATAAATAAAGATTAATAAAAAGTTTCACAGTATTTATTAAATTATAACCTGATAATATTGTTTCGACAGTTAAGCTGTCATTATTAAAGCTAATATAAATATAAACAAACACGTCGCTAAGGTCAATAAAAAAATAGGTAACTAGATAAAAAGTAACGGAGAATTACTGAGCTGAATCTGTTCATTCATTAAAGGTATTTGCGTTTGTTATTACAAAAATGCAGGAATTTAATATTATTTTGAGGAGTCATTGTGTGAGTTTGTTCTAAAAGGTGTTTGGCATAATTCGATTTTTAAAAATTTAATACTTTGAAACTGTTTATTAATCTTTATTTATTTCATGATTATGGAGATCCACAAAGTAAGGCTAGAAAGAATAAATAACATAAATAAAGAAGTTTAACATTTACACAGGTGCAAAAAGGCTTATATCATATTTCAAACGAATATAATAATAGAATTTAAAAGAAGAAAATAAATAAAGGAAAATTAAGACGTTCCAATAGTTCAGAGTGCAGTACAGGGTAGTTACATCTAAGAGAGCTGTTGGATCCGAATACATATCCAGCTGGTCCGACATAAAAATAGAAGGGGAAACATAAATTCTATTAATGTTAAATTCTTAAATGTTATTCAAAAGCTAATATTAAAAAGGTAAAAATATTTAGATGTAATTAACAGCAACATTTTAGCCTCGACTGAGCATCATATTCTGGAGGAAATTACGGAGCCCCATAAGCAGTAGGCAGATTCCAGCGTGGTGATCTTCCCAGACAGTAGGCTGAAGTTTATCAAGATACCAGGTTTGTGACAAATCAAAAAATGATAATAAAGGCAAAGCTAGTGTTATTATCAAAAGAATCAAAAGTGAAATCAGTCCTACAAGATCAATTTTGAACAAGATAAACTTACCATAAATTCTTAAAGCTCCTGTGCAAAACTGTAAGTTATCATTTTCGTAGCCTAAAATAATAAAAGGTGCAATATAAATAATTCTCAATAGTGAAATCAAAATTTAACAGCTCTTCTACTATTTACATTCTGAGGTTAGCTTAAGAATCAAATGTCAAACTTGACGTTTGGAGGTAAATAGAGGTTCCCATTTATTCAAATATCGTAAAAGATAAAATGACAAGTATACCATTAGATCTTTAGACAAGTGTACCATTAAAAATTTTCAAAAGAACCCAATTCAGGATTAATTGGACATTCTTAAAGTCTCATAAAAGATTAAAATAGGTAAAAGGTTGAAGAATAATTAATAAACAAAACGTCGATCTGAAATATACGTAATATTGTTTATGTTTCACTTGCATATTATTTGGTGATTATAGCTGTGATACGAATTATATAAACAACTCCATAACAACCAGGGCATTATAAACGGGCGTTATAGTCTATAACGCCCGCTCATTGTTTACTTTCGAATTGGAGCCGGCGTTATGTTCAGTAGTAATTGAGATCATTAGGCCAAATACAATATTGTATTATGTTTGCGTACGAGTGCGTTGCAACACAACAAATAAAGAGTATTTGCAACGTAGTCTCTGGGCGCGGGATCCACAAATTATTTTGTGCCGAGTTCTGCAGAAATTTCTTAAATAAAATAAACTTATTTTTTAGATTAGTGTTATTAGAACTTTTTTGTTTTTATGGTAACAACAACAAAAACATTTGAATTTAAATTGTCATATCTCTGTTTGGCTTTTGTACATTTAGTAAAAGTTGTTACCATCCGACAAACATAAAGATTTCTAGAAAATTAGTTTTAATTTATAATTGTTGACGTTGCCAAGGACGTTGATTATATACTTATGTATATAATCAACGTCCTTGGCAACGTCAACAATTATAAATTAAAACTAATTTTCTACTTGTACGATATATTCTCGTGAAAAATAAAATTTTGTATGCACCACAAGCGTTACTAGATGATAATGCCCATCGGGCGACTTCCATCACTCTGGCCCTTCCGGCTCTCGGGATAAAACAGCCCTCCTGGCATTATCATCATACTAACGCCCTTGGTACATAAACTACTATTATCTACATAAACAATGTTACCAATATGCAAACCTACGTTTGCAAATTAGAAACTCAAAAATAAAATTTCTTTATAACAATTAAAAGTCTGCAACACTATAATATATACAGTGTGTCCGACGATTGATAGGACACATGGGAGAGACGTCTCCCCGTTATGTTTGGAGAAAGTCGCTATTGGTAATAAGCTCTGCATAAGTTTAAATAGAGGACTACGGTATTTATTTAAACTATTTTTTATAAATTAATAGTAATTAATTAAATAAGGTTACAAAATTATCAGAGCACAACTGAAATCTCGATGAAATATCCCATTCCTGAAATTACGCCTTACGGAGGTGTTAGTCAGTCTTCACAGAGAGCTACGCAGTTTTGCCCCCGCTTGTTAGAGCGAACTTTTGCAACGGAATCATCAGTGCTGTTTAATCAATCTGCAACCACCAACTCTGAATTTTCAGAGGGAATAACATACCCCATAACAAGAGGTTTACCAAGGAAAGAACTTTTTCGAGGTTTCAAGGACGTTTTGTTTATGTCAAAAATAAGCAAACCTTAACACTAACACATATTCAATAAATGTGTTCAGGTGTAGAAAGCTGAATTTTAACCAAATGAAACCCAACCCTTAGTTTAATTATGCCTTGCAAAATATAAAATATGGTTTCGGAGACGATATATTCTCACTATTTGTTATAAAGGAGAGCATAGATTGTAGACTATTACAATAAACGAAATGATTTTAGTATGGGACCATCTTACACATATGCGAAAAGAATCTGTCTTACTAGACCTAATAAGACTTTTTTTGAAAGTATAGCTTGAAATAAAACATTTTATTTAGCTATTTAAGGCGCTAGACTAAATTATACGCAATTTAAATTTTTATTGCACGTAACAAGATGGAAGGAAGTCTTATTTATACAGTACCCGAATTTAACATTAAAATGGAACGAATTAATTATTTGTATAATGAGCCGGTTACACAATCTGAATTACCAAAATGACCTAGAAAGAAAATTATTTATCTGAACTAAATAAACAAAATATGGAAATTTATCTGGTAGACATAAACATTTCAATTTGTTAAATAAGTATAGAAATTAAACAAACAACTATTAACATATTGTAGGTTCGAATATATTTTCTCTTGAACAAACCCACCAGAGTTCCTAAAAATTCAAAATCTGCTACTAATCATATTTAAAAGAAATAAATTTGTTTAAAAGTTAAAAGATCAGTGTCACCAATAATATTCTGTATATACATGATGGATCACTTTACTTCTTTTATAAACATTTCATTTTTAAAATATAAAAAAAACTGAATTGTTACTGAACAAAAAGGATGACCTTATTTTAAAAAATAGTAACAACGTTACTAATAACAAAACCAAATTCAAATACATTCAATAACTTTTTGTTAATATACATAGTTAAAAATATGTGTAGCAATATTTCTAGAACTATCTGAAAGTTTCTTGTCGGATATTACAGGTGAGCAGTCAATTTTCCAGCAACTTGTAATCAAACATAACTTAGACTAATGATATCAAAATAAAAAAATATTTCTGCATCAGGACAAGATAAAAAGAACTTAAAAAACTATTCATTCTAATATGCTGTCAGTGTTTTTCAACTGACGTACCTTACTACCTCAACAATGGAAATTTTCAAATGTCATTCCCATTTTTAAAGCTTCCTAAGCTGGGAAGGGACACTAATTTTCTTTTAAATAGGCACATTAGTAGGATGCCATAGGGAAAATAAAATCTTAAAGTAGATAAGTACACCTCTCAAGTATGCGCGAAAGATTTACAGTTTTTATAATAACTTACATACATTAATATGTTTATTCGATGGGGGGGGGGGCTGTAATAATATAATATCTATACCGTCGTTCTATAGTTGAAGGTTAAATGTCGTTGATAAAAAATTAAATTGATTTAAATTGATTTTTTTTATTGAGGGTACACACATATATGAAAGACTTCGGTAAAAACACAATGAAGATATATGCAAAATATAAACTAACTACCTTTAGGGCTATGAATAAATATGGATCTCTAAACCATTTTTAACTAAACACACAAATAAAATACAAAAACCAAAGGTTACCTTTTTTAAAAAATATTTAAATAATAAAATTTATTTAACACAACACAAAAAATAAACAAACAAAATGTAGTATATTAAGTTTGAGAATTTAAGTTGGTATTACTTGTAAATAGTTGTGTGTTATCATTTTATTTGTACTTGTAAAAGCCATTCTTGTTGAGTTCTTCGAATAAATAACTTGTATATAAATTGTCCTTAAATTATTTAAGTATTATACCTACGTCGATAAACGACTGCTAAATATTAAGTAATACATCACATTTGGCGCAGTCTAAATACGAAAATAAATAATTTTTAATAATACTTATAATTTTAAATAAATATTTTAAATAAGTTTACGTACGGGTATTGCACGTGCATCTTTAAGATAATGACGGCGGAAATTGGACATTTGCGTGAATTCGATCCGAAAACATGTGACTGGTCGTTGTTTAAACCGCGGTTGGAAAATTATTTCGAAGCAAATCAAATCGTTACAGATGAACGTAAACGTGCAATATTGCTAAATACGTTAAGCGAAGACGCTTATAAATTAGTTTATGAACTATCGGTACCGGAGATTCCGGAAAAGTTAAGTTACAAACAACTTATAGAACTCTTAAATGTGCATTTTAAAATTGACTTGCCAGTTTTTGCAGCACGAAATAATTTTTATTCTGCCAGGAAAAGCGAAACTGAGACTCCATCTGAATGGGCGGCGAGAATACGAGGGTTGATCATTACGTGTTCTTTTCCAAAAGATTGCATCGAGTGGTTGCTCAGGGACAAATTTATTATGGGCTACAATCCTGGAGTGATTCGAGAAAAGTTGTTCGAGGAAAGCACCAGTACCAATTTTGCGAAGATCGTCCATATCGCGACCTCCAAAACTGCAGCTCAAAATCCTCAAGGTCCGATAATCAAGCAAGAATCATCTTTAAATTATTTTCATAAAGGACGCAAGACCCAACGGCCATCTAAAAAGAAATAAGCAGAGTGCAGTGTATGTGGTAAAGATAATCACAATTCCGATATGTGTTTTTTTCGTAATAAATTTTGCCATCTTTGTAAAGTAAAAGGTCATATTCCTACAGTTTGCAGATTAAAATTTAATAATAAATCGGCTAATAATCAATCAAAAAATGGAAAGAATAAATTAAATTTAATTGATACTGAGGATACTTGTTTGGATAATAATTTATTCGTTATAAATAATTCCGAATCGGAGTTGGCAAAGTATTCCGTAGAAATTAGCGTTGAAAATAAATTATTTTATTTTTTGATTGATTCTGGAGCTGCCATATCTGCATTTTCTGAGAAATTTTACTTGGATAATTTTTTATATCATCTTGAATTTTTATAATGGTGAACAAATGTTCCCTCTAGGTACATGCGAATTAAATATTAAATATAAAAATGTTGTAAAGAAACTAAAGTTCTTTGTAATTAAAAATGGTGGTAGACCAATTTTAGGTAGAGATTTTTTAAATTTATACAATGTAGGCGTAGCAGAAATTTTTTTTGTTAAAAATTCGAAATTGAATGAATTAACTCTTAAATACAATAAATTATTTTCAGATGGGCTAGGAACGTTTAACAAACATTTAATTTCCTTGCATTTAAAAGATGAAAATGTCGAACACAAATTTTTTAGAGCACGTCCATTGCCGTACGCACTTAAAGAAAAGGTAGAAAAAGAATTAAATAGATTAGTAGATTTAAAAATTTTAAAACCGATTGATTATAGTAAATGGGCTTCACCAATAGTACCTGTGTTAAAAAAGTCAGGGGATGTACGTATTTGTGGTGACTTTAAAATTACAATTAATCCAATTCTGCAAGTAGATCGGTATCCATTACCACGGGTAGAAGACTTATTTGCAAAGTTACAAGGTGGACAAACATATTCTAAATTAGATTTATCTCATGCTTATCAGCAATTAGTAGTTGATGAAAAATCACAGGAATACTTAACAATTTCCACTCATAAAGGACTTTTCAGGTACACTCGTTTGGCGTATGGAGTAGCTTCTGCACCAGCGAAGTTCCAGCAAATAATGGAGTCGTTGTTACATAATATAGACGGAGTTGTTTCTTTTTTAGATGACATTTTAATTACAGGAAAAAATGAAGCTGAACATTTATCGAGGCTAGAGATAGTATTGGAAAGATTGGATAGCGCAGGGTTAAGGCTTGCATTAAATAAATGTCATTTTTTTCAGCGGAAAGTGGAATATTTGGGGTTCGTTATTGACGAGCAAGGATTGCATCCCAGTGAATCAAAAATTTTAGCAATTAAAAATGCACCGGTTCCCACGTCAGTAACGCAACTTAAATCTTTTTTAGGTCTAATTTCGTATTACGGTAAATTTGTAACTAATTTATCTACATTGTTAAATCCGCTTTATGAACTTCTAAAAAAGGATGTTAAATGGTTTTGGTCTAAAAATTGTCAAATTGCTTTTGATGAAATTAAAGAGATTTTGGTTTCATCTCAAGTGTTGGTGCACTTCAATAATAATTTGCCAATTAAATTAACTACAGATGCTAGCTCAGTTGGTATTTCTGCAGTAATTTCGCACATTTTTGAAGATAAATCATGTAAACCGATTGCGTTCGCATCGCGTACCTTGTCAAATAGCGAAAAAAATCATTCACAAATTGAACGCGAGGCTTTATCTATAATATTTGGTTTAAATAAATTCCACCAATATTTATTTGGTAGGAAGTTTTTATTGGAAACAGATCATAAGCCATTAACTTCTATTTTCAATCCAGCAAAAGGTATTCCACAGTATAGTGCAAATCGTCTTAAACGATGGGCACTAATATTATCAAATTATAATTATGATATTAAATTTGTAAAAACGGATGAAAATTTGGCTGATGCGTTGTCGCGTTTGCCCTTGCCAGTTGAAAATTCGTCTGAAAATTTGTTAGATTTTGATTATTTTCAGTATTTTTTAAATAACGATGTTCCAATTGATTTTGAAATGATTAAAAGTTGTTCAAAGTCGGATCCAACATTACAAAAAATTGTTAAATTTACTAAATTTGGTTGGCCGAACAATAGTTTTAAATTTAAAAACTTGAGAAGTTTTTATAATATAAAAAATGAATTAACTTTAGAAAATGATTGTCTTTTCTGGAATAATAAAATAATAATTCCAAATAAATTAAGGTACGATTTACTTTTAAAATTGCATGAATCACATTTAGGAATAATTAAAATGAAAGACTTAGCACGAAGCTATTTTTGGTGGCCAGGTCTTAATAAAGAAATAGAAAAACTAGCTAAATCTTGTGAACAATGCTTGGTTAATAAAGATAATCCAAGAAAGTCACAGTTATTATCATGGAGATGGCCAAGTGAACCGTGGTCTCGGCTTCATATAGATTTTGCTGGTCCATTTTTGCAAAGATATTTTCTAGTTATTTTAGATGCTCACACCAAATGGATTGAAGTTTTCCCTTTAAATACTTTAGATAGTAAAACTACTATTGTTGCTTTGCGAAGTACTTTTGCCAGATTTGGTTTACCTAGGTTAATTGTTACTGATAATGGAAAGACCTTTATATCAGCTGAATTTGAAAATTTCTTATCGTTAAACAATATTAAACACATCACCACACCTACGTACAATCCTTCTTCTAACGGTGCCGCGGAAAATGCTGTGCGTACTATTAAACATGCTTTAAAAAATTCTTTGGGTAATCACAAGTCTTTAGATGTAAATCTAGCGCTTAGCAGATATCTATTTGATTATCGAAACACCAGGCATTGCACAACTAATGTAACGCCTGCTCAGTTAATGTTTGGTAGAAAGATTCGTACCAAATTTGATTTATTAAAACCGGACTATGTTAATAATGATAAATTTCGTAATAATGTTGATGAGATTAGAAATAATGTTATTAAAAATCAAAATAAACAAAAACATTATTTTAAAGGTAATCGGAATATTGTATTTCAGGTTAATGAAAATGTATTTGTCAAAAATTATTCTAATGTTAACAATCCTAATTTCATTAAAGGTAAAATAATTAAAATTGTCGGAAGAAATACTTACCTGGTTGAAATACCTGAGTTGAATAAAATTTGGAAGCGTCATGCAGATCAAATGTTAAAGTTTATTCATGAACTTCAAAGGAAGTGTCATGCAGGTATTCCCATTAGGGATGTTTCTCTTGAAAAGAATCAAAGAATGTATCTAATGATGAGAATGTATCAAATAATGGTGTATCGAATGAGGTGAAGGTTAGGCTTAAACGTAACGTCAAACCACCTGATCGTTTAACTTATAAGTAAGTTGTCAAATTATTTTTGTTAAATTCAATGTTATTTTCATTATGTTTTTAAACATTGAAATTGTTTTTTTTTTGTAATATTCCCTTATTAAGGTGGGAGAATTGTAGTATATTAAGTTTGAGAATTTAAGTTGGTATTACTTGTAAATAGTTGTGTGTTATCATTTTATTTGTACTTGTAAAAGCCATTCTTGTTGAGTTCTTCGAATAAATAACTTGTATATAAATTGTCCTTAAATTATTTAAGTATTATACCTACGTCGATAAACGACTGCTAAATATTAAGTAATACATCACACAAAATTAGAATTGAAATGCTAGGAATTATAAAAAAAAATTAAAAGTATTTGGATATCTTCAAAAGAAAAATTAATTCTAAAACAGTATAATTCTTTTTATCTTTAAAATTAATATTTCTATTATCTGTATTACTAAATTTGAATAAATACCTTACATCAGTTACAAAAATCAAATTATTGGCGCCTTTTAAAATTACTGACTGAAATTAGTAGTAATCTGTAAAATTTCCTGCTTCCAAATGATTCAACATCAAAATGGTTAAAATGCCAAAAGATTCACCTCTCTTCATGAAAAAGTCTTGTATTGGTAAATAAAATTGAAATTATATAAACTAGCTGTATTTCGGGCATAAGGTAAATCCATTTAAATCTATAAAATGATTAATTTCCAAATTCCATCCCAATTTCAAGGGTCATTATCAATCTTTAACATAAAAAAAATTCTCTTTCCACAAAAAAATTAATTCACTAATTAACTTCACAGCACTGTTTATTTATTTAATTGAAATTGTTTATTATTAGTTGCACTACTTAAATTCAAAACTGTAATGATACAAAAACATTTTGACGTAACATTAAAACTTAACCTCAAATTTTTGACGTCTGGTTAACTTTGACATTTATACTCATAACATAACCTTCAAATTTTTTATATTTTGCTCTGCATATAAACGCGTGGTTTGGACAACTAAATTTTTCTAAGAGCTCGTCACCAGATTTCCAGATCATTTTATGTTTTCAAGAAACAAAAAAACTTAGTTACTTTTCTAGTAATTTCTTCTATTTCTTCTATTTCTTTCTAATAAATCTCAGTGTAAAACAATTGAATAAAATTTGAACAAAATCTACATAAATATATTGTTATTTATAATTAATTTAATTGTTTAAAGAAATGTAACAATTAGACAGAAAGAAATTCCTCTATTTAATGATATGCAAAACTTCCGTTAACACTTAAAAATAAACTCAAGAGAGAAAAACAACCAAATAAATTTTACAATGCATTGAAATTTTACTAAAATTTGAAATAATTGCTTAAAAACACTTTGTTAGCTCCTTTTCTTGTTACAAATTCTATCCTTATATCATACTGAACTAAAATTACAACTTTTTAGACATTCAAATAACTACTAAATTACATGTTCTCACATCATCAAAGTGAAACGCAGAAATTTGTGTTTTTTAAACCCATAGACCTATTAGAAATCATCCCCACATTTACCTATATGTCTCAGTTGTGTCCCAGGAATTACTTGACATCATAATGAAATATAGTATAAGCCCACAGACTTTTTAATATAACTACCTATATTGTTAGATCTCACGAAATTTTTGTATTATTTTACAAATTAAACTGTTTTAATACTTATTTATATACAAATATCATGTACCAATAGATAATCATCAGCTGGCCAAGAAAATTTACCAAAATTAAGAGAAACTTCAAATTTAAAATTTATTCTTTTTTTATTTAGTGTGTGATCAAGTGTTTCTTTAAGAAAATGAAACTTATTTAAATTATATTAATTAAAATTTGTCTTAAAAAATTAATTTCCTTGAAAGTTATACAACCCAACTAAAATTGTTGTGCACAGTGATGCCTATATTTTTTAATCATTCATTAAATATCATGAAAATATACAGGGTGTACTATCGGTACATAGGCGTATAGCATGTAAAAACACAAAATCTCAAATATTGGCTCCCCTACGGATTTTAGAGGAAAACTCACTCTAGCAAAGTTATAGAGCTTATTGAATACTGTTCGAAAGCCTCCTTTAGCACTTTAGCATTCTGTCAAATAGTTTCTAAGATATCAGTGACTTTCTGGTATAGGAAATTCACATTTTTTTTAAGGTTTAAAGGGCACTTTAACATATATGTCATAACGCCCTAACAAAAAAATATCTATTATGAATTCATACTTGATTGTAGAGACCTGTTAAATTTAAAAATTTTATCAATGTTTCTACATTTGTTTGGTTATCACTGAGGATATCTTTGAGGGACGTTTTCATATTAGTCACTGTTCGTTGGGGCCTGTATTTTCGACAGTCTATAAGTAGATGGTAGACACTTAGTGGAACTGTGCAAACTTCGCAGATTGGAGCTGGGTCTTTTTTTGTGGTGGTTTTGTGGTATATATATATATATATATATATATATATATATATATATATATATATATATATATATATATATATATATATATATATACTTATAAATAGTACGTTATTCAGCCCTATACATTTATGGGCCGCTGTTCCACCCGGCCTTTCTACTGGTTTTTAGAAAATGCACACGCTGTATTTTATTTCATTTCCTTAGTTGTAAACATGGGACCCATAGAGGGGTAAGAAGAAAGCATATATAAGAATTAGATAGGTTTATAGCACTTAGTGCAGCCCAAGACGTTGGACGTCCCGCCGTGTATATTATAAGTAAATACACCTTTGTTTAGCCCTGCAGTGTTGCCAATAATTTTAACATTGCTAACGATGATATCACCTACATCTGCAAGTTGTGTGCTTATTCTATGTCAGACCGAACAAAAAGAATAATTCTTCTAGCAAGAAGGAACTTCAGTTTCTTTTTACTTATTGATTATGTGTGATCTAACAGGAACGAAAAATATTTTTTTTGTATTTGCTTTATTGAACTGTTTGTGTTCAATCTCCTTGAACATTTATTTTAATTAGATTTAATTTAAGATTTTTATTGTAATATAAAAACGGAATATTTTTAGGTTTTTATTAAGAAATAATTTTGTTTAATTAACTAAAATTGGGGCAATATAAAACTCGCATCAGGTAAAATTTGTAGTAACTACCTGGTTTGACATCATAAAGATGCACATTATTTTGCTGTGATCATTACATCCAAATCATATAAATACAATTGTAACTAAATTTAAACTTGTCACAAATTAATTAAGTGGTATAGTAATCAAATAAGTTAATTAATAATAAAATTAATAAAATAAGTAAGTGGCATAGACTCCTGTCGCTTTAACCTTTACTTGAGTCTGAGTAAAAGGGGGATGAAACGTATATTTTTGGTCTGTTTTGTTTTTTGTTTTGTTTGTGTACTAATAAACATGTCTTTTTTTGTGTTTTTAATAATATTTTATTCTTATTTATTTTTATCTTTCTTTGTATTTGCTTCATTGAACTATTTGCAATCATTGTTTCGTCTTTGTTTTAATCAGTAGCGGTGGATGCATACTTCAAACCCGGGGCACTCGCAGTGCAACACATGATGATATACTGCTTTAATGTGTGCGTACGAGCATGATAGCGATATACCAGTATGTCGTGTGCCCCGAGTTTGACGTATGCACCCACCGCCACTGGTTTTAATATAATTTCAAATGTATAATTCGCGTGTGATCCAAGAACGTTAGTCAAAAAATGCTTTTAGTGGTATTAAAAAACACACGTCCTGTAGTAAAGTCGAAAATACTCAAATTAATTTTGCTTAAGAATGTCAGGTGCTCAAGAAGACCAAGAGCGGCACTTTATTTTATTGAAAATGATGGCTCTATAAATTAGCAATTGTTGCCCAGTTGTAACAATGTACAGGGTTAGTTTTATTAATGTAAACCCTCCTTTATTATTTCAATTTTTGACCGATTCAAAAAATTTAAAAAGTTTTCTCATGTGATTTTTTATTTAGATTCCACTCATGCTAACAGTTTTGTCATAGCATTTTATATATACAGGGTGCCCAAAAAAGCATGTTTTTTTAAATTGAACACCTAAATTTTTGAATTTTTCGGAATATAATTGCTTTACTGGTCTTTGTGTTATTCGTCAATTATTATTGAAGAATTGATTGTGAATACATTTGAGAAGCGTTAATTTATAACTCATATTTTTTGTGATAACCTCATCATAATTATCAATTAATAATGAAGTAAATCAGCAAACAAAACAAAATATATTAATTAAAATAAATTACATGACATTTTCAACATAACCACCGTTAACCTCAATGCATTTTAAACAACGTTTTACTGCGTCTGGACTCCGCGCGGGCCAGCAAATGGGACCATTGTTTCCTATACAGAGGCGATATCTGCCATTTAAGAAGTCTGTCACTTTAGTCATTTTGTCAGGTCTGTCATTTTAGCTTTGTGAATTCCACACCAACAGTTCACAATTCTACGCCCTTGCTTTTTTACTTGAACAGTGTAATAAATCTAATAAATTTCCTTCTAGATTCATCATATTTTTATGAAAAAATATACAAATTTCCACGATAATTCCCCTTTTTTCAATGGAATAATACATTGTGCTAAAGAAATAATCAAAGTCTCTTTAGAACACACTTAACTAAAACTTAATATCCAGAAATAATGACATTTAACAATTTTTTCATTTGTTTTCGCAGCCTACTTTGGATATTGTTATTCTTTCAGTTAGCATAAAATTTCCATATCTTTTGACAAATAGCACAAGAATTAGAAGAGCAATTATACAATATGCATACATATATTTATTATCAGAATGACTCAAAGAATCATAATTTGTCAAAATATACAGGGTGTTCAATTTTGTCAAAAAACATAGTTTTTGAGTACCCTGTATATATAAAATGCTATTAAAAAACTGTTAGCATGAATGGAATCTACATCGAAAATTACATAAATATTTTAAAATTTTTGAATCGGTCAAAAATTAAAATATGAAAGGGGGGTATACATTATAAAAACTATATAACCCAGTACATTGATAGCCCATTTACGGAGCTGCCTCATCGTTGGAAATATACCAATTAATCTTCATTAAAGTAATGGGTAGCATCTCTCACTATTTGAACATAACGTTCTTTTGACAAGTCTGCCTCTTTCTTATATGCGGACAAAAAAAATTAAATTCTATTCTATCTATAGAATCTCGCTTTATCGTCAACCACATTCTAAATCGAAGCTACATTGGAAGTTACTTTAACAGCCGTAACTTTAATATTAATACTTTGTATCTAATAACCCCAAAATGTTGTCTTGCTGTATACATTTTTAATAATATTATGGGCTGCGTTTTGTCACAATTATCCTCTTAATAATAACAAGAATTTACACTCCTTTTTTATTGTTTTTATTTCCCATGAATTGGAGTATCTACAACCAGCAAGAATGCCAAGTTTGAAGCCATATCAATTAAGGTATGGAACTTTCCATCCCTTTGTTGATTCATAATGGTACTTTAAAGTCTGGGATATGTTATTTCTTGTTTACTGCTCGTTTTCAAATTGCTGATTGGAACAAAATGGGCTTCGTGACTATAAAATATCTTAATTAACATTTGCATTTCAACTGTTAGAATAAATCCGTATCCGATCATCACCGAGAACGATAACTACCAAGAACCCACAACCGCAAAACCAAAACCGAGAAACCATGACCGAGGAACCACGACCGAGAAATCATAACCGAGAAAATCAAAGCCGAGAATGGAAACTACCGAGAATAACAAATACCGAGAATGCATCCATGCATTATGAAGAAATAATTATAAGTTAGTAGCTTTGATAGATCTAACAGAGACAGAGGAGTATTCTCCCCTATGTATTCATAGGGCGGGGAAAGAGAGAGGTTATGGTTTCTCGGTTGCGGTTTCTCGGTTATGGTTTTTCGGTTATGGTTTCTTGGTTGTGGTTTCTCGGTTGTGATTTTTCGATTGCGGTTTCTTGGTTTTGGTTTTTCGATGATGACCTGGATCTGAATAAATCTGATAACTTTCCATGCAAACTTGTTGCATTTTACGCCGCATTTTTTAAGTCAGAAGATTATCAACTTGATCTCTTTTGCGACGTCAGTTCCCAGGCATACGCCACCGTGGCACACATAAGAGTTAACAACAACCAATTTCCAGCAGTGGTAAAAATAGTTATGGCGAAGGCCCGCATAGTTCTTTTAAAGCAACAGTCGATACCAAGACTGGAACTCCAGGTCGCCCTACTAGCTGTCAGAATGGCCGAGTTTATCCAAACAGAGCAATACTTCAACTATAAATCAATTACATTTTGGACCGACGCGACGCCAAAACGGTCATCCTGTGGCTTCGCTCCGACAGGAAACGTTTCAGACAGTATGTAGCGCATCGTGTCGAGGAGATTTTAGAGAAGACTGAAGTATCCCAATGGAAATGGTTGCCGACAAAGGAAAACGTAGCCGATGAAGCCACAAGGGATCATCAAATGTCGTTGCTGAATTACAGCAGCAGATGGTTCCAAGGACCGGAGTTCCTTCGGAGGTCAGAGGAAGACTGGCCCAAACAAAAATTTATGTCCGAAGCCATTGATAGTGATCTCGAAGTAAAAAATAATATTGTAACCTTGCCTTCACCAACCTTCCAGATTCAGTGCTGCCAGATGTCTCGAGATTTTCGAGTTGGATCCGATTGATGAGAACAACCGCGTGGGTCCGCAGGTACGTCCATGCATTAAAAGCCAGAGTTAATAAAATGTCGAGTTTGTCTGCAGGGCTTGCAGTCGGTGAGTTAAAATGGGCCGAAAACGCTGGTGGCTAGAAGCCCAAAGGGAGAGCTTCCCCTAAGAAGACCGTAACCTACTCCGAGGAGATCCAGTACCTAAAGCTAGCCGTTTAATCAGCCTCTCTCCAATTCTGGATGACGAGGGAGTGTTGCGAGTCAGATCACGGATTGTTCACTCCCCAGAACTGTCGCCGCAGCAGAAGTTCCCCGTTATCCTCCATCCTGCCCATACCTTTACCAGACTACTAGTCACACAACATCATATCTGGGCCTTACATCAAGAACAGGAATATGTCGTTAATGAACTTCGTCAAAAGTATTGGACCCTGCAACTACGGACTACGAACTACTGGACGTCGTCAAGAGCGTCTGGAATTCTTGCTTGACGTGTAAGCACCGCCGCATCAAACAATTACAGGGTTACACTACTTTGGCCCTTTGACAGTGACCAAATCTCGCAGGCGTGAGAAGCGTTGAGGCGCGCTCTTTACGTGTCTTTACATTGGCACCGTTCACTTAGACCTAGTGGACAACCTCTCCACCGACTCTGCTATTATGGCCATCACTCGGCTTACAGCTTTGCGTGGCTGGTCGTAGAAGCTATACTCCGACAGTGGAAGTTGTTTCGGAGAGCAGCAAATGAACTTAAAAGAGCAATAACCAAATTAGACCAAGAACGACTTACAGAACTTGCGATCAAAGGTAGGGAATGGTATTTTGTACCGCCGTCATCCCCTCATTTTGGTGGTGTGTGGGAGCGCATGGTACGCTCTGTAAAACAACCCTTGCAAACCATTTTAAGGGAGCAAGCACCAAGGGAAGAAGTTCTACGCACGCTTTTTGCGGAAGCTACTAACATCATAAATAGTCGACCTTTGACTTATGTTCCATGTGACAAGGACGACCTAGAGGTACTGACGCCTAACAGCTACCTCCTCGGCACCACCAGTACTCCTATGGGAAAATTTGACGACGCAGATCTAAGCCTTAGGAAACAATGACGACTTTCACAGCGACTCTCCTATCTCTTTCGAAAAAGGTGGGTGCGGGACCATTTACCAACTCTCATCAAACGACACAAGTGGACAGAATCTCAGGAAACAGTGAAAGTTGGCGACTTTGTGATTATAATCGACGACAACATGCCTCGGAATATATGGTCAAAGACATCGTAACTGCCGTGTATCGGGACAAGAATGGTGTAGTCTACGTACCACGTAACCTAAATCTAACCTAACCTAACCTAAACTTAACCTAACCCTAAACCTAACCTAAACTTAAACTAAACCCAACCTAAACCTAACCTAAATATAACCTAACTTAAATATAACCGAGCCTAAATATAACCTAACCTAAACCTAACCTAAACCTAACCTAAGCCTAACCTACACCTAACTTAAACATAACCTAACCTCGCCTAAGCTAACCTAGCCTAAACATACCCTAACCTTACCTAACCTAAACATAACATAAACACAATCTAAACCTAACTGAAACACAACCTAACCTAACCTAATCGAATCCAACCCCACCCACCCCAACCAAACCTAACTTAAACTAAACATAATCTAAACCTAACCTAAACATAACCTAACTTATCCTAGCCTAACCTAACGTACCTAACTTGACTTTACTAACTTTACTGTCTCCAGCCTTACTTTGTGGAACTCCATAATCATTACAATGAAAAGATTAATTCAAATTTTCGCAAGTTTTATTAAATTCTTAACCTGACAATTGCTTCAACAATAAATGTCATTATCAAAGCCAGCTAAGATTGATAAACAAACACGTTGCTAAGGATAAATACAGAAAATAGGTACCTAACTAGATACAAAAGCTAAATATCTAACACTTCTAATAAAGGAGAATTACTAATACCACGGTCCAGTGGTATGGTCGAAATCGACGGTCGAGAAAAGACAATTTTACAAATTTCCGATTTTTCGTCCGACATGTGAGCAATACAATCATTTTTACCGCAAGTCTCTAGGATCAACCGTTCTTGAGATATCAAGATTTACGTTTACATCAAAAAACTGCAAGAAACGTCGTGCATCACGAAACAAATATAGCTGCCATAACTCAATTAAATGGAATAAAAATAAAAGGACAGTGGTTTTGATCTACCAATACTTAGGGGTGATAACACCGGGTGATAAAAATTATCTTTTTTCGAAATGATCGAGAGACCAGTATCGCACTACTTCATATGGATTGATCCTAATTCTATGATGGGGGATGTCAAAAAATGGCCATTAGTTTAATCCGGCTACCTTTATAATATCAAAGCTTAGATATTTCTCGACTTATATTAACAATCAGAATGTGTCCAATGGGTTTTTTTATACGGAAAGCCTCTGGGCGTCTGGTCTGACGAAAAATCAAAAATTTGTAAAATTGTCGTTTCTCCACCGTCGATTTCGACCATATCACTGGACCGAATCTAAAGTGTTGGATACTCATCCGACGCAGAATTTAATGCCCTTTAATTCTTGTAATAGTGAAGTTTTCGCTGGAAAGCACCGCTTTGTAGTTATAAGCAAAAAACTAAAAACGGTCCGAAGATTTCGTGGTTCTTTTGATGCCCTCAGCTAAGCTCCAGTCGAGAGACCGTGCAAACCTAGGATACTTATATTTGACGTCAAACGAAGCGATCGAAACGATCTCCCTCTTTCCAACATTTATTTCCACCATTGGATTCTATTTTACTGGCCTAGTATCTCAATGGACAAAATACAATGTTTGGCGTATATAGTTTACATGTACCGTACGTTGCGGAGCCCGACTTATTTTTTGTGTATAAGCGTCTTGTGGCCCGGCATATCGTTTTAAGACGATATACGACCAGATATGTTCATTAGCCCGATTCGAGCTAGATAACGTTCTCCAAAGGCTGAACAACGACGTATTAGTATACAGATTGGGCTGAACAATAACCATTTACATGTCTATCCGCCTATATAGTTTACAAAAAACTATTTTTGTAAACTATACATTAGCACCATCCAGCCCGTTCGACATACAAATAAGACGTTATTTTGCCCCTTCGACTTTAAACTTTTATTTTCTAACGAGATTTTGAAAAAAGAAATTTTAAAAATTATTGAAAACGTTATATCCATAATTTATACGGTTCATTAAGCAACAACGTTGTTCTTCCACCGATCTACCATATTATTTTTAGTTTTGAAAGTTGTAAGATGTCATAACATGTAAATATTACTGGTTACACTATGTTTTGTTTTTATGAAATTCGTTTCAGAAATATTTAAATTCCTAGAATAGAAGGTACGTAAGAAAACCCATATTAAAGTTTACTGAAACAGTGTTGCCGCACTTCTGGCTTCACAACGACGTGTTAATATCAGGGCTACACAACGTTTGTATTTAGATGATGGTATACAAAAAACGCCCTCTTATGGTCATCACCATGAACTAATCGGTGTATATATTTTACATGTATGGTACGTTGCGGAGCCCTAGCTATTTTTTGTGTACAAGCGTCTTATGGCCTGACCTATCGTTTAAAGACGATATACGACCGGATACGTTCATTAGCCCGGTTCGGGCTAGATAACGTTCGAAAAAGGCTGAACATCGACCTATTAGTATATAGAATGGGCTGAACAATAACCGTTTACATGTCTATATATATATATATATATATATATATATATATATATATATATATATATATATATATATATATATATATATATATATATATATATATATATATATATATATATCTATATCTATACTAGCTTAGCTATAAAAGCTTAGATCTATACAAGAAAAGGTTCCGTTTGCTATGTTGAAATGAGTTGGTGTTCCATCATTTAGTAAGATTAAGTCGTCGTTATTAGAAAGGAGTTTTTCTATTGTCCGTCCTCTTGTATCCGTTCTTCCACTACCCCAAAGACAACCGTTGGCATTGGGGTCACCTACTAATATATATGGTTTGGGAAGTTGCAGTATGGTATGTTCTAGATCTTCGTGCCTAATATGGGTATGTTGAGGTATATATAATATATATATATATATATATATATATATATATATATATATATATATATATATATATATATTAGTAGTTTCAAAATTTTGGAAAATTTTGAAAATTTTGTGAAAATATAAAATCTTTGTTAAATACTAACACTTTTGAAATATTTTTATCAACTTTTCCAGTTAAAAATAAATTTGAGGTATTTTATGGTGTGTCATTGATTACACAACCAATGTGCACTTTTTAATAAGGTTAAATAATACATGTTTCTTTATTTATTATCAAGTAGTTTACTCACCGATTACTTAAGTGTACGTAACATCCAGTTGTTCGCAAGTTTTTGTTATGATGTAATTCAATTATGTATAATTTCAAATGTGTATATCGACGGGTTATGTGATTCTTTAAGGTTTAGTTAATGTAAATAGATCGTTATTATTGCGTAAAAGTATTGTGTAATTAATCTGTAATAGATGTGTCACTTTTATAAAGAGTATTAATCTACTATTATGTATTATATGTTGTAAATAGTGTGGTCATTGTATTAGATGGTAAGGTGACGTCAAATTAGGTAACGCGATTATGTAAATAGCAAATAGTATATAAGCTTAGAAAATCATAGTCTTAAGGCACTTACTGATAGAAAGCGACGGAGTAAAGTCGTGTAAGATAAAAGACACTTACTGATAGAAAGCGACGGAGTAAAGTCGTGTAAGATAAAAGACACTTACTGATAGAAAGCGACGGAGTAAAGTCGTGTAAGATAAAAGACACTTACTGATAGAAAGCGACGGAGTAAAGTCGTGTAAGATAAAATAAGACTTACCAATATAAAGTGACAGAGTAAAGTCGTGGTTGATAATATTATAAAATTTTAAATAGTTTAGTCTTAATATAGACAAGTTAAGTTAGTTGGTGATTTGAATACGGCGAAAGTGTAAAGTATAAATTGTAAAAGTGTATATGATTATAAAAAACCACCTTTAAGATAAATTACTTGCTAAAGTTAAGCAAGATAATAAATCTACGTTAAAACCATAAACGGGTGTTTTATTTAATTAAACACAAAAACAACTATAAGTATTCTACGAAAAAGGGAAATTGTACCCGCAATTAATAAACAAAAGTGAGTTACCAAAATCAAGTTTTGGATGATATTATATGGGAAATCCATGGAAAAGGAAGAAAGTCAACCGGAATTGGAGACCAGCCCTGGGTCAACATAAAGTGATCTACTCTGCCAATGGTTTGGGAAAGAGGACATCTATAGAAAAAGGAAAGAAGAAATATTATAAAAAGGTAGGAAGTTATTTCCTTTTTGTATTGGCATTTGCTGAAGAAAAGACTATCGTTTGTAAAGTGTAGTAAAGTGATTTGAACAATTTAGTAATAGTTAGAAAAATTAATAAAGATTTCAATTTTAAAAGTGTTTTTAAATTTCAATTTGTATATTTTTTTATACCACAAGAATCCACATTCACCCTGAGATGAGTCTTTATTAAATATTTAATTCTGTTATGTTAAGTTATTTAACTGGCGCCCAACTCTCTTACGTAAACTTGAATTAGTCAAGAACTAACGTAACATTAATTTTATATAACCATTGCATTATTAAATCTATTAAAAGGTATTTTCTAATCATATTAGAATTTATAAAAGAGGGAAGTTGAGAAGCATTTCCAAAGTACACAGTTAAATTAAAAATCAATTTACTTATAAAGTAATTATCTACAATCGAACGGCAATTATTCACAGTTTCAAAATATATAATAAATATAATAAAATTTTTAAAAATAATTTATTATTATTAATTAACCAATATCACTGCATTTATTTATGTCGCTCTCAACGCGGGGCATTAATTAGTTCGTGTATATACACTATCTCACATAGTAGTGTTACGTGTGCGAGTTAGATTTTGAATAAAATCAAAAATAAAGAAGTTAGTATACACCGCCATTCGACGTCCGCACATAATACAGTCTTACAACGTCCACTGTATATCCATATAAGTATTTCCGACTAAAGGACGTCCCAGAGATATACGCTAATGTGGAATTCGGTATTTTGACGTCCTGCAACGTTGTCGCTGTGAAAGAAACATCTGGCTCTTTCTTACTCTGTTGTACTGTATGTTGTCTTATTCTTTTTCGCTGATATTGAATTTAAGGCGAAACGAATCGTTAGACATATTTATGACGCTTTAAAAATCTGGTGTTCGTAATATTGTTATGGAAGTAGGGAAGAAACGTTAGAATTCCTTTCTTATCTTATTATATTTCAAGTTAATCCTGAAAAAGTCTTGATTTTTAATAATTCATTTATTTAGTTTGTAAAAAATCATTGTAAAATAAAAGTGTAAACTTTTTGATTGATACATTATTAAGAAAGAAATATTAATTTACCTGAAATTTAAATCACTTAGAGAACTTAAAAACATCTTTACTTTAGCATTTTAAAAACAATACACAAGAATGCAAGAACACAAATGTATTTTTTTAAATTATAATATTGCACGCCTGCATTATTAACTACATGTATAAGAAGTACTTATTAAATATAAGTAGATACATGTATCAATCTGAAGTATTGATATCCAATTAAATTAAATAGAATATGTTGCAGCCAAAATGACTCATTCAACAAAATAATTTTTTTATTTCTCTTACGCCAATTTCAAACAAATTTTTTTTTTTCGTTATTCCTAATATTATGTATCTATATAATCTCTTGCGGTAGGTAATTATAAAAGTCTAGGAGTGAGATAAGTATAAGTTCTTTGTCCTCCGGACTTAAATATATTTTTAATTCGTCGAAATTTTTATTTATGCTACGAATATTCATATGATATAAATTAAATTTCCCAATATTTGGAAATATATTATTAATTGCTAATGGACCATAGATCTCAATTGCTTCAATTGATACCAAGTTTACATCCGTAATAAATTGATTCATGGACCTATTTAAAAGAATTGTATATTTTATTTTATTTGAGTACGTAAATTAAATCACTGAAGAAAATTTGATTGCAATTCAAGAATTTGTTTAACTTATTTCTCCTTTAATCAAAACAAGGAAAAAATGTAATTTAAATTTAAAACTAAAGATGAGTAATGTACATAAGTAATAAACGGTATATTATAAATTAAACTATGGTAAGACTATTTAAACTAGTCCTTTTTTCTCTCTATTATTTAATATTAAATAACCAAGTAAGTGCAAATTAATTCAAACACAATTCATATAATTTTAAAATGTTTGCTTGCAATAAAACTTATTTTAGATTGGAAGGTAGGTATATGAATTGTTTAACATGTAAATGACATAAAATTTCATACAAAACTAAAATAATTATTTATTACATCTTAGTAAGAAACAGAAATTTACTATACTTTTAGTAAACATAATAGCAACATAATTAAGTATTGTTTTATGCTTATAATATAAAACAACAGTCCCTAATATAATAAAAAGTCAAAAATCAAATGCCATTAATATTTTCATTGTTCAAATAGTTCTTTATAATACTTAACGAGAAAAGGCGGGTAAAATTGAAAGCAACAACTACTGTTTAGAGGTCAGAACAAATATAAACCCTCGAAATCGTTTTACAACCTTTCTGACATGTATTTATTACCTTTCACACATTTCTTCAAGCGAACTTTTAGAATTTTAAAATAAATCACATTTTATAATATTATCATATAATAATAATATCATCTAATAATCAGAGCTAGTAACAAAATCAGTACATTAATAATACTATTTTTTTCAGGGTTCACTATAGATATACCATACTGAAATAAAACATTTTTTTAAACGCCGTACCCGGGAACACAAGAATGAAAAGTAAGACTCGCTATTTCTTTCATTTGTTCTTACGCGTATTGTAGCATCTTAAATTGATTCTAAATTCTAATAGATTAATTAAAAATTAGTGTAAGTATATTTTATTATAAACAAATGCATATACAATAAATAATAAACCTATGTGACATGTTATATAAAAGTTTTTTGACATGACAGTTTTTTAATGATTCTCTGAATTGTTAATCAAAAACCCAGCCCCTAGCATTTTATCGATAACCAAAACTATACATAATAATATTAGAGTAAAAATGCGACATACATTTTATTTACAATCGCCCACTATCTCCTTGAATACTACTGTAAAGTGTACACCTGTAATTCTTTTATCAACGGGCCGATCTTATTTGAATTTTTAGAGTCCTCTAAAGCGTGTTTGTCATTTTTGGGACCACCAACGTCGGATGAACACAGTAATCCCAACTAAGTAAATTCATTTGGGTACCCATTTACTGTTGAACCTGATTACACAAGAGTTAAGCAGCGAAATGTGCATGCGTCTTTTGTGGGAGCAGTACTTCAGATGTTGGGTTCGAAAGTAATACAAGGTCAAAGGTCACGAAAACTGATTTCTATTGGTCGAACGATAATTACGGTTATTATGAAAGTCGTATATTCAAAATTACAGGAGTTATACAAAATCGCATTTCCTAACGTGTATCCTACAAGATTTGTTTCTAATTTTGTTAAAAAATGGGTTTTAAACTTTAAATCAATTTAATCATTAGTTTCATTAATTGTATTAAACATCAAGTAGGTACGTTTATTTTGCGTTAACTCTCTAGGAAAAAGTGTTTTTTCCATTCACGAAGTGTTTTTGATCTGGGCTCCGCCACTCTCTCGATCTCGTCCAGAATGGAAAATATCCCAATTTCTTAGCTTGTTGCACAAATAGATATTTTGTTTTTAATCAGTAGTCTGTTATGTTATACTATGTTACTCTTACTGCGGCGACATGATAAAAAGTAGATCCGCAACAAAACTCAAACGCCGTGCTTTGATAAGGACATATCACATACAATTGCATTGTATTATAACAACGACCGTCATATGCATTCTATAAAATATTGTTCGCATCTCGCGAATAAGGAATTTTACGTAAAGGAATCTACGTAACATATGAAATATGGGTATATTCCTACAAGTCAGAACGTGAGCTTGTGTCCCTCGCCAGGCGGTCTATTCCAATTTAATGTTTCGGATAAATCGCATTGAAATCGCAAAACTTTTAAACTGTTTAGAAAGTCAGTATAGGTGGATCCATATAAAATAAGAATGAAAGCTAATAATTTTATAAAAGCTCTAGAGGAAAGTGCCCAACAAGAAAAAACTAGAAAAATATCAACAAAACTAACAACAGACAAAATAGCTTTTAGATGCAAGTATAAAAATATCTAGCATGAAAAGCTAAACTTAGGGAAGACAGGATAAGCGATGAAACAAAGAAATTAATGTATAAAAGATGAGAACTTACTAGTAAAAGGAATCTGTTGATGCGGAAAGCAGAATAGAATTATAAAGAAAAATATCAGAGAAGACTTAAGGATATATAAGAAGTAAAGATTGGAGATGAAGAAGTAATCGAAAATAATAGAGGTATGAAGTGCCTTAGATGAACGTCAGGAAGACCTAGCATAATTTCCATAAAAAATGAAAACGGAAAGGAAGAAAGAGATAAAAGTAAAATATCGGAGATAGTTATACACAACTACAAAAAAATTGTATGCATCCAAAAAGCACCAGGAGCTTAATATACAGGAAACAACTCACAAGAAACAGAAACGTAAATTCCAAAGAAATACCGACATAGAAATCTAGGAAATATCTATAACACAAATAAAAAACAACAAAGCACCCGCCCTAGATGGGATTCTAGAAACTCAGACAAAAATTTTATATTAAAGATCCTTATTGTTTATGTTTAATAATTAATTATTATTATGTTTAATAAATGTCTCCATAAAGCAGAGTGATTGACATGAAAGTATAGATGTTTTATTAAACAAGAAGGGAAATAGCGACGAATTAAAAAACTAGCGAGGTATTTCTTTGCTATCTTAAATTGACAAGTTTTTCATAAAAATCATCAATAACCGATTAACACCTAAAATGGTTTCGTATCAACCGTCAAACAAGCTGGATTTAGGAAGTAATATAGGACGTCAAATCGTCTCCTATGCATCTTAAATCTACATGTTCTTTTATAAAAGTGAATAAATAACAGATTAATAGCTAAAGTAGATTCGTATCAACCGGTCGAACGAGCTGGATTCAAGAAGTAATATAGCACGTCAAATCCTCTCCTTAAAGGCATTCTACTGCGTTGAAGTTTGGGTTGTGGAACAAGCCATGAATAACTGTAAAATAGATTCTCAACACAGACAATTAATCCGTAACATCTATGGAAGAACTGCAATGAAAATACAATTGGCACTAAAGACTAGTAGTAACCAATTAAAAAGTGTAAAACGAAAAACGACTGCATCTTAGAGTGGGTGAATGAATACGTATATTTAAATCCTGAAAATCCTGAAGCCTTGAATAAAGAAAACAATCAACCGAAATAACTAGAAGAACACGATTGGAATGGGTAATGTTTAGCAAACTAAAATTGATTTTTAGAAATCCCAAAATGTCACAATATTTAAAGGTTGAATGTTCAACTCCTCTATTTATTTGTGTATGTATTTTATTGTCACAGTCATTAATGTTAACATGGATAAAATCATTACAACGCAAAGATTCGTGAAAAGATCAGTTTTAGGAATAAAGTTAACTGAAAGGAAAATAAACACATGGATCAGAAACAGTACAAGAGTTCAGGAAGCTGAAGAAAACATCACAACATTAAAATGAAACAGAACACAACACAATGCATGACAACAAAATGAAAGGTGGAACACTATTATTCACAGACACAGAACTAGTGGACGACCACAAATTCAAAACAGGGCAAAACATAAACCATTGGCGAGAATTCGGAGAAGCATAAGCTTCTTACATAAGTCCAAAGTTGGATCATTGACAATTAAAAAAGGTCAGCAGCCTAGTGGCTAAGAGATTATTTATTTTGTTCAACTGTTAAATTTTTATATTATCCTCTTTACGAAAGTAATAGTAAAGTTGTGTATCATATGCATATAAACGACAATTACAAAATCCTATCTAAAGAAAATTATTGTGTTAATGCTGAATAAAATGGGTTCGAGAAATGAGCCCTGCGGCACACCACAATTTACTTGTAATTGATTTGAACTCCACGATTTATTGAACGAGTGAAACATTTGTAGTAATAACTTGGAACCTTTTTTAAGATAGTTATCTTTAATACATTCTGTTACCGATTAAAGAGATAGATAATGCACCAAAACAAATGAAGTAGCAATATCGATAGCACTATATTTTGGTTAGTAGTGTTAAACGCTTCTGTAAATGCTAAAAGAATAAGAAACACAGATTTATTTTTATTTAAACCATTAAAAAACATCATTTGTTATTTTTGATAAAGTAGTTTCACAACGATAATGTTTACAAAACCCTGATTGAAATTCTCGAAAAACATTGTTTTTATTAATATTTTTCTGTGTATAACTGTGTAGTTATTCAAAATACACATGCGAATAATAATCTTTGCTTTTGTTTATCAACATAGTGTTAATTAAACTTCAGACTAAAAAGTAATTAATAGCAATGCAAGAAACAAATAAGCTGTATGGCTTGAAAATCGAAAAGCTATTGACTTCAGGATGTAAGATAATTCTTCGAAAACCCAAAAACAAAAATTAAATCTAAATTTGTAGTTCAGATATTTTCTGTATTTAGATAAAATTTACGTTTCTATTGCAATCTTACTTTTTACCTCTTCGTACTACGTTTAACGGCAAAGTAAATATTTCAAAACATGTGTTAACAGTTAGGTCACCAGTATTCTGTTACCGAGACAAAGAGACGTCAAATGCACGAATAATGCCAAAGTTATCCTGAAATATACAAAAGCGATGTTGCCAGCAAGAATGTAGGTCTCGTGATGGACACGGACGTCTTATACACGTAGATCCTTCCGTTTACAATATACTTAGCTGTATATATTTGTCGAATTTAGCGCATCTAGCGGAATTCGCTCGAACTACGATATACACAATCTCCGGCAAAAATCAGTAATTTGACGTCTAAAACAAATTTTCACCAAACGATAGAGGATGCTTTAGTAATCCCAAAAAAATTCAAAGAACAGGTGATACAATCGGACGTCCGATATACGGACGTCCAATTACAACGGACGTCCAACTGATGGTAAATGCGTAATGTACGGACGTCCATTTGTTAGAATGATGTAAATATATATATACATATACATATACATATACATATACATATACATATACATATACATATACATATACATATACATATACATATACATATACATATACATATACATATACATATACATATACATATACATATACATATACATATACATATACATATACATATACATATACATATACATATACATATACATATACATATACATATACATATACATATACATATACATATACATATACATATACATATACATATACATATACATATACATATACATATACATATACATATACATATACATATACATATACATATACATATACATATACATATACATATACATATACATATACATATACATATACATATACATATACATATACATATACATATACATATACATATACATATACATATACATATACATATACATATACATATACATATACATATACATATACATATACATATACATATACATATACATATACATATACATATACATATACATATACATATACATATACATATACATATACATATACATATACATATACATATACATATACATATACATATACATATACATATACATATACATATACATATACATATACATATACATATACATATACATATACATATACATATACATATACATATACATATACATATACATATACATATACATATACATATACATATACATATACATATACATATACATATACATATACATATACATATACATATACATATACATATACATATACATATACATATACATATACATATACATATACATATACATATACATATACATATACATATACATATACATATACATATACATATACATATACATATACATATACATATACATATACATATACATATACATATACATATACATATACATATACATATACATATACATATACATATACATATACATATACATATACATATACATATACATATACATATACATATACATATACATATACATATACATATACATATACATATACATATACATATACATATATCCACTTGCTTGGTTCGCTAACAGATAGTCATCTTATTTCGTTATAGTATTTTAGTGTGACACTTTTGTTGGGCATTAAATGGGTTTCCTGAATTGCGATTATTAGAGGTTGAAATTTTGATATTAGCTGTTGAAGTAAGTTCGTTTTTGTTGTGTATTAGTCCGTTGCAGTTCCACTGTAATATTGTATTAACCATCTTAATCATATTCAGCATCCGAGGAGGTTGGTTTCTCCTCATGCTTACCTTCTAAGATATTAATAATTTTGGTGAAACGACTTTTTATATTTCTGTGATCTAGGCTATAATATAATGTTTTTAGCATGTGTGAGAAGTCTCTTGTGTTCTTCGTATATGATTCTACTAATTGTGGAATATTTTTGTTACCTTTGGACTCTCGAATAAATTGTTTTAGCTCTGAGAAGCTGAGCATGTATTTTTCAGGTTCCTTTGTCATTATTTCATTTAAGGGTTCCAGGAGTTCTTCAATCGGTGTGGGAGAAATCTCACATTTCTTAACCTTCTTAGTTTGTGTAGGGTTTCTAAACTTAGCGTTGCCTTTATTGTTGTCATCTGACTTATGTTGAGTATTATTTTGGGATGGTAATTCTTTAGAGGAAATTGTAACATTTTCTTGATTCACTTCTAGAGTGTTTTCATCTGTAACCGCAGATTCTATTGATAATTGACGTTTGGTGCCCTTTTCTTGCTCATTTGTTTCTTCCTGTGATTGGCATATTTCCATTTGTTTGTTATTGTCGTCATCATTGTTTGTATTATTTATATCTGTATCTGATTTTTCAGCATTTTCATTAAGCACAGCCTGCCAGTAACTATTGGCATTAGAGCTATTGATTGGTTTTGTTGTGCAATCTACTGCTTTGTGTCCAGCTTCCGAGCATTTGTTACAAACGTTTGGCTTCCAAATTGATAAGAAAAATCTGTATTCGTAGCCATCATAGTTTACTGTAAATGTTTTTATAAAATTGCCTTCATCTTTTACTTCTGCATAAAATTGTCGTCGAAAACTTATTATATGTTTGTACCCGGATACGTTTATTCCAGCATTAAGAAATGATATTTGAGAGCAAGGTTTAATCCCCATTTGCTTCAATTTATGTTCTATTTGCTCGTGAGGAATTATCGGACTTCCTCCTGATATGATAATTCTTTTTGCTGGTGATATTAACCTTCAAATTAAAATTTTGTGTTGGTTAACGATTATGTGGCTAGTTTTTTCCAAAAGCTGATCTACCATTTCTTTTGTTTTAAGAAAAACGCATATTCTGTTATGTGAAATCTTTTCTGACATATATTTTCCGGATTTATTATTTGTCCTAGTGATAAGATATAGTTCACTATCTTAATGCCTTCGATAGGTAAAATTATTATTGCTTGGTTGGATTTTGGAAAGTTGTTATTTTTATGTGCGATTATTTGGGATAGATTGTTTCTGGATACTATTGCGGAATAGGATGTTTGAGGAGTAGTCTTTGTTGTCGTGTTTTGGTCAACCATGTTGTCAGGGGATGACAGCATTTGTATTAGGTTTTCCATTGTTTGAGTTAGATTTATTAAAGAATAGTAAAAACTAAAATAAAGTTTAGAGAGTCACCTGAACAGTAATTATTAGATGCACTGAGTAAACGCAGCGGTAACCACTCACGTGGTCACCAATAGTATACGATATTAACATTGTAAATCAGAAATTCGATAATAGCAGTTACCACGTTATGCAAGAATTATGAAGCACTGAACACAGAACCATTCATTAGAATGTTACAATTTCTACCGATGTGTTCTAGATAGATAGGTAGATGAGAATTCTGCAAGGAATTTATTTTCATAAAACCTTATTAGCCATGACAAGCGTTGTTAAATTATTATACCATTTAACAAAACTTAATTTTTCTTCTGTGATATTGTAGTACATTTCAATAAATCCTCTACCATGTTTTAATCAATCAATCAAGTTAATCATTGAATAGTTTAAATGATAGATCTGGCAGCAATTAATTAGAATAATTTGACCACCGTTGACATGGTTAATAAGATTTTATAAAAATACATTCCTTGCAGAATTCTCATCTTTTTCTTCTACACCGGTAGCAATCGTAACATTTTGATGAGTGATTTTGCTCCATTGACCTGTGACCTGTATCTACAGCTCTAATAAATTCTGAAAGTGTTGATGGATGATGAATTACCATCATAATTGGGGATTACATTTCTAATGGAAACATGAAAATATGTAGGAAATACTACCACGTTTCTGTTATTATTATCGATGTTTAAAAATAATAAACATTATACACTTCTTGGCATTAATACTACACTTTTATTATTAAATGGGTTTCCTGTAATTATAATTATTCTTATGTTAGTGGGCCCCCATATTCAGGGGTCCTACACATACATGGCAAAAATGAAAGATTTTATAATGTTACTAATTGACAATACCTATCAGATTAGCGTCTACCATGTACGTGATCTTAAAAATTAAAACACAATTATTAATTTCTAATGTGTCAAACAATTCTTTTCGTCTATCGGAATCAAATAAATTGACACAGGTTGTATAATTAAATGCTCTTAACAGTATTTTAAATTATTTGTTAAAACTACGTTAGTAAATTTGTGATTTGAATTTATATTTATTTTTAACACTTTAAACTTTTAACTCTAATATGATAAATTTGACTTACATTTTCTTGTAGGTGCAAATTGTTGACGGGATTCTTCTATGATCGGGGTCCTACGCAATGGACAAAGCGGTTGTTGCTGAAGTGGTTGCCGTAAAGAAGCTTGGCCGGAGCTATATAATTCCTCGGGGTCCCAATGCAACGACAACGACAATCCTTATTGGAGCGGATGGTTTCTCCAATTAACCTTGAAACGAAAAATTAGAGATAGTTGGTTCATCTAATTTTTGAAGATCCGTACGTTAACTGCGCCAGTTTCGTTTGTGTTCAAATAAAACTAGTATTTTTAAAATATTTTTTTGTTTTTGTAAGCAGTTTTAATAAAAGAGGTATATTATCCTACTAAGAAGTTCTCATGGAAGAAAATATATTCTTATCATAAAAGGTAATACAATCTTATCTGCACACTGATAGTAAGCAGTTTTAATGAATGTTATAAAAATGTGTAAAAGCAGATGTAGCAAAAAAAACAAGTAACAGAATAGGACTTGTTTAGATAGTAAGGCAATCTTGTTACAATTGAGTATTTAAAAGAATATATAAATATTATATAATGTAGCTAATGAATAGTGATATTAATAATAACTCAAATTTATTTTGCTTAATATTGCCGTATAACTGTCCTTAAACAGTCAATTAATAAACCCTGGGGGCGCCATAAGAAGTTTCTAACGTATAGCCCTGTAAATACATTAACGTCACCAGCTATTTCTTCTATCATCAATCTTTTACTTGTTGGAACTAGTGACTACTGACGTTAGAAAACACTTATGGTTAGTTAGATCATGAGATTGTTGAGATTTATAACATTCTCCGTTTTTTTTTTGTTCATAGTTAACCTTTTTTATTTTGAAAATCAACAATTTAATCATTCCTATAATTATTAAATTCCATTCGAAAGCTTTTATCTAAAGTGATTTATTGAGGATAATGAAAATCATAAATTTTCTGGTACCCTTATATAAACCCAAATAGATATTTTTTATTTTATTTATGATCAAATAGATATGACTTTTATGAAGTTTAAGTTTGTCTAACTTGTGTAACTGACGTAACATTTTAGTAGTAAATATTAGCAACTTGCAATTTTAATGTTTGCCCTAATATTTTCTGTGTTAAATTCTGCGTTGCTATCTTAGGGTAGAATATGTTTTGCCCAAGAGAGTTGTATTTGACTTTCTCAGGGAAAACATGAAATATGACGTCACAACGGACGGGTTAGGAGTTTCAATACTGCTAAATGCATTAGGCTATGGATTTGCAAATACGTGACCCTTGATAATCCTGAATATTATGCATATTCAGTTTGTTCTTAAAATTTGCCCTCTAAGGGGATATTAAATGTTTACAGTTTATTTAGGAATACGAATGCAGATTACTAGGTTACTTTAACAAACCACTTTACATTACTGTCGTTTTTAAAACATAGTTTAGTTTAGCTTACTCTTTAATAAGAAATTAGTAAAATGAAACAAGAAGAATAAATTTACTTTTAATAACAAATACAAAAAGAACTACCATGACGCTTGGATTTATGATCAAATCTTTTCAAATTTATGTTTATTGAATTGAGAGAAACCTAAGAAAAATTTACATGCAATAGAAATTTAACGTTTCAACTATAATCTTGACACTGAATCAATAATAATAATAATAATAATAAAGCCATTTATTGGACACACAGAAAAATAAAACAATGTATACATATATACATACATATTTCTTAAATACTACTGTGCCCAAAGGGGCGAAGTTCAGTATAGTCAACAAAATAGTTGACGGACTGATCTACCACTTAACCCCAACTCAAGAAAAAAAAACTATATCATTGACTGTCCATCAAGAAGCGCCGGAGATGTAATTTAAAATTTGGTAAAGATAATAGTTTAAAGTTGTCCGGTAGAGAATTATATAATTTTGCAATATTGTATTTAAAAGATCTTTGAAATATTTGTGAATTGTATAATGGAATTACTAATAAATGTTTATTTCTTAAATTGCGATTGTGAATTTTAGATGAAAATTGTATTTTATTGTAGAGGTAAGGAGGAGTTTTAGTAATAATTATTTTATGATAAAGGCATGCAGCATGTAAAATCCTACTATTATGCATATTGAGCCACTGTACCTCACTGATCTTAGAAGAAACAGATTCATATTTCCTGATTCCAAAAATCAACCTTAAACAACTATTTTGTATTCTCTTAATCTCTACATTATCTATGCAAGGTCCATATGCAGAGTCACAATAATTAAATTGGGATAAAATTAAAGATTCACACAACAAGACTAATGCTTTGACTTAATAATGTTCTCTGATTGTAGATTATTTTGAGATTCATAAAAGCTTTTTTGTGACATTAGATATATGTTCTTTAAAGCTTAGTTTTGAGTCAATTAGTAGACCTAAGTTTTTGCCGGTATCAGTAGCCTTAATATTTACATTTCTAACTTTAATATTGAGAGTATTCTTAAGACTATTTCTGACTTTGTCCTTCCCAAACAACATTACAACAGTTTTACTGGCATTGATGCTCAAGCTATGCGAATCTGAGTATTGAACAAGAGAGTCCAAATCATCATTTATTAACTGTGCAGCTAACCCTGCATCTTCAGCAGCAAAAGAGTAATGTAACTGAGTATCATCTGCATATAGATTATAATTACAATAATTTAAAGAGCTACCAAAGTTACAAGTATATATTGTATACAGGAGTGGCCCAAGAATAGAACCTTGTGGCACACTTGCTTTGACTGGCAACAAAGTTGACATTTTTTCATTCAAAATGACTTTTTGGTACCTGTTACCTAGATAACTCTTTATAAGTGTTATAGCTTCAACATCTAGACCAATAAAATGCAGTACTTCTAGAAGGATGTCGTGATTTATTGTATCAAAAGCCTTTGAGTAATCAAGCATTACCAAAGCTGTCATTTTGTTTGCATCAGTCGCAGATAAGATTGATAATCATCAATAATGTTAAGTAACGCCGTTGTGCAGCTATATCCTGCTCTGAAGCCAGATTGGGCTTTTGGCAGAATATCATACTGTGAAAGATGTTTAGTAAGTTGCTTGGCTATGATTTTCTCAAAGATTTTTGATAAAACTGGTAAAATACTAATAGGTCGCAGATCTTTAAATACTTGTGGCTGATTAACTTTTGGAAGAGGAATGATGTTAGCACACTTCCAAATATCTGGGCATACACTATTATTTATGCAAAAGTTTATTATATGCGTTAGAATTGGAAGAATAAAGGGACAGCACATTTCTAACATCCTAATACTAATCCCATCACACCCAACGGCTTTAGTTTTAATTTTTGTAATAATTTTTAAAATTTCAGATTCCGTAACCTCTGTAAAATTTAATTTACTGTTAAAATTCATCAAATAATTATTAGAGTAATAAAGTAGTAGATTTTGATCGACATTTCTGAGGGTATTACCAGCACTAAGAAAATGTAAGTTTATTGCATTGACATCCTGCAGATGTAATGGGATTGCAGATATCTTCGACCTTTGATAGATATTAAGATTTTTTAGTTCCTTCCAAACAGTTTTAGAAGAACTAGTACGAATCTTATATTCTAAATATGCCTTTTTCTCTTGTTTAATAGCAAAATTAGTATAATTACGCAATGACTTGTAAGACTCCCAATGTACTGTATTTCGAGTTCGTTTAAATCGCTTTAATGCTTGATTTCTAAGTGATATCATAAGTTTTATATTGTCTGCAAGCCGTAGGTCGTTTAGAAATTTTCACAGTTCTTATAGTAGAGTGTCTATTGAATAAGCTAATTATTTAATCATTAAATATTTGGATTTTTACATTAACTTCAGTAGATTCAAGGACAGTATGTCAAGAAATTGATTCTAAGTCAAATTGAATCTACGTATTTACTTATGCTTATGCTTATCCAAGAGGAGGCATGTTTTGAAATTTTTCTTCGTTATTAATAGTTACCAGTTCAAAGCCTGAAATCGATATCTTTGCATTAAAAGTATTTCAAATACTAAATAATATATAGAATATACCTTATAACATGTCATAATAATTTTATTGTTTTAATTGGAGTAGGATAATAGTACTTGTACGTGTATCAAAGTGTGTATCAAATATTAGAAAATAAAAGAATATAGGAAAAATAAGATAATTATGAGGTATAATTTAATTGAATTGGTATGAACTTTTTGCTAACTGCATGAATTCTGTGTCTGGAGTATTCAAGAATCTAGTCAACCATATTGCCGTAAAAATGAGTGTCATATACGTAATGGTACGAAGTACAAACGTATGTAGTACGTACTACTGTACTACGATAGATTCTTTGTACACATTGCACTGTTTAGTAAAGATGGAGTCTAAAACCTTTCCCCGTATCTGAGCTTTGCAAAAATGGTCAAAAAATAAAATAACCGATTTCCAAATCTTAAAACTTTGACACTATACTAATTCTCACAAATCCCTTAGTTATCACCCCCTTACATCTTTTTTAACATTTGAACCTGTTTTTCGTTTTTGAATAATTTACCAATACTCTATAGTGATCATATGGAAGCTGTAATTTAGTGTTTACTCCCATGAGATATAGCATGTAAGGGTCATTTTGAACCACTTCTTGTGACAAACAATTAACCAACTAAAGTGGGGGTTCAATAACACAGAAGTAGTATATTTATTCAACGAACATTATTATTCATAAAGATGAAGTTTATGACACGAGCCGTTTAGGCGAGTTACGTAAATTATCCGACTGAATAATAGCCATTATATGTGAGTAGAATACCTACTATAGTTTGTCTAGTACTATTAAATATTAATGTTAAAAAACTTCAAAATACTTTTAGAAATGTGTGAACGATGTTGACCATTTTGACGTTTGATGCAGCGCGAGAGTCATAGTCGCTAGCATAGCAGATTTTGTAATTTGCATAATCTGCAATAATTTCGTCTGTGTTAGGGGTCTAGGGGGTCTAGAGGAGAGATAGGGATCTATCTCTCGCAATAAAAAAGTTTTTCCCGTAAGAAGAGGACGAAGTTATGACGATGCAAACCGAAAAGTAACTCGTTTTCCATTTTTCGGAGTTTTACACAAAAATGGCTTTTTAAGGGTTAAGGTCATTCCAAATCGACGAGCACCCCCTGGATTCGGAATCAGCAGGAAAATTTATATAATAAACATTCAAAACACGTGTGTCATCGATTTCGAATAACCATGTCGAATTTAGGCAAGTAGTGATTTATCATTATTTACCGCTGGTAGCCAATCATGTATGCTCCAAGCATTGCTCCGTGCATAATGTATATAATTATAATTGGACATGAACAACTATAATGAGTATATTATAACATAGTCGTGAACAAACAGATTTTTCATAGAAGAACATTGACTGCTTTCTACAAATTAATAGAAGATGGATTAATATGGTCGTTTTCTGCAAATATTGCAAGAAAAGTTTAGCACTCTTTAAAGCTATAAATAATAAATATATATATGTATATATATATATATATATATATATATATATATATATATATATATATATATATATATATATTATATATATATATATATATATATATATATATATATATATATATATATATATATATTGCTGTGGATGGTAGTTTCAAAATTTTGGAAAATTTTGAAAATTTTGTGAAAATCTAAAATCTTTGTTAAATACTAACACTTTTGGAATATTTTTATCAACTTTCCAGTTAAAAATAAATTTGAGGTATTTTATGGTGTGTCATTGATTTTGAAATCAATGTGTATACTTTTTAATAAGGTTAAATAATACATGTTTCATTATTTATTATCAAATAGCTTACTCACCGATTACTTAAGTATACGTAACATCCAGTTGTGCGCAAGTTTTTGTTATGATGTAATTCAATTATGTATAATTTCAAATGAGCATTATCGACGGGTTATGTGGTTCTTTAAGGTTTTGTTAATGTAAATAGATCGTTATTATTGCGTAAAAGTGTTGTATAATAGATGTGTCACTTTTATAAAGAGTATTAATCTGCTA
Organism: Agrypnus murinus; assembly: GCA_929113105.1. Classification (NCBI taxonomy): domain Eukaryota; kingdom Metazoa; phylum Arthropoda; class Insecta; order Coleoptera; family Elateridae; genus Agrypnus; species Agrypnus murinus. Next base: position 119,498,764 of record OV816026.1, read on the forward strand.
TTATGTATTATATGTTGTAAATAGTGTGGTCATTGTATTAGATGATAAGGTGACGTCAAATTGTGTAATATAATTATGTAAATAGTCAATAGTATATAAGCTTAGAAAATAATAATTTAAGGAGTTCCTGATAGAAAGCGACGCAGTAAAGTCGTGTAAGAAATATAGTAAATATGTAAATAATCACTTACTGTTAAACGACGAAAGAGTAAAGATATTATAGTAAATCCAGTAGTCGTGGCTGATAATATTGTAAATAAATAGTTAAGTTGGTTGATGTATGGAATACGGCGAAAGTATTAAAAGGTTGTAAATTGTAAAAGTGTATAAAGAACCACCTTTTAAAGTTAATTTACTTGCTAAATAAGCAAGATAATAAATCTTCGATTAAAACCATCAATCGGTGTTTTATTTAATTAAACACAAAAAGCAAATACCAGTTCTTCGAAAAAGGGAAATTGTACCCGCAGTTAATAAACAAAAGTGAGTTCCAAAATCAAGTGTTTGGATGATATATGGAAAATCCATCCAAAAGGAAGAAAGTCAACCCTGAATTGGAAACCAGCCCTGGGTCAACATAAAGTGATCTACTCTGCCAATGGTTTGGGAAAGAGGACATCTATAGTAAAGGGAAAGAAGAAATATATAAAAAAAAGGTAGGAAGTTATTTCCTTTTTTGTATTGGCATTTGCTGAAGAAAAGACTATCGTTTGTAAAGTGTAGTAAAGTGATATGAACAATTTAGTAATAGTTAAAAAAATTAATTAAGATTTCAATTTTAAAAGTGTTTTTAAATTTCAATTTGTATAATTTTTTTAATACCACAAGAATCCACATTCACCCTGAGATGAGTCTTTATTAAATATAATTCTGTTAATTTAAGTTATTTAACTGGCGCCCAACTCTCTTACGTAAACTTGAGTTAGTCAAGAACTAACGTAACATTAATATTATATAACCATTGCATTATTAAATCTATTAAAAGGTATTTTCAAATCATATTAGAATTTATAAAAGAGGGAAGTTAAAAAACATTTCCAAAGTTCACAGTTAAATTAAAAATCAATTTACTTATAAAATAATTATCTACGATCGAACGGCAATTATTCACAGTTTCAAAATATATAATAAAATTTTTAAAATAATTTATTATTGTTAATTATCCAATATCACTGCATTTATATATGGCGACCGACAACGTGGGACATTTGTGGTAGATATAGCCTTTTGTGGTTTATATAATCTTTTGAAAAATAGTAGGTTATAGTAGCTTTTAATAGATTATTTGGCTTTTGACATTATTTAATTTTTGTAGGTTATTTTGCGTATAGTAATTTAATTGGCTGATTAGGATTATTTTAGCTTGTTTAGATTATAATAGCATAATTAAGAGATATAGAAAAGATTTTTAGTGGTTAATGTATGACGTCAGTTAAAAATATATATTCTGCCGCGGAAAGTAATTTAGTATTAAAAAAGAAGTATACAGATAAAGAATTAGTTGTGTCTGAGAAGCAGAAAGCTTTAACCAGTTCAGTAATGGAGGGGAACGGCGAAGAAGGCAAGCCAGCGCAATCTGAACTTTCGCAAATGTTGGCACAAATGCAGGAAATGATGAACAAACAATCTGAAGAAAGAAAAAAAGAAAGGGAACAAGACAAAGAAGAACTGAATACAAAATTAGACAAACAATCCAAAGATCAAGAGAAACGTGATAAAGAAATGAAAGAAGAAATGAGAATTCAATCAGAAACTTTGAAACAAGAAATTAAAAATGATATAAAGGAAATAAAACAAGAATTAAAAGATGATATTGAGGCGATTACAAAAGAGATTAATAGTAAAGTAGAAGCATTGAAAATAGACAATGAAAAGAAATTTACAGAATTAGAACAAAAACATGAATCCTTTTCACAAGAAATAACAAAAGTAAAAGGAATTCAAGATACTCATTTAATATATTTTAAAAATAAGATAGGCGAAGTTCAAGGAAATTGTATTCAAAGATCCGAATGTATAGAAGAGGATTTGAAACAAATTACTGTTCAGGTTAATGAATTAAAAAGTATCCAAACTGAATCAAGTTTAGGACAACATTCATGCGTACCTATTGTGTTACCGTCTTTGAGCGAACAAAATATTACTAAATTTTATGGGGATAAAAGAATGCATCCTAAGACTTTTATAAAGAATATAAAATCGTATTTGGGTAATGTGAAAATAAGTCTTAAACAATCATATAATTTCGATTATGAATTATCAATTATTCGTGGACTGATGAAAGGAGAAGCAGAAAAATGGTTTTCAATAAATGAAAATAAATTCTTCCATTTTGAAGATTTTGAAAGGTTATTTTTGGCAATATTGGGGTTTATCAGAACAAGAAAAAGTCGTAGAGAATTTAACATTTGGAAGATTTAACCCTCTTCAAGGGACTACAAGAGAAAATTATGCCTTGAATAAAATGTTTATGATTAACCAATTAGACAATCCGATAGAAGAGGCGGTTGTAATCAAACAATTAGCTAAACATTTTGATAGACCTATACTCGAGAAGGTCTATACGGACGATATAAAAGAGTTTGAACGATTTTTGCAAATATTAAAAAACTTTGACGTACTAGATAATCTTAAAAGAGATTCAACAAGACCTGGTCCAAGAAATCTGAATTTTATGCAATCTAATTCTAGTTTTTCATATAGAAAATATGAGAAACATGATAAAATAGAGCAGGAGCACGGAAGGGATGATAGATACGGTAGGAATAGTAAGGAGGGTAACTGTAGTAAATATAATACGGAGCGAGAGGTATCACGTAACATGCCTAGTCATTTATATAGTCCTACAAAGGAAAAATTTGTAACTTTCAAGGAAAAGCAATCGCAACACGATGAAGAAAATTTTTAATTGCTTGTACCACTACTCACCACGATAAGATACAACCACAAGTATATTTTCATTTTCCCAAGGGTGGTGGTACAGAATCAAAAGATAAAAAACTAGTAATAAATTCAATAAAATTAGGAAAGATAGATGTAGGAAATAATGCCAATAAGGAAATTTTAAAGGAGGAAATAGTGATTGACAAATTAGAATGTAGAAAAAAATCTAAGAAGGAGGCTGTTGTAGTTAAACATATTAATGATGAAGAAAAATTAACAAACAAAAAGAAAGTGAAAAATTTAAGGGAATTAGGAAAGGTAGATTATAATAGAAAAGGTAAGAAAAAGGTTGTTATAGGTAAAAAAATTAGAAGTAAAAAGGTAAAGTTAAAATACAAAGAAAATAAAAACAAGCGTAATAAAATCATGATTAATAATTTAAAGATTGAAAAGAAAAATAAAAAGTTTGATAGAGGAAAGGGGAAAAATATTAGGATTGGAAATAAACCCTGGAAAAGACAAATTTTACCAATTAGTAATTTTCATCTAACGAACTATAAAAGCAGAAGAAAGAAATAAAGATCTTTGTGGAATATTATTGTAATTAGAATTTACATAACCATTTGCGACAAGAAACCGATATGACTTTATATAATAAACAGGCTTATGGAATTTTATACCCAATTTGGACTTATGTTTATGTATTTGTTATTGAAAATAAAGAAGGGAATAGTTTGAATATGATTGAAGAAAGATAATTGAAATATTTATTAAAATAGGAGAAAATGGGGTTTAAAGTATGATAATTATATGATGAAATGATGAATGAGGAGGATGAATTTGATTATGATAAATATATTATTGAAATAGGATTGTGGTTAGAAGAAGTTAGAAGGTTAGACGTTTTTAGAAATGAATTAAATTGAAATTATGATGAACTATGATATTGATGAGGAAAAGTTTAGTAGATTTATTAAGAGAGCGTTTATTAATGAAAAGGAATATGAAAACATGATGATATGAAGAAATAGGATTCTGAAATAATTAGATGAATAGGATTGGGACGAGGATTGATAAGATGTAATTATTATTGTAAATATTGTAGATAGTTTAGTTAGTAGATTTAGAATAGGGCAAGTTTATTGGGATAAAAGATTAAAATACAAAAAAATATTGGTGTTTAAAAATAAAACTAGTTTAACATTTGTTATTTAACATTTTTGTGTTTAAAAGTAAAATTGCATTTTTCAATTTTATTTGAAACAGGAGGGGATAAATGCTGTAGATGGTAGTTTCAAAATTCTGGAAAATTTTGAAAATTTTGTGAAAATCTAAAATCTTTGTTAAATACTAACACTTTTGGAATATTTTTATCAACTTTCCAGTTAAAAATAAATTTGAGGTATTTTATGGTGTGTCATTGATTTTGAAATCAATGTGTATACTTTTTAATAAGGTTAAATAATACATGTTTCATTATTTATTATCAAATAGCTTACTCACCGATTACTTAAGTATACGTAACATCCAGTTGTGCGCAAGTTTTTGTTATGATGTAATTCAATTATGTATAATTTCAAATGAGCATTATCGACGGGTTATGTGGTTCTTTAAGGTTTTGTTAATGTAAATAGATCGTTATTATTGCGTAAAGTGTTGTATAATAGATGTGTCACTTTTATAAAGAGTATTAATCTGCTATTATGTATTATATGTTGTAAATAGTGTGGTCATTGTATTAGATGATAAGGTGACGTCAAATTGTGTAATATAATTATGTAAATAGTCAATAGTATATAAGCTTAGAAAATAATAATTTAAGGAGTTCCTGATAGAAAGCGACGCAGTAAAGTCGTGTAAGAAATATAGTAAATATGTAAATAATCACTTACTGTTAAACGACGAAAGAGTAAAGATATTATAGTAAATCCAGTAAAGTCGTGGCTGATAATATTGTAAATAAATAGTTAAGTTGGTTGATGTATGGAATACGGCGAAAGTATTAAAAGGTTGTAAATTGTAAAAGTGTATAAAGAACCACCTTTTAAAGTTAATTTACTTGCTAAATAAGCAAGATAATAAATCTTCGATTAAAACCATCAATCGGTGTTTTATTTAATTAAACACAAAAAGCAAATACCAGTTCTTCGAAAAAGGGAAATTGTACCCGCAGTTAATAAACAAAAGTGAGTTCCAAAATCAAGTGTTTGGATGATATATGGAAAATCCATCCAAAAGGAAGAAAGTCAACCCTGAATTGGAAACCAGCCCTGGGTCAACATAAAGTGATCTACTCTGCCAATGGTTTGGGAAAGAGGACATCTATAGTAAAGGGAAAGAAGAAATATATAAAAAAAAGGTAGGAAGTTATTTCCTTTTTTGTATTGGCATTTGCTGAAGAAAAGACTATCGTTTGTAAAGTGTAGTAAAGTGATATGAACAATTTAGTAATAGTTAAAAAAATTAATTAAGATTTCAATTTTAAAAGTGTTTTTAAATTTCAATTTGTATAATTTTTTTAATACCACAAGAATCCACATTCACCCTGAGATGAGTCTTTATTAAATATAATTCTGTTAATTTAAGTTATTTAACTGGCGCCCAACTCTCTTACGTAAACTTGAGTTAGTCAAGAACTAACGTAACATTAATATTATATAACCATTGCATTATTAAATCTATTAAAAGGTATTTTCAAATCATATTAGAATTTATAAAAGAGGGAAGTTAAAAAACATTTCCAAAGTTCACAGTTAAATTAAAAATCAATTTACTTATAAAATAATTATCTACGATCGAACGGCAATTATTCACAGTTTCAAAATATATAATAAAATTTTTAAAATAATTTATTATTGTTAATTATCCAATATCACTGCAATATATATATATATATATATATATATATATATATATATATATATATATATATATATATATATATATATATATATATATATATATATATATATATATATATATATATATATATATTTACGGCCACTTATCAAAGTGAGGACATATCATGAACCGTAGTTAATGAGGACCACCCTTATAAATGGTCACAGCTTTGCAAATTTTTTTGTCATCACTTGTTTACTTGTTCTAGTTATGTATCTCGCAAATATACACAGATTTCTTTGAATTTAAAAAAGTTTTATTTGCTGTGTATAATAATACCAAGTGAGGCTACACTATACTACTGACGACGTGAGGACCATATTATTAGATACGATTTAATCGGCAAAGTGAGCCCCAATATCAAATTATACACAGGTTTTAAGTATAACATGAGGACCGGCGCTGTTGCCATCATTTGCTTTCAATATCATCAGCAAAAATGCATGCTATTCTATTATTGGAATTTGTTAGTTGGTCGGTCGTCAGTATAAAACTAATTTGTTGTGGCGGAGACGGGTATGCTTCAGTAGCCATTTTAATAAACCCGTTTTTGAAAATATCTCGAGAACGGTTGGTTCTACGAAAAAAATATAACAGACTTTTTTGTAGAAAAATAAATTATCTATCTTTTTTATTAAAACAATTTTTTAATTGCTTGCAAATTAATGTTTTAAAAGTTATTACACAGCAAAGTTTTCACTTATTAGTTTTGCTAAATAATTCGCAAACGGCTAACATCTCACTGAAACAGGAAAACATTACAGTGTAATAACTCTTAAAATATTAATTTAACAAAAAAATTGTTTAAATAAAATAGATAGATAATTAATTTTTCTATAAAAAATGTCTGTTCTGTTTTCTTCGTAAGAATATTTCTCCAGACTATTTGGACTATTTACTGGCTCCCTAACTTAACTATTTCCTGTTGGCTGTTCCATTGCCTTCTAGAATGTTTAAACGAATGCTTGACCGCTTAGATCAATTAAATTTAGACGAAAGATTAGATTTAACTATCAAGATTCTTGTGTTTCTCATCATTTTAATGGTAATTGTGCTAGTAATATTAACAGCCTGCTATTACTGGGGCAGATTAGTGAATTGATAGCTAAGTACCACATACTTTACTTTAAAATCTAAATGTATTACTCCTAATAATTAATTATTATTAACAGTTAAATTAGTTTCACTAATAATTATAGAGGTAAATCTGTATAATATGTTAATTATTCTGAAAATGCTAGGAAAATCAGTAAATATTGTCGCCTAATTTAAAATGCTGAGTTTGTTCCATCTCGTTTTTTAATTAAATTTAAAAATTTGTCTGTAATTTCCTTACGGTACGTGTTAAAAAGAATATATGTATTTATCTTCCTACCTAAACCGATCTTGGCTTGTAGCAAAGAAAAGTGGTTATTCTATATTTAGGGTATTTATTAGGCCAAAAAGAATGCATTAAAATCCATATTTAAGTGTAAAAAGATATAAGAAGGGGGATTATTATCGCTCTTGGTATTTTTAATATTTAACTCTAGTTATTTTTTAAATGCTTTTTAAATGCACATACAGTTCATTAGAACTGTATGTGAATCTGCGATTTAAATTTAACCAACCAATAATTATTGTGAATGACTTTTCAGCATTAACTGTGCCGTCTATGAACTCAAATCTTACTAATCCTCCAGCTGACATAGAGCTCTAAATCATTACGCCTTGAGGAAACTTAACATTAGGTTTCAAGCAGTATTTATGGAATGCTTCGTGTTTAGCTCTGATTACTCTTTTGCGAGAGTAAAACTAGAACTGCTTAATGTTAAGTTTCCTCAAGACATAATGATTTGAGGCTGTATGTTAGCTAGAGGATTAAGAAGATTTTAGTTCATAAACAGCATAGTTAATGCTGACAAGTATCTGCAAAACGACGAGTAGCATGGGCTAAAACTAAGTTGTCCTGGACAGAAATGCTGGACTAAGGTCATATTCATCAACTAGTTAAAGTGTGGTGTATCCGTCAGTTACTCTCGCAAAAGATTGATCAGAGCTAAACACGAAGCATTCCATAAAGACTGCTTGAAACTTACCGTTAAGTCTCCTTAAGGCGTAATGATTTAGTACCAAGAACTTATAAATAAAGGAAATTATGATTTCAAAAAAGGCGAAACACCTTGTACGTATTGGGTTGGATTCAAAAATTCAGCAGTGCAGGTACTCTTCTAAAATTAACTTGCCAATACGAATTTTTCAGCCGACTGCTATCAAGAATATCGATAATATCGCCTGATGGATTTTGCCGAAGAGATGCTAAGATAAAGGATGACTGTACCACGATCGCGTCCGGTTCTGAACGAATTTTTCTTAGCTACTTCATGGCAATAGGGGACCATAAAAAGTTACGCCAGAAAGTTCCTTGAGCAAATTTACTGGTGCAAATTGCTGATCCGTGTATGACATATTTCCTTTCTTCGATAACACAGAAAGAAGGCGAAGTACGAAAAAAAATTCGAACACTTTTGGTAGGGATTTAAATAAGCTTTATCTTACCTAACCTCCTTTATCTCGATAACCCTAATAGTTTCCGAGAAAAACGACAAAACCGGTAGGGGGCGTAGTTTATCCTCATTATTTCTTCGACCTCACCACCTACAGGTGTTGACTTTTAAGGTTTAATAACCCACAAGGAAGCCGTATGCAAAAATCCATGGACTTACCTCAACTTTCCGCTATTTTTTCTAAATTGATTAGACTAATTATAGCAGTCCAACATAAAGCTTTGTATGCAACTCGTACCTTAATCTATTATCTGAGAAATCGCCAACACAAAGTTTGAAAAAGTGGCAGTATCGATTGGCTTTATGGTAAGGTCATTTCAACCGAGGATATTTTATTTAACTACAATAGAATTGGTATAGGCACAAGTGAAACATGTAGTTGCTAATAATACAACATATACATACACTTGCTGATCTGAAAGAGCTTCTATCAAGGAATTTCTACCGTCACAAATATCATAAATTTAGGATCGAAAAGTTCCAGCAAAGTATTGATATAAGGGATGCTCTGTTAATAGTTAGTAACAGGCCATGGAAGCTCAATTGGCTAGAAACAATTGCAACAATTGAATGTCGCATTAGTTGACATTTGTTACCCACAATTGTCAAACGTTCCGATTTCCTTGTGAAACGTAGTTAATTTTGTAAGATAAGTAGTTGTGCATTTTTAATTCAGTTAAGATGAGCATTCCGCTAACTGCCCTTAGAGCTATGATTTTCTACGACTATAAAAGACAGTTAGGATACCAGCAAAGCCATGAAAATTTGATAGCAGCTTTTGGCGATGCTGCCCCTCCATTATCCACTGTTAGTCATTGGTTCCGAGAATTTCGACGAGGGCGAGAACTGCTAGAAGACGAAGCAAGACCTGCAGGAGCTGCCTGTTCAGAAAATGTTGATCGTGTGGCAAGCTTGATTCATTCCAATCGAAATATTACTTATAGGGAGATTCAGGAGGAAGTGAAGATTGGATCCTCGGCGGTGAATACCATTTGGCATAAACATCTTGGTGTAAGAAAGCTAGCAAGCCGTTGGACACCGCATTTGCTTTCAGAAAGTCAAAAACAGGCTCGAATAGACTGGTGTAAATTTATGTTGCAAAAATTTGACGGAGGAGCTTCCAGGCAAGTGGCACACATTGTAACTAGTGACGAATCTTGGGTATACAGTTACGACCCTGAAACTAAACAGCAGTCTAGTGTTTGGGTATTCGAAGATGAAGACTTGCCCACAAAAGTAATTCGTGGCAGAAGCTTCAATAAGAAAATGATTGCTGTTTTTTCCGCCGATGTGGTCCTGTTGCTGTTATTCCACTTGAAGATCGCAGAACTGTTAATTCTGAATGGTACTGCAAAGTGGCTTTACCACAGATGTTTGCAAAATTACAGGCAGGTCGCCAAAGGACCGGTTTGCGTAACATCTTAGTCCATCATGACAATGCATCTTCCCACACTGCTGCCAGAACATTGGATTTTTTGAAAGATACGGAAGTTCAATTGGTAACTCATCCTCCGTATAGCCCAGATCTGGCGCCGTGCGACTTTTTTTGTTTCCAACTGTTAAAAAAATGATGCGAAGTAAAAGATTTCCCAACGCAGATGCAGCAGTTACAGAATTTCAAAGAATTTTTGAGGACCTTTCAGAAAATGAATTTTCCGAATGTTTAAAAAGTGGTTTCAAAGAATGCACAAGTGTATTAGTCTGAATGGAGATTATTTTGAAAAACAATAAAGATTTTTTGTTAAAAAATGCAACGTTCTCTTTATAAATAACAATTTTCAGCGCAACCCTCGTATTGTACCAATATAAAATACTTTTTAATTTTTTGAATGATAGTGTTGCATTATGTCATCAGTCATATTTATAAATTGTTCACCACATAATAATAAAATAATAAAAAAGTACCTACTAAATAAACTATATTTAAAAATATATATGTATAAATATATATAAATTTCTTAATTTTCTCATTGAATTCATAATCAGCAACCCCAAAAACCCCCCAACATGAATTTCGCTCAAGTTGATGGAAAACTTCCCGAGTTATTAAATTGGGAGTGTAAAATGGGGGTTTCAACCCCCCGAGGGGGCGTGTCCCCATTTTAAACAGATTACATTTTATATTGGTCCAGTACTGAAGGCATTATAAAAGATTTCAAGTCGCTATCTTTAGATAGTAAAAAATAAGAACTTAATGCAAAAATTTACTCTACTATAAAGTTGGGAACGACCTCATCATCCATCATCACATAGTGAATAATAAATATAATTGATATTCTAAATCTGTTCTAATAAATTATTCTTATTGTTAGTTTTATTAAATATTAATTTAAAAAGAGACATTTTGATTGTAATATTTGGTACTTATAGTTATCAATTTTTATAAGCCTGCCTTGAGAAGTAAGAATTAAATTCATTGCGAGCTTTTATAATACAATGAAAGTTGAAAACATTTAGTAGTTGTGTAGGAAAGCCCTCATCTGATCGTCACCCGGTGACCAGTTTGAGGTTACAACTTATAACAGAATTCCACTTGGAAGTAACAAATCAGCAACGGTCCAAGAAAAAAATAGTGTATGCAACTCGAACATCATCATTCATTTGTTGCATAATATACTATTTTGGGTTACCTACCGTTATTTATTTGTTCATAATACAGCCTTGGTAGTGTAATGCCTGGCGTGCCGGACTTTCACCCAAGCGGCCCGGTTCGACTCCCGGCGCTGGCAGATCTGGTTAAGGTTTTCTGCAGTTTTCCTTAGCTGTAACAAATGTGGGATTTGCGCTGTTCCATCTATAAGTCGGCTGCAGCCGCACATTGGGCCTACATAATAATAATCGCCCCCTCCCTCCCGCACAAGCTTATAGCTTCTGGGGCCTTGATTTAGGTTATGGGTTGTACTAATTATTATTATTATTATTATAATGATTACTATTTCAATTTAAAGATTAAATCTGTAATGAAATTTTTTTTCAATGAATTTAATAAATGACTTATTTAATTATTGGGTGTATTAAATGCAGAAAAATAGTCTGCAGAGTATGTTGCGTCTAACTTTCCTTTCTAAAAGCAATAATACAAACAAACTTGCCAGCCTCGGTGGATTAGTGGTTTGCATGTTTGCTTCATAATCCAAGGATCGCAGGTTCGATCCCCGGCTGAGCTGGTAATTTTTAATAGCGGAGAAAAATTAAAAACATGCCTTCTTCTCGGATAGGAAGTAAAACTGTAGGTCCCGTGTCAATGCGATGTTTGGCACGTTAAAAATCCCTACTTGGGGTGGAATTCCCCCATATTCCGCTAAATTCTAGTAGGGTCGGCCAAATTATCATAGCAATCGGTGCCATAAGGTACGAAGGATGCTCCGCCATCCTGATTCCTCGCCCAAAAACAAACAAAAACAAAATTTCATTTGTTTATTTGTTCATGACAATTGCTATTTCCATTTAAAGATTTGCATAGAATCTAAAATTTTGGACATTTCTTTAATGTTTGTTTTCTTCTTTATAAAACAAAATTGAAAAATTTACTTCTAGAAAAACGTCAAAAAGATTTGTGTCATTTCATATAACTTTTTTTCTTCCTTAAATTGAATTTTCATCTTTGTGTTGCGTTTATTCGTCTTTATTTGATGAATTATAGTTTTAAGAATGCTCTTTTATTATTTTTTGCACGTACGATATATAAGGCTCTACTTTAGTCTCCCAAAAGAGGGAGTAAAGTAGCACTTTTACTCCCTGAGGGAGTAAAGTGTTTCCTTGACAACAACAACAAGTAAACAACAAAAAAAAAAGTAATCACGGTACATGTTAGGATTTATTATCCGGAAACTATGTGATTTTGGCAATTGTCCGAATGACATGTAACTAAATTTTCGAAATTTTGAATTTTTGCGATTAAGTCCTTTAGGACGTGCAAAAAATAGCGTATATACTACTGGACTAAAGTGTTTTCTAAGTGTTAATTAATAATTTAAAAAAATGCATTTTAGTCCCTGGATATATAATACACATTATGTCCGCTCGGGCGATTATGACATGATTATGACCTATTTTGCGGACTGTTTCTAGAGCGTAAATCGCTAAATTGGAGCACCCCCTTTTACTACTTTTGTTTACGACGTCTCCATAGTAATAAGAATAATTATAGACCATAGCACCTACCTACTTGAAGTTTAGGACTTTTAAAAATATTTTTATTTTAAATTAAACTTAATTTAAACTTAGACCGCACATTTAACGTACGCATTTCGGGCTTAATTAGTGTTTTAGAGCCCTTTATCATCTTAGCGCCTTCGGTTTTCGCTTCAGGTGACTGCACGGGCTCTAAGACACTCAATTAAGCCCTTAATATACTATTAAAGACTAGAAAAAGCCTAATCTTGATTAGGCGAAATGTCATTCGAAAAAAAAAATTGTATTCTTAATTAATACAAAAAATAAAAAGGCTGCAAGTCCTCGAAGATTTATTAATCTCTTTTACAATGTATTTTAGTTTTATTGCCTAATTACAAATAATCAGACGTTATGAAATTAAATCTAAATATTTCCCTATCGTTTTAAATTTTGTAACAGCACAATAATACAACTTTTCTAAACCGATTTCCGCTCGTAAGAAATAAAATCGGCTATTTAGAGTATTTCCGTTCTCTTCTGTAATAGAATTAAAATCAATAGTGTATAACTTTCATTTTCACCGTTGCCACTTGTTCGGATCTCACTTTGCGCATCATTCATACAAGCTTCACACAAGAAATTATACGTCTGAAAAATATACATCTGGCGCAGCGACTCCAGGCGTCAACTCCTTGAACTAATCTGTATAATTCTAGCCATTTTAGCAACATCTGAGGTCCAGCCCATTTTTTCAGTATCGCCAACTTATAGCTTCGAAAAGCTCTAGACGAAATATTATCGAATTTCAAAGTGAGGTCCGTATACTTGTCCTCACTTTGTTTGCGGACCTCACTTGAAACGTGAACTTTGTTCATACGGACCTCACTTTATACACTAGCGGTAAATATATATATATATATATATATATATATATATATATATATATATTTACATCATTCTAACAAATGGACGTCCGTACATTACGCATTTACCATCAGTTGGACGTCCGTTGTAATTGGTCGTCCGTATACCGGACGTCCGATTGTATCACCTGTTCTTTGAATTTTTTTGGGATTACTAAAGCATCCTCTATCGTTTGGTGAAAATTTGTTGTAGACGTCAAATTACTGATTTTTGCCGGAGATTGTGTATATCGTAGTTCGAGCGAATTCCGCTAGATGCGCTAAATTCGACAAATATATACAGCTAAGTATATTGTAAACGGAAGGATCTACGTGTATAAGACGTCCGTGTTCATCACGAGACCTACATTCTTGCTGGCAACGTCGCACAATTAATCATATGTGCCTGTAAGTCGTTTTCGTTCATTACATACTATAAAAGTTTTAAAACAAGGTATATTTGATCTACCGCTTAGGCACATGACGTGTTTTTCGAAATTTCTCGGTATATCTAATTCGGGTTGATATGTTCAAAATAATTATTGTAAATATTCCCAAGGAGCATTAAGGTAATGATCTCAGCAATAACAATACGAGTGTCGAGTTTTTGCTATTCCAGAACATACGGAATAAAGACTAAAAGTCTGACAAGTACATTCTTCCCAATACTAGTCTGACGTGCATTATTAATTGTTTGCAATAAAACATACATGGATCAAGGTAATTAAACTAAAACAATTTTAAGATTGCAATCGATCCATACCTTACAGATACTTAAAGATATTTTTGAGGCCTATGCAAGCCTTTACATAGACGGTTACTGGTCTATCCCAGCGTGCACTTTCTGCTTGTCAATTTTTGTTGCCGTTACCAACAGTCGTTCGGACGTATTCATTACAAATAGTGAAACCCAGAAGCTTTACATGAGGACTTCCTAATTATATGCTGAGATAAAATCTTGAATGTGCTTTCTCAATTACTCCTACCTGGACTGTGGTTTGTACCATTAATTTTGCTAAAATGCCTTAGGCGCAAACAAGTTATCGTCTAAGGATCGCGATTTCCAAGATGTCTTCTTGATACTTTAGGCCCAAGCTTTTACAATTGAAATATACAAATCGATTTTGGATGTTATGATTTAACAATAACCTCAATAATCTATGACTTTTTCAATGCTTCGAGTTGCAGATAATATCACCTTAGAACTGTGCGCATATCCAACTATTCTATCAAACAATTGCTGATTAAAATCTATTTTTACCATTAAAAGCTAATATTTCTTAGTGACGACCGTCCAAGTCTGAATGATCGCTTTATCATTTCCTACTTACATTCTCGTCGTGGATATTAGAAAATGTATGCCTGTAATAGATCCTCAACCTTTACCTTCAAACTAGATCTTCAACCTTTAAGAACACTTTTAGCTAAAGATTGGTCTACAATATATCAAAATCTTTAACAAGGGCTAATCTGAAATAAAATCCTTGCACACATTGTAAACTCAAGGCTGATTGTGTCTAGCCCCACAATGGGAAATGGAAAATTGTATCAGACTGACCATTGACATTCTCAGTAATGACACTGTAAGGAACATACTGGATGCAGCTTGCCGAAATCTATAGTTACTAGTGTCTATACCGATACTATTGCAATCAACGAGATTAACCCCTACACGCTGCCGGTAAACATTCTAGATCGACGCGGAGTGTACGACTCATCAGCTGCTGAACATATGACTCATCACAGCTGAACGAAACACAGAACACCATCCTAATCTAGCGCGTTCCAGAAATCCTGTATTCAGTATATAAAACGCTGCCGCGCAGGAGGGGATGGGTCATTAGTCGACGAGTTAAATGAATACGCATATCGTGTAATTAGTGCGAGATAAATGTTAGAAATAAATATTGTAATTAAATATAAATAACCTAGTTTAATTTTGTTAATAGTTAATTTATAATTGCGTATGAAATTAGTGTCAGTGTAAATATTTTCCTTTGTTAATAGATGATTAAACAGCACTTTTAGTATTATTTAAAAAGAATGTTACACTATTATTCTACAGTTACATGGTATCTTATTTTACTAACTGAATGATGATAAGAAAATTGGAGGAAGCATGGTTTGCTCAACTTTTAATTATTGGCTATAACTATAGGTAACCGTTACAGGCTTTGCTCTAATTAGGTCTTACAATTATTGATTAACGTTAAAAGCATGTAAAAAGTTTAGATACGTTTTAGTGGAAGTTGAGTTTTTATTAATAAAGTTTTTAATGGCACGGTAATAACTTAATGGTAGCCCTAATGGTACTAACTTATTAAAATATCTCATAATATTAATAATAAAATAGTTTAGTAAAAATTTATCTACTATTTAGTTTTTTCACGCCGGAGGATAATACATATAATATTGAGAGGAGCGGAAATACTTTTCTCCATATCATAGAAATAAAAAAATGTTACGAAAACCGCCTGTGAACTTAATTGTAGAGAGCAATGACTATGAAAGGAGAAACTAAAAGTATTGTCTGCAAAAGGTCACTAATAATATATTTTTGATTATCTGAACTGAAAACAAATAAGTTGTTTAACTTTTCAAAACGAACAGCACTCTATTAGTACAAGTTTCATATCAGAGCTTTCCCACAGAGCCTCGAGGGCCTAACTTAAAAGACTAACTTACAAACTCAACCGCAGGAGCTCCGTGCTTTATAAAAGCTTTTTATTATTCGACCCCGTCTGTAGGGGAATAAACTTACATATTATATTAAAAACAATAAACTTTAGTACCACATGTTACTCAAACCGACGCGTTTATATCTGCAAAATTGTGTATGGCAGTGTGTAATTTTCAATGCTGAATACACATACGCTTATTTATGCAGGAGAAGGCTGCTTTGTTTGCTGAAACAATTTCTATTAAAAAACTAGTTTAGTATAATATAATTTGCAGAAAATAAAGAGAAAACACAACTTAAAGTAAACAAAGCCTACGAAATTGTTTTTTTGTGATGTTTTAGTTTCTTTTAGCCCTTTAGAAACTTTTTCATATAATAAAGATTTTCCGAAGAATCACAATTTATTAAAATTGAAGTACTAAAAGAAGTAGACTATTTACCTGTTTTTATGTTGCAAGAAGACTTTAGTAATTAAAGTTTTATTTAAATTAATTTACTAAACTAATTATCGTGTTAAAACACTTCTTTTATAAACAGCATCTAGTACTAATTAAGTTTTTTTGGTTTTGCTGAATTAAGGAAGGAACGTTGGAAGCAATTCGTATTCTCTTTTCTGCGGGCGTGGCAAACTTAAATACATTGAAAAATACTTTTTAACCCGAAATGGAAAGTTAAGAATTGAGGTAGGTAAATTTAATAACTAAATAATCTGCAAAATTTACACAATTCTGGTACTCATTCCAGTATTCCCCGAACTATCAGTATCAATAAATTTTCTTTGGTGTTATTATACATGTATTTTAAGGATTAAGTTTTTAGTGATTATACCATGTTACAAATGGTGCCATGAAAACTAGGGCCACAGTAACTTGAATTTATGTGCACAATGTTAAAATGAGGATATCTCCATAATATACCTTCAAGTACTTAGGATTCGAGTAGTAATAGATAATGTCATCAATGTGACTGCTAGTTGAATAAAAGTTACTCAATACAAGACGTTCATTACTACAAAATCAGTGTCCCAAGCAGCATCTAAGTAGCAGTAACTGAGATCGGAACTTTGATTGAGTAGTTGTTACGTAACTACAACTAAATTTATGACTTTATAGGTTTAATTACTTCAATTCGGACTATTTTAGTAATTGTGTAGTTCTATATACTATTTATTGGAACTATCTAGTTTCATTACTTCTAAGTAACTTTTAAAGTATGTGGAACAGTATTGCCACTTAGTATAATTACTTTAAGGTCGTTGCAACTTCAAAGTGTTATTATGATTGTAGCAGTAACTTGCCCGAAGCTAGTTTATAGTTTTTAAAACAAACCTATATATGTTTATATTATTAATCATTATACAAAATTATTTCTTTACTTGCTTATTCAATATTCGTAAAAACGTAACAAAATTTAATTATCTAACCCCCCTTAGCAACTTTTATTCTTGGAGAATTTATTATCTTCGAATTTTCTAGTCTCCTTATTAACAACCAGTATTGCAAATATTAAACCGTGACAAATGCCTCAGTTTATTTATTATTACTGTAATTAGAACACTTATCACTTAGGTTTCCTAGTAATATTTAATGTTTGTTGCTTTTATATCTAAAGACTGGCTGTGATTTGTGCAAATTAAATATTTTTTAAGATAATAATTAATATATTTACAATCGTTTTTATTTTCAGGAATAGTCACCCGCGAGTTCATCCTGTTCTTTTTAAAATACATAAGAATGTAAGGTCTTTATAATAAGTATTGTCAGTATATGGGTTAAACTTACTTCTAAAATTAACTATTTTCTAAGTTTGACTATCCAAATAATGTTCTCTAATTAAATATCATTTCAATAGGTCTATTCTAAGGAACATATGTTCTGAGATTGTCTTCGCTCCTCTCCAGCAGAATACGAACAAAAAAAAGATAAAAATCTTTCACAGACAGAGTATGAAATTCAGTATGAATTTCAATACAGTATGAATTCCGTATGAAGTTCTTACTAGCACTCCTGATGCCACTTAATGATCTGACCTCTGAACCGGAATTTTAAGAAGTGGTTGTACTGTACTAATTCAATAAGCAACTCTAAGGTTACATGCGTTTCTAGACCGAACTGGGCTAACTGGGAACTTTAGCCAACCTCCAGAACTCTTAAACGCCACACATAGAATTAAATGCAAACATTCCACGTCTTGAGCAACAAATAACCAAAACAGTTTCATAACTGAAGGGTGCGTGACGTCCGTTTGAAGGGAAAAAAAGGTAATTAATATTGTTTTGAGTCTTTACGGGATTACTAGAGTAAGGCGTTGAAGATATGAGAGAGTTGAAAATTGAATGTAACCCAATAGGAATCGATAGGAGGGGTTTTAAACTACCAGAGACTGATAAGAAAATTTAAAAATAAAATAATACATAGGAGAAAGTAGTTCACCAAATTTTGTTGCCTATAGTTAACATAAACTGCAGCTTTCATAAAAACAGTATAATCATGTAAGCGTTCGGGGGTGCCACGAGGTTTGCTTCGTGCTGCGTCTCTGCTCGGACGCCAAATTTGTACGGGGCCTGCTTACGCAGTGGTGTAGTATGGTTTTCGGCGATCTGCGGTAACTCTCTGGCGCCAGTTATTTTAACGTGGTATGCTTCACGTAACTGGGTAACTGCTAGTGGAGAAAAGGTAATCCAGGGAACTGCTGGGGTTACTGAAGTCGGCCCAGTATGGATCACTCCACGGGTTTCCAACTATTTCTACTAAGACACTTAAAAAAGGTAAAGGTGTTATCAGGAAATAAAAGACACAATCAAAATACCAAACAGAAAACAATTTATTCTTATTACTAGTTCCTACAAACCTTACTACTACTCTAATAAGCTTACGGTTAATAACGGCATTCCAGGCAAGCGGGGTGCAGTACAGCGTAGCATAAGCGAATCAAGCGTGCGGGTACGGTGCTGGGATACAGGGCCGGTAACTGGATTTCGGATGGTAACGGACATGCCGGGTAAGGAACGCAAGGAACGGTTAGGGTGTACAGAATGAGTCCTCCCGGAACACTCGCAGTGTGGTCTAGGACAGGGTGTAAGGGGATGAGACTTCACGGAACATTCGCAGTGATTCTCGGAAAGGGCCAGGGATGAAACCGGGGCGGATAGGGGATCAGCAAATACGGTCAAGAGTCCTTACTCTAATAATCCTGGCTGGCTGCTAAGCTAGGCTGCTCCGGGCTGGTTGTCCTGTTGGGGTGGGCGGTGCTGACCACACGGCGCTTGCCCATAGAACTGATCCGAGCTCTCCTATGGGCTTGTCTCCCTGACTGGCTTGGCTCCCAGGCTTGTCTAGGTAACGGTTATTTAGTAAAAAAAGCTTAGGGTCCCCGCCTAGGCTTCCTTAATCAAATGTGTGGTAGAGATACACGCAAGTTTTTTCGACGATTACTCATTAATATTTCGGAGGAAGCTCTGCTAACATGAGAACCGCCGTGGGTGGATTTGATTCTTACCTGCAATAAGGTCATTTATGGTAACCGTTAGGAACCCGCTGCTTGACTGAATTCTAAGGCGGAGAATTAAAGTAAGGTTTATATCGACTTAGGAGAGTATACCTAGGCCAAATGGGAAACCGCATAACACCAGGTACTTTGCTCTGGAAGCTATTCGTTTCACCCTATGACTCGCTAGTCGGGTACTGTGATCTGAAGCAGCACTAGAACCTTTACACTTAAAGGTAGTTGATGCGAAAAGGGGTAGCAGAGCTTCTCACTCTCAAGGCAACTTCACCCGAATAGGGTACATACCGGGAGTCTATAAATAGTAGAGTAAATCTGAAAGCAGATTCTGTTGTCCGTGGTACATTGAAAGGTAAAAAGGTATCGAGTACGTTATCGGATGCTATTTAGGGTGTATATCAATCCCCTAAATTCGTCTGGCGATATCGGTGTCCAACCCCCCCCCCCCCGGGGGGAAAAACTGAAAAAACAGCAAATCTAGATCTTTATTTGCTATCCGGCTATATATTAATAAATACGATCCCTAAAGTATTAAGCGAGTTATAGGTAGTTTTCAGTCATGAATTATCATTAGATAAACGGAAGGATACTCACTAGATTAGTTTATATCTTAATATCTTTTGGACGATACAAGATATCAAAAAAGTTAAAAAAATAATTGTTTTTAGTTCGAGATTTTACAATCCAACGCTTTTTGAAACTTTGAAATTGGCTAGACAGTAACGAAGATATGACCAATTCATTCCGACAATGTATAAATTACTGCTAATCAGCGATCGTTCTATCTCTATTTTCATCCGTCTTCCGTCTCATTCTAACGCACTGCTCTTACCAGGTTCGTAAGTACATACAACTATTACCACAATATTGAAGTTACAAATGCAGGTGATTTAACATTTTGTTGAAAAAAATTATAAAATTCTTACTGTTTTTGTAAATACGACATTAACCTTAACACGGAGAGTTCTTCAAGTTATTCTATAATATACGATGACCTATTACATACATTTAAATTTCTTTAAATTTATAAAAAAAGAAACAGATACACAGTTATAAAAAATGTGTTGTGTAAAACGGGCGGGAAACTTCGGAAATCCACTGCAAGAACTGTGGAAACATTCAAAGGTCAGTGAAAATGAGATTAGATATGCAATAAAGTCATAATAGAGAATTAAGAAAGTTTCTTGATATAACACACAATTCAAGTTTACCGCATATATAAAATATTTCCACTATGAACTTAAATGTACATAGTAGTCAAAATATATAATAACAAAACTGAATATAAAGGTTATTCTGAAAGCCACTATGTTATAGTAATACAATACTTGGACAAACGTAATTACTGTATATTTTAGACTATTCAGATGTGCAGTGATATCTCGACACCTAAGCATGGCTGCCCACAATGTAGTATTGTCTTAATTGTCAGTTATTTTGTTGAAACCAGTCCATTGAGGTACAATCTGTGAACTACACAATTTTGAACTCTACTTAAAATCCACACCAAATTATTTGTATCAGTAGGTATTGAGTATTGATTTTTCGGCAAATAACTAATTTTGCGTTTCGTTCGCAATGTGGCAAAGGTATTCTAGTCTTGGTATACTGAGAGTTTGACAAGGAATGGAAGTTTTGAGGCGCAAGTAGTCGCCTTGTCGCTTTTTATTGAAATTCCTACAGATAATTCGTTTTCTGGACATTGCTGAAAAGCTACCATCTGAGCTGCGTGAAAGGTATTGCAACCGTTGATAGTTTCCTTTAGCACGTCTACATTGTATGCTGCAAATTGAAAAAATAATGTCCTGAGCAATGCTTAAACTTCTGATTTCTTTAATCACACAAAAGCAAACTTAGCAAATTCAATAGCGATGATGGAATTTTTTGTTTCATGCTATCTTCATTGGAAACTGCTAAAATATCAGCATCTTCCACATCTCGAAGGTTTTTTTAATTTTCGAGGCTATTAAATAAAGTACACTTTGCACCATAGGTCGATATTCAAAATTCAAATCTTTAAGCATTTTCACCTCGTTATAAATATTATAAATATTGTTTTGTAGTTGTGGGTATATTAAAGTAGCTTCATTATTTTTATAAGATCTGAAAAATACAACGTATTTTCAGTATCCGTAGAAAATATTACGAGTTCAAGTTACCACCCAGTAGGACATATCGGTCCTAAATTGTAACTAAATTATACACTTTTCTTTGGCTCTGTCATGTTTTATTTCCCCGACAATTTTTTCCCAAATCTCGCCACAATTTATCCCTTTGGTTTTCAGAATAATCTTTGTGTTCAGTTTTGTTATTATATATTTTGACTACTATGTACATTTAATTTCATAGTTGAAATATTTTATATATGCGCGTAAACGAGGAATAACAGTTTTTCCACATTAATTTACTTGAATTGTGTGTTATATCAAGAGGCTCTATTAATTCTCTATTATGACTTTGCATATCTAATCTCATTTTCACTGACCTTTGTATATTCTCCGCAGTTCTTGCAGTGGATTCCTGAAGTTTCCCACCCGTTTTACACAACACATTTTTTATAACTCTCCGTATTAAGGTTAATGTCGTATTTACAAAAACAATAAGAATTTTATAATTTTTTTCAACAAAATGTTAAATCACCTGCATTTGTAACTTCAATATTGTGGTAATAGTTGTATGTACTGACGAACCTGGTAAGAGCAGTGCGTTAGAATGAGACGGAAGACGGGTGAAAATAGAGATAAAACGATCGCTGCTTTGCAGTAATTTATACATTGTCGGAATAAATTGGTCATATCTTCGTTACTGTCTAGCAAATTTCAAAGTTTCAAAAAGCGTTGGATTGTAAAATCTCGAACTAACAAAAATTATTTTTTTAACTGTTTTGATATCTTGTATCGTCCAAAAGATATTAAGATATAAACATCTTCTATGTTTGCAGAAATTGAAATATGCATAATAAGGGAGTTAGAAGCTAATCTAGTGAGTATCCTTCGGTTTATCTAATGATAATTCATGAGTGAAAATTAGCTCTAACTCGCTTAATACTTTTGAGATCGTATTTATTTTAATATAGCCGGATAGCAAATAAAGTATTCTAGATTTGCTGTTTTTCCAGTATTTCCCCCCGGGGGGGTGTTGGACACCGATATCACCAGACGAATTTAGGGGATTGATATACACCCTAAATAGCATCCGATAACGTACTCGATAGCTTTTTACCTTTCAATGTACCACGGACATGATTTCTAGATGCGTTTTTTAAGTTTGCGAACTGTACTAAAAGTATAGACTTGAAAACGAAGCTCTGTCGAAGGCATACCAGGCCTATAACTGGAAGATCGGAGTGGGAAACCACAACGGTCGAACAATGCTCCAACCTAAGTTGGGGACTTAAATACTCAGGGTAGGCTGTGCAGATTACACGGTGCCTACCCATAGAACTGGTCCGAGAAACTCCTATCCCAGGTCAGTCTGGGCAACGGTTATTAACTAAAAAAGTTTAGGTCCCCTCCCTAGGTTCCCAGAACAAACCCACATAACCAAAGTTACCCTCGATTGTCCAGAACCTGATCATTTATTAACCTGGAAAGTTGATCTACGCGTGGTAACTTATATATCCCCTTTCTGCATCCATGAAGGTTATCAAAGCTACAGTATCCGTTACGTTCAAATTATACTTGAGAAACAGTTATTCTAAATAGTTAACTTTATCGTAACCAAAAAGGTTGACTTTTGACAAACATCCAAGTGCATTCTAATAGCGTCATATCTTTAAAACGACTTATAGTGGTTAGTTTTCAGTTACATGCTCAATAACAGGTTTTAAAAGTTAACAAAAAGATACTTATAAAGTCTAGCTAAAATTAACCATTAGAAACAGTTAAAAATAATTATGCATATATAAAAATACTGAAGTCACTTTAGCTGGTGGGCAAATATTTTATTGCTTTGTTGTAATTAGTAATAAAAAAGTAACAAAAACAGATAAAAAGTTGTTTGTTAGCCCATAACACAATGAATCAATTATGTGTTTATTTAAGTTCTCGGCCAAGATAATTTTTGCTATTCTTTTGTTACCTTTCTTGGTTAACTCTTTGACAACCCTCTGGTTTTTCCTTGGGGTTATCTAAAAGTTAATCCATGGGATTAACGCTTCTGATACGTCATTTTCTTTACGGTTCATATTTTTCTATATATTTTAGTGCTAGAACACCCTTTTCTAACGTTATTGAAACACGGTTATAGTTATAAATATAGTTATAAATAAGTATTCAGTTATTCAGTTTGTGACCAAAAGTAAATTTGTTGCTGGTATTGCTACGTATAGTTTAAAATATCTGTCGTAAAAGATTTACACAACGTAAATTATTAATAGGGTTGTGCATCATTAGTCATGCGCTGTATCTCACGGATTTATTTAAGTTATTGGCATTTGCAAAGATGGTTGGTCATTCTATATCGTCTCTTCAAAGAAGTAGCATCAGTTCTCAATTAGTATTGAGTGTTAGTTCAATTAGCCAGTGTTCATTTAGTGTGTGTGTGCATCATTTCCAATTATTACTAAGGTAAGTTGATAATTCTTCTCTTTAGGTAGGGTTTTAATGTTTACTTTCAGTTGCAGTTCGAAAAATCATACCCGGTGCCACTGAACTGGAAATTTTGTCATCCACGAAAATATGGATCCGGAAGTCTGCAGAAAGAATTAAGAAGTCGCTGTAAAAGAAGCCGCATGTAAAATATTTGTAAATTGCAATTACTTGTATATGTATTTTTTTATTTATAAATGTTTAATACATTTCTAAAATAAAAACAATTTATTATTATTATTAGTAGGTATAGGATTTCTATGCATTTGCATGTTTTTTCTGCTTATAGCAAACATATGCAGAGTTATATTTCTACATGTTTAAGCCACATATGAATCACATATGTCAATTTGAAAGTGCATATAGATGCATATTTAGGTGTTTTTTATAAATGCATGCATATTTTAGCATTTTTAAACGACTATGCATATTTTACCACTTTTTGAGCGTTTTACATGGTTTAATTATGAAATTTCTAATATTTTTTAAATAATTTTAGCATTTTAGACAACCAACCAAGGGCGGCTTAGTTGAGTCTAGGGAAAACCCATAATTTAAGCTTATTGTTAAATACTATAGGCTTTAAAATATTTTACTGGCTTAACCATATGTGTACTTGTTAATATTTTCTAAGAAAGAAAAAGTTTCAACTAAAATTTAAATACTTACATCCTGCGGTATTGTGATAAATAGGTATCAGGAAATTCCAAAGACCCTTTGACAACTTCCTGTTCATAGAAAAATTTGCCTGTACTTTTGTTTGCTAATCTTGTAATCTTTCAATTAAGACAGTTCAGAAATTGCAAACTGTATTTCAGTTTGAAATTTTAGAGTGTAAAGATGGGTAAGGAAAAACGGTCTGTGTCTGTTACACTTCGAAGTTATGTTAAGGAATTCAGTGTTCTTACAACTGACGATAAGGTGTTGTAATGTACAGTGTGCGACGATAAAGTGACTGCAACGAAACGCTTTCAAGTTACACAACTTCTGAACACGGTTCGACATCAAAAGTGTGTTGCCCTGAAATCAAAAAACAAACATTGTTACCGGGGTACCTAAATAATTCGCGCGGTGAGTCCAGCAAATCGATCGAATTTAATAAAAAACTATGTAGTGCATTAGTGGCTGCAGATATCCCGTTCAGTAAAATTAATCACTCAGCATTTCGTAATTTTCTGAGAAAAATTTCAAAAATGCCAATACCCGACGAGTCTACACTCGAAAAATTATTTACCTCGTTTATATGAAGAGACCATAAAATCAATTAGAAAACATGTAGCGAATAACTACATATGAGCTTCCATTGACGAATCTACTGACACTACTGGAAGGTGCGTAGAAACTTCATTTCCTTCGTTTTATTAGTAAAATTTAACTAATTAAAGACAGCAAAGCAATTTACGGATGTTTTATTTTCTATTTTGTTAGTTACATATTTAATCACAACAATATTTTTGCTTGATTAAAATATAATTATTTTTAAATAACTGTTTTGCGCTAATTGTTTGTAACCGACTGATTATGTAGTTCGATAAAATAAAAATCAAATTTTTGTTTTCAGATACGTGGCTAACGTAATAATTGGCGTTTTAAATTCGGAGAACAATCCCAAATCCTATCTATTAGCAATGGACGTTTTCAAGAGCACCAATCATTGTTCTGTGGCAAAATTGTTTAATGATTCGATGGCTATTTTGTGGCCGGACGGCATACAGTACAACAAAGTACTCCTGTTCGTCACCGACGCGGCACCGTACATGATCAAGGCTGGAGCAGGCTTACAAGTTCTGTACGAAAAAATGATCCACTTAACTTATCTTGCCCATGCAATGCATAGAGTTGATGAAAAAGTGCGGGAAATATATCCTAACGTAAACTCTATAATTTCAGATGTAAAAAAATGTTTGTAAAGCTCCATATCGCATACAAATATTTAGGGAAACTGCTCAAGAAGTGCCTCTCCCACCTGAGCCTGTAATAACAAGGTGGGGTACTTGGCTTTCTGCAGCAGAATATTATGCAACTTATTTTGATATTATTAAAGCATTTGTAAATAAACTTAATAAACACGATGCACTATGCATACAAAGCGCACAGGATGCTTTTAATACTAAGGAGGTGAGGGCAGAATTATTGTTTGTTTTGACAAATTTTGTGCGTTTAGCTAAAGTAATTCAGAAATTAGAAAGTCAGGGAAATTCATTAGATGAATCTCTTGAACATGTAAAATTGTTAGGTGTTTCTTTGAATAAAGTAAAAGGGCCAAAGGGTTTGACTATAAAACAAAAATTTAAATCCGTTATAGACAAAAATCCTGGTTTTCACTTAATTAATAGCATAAACGACGCATTATCTGGCTAAGACATTTTAGACGAGCTAAAATATTATTCGCTTGTAGAATTAAACAATTTTAAGTATGCCCCAATTACGTCTTGCGATGTGGAACGGAGTTTCTCAAAATATAAAACAATATTTAGGGATAATAGGCATATGTTTACTTTTGAAAATTTAAAAATGTACGTCATTGTGAACTGTAACGCTCTATGTTTAGAAAATATAATTAATTAAATTATTGCATAGGATGTCTAATTAAAATAATTTCTTTAAATAAAATGTAAATAACGCTAAACAGGTGTTTTTTTAATAATTTAAGTGCATATATTTATTAAAAATTTCTAATAAACGCATATTTCATGATCTTTAAGTGCATATTTAAGTGCATATTTCACGTTTTTATAGTGCATAAGTGCATGCATATTTCAGCATTTTTAAGTGGATACAAATCCTATACCTAATTATTAGTATTACTATTATTATCCATTCTGAAAGAAATAAAATGATCGATCTTAATCGAAGTCGTAATAGCATTATTTGGATAGATAGAAGCCTTTTTTAGTTATACACGTCAAAGGTAATTTTTTTGTTAGAATGAGCTGTTAACTTTTAGTTAATGTTTCTCGGGTCAACTTTTGTACAGTCGATAATAGTTATCATTTACACATCATTATAAGATAACTTTTTAAGGATACTCACTTGGAATGATATAAAAGTTAATCACAGGGTTTAACTTTTTGGTTTGTTGGGGAGGTGTCCAAAAGATGACTTTCAAGGTTAACTTTCGGGTATGTCGAGGGTGTGCCCAAAAGATTACTTTCAAGGTTAGCTTTTGGATATCTTTTCTGACTAACCTTTTAACAACTTTGAGGATGCCTTAGGGTTGCTCTATGGTTAAATAATTTGTGACACAGTTAACCTACAGAACAACTTTTGGTTGACAAATGGTAATTTTGTATTTTTGAGAGATTAACTTTTAGTTACCTTTTAGGTAATTTTGGTTATGTGGGAAGGTGTGGGAGAGATACACGCCAGTGTTCTCGACGATTACTCAGTAAAGTGCCAGAGAGAACTCTGCTAACATGAGGACCGGTGTGGGTGGATTGGATTCTCGCCTGGAACAAGTATATTATGGTAACCGTCAGGAACCCGCTGTTGCATTGAATTCTAAGGTAGAGAATCGAAGTGAGGTTTATTCCGGCCATAGAAGGGTAAATCTGGACCGATGGGAAACTGCATGCCACCAGGTACTGGTGCCGGAAGCCATTCGAATCACCCTATGATTCGTATTAAGAGTATTGTGATCTGAAGCGGCTCTAGAGCCTTTACTCTTAAAGGGAGTGATGCGAGAAGGGTACATAGCCTCTCACTCTCAAGACAACTTCACCCGAGAGGGTACATACCGGGGTCTATAATGTGTAGACTTGAAAACGAAGCACTGTCGAGGGCACACCAGGCCTATAATCTGGGCGATTGGGGTGGCAAAAGCATTAAAAAACCAAGTCCTGCCACAATTGAGGTTGCATTCAATCGGGTAGTGGTCCTCAACTCTATAGGAGTTGGGGGCAAGTCCGAAGATGGACGAGGTAAATACAATCTCCTAGGCGAAAGTGCCGACGGGCTAGCACGTTTATCGCTCCGGTACTAGCCTGGAGAGCTAGTAGAGAATGGATAGTAACCTCGCTCCCACCAGTGAGCTACTGGTAGCATTGTGTTACACAATGCGCGTGCTAATTGAGCGTAATCAATTCATGTCATTTTGACGGGAAGGAACATCTGAACGTTCAAACAACAAAATTTATCAAACATGTACAGAATACTATGTCTAATGCCAAATTATTGTCGTAAGGCAGGTTAGCAAAATACGGCCTATTATAAGTTTATCAGGCAATGGGCTAATAAGAACGCTGTTAGAATGGTTGACTCCATTTGTCAGAACTGATATACCGTATGTCCTCTTGGGAGTGAGTCCTGGACGCGCACTGAAAAATCGTCGCTTGCAACTACTTATATAGGTGCTCTGAGAGCGTGGGGGAAATGGTAGGAGTGAAACGAAGCGGCGCACGCCAAATATCGGTTAAGGAAGGGGCTCGTACTCTTGCTTGAGACGGTAGCTTATCCGAACGGCGACTGATTGCAACAGTGGATAAGCACTTCTATTCTTACACCCAAAATAGTTAACAAAATTCAGTAACTACTCACCATCTATCACAACAATAAATCTTAATAACATTTTTTTGTATAATCAATCCTTTACGCGTAAACTCCAATTATTTTTGCATTTACAAGTTTAAAAAGAATTGAATGTAAATGGTTGAAATCTAAACAAGTTTACCACTAAAGGATAATGCAAAAGAACTACAATCATGAAATAATGTCCTAGGCGGGATGGAAAGAGACTATAAGACTGTTAATTGGATAACTTAATTGGCTATAGAAAGCATTTACGAATTTATTAGTCAGTCGCAACAAATACAATTAGCTGAAATACTTAAGAAAAAAATGAATAAAGTGAAATGTCACTGGTAATACAAAAGTTGGGAACAATTTGAAATTCAAGTCAAATAAACGGTAAAGTCAAACAATTTTAAAATCGACATTGATAAAACGGCATTTTAGTAGTACAAAGTGCTGCCTAAATCCAAGAAAAACGAAACTCGAAAGAGATTTAAAAATCAAAATGATTTATTTATTTAAAGAATTATTTGCCATTTACCTTTTTTATTTGCTAACCAATTCGGATTTTCAATATTTTATAATTTAATATAAAATTATCTTTTTGGTATTGTAGGTGTCAACGGGATTAAATTTAATTACATCGTTTTTATAATATGGTACCGGCATATGTAAATGTATTTTATGTAGAAGTACCAAAACGAGACACAAAGGAAAATTCTCTATGTTCATCCATTTCAAACTATTTAACATATACTCGGTAATTCTTATGTATTTATCACATACCAAGTTGTACTGATGGCTGTGTTTCGTTATAATGTACTCGTATTTTTGTTCATATGTGATGATGAAAACAAAATAAAACTACAAAAAGTAAAATACGGGAGAACTATACACCAATTTTTTACTATACGAGCAGAAAGAATTTAGATTTTTAAATTCAGGTACTTCGTTTATCGTGTTCAATTAAAATACTTATAGTTTTCCTAATATTAGTTTCCATTGTATTTGTTTCCATCCATTTGCTGATGCTATCTAACTTTACATTAATTATCGTTGTTAAAGATAATAAATTATCTGACAAGTAAATAATAGTATCATCTGCAAGAAAATTAAAATTTACAATATTTAAAAACGATCCAAATCATCAAAATGAAAGATAAATACTAAGGGCCCTAAAATACTGCTAACATCATTTTTTACGTTTTACTACTTGCCATCGATTTAATGTATTTTTTTATAAATTTTTTAAGTTAAACTGGACAATTTCTATCAAATGGTAGGTCATTTGTCTATAGTATTAAATCGAACTTAAATCGAAATTTAATGCTTCGCAGTTTAGGCACTAAAGGTCTTCTCTATTGGTGTTACATTACATTAATAATAAACCTTTTCACATTTATTTGTGCTGGCTTTGAGAATGTTTGGATATTTTTTGTCTTTCTTACTCCTTGTTTATGTTTATGAGTTATTGTTAGAGTATATTTTTACTTTTATTTGCCACTAAAGCATGTGTTTCCTGGCTAATCCTCTTTATCTATTTTACTACTTCATTCTGTTGTTGATTAATCTTTTCCTGGCATTTTTTTTTATTACAAAATATACAATAAATTACTAAGAAGAGTCAAAACATGTAACTATAATTTAATATAATCACGTTTGATTCATAATTAGCAACGCCTTTCCTCTTAATTTCTAATAAGTCCCATACTTTTTTTGCTCAAATAAATGCTATAAAAACACATAAGTTGCCCTTTTTTCAAAATAACTTTAAACGAATGGTAGGCGTGTTCAAAGAGAATACGTAATATAGTTATTCGAATTATATACCTATGTAGTTTATTATTAATATATTATGTACTTTATGCTGCATAATATTTGTTGGAAAATCAACGGCGTCTCAGAGTAATCAGAGAGTCTCAGTTTGTGGAGAGTTAGACTTTTCACAACATTATATTTAACCGTATGGCATACCATACTCAAAGGAGGCTTACCTTAGAGCAGATACTTACCACCGGCAGACGGCAGCTGTTCATCAGTGAGCAAAGGTCGTGGATTGAAGAAATCAAGATACCTATGCTCTATGAAATAAATAAGTGGGCGAGATAAACTTGCATTCGGTTATTTATTGTAAATCTCTACTTTGCCTATACAGATACATTCATGACAGATGATGTTAATAAAAAAGAAATGTCACTTTTTATTATTGTGATATAGTTAATTATTTTTGTTGTAGTCATCTAACATTACTCATTTGAGACTTTACCTTAAAGTTCATGAACTCCAAAGCTCACACAGTAATAGATACATAAGCAAATTCTTTCTTTTACCATAGAAAATTAAACATTATAGGTTTTGGTTGACCTTAATACAAAGTATCATTCATTTTTTAGAATTTAGGTTTCTGTGTCAATTTGACAGTAGTCTACTACATTTTTTTAAACCAGATAAAATTGTTTTCTAGGCAAACTTGAAAAATGCAATGTAGAACTCGCTTCTCAAGTAGATAGTCAGGAAGGGACAGGCAGGTTTAGATTGGGAATACTAGGTTGACGAGTATACCGAAAAGTATCCGGGAGCTGCACAGCAGGGGCCTTTTATTTCTTATTTTTATGTTGGACAAGGTATGACGAAAAAATGATCGTTTTTGTTTTCGTTACAATATGAGGATAAAACCCTAAAATGATGTCAATTACAAGATCTACTCAGAATATCTTTTGAAAGTTATAAGTAGGTATAGGATTTGTATGCACTTAAAAATGCTGAAATATGCATGCACTTATGCACTATAAAAACGTGAAATATGCACTTAAAAAATCATAAATATGCGTTTATTAGAAATTTTTAATAAATATATGCACTTTCATTATTAAAAAAACACCAGTTTAGCGTTATTTACATTTTATTTATAGAAATTATTTTAATTAGACATCCTATGCAATAATTTAATTAATTATATTTTCTAAACATAGAGCGTTACAGTTCACAATGACGTATATTTTTAAATTTTCAAAAGTAAACATATGCCTATTATCCCTAAATATTGTTTTATATTTTGAGAAACTCCGTTCCACATCGCAAGACGTAATTGGGGCATACTTAAAATTGTTTAATTCTACAAGCGAATAATGTTTTAGCTCGTCTAAAATGTCTTGGCCAGATAATGCATCGTTTGTGCTTTTAATTAAGTGAAAACCAGGATTTTTGTCTATAACGGATTTAAATTTTTGTTTTATAGTCAAACCCTTTGGCCCTTTTACTTTATTCAAAGAAACACCTAACAATTTTACATGCTCAAGAGATTCATCTAATGAATTTCCCTGACTTTCTAATTTCTGAATTACTTTAGCTAAACGCACAAAATTTGTCAAAACAAACAATAATTCTGCCCTCACCTCCTTAGTATTAAAAGCATCCTGTGCGCTTTGTATGCATAGTGCATCGTGTTTATTAAGTTTATTTACAAATGCTTTAATAATATCAAAATAAGTTAAAATAAGTAAAATAATAAAAAAATATTCTGCTGCAGAAAGCCAAGTACCCCACCTTGTTATTACAGGCTCAGGTGGGAGAGGCACTTCTTGAGCAGTTTTCCTAAATATTTGTATGCGATATGGAGCTTTACAAACAATTTTTTTTACATCTGAAATTATAGAGTTTACGTTAGTATATATTTCCCACACTCTTTCCGCAACTCTATGCATTGTATAGGCAAGACAAGTTAAGTGGATCATTTTTTGCTACAAAACTTGTAAGCGTGCTCCAGCCTTGATCATGTACGGTGCCGCGTCGGTGACGAACAGGAGCGCTTTGTTGTACTGTATGCCGTCCGGCCACAAAATAGCCATCGAATCATTAAACAATTTTGCCACAGAACAATGATTGGTGCTCTTGAAAACGTCCATTGCTAATAGATAGGATTTAGGATTATTCTCCGAATTTAAAACGCCAATTATAACGTTAGCCACGTATCTGAAAACAAAGATTTGATTTTTATTTTATCGAACTACATAATCAGTCGGTTACAAACAATTAGCGCAAAACAGTTATTTAAAAAAATTTTTATTTTAATCGAGCAAAAATATTGTTGTTATTAAATATGTAACTAACAAAATAGAAAATAAAACATAAAACATAACACGTAAATTGCTTTGCTGTTTTTAATTAGTTAAATTTTACTAACAAAACGAAGGAAATGAAGTTTATATGCACCTTCCAGTAGTGTCAGTATATTCGTCAATGGAAACTCATATGTAGTTATTCGCTACATGTTTTCTAATTGATTTTATGGTCTCTTCGTATAAACGAGGTAAATAATTTTTCCTGAGTGTAGACTCGTCGGGTATTGGCATTTTTGAAATTTCTTACAAAAAATTACGAAATGCTGAGTGATTAATTTTACTTAACGGGATATCTGCAGCCACTAATGCACTACATAGTTTTTTATTAAATTCGATCGATTTTCTGGACTCACCGCGCGAATTATTAAGGTATCCCGGTAACAATGTTTGTTTTTTGATTTTAGGACAACACACATTTGATGTCGAACCGTGTTCAGATGTTGTGTAAGTTGAAAGCGTTTCGTTGCAGTCACTTTATCGTCGCACACTGTACAATACAACACCTTATCGTCAGTTGTAAGAACACTGAATTCCTTAACATAACTTCGAAGTGTAACAGACACAGACCGTTTTTCTTTACCCATCTTTACACATATGGTTAAGGCAGTAAAATATTTTATGTCCGATTGCATTATAAAGTATTGTTTATTCTATTGTTTTGCGGCAGTGAACTGGCTTATTATTGTACTCGTAAAATAAAGTGGTAGTAGTAAAATAAAGTATGACAACTGTATATTACATGTCAAATTTTCTTCTGTCAAGAATAGATGTCAAATTTATAACTGAGAGTATGCAATCTTTCATAATCGGACCTTATAGACTCGCCTTTTTTATAGGCCTTGCTCGCTTCGCTCGCTCGGCCATAAACTGGGCTTGTCGATAAAGTCCTACATTATGTACTTGTTACATAAATAGCTATTAAAGCCTAGTATTTAACAATAAGCTTAAATTATGGGTTTCCCCTAGACTCAACTAAGCCGCCCTTGGTTGGTTGTCTAAAATGCTAAAATTATTTAAAAAATATTAGAAATTTCATAATTAAAACATGTAAAACGCTCAAAGAGTGGTAAAATATGCACACTCGTTCAAAAATGCTAAAATATGCATGCATTTATATAAAACACCTAAATATGCATTTATATGCACTTTCAGATTGTCATATGTGATTCATATGTGGCTTAAACATGTAGAAATATAACTCTGCATATGTTTTCTATAATCAGAAAAAACATGCAAATGCATAGAAATCCTATACCTAGTTATAAGCATACCTTTTTATAAAAAGGGTTTTCACATTGCTTTTCTTTCTGACTAGTACTTCGACGTGCGATAAAATCGATGATAATCTTGTGTCACTTTTACTAAAAAGTAATTTTCACTTCAATGAAAAAGAAACAAGAATTTTAATTCGAACATACCTCAGCCTGTGATTCAAGATTATTTTATTTGTAAATCCTCTTAACAGAAATATTTTTGGAAAAGGCAGGCGGTATGTAAAAAGATTTCTTCTGATTTTTTTTGTTTACTTTTTAAAAAACAATTCTCCTTGGTAACTAACCAGGTGAAGATACTATAGCAACCAAGGTAAGTTCGGCATTGTAACTCTTTTTGCTCTAAAAGCTCTATTGTCATAGTTATTTGCAATAATGGATACTATAGAAACCGAACTCTTCGAGTTAAATAGATCTGAATGCCGAACTTACCACAAATGTAAAGGTAGATCGGCAAAAAAATGAAAATGCTACAACCGGAGCATTTATTTCAGTTAAAGGTAAGCAAGTAGTAAGTTGTGTATTTCATCTTTGTTACGATAGCATCTGTGTCTGTGTTTAGCATTTTAAAAGTATTAAAAATTCCTTTATAATATATTATAACAGTAGTACAAGTACAAAAAAAGAAAGAAGAATATTATAAAACAAAAACTAATTATGAAGATATAAAAAAAATATTTTTTGTAAAAGTACTTTATCATTTGTATTTGCACTGACAGATTATTCTAAATTTGTACCCCGCCTAAGTCAATATTCACACATTTAATATCAATATAAATCTACGATAATAAATATCTATAAAGGATGTAGCTTTTTTCAAAGAAAAAATCAAAAAACAAGTTTCTAACTCCATCAATTATCTCAAACCAACAGCCATACAACTTCTAGAGTTTTAATAACTCCAGCATAGAACCAAAAATAATTCAGAAACTTAGCTTGCAGTTAAATTCAAAGCATTCAAAGTATGTAATATTTAATATGCAACAACACTGTCACTTTTACAGAGAAATAAGTTAATTATATAAATAATAACTTAAAATACCGAATAAAAGAAAGAGCATTGGGAAAATTGAAACTAAAATATCTAGACCCTTCTCTTATGATATCGCTAAAGATAAATGCGAAACAAATTCCTGTCTCATTTTGGCTTTACTGGAAATTCTATAAATCCCATGGAGTATCTCTTACCTATTAATCGAGTGGTGTTATTTCAATCGGAATGGAAGGTCCCAGGCGAGTATCAGAAATTAATGTGTGGCCAGCAATGGTCCTGAATAGAGTCAGAAACAAGCGAAAATAGAACGAAAAGGATTACAAATCGTTTTTGGACTTTATCGACACCTCTCTCTTTACTCTCATAAAAGTTCATAATCTAATTTTGTAGAAAAGTTTTAATTACAGGCCTCCTTGGACGACTTGGAAACCAACTAGTCTTTCTTTTTGTGTATGTTAAAATTTAGTGCGGAAAAATAAATGAGGGAATGTTCTGAATTTTTTGTGAGAAGTGTACTGTAGTTAAAATTTTAATTAAGTTTTATAACAATTTTATAATGATATCTAATAGTAATCGATAGAGCTTTGAAGTTTATGCGGGTAGTTAATTGAAAATGCTCAATAATTAAAAAAGAATCTTGTTGAATACTGATAGCATTAGGTTTCTTTAATTTGCTTTTTGTTTTTGCGTGATCAGTTAGAGCTGTCATGCCCAAAAGCCCAGGTTTTAAACGAGCTTTCTGATATAATCTACGATAAAAGGGTTCATTTAAATTGTAAACTGCGACTATTAATAATAGCAGCTGTATATTTAAGAGATTTAATTATTGCACATGCAAATTGTGCTCATGATTTATTCTAATTTTCAATCACAAAGCAATTATTTATAAAGAAATCAAGAATATAAAAATAGTTGCAGTGGTGTTAAAACAGTAAGTAACCTAACCAACAATAGAAGTGTAATTTATAAAAACTTTATGATAAACCTTTACGTTTGTTTATATAATACCCTAGAACAGTGATATTAAAAAAGAGTAAGAAGTTTGTAAAGGTTTGTTTCTTTTTATAATTAAAGATCTGGTTGATTCATATACGTGTACCACAATTATTGTATGTAGGGTGTGGAAAACTTCCAGAAAAATTGCCAAATTAAAATACTGCAAACGGTACGGAGAGTTTGCACGGTAAGCTCTGCTAGGGAGTAGTATTTCCAGCATTTAGACTAAAAATTGTAAAAGTGTCGTTACGTAACACTTAAAAGTATTGCGTAACACTGCCAGTAATGCACCATAATGGTGCGTAACACAGCCACTATGGTTTCAGTCAGCGGGTTTTATTGGTGCTTGTATCAAGAATTGAATGGCTTGACAGCCTTCTTTAGCTGTATAAAGCTTGCGAAACTTTTTATTCCTTTTATCTTTTGAATTTGGAAAAAATAACATCGTTCATATACTTATACAAGACAAGTTTCACTTTGTTTTTTAAAAACGTCATCCAGGACACGGTGGAAATATTTCAGAGGCATTTTTTTAGTTCAAACGTCATACAAAGGTATTGGTAATGATCATGAACTACGCTGAAAGCTGTTAAAATGGAATTTGAATGCATATCAATATGATGGAATCCGATGCCAGTTTGAGGGTGGTAAAATATTGACCTCATCCTAACTTGTCTAAAATGTCGCTGATGTTAGGTAGAGGATACCGATCATCAATGGTTTGCTCATTGATTTTCTGATAATCGACTACGATACGCCACTTCTGCTTTCCAGTAGCGTCCAGTTTTTTGAGAACAACCTAGATAGGAATCTCAAGGGGAATGTGATCGCTTAATTATCCCATTGTTCAACATCTTTTTAATCTGCCTCTAAACTTCGGCTTTATGTATGCTTATGTGGCTTTATGTAATTTTGTATGCTCGAGAATCTCGTCTGTAGTGATTGTTTCATGTTTTATTTTATTCGTAGATGTCAGTTTTTCATCGGGTTTGTGATTTTTTTATATTTGACCGATAAGGATTTTAAAACGAATCTTTCTTTGTTATTTAAGTGGTTGGGCCGATTAATGAAAAGTCAATGACTGAGTTTTCTAAATTTTGAATAAGTGTTATTTGATCTACATTAGAACATTCGAACTTTGTCTATAAATAGTTTTTAACGGTGAAATTTGAAAATTGTAGCACAGTGAAAACATATTGTACTCTCAGTAGATTACGTCGTCGAAGTAGTCGTAAGAATTAAAAAAATACCAATTCCAGTTTTCCAGTAGGAAGGGAAGTTATCTAAACAAAGAAATGTGGGCTTTGGAATTGGCTTCTCGTTATCCTACACAAGTAATTATTGGAGTATCAGAGAAAAATATTTTTTGAAACTATTGATTCTGCTATAAATAAGCGGATTAGTGACAAGGTTACCCGGGGCTATTAAGAGTTTAATTGAGAGATGATTTGTTTGCATATACGATAGTGAATTAGAAGCCAAGAGATTGGATTTTCTAAAAATTCTAATTTTCATTTATTTGCATGTTTTCATAAAAATAAGATAAATGGTTATGTGCATCGTCGTTGTTTTCATTACAGTTGTAAGTATTAGAAAAATTGCGTAACATATTCATATTGGTAAGGTTAATCGTTAGCGTAATAACATTTTCTGTCGTGATTTAAGGTTTCCACATTTGTTAATTCCTCAGACATGAAGTACCGCGGTCCTGCATTCGTAGGTTGAAGTAGAATCAGAACTCGTTCTAAGACTTAAATAAAAAGATTTAAAAAATTTCTAATCTCTCTAAAATGTCTGTAATATTTTCGTTTTTCCTTGAGTCAGAAGAATAAAATGTTGTTGCAAAATATGTCAATCTAATTTATCTCCAAATCAATTTCCTCAATGCTGTTTTAATTTCGTCCCACGTATTTAAATCAGGCATACATAAAACGGATTCATCTGCTTTATCTACAACTTTTGAAGCGAAGTAATTGCAGCGAAAACAAATTCACTATTCGGTTATTTTTCTAAGCCTATTTTATCTGTAGTTTCACCATGACATGAATGAAATTTATCAACTGAGTTAATAAAGAGTTAATTTGAGACGTTCGTTACGTCCTGTAAAATGGTGTATTGTAATTTATGGTTAAGTGTATTTATATGATAGCGTTGGTGGTATAGTGACTAACGTGCTGCTCTCACCAAAGCTGCCTGAGATCGACTCCCGGTGCCGGCAAATCTGGTTAAGGTTTTCTGTAGTTTTTTCTTAACTAAAAACGTTTATTCGCAAGTTCATAATTTATAAAATACCAGAAAAAATTTAAATTAACTTAGATAAATCAACAAAAGCACAGATTTCAGTTTTACCACACATGGTACATATCACATGTTGAATTATATATTAAGCAAAAAAACCCTATTAAACTATAAAGTATATTTACGTATTTTACAAATATTATTCATCTTTGAAGTTGACATATTAGTGATGTACAGATTATCGTAAACGATGCCTATTCCAGTGATTGAAAATCCAAATTGTTATGCAATACTATTAAGTTATGTTAGAATCCACCGGTTAAATTCTGCTAAACAACCATCATTATACACGGTAGCGGGGGTTAGAACGCGTTAATTCTAAGGGGTGATAGAAGATATCAAAAGGAACAAAAAAGTTTTAATGCATTTTTTTCTATGTTAATTAGCTTTCAAGTGATTTAGAAAAAACCATTGGCATATCTGGCAACCTTGCTTAAGTATATTCGCAATCTGCAACTGGGTTTACGGTTTATTATGACGTTGTTTGTTTAACAATATTAAGCATCCGAAGCAGATTAGTCGGGTGACTAATTCTACGGCAATTGTAATCGGCACTGTTCTTCAGTAAACAAAATTTGTACGCGCTTAAATACACGCTGATTCATAACAAACGAACTGTAAAAATAAGACAATAATAATTGACCTACATTTTATATTTATTAATTTCTGGAATATTTTCAAAACGTCTTGACGTATTTGTTTTATTGAAAAATACTATCTTTTGTAAAAAATGACTAAGGAACCTAATTACCATAAAATTAAAGATTTTATTAATGTAGCCAAAACAAGGCGTCATCAAAATCCCTTAACCTAATTACTTAATTTATCTTAGATAAATCTTCTCTTTAAAAGATATTCTCTTATAAAATCATTAAAAACTGTTATTAAAT
The DNA here is from genome assembly GCA_929113105.1 of Agrypnus murinus. Lineage (NCBI taxonomy): Eukaryota > Metazoa > Arthropoda > Insecta > Coleoptera > Elateridae > Agrypnus > Agrypnus murinus. Next base: position 119,537,964 of record OV816026.1, read on the forward strand.
AAACAAAGTCATGCTTTATTGACAAATTACTTTCAGTTAAACAAACTACAAACTCAGCATTATCTCACTCTAAAAGGGTATTATTTACACAGCTGTCATCAGGCATTAACCCAAATATTCTTCATTAAATTATAAGGTTGTAAACAAAACGTGCTTTATTCCCAGTTCAATAAACTTCCTACATCAGCATTTTGTGCGAATGTGGAGTAAATTTTATTACAAACTTTACAGGGTTGTCACGTTTTTTAATTGAGTAAAATGAATCTTTAATTGTAAAAGAATTAAATTTTACGCGGAAGCGACATACGATGCGATAAAATGTTATTAAGCTTTGTTTTTGTGATAGATGAAATGCATCTGCCGACAAAGCCCCATAATTAAAGTACTATTATTAACGCGGTAAAATGATGTTCAAGTTTTTAACTTTGTTATTTTTTTTCTGAAAAAGTAGTACGTTCTAGAACAAAGCTGTACAAGACTTTTTTGTTTTTTTACGTCTTCTATCACCCCTTATAATTAAGGCGTTCTAACTCCTGCCACATTATATGTATTACAGTGCTTTAGCTAACGTTAGGTTATTGTGGTGGCTTGTGATTAGGTTAGGTAACGTTGTTATTTTAACAAGGTAGAGAAAACATCTGCTTTTATCTTATTCAAATGGAACCTTCGATATAGTTTGACAAAATTTTGAATGTCTTCTAGCGATAGAATAAATCTCACACAAGATTAGGGCCAAACGTCGGTGAGTCATATAATGACCCGTCTTCTATTGTGAGCTACTCACCGTTCTAATAAGAAATGCAGCTGCAAAATCCCATATCTTCCGGAATCTCACTATTTTCAATCAGTCACATCATAAAAATAAAACCTTTACAAGTTGAAAATATTTCCTTTTCTCATGAAACATTTTTCGAATCACTTTAACTCGCTTTAATTAGTATATTACATTCTAGTATGGAAAGTGAAACTTTTCGTCCGCATGAGTGGGAATTAACGCAGGAGGCGTAAGCGATAATAACACGAAACATTGGCGTACTGATAGTACGCCAATGTTTGTAAACCACATCATCTTAAGCTACGATTTTTTAGACCAGTATGCGAGGTATAACTCACAGTGCGCGATGCACAACGACTGCATTGAAATCAAACCAAATAGATTACAGCACATACCACTAAACTTGTACGTTGACATTGCTTTGTGCCTTTTATTCTATTACAAACATTTGAAAGGTTCAACATAACTAAAAGTTTTCTGGTGACCGATGAGTTTCTATTAACACTGCGAGTCTATAGTTTGATATTAAATTTCAATTTACAACGAAACTCAAGCTGAAATAATCCATGCAAACCAAATCTTTAAAACTAGAGAATACTCTCAGTCTCACTTCTTTATAACAATTTCACCTACATTCTCCATAACTTCATGTTACATTAGATGACGTTTAAAATAGAAATTATCTGTCCTGAATGATTTAGCGCCGTGAGTCATCTATGGCTTTGTACTCTTTAGTATTCGTTTAACTAAAAAGAGGAATAGGATAACAGTTCTAAGAATTCTAAGATTTGTAGCGAATAATTTGATTGTGGAAATATTCAAAACTACTGCATATAGTTATTTTTGCATTATGCTCTGTGGGATCGCGAATAACAGCGACAGTTGGATTGTAATTGATTGAATGCTGTCTTTACCAAATTGAATATGTTTTTATAGAAAAGGTAATATTGATGGCCCAAAGGAAAACGCCCTTTTTACTAGTAGGAAATGATCATTTGAGGCATTTCGATTTAACTTCACAGGCGTCAATGGACGCGATTAGACACCACACTTGTAGAACTTGTGAAGTAAGAAAGAATCCTAAAGCAACTTACGCCTAACCCCTACCGCAGCCCTACTGGATAGGGAGTAGTAAATAGATCGTGGAATCGAGAATAAACGAATGTATAATTTTAAGTTTCCGCGGAAGGTTTTTCAAGTCTTCCAAGTTTTACCAAAATCGATCGAAAGATCCCGTCGTTCTAGGTGAGACAAGTTATCGCTACTCAAAACAATTGGGGAGTAGGATTATCCCAGTGAACCTTAAAAGATTATTGTCTGTGGCAAGATCTAAGATTCCACCAAGTTTTCTAGATCTATCTACTACTCCACGCTCTCAAGGATCTCAAGTGTGGTCCGTTCGACCCAAACCCAAGGGAGTTGTGGACGTGGTTACGTAAAATGGAACTCGGCTTAGTTACTACGCCACATGCCATGTTCTACAAGTGTGCCGAAATTCACCGAAATTTTTCAAATAGCGATTTTCCACCAGTACAAAAAAGTTTTCTTTTATTTTTTCTTGTCTAACCAATATAGAAGGGTTACAAAATACATAACCGGTACATTTTTACTACTTATTTGTTTTAAATTTGTTGTGAAAGGTCTAACTCTCCACCAAATAGAGACTCTCAGGCGGGTTGCTTTAATAGGGTACTAAATATTTATATAAATATAGGAACACAGTAATATGCAACAAGTATAAAGCAATTTTTTTAATTACAACGCAAATTTATTTAGTAAACTAAACACAAAGCCGGCAGTACGACAGGGTGGTTATAGTGGATTTATACCGCTTAACTGAGTTAAGTCGAGCTTTCTCCGGAAAGTACTCGGATGGGTGAACTGCGAGCGCAGCGTACTTGCCTACATGGCTCCGCTGCCTCGTCTCACGCCCGCATATCCACTCTGTGGCTCGGTGCGTCAGGCGCCTCGACACCGAAAGGTATAAGGGTTTAAAGATTATATATATACTAAACACAAAAAAATAGAAATAGAAATTTAAACTTGAATACCAAAATTCTATGAAATATCAATGCCAAAAAAGATTGATTTTCTTTAGCTGAGAATTAATACTTCTGGCATCAACATAACTCTTACGTACTATAATTAATTATAACTATTGTTAAATAACTCACGTTTAAATATTTAAATGTCTGGCGCCACCAGTTTGTCAACTGTTTTGTTATAAAATCTGCAGCTCTCTGCTTACATTCGGTTGAACACTAAAATGAAGAAAGAAAGTGATTCACCTTTTTCAAATATTTCCATATTAATGGCTTTAATCCAAATCCAGTTGCTTGTTTAATAGTGGTAAGACAATTAATTTTATAATTATTTATAGTTCATATACATTCACAAAATCCTATCACTTGAATAAATTTAATGCACTTGTTATTGACACTTGTTTTATATTTAAACACTTCAATGTTTTTCAAACATGATAACCTACAAATCCTGACATCTTTGTTTACATGTTTTTTAACTCAAAACATAACCTGTAAATTAATTTTTGCTGTTCAACAGGTATGCACGTTTCTAACGATGTAAATTAAAAGAGAATTTCTTACAAAAATGGCTTAGTTTTTATACTTTTCCGGGAGTCGTTTGAACTGAAAATTTTGCACTAAACAAAAGATGTATATGATGTATAAGATAACCAAATTATTGTTTATAAATTTTAACTAATCCTAAGACTAATTAGATAAACTGTTAGCTTATTAAATATCTTATCTAGTGACATATGCCATTTATGTTTTTATTTCACAATAAAGCCTGCATTAAATATAGATGAAACCTAATCTTTAGACTACTTAAACTATTTATTAACTTATTTAAGGTTTGTCCCATAAGTCTTCATAACTAAAATTAAAAAGTTGTTGCACATGTCCGTACCGTACCGCATGTCTTTAGGTATATAAATTGTTTTACTATTGTTGGTCATTAATAACATGTCATTTATTTAATGTTGTTTAAAATACAGAAATGGCAGACAAAAAAGAGAAACTTCGCAACTCCAGATAACATTTTTTGAGATTAAAGGAGAAACGAAACGAAAAACATGTAAAAACTTTCATAACATTACTGCAAGCACTAAATATATGATAAAGCGACCCAAATATTCCCATTTCCATCTTACAAAACTTGTAGAAATAATTACCATTTATACAAGGTGTTCATGGATGAGGTTACAAAGAGAAAAACTTTTTAATGTGCGTTTTGCAGAAAAAAGTTTTGTTTATAAAAAATTCTGCTCTTCTCAAAACGTCCAAAATCATATTTAGATTTGACTACAGATACCTCGGCTTTTCTTCCACCGAATTCATTTCTAATAATGTTGCAGCGTCATTTTAGTCATCTTTCTTACGTTTTTTAAATCCATTACTGATCTAGTCGCCAAACTTATTTAAAAGTTTACATAAAGCTACGTGTGATACAGATGTATTGGGAAACTTTTGATTAAATAAATACGTGGCATATCTGTATGAGACTTTTCCAATACTCTAGCATTTAACTAGATAGATACATACGTTCTTCTTTAGTGAGCATTTTGGAAGTTAAATTTTAAGTACAATTAGTCACAGCCTAAAACGAATTTAATGACAGTACAAAGCAAAGTCTTCTACATACTTTATTTATAAACATAAACGTAAAATAGCCAATTTTAAATCGTTTTTTTTAAATTGTTTGTTTATTTGAAAAATAAAAGTATGAGTTGCAATGATATTGAATTTATAAGTATACAGTAGAAACTGCCTAAAGTGACCACCTTTGGGACTGACCCAAAATGGTCAATTTAAGCACGTGGTCACTTTGTAAAAGTGTGAATCCTTTATACACTACAATTTGCCCAAAATAGCCAACACTCGTCAGCATTAAAAATGTCATCTGTTATAAAGCCCTTTGCAAACTCTGTAAAACGAATAAGAAAATAACTTAATGTTGCGGGATCAATTTCATTTGCATCACCAACTAAACTTTTCTGGGAAATATTTCGTTTCTTAAATTATTCGAGCCAACCCGACGATGCTTTAAATTAGGCAAATTTGATTGCTGAGCAAATTTTAATGCTACTTGTTGTAACATTGGTCCAGAAAGTCTTGCATTTACACTGCGCATTTTTAAAAACCAATTTAAAGTTAATCGATTTCTTGCACTGTGGTTTTCTAAAAACACCTTTTGTTCTTCTTGCAAATTTAGTTCTTTGTAAACTTTTTTTGAATTCATCTTGATCGCACTAATTAACACAATGGTTTCAATCAACAGATGAAACAAGACTAATTTTATAAAACAATTTTAAAAGTATCCCAAGGGTTACTAATGTGAAAGTTTGCAGGTAATGAATTTCTCAGAAGCAAAAATAAAGTCTTAAAACTTGGAAATACCTGAACCCAACTGGTCACTATTAAGGGATTATGATGCATTCTTAGAAATTCTTTGAATGCTATTTACATGTACATGCCTACTTAAACTTTTAGAAGATTAATTATAACTGTTCTAAGTAATCCCTTGGCTAATGGTCACGTTACACAAACATTTTTAAACAAATATTTGAGGTAAATGTGGTCAATGGTCACAAAAGAGAAGTGGTCAGTTTATACAGTATAAACTACATTAAAGTAATGGGATTTTTGCAGGGACTGAAAAAAGGTGGTCAATATGACCAGAGGGTCAGTTTAAACAGGTGGTCAGATTTACAGTTTCTACTGTACATTTACTTATAAATTCAATATCATTGCAACTGATACTTTTATTCTGTAGTCAAATCTTAATATGTTTTTGGTCGTTTTGAGGAAAGCAAAATTTTTTATAAAGAATAACTTTCTTCTTTAAAACGCAGATTGAAAAAGTTTTTCCTCTTTTTACCTATAATAATAGTAATTATGAGTCATGCCCTTTTTAAGTATAATAAGAGCACTGCAACATGTCATTTCTTTGGTCATAAACTGAATCTTGTAATATGGGCTTATTAAAAACTTTAAATTAGTTAACTCCTTTCTTTTTTGGTAGGTAGCCAAAAAAAGAATTTCCCTTTCCCCACATCGAAATCACAATTATTGTAAAGCCCCTATTATTTCTTTTGTACAGTTTCAAGTGTACAAATAAATCACTTATATTTACTTTAAACATACCTCCCGATAGAGGCGTCTTATTGATACAAATTGTTTCCAGCTGTCGTGGATGTCAATTGCAAAAGCTTACCAAATTGCAAATAGGAAAAAAGAATAAATAAAAAATAAAGGGAAGCCACCAAAATTCTTGTTTTTGAGAATTCTCATAAAAACCCTATAATTTTTACAAATTCAAACAATAAATTTTCGAACTGTTTCACTAGAACATTTATTCCTTTCATTTAAATTAACAAAACATTGTTAATTAATTTCTAAAATGGCAACACATGACATTTTATCATAATATTTATGTTTACCAATAAATTGTTTAAACCATAAAACTCGACAAACGGTAACTTCGTAACAGCCTTGCACTACTTAACTGCATTCTTCCCCAAGACGTAACTAACAAGGATCAATTCCCGGGCTACTCAACGCGTGTCTAATACGCACGGCCTATGGGTTATATAACAAAGAGGTTTTTGGTACTATTGTCTATAAGTTCCGAAATTACACACGTTACTGGACAAAGGTATTCGAAACCCTTATAAATTGCTCTATTTACCTCTTTAATGAGTTTATAAGGGAAACAGGAATGTTGTCGTTATTAAATTATATAAGTTAAAGTTATGTAAACTTATATATGCTTATAAATAAAAATGTTTATTGGTCGAGCAAGTGCGTATCGATTAAATACACCCCCCTATTCATATCATAGCTATAAGTATTATAGAGACAAAGCATGTCCCAAACAAATGTAATATCCGAATGTAGTTTTTTTTTTAGATTATTTTTTGTGTTAAAATGTTTAAACGGTAAAAGAAAAAATTTAATATAAATGTAAATCACACGAATAGGTAATTTACTGTAAAGTTCTGTTAAAATGATTGATTACTTTGATAACATTTGATTGACTACTACATAATGATATTTAACGATTTTGAAAGAGAAACATTTCCCTTTAATTACATAATCAGGTGAATCATTTTGTAAGCAGTTTTGCGCATTAGTTTGTAGAAATTTCGATTAAATTTAGGTACTACACTACAATTTAGGTTTACCAAAAGTTACTTACTTAACCCCTGTTATTGGTTTAAGGGTATACTAAGTTTCGCATATCAATAAAATATATTTTATAATCCTCGTTCTACCTCTCGAATATCTAATTACCATTTATAACCGAATCTAAACGGAGGCGTTTAGCTAGAACTGCAAATGAGGGTTATTGAATTGACGTCTATGGTTTTTGTCACCGACCGTCCAGTGGAGGGCACATTCATCTTGATTTAGGTTAGGAAGCTCTTATATAATAAACTGAATATCGCAACCTTTCGCGCGCAATCTGCCTCCTGAAGATGTTTTTCTAACTTAATTGAAAATCCCAACGTTTATGGTTTATTTTTAAAGAAAACATTTTCTTTTCAACTTTCACCAACGAAATAGCAGTAATATGTTTCCTGTCCTAATTTCACTAAATATTTTTCGAATAACTTTCCCTTTTATTTGTATACGTAAACCCGAAACGCAAGGGTAAAATTTAAGCTACAACCTTTTAATTTACGGATCGTACATTTTTTTTGTTGTATTTTTGTTACGAGGAAAGACTGATGTATAGCAGCCATTTCCTCTGATTAAGTAAAGCTGCAACCGGACCGAAAAAACCCCGGGACAAAGATGCAAAGTGGTTTAAGGGGGATATACCAGACTAGGTCACGCTAATGGGATTATGCCCTTGCCAGTTGACTCCATCCATTCTACATAAATACACGCACTCTTGTAGAATGCCCGGATACATTAAAATTGTTTAGATGGGCATGTATCTTCTATGGAGCTGAATAACTTATGAATTAAAAACGTGTAGGAGGATCTTTTTATAAAGGAAGTGGAAGCAGAAGCGAGAAGGTTTGGTTTTGTTTACGATGTATTTTCTGCAAATCATAGAGGAAATTGCTGTGTGGAAATAGTACTTTATACCGTACTCACGAAAAAATAATCTACATTATAAACTTTAGAAAGGTCATTTACCTTGATTTTTTCCAAATATATTTGAAAGAAATACCCTGTATAAAGAAAATGCCAATCATTACAGTATACAACTACACTGCAACTACAGTTTTGCAAAGTTTTGCGTTAACTTTTCATTAAATAATGAATTAATAATTACGATTTGACTTAATATAGATGTAAGTTATTCATGTTAAACTCCAAGACCCAAAAACTTACTTATTTTTACTTCCACCAACTAGTTGTACTAAAGGCTGAAATCAAACGTTATCGGTAGTTAGGGCAAAGCGAACTTGTGTAACGGTAATTTATCAGTCCTGAATAAATGTAACTTTGTCTACATATTTACTGAAAAATCGAAATTCCGGTCCTGTAAATTTACGTTCTTCTTGCAATTTAAAATCATGTTAGCATTTGGTATAAATAAACCTATAAAAATTATTTTAAAAGGTTGTTTCAAATCTTCATAGAATTGTAAAGACATTTGGGTAATAAATTATTTTTCTGTTGTATTTATTCACGTGTGTGTTGGTTAAAATGGCTTCGTTGCTAAAACCTTGAAAGTTAATAAAGATGGTTCGTGGTAAACCAAAATTCATACAGTTCTCATAGGTATTGCAGTTTTGCGTTCCTTGAAAACATTATAAAAAATCCCCTTTATATAATAAATAATGCTTGATACGTGTTAAAAATCCATTTTGGTTATTCACATCTGCGCTTAAAATATTACATGTCTGCAAATCTCGCTTTGGAACATTATTGCGTCTCTATTTTCTCCTTCGTGAAAACAAGACTACGTAATTTCTAGTCTTTTAGGGTCAAAATCTAATATTGGAATTAAGAAAACTTCCCTTATTATCAACACGTGGACTGTATAACCCTGATTCATCTAGGCGAAACCACGCGATCCTGCCATTGGATGATGTCGATCTGCATCTTTTGAAAACATTCCGACACAGTAAAAGAAGCCTGAGTTTTAAAAATAAGAAGCACTTCAGTTTCAGTTTCCAGACAGTGTAGTTTATAGTCAGTCGAGAGTCTCAATTAGATCTTCAGACAGCACAGTTGATAGAGACGTCTTTACCATTCGCTAACGGCCGGGTGCCGGATGCCCGTGCCTAGTTATTTGAACATTTGCAGTTAATAAAAGTTTCGTTGTGTAATTAGTTTTCCGGACGTTAATTAAGATATTGTGGTTAGCAAAAGTACCGTTGTGCAGTTAAATATTTTTCCAGATGTTTGTGTTCTTAAAGAATGGGAAATCTAGTTTTCCTATTAAAAAGTGTAATAGCTTCAATATCTATAGTTTACCGATGGAAATAAATATCGTATCGTATATCGATAAAAATAGTTCTCGTACCGAAATACCGATAAAAATCAATAACTACAGACTTTATCTTTAGTGATCGTAATCTCGGATCAATAATGAAATCCAAGTTATGTGCTTTATAAATTCAGTTCGGAATTAAATAATAAATGGGTTGTTTTAAGAAAAATAACGAACATTTGCCGATGGTTCTTAAAATTATTTCAATAACAAAATCTTATAGAAGTTTTATGGTTGTATTTAGTTACTTTATTTTGGGTGAATTTGTGAATAATAGTTCACCTCATACAGGCATTACGAGGGTTAATTTATTGCATATTTGTATGATGTGAAAGCAGAAATCTACGAACATTCCAGTTTCTCTCCATTCAGCAGCGATTGTTTTGTGTGTGCGCAGGAGTCATTGTTGTGAAATTTAGCGTTAAGTTGGTTTGCGAATTACCGATAGCTACAGGTACTGTGAATTATATGATTTCCTTTTTTTTGAATGTTAAAGATTTATGTGAAATTCTTTGGATCTTTGTAATATTTCTATAGTCTGTTTTTTTTATTTATACGTAATTTATATACAATTTTTATTCATTAACAAATTTTAATAGTCAAGAGCTCTTAGGTAGGGAATTATTACATGCACTTTTGAGTTCAAAGCTTGTAATTTTTTTTATATTTTTTCTTCTTTGTGTTTTCTAAAATAAATATGATTTTAAAGTTAATTAAAACCAGTAAGACTGAACCATATAATTATGAAAGTTTTTATTCATATCATCATTAAACTAAATTTTGACTTTGTTGAAATTAACTAATATTTTGCACTAAATTTATATCGGTCTGATTTCATTTTCTGATTAGTGGTTTCAGACAGATTTATTAGATTTATTTGATCTACTTGATCTATTTATTTATTGTTATTAAGCTTCATAATCAGATGGCGCCCTTCTAGTGTATGTTATTGTGTTTTGAAACCTTTATCCATCCCTTAATAATTAGACAACTGCAGAAGCAATACCTACGACCTGAAATTCAAATTTGCAAGAAAAAGCTAAATCTCAAGCCGGCAACTTTGAGAATTTTATATACAGTAAGTATCGTATTTTGTGTTCTAAACTAGTTTAAGTAATGTGAACTCTTCGTTTGAAATTTTAAGATTTGTCTGTTTTATCGGGTAGAAAACCTTTGTTTCACTGTCGCCCAATCGCGGGGCATTTTTTTATTGTTGCTATAAAGTCCAGAATAACGTTTGTTTCACTTGACACGCAACAAAATTCTTTTTCGACAAAGAATCAATGTTTTCTTATTTGTATAAAAATAAAACTATTTATTAGTTTAGTCGGTATAGGTCAACGGTTAAATTATTATCCTCAGCTGTCTGTAGAGAGATATTAAACGATTGATGTTACATAAGTAACATGTATGAATTTGTATTTGTGTGACAAAATTAAAACATGAAAAATTACCCATCTGGTAATTTTTCGTAGTCACGAAACATGTAAATATACTTTCTTCTTGGATAAGGAATTAAAACCGTAGACCCATGTTGATGCGATATTTGGCATTCTCTACTGTTACAATTTTTATTTGGCTTTTCCCAGTTTAATTTCACTTTAGTGTTTACCTAAAATTTTTCTTCCTAAAAGGCTTTATCCCATTGTGGTAATATCAGTTTTGTCACTACAAATCTTGTTGTGTTTTGTAACTAACCCATTTTCATAAACAAAAGTCCCACGATGGAACTGTCAATTTTAAACAAGAATTATTTCAACAAAAACAAAAGTACTTACGTTATACAACTTACCTATGCCTCGGTTTAACTTAAATATCATAAAATAATAACTCTCTCTCTTTTTTGAGATTAAGGCATGTCATAGGTTGATTGGATCATCATCCACTGTATAGCGCTATGGATATGGGAGCTCCAGCATAATTAATTTAAATTAATAACAGTAGCGTTAATGCTCCACAATACGGAGCTCAACGATAATGTACAAAATGAGCAAAACTATTTCAATATTTTATGTATAAATGCGCGTGGTATTACAAACAAGCTAGAACGAATAGAAGTGCAATTAAATGAAAATAATGTAGACATATTTAATGCAGTAGAAAGTCGGACTACAGAAATAGAGATGGAAAGTGGTACATGCAAAATACCAGGCCATAACATAGCAGGATATTATTGTAGAACAAACACAACTCGGGGTGGAGTAATAATAACCTATAGCAAAGAAAATATCAACTTTAAGGCAATAAAACGTTTTAGTGGACTGATAATCGAAAAGGTATTAGAATTTACTTGTACCATGCTAACTGATTTAAAAATTATTATTGTAACTTTATACAGACCTCCCAAACTGGAGAATCCGTAATTTTTTATGAAAAATTTTCAACTATTATTGCAAAACCTTAACAAACTAGAATGTTACGTAATAATAGCTGTAGATCATAACATTGATCTACGTAATTCACTAGCCAAAACTAAAAACTTCATTGATTTAATACAATGTTATGGTATGCGTTACTGCATTTCAGGTTATACAAAAATAAATAAAAAACATAACACAAGTTTAGATAACTTTATAACCAATATTACTAAAAATTATCTGGTAGCAGAAGTCTATGAACCGCATGTAGCTGACCACTTAGGACTTTTGGGCAAATTATTGCTACCGGCAAATCAAAAACAAAACAATGTAAGTAAAAAATGTATAAGGTCGACTCAATAAAACATCTACAAAACCTCTATCATTCTTTGCTAGGTTATAATTGGTTAGAAGTCTGCAATAAAGAGTCAACGGAAGAAGCATGGAACCTTTTTCTTAACATCTTTATCAAAAATTTTAATTTAAATTGCCCTGAAAGGCACGTGATTACCAAATCTAACAAACAAATTGTAACTGGCTCACAGAAGAAATAAGGCTGATAAGAAATAAGGTATATGCAGCAAATGTTATTAACTTATAATCATCTTTCATTTTTCTCGACGTGGTACACATTTGTAAAACATTTTCATGCATATAAAGCACCCGCCAATGTATAGCTATTTTGATTCCTTGAATAATCAAGTAACCTTGTTGAAAGGCTGCTTATTCAGTGTCGGAACTATAAAGGTGAAATATAAACTGCGCTATATGTCCAATATAAGACCAGTACAGAATAATACGATATGAATAATTTGTATATGGGACTTATGTGGAAGAATTATTGGTTAAGTAAATTGGGCGCCAATCTTGAACCAATATAACATCAATATTAATTAGATATATAATATTAAATATCTGCTAATGAATTAATCATATAGTGGGCTGTAATATAAACCCAATATAGGATCAATATAGAGGAAAACATATTTTTTAAATTTATTATTTATATATTGGACCTTTGTAGGAGAAATATTGGCCACATATGTTGAGTGCCAGTCTTTAAGCGATGTAATACCAATCTTGGTTGAATCTTCCAAATATTGGGCCTGAATATAATATGTTACTCATATAGCACCAATATTGAGTCAATATCTTGTGCTAATGGGGTAAGGACTACTACGAAATTACAAACACTATCAAACATGTCGGTGAAGTTATAGCAGAACCTCTCGCCTACTTATTTAATAAAAGTATAGAAAGCAGTACTTTAACTAACTGCTTAAAAATTGCAAAAGTAACGCCAATACTTAAAAAAGGTAATAAAGATAATTTAAACAACTATAGGCCTATATCTGTGTTACCAATATGTTCTAAGGTCTTTGAAATTATTATGAAAGAAAGGTTAGTTCTTTATTTCGAAATAAATAAACTTTGGAGCAATAAAAGTATAAAATTTGGTTACAGGAAAGGCCACTACAGAACCAAACATAGGTGTAATCAATAAAGTTTTTGGAGCTCTAGATAAAGGCAATCAAGTTTGTGCGACCTTCTTAGTAAAGCATTTGACTGTGTTAAACATGAGCAGCTTCTACAGACACGTATATAGTTTTTTCAGGTCCTGCTTACAAACTGAGACGATGTCGTAATTCTCAATCAAGAAACATCTATTAAATTGCCACAAAAGCAATGTGTAGTACAGGGTTCAATTGAAGGTCCAATTTTTTTTCCTAATTTTTATAAATGATATGATCTCTCAGTAAGCGCTGACAAAACAATATTATTTGCAGATGATACCACTTTTATAAATACAAGTAACACGACTAAAACCCTGCAAAACAAAGCAACATATCTAGTTTAAAACAGGTCTCAGAGTGGTTTCCTCTAATAGTTTAAGAATAAATCAGGAAAAACACAGGTTATTTTCTACAACACACACGTCGATAGAAAACACAGTTATAAAATATTTAGGGATAACAATGGGATAACAATAAATTAACTTGGAACTCTCAGGTAAATGTGCTTTTAGTAAAATTGAACAAAGTTTTATCTCTACTCAGAAAATTAATTAAAATTACTTCATTTCCTACATGCAAATTATTTTATCATAGTAATTTTCACAGTTTATTGTCCTATGGAATTATATTGTGGGGGGGCCAGTCAACAAACGCAGAAAGAACTTTCGTAGCACAGAAGAGAGCATTTACGTATCCTATGTTCAGTATGTAAGAGTAGTAGAATACTGTAAACCACTTTTTATAAAATTACGAATAATGACATTTTCAGGCATTTTGATCTATAACTGTATCGATTACATAAAAACTAAACCAGTCGAATTAATAAAAAAACTCTTACTTTCACAATTACCCCACAAGAAATAGGGACGATCTAAGCATGCCGTATCATAGACTAGCTGCAACTCTGCATCCAATCAATTATTTAGCAATAAAACTGTACAACAAATTGCTGCCATCTCAAAGAGAGCTACCTACTCTAAAACTAAGACGATGTCTTGAAGAGGTGTTGTTAGAAAAAGCCTTCTATAATGTCAATGAATTTTTAAATTATGATTTTAAAAAGGCTTGATCTTATAAGTTGTTTAAGTTTTTTTCTAAGTGAGGCATTTTTCTGTAATACGAGGGTGGTCCCAGAAGTACCCGACCTGACCAAGAGGTGGCGGTAGTTGTTTGAAAATATCACAGTATTGGAAAGTACGCAGTCTACAAAGCACATGTTTCAAGTTTGAATGCGCCACGTTGTTCAGTATTTGTTTGGCAGCCATCAATAGTGAACGTTGTCAGTGAATTTGTGAAAATGGAGAAAATTGGTCATCGTTATGTGACATAATACTTTTATTTGAAAGGCCTCAGCCCAACCAATATAAAAGCTGAACTGGATTCTACTCTGAGTGAGTCTGCTCCTTCGTTTACAACAGTTAAATTTTGGGTAGCTGAGTTTAATTGAGGCCGTACGAGCTGCCAAGACGAGCATCGCAGTGGTGGACCAAATGAGGTGACGACTCCAGATGTGGTGAAGAAAATCCACAAAGCGGTACTTGATGATCGTCGACTGAAAGTGCGCGAGCTAGCAGACATTACGGGCATTTCAAAAAGTGCGGTACATCGCATATTATCTGGAAATTTGGACATGAGAAAGCTGTGTGCAAGATGGGTGCCGCGTTTGCTCACACTCGAGCAAAAACAGTGTCGTGAAAATGTTTCAATTGAGTGTTTAGCGAAGTTTCACAGCAACAAAGCAGAATTTTTGCGCCGTTTCGTAACAATGGATGAAACATGGATCCATCATTTCACACCCGAGACAAAAGAACAATCGAAACAATGGACTCAAAAGGGAGAACCGGCTCCAAAGAAGGCGAAGACCGTTTCATCTGCAGGCAAGGTTATGGCGTCGGTTTTTTGGGATGCGCGTGGAATAATTTTTATTGACTATCTCGAAAAAGGAAAAACTATCAACGGCCAGTATTATGCAAACTTATTGCAACGTTTGAGCGAAGAAATCAAGCAAAAACGGCCGCATTTGGCTAAAAAGAAAGTGTTGTTTCATCACGACAACGCGCCAGCTCACAAATCCGTTATTGCAATGGCCAAAATTAATCAATTAAAGTTTGAATTGCTACCTCATGCACCATATTCGCCAGATTTAGCCCCCTCGGATTATTTTCTGTTCCCAAACTTGAAAAAATGGCTCAGTGGTCAAAGATTTTCCAACGATGAAGAAGTGATGTCAGCAGTTAGTGGCTATTTTGAGGAGCAAGACAGTTCTTATTATAAAAAGGGTATCGAACTTTTTGAACACCGCTGGGAAAAGTGTATAGAGCTGAAAGGAGATTACGTTGAAAAATAAATAAATCTTTTTCCAAAATTTTTGTGTTTTCTTTGTTGGGTCGGGTACTTCTGGGACCACCCTCGTAAGCTCTACTTTATCTGTGATATTTTATAATATGTTACTATAATTATTTATTAAGTACTAGTGTATTATTTTGATGACCATCTCAATAATTTATGTACATTTCAAAGAGTAATAAATATTTATCTTTCTATGTATCTATGCAATGACCGAATTCCAGCACTCTGCCATTACACAAAAATAGCACATAATATGAAGTAAAGAAGAAAGATCACAAGTATAACCATTTATTTATTTATTTCACATTTAATTGGTTAACAAATCACTAAGTTATGGCTGATAATATGCAAAACAACAAATTCTTTTCATTATTTTAATCCGTTATTATAGTCCAGAGTCCAGTCAATCTGTACATTTTACATTGTAAAAAGGCAATTAGTTTTGGTTTTTAGATATGTTTTGTATATTGGGGCCCTTATTAGAAATCTAAGTCTTCGATCATGGCGTATCGCCGCGAGGGCTGATGGTTGAAGAAACGAGACAAATTTCTATCTTTTTTCGATTTTCGCAAAATATCTCCTAAACGATGTGTTTTACCGTATGCTAAGATACAGCTCTACAAAGTTTTGCTAATTCTGATTGGTACTCATCATTAATGATCAAGCTAGCTTTAGGAAATCGGGGGTGTTGATGCTTATTTTTCAGCTTATCCATGTTCTCGGATAATGTGGGAAGGCTTCATATCCACATGTTGCTCAGATGTTACTGAGTTAATATCACAGCATTTCTTAACTTCATCAAAGATTTTCTGAAGATGTACCATTACTAGAGTTCATCAAGTAAACACACTGTCTGTGATCATGACCATGGGTCAACCTTCCAGAGCTTTTCATCGTCTTCATCAGTTTTCATCTGACCATATACTGATCAAAACTCTTTTGTGCATCTGATGGTGAAACATCCTTGAATTTATTGTATTCAGTAGCATTCATTATTTCTTCCAATTATGTCAACATGTCTTGCAAATGCAGTGCAGTGCAGTGCATGTGCACATTCGACATAAAAAAGTGCACGAAAGAATTGCAGCATTTTTTTGGACGGAAACAAGATGAAGAGCATAGTTTCGCATTTTTTTCTAGCTGCATCTCGGCAACACTTAAGTCTACCTTAAAATTAAAAATAACCACCTTCGTTGTGAAACACATCGTTTATAAAATATTCTTCGAAAACCTAAGAAATGTCGAGAGTTTCGTTGTTTCTCAATATGGCGGTGGTCCGCCAAGATCGTGAACTTGGATCCTTAATAGGGATCCCAGCATACAAAACATATCCAAAACTCAGAACTACCTGATCTTTTGCATGGCCTGTTTTTCTAATAGATTGACTGGATTTTCAATACAAATTTAGATTTTTATAAAAATATTTGATAGATTCCTTTATAAACTTCATCACTGAAACATGAAAACTTTCTGAAAATATTATATTATATGCCAATGGACTAATGTACATCTTTTAATCCTGAATGTGAAGTTTATTGTCCCGGGTGTAAGCGAAGGCAATAAACATACTCGAGATTAAAAGGCTCTTTAGTTCTGTGATGTATACGCTATTTTTCCCACGACCTAAAGGACTTAATCGCAAAATCCCCGAAATTTTTAAAAATATCGTTAAATGTCATTCTGAAAATAGAAATTTTGAAAACACCAAAATCACAAAAAGTTTTAGCGTAGTAGGTTGTTAGGTTCCTTTGGATATAACACGATTATTTTACTTTACACCCTAGGAAGTAAAATAGCTACTTTACTCCCTCTTTAAAGGTAATTGGTAATTTGAGGGTTTATTTAACTTATTTTGTTATGGTCTATTATAATTTGTTTTTCATCTTGATAATCTGATTTATTTTGATATATTTGATATACTGCTTATTATTTGTGTACTGTTGAATAAATTTCTTTCTGTTTCTTTTGTATCCTGTGTCTTTTATTTCTTTATTGCTTGTGCTGAGTTCAAACGGCATCTGTTATCTTAAAGCAAACCTTTGCCGAACCCAAACATTCAGTAAGTTTCAGGTTGATGTTTTGCCTAATAAACTTTAATATAGCTGGACTTCTTATTAACACCGCGAACTAGCTGGTTAGGAAGCTCCCGTTATTTTTGGCGCCCAACGTGGGCCTAGATACAAAGCTTTCAAAACCATTTAACCTATAAAAAACATTATGTAAAGTTTCTAGATGAGAATAAAGGTCTTGAGATACTACAATAATGTCATCCAGGTAGACCAAAACTGAGGGATGTAAATCAGTACCTAAAGTATTGTCGATTAAACGTTGCCAGGTAGCAAGGCATTGGTTAATCCAAAAGGTGTAACTAATAAAACCATATAAACCACCAGCGGGTTGCCAATAGGAACCTCTAATATCCAACGATGGTAGTTCCTAATGGGCCCACAGCTACGTTTCAAAAATGTTTTAATTGTGATCAATCTGGTTACCGTTACTCAGAATAGTCAAGGCCTAGACGCTGTTTTTGTTATAACTGTGGACACCCAGGCGTTACCCCACGTAGTTGCCCTTTTTGTAACCCTGGTTCGGGAAACTTACCGGAGACGAGGAGTCGCTGAATGGTCGAGTAAGCACTCTTAGCAGTAGAAGAAGGGTTAGCTTCTCTTACTTTGACTAATAAAACTTTAATAATTCTAGATGTTGTTTTAGCTCATGCTTCGAGCGATAAACGTCCTTATATGGAAATTACTGTTTGTGATGTTCCCTTTATCGGTTTATTAGATTTAGGTGCTTCTCGTCCCTAATTGGTCTCTCTGCGTTTGAGATTTTACAGCGTTTTGGTTTACAGTTCCAGGCTTCTATTGTTCAATGCACCGATGTTCCTTATTTGTATATGATATTTTTGTTTTTCGAATTTACTAGGTCTCACCCTCTAAAAAGTTTACATATTGTATAAGCACACTACACAAAAAAATTCATTGACTTAACTTAATTCCTTCCCGTGACGACAGGCGCGTAAATTGTGAAAACAGGTTAAAAAACCCTGAGACTTAGTAAATTTGAAAAACAAAAATATCATGTACAAATAAGGAACACCCTAATCGTGGCACCTGGCAATGGTCAAAGCTTGTAGAGTACAGGATTTGTTTCTGCTCCCTTTATTCTACAAAGAAAAACTAAATTTATTGATGTTTTATGTGTTCCTACCTCACCTCACTCTTTAATTTTAGGGATTGATTTCAGGATTTCCATGAATATAACGACAATTGAATATATATTATAGTTTTATAATACTGGTGGGGGTGGAATTCCTTTCCCAAAAATAAATAACAAAATAAAAGATATGACCGGCCATAGCCGATCAGAATTTTTCTGGCCATAACAGCACCTAGACACGTTATAATACATGTTAACAACTCAATGTATAAAATAACAGAAACAATGTTTTAAACCCATTCATCTTTGTAAACCACTTTGCTATTTCCTAGGAAAATACTTGATATTGCACACACAACTTTTTATTATTTCTGGTTTATTGAGTGGTCATAAATAACTCCTTTAAGTCAAACGAAAACAATCGAAAATGTAGTAAAACCGCAGTATATACAATTACAAAAGCACGCTATTGTCTTTACAACAACTATCAAAACCTTTTTGAAAACGACTGTTGGTTGACGTGACCAAGATCCTACTTCAGTATGAATTTTGAAGTAAGAACATTTTGTTTAGGTCTTTAGGAAGATTACTACTTGAAAATAGTAGTACCTGCTTTTTGATAAAATAGGGAATTCCGAATGGACACTTTTTTAAATATAATTGAGAATAGAAAGTACAATTTTATTTAATGAACGACCTATGGTATAGTATCTAACGGTAGTTTCTTACTGAAATCAATCCATTTCCCTTAATTGTTTATTATTGCCTGGCAGGCTATAAATAATTTGTATATATTTGAAATTACTATTTACTAGTTTCTTAACAAAAACTGATTAAGCAAATTACTTGTGTAACCCTGCTTGTTGAAAACTGCCTTCTATCTAATAATAATTTGCCCAAAAAATTAAAACAAATAAAACTTTAAATCCAAAGTAAGAATTTTAATTGTATACCTTGTATACAAAAGTTACGTCTTTCGAATTCTTTTTTCCGCCACTCGAGACTAAACTAAAACTTGAGCAATTCGCGGATCTGAGACACTAGTAATGGGATCCTTAAAACAGCTTTTGTATGTAGTTTATTGCTTATAGTGAGCCAAAGATATTTTTGCGTAGTATCTCATAGTTCTTTTAATATTTACTTAATTGTTCTGTAACTAAATTATCTATAAACAGATCCCAGATTGTGAACAATTTTAATTTCTCATTTTGCAGGAAAATGAATTAATGAATAAAAAATAAAAAGGCTCTTTTGCATTTATTCTGCAAAAGCAATTTATTTAAAAATTCTTATTTTAGCCGCCATATTTTCCAAGATCTAAAACTATTCTTCAGCTTCCTAATTAACTTTTTCCTTCCTAATATTACTAATGGGCTTTCGCACCACCTCCAGTTAACTTTAAATATGGTTTAAGTACTACGAATACAAATAATATTAATAACAATTATGTAGTATACCCGTTAATTTTGATTAGGAATTAACCTTTTGTATAATGTTAAATCCATTATTTATTACTCAGCAAGATATCTAAATTTTAATTAACACAAATTTAATTCTTTATCGTTAATCCGATTTTCAGGAGTATTTGTACCCTAAAAGCAACTCCTATCATAACTTAGCATTACTATCTAAATCAATAGCTGTCACTTTTATGAATCTGTTGTAAATCTGATCCCCTTTGGGTTCAAATGTGCTCAACTATACGATCCAAACCAACCAAGAAGGATTTTTGTTGTGACGACACTCGTGATATGCGTAAATACAATCTTGTTTTTCGAGTAGACTCCCCCATCTGACTGCGAATTTTATGACGTCTCTTTTTGGTAGATTAATGGAAGATCTTTGTATAGTAAATTATTTATTGTCTACTTCATATTTCCAAGCGAAAAAACAGATTTAAGATGCATAAAAGACTTTTAGGAAGCGATGATGTAAAAAGAATGTGGGTCAAAGTTATAAACAATAGGTACGAATAATTTATGGATTAGAAGAAGTGTGACGTGAGCAATTAAAAGCTGAACTGTTATTTCCTTACTATTTTGTCAAAAGTACTCTTTAAGTTACCTTTTTTGTTGCTACATATCTATTAAATTCCTGGTTACTATTTCAAGTCTATACCATTCTCTGTCAAAATATTTTCTTATATTTTTAACAAAAAAACTCTACCTAAGTATGTATCATTAAGAGGGTAACATGTATAACTCATGCACGGTAACATTTTTCTACTGTAAAGTCGTTCCATAGATATTTCCTTTTTATAAAAGTTTATCAAAACAAAATACATTTCCAAGAATCCCGAATATTTCCAGTGTGGTGTATTACGGTATCCTCTTTTAAGAAAATTTTTAAAAATGTGCTGAGTGTTGCATATAATATTCTAACACTGCAAAGGGAGTTATGCATGGTAGTCAACATCAAGAAACACCATGAATATAAAACAAATAAAAGAGCGAAGTCTAGATGTTTCGAGAATTTGACACCATTGCATATAAATAATGCGACCGTACGAAGGGGAATCGACAATTACAAGCGGCGTAATATAGAAATAGACATACATACATCAGTGGAAATAAACAATATTTTCACAATGATTAAACAATTAATAATTAATTTAAACAATAAGTAACTTTGCGTTTAAATAAATAATCTCGGCGTGTTTAAATAAATTAGTTTATATTCGTTTAGTGATTTTAATTAAGACGTTAGTTATTATAAATATGCTTTTGTAATTAAACAATTCATACAACACGCTACATTTAATTAACCCTCATAAGGCCAAACGGGGTACAGTTGTATCCCAGGTTACAATCCCAGGTTTTTGGATTATATCTAGAAATATATTTTTTTCTTGCGGATGGGAGTCTATGACTTTGTCAATTACATTGTTTTACACTATCTTAATCTGCAATTTTTCCAAAATATTTGTTGTTTTAAAAATAAAACAGGATATTTCGTATAAAATATCGATATAAAAACGAACCCGAGTGGGGTAAACTCGGCCGTTTAAGTGCGTCATTTATGATGTAGTTATACGTTCTCCTTTATTCGAGTAAAACCATTTTTCGTACATCGTTCCTACGTCAGGACTATACAATGCCAGGGATCCCCTATTTTACATTAGGTCAAGATTCTATAAGCCGGGGAATCCCATGCTTGTTATTATATCTAGTATGAAGAGATAGTAGATGAAGATGCAAGCAGAGGCAGTCCAGGGGTTTGTGGCGCTCCTGTGCAAGGCAGCACAATGTCGCCCCTCACATGAAAAAAAATGATCGATTAAAAATATAAGCTATATTTCATTAGTAAATTTCATTCTAACTAGTCGTATTTAATTTATATTATATTTTACTCTGTCAGGAGCTGGCGCCCCCTGACTGAGGGGCCCATGTGACGCGCACAGGTGCTAAGATATTGAAGATGTAGAAAATGTTTCTGTCGATGAATGTGTTCACGATTTAGTAACAGATTGTGTTGAAAATAAAGTTATGGAGAATGAAAGTGAAATAGTAAATGTCTTCCCAGCGTGCTTTATTCCAAAGGACGGAACTCAATGGTCCAAGCTACCTCTAAAAGTCCAAACTACTAGTCTAAAATTATCATCCGCTAATAAATCTGTAAATTCTTCCATTTTCGCTTTTATGAAGAATCGAACGTTGGTACCATACGTGCCCAAAAAGAACGCATCAGTAATTTTATTATCTAGCGAACACGTCGATGATCAAATTAGCGACGTCAAAAATAATTCTAAACCACATATCATTTTACATTACAGCAAGACAAAGGGTGCAATTGACACCGTAGATCATATGTCACAGCAGTACAAACAGTAAAAACAAACAGATGGCCAATGGTTCTGTTCTATTACCTAGTCAATATTGCTACCATAAGCTCCCACAAAATATGGCCCTTGAAACATCACGAATATTTAAAAGGCCAATTAGATTCTCACAGGAAATATCTTCTTGGTTTGGGAAAAGAACTAGTATCTGTCAACATTACTAAACGTTACCATATACCTCTACAGTTATCCACAAAGGAACACATTTATTACTAGAAAAAATTAAGGATCTCTACTAAATCTTTTAGTACATTTTAAAAGTTGACAGAAATGCCGACCAAAATCCATACCTTTGTATTAATCCTTATCCAAATAAATCATTTCGTATTCAAGAATGTTTCAATACCTGTAGATTACTTTTCGAATCATTCAAATAGGACATTACATTCAAAAGATATTACGAATTTAAAAATGTCAATCTAAACAAAATACTAATAGTAAAATAAACGCCGCCGCGCCGTGACCGGTGTGGCCCCACGCAGAGCAGCGGCCAACTCCTGCATAAAGATACATTTACTCTACGTTTATCCGAAAACGTTTAAAAATAAATGTCCACCCGTGCGAAGCCGGGACGGGCCGGGCCGCTAGTGCACTATAAAAACGTGAAATATGCACTTAAATATGCACTTAAAAATCATGAAATATGCGTTTATTAGAAATTTTTAATAAATATATGCACTTTCATTATCAAAAACACACCTGTTTAGCGTTATTTACATTTTATTTACAGAAATTATTTTAATTGGACATCCTATGCAATAAATTAATTAATTATATTTTCTAAACATAGAGCGTTACAGTTCACGATGACGTACATTTTTAAATTTTCAAAAGTAAACATATGCCTATTATCCCTAAATATTGTTTTATATTTTGAGAAACTCCGTTCCACATCGTAAGACGTAATTGGGGCATACTTAAAATTGTTTAATTCTACAAGCGAATAATGTCTTAGCTCGTCTAAAATGTCTTGGCCAGATAATGCATCGTTTATACTTTTAATTACGTGAAAACCAGGATTTTTGTCTATAACGGATTTAAATTTTTGTTTTAAAGTCAAACCCTTTGGCCCTTTTACTTTATTCAAAGAAACACCTAACAATTTTACATGCTCAAGAGATTCATTTAATAAATTTCCCTGACTTTCTAATTTCTGAATTACTTTAGCTAAACGCACAAAATTTGTCAAAACAAACAATAATTCTGCCCTCACCTCCTTAGTATTAAAAGCATCCTGTGCGCTTTGTATGTATAGTGCATCGTGTTTATTAAGTTGATTTACTAATGCTTTAATAATATCAAAATACGTTGCATAATATTCTGCTGCAGAAAGCCAAGTACCCCACCTTGTTATTACATGCTCAGGTGGGAGAGGAACTTCTTGAGCAGTTTCCCTAAATATTTGTATGCGATATGGAGCTTTACAAACAATTTTTTACATCTGAAATTATAGAGTTTACGTTAGGATATATTTCCCGCACTTTTTCCGCAACTTTATGCATTGCATGGGCAAGACAAGTTAAGTGGGTCATTTTTTCGTACAGAACTTGTAAACCTGCTCCAGCCTTGATCATGTACGGTGCCGCGTCGGTGACGAACAGAAGTACTTTGTTGTACTGTATGCCGTCCGGCCACAAAACAGCCATCGAATCATTAAACAATTTTGCCACAGAACAATCATTGGTGCTCTTGAAAACGTCCATTGCTAATAGATAGGATTTGGGATTGTTCTCCGAATTTAAAACGCCAATTATAACGTTAGCCACGTATCTGAAAACATAGATTTGATTTTTATTTTATCGAACTACATAATTAGTCGGTTACAAACAATTAGCGCAAAACAGTTATTTAAAAAAAATTATATTTTAATCAAGCAAAAATATTGTTGTGATTAAATATGTAACTAACAAAATAGAAAATAAAACAGCCTAAATTGCTCTGCTGTCTTTACTTAGTTAAATTTTACTAACAAAACGAAGGAAATAAAGTTTCTACGCACCTTACAGCAGTGTCAGTAGATTCGTCAATGGAAAACCATATGTAGTTATTCGCTACATGTTTTCTAATTGATTTTATGGTCTCTTCGTATAAACGAGGCAAATAATTTTTCCTGAGTGTAGACTCGTCGGGTATTGGCATTTTTAAAATTTCTTCCAGAAAATTACGAAATGCTGAGTGAATAATTTTACTTAACGGGATATCTGCAGCCACTAATGCACTACATAGTTTTTTATTAAATTCGATCGATTTGCTGGACCCACCGCGCGAATTATTAAGGTACTCCGGTAACAATGTTTGTTTTTTGATTTCAGGGCAACACACTTTTGATGTCGAACCGTGTTCAGGTATTGTTTAACTTGAAAGCGTTTTGTTGCAGTCACTTTATCGTCGCACACTGTACAATACAACACCTTATCGTCAGTTGTAAGAATACTGAATTCCTTAACATATCTTCGAAGTGTAACAGACACAGACCGTTTTTCTTTACCCATCTTTACACTCTAAAATCTCAAACTAAAATGCAGTTTGCAAATTCTGAACTGTCTTAATTGAAAGATTACAAGATTAGTAAACAAAAGTACAGGCAAGTTTTTCTATGAACAGGAAGTTGTCAAAGGTTCTTTGGAATTTCCTAATACCTATTTAACACAATACCGCAGGATGTAAGTATTTAAATTTTAGTTGAAACTTTTTCTTTCTTAGAAAATATTAACAAGTACACAGATGGTTAGGGCAGTAAAATATTTTAAAGCCTAGTATTTAACAATAAGCTTAAATTATGGTTTTCCTCTAGACTCAACTAAGCCGCCCTTGGTTGGTTGTCTAAAATGCTAAAATTATTTAAAAAATATTAGAAATTTGATAATTAAAGCATGTAAAATGCTCAAAAAGTGGTAAAATATGCACACTCGTTCAAAAATGCTAAAATATGCATGCATTTATAAAAAACACCTAAATATGCATTTATATGCACTTTCAAATTGACATATGTGATTCATATGTGGCTTAAACATGTAGAAGTATAACTCTGCATATGTTTGCTATAAGCAGAAAAAAACATGCAAATGCATAGAAATCCTATACCTAGTAATGACCAATGTATTACCTCTCAACACCTATTTACAACTTATTTTTTGATAGATTTCTTTCAGATTACTGATTTACCGAGATCATGATCTGGAAACTGTAGGCCCAATGTGCGTTTTCCATTATTTTAGTCAGTAGCCCCTAAAAACGTTTGCATATATACTGTAAAAGCAAAAAGTACTTGGGGTACAGTTGTACCCCGCTTGGTCGTCAACGTATCTAACAGATCTTGGCCTTATAAAGGTTAAACGACTGTTACAGTGTACAGGTGGGTGTTATGAAATAAATAAATAAAAACGCGTGAATACATTAAGTGCTGAGAAGAAAAACTTCAAACGAATTCAATCAGAATGGCGACAACATCGCTACACGAACTAAAATAGAGAACAGTAGATGAGAGTGGATAGACCGTTACGTTACATTACAGCCTTGGTAGTGTAATGTCTAGCGTGCCGGTTTTCCTTAGCTGTGACACAAATGTGGGATTTGCGCTGTTCCATCTGCAAGTCGGCTGCAGCCGCACGTAGGGCTTACGTAATAATAATAATCGACCCCTCCCTCCCGCACAAGCTTATATCTTCTGGGGCCTGGTTTCCAGGTTATGGGTTGTAGCAATTATTATTATTATTATTATCGTTGATACCTCGACTTAAATAATGGACGATACAACATGATGATGAATATCCGGAGACTTTCCGTTTTGAAGTACCTGATGCCGGAATCAATCCTAACGTGCTTTTGAGTAAAATTGAAAAAAGGCTTAAGGACGAATTATTGGAAAAATTATAGTAGACTTAAAGAAAATACCGGAAAAACCTTCTAAAATTCTAGAAATTAAATGAAGGAACAAGATAGAGTAAGAAGTAAAAGAAAGAATTTCCCAAATGCAGCAACCTTCAACAATCGAGGATAGAATGGCTCGACTACAATTATACCCAACATCTAGGTGTTCAATAGGTGAATTAGAAAAGAAAATTGAAGAAGAAAGGGATTTCGCAGCAGCGATATAAGTAAAACCACCTGCGTTTGATGGAAAGGTACCTTGGTCCACCTACTATAAACAACTTAAAGCGGCTGCGAGGGCCACTGCATTAAATGGTGAAGAAAAGGTCGTTTCTCTAACTGTAGCTTTGCGACGAGAAGTGTTGAACGTCCTGCAAGCAACTACAGCTGCCAGGAAAGTGATTACCGTACCGAGGGTAGGGGCTTATTCAAACCGTTGCGGAAAGAAGAGTAATTACTGTAGTAGTACTATCGCGGGAAAAAAGAGTTATTACTGAGGGTTCCTCAGAGGGAAGAGGCTCGTATTGTACGACCAACATTAAGACATTCAGGTATTCTTGAAACTCATGCAGAGAGAATGAAAATTGACATCACACGCATGTCCAACAATTTTTTTTTGTATTAGTTTACACAAAATTATAAAAAAGATTTGTTTATTGTAAATTGTGAGGTTAATTTTGGCAGCTGTCAACTTAGATGCATAAGCGAAAAAGTTTATATATTTAGTTATTATGCTACTTTTTCGGTTATATAGGTATCTGATAAAACAAATACAAAAATATTATTGCGCACAATTTGTGCTTCAAGATTTACTTTAAAGATGAAAAGGTGTGAATGTGACAAGTGTTCGCAAGTATAGAATTAGTAGGTACTGTATTGAGTGCACTGCGTTTAATATACAATGTTGGTGAAAAGTTTTTGGGCATGAATTTTGTGTGAGCAAACGAAGAATAGCGAATAGCACTACATCTGAGAAAGACAGATAACTTCACAGATTTACTAGCAAAAATCTTTTACCTATCAAAAAAGGTTACTATGGTGTAAGAACATAAAAACTACTAAACAATATTACAAAAGGTTTCTTTTTGGGCGCCAATTTGTAACATCAGCTTTTATAAAATCAGAGGCCCCACGATGGACTATTTGTAACAAAATCAATTTCAGAATGATACATACTTACGTTGAATTTTAATAGGCCTCGGCAGATCTTGAACAGCAACCACGACTCGTTCTCTTCTAAAATTAGGGAAGGTCGGCTAGGTGTATTGGATCGTCAGTAAATTCATAGAGCTGTGGAGAAGGACGCCAGCATGATTGATTTAAACAAATAAAATATTAGCAGTAATGCTCTACAGTATCCGAGTTCTAGATCTTAAAGTGAATCATTCGCAATCATGCATCATACACAAGAATACCACATAATAAAAATAAGACAATAAATAAATTATAATTTATTTCTTTATTCTCGCATGAAAATCATTATACAGTCATTGGGTTAATAATGAATTGTAGGCCTTCAGTTGTTAATTAACCAGTGCTTACTATGTTAATAACAATGTTACTTGCATACCTAAAAAAATAAATAATTAATCATCTAGTGCTTCTATAAATTAATCTAAACTAGTTAGTTTCAAATACTTATAAAATTAAACCTTGGTTGTTATTAAACTCCTTAGTTACCCAAGAATTGAATGTCAAAACTTTATGTAAAATAATTTTTGTCGCATTAAGAATCTTCGTTAACTTGCTACTTTATGAAAATTCTATTACTAATGAACAAACTAAATTTACTTTTAAATCTTAATACAAAAAGCTGAATTACCTTTCCACATGAAAATAAAATATAAAGAACCCACCTGGTTATTTCAATAAAATAAATTTGTCCTATCAACGTCGTTTCCGGTGACTCCGGTGGATGATCATCAGGTTGTTAGGAACCTTTTGGGGAAGGCTTCCAGTTCCCTCTAGTAGATACTCAAAATATTGGGGAAGACAAGACCATTGTTAATGCTTTACATCCAATTGTAGCTTTAGAAATTCAAGATTAATACAATTAGGATCCATCCACGTTATAATTAACAGCTACAAGGATATATTCGCGAATAACACCAACCGAACGGGGATTAAACTTGCAGTTTTAAGTTTGACGATCAGTAATCAAGAAACAAAACTGGATTAAATGACGAACTAAATTTAAAGCCAAACTGAATTAAAGTCTGGAACGATTTCACTATAATGAATCATTATCATTTAGAACATAGAGTTATTGATTACATCAATAAAACAAGAAGAAACTTTAATTAAATATAAATATTGCCATCCAAATTTCAAGGGGCAATTTTAAGATGGTAGCCAAGAGATCAATGCTCCTCACAAAGAACTATCTAATTTCATTATATTTCAAAACTTCCAAATGAGAAATATCACTTTCAAATAACAAACGTTTAAACAGCATCAAATCTAACATTTTGCTTTGTCAAGAAACTTTCGAATGTCTTTTAGAAGGGGCTCGCTTGACAAAAGAAGGGGGGTCACGTGGACGGTTGTTTACCTCCAGGACTTGCGTCTAGCCCTTTATTAGCTTGACAGAAAATGAGAACGCTAAAAACCTTTATCTCCATATAGGGATTGTTGAAAAATTGATGGCGTCATAAAAGATATTATTAAAATTGAATTTCACAAGAAAGAAAATATTATACTGGGTGATACTAATACGATAGCATAATAATTATAACACCAATATACCAGATGATATTACAGCAAAAGTAATCAGAAAAAACTATCTGTTACTATGGCAAGCATGCGATAAATATCTACCTTTCACCGATATACTGCTATTCGTTGTGAATAGCAATATACGTTTCCTTTGTATACACATGAAAATCGAAATCCAAAATGAAGTTTTACCAAAACTTTATGCCAAATCAAAGTAACTATTCTACCGGATACTATAACACA
This sequence comes from Agrypnus murinus, assembly GCA_929113105.1. NCBI lineage: Eukaryota > Metazoa > Arthropoda > Insecta > Coleoptera > Elateridae > Agrypnus > Agrypnus murinus. The sequence continues at coordinate 119,567,262 of OV816026.1, forward strand.
TGTGACGAGATAAATATTAGAAATTAATCAACATTAACCGCCAGAATTGCAGTCAGTGGAGTCATGCAGTTCAGAGATCTAATTTATTATCCCAATTCAAATCCTAACCATCGTCTATCGTACCAAGTACTCTACCGTTTTCAGATGTGTTGGACTTCACAAACAACCAACAATTTCAAAGAATCTTCAAATTTGTAAATAAGAAAGCAGTAATGTCAAGCTTAAGCGTAAATAATGCGCCCAAACTGTCGTATTTTGGGGTTATGTTATAAATTATAATATACAGTGTGTCCGCAGAGGAATAGCTTTCTTACTATTTTTTTTAAGTACGAATTATTTTTTAAAAACATTTTAGCTTACTTGAACCGTATTAAAATTATAACAGAATTTCAAAGTTAAGCTTGTAATAAGACATAAGGTACAGAGAAAACTTCACCAAGTAGGTACAAGGAAAAGTAGTATATGTCCTCTAGTTTAGTCCAAATCACGGTGGTGTGAAAGTGTGAAATGTTTGTGTATATGTGAAACAATTTTAAAATCACAAATTTCCTAACGTGTTTCATTTCAGGAGTTTTTCTAATTCTGATACAAGAAGGTTTTTAAGTTTTAAACTGTTTACTTTCATTAAATGTACTGAAAATCAAGCAGGTGCGTTTTCTCAAATTTCTCAATTACAATGTTCATTTCTTATATCAGATAATCGCAAATATATTGGAAACTGTTTACCACAAAATAATAAAGTGGGGATGTTTTGAATAGTACTTAATAAGATGTACAAGTTTTCTCTAGTAACTTTTCCTCTAAAATAATTAGGGAAGCCAATATCTTAGAAATTGTGTTTTTACATGCTATTCGCCTAGGAATAAAAACCTATAATACACCCGGTATATACACTCACACCTAAACGAGTTTTATAAACTTGTAAAGCTCATACCCATTATTTAACCATCATATTTTTCAATAAATTAGTAGGGTCGACGTTTATGATTTATTATTTAAAAAAATTTGTACAGTATAAATCCAAGTAAAAATCAATTTTATATTTCACAAAAAGCTAATGACACGAATATGAATATGGATTTAGTTAACATCTATAAATCAACAGAATTCTGCTTCACAATATTGGACTTTTTAACAAGCTCATAAAATTAGTCTAACTTTACAGGATGTTTTATTGTTGTTAACTACATGAAGTGTGGTTGAGTTCCATAACGTACGCTTTTATGTCATTGCAACTGTACTATCTACCTCCCAGTAAAATGTTGAAAACACAAAACTTGCTAAAATAGAAAATTGAAAAATGCTGGTTGTGGATTCTCTACCCTTGTTTGAAATAATGTGGAAATTAACTTCGTTTAATTATGGTTTAGAATTTAATTTTACCACCTATAGTTTTTCAACTTCTGTTTTACTAAAATCACGATCCATTTACAATAGTGTGTCAAAATTATATGCCGGATGATGTGTAAAATAAACTTTAATTTGTTTAATAGTGTGATCACACCTTTATTTGACAAGTGAATTATATTCATGTAGTTTGATGAAAACACACAGAGTGCTGGAAACACTCATGTAAAAAGGTAGGCTGATGCCATTGTATAATTAATGGATTGATCGACTTACCTAAAGGATGATCGATCCAGATTATTCGAGCTGTTGTCCGTATATGATTATTACATGAAGTAGACATTAGATAACACTGATACGCACTATATTTTAAAGAATAGGAAAAAATGAATCACCTTTAGCCTGTTTGCAGCACATACCTTCATTGCATTATATAGATTAATTAGATCGTTGGGAAACCAAAAGTTTTGTGGGGAGGGAGGGCCCATAATCATATACGGACAACAGCTCGAATAATCTGGATCGATCATCCTTTAGGTAAGTCGATCAATCCATTAATTATTCTTCGCTGTTGTCCCTGTATATGATTATTACATGTAGATGTTTAAAGATATCCTCCGATCTAATTAATTTTGTACCCAATACACAAAGGAAAGCAGATATACACAAGGAATAGAATAATTTTGAGCAAATATTTATTTGCAACAAATTCAAATAATCCTTACAAAGTACACGTAGAACGAATTTCACACAAGGGTCCCTATAAATTTGGATAACTTCCCAATTTTACAACATTACAAAGTTTCGATTTAAAATCTTGTATAGTTTTTAAAATACTGTGCTTTTTGTCATCAGGTAGCGAGAGAGTCATGTCAAGCCTGTTAATCATGAACTCTAAGAATTTAATAGTATGTGTAGGGTAGAGGACACTTTTCTCTTTGTCTATAAAGAAACCTAATATAGTTAACTGTTGAACTAACTGCAACATATAGATATTAGTGATATTACATTATGCAGCCGAGTTCCCTATTATTAAAATGTCATCCAAGTAAGCTACGCAAACTACGCCTTTCTTTCGTAATTCTGTTAAGGCTGGTTTCAATAGTTTTTTTTCAATAGTGAATATGTAGGGGGCAATATTAAGCCCGAAAGGCAAGTAATTAAATTCATAAAGTACCATTAAATTTAAATCTAACTTCCTGCACTTTTTTCTAATTGAAAGCAAAAAATACGCAACTTTCAGATCTACACTTGCACAAAAACTCTTTTGAAAGAAGTTTGAGAGAAACTTTATGATTTTCCATTTTAAAATGAGGAGCTGAAATGTGCGTATTTGATTTCTTTAGATTTAGAACAAATCTGTAATCCCCATTGGGTTTTTGTACCAGAAAAAATGTAGATAAAAATTCCCCCTTTTTATGCGTGGTACGTGATATTGCACCTATTTTTAACAAATGTTTAATATGGTAATTTCATGGTTAAGAAAATTCCAGCATCCAATATGAACTGCAGGGGGCAGCACTGTGTAGGGTGTGAAACAAATGTAATAGAAATTCCTTGGACCCAATTTAACACAGTGTTGTTAGACGTCAGCAACTCCCACATTGCAATGTGTTGAGGTAAGAAAGCTGCATAGTTTGTATAGGTCTTACCTTATTCAAAATCGACGATAGGTCCGTCTTCTCGTTTGCTGTGCCTGAAGGTTCCGCTTCGCCTTCTGAGTGTGTCACTGAGTTCGATACTGCCCAAGTAACACATTTGGTACCTTTATCACGCTTGAAGCTTTATAACTAATATATTATGGCAACTTATATAACTAATTGGTTATATTGAAGCTTTATTTAGCACTAAATTGCTTATAAAACCATTTGGAGGAATAAGATTACTGGTAAAGCGTTTTCACAGCATAAACATAAGGTTGCTTTATTAAAGCATTTTATACAGCTTTTTTTTACTTCATATAAGATTTGGTAAGACCTTTTATACAGATACAACCACATAGATTTGTAAGAAATGCATAAGTTTTTATATTACATTTTTATACAACTCTTTTAAAGTTTAGTCATTTCTCTATAGTGGCTACATAGCATTAAAATTTTACAGCAGTATAGTTATTTAAGTCAAATGCCAACAATGCGAGCCTTAGTACAGATAATTATTAAAGACTATTTAAAGATAGTAGAATTCGTTTATAAATCGTGTATGCAGCTAAAATCTTCTTTTGATGTTATGCAGCTGCAATATTCTAGTTTTACAGAATTCTTTTACAGTCAAATTTTAATAAACAAAATACAAAAAAAGAGGTTATTCTTTAGATTATCACAAATAATTGATCCATGTACCACATAATAACATTCATCATACAAAGTATACTCGTTTCGTCTCCCTGAAACACGACCTCAATTATTGTATAAACAAACAAATAACTTTTTATCAACCGCTATCACTGCTCGACTGCTGCTAACGTTTTTGATCTTCTGTAACAAGTGTAGCAATCTCATTGCTGTAATACACTATTACATATATAGTATTAACACAGCAACGAATGAGTCATTCGGTTCTATAGGTGCTATGTAAGGGTTGTATAAAAGGTGGAAGAGATACAATATGTCAACAAAACAATCATGAATTCAATTATTACATAACATGTGAATTTTTATCAAAAAGTTTGAATTTATTTATTAAGATTTTGCCTTGGTACGCAATGTATGCAAAAGTTCTCTATAAATGTTTATTTGTTATAGTACTCTTTGTAAGTTTATAATTGCTTTATAAGTCAGCTTCTTTGAAAAATATCTCTTATAAAGTAAGTAGCACCCCTATACAGGCAAAGTGATCTTTTAAGATTTATGCCTGATTCTGTGGTGACCTTCTTCGGATTCTTCCAAGGAACCACATTGTTATTTTTTAAAAGTAAATGTGACTGCGCCGCCATTGTTATCAATTCGAGGTGTATTTAACGTTTTGTTACTTAAAAAGGAAACTTTGCTAAATATTTACAGAAATCACTTACGTATTATTTAGAATACATGACTGCATCATTTTAAGACTATTTTATTTAAAAAGATAGATTTCTTTTTGATAATTTTAACGTACCTATGAAATTCAACGAATTTTGGAGACGTCGAATTTCGAAGTAGAATAGCATGTTTCGACAGAAAGCTTTCTTCGCATCACAAGTTAGGTATTCGGTATCAACGGAAGTCAGCAAGTATTAATATGTAGGCAAAAGTCTTCGTTCGATTCCCTAATAATTCGCCATGACAATTTGCATAACTATACCTGCAGCAGACGTAAAGTATACATATGTCAACTAAGAATATAACAGCTATAAAGTTATTACATTGAAGCTGCTACAGACCGCTTTAAAGCAATTTTTTACTCCATAGAAAACTTAACGCAGCCCTTATTAGTAACTTCTTAGAAGTCGTATAGCATGGTTTATAAAAGCTGGTAAAGCAACACAAAAAGGTTGCCATAAGTATTTGTGTACCCTTTACAGAACTTAACGAGGCTATATAAATTGTGCCTATTTTGGGTATATAGATACTCCATTAATACTGGAAGATTGTTAACTCTTAATTATATAGCATTAAGCTTTATAAAAAGGCGATATTGATAGCGTTCCTAAAAAGCAATTTGTGCTACTTGAGTAGGATTCTTTTATTTTTGTTCTGATTGGAGAACCCTGGTAGATTAAATGATGCTCCGATAACTTGTTTTTAAAGGAATTTTTAAACTGACCCAATGCTTTGGGTTGAGGACAAGTCCTCTGTAAGCCAGATGTGCTGGCCTTCATCTCCTTGGAAGCTTTCGACAGAGCCTCATTAGATTTGATGGAGTCTTGGAGACCTTTCTCAAACAGAAGATCGTCTCTCTATAGGACAATCATCTGCGATTTTCCTGTAACTTTCTTTCATATAAGGCTTAACGAGATACCTTATATGCAAAGATAAATCGTGAAAGATGGTACAGAAAATCTGTGCAGTATCTGCTAACTTGTATAATAAGGCTTTAAAATCAACTTGTCTGCGACCTACAATTACATCGGACAAGGAACTACCTAGTGCTGATAATCCAGTCGCCAGGTACTGCTGAACTTTGAGTAAAAACTTGTATTGCTTTAGTCCTGCTCTAGACAGGCAGCGTTCGACTTCGGCTTTTAACTTTGGCGGTGAAAAAGGCTTGGCAGTTTCCTGGTGGTGAATATTTTTTCCAAAGTTCTTCCTGAACATCTTTTAACGACTCCATTGGTTAAAAAGTTCGCCCATCGAATAGAAACCTCATTATGGAGATCTTCACCCTTGTCTTTTTCTTTCGATGGATTCTCCCCCAAGGTAACTCTTTATCGCTGGTTTCCGGATCGTCTTTTTTTTTGTTCCTCTATCTCATCTTTAGACAACGTTAAAGTATTTTAATTTGTAAAAATAAAAAACATCTTGTAAGTAACAAAAAATAGTAGTTTTCGTACTTTAAGTACGTAAAAATAGTACTTAAAAACATTTAATTCTACCCATAACCACGTAAGCAAAAACAATCCATTTAAATTGTACCATCTGTGTCTGGAAAACATTCGATAAGACATGAGTCTTTATCGAAACATTTTACTTTGTCTTTTTGCAAGTAGCAAGATATAATTTCAATTACTACTTATGTAAATCTCAAAATGACGCGATAAAAAAGCAGTAAGATAAAATCAATTACGGCTTAAGTATAACAAAAGAGTATAACATTGAAGTAAAAGATGACACAGTAAAATCTGTGAAAGTACCCTATACAATTCCAATAAATTTAAGAAAACCAGTTAAAGATGAACTTGGATCGTTTATGCAAGTTAGATATCATCGAAAAGTATGATAAGCCTACTTCATGGGCTAGTAAATTAGTTATAGTACAAAAACCAAATGGTACTCTCAGGCTATGTTTAGATCCAAAAGATTTAAACAATAATTTAAAAAATGAACATTTCCCAATTCCAACTTTGGAAGATCTAAAATTTTATCTGTACTTGATCTGTTTTTGGCAAATTAAGTTAAACAGTGAGAGCATTCAATATTGTGTATTTGCAACTATTTTTGGTTGCTATGCTTTTAAGAGACTTCCTTTTGATCATAAAATATTTGCAAAAATTTTTCAAAAGTTTAATACTAAGCTTTTGTTGATATCGAAGGTGTATTTGTAAATATTGATGATTTATTGATTTATGCAGATTCTCCTGAAAAGCATGATCAAATTTTAGAAAAGGTTCTAAATCGTGCAAGAGAACTGAATATTAAATTTAATGTTAATAAATTTCAATATAAGACGGAAAAAGTTAAGTATTTAGATCATGTTTTTCAGAATGGATCTGTTAAAGTTAATCCTGACAGAATTAATACTATATTAGAGTATGATGTTCCGAAAAATAGAAAAGAATTGCAAAGATTGTTAGGGATGATTAACTACCTAAGAGATCTTGTGCCTAATTTATCTAACTTATCAGCTCCATTACGAGCACTGCTTAAAAAAGATATTGAATAAAACTGGTTAGATAATATTCACACAAAATGCCTAAATGAGATTAAAGATTGCATTTTCAATGCTCCTGTTTTGCAAAATTTTGATAATAACAAAGAGATAGTCATACAAACTGATAGTAGTAAGGATGGGATCGGTTGCGTTTTATTACAAAATAATAAACCCGTAGCATTTGCTTCAAAGAGTTTATCTGATGCAGAGCTTAATTACGCGCAAATAGATAAGGAATTTCTAGCGATCCTTTTTGCCTGTAAACGATTCCATCTACGGAAAGAAAATAACTGTTCAAAGTGATCACAAGCCTATTGTGGCAATTATGCAAAAAGAAATTAATAAAGTTCATTCAAATAGACTACAGAGAATAAGAATTAAATTATCTATTTACGATATTGAAGTCAAGTAAGTACCTAGTAAAAATTTATACATTGCTGATGCAATTAGTCAGGCTTGCTCGAAAGCTGATAAAAGTCAGGTTGATACTGATCTAAATGATATTGTTCATACTGTGAATATTAGCGATAATCTAAAGATGAGACTTAGATCTGAAACTTCGAAAGATGATTTAAGAAAAGAATTATTTTAAGCAAATTAATTAATTATTGTAAACATGGGTGATCAAATTCTAAGACTAAAATTGATAAAGATATACAATATTATTATAATAAACGTCATGACATTTATATTGAAGATGATTTGATCTTTTTAAATGATAATAACTAACGATACTAACAAATAATACTAACGAAAGTGCATGAATCGCACCTAGGAATTAGAAAGACACTGGAAGGTGCTAAATCATTATTTTATTGGCCTTGTATGGGTCAGGAAGTTTAGGACTTAATTGCAAATTGTGGTGTTTGCCTAAAATAAAGCTCACGTAATGCCAAAGAACCAATGTTATCACATGATATACCGAAGCTACCCTTTGAAATGGTAAGCTGCGATGTATTAGAATATGCAAACAAAAATTACTTAGTTGTAGTCGATTATTTTTCTAAATGGGTGGAGGTAAAACCACTTAAAACTAAAGATTCAGTTGAAATTGTAAAGGTTTTAAAAGAAATATTTGCTGTTCATGGCATTCCAGTAAGGTTAATTGCAGACAATGTGCCGTTCGGATCCAAATACTTTTATGATTTTGCCTCGAATTGGAGTTTCAAAATTATTACGTCAAGTCCGTACTACCCAAAATCTAACGGGTTGAATGAAAGATATGTTGGTATCTGTAAAAAACTCATCAAGAAGTCTAATTAAGAAGATACTGGGATAGATCTGGAACTAATGCTGCTGGAATACAGGAACACGCCAGTTCTAAATTCTAAATACTCACCTGCTCAACTGCTAATGTCTCGGAGAACTCGAACTAAGTTAACAATTTCAAATAATCTGTTAAGACCTTATGTCGTCCGTAATTTTCATTATTCTTTAATAAAGAAAAAAGATGAAATGAAATCACATTATGATAAAAACTCTAAAATTAGAAATTACAAATTGCAGAAGCAGGATAAATTAAGATACAGACAGAATGGTGTTTGGCGACTTGTTACATTTATTAAGCAAGCTCATACACCAAGATCAGTAATTATTCAAGATGATGATAGTGGCAAGTTTAAAATGCGTAATATGACTGATATAAATACTAATCTTAGATATGTAAGAAAGAATAGCATTACATGTAATACTGAAGATACTTATCTAGATGAGAATTTAGATTCTGATATTTATGTTAGTAGATATAGTCGTAAGATTAAACCTGCACAAAAATTAAATTAGATATTAATTTTATTTTCTTAGCAATGTAGAGCAATCTAATTAGTTATTAAATTATACATAAATTTTGTAAATAAATCAGTTTCTTATTAATTTTGAGAAAGGAGATGTTGTGTAAAATAAACTTTAATTTGTTTAATAGTGTGATCACACCTTTATTTGACAAGTGAATTATACAGGGTTTCTATAAAAGATTGTCCGGTCTAGTGGTTTATGAATTGTGCCTCCTGCTCTCTATAGTGGATAGAAATAAATTAATGCTGATGCAACCAATTAAACAGTTTTAATAAAAGATTAAGGTACTTCATAAACTGGATAAAGTAACGAGAAAAAAAATTAAATAGAAACAATAACTACAAAAACTGTTCAAAATGTTCACCATTATTCTCTAAACACAACATAACTAATGATAATGATAATGTCACAGTTGACAGACAAATAATTTGACTAATTTTTTTATGTAGAGAGCGGCAAAACGAATATTTCCAATACACACTTTGACGACAGTCTTTTATAGAAACGCTGTATTTATGTAGTTTGATGAAAACACACAGAGTGCTGGAAACATTCATGTAAAAAGGTTGGCTGATGCCATTGTATAATATATGTATAAATGCTACAAAGAAGTTGTTTTTATTCTCATAAGAAGATCACAACACCGGATGACAATGATCATACGAGCCCCGTCTCATTGAAGTTCGCACACTTTGTTTTTGTTATTTAAAGGATGCCCCGCATTTTTTCTGATAAATGTAGTAGCTGTTTCTTGTTATTAGAGTGAAGTACTGTCTTTGCACTGATTCCATGTTAAGTTTCATAAAATTATATCGAATGGTTTCCTCACGCCATCCCTTCAATTCCGAACAGTCTGCGGACGAAAAGAGGCGGTAAGAGGGATCCCTGCCTTAGTAAAATTTTAAAAAGCGTGGAGTGCGTTCAGAAGCAATACTTTATTTTAACAATAAGGAACAGTTACTTTAAAGACCAAAGGAAATTTTGGAAAAAAATTGTGGGCTGTGCTTTGTTTTAAAATATAAAAGATAAATACACAATGAAATATAACAATAAAGCAACATAACTTGTAATATAGGAGGTCAGTTCTTTACAGAGCAACAAGAAATAGCTACTTCGAAAAACCAAGAAAATCCAGAGTGAAAATTGCAGGGCGCCGTTTAACAGAAATAGAAGTGTGCGAACTTCACTGAGACGGGGCTCCTATTGTAATGAACGGGAAAAACCCTATAGACCGTCCACGGAATATAACCTTGAGAAAGTTCTAGGCTCATCTACAGCCTACTAGAGGCGGCAACACACAACAAATGCACCCGTGAGAATACTCCAGTAAGTTGTGGAACCTTTTACAGGGGATATATAAACGTCACTGCGCAAGATAGGACAGTTCGGCAGTTAACTAAATACGCGCAACTTGTAATAGTCAATATAGTAAATGTTCGAAATAAATACTGTAATTAAATAGATAAATAGCTTGTAAATATACTTTATTTACACCTTCTATGTAAATGCCACTTTACAGGCCTTTATGTAACTAAATAAATGGGTAATTACACTACAGGCCACAGCCCTGTAGAACTTTACGGGCTCCTAATAGAGAACTGTAAAATTTTACAATGCTCATCAACAAAAAGCTATAGCCTTGATTGTCAATAGGATATATTCTTTTGATAGCTAACCTATCAAACAGAAGACACAAATTACATATCTATACCATATTTTGGCAAAATATCAGAGAAAATTGCACATATACTAAGAAAAACCAGCAATTATAAAATAACATTTAAAACCAACACTAACACTTTTTCATTTTTATTTAATGCTAAAGACAGAACACATGATATCATGAAATCAGACATTTACCGTTTAAATTGTTCATTTTGTAGTTCGGTATATATTGGGCAAACACTTCGGGATTTTGACATAAGATATAAAGAACACGTACGTCATTACAAAAATAAACATCTTGAAAAAAGCTAATTATGCCAAACACCTTTTAGAACAAAATCACACAATGACTCCTCAAAATAATATTAAATTCCTACATTTTTGTAATAACAAACACAAATTAGACATTTTAGAAGCCTTTGAGATATACAAACACAAACTCAGGGTACCTTTAATGAATGAACAACTTGAGCTCAGTAATTCTCCGTTACTGGAAGTATTAGATATTTAATTCTGATTATTATTATTATTTTATCTAGTTACCTATTTTTGTATCTACCTTAGCGACGTGTTTGTTTATATTTATATTACCTTTGATAATGACAGCATAGCTGTCGAAACAATATTGTCAGGTTATATTTTAATAAAACTGTGAAACTTTTACTAATCTTTATTTATTTCATGATTATGGAGTTCCACAAAGTAAGGCTAGAAACAATAAAAAAAAATGCTATATATCGTCGTCAACATCACGAAAAGGCGCGATTCAGTTCTATTAATTTTACAAAACGGCGTTTTAAAATTAAATCATGAATCCAGTTATTATTATTACAAATTATTATAAACTTTTTGTATATGGAGCATTCTTTGTAAAATATGACACCCCCTGTGCCCGAAAATTGAAGCAACCAGAAAAGTTGTACGCGGGTTCATTTTAAAGCTATAGATGTATACTTTTGTTTAAACCATAGCGTTTTCAAAAAACGAATATAACGCTTCCAATATGGCGGCTTGAAGTGGAAAAAGTGAATAGGAAATTTATTATTTACCAGATTATGTCTTTCATATAGGGTAAAATTCATGGAGTAAAATGGTTGCTGGCTCTTTCGAAAGCCATGATTGGGTTTTTCATTCAACCCATTGTACGGATTCAAAATAAGTGTTTAGGGTTAATCTTCTAGGTTTTCGTGTGCTTAATTGGTTGGAAAGGAGTATCTCAGAGTCATTTGAATATATTCTTCTACAAACCGATTATGCTTCAGCATTTCGTCCTCTAGCAGGTTTAAAAATAGGTATTGGGGTGAATTTTTTAGGATTTAGTGCATGTAATGCCATTCGTTAGTATGGAGGGAATATTTGCCATTATAATGCTATTCGTTAGTATGGAGAAAATATTTCAGAGCTATTAAAATGTATTGGAAAATACCCGTACAAATCTTGTCGTTTGACAGAATTCATATTCACTAGGGCGGAGTATAAAACTTTTTTTTCGAAATTGCGTACACTGGGTTTGGGAATACTTGCCTTTTTAGGTTAAAATAAACCCACAAAAAAATCAGTTCTGTACGATGATATTTTCAGATTCCTTTTTGAAGGTGAAATTTCGAAATTTTAATTAAAAAACCCACTTTTTTAGTTTTTTTAAACCACTTAAGACGGTAAAGCGCCTTTACCAGAAATAGTTATCTTTATACCTCAATATTCGTACAAAAAATACAGTTCTCTCCAGCAACATCTTCAGATTCCTATAAAAACTATTATTTTTTGATTTTTAAAGGTTTTTTTATAGTAAATAATATTTGACTAATAGTTATTTTTTTGGTGTTATTAGAAATAGCTAAAATAACAGTGTCAATACTTAAATATTCAGACTCCAACCTCAAGGTTGTGGTGACAGGTCAGATCAGGTCACAAAAGGTTAGCGAAATGTGGCAAGGTAAGCACGAAAGTGGAAGCGTGCTTTTGCTTAGTGTGGGCTGCAATATTATTTTTAGTGGCAGTAATATGCTTTGATGAGTTGGATGTGTTTTCAATTATGAAAGACAGGACACTTACTATTTACACTAAATAAATTACTGAAGGACATATAGTTATTGTTGCAGAGCCAAGTTGTATTTTCCTAGGGTACATGATACCGTCCGGAAGCACCAGTGAGATTAAGCCTTTTTAATTTCCTTCAAAATTCTTTGAGTGAAAATTTAAAAAAACTTGCTGCTGTGAGCTGTGACGGCACTGTAGTTAACACAGGCCTCAAGAATGGTGTTATAAAACAGTTTTAGAAATGACCTTGAAAAAATCGGTTTATTGTTTTATATGCCTGTGGCATACCAATGCACTGCCTCTTGGACATCTAATACAACAGGTAGATGGAAAAACCAATAATCGATAGGGTTTTAACTGTTCTATAGGAAAGAAACTTAGTAAATGCGAGAAGATGCCTGTTGTGCTATTTCAAAAAAAATGAGAGCTAATGTTACCGATCAAAAGTACGAAATTTGCCTGGCAATAGGACAAGGCAACGTTTCCCCACAACTGGCATCTAAACAACCTGAAAAAATGTCACATGCAAGATGGTTAACAACAGCCAATAGAATACTAAAAATTGTAGGTTGCTACAGAAGAACCGTCGTATGAATTAAAATTATTATTAACGGAGCACGTAATTAAAGTGTATGCTACCACCTGTTTTTTTAATAAGTACATGTTTTGACATCCCAGAAATGTTTTGATCAGAATGCTTGGTGATAACAGAAAACAAATCCAAGAATTCGTCTTGTATTGAATGTGTGAATGTCAAGTTTGCGATTTTAAAGTGGCAGAAGTAAATTTTTAAGCTACCGATTACATCGAGCTAATTAATTGGCAATCTGTTAACGTAACAGAACACCACCATTAACCAAAAGTATCACCGAAACAGATCTTACAGAAATGTTTACAAATATTTCTGATAACAACGAAAGTTTAAGGTTTTCATGCCACACTCAGGCTATAGTGTAACCGATGCGTCTTTGTCAGTACGTGGTAACAATACCAGGGCCGGATTAATTCGGGTAAAAATTTATTTCAGAAAAGCAATATCAAATATGGAGACAAAAATGGTTGGATACCAAATATGACAACAAAAGATTTAATCGAGTAAGTCTTTAAACATATGGGATGGTTGGGGGGGGGGGGCGGATCCGACTTGCAGCACCTCCTCGTTGTAGATTTTGGGTTGTTTTCCTTTTATTTAAAAAACAACAAGCAGAGCTGCATCGAAAAATTACCATTTTTAATCTGTGTTTTACAGTTGTGTTTGGTTAATCAAAAGGCAACCATTCCACACCCAGGCCAACTAAAATTTGGAATTCAAATATTTACCTATATATGTATTGCTCCGCCCTAACATTGACGTTGTAGCGAAAATCTGCACCTCCTACTCTTACAAATATTTACTGAGAGGTGTTTTTCTCTGGCCGATCCTTCGATATACGAGTATATAGCACCCTCAAGATATTCTGTTCATAAGGTACAGAGATATTTTGTTCACTCCAGCGAATCGCATTAAGAGCACATAAATGTGGCTAAATCCTCCTCAACTACTATTGTCAACCTTCTTAGGAAGTAAATTGTTGAAAGGACATTGGTTTTTTAAAGAATACATATTAATGACTCTGAAATATTTCCTTCCTACTAACAAGTAGCATATGTGTATGAAATCCTAGAAAATTTACCTCAAATCCTATTTTCACCCTTATAAGGGAGAATAAAAAATTCAATCATGAGCACCCTTGAAAACCCTCAGAAATTATTTTACTCCATGAATTTTATCTGATATGTAGTAGGTAACACTAAATATCCTAGATATTCACTTTTTCCACTTCAAGCCGCTATATTGCAAACGCTATATTGGTTTTCTGAAAAGACCATGGTTTAAATGAAAGCATAGACCCATAGCCTCAAAATGAGCCCACATACAGCTTTTTTGGTTGCTTCAATTTTTGGACAAAGGGGATGTCAGATTTGACAGAGACTGCTCCATATATACTTTTAGATGTTGCTTAATTTAATGCAAAATTGAGATACGCCACTTGGTGAAATTGTCAAGCTGACCACCATCTCGTTCATGTTCACGACTTATATCAATTTTCGATTTTTTTGACTTACGTCTCTTCATGATATTCTTTTAGACTCTTCTTCATGGCGACCTCTCTAAGTTTTTGAAGAACAGGATTTCAATTGCTGTTGCTCGCGACTCTCTTTTTCAAAATGTTCATGAAGGCGCCGATCATGGGTAGTGGTGCCGTGTAGTAATTTATGGTCTTTATCATCACATCTCAGATACAATTGGGTTTGTTAAAAAACTAACCGATAGATGGCGACTTATTAGTTTCTCCCAAATTCCAGTTTAATTTTTTAGTAATGTTTTTAATGTAAGTAACGTTGTAAATATTTTTCATCTATCAATATCTCATTCAATTTCCCAGTTTAGTTACAGTACTCACATCAAAATAGAGCACTAGCAGTCTATATGTTATTGTTTGTTGCGAACCTGTTGTTATTAAATTTATCCATACCGTGCTTGATTATTTATTAACAAGCATTTGTTTTGAATTTCGCTGCATAACGTAAATTTCCAACAAACATTTATTGAGCGTTTTGATGGTAATTTAGTAGTTATGTGCAAGAGCAGTTTTATACAAATTTTAAAACATGCTACTATTCTAAGACCTGCTACTTATCACAAATATCGTTAAAGCACCTCATTGATTTGAAGTAATGTTTCATTACATCCCCAAAGTGTTATTTCTAATATTTAGCTACCTTTCCGAAAAAATTAGTGGAATTAAAGTATTAATTAAACAGATAAACCGGTATTTTGTTGAAAATCTCCAAAAGGGAACGGTAAAATAACATCACTGATAGAGGTGCTCAATACAATGATCGTAAAAGGAAAATAAAAGTCGGATTAATTCAGCTTTGAGAAAGGTTTCAGCCTTCTTTTTCCTGAGAAAGCTGAATCCAATTTAGCTCTTCGTTACAATTATTACGATTTGGACCTTACGACTGATGAAAAACGCACCGTATTTTTTATTACTAATTAAAATGACTATTATTATTTTTTAATTTTATCATTGAAGTATTTTTAGTACTTCATTAATTTCATCCCTCTTCAATTTTCACATAGTTTAGGAAGAACATTTAAGCAAAAGAAAGTCCGCTTTTTACGTGTAAATTATCTAGATGCATAATATTAAACTATCTTGGAGACCCATTTTATATGTATACGTTGTAAAATGTAAATTGTAGGCAGGTCAATTTATAAGCTATTTCCATATAAATGAGGGTTCGTCTCCACTGTCTCTAAAATGGTCATTCATTTACCACAAATTACATCTCCGAGACTTTGCATAAATTTTCTTTGTCTGGCTTATATTTGCCACTGTTTGTGCAAACAGGAAACCCACCCAATTTGCCCTCCACAATATTTATAGCAGATAACTTAAATCCTTTTGATACCGAAGTGCTCACAGTACGATTTAACACAAGCCTACGGTTAATACTGTTGCAATATAATGCGTTGTAAATTTTGAATTAAACGTCAAACTTACAGAATAATTACGTAGGAAGATTATGTGATTTAATATACAAAAGTTTCCTAGACACGTTAAACTTACCTAATAAGAAGAACCGAATGGCACTGCTTGTTAGAAAGTTATATAAATGTTTCCAATTTACAATAAAGTATTTTACACTATGTTACCTGGTTCTAATAGACTAGGCTAATTCTAGATGGAATAATATTTAGGAATTAACGTGAAATTTGTAAATGTTACTTATTAACGAATATATGTACCTTCAAGGAAATGTGTAGTTGTATACCAATATTTCCTTGTTAGCTAGCCATAAATAAAATTAGAACATGTTTTTATCGCATCGTATTTGCATCTTCAACTACACCAGTGTAAAGTTAGCCTGCAAAGTTGCCCGGTAGAATTTCCGGAAATACCCGAACATCTATAGACGTACATATAAAATATTTTCATTGGAATCAGAAGGATATCTTTCATAAACTTCTGCAATTAGGATACAAATCAAGTGGTATTATTCGCATTTCCTTAGCATGGGGCCAGGGGCGCGCCAACTATGTGGCGAATGTAGGCAAAAGCCACGGGCGGCAAAATCTAAGGGTGGCAATTAGGCTAAATAAACAAACCGTACTAATTCTCTTCTTTCTAATGCCGCGCGTCGGCTCCAATTCATGTTTAATGCGTGATTCTCTTTCGGTACTCTTTTGCTATTAGCGATAGCGGCTAGCTGAAAAAGTCCGAGAATCACAGGTGGCTTAGCGGTAACGGTCGGTAAGTATCAAAAACGAAGAGAGTAAATATAGAGAAATGTTTTTATTGTTTTTATTGCTTTTCGTCTGTCGGAAGCCGCAAAAAATTAAAATTAATATAAATATGTCTGGATTTTGTAAAATGGGTCATTTGTAAGATTTTTAACGGAAAAAGGACCCCATCAAATTACGAATTGGATCTATCCAGTAAACTCACAAGGCCGCAAGTTTTCTGCCAGATGTTTTTTCGTAACCTCACCAATGGAGAAAAAGTTAAAAGGGAGTGGCTGATTTACTCAACAACAAGAGATGCGGTTTACTGTTTCTGTTGCAAACTTTTTGGTAAGTCATAATAAACTATAAAATATAATTAAATATATTTATAGTAATATGGAACTCAAAGTGAGAAAGTTTATTGAAAGATTTTTGGTAAGTCTTTGACCAACTTGTCTAATAAGGAAGGGTGTTCTGATTGGAAACATTTATCACTAGTGCTAAACAGACACGAAAAGAGTGACTCCCATAAAAAAAACATTGGATCTTGGTTCAACTTATCAAATATGTTATCTAAAGGAGTTACTATGAATGAAAGTCAATTACGTGCATTGCATGTAAAAAAATACTGGTATCGTGTCATTGAAAGAATAATTTCAGCAATGCAGTTTCTATGTCGTCAATGTTTAGCTATACGTGGTAGATCTAACAAATTAGATGAAAACAAGAACGAAAACTTCTTAAAATTAATAGAAACGTTCACCAAATTTGATTCTGTAATGGAGCAACATGTTCGACGCACACATAAAAGTCAAAGCAGCGGCAGCGATATGACAAACTATTTAGGCGATAAAATTCAAAATGAATTGATAAATTTAATCTGCTCAAAAGTAAGAACTACTATTTTAGATCTAGTAAGAAAACAAATATTACTCTATAATCCTCGACTGTACACCAGATGTGAGTCATACGGAACAATTAAGTGTAGTTCTGAGGTTTGTTTTATTAAGGAGGATACAGCGAAATGTAGAAATGTAGAGAATGACGTGAAATTTAAACCTCGAGTTCTTTGACACTTATTCTATTCGGTAACTTTTTTTTATAATCTTCTTGTGTACCGTTACCGAGAAAAATGGAAAATAAAATCCAGAATTTAACATGGGCTCTTATGGAGACCATCTAACCTTTAGCAGTTTTAACGAAAAATTATGATGAAGAAATGTAGGGAATCTGATAAAAAACTAAAATGACATACTCTCATATTCGAAGAACAATGCTGCCCAATATTTTTGAAATCTTGTGTCTAGTTAATGCACAATAATAATTTAAAGTAAACAAAACAAGAATTTTTCACGACATATGTGGAAAGATAGCAGAGATGTGACAACACCTCAGCGCGCGAATTCAAATGACAGAACAGAAAGATGACATAGTATAATGACTGTTATAATAATCTATATTTTATTGTATTAACTAATAATCATATATTTTATTAATCAAATTATGTTGAACAATTCAGTATTCTGCGTTAATAATATCAGAATACAAATGTTAATTCGACGGAAATATTGCAAAATGTAAAATTACCTTTTGCAATGTGATGAATACAATTTATCATCACAATCAGAATATCCACGAAATCAGTAATACAAACACACTAATTTTAAAAATATATGTATTAAACCTCAACAACTTTTTATATATTTCTTGTATCTGCTTAGCAGATTGTAATCTTTAGACTATACAAAAGTTAAAAAATAGAATATTCCCATCTGTAATTGCATACAAAATTACAAAACATTCAACATGTTTCCACTTATATTTTGGGATTGACATTTGGAGGTAAGGGTGTCAACTCAATCGAAAGCTGAAACCTAACACTGCTACCAACAAAATCGATTGATTTCTTTGAGGTGTTGCCACGATTCTTAACCTATTTACATTGATATTTACACTTTCAACGATTAAACAAATGCACTCCAATCGACTTAAATTATTTTAATATATACAAATAATTAATAAATGCATTATAAGCATTCATAATAAAATGATTTTGTTCAGTTTTAAGAATGTTAATTTATTTTTTTATCGATTGGTATTTCTTGTTAAGAGCCTATGTAAAAGCATAGGAGATATCCCCTTGCCCTTCACCCCGCAAAGATCCGCTGTAACCTCCTTAAACGAGTTGACGAAAAAGACTGAAATACGTGAACATTTCATTTTATTTTGCCCTATAGTTGATTCTACTGGTGCTGGCTTGTATAACTATGTGACAGATTTATTAATAGAATTAAATTTAAGTATATATGATTTGCGAGGACAAGGATATGATAATGGATCAAACATGCGTGGAATACACAGTGGATTACAAACACGAATCTTAAATATAAACCCGCGAGCATTTTTTGTTCCTTGTTCGGTGCACTCATTAAATTTAGTTATTAACGATGCTGCTAAAATTTCTTTTGAGGTTTCCGGATTCTTTGACATTGTTCAAGAGATATACGTGTTTTTTCCGCGTCAACCAAAATATGGTGAATTTTGAAAACGTGCCTTAGAGATTTAACTTTAAAACCACTATCTGATACACGCTGGTCCAGTAGAATAGACGCTATAAAACCTTTGAGATATCAAATTGGTGAGGTTTATGATGCTCTTTTAAAAGTAATGGATGCATCCGCATCTTCAAAAGAATTTAGTACATCACACCTAGCTCGATCGCTCGCAACAAAAATCAAAAACTATAATTTTTTATGCTCTGTAGTAATCTGGTACAATATTTTATTTAAAATCAATTCTCTAAGTAAATTAATGCAGAATCAAAGTATAAATATAAAAGCTTGTTTAGACTGTCTAAACAAAATAAAAACATTTTTTTAGACTTAAGAGATGATAAGGGATTTAGCAAACTTCTTGTAGATGCCAGGGAGCTGGCCGAAGAATTAGAAATTGAACCAAATTTTTTATCTTCACAAACAGTTCGGCAAAGAAAAAAGAAACGACAGTTTGATTATGAAAGTACTGACGAACCAATAACAGACCCGAAAATGAATTACAAAGTAAAAGTATTCTTCTCTATACTAGATACGACCTTATCATCTCTTAATGAAAGATTCAAGGGGTTGGAGTAATTTAATAACATGTTTGGATTTATTTATCAAATGTTCAGCTTGAATGAAGAAGAATTAATAAAC
This sequence comes from Agrypnus murinus, assembly GCA_929113105.1. NCBI lineage: Eukaryota > Metazoa > Arthropoda > Insecta > Coleoptera > Elateridae > Agrypnus > Agrypnus murinus. The sequence continues at coordinate 119,587,083 of OV816026.1, forward strand.
TTGTGTGAAAATTTATCATTTCATTTGAAAGATGAAGCACGTAAAGAGTCAGATATTGATGCAAATGACTTATTTGATGAAATTATTTGTTTAAAATGCCAGTTACCAGAGCAAAATGTTAGATCCTCAGTTAATTCTTCAACGCATTTTAGAGAACAATTTAATTTCAACATTTCCAAATACTGCAGTGGCAATACGAATTTTTTTAACGCTACCAGTATCTGTAGCATCGGGAGAAAGGTCTTTTTCAAAATTAAAATTAATAAAAACTTTTTTACGATCAACTATGGCACAAGAGAGACTCAGTAATTTGGCAATTATGTCCATAGAAAGTAACCTTATGGATTGTATTCCTTTAGACGAGTTGATTAAAGATTTTGCCGAAAAAAGGCAAGAAAAGAGTGCTTCCAATAAGTAATTTTGTTCTTTTTTTCTGTTATGTAACATTTTTATTGTTTTGTCAGTTTTGTTATTGCTTTGCTTTTTTTACATTCTTCGATAATCCTTATATCTAAGACTTGTCAAGATCTTCTAAATGTTATGGAGATGAGTAGTCAGGTATCATGCTGATTAAAATCAGTACACTTTTTTTTTATTTGAGCCTTAGCAAATACTCCTTTCCTTTATTTGCAAACATCAAATGGTAATGATGATTTAAAATTATAGATTATACATTATACGGTATATAATTAACACATATTTCATTTCAAAATTAGATAAGTAATAGCGATTATTGCAATTTTGTGTGTACCCCCTTATCTGATGTATCAGTATCAAATTTAAATATAGGTATTAGCACGTATTTTAATTTTATTTATGTGTACCCACCCATGTATAAATTTTTACTAAAAAAGAGGTAAGGGGTGTAAAATTATATTTTGCACACAGGCGGCCACATGGCTTGGCGCGCCCCTGCAAGGGGTTAAGGGGGGGGTAAATTCAAAATTAGTGTTTGGGGATGAAGTCGCTCAGGAATCAGAGTGATATCTTCTATAAAGTGCTGCAATTATATGATAAATTAAATGGTATACATCACATGGGACTAAGGGGTGTAAAAGCTACCCCTTACTTTTAAAAGCGGTATTTGGGAATTAATTTGGTCAGGAATCAGAATGATATCTTCCATAAAGTTCTGCAATTAGGTAACAAATCAAATGGTATGCATCGCATTTCCTTAGCATGGGGCTCAGGGGGTAAAAGCTACCCCTAAATTTTGAAATTGATATTTGAGATCGAATTCGGCTGGAAATAGGAATATTTTCCATAAAATGTTTCATCATGTAATTTGTTTCCAAATCGAATGATAATAATGAATAACGACAAAACAACCCGAACTCATAGAATCGATTTTTAATATGAAGCCGGACAGCAATCAGAATATTATTTTTTCATGAACGCAAACAACATCCGTACATGGAAAAAAGATTGCAAGAGAAAAATTGATCCGCTTGGGAACAGTACAAGTAACAGTGGAAACAGTGTATTTTTAATATAGAAAAACGACGTGTTTTAAAATTTTTCAATAAATTTACCCATAAAAAATATGAATCTTATGCGTTATTTTATACTCACACTGTATATGATATCCTACTATTGTATGTTTGCAATTTTGCATTTGTAGTCACCAAATAATATAGTTGAATAACATTGATGGCAGCAATTAAATAGAAAAAAATCAGTATGTAAGTCTTCGAGCGTATTAATAAAATAGAAGAGTTCCTTTAAAATAAAAAGAAGATTTGTGTAAAATACTAGTTCTTCTTCATATAATGTTAAATACCTACAAATAAAAGTATTTTCTTACTCGTAGTTGGTATTTTCAACATAATAAGTTGGCAATTTTAAGGTTAGTCCCCCAACCAAAAAAAGTTCTAGGTTCGTCTCTGTTAACAGTACAGAAATTAATAACTTCGATGTAGTAAAATTGATGTTTACTAATTTTTGTCTAAATGGATAAATAAGGAGGACTTGACTGATGCTACATACAATATAAACACCACTATAAACACCTAAAGATGCGCTACGGTCTGCAAAACGGAATTAATTTCTTTAAAACTAAAATTTGAAAATCTAATTAGGAACATTATTTTTGTTTATTGTTTCCAGCCTTATTTTGTGGAACTCCATAATCATGAAATAAATAAAGATTATTAAAAGTTTCACAGTTTTATTAAAATATACCTGACAATATTGTTTCGACAGCTATGCTGTCATTATCAAAGGTAATATAATTATAAACAAACACGTCGCTAAGGTAGATACAAAATAGGTAACTAGATAAAATAATAAAAATTAAAAATAAAAATCATAATTAAACATCTAATACTTACAGTAACGGAGAATTACTGAGCTCAAGTTGTTCATTCATTAAAGGTACCCTGAGTTTGTGTTTGTATATCTCAAAGGCTTCTAAAATGTCTAATTTGCGTTTGTTATTACAAAAATGTAGGAATTTAATATTATTTTGAGGAGTCATTGTGTGATTTTGTTCTAAAAGGTGTTTGGCGTAATTCGATTTTTCAACGTACGTGTTCTTTATATCTTATGTCAAAATTTCGAAGTGTTTGTCCAATATATACCGAACTACAAAAATAACAATTTAAACGGTAAATGCCCGATTTCATGATATCATGTGTTCTGTCTTTAGCATTAAATAAAAATGAAAAAGTGTTAGTGTTGGTTTTAAATGTTATTTTATAATTGTTGGTTTTTCTTAGTATATGTGCAATTTTTCTGATATTTTGCCAAAATATGGTATAGATATGTAATTTGTGTCTTCTGTTTGATTGTCAATGGGATATATTCTTTTGATAGCTAACCTATAATCTTTTTGTGTAATTAAAGTGTCAATCATGTTCGGATTATAATGATTTGCATGTGCTAGTTGTTTAATGGTTGATATCTCTTTGCTAAAATCTGATTTTGTTAGTGGAATAGTTAAAGCTCATGAATCTTGTCACCACAATGCACATAAAATAGCAGCATACAGATCATTAGTACACAGAGCTTTAACTATTCCACTAACAAAATCAGATTTTAGCAAAGAGATATCAACCATTAAACAACTAGCACATGCAAATCATTATAATCCGAACATGATTGACACTTTAATTAAACAAAAAGATTATAGGTTAGCTATCAAAAGAATATATCCCATTCACAATCAAACAGAAGACACAAATTACATATCTATACCATATTTTGGCAAAATATCAGAAAAAATTGCACATATACTAAGAAAAACCAACAATTATAAAATAACATTTAAAACCAACACTAACACTTTTTCATTTTTATTTAATGCTAAAGACAGAACACATGATATCATGAAATCGGGCATTTACTGTTTAAATTGTTCTTTTTGTAGTTCGGTATATATTGGACAAACACTTCGAAATTTTGACATAAGATATAAAGAACACGTACGTCATTACAAAAATAAACATCCTGAAAAATCGAATTACGCCAAACACCTTTTAGAACAAAATCACACAATGACTCCTCAAAATAATATTAAATTCCTACATTTTTGTAATAACAAACGCAAATTAGACATTTTAGAAGCCTTTGAGATATACAAACACAAACTCAGGGTACCTTTAATGAATGAACAACTTGAGCTCAGTAATTCTCCGTTACTGGAAGTATTAGATGTTTAATTATGATTTTTATTTTTAATTTTTATTATTATTATTATTTTATCTAGTTACCTATTTTGTATCTACCTTAGCGACGTGTTTGTTTATAATTATATTACCTTTGATAATGACAGCATAGCTGTCGAAACAATATTGTCAGGTATATTTTAATAAAACTGTGAAACTTTTAATAATCTTTATTTATTTCAGGAACATTATTTGATCGCATCGCAGTTCTCTGCTCACAGTGTTGTCAGACATGCGTAAACTTTCAAAATATTTTAAGTTTAACTTAAATTTTTAATTTTTAAATGCCAAGGAATAATTTAAGGTAGTTGAAATCAAAAAGGGGAATATAAAACTACTAAATATCTTTAAAAATATTAATTGTTCTTGATGGTTATAAGAAAAAGAAAAGTATTACTATATTAAAATATTGAAAATATATATTCGTTTTAAGAAATTAATCAGGACTAATAAAGAGTGAAATAGTTTATTCAAAAATTAACCGTCTCTTAAGTAGAGAAAAACAACATTCACTTCGTTAATTTATTAAATAATAGTTAAAAGATTAGGAAAACTAAATTACTTTTAAATGTCCCGCGAATATTACCACCCAACGCTTCCTGGTGCAGAAAGCGTTCAACTAAAAATTTTCTAAAGATTTTCGTGCTGCCATATTTAAATTTCCGCGCCGTGTACATCTATTTTATTTCAATCAATACTAAATAAGTAAGCAAAAACATTTATCCATTGTCATAGATTCTGCTATTAAACAGTGTTATAATGACTGTATTATGTTTAGTTTAGTTATTTTTTAGAAAACGTTAATTCTACAAGATTGCGATGTTCGACTACAATTATAAAATTTATTTTAGATATTTACTCCTTACAAACTATGATCCACACTACCTTAACAGTTTAGCAATCGACATCAAACGTTATTTTGCTAAAAAAAAACGATTATTAAAAGAAAACTGAATGAATAAAATTCCTTAATTCTGGACGCTACACAGTAAAAAATCACCCCCGTGAACAATTATTAATTGTTGAGTACTGAGTAAAGATTTTAGAGTTAAAATTTATAGTAGAAAAACATTTTTTTCATTCTCCCCTTTACGAAAGTGTAACTTTCTAAGGCTAACTTAACTAACTTATCTTGATAAGGCAACCGAAAGCGAAAGTAAAACATGCAAGGTGGTTACTAGATATGAAAGACTTTCGGTCCCTAGTCAACGAAGTAAAACTTTCAATTTTTTTAAGATATAATATTATAAGGGGAGTGTTGTCCACATTACCTTGGTCACAATACTGTTGTATATACAAACATTATTTTATTATAATGACTGAGTCATCATTTTATTTATTTATTTACGGTGGTTAATAAATGTCAAGGGGAGAATGAAAAGTTTAATACATTAACGCTGCGAAAGCCCTTTCAGGTGCTCGGTGTTTTTAACTAACCTTAAGCGTAGCTGCTTCGCCTCGGCCAATCAAAAACACCTTGCACCTAAAAGTAAACTTTCGCAGCTTGTAATGTAAATAACTATTTTCACTCTATTCTTATAACAAAAATAATTCTTCGCTACTGAAATGTATTTTCTCTCAATATTATTAATTAACTCGGTACTTTTCCGTTATCGGAAGGCATTTTTAAAAGTCAATTTTTTACAATTGAGAATCAGGAGGCCAAAAATTCTCATCGCAGGAGGCCATTTTTAAAAGTCATTTTTTTTTGTTTTATAATGATTTTTACAAAAAGTCAAAGTTTTGCATTATTTTTGTGCTTCTGAATTGTTTATCAATGAATATCGTCAACTTGCCACGTACCGAGAAAAACGCCGTCGCGTTTTTGCAAGATAAAGGTGTGATACCAACTGAACGAATTTGTCCAAATGGCCACAATATGAAGCTCTACTTTGGCGCGAGAATTGGATGGAATTGCAACAAATCAACTTGCCGTATCAAAGTCAACATTTGAACCGGAACATGGTTTGTCGGCTCACGTCTTCCGTTCGTATCAGCTGTCCATCAGCTCCTAAGTTTTATAACAATCCACTCTAAACAGGTAATATTTTTCCCAAGTAGAGTAAAATATTCAAAAATCAAGAGTGAAATCTTACTCCGAAACGATTAGAAATTTGACTGTTTTAGTGTAAAAAGATATAATTGTTTTAGAGTGTAATAAATGTACACTAACATTGTATTGAAGTTAACTCTAGCGTCTACACGAAGGTATGGATCAGATATTTTACTCTAAATGTATTGGACCTAATCATACACTTTTTAGAGTGGTCTAGTGTTCGAATTTTACAGTAAATTTTTTACTGTGTGTTTTGTTAAATTATTGTGGTTGTTCTTCGTGCTCAGTATTATATGCAAAAATACTCAAAATTCTTGAATTTTTCAGATACTAATAACAAGATTAACATCTCTACAGCGTATCCCAGCAAAATAGTTTCAAGTGTACAGTAAAAAATCGAATGTAAAATTGGAACACTAGACCACTTTAAAAAGTGTGTGTTTAGATCCAATACATTTAGAGTAAAATATCTAATCTGTACCTTCGTGTAGACCATAGACTTAACTTCAACACAATGTTAGTGTAAATTTAGCACACTCTAGCAATTATATATATCATTAATCATTTATGGTAACTATTTTTACACTAAAACTGTCAAATTTCTAATCGTTTCGGAGAAAAAATATTGCCTATTTAGAGTTGATTGTTATACAACTTTTGTATAATTTGTTTTTTATTTAGACTGGAATTTTAGAAAGTACTAAAATTAAAAGTAAAAGTAGTGTAGTTTTTTCTATTCTGGGAGTAGAGGTCAATAACAAAATAAGTAATTTATTTATTTCAATACAAAAATACTACATAAAAAGTAAACATAATTAAAACATAAGAATGTATTGAATAATTTTAATCTCTAAATTTTACTTAGTTGTTCATTACGTTTTAAATTGTACAGCTGCATTAAGTTATTTACAGGTTTTTAAAATTTTGAAATTTCCACCAATTTTTGTAACTTTTCAAATTGCACAGTTATAACTAAGACATCTTTGCAAGGGAGCAAACATGGTCACGTAGTTTTACTGCGTGTGAAACTTCGTAGTGTGTTTTAATTATTATTAATATAGGTAACTTAAAACAATTTTACATGTTAAACATTTTATTAATACATGTATTACTTTATAATTAATTATTGTTGTTATGCTGAGTAAGAGGAAGCTTTTAATATTTGAAACTTATAAGACAAGTTCAATTTAATGTTATAAGTCGAAGAAAGTTTTAAAATCTATCGTATATATCTTGTTCTTTGTTCTTTATAGTTAGAGATACCTTGAAAAAGAACAGTGTTTTGCATCCGAAATATTGGGGGAATCAAAAAATGTAAATTAGAGCTTTTATGTAATTCTAATCAAACTCAGTAAACTATTTAATATTGAATGTGAATTTTATGCACTTTATTGTAATTATGAAAATGAACGAAGTCGAATACAGCAGCTAATTGTTTCCATTTTTTGTTAGCGTCTTATTGCTCACACGCTTCTCTTTTCAAATACACTGGCAAGTGTATATTAGTGCAAATTTTTAACGGCTTTTTTCCTAAAAAATTAAAATTAGACTGAATTTTTTAATACTCTTATAGTAGAATACTATTAGATTGACGAATCAATCTATACAGAGTTAATTAATAATATGGTGACCAAATAGATTTCAGTAGTGAAGAATTATTTTTGTTATAAGAAATGAGTAAAAACAAGTTTTCCACCCCAGATTTTAATTCTATAATCTTTACCCAGTACTCTAACAATTTATTGTTCATGGGGCAGGTATGTGAAGTTAGCGGACAAATTTCGAAAAACCAATTAAATAAACAGAGTTCCGGGTCGCGGCAGAATAGTTCTACATTTATTGCTAGTTTTTTTGAAGAGTTCTGCAGAAAAACCCCCGAAAACCTGGGAAAACGAAATTGCCCGCCAACTTCACGATGCGGACAAATTATAAAAAATGCAGAATATTTTTGGAGTTCTGAATAGTACGATAATAGTTCTATAGTTCTAGATAGGTTTTAAAAATAGTTCTGAAGAAATAACGGAATAAAAATAAAAAGAAAATTTCAGAAATAGAAACAAAAACTGCGAATATCTTTCAAAATTCACTCCAGATCGAAAAGTTTCTTAAGAACTATTGTTAGAACTCTTCTGCCGCGACCCATAACTCTAATCAGAACTGCGATATCGTTGATTTTACTTCATTCCCTATTATACATCACAGTATTAAAATTAATCTCAAATATTGGGATAACTCCTTTAATTCTCACGCGATCGAAAAAATTATTAAGAACTATTGTTAGAACTCTTCTGCCGCGACCCAGAACTCTGATCAGAACTGCGATATCGTTAACTTTATTTCATCCCCTATTAAACATCACAGCATCAAAATTAATCTTAAATATTGGGATAACTCCTTTAATTCTCACGTAAATATTTAGTTGTAATATAATGTTTTGGTATCTTTTGGCTTCTGTATCACTGTATATTCAAGTATTCTTTGTAAAATCTTTTTCTGCCGATGGTGTAAAAACCGAAATCGCCGAAAATATAATAAAATCTCTTGTAAAATTCAGCCAAGTGTTTATTTATTATTAAATAATCCTCTAATCAGTTTCCCCTAAAAGTTCTCATTGGAAAATGAATAATAAATAACAATAATAATATTTAATTAAAATAAATAATATATAAAACTAAAGATTTAATTAAAAGCATGGCAATACATAAATAGATTCTCCTGTCATAAAATTCTTCTTTTCTCTTCTACGGCAAAACCTTTCATGTTTAGTGTTGTATTGTGTGTCGGCAAGTTTTAAGACATTCATAACTTCAAGAAAACATTCTTAACCAAGCAAGCATTGTCGCAAATGTCCGTTTGAAGTTTCCAAAATAAACAGTTTTAAATGCATTCATCCTTCTAAACCACTTTGCTCTTTACTAAAAAAATACCTGGTTACACCCTTAAGTTTTTATTATTTCTGGTTTATTGTGGTTATAAATAATTCAATATGAATTTTTAAGTAAAAACATTATTGTGTTTAGTTCTTTGGAAAGACTGCTACTTAAAAATATTAGTACCTTTATCAATAAGATAGGAAATTCCGGATTAAAAATCTTTTTGAATATAATTGAATAGAAAGTACAGTTTACTTATTAAATGATTTGGGCAGGTAATGGTACCTAACAAAAGCGTCTTACTGTAACTAATCCCTTTCCCTATATTGATTATTTATAGACAAGTTGTGAATAGTTTGTGAATGTCTTTGAAATGATTGTTTACTAGTTTCTTTCAAAAAAACTGGCTAAGGAAATAATAAAACCTTAATTCTAAAGTAAGAATTTTAATTGAATATCTTATATATAAAAGTCCCGTGTCTCGAATTATTCCCGGGACTCGAGACAACGGAAAATTGGGGAATTCCCGGAACACAATTTCTCGGGTCAAAATCCCTAGTCGTATCGTCAAAAAAAGTGATATCGGTAAATCACTAACTTTCACTTAAGGTTAGTTTTTCGTAAATAAACGATTACTGTTGCATGACAATTTGAAAGAATTATTGCTTAATAATCACATAAACGTCACGCAGTAGAAAGGTGAAAGATTCTGCAAGATCAAACCTGTAATATGTCAAACACATAAAACGTGGTTTATATTGTCCATTATTAAGAATCATCCTTCTCTGCACCAATATGGCGGCGGTCTGCTTACTCTGATCGACCAGCTGAGAATTCAAAGAACTATCCCAATATTTAAGCTTAATTTTGATTATTTGATGTATAATAGGGGATAAAATTAAAATCAACGATATCACAGTTGTGATTAGAGTTCTCGGTCGCGGCAGAAGAGTTCTAACAATAGTTCTTAAGCATTTTTTCGATCGCGTGAGAATTAAAGGAGTTATCCCAATATTTAAGATTAATTTTGATACTGTGATGTATAATAGGGGATGCAATTAAAATCAACGATATCGCAGTTCTGATTAGAGTTCTGGGTCGTGGCAGAAGAGTTCTAACAATAGTTCTTAAGCATTTTTTCGATCGCGTGAGAATTAAAGGAGTTATTCCAATATTTAAGATTAATTTTGATAGTGTGATGTATAATAGGGGATGCAATTAAAATCAACGATATCGCAGTTCTGATTAGAGTTCTGGGTCGCGGCAGAAGAGTTCTAACAATAGTTCTTAATAATTTTTTCGATCGCGTGAGAATTAAAGGAGTTATCCCAATATTTGAGATTAATTTTAATACTGTGATGTATAATAGGGGATGAAGTAAAATCAACGATATCGCAGTTCTGATTAGAGTTATGGGTCGCGGCAGAAGAGTTCTAACAATAGTTCTTAAGAAACTTTTCGATCGCGTGAGAATTAAAGGAGTTATCCCAATATTTGAGATTAATTTTAATACTGTGATGTATAATAGGGATGAAGTAAAATCAACGATATCGCAGTTCTGATTAGAGTTATGGGTCGCGGCAGAAGAGTTCTAACAATAGTTCTTAAGAAACTTTTCGATCTGGAGTGAATTTTGAAAGATATTCGCAGTTTTTGTTTCTATTTCTGAAATTTTCTTTTTATTTTTATTCCGTTATTTCTTCAGAACTATATCTAAAACCTATCTAGAACTATAGAACTATTATCGTACTATTCAGAACTCCAAAAATATTCTGCATTTTTTATAATTTGTCCGCATCGTGAAGTTGGCGGGCAATTTCGTTTTCCCAGGTTTTCTGGGGTTTTTCTGCAGAACTCTTTAAACTAGCAAGAACTGTAGAACTATTCTGCCGCGACCCGGAACTCTGTTTATTTAATTGATTTTTCGAAATTTGTCCGCTAACTTCACATATCTTCATGGGGCTTATTTTTTACCGTGTATTAGCAAACATTTCCAGGCTGTTGTACTAAGAGACACTAAATGTTGGTATTATTACGTTATATAATACATAGTAACTTTTCGAATATACCTTCTATGTGGTTAAGCTTCAATTTATTTTAATACGTGTTTCAAATTGCTGTAGTTTAGAGAATCACAAGAATATACTAATTCAAGATTTTAATTGCAGCATACTTTTCTAAACCTCAACTTTAAGAATAATAGTTAAGAGTAAAGGATGCATGATTATTTTGATGGTGTCGTATTTTCGACGATGGTCTGGATAAAGAAAGGATCAAGAAAATGAATAAGAGGGTAAATGCAGATAAATGTATGGTGCTCATGTTTAAAGGAGATAAGAGAATGACAAATAATGGGAAATTTAGGTAACATTTATTTTGAATACAAGAATTCAAGAAAAATGTTAAAAAAGTGATAATCTAAAGCAAGCAATAAAATGAAAATGTAGGAATTCAGTGCAACTTAAAAGCCATTAAAGTGGATGTTTTCTTAGATCCTTGAATTTACACCCTACTAAAGTGGTTCTAGATTTTGGATAGTAGTAGCTCATTTAATAGACGGTGCTGATTCTGTTTAACCTAGAAATGTCAATTAAAATTAATTTTTTATCGATTATGCTGTAGATACATCAAGGGTTTAATTGATGTATTTATAATTTCCATCAATTTTAGAACGTTAAAGGCGGACATCCTGTCGCCTATAAAATCGTATCGAAAGTGAAGGATCAACTGACAAAGGAGTCGCTGTAGACAAATCAGCACACAATGCTTATTAACCTAATGATATATATGTCAAATAAATATAACTTACTTATTGATTGTATTTGAATACAACCTAGAGAATACAAAAAATATCTTTTTATGATAATTGTAAAGGAGATTAGAATTTACACGGTAATAACTCCACAACATGTGGACAAAGAGGGTTAATGGATGCGCCTATCTAGCCTTAGATATTAGTAATCTAAGTTTCTTCTTGAGTGAAGTCTTTTACTTTTAGGTTTTCTGTGCTTAATGAATATTATGAAATTTTAGAAAAGTTGCTATAAAATCGTGTATTTCTAAAGGATTCACATTTAACAAAACGAAATATAAGTAAGAGTTAGGGAAATAAGTAAATAACTTTGCTTCGTTTACCTGAGCAAGGTATTGGAGGAGCAAAACAATTTTGTATCTTTTGACAGTGATTGCTTCAGTGATATAACTGTCTCTATTACAATATTTAATCGAACCTAAGGGACCTTCACTCCCAGGGTGATATTGGAATTTTAACCTGCAAAACGTCATATTTCTAGGAAACTACGCTTTAACTTCCTTATCTGAGAAAAGGGCATGAGAAATTATAGTAGTCAGCTGAGATAAATCAAGCTCCAATATAAATTTATTATTATATATACTAGTGAGCTCCTATCCCATATATTTAGTTACTTATAACAAAACTATATAGCTACACTTTTTTGATTTCCTTTGACTTAGCTTTAGCGCTTTTATTAAGCTCTACCTTCATATGTTATTTGGCACTGACTTTAAGGTTGTATTATTGATCATCCATCCAAATAATTATTCAATTCACGAAAATTAACTTTTTAACTACTATATTTATTATTATTAAATTATTTTATGCTTGTGGAACTATTTGAAGATAATATTTGTTTATGAACTATCCAATAACTCAGGTGATCTGAATTCATCTATTCTAAGTGGGCGTTTCTTTAAAAGATCCCCGCACAAATCGAATGGAAAGTGGTTCCCGGTCAAATTGTCTGAAAATTGAGTATGTTATAGTTCTCGACTTCCCGAACAAAAGTTTTTATACACATAAATTGATCCCATGATTCGAATCCAAGATACAGAAGGCTGAATGTTGATAGTTTGGCTATATTACTGATATATCCCTAGTTTCCAGATCATGATCTCGGGAAATCAGTAATCTGAAAGAAATCTATCAAAAAATAAGTTGTAAATAGATGTTGAGAGGTAATATATTGGTCATTACCATGAACCTTACAAGGTGAAGTTGATTTTTTACAGGTAAATTACTGTTTTTTAATGTGGCCTTAAATAGGCGGGTGCAAGGGTTCGAACAACTTCTGGTATAAAGTCAGTTAGCTTGCCAAGGTAATTCAAAGGTTATGAGTGTTTACTTGCCCTTGACTATAAACCTTACAAGGTAATTTTTAGGTGAATTTTGGCCAAGTGAGTTTTTTTAGTAGGAACCAATAATTGAATCCAGAAAAATCAATCTGAAACTTCATTGAATATCTTGTAAATGCAAACTAAATATCATATCTACTTCATTAGTAAGTGTCTATTTGTTTTCGAAGCTGGAATGTTGGCAGTAAGTGACTTTTTTTACCGTCGTAACTGGCGTAACCCAATGTGCACCACGGGGACGTTGAACAATCGGATTTTGCACATCGTTTGGCCCTTAAAAGGGTCGTTTATATACCATGGTAATTTTATTTAAAGATTCACGAAAATTCCTACATTATCAGAACCACTTAATACTTCTTTTTACTGAGCTGCAATATAGTTATGCAGGAAATTAACTTTTTCTTCATAAATACTCAAACCACAGTACCAGTGATATATGTAGACAATGCACAAAAAAATCAATCTTTTTTATGTTAATTTTAATGAAATAAAAAATTAAATCATGATTTTATATGTAAAAAATGAACTTGACCTTGCATTGACCTTGAAAGGTTCATGGTCAAGGGCAAGTAAACAGACATGACATTTGGGTGACCTTGGGAAGTCAACTGACTTTATATCTGAAGTTGTTCGGACCCACGAACTGCTATATTTATAGCGAAATTAGAAAACAGTGATTTACCTGTAAAAAATCAACTTGAACTTGAATTTTCCTTGCAAGATTCATGGTAATGACTAGGTATAGGATTTGTATGCACTTAAAAATGCTGAAATATGCATGCACTTATGCACTATAAAAACGTGAAATATGCACTTAAATATGCACTTAAAAATCATGAAATATGCGTTTATTAGAAATTCTTAATAAATATATGCACTTTCATTATTAAACAAACACCTGTTTAGCGTTATTAACAGTTTATTTACAGAAATTATTTTAATTAGACATCCTATGCAATAATTTAATTAATTATATTTTCTAAACATAGAGCGTTACAGTTCACAGTGACGTAAATATTTAAATTTTCAAAAGTAAACATATGCCTATTATCCCTAAATATTATTTTACATTTTAAGAAACTCCGCTCCACATCGCAAGACGTAATTGGGGCATACTTAAAATTGTTTAATTCTACAAGCGAATAATGTTTTAGCTCGTCTAAAATGTCTTGGCCAGATAATGCATCGTTTATGCTTTTAATTAAGTGAAAACCAGGATTTTTGTCTATAACGGACTTAAATTTTTGTTTTATAGTCAAACCCTTTGGCCCTTTTACTTTATTCAAAGAAACACCTAACAATTTTACATGCTCAAGAGATTCATCTAATGAATTTCGCTGACTTTCTAATTTCTGAATTACTTTAGCTAAACGCACAAAATTTGTCAAAAGAAACAATAATTCTGTCCTCACCTCCTTAGTATTAAAAGGATCCTGTGCGCTTTGTATGCATAGTGCATCGTGTTTATTAAGTTTATTTACAAATGCTTTAATAATATCAAAATAAGTTGCATAATATTCTGCTGCAGAAAGCCAAGTACTCCACCTTGTTATTACAGGCTCAGGTGGGAGAGGCACTTCTTGAACAGTTTCCCTAAATATTTGTATGCGATATGGAGCTTTACAAACAATGTTTTTTACATCTGAAATTATAGAGTTTACGTTAGGATATTTCCCGGGCAAGACAAGTTAAGTAGATCATTTTTTTCGTACAGAACTTGTAAGCCTGCTCCAGCCTTGATCATGTACGGTGCCGCGTCGGTGACGAACAGGAGTACTTTGTTGTACTGTATGCCGTCCGGCCACAAAATAGCCATCGAATCATTAAACAATTTTGCCACAGAACAATGATTGGTGCTCTTGAAAACGTCCATTGCTAATAGATAGGATTTGGAATTGTTCTCCGAATTTAAAACACCAATTATAACGTTAGCCACGTATCTGAAAACAAAAATTTGATTTTTATTTTATCGAACTACATAATTAGTCGGTTATAAACAATTGGCGCAAAACAGTTACTTAAAAAAATTATATTTTAATCAAGCAAAAATATTGTTGTGATTAAATATGTAACTAACAAAATAGAAAATAAAACATCCGTAAATTGCTCTGCTGTCTTTAATTAGTTAAATTTTACTAACAAAACGAAGGAAATGAAGTTTCTACGCACCTTCCAGTAGTGTCAGTAGATTCGTCAATGGAAACGCATATGTAGTTATTCGCTACATGTTTTCTAATTGATTTTATGGTCTCTTCCTATAAACGAGGTAAATAATTTTTCCTGTGTGTAGACTCGTCGGGTATTGGCATTTTTGAAATTTCTTCCAGAAAATTACGAAATGCTGAGTGATTAATTTTACTTAACGGGATATCTGCAGCCACTAATGCACTACATAGTTTTTTATTAAATTCGATCGATTTGCTGGACTCACCGCGCGGATTATTAAGGTAACAATGTTTGTTTTTTTGATTTCAGGACAACACACTTTTGATGTCGAACCGTGTTCAGATGTTGTGTAACTTGGAAGCGTTTCGTTGCAGTCACTTTATCGTCGCACACTGTACAATACAACACCTTATCGTCAGTTGTAAGAACACTGAATTCCTTAACACAACTTCGAAGTGTAACAGACACAGACCGTTTTTCTTTACCCATCTTTACACTCTAAAATTTCAAACTGAAATGCAGTTTGCAATTTCTGAACTGTCTTAATTGAAAGATTACAAGATTAGTAAACAAAAGTACAGGCAAATTTTTCTATGAACAGGAAGTTGTCAAAGGGTCTTTGGCATTTCCTAATACCTATTATCACAATACCGCAGGATGTAAGTATTTAAATTATAGTTGAAACTTTTTCTTAGAAAATATTAACAAGTAGACAGATGGTTAAGGCAGTAAAATATTTTAATGCCTAGTATTTAACAATAAGCTTAAATTATGGGTTTCCCCTAGACTCAACTAAGCCGCCCTTGGTTGGTTGTCTAAAATGCTAAAATTATTTAAAAAATGTTAGAAATTTCAATTTCAATTAAAGCATCTAAAAAGCTCAAAAAGTGGTAAAATATGCACACTCGTTCAAAAATGCTAAAATATGCATTCATTTATAAAAAACACCTAAATATGCATTTATATGCACTTTCAAATTAACATATGTGATTCATATGTGGCTTAAACATGTAGAAGTATAACTCTGCATATGTTTGCTATAAGCAGAAAAAACTGTAAGCAGGGGTGCATTTTACTAAAAAACGAATTTGAAAAAATTTAAAAAACGTAACGCAGTTGGTAGGAATCGAACGTTGACCAACCGTTTATAAAGGCGCTACTTTAGCATGCGACCACCCTACCTATTGGGAGTAACCTTTTTATTCCAAGTAATTACGTTGCATCTTGTTTGTGTTGATTTGTTATTTTTAAAATAAGCCGCATTAGATTAAATGCAGATACACGTATTTCTATATTTTGGATTTACTTTTATTTAAAAAAAAACTTTTGAAATCGGCGACACGTTATAACGGTTCGTTTTTTTCAACTTCCGAAAAATGCAATTTTGTTTGCATAATTGATAAAATTCTTAATGCGGTCCTGCATATTATTGTATATTTTTCTTAATTTAAAATTGCAGTTGGTATTCTGCATAAATATGAGTCTTACTAAATAGCAAAGGTTACTTTCAAAAAATGTTCCCAGGCTAATAAAATTTGTCTCTAGAAAAATCTGCAGTTTTCGTTTTAAAAAAGTACCATCTTTACAAGTGTTAATGTTTATTATTTCATGTTCTGATGGACAATAGGAATTGTTCTTGTGGAATAGAATGTTCTAGAACAAAATTGTTTTCAATATTGTATTTATATAGGGCTAAAATATAATATTCACTTTGACACAGTTTTTCTTATAGTTAAAATGCATTGAACTTCCAAATTACAGCTTTAAAACACATTGTGTTGAAATATTTCCTAGTAAACACAATACAAACAAACAGAATCTTCTAGAATAAAATTGTCTAGACAGCCAGCTGCAAATATAATGTGCTTTGGATAATGCATAAATTCAAAGGGGAATCCCCGAAAGTTTTCGTTGGAAATGTTCTGGAACAATGTGACCTAATTATCCCTCATTGGCTTAGGAGAATCCCGCCATTTCTTTTACTGGTATATTTAAAAGTCCGCCCTTCCCAAAACCACACGATCGCCGAAATATTTTCAATTTGAACAGCAAGTCCGCAATAAACATTAATAGAGTGCGGAGCTCTTCCGTCTATTATCGTATACGTACAAGGGTTGTTTTGCCGATGGCACTTCCCAAATACAGTAACGTGTTTAGTTGTGAAAAATATTGAAATCTGATTTGATTTAATTAGAATGGTTATTATCAATACCGTACCGAAATTTAATAATTAATTTCGTATAATTTAAAGAGTTATAGCTAAAGTGTAATAAGTGTTTTGTTACCGTATTTCAGTTCTTTTAATAATTTACAGAGATTAATAATACTGTTATTATTAACAAAGAATTATAATTATCGATTTAAACGTAACGTGAATTAAGTATATATGGAATCTTGTTTTTAATGAAATTAAAAAACGGAAGTCTTAAAATTAAATAACTTCTAAAACAACATATTTAAGTGTTGCGCTACCTTTTTCATAACGAAACATTTTAATAACAATCATATTAACCAGTGATGGTTTTAGAAAAACTTTTACTTAATAAGTGTAATTAACAATTGAACTTATATGGTTGTTCCGGTTACCTAAAAAGGAAATTTTATTGAAAATAGTTTTAAAACTAAACAATTATTGTGAATTTTAATTCTTTGGTCTGTAGTAAGAAGCGGTGTCAGTAATCGAGGTGTTTTCCAGATTTTGCAGCTTCATCAAGCTGTTAATTTTGGTATTTAGTGTTTAAATGCAAACAAAAAGGCACTAAGTGTTAATCATTTTGTGAGGTGTTATCGAATCAAATAATTCGATCAATGTACTGTGAACTGAAATATACTATTTTGTTAAAGTTTGAGTAAGTTGTATAATTATTCATGTATTAATTTTGATTTCTACCTGTATGTGCATCTATCTTTCCCACCGTTAAGAATTCTTACGTTGGGTATTTATTTTTTTAAATCTACAATTAAATTTAATAAATTCGATACCGGTTTCTGTTTACGAGTATCATATTATTATTATTTTTTTTATAATTCCCGGACTTTCATAAACAGATGGCGCCCAAATATACTTATTTTTGACTATAACTAGCCTTATTCCTTCTTTTTCATAATCTGTGAGCTATGGAAACAATATCCGCGTCCTGAATTTAAATTTGTTAAAGAGATGTCTTGAACAGCTGGAGCATTGATGAGTTGTAACTACAGTAAGTATTAAATATTTTGTGTTAAAAAAATACTGCGTTTCAACGTCAGCTGAAAGGTTCCCTTGTAAGTTCTGTACCTGAAGCCTAAACATGCTACAATTATTTGCTGTTATAGTTTTTATTCTACATTTGGATTTTACCATTTAATAATAAATCATTGCGGAAAGAGGCAATAACCTATAAGTATCAATAAATTTAACTTCGTCTCAATCTAGATATATCTTTAAAAAGCATCGTAGCCTGAAAATATGAAAGGAATCACAGCAGTACTTTTATCGATTGAACCATAAAATAGCATCGACTGAATGTTAAAGGTCATATTGTATACGTTTGACACAAAGCCGAAGGCAAATGTATATGTAAAGGATAACGTGCCGGTGCATCAAAAATGCATTTTCAGTATTCCTTTAGGTATTCTTCGGTTAGGATATAATTTGCCATCTTGTGTAAATTTATCCCCTGTCACACAGAACGTAGAAGTTTTTGTCAGCGGTTGATAATTTGTCCCATTTAACCATATTTCTAGTGAACTTTCTGTATGCTAGAATTTGTATCTGTCTCACATCTTGGCGTTAATTAAGCAAGCGCTAGTTTTGGGGAAACCGCGGATTAGTTTTCCGTCAGTTCCGGTTCCATTCCCCGGTGACAATTTAGAAGTCAATAACTACCTAGAGAAAGCGGAGCAAACTGTTTCAAATCACGAACTACTTACCCGCTTTACAATTAAATCGAGCGTGAACCACAGGTTTGCATTTGCTTCCGTTGTTTCCGACATAAATACCCTATTATATTATGCTGTTTCTTGTAAACAATATCTAATAAGCCTATACAAACCGACTTCGACGTTTATTTAACAAAACAAATTCCATGTCGAGGAAGGCATATTTTATTAATGTAGATTAAACCCACGCAGTCATTTTCAGATATTAATATCACAAAAGGAGAAGGTTTTATGAAGAAAAAACGATTAAAACTGACAAAGTTATTCTATTGAAACGGATCGTGATGGAAAACTATTTCCCTTTTTTACCCTTTTTGTAAAGGATCACTGCGTTAAAAATCAGCGGAAATATTGAGCCTAGAAAAGTTGGAGACAATTTTCACAGATCAACTATTTGTTCTTGGCCTTCATTGTGCCAGGAAGACGTGGAGCTTGAGTCGTCTACAGCGGAAGTCCGTACCCATTCTAGTGGAAATAACAAACTGTAATATCGGCCGGCTGTCACAGTTTGGTCTTGCCTAAAGAAGCCCGTAGGCAGAGGCGGAGAATAATTTGAGAAAATTGCATCATAATTGATATTAATTTTAGGAAAAACAATAATTTATAATTAACACTTCATTAACGTCTGATTATTATTAATATTATTATACTACACATTCAAGCAAGGTTTTATATTAGGTTACATTAAAATGGCAAAATGTTATTAAAATTCCTATGTTAATAATATGAAAAAGCTACTGAATTTGTGACAAAATAAATGCAAGACTAAAATGAAATACTAATACCTTATATAGCGTAGAAAGCTCTACGTCTATGAAATGAGCCCTTTCTCTCTAGGCGGAATGTCCGACGATGCGCGCAGATTGTCACGTCGATTATACTTTTCGTGAGATATATTTTCCTAGTTTTCTCGTTCTGCTACTTTCAATATACACAGATACTTTGTTTCTACATCGCATTATGTTATTGAATTGACTTTCCTGCGATGAAACTGCGTGTAAGTTAATTCAACTTTGTCGTCAAAGGACCAAATCTTCAAATTTATCGACCAAATAGGGTTGTGTATGTGTATAAACTTTAGTAAAACTAGTTCTATTAGACATAAACTTATGTTTACAAAATAAATTTACAAAAAGATAAAGCGAAAACTTGGCCTAGATAAAAAAAAACCTTTTTTTTAACATTAATACTAACTAATAATAGGTTTTCCTACTCAAGTATTTGAAAATTGGCTTTTTTAATTGTCATTAGATAACTGAAACTTGACGTTTCCTGGGGAATAAACAGAATTGTCACTTTTCTTTTATCGTCAATGGCATCGCGCGGAAAAGTCTTTTCCGATTGTCTTGTTTCGCTGCTGTAACTTTATTTTATTATTAATTGCCTTTAATGTACTACTTTCAAAGAGATATTTCTTGATATCTATATAATCTATCTATTTATCTATATATTGTATAGATATTTAATATTCTTGCTGTCATAGGAAAAGTATTGTGTGAATTGCTAGCTGATAGTGGCATTGCTGCACTGAAGAGATAGCCGCGCTCCTCTTTCGCCACGCGCCAACTTTAATGCTACTGTCATTTTACGCTCTTAGTACCTAAATAGCTACTATTGTTTGTTACGAGCTCAAATATAAGTTTATTTAGTTCAGATCGTTTAAATTTTCAACTCACGGTATAAAAATGAACTATTTCGCTTTATCTAGTTGGTGTATAATAGTTATTTATGTACCAAAGGGGGTTAGAATGATGATGATGATGCCAGGAATGCAACGATGTTCCAGTCCGAGGGCCTGAAGGTCCCGAGGGCCTGAAGGTCCCGAGGGATGAAAGTCGCCCGATGGATGTTATCATCTAGTAACGCTAATGATG
Source organism: Agrypnus murinus (assembly GCA_929113105.1). Classification (NCBI taxonomy): domain Eukaryota; kingdom Metazoa; phylum Arthropoda; class Insecta; order Coleoptera; family Elateridae; genus Agrypnus; species Agrypnus murinus. The sequence goes on from OV816026.1 coordinate 119,607,790, forward strand.
CATACAAAATTTTATTTTTCACGAAAATATGTATAAGTTTGTAGAAAGTTAGTTTTAATTTATAATTGTTGACGTTGCCAAAGGCGTTGTTTATATATTTATAAAACTAGGAATTTTTATGTTTGTCGGATGGTAACAACTTTTACTAAATTTACACACATAAATGACAATTTAAATTCAAATGCTTTTGCAGTTGTTACCGACATAAAAACAAAAAACTATTATGTAGTTCGTATCACAGGTATAAACAACAAATAATATGCAAGTGAAACATAAAACATATAAAAGGTTTTAGCGTTGAGTATGAAAAGAAGCTGCATTAAAATAAACATTTAGTAGTGCAGACAGCCTCGCCTAATATAAATTTCATGGTATTTATTTAAAACCCAGTTCAAACCTGCAGAAAAAGGATATAACTCTTACGATTGACACTCTGCTTTAGGCCTGTATTTTTCAAAATTCTCCTTAACAAAAATTAATTTTATGATTTTATAATACCTAGAGAAACTTATGTAAAAGTTTATCCTATAGGGAGAGTTGGGCTTCATCTATCGAGATGCCTCGCGCGGGTTAGTTTCCGGCAAATTTGCCAGTGGTTCTTCAACAAAGTTTATATGCGATGGTATATTTACTATAATCAGTTTGTCTAGTGTGAAGAAAATTTCTGGTAATTCCGTATTGCGGTTCTCGCATTTGTGATATGATGTGTATATGGCGAAACCAGTGCTGTAAAGAGTATTTATTTGTAGTTCCGTGTTGTATTGGCGGTCTATGTAGAGACCAGTATTTGCGTAGATTCAGTAAGGGGGTCTCCGTTTTAGCTGTTTATGGACATTAAAATAATGAAGGGGTCGAACTTTTACACTTAGTGCACTTCAAGGATATGAAAAATTTGTCTTTGTTGGGTCGTACCATTGGAGTAGAGTGTTTCTTCTAGAGAACTTATTTAAAATATTAAATATTGTGAATATTCAAAAAGTTTCGCGTTTTACTATTAATAAATTAACGTTCGTCATCTACTTTAAAAGATGGTTATTCAAAGTTTACAAACATTTCAAGTAATTTATAAAGCGCCGTTAATGTCCAAAAATACGAGGGTCGTTTTTTTCAACCTCCGATAGGCTATAAATAAAAGACAAATGTATGTAGAAAAATCATTTTATTAGTAAAAGTTCAGTATACTTATGGTTACTTTTCGACATACTCACCATAAAGATTGAGGCGTTTGTCGTATCTGTGGACAAGCTTTCCAATACCGTCTTCATATAATTTTGCCGCCAACGCATTTAAATGAGTCTTGACGTTGTCTTGAAGATTCTCGGTAGTTTATTGTGAAACTTTACGACGAAACTTTGCGGAGAGACGTTTAAAACAAGGTAAGAGGAATTTGACTTCTGGAATTTGTTCTGATCCATGACAAGCCCGTTCACACTGTGCTGTTGCAACACAACGGCTCCTTGAGCAATTTCAATGGGACATTTTCGATCACCCGACATACAGTCCCGACCTATCACCGAGTGACTTTCATCTTTCCCGTGAACTGAAGACGTGGCTAGGAGGACAGTACTTAGACAGTAGGACAGTACCAAACTACCGAGGATCTTCAAGACAACGTCAAGACTCATTTAAATGCGTTGGCGGTAACATTTTATGAAGACAGCATTGGAAAGCTTGTTCAGTATTGGAAAGTTTTTAAAACCTTACAGTAGTATTGAAAGTAAAACTTACGTTTTTGCTACCCAGGAGAATCACATTAAAGTAATTTTTCGTAAACTACCCCATCTCCATATTTACCTGTAAAATGTTGGATTAATCAATAATCATTAATCAATTTGCAATTTGTTATGGTTGTTAATAGATGTTTTACTATATAACCTTCAATAAAAATAACAGATTGGTGCCAAATTGTGCCTTAGGAATTGTTATGTATGTAGCTTGAAGTTGGCAACATTTATTTGTAGTGATGTAACTAACCAATCCTGGCCCGTCCCCTAGGCGAGCGTCAGTAACACTTGAGTCGGCTTGGAGAACACACGTCTTCTACAGTCTATGCATTGTGTATGAAATTCGCCCTGCTCACTCAATATTAATAAAGTTAATTAATGACAATTATTGAGTATCTTTTATTTAAACACATAAAAGAAAATAGCAGGAATAATATAAAAATGGTTTCTATCATGTGTATCAACTTATAAGTATTTTGTGTATATTTATCATATTTTATTAAAGACATTTTTTTACTAAAAAATATATTTAAAGAAGGCGCGTTGTTATTTTTCGATCTATCATCATCACATTTAACAGAAAAGTTGCAATGGTTTATAATTTTGGTGTACTGGAATGACAAAATAATCAAACATTTCATCGCTCTTTGTATTAAGTACGTACTACAAATAAACTAGTAATTCATTTTGTGACACGATACAGCATTATATAGTATAGAAAATGATAGAATATTTGTTAAGCTGCAAGAGCAAGAGAGAGCAACCACGCGACACGATGTCTCAAAGAGAAAAGAAGTTCCACGAAAGTAGCAATTACTAGGCCGCTACGTACCTGCTACCCAAAAATTGTTCCCCATTTTGGTCCCAGGCACGTAACAAAACCGCAGCAATTACGTGCTTGTGACTAGTGGCAAAAACTTAATAGTTCCACCGGTAGTTGCTGGTACGTAGCGATGACTAAAAATGCTGCTTGGGATAAATTGTTTGTTGCAATTACATATAATACATAAAGTGTGCAATATGTTTATAGTTTTATTACGGTTGTAAGAACAATTATTTCATAAGTGATGTTTTCGCTGCTTACATTTGATTTAGTAGTAAAGTAAAATAAAATGTCTAAAGGTTAGCGAAAATATATATAATTTCAAAGTTGCAGCAATATAGCAAAAAGGAAAGCATACCTGAGATTTACTACGCCAATTGCATCATAACTATACTGACTTGAAAAAGGTAACTATAACTATTACTATGCTACGGTCTAAATGAAGATAAGACAAACAATCTAATTAAAATCTAATTAATATTTCGGCACGATACACATCCGCGCGAAATGGTGTTTTCTCTCCGTTTTCCATGTTTGAATAGCCATTCAACGCAGAAAAATGTGCTGAATTAAATGGTGAAATCATCAACCGCTCGCCGCGACCAACTTTCGGCGGCTCGTTTTCAGCATGGTCGCAAGATTGCGCTCCCAAAACCGATAACTTTTGTGTGGACGTGTACAAAGATCATTCGTGTACAACATCATTAGGGTTATAATTGACAGTTATAAAATTACCGAATACCAAAAGTACGTTGAAAATCTAAACTCCAATGACCAGAAATTTAGAAATTTACAAAGCGCCTAACAAAACAATATGAAATAATACCTACCATCACCGCAACAGACGGCACTATACATAGCAGCGACGAAGATAAAGCTGATATGTTCGCACCACCTTAAACAAACTTTTACCCTAGCCCCAGTAATCTGTAACTCTAACCGCAATTTCACACAAACTGTCACCAGCTAAAATGAATCTCACTTAGCAATCCCAGCCGACTTCAATCAATCTGCTATTCCAAATGAAATCTTAACTTACATTCAAACCCTGGCCTTAAGAAGTCTCCTGGCTATGATTTGATGATCAATAACGCAATATTGAAGAAATTTACCATTAAAGCAATAGTCTTCTTTACTACAATTTTCAATGCCTGTCTGTGACTGAGATACCTACTCTTCTACAGCCTGGAAGCACACATACATCATCGTATTTCACAAATCTGGGAAACCCCTTTTAACCGTATTCTCCAAACAGTTTGGAGAATAACTGTTTGAAAATGTTATAATTCATAGATTACATACCACATCAGAAGATAATCATAATTCCAGAATTTCAGTTTGGTTTTCGGAAAAGTCTCTCCACAGTGCAGCAGCTACTTTGCGTGACGTAAACCATAGAAGAAGGGTATAAAAATAAACAGTTCACAGTTGCAATCGTTCTCGATATTACCCAGACATTCCACAGGGTCTGGACTGAAGGACTAATCTATAAATTATTATAATTAAATCTTCCCGGCTACATCAAACCAGTACTTTACTCCTTTCTCGAAAACAAGTCTTTTGCAGTTCGTATCAACGCTACATTATCATCATCTCAACACAGCCACGTCGGAGTCCCTCAAGGGAGTGTGCTAGGTCCTACCCTGTTTAACATCTTTATCCACGATATCCCAATGCCCGATTCATGCAAATTAGCTCTTTTTGTGACGATACAATTATTATAACTCAACATACGGACCTTACTGTAGCACTCACAGTACTGCAACTCGCCATCAACATTCTTAGTAAATGTTTTACGAAATGGTGTGTACTCTTAAACCCCACGAAATGGGCAGCAAAAATCTTCACTCTGAAACGCATAAAGGATTACCCTAATCCACAACTCTCTGGTATGGATGTTCCTTGGAACGACAACAAAGAAGTCATCAAAAGCCACTCATTTAACCTGGAGCTTTTATGTTAATAATAAACTAAATATTGCCTACTTCACGCTAAAGCAGTTATATTCTCTCTTAAATCGTAAACCGTCGCTGCGACATGAATGTAGCATACTGTTATACAAAGCACTTCTAAGACCAATTCTAACACATGCATGCCCCGTATGGTATACGATCTCCAAAACCAACATAAACAAAACTTCAAAAATTCCAAAACAAGGTACTTAGAATAGTTCTTAATCCACCATGGTATCACACCAGGAATCACCAAATACGCTACGAACTCGGAATAATGCAGATTGATGAGTGTATTCGCACTTTAACTAAAAATCTTCTTACGACACTAAATACTACAGATAACACCATAGTCCAACAGCTAGGAAGAAGAAACATCCACGTCTGACTTAAAGGACGCCTACCCCAAGATTTGTATTTGGAATCCATCGTTCCCACACGATTGAATAAGGTAGCTTAACAAACATCAACTTCGAGGAGCTGCTACATATCTCCATAGTCATTAATTCCCACCAATACATATATTTCAATGCACGTTTAACAAAGACCAAAAAAAAAACAAAAAAATATACAAGACCTCCCACCTACATAACTGTTTTGATATTGAAGAATAATGACTTTTCGTACTTGCAGAATTTTCCCATCGCTTCGATTTTTGTTCAGCCCGCTGAATGTATCTCATCCAGTTGTAGTGTATGTAAAGCTCTAGTTCACTTCCTCAAAAGAGGGAGTAAAGTAGCTGTTTTAGTCCCTAGGGAGTACACTAAAATAATCGCGTTATATCCAAAGTAACGTAACCTACTATGCTAAAATTATATGACTTTAGTGTTAAAAAATTTCAATTATGAGAATGACATTTAACATTATTTTCGAAAATTTCGGGGATTATGCGACTTTAGGTTGTGCAAAAAATAGCATATACACCTCAGAACTGAGCATTTTAATCCCGCGTGTATTTATTGCCCTGGATTACGCTCGGGAAAATAAACTTCACATTCAGGATTAAAAGATAGACTTTAGTACATTGACATATAATATTTTCAGCAATGTTTGATGTTTCAATGATAAGGTTTATAGAAGGATCTATTAAATATTTTTAGAAAAACCTAAATTTGTATTAATAGTTCAGATAACCTGTCAGAAAACAGGCCTTATCTTGCAAAAGATCGGGTAGTTCTGAGTTTTTGATATGTTTTGTATGTTGGGGTCCTTATTAAAAATATAAATTTACAACCTTGGCGCTCCACCGCTATATTAAAAAAACATATGAAAATTTCGACATTTCTTCAGTTTTCGAAGAATTTCTTGTAAACGATGTGTTTTACAGTAAAAGTGGTTATTTTTAATTTTAAAGTAGACTAAATTTGTTACACTTGTTGCCGAGATACAGCTACGACAGAATGAGAAACTGGGCTCTTCTTGTTTACGTCCAAAAAATGCTGTCATTCTTTCATGCACTTTTTTATGTCGACGGTTTAAGGAAGAGGATCTTTAGGAAGCAAGAATGTATGCTGCTAAATACAATAAATTCGCAACTGAAGGATATTTCACCATCAGATGCACGAAAGAGTTTTGGTCAGGTATATGGTCAAATATGACCGTAGAGCAAACACTGATGAAGAATAGGACTGACCCGTGATCGTGGAATCACAGACCGTGTGTTTACTCGATGGACTCTAGAAATAGTACATCTTCAGAACATGACAACAAGAAGTTAAGAAATACTGTGATATTAACTCAGTAACATCTGAGTAACATGTGGATATAAAAAAAACTCTTTTTGTGATGTTTTAGGCTATAACTCAGTTATTTCGTTACCAATTTTCATTATTTTGAACTTTTGTAAAACTACATTTCTTATCTTCCCAGTAGAGAAGAGATTTCCAAGAAATTATGGTTTTGGTCATTAGAGTAGTGCAAGGCACCAAAACTGAATGAGATACATTCAGCGGGCTGGGAAAAAGCTCGAAGTGATGGGAAAACTCTGCAAGTACGAAAAGCCTTTATTCTTCATTATCAAACCGTTTTTATAGGTAGGAGGTCTTGTATATTTTATGTGTAGCACAGTGTTATTATTAATCAAACCATATAACTAATTTTCTCTTCTCTAAAGATAATTAGTGAAAGAATTGAAAGATTCTGGTGTTTATACAAGCCGTAAATGATTATGCATAGGGGTATGTTCACATCATTACGTCTGAAACACAAGATCAGTATTAATTAACTATTTGACTTTAATTTAACTACACCGAACATGCAAACGATCATTCGTCTTCTACAGGAAATATTCGCTAATGGTAGACAGCTACAAGAATTGAAGGGATACTGAATATCCAAGGAAACGAACGAAAAACAAAATTTTCTTTAATATAATTGGATCGTATATTTCAAAAAGGGGTCTGAATCACTGATATTAAAGGTGAGCAAGATCCCTTTTTGAAATACACGATTCAATTTAATCAACCAAGGTAACAATGCAAAAAGCTCTCATAGTCAGTAAGTAAGTAGGTATGTCAAAGTCAAAGGTTAAGAATCAAAACGCAGAAAGCCCTCTGCTGAATGAACGCAAACAATCTGTTGTAGCGCAATTAACGAAATTAAAGCTGGCAATCTTGTAATAGGTCTCAAACAGCCCCGCTGCGATTGCATTATCAGGTACCTGCAGATGCTTTTAAAGAATTACGTCATTTTACGGTGCTCAGTTAGATTTTAAAAAGCGTCCGTTTAAAAAAGCTGATTATGTGCCTTACCTGCTCTTTCATTTTAAGTTATTCTCGTTACTTCAAATGAAATTATTATAAAATAGAAAGGAGAGCACTGGTCTCGTATTGTACCAGTTCGGTCTTAAATTAAAGGAGATTCGTTTCAGCACTAGCTGCAGTTGCCAACTTTCAAACTGATTTATGATGTTGGAAAATAGAAGAAAAGTCCTCATACTTGTGATGAAACTTCAATCGAAATTTATTTTCTTTGAGAAAACTTATCAGTTTGTGTAATTAATCACTTAATGCAATCGATACTTATCGTAGTACTCATCAACAAGCTTCAATATTTTGTTTAAATTGGCTTTTAATAGTTTCAAAGTTTAGTAACGGTTTCCGGGGTTTTGCAAGCTGATATTAATTTGTAGTTGCTTGTTTTTAGTGTCTTGGAGAAATACTTTTCAGGGTAATAACTTAACTTTAGAACATACATTACGTGTCTAGAACAAGTTTCCAAACCTTCCAAGTAGTACTTGTATTAAAAAAAAATTATTTTATTAAAACTTAATTAATTTTCTTTGCTGTTCTTGGATGGTGAATATTGAATTTTCTATTTCTTCTTTTAGATCCTACTTTAATTTGATATTTCCAACTTTTAATCCGCTTTCGTGTATACATGATTCTATAAAGAGAATAATAAATATTTGGTTTAACTATTACACTTTTTACTCCATTTCTATGATATTAAAGCTCATGAATTTTCAGCCCTCGAATTCTAAAATATTTCATGCATTTTTATCGAAATTTTTGCCCTAATACCAGTAGGTAGATGCCACGCACGTTCCACTGTGTTATAAGAGGACTAACTTTTTGCTGTCGGCTTTTAACAAGCTCCCGTTTTTTGTTTATGAAGCTTGAGTTTCTGGCATCATTTTAAAGTTGATGTAGTACCAACTCTAAGTGAAAAAACAAACAGAAAAACTAATATTCCCATAAAAACGAGGATATCTTTCACAGGTTTATGTTATACCAACAATAACGTAAGGGAAATGCTTGCTAAAAAACGTGTTATGCAAAGGTTTTATTGTAGTAGGTTTGCGTTTATTATTCTAAAATTGCTAAACTCTTTCAGTACATTCAGTTGAACAAAAGTGAATAAAGGATACATCGAGTTTAATCCCCCTACAATAATTTGCTTTGTTTACAATCAACCATATAGATCAAAGGTTTAACCTTTGTTAACATATTAATGATTTATATACCATTAAATATAGTTCGCTTTTGTACGTATAACTTTAACCTTCTAACATAACCTTGTCAGCAGTACGGCAGCGTGTACATTCAATGTCACATTTCCAACCTGAGAAAAGGCTTGGTTACCTTACCAAAAGCACAGTATATATAACAATCAGTAGATTCACTTGCATGCGACACCATTCATTTTATTAATCCACCTTCGAATATCACGCCCATAAACGAAGTAGTGGACCGACGTTTATCGGTCGGGATCGCCGGTAAATAAAACGCAGAGCCTCATTTAATAACATGTCTCGAACAAATATGTAAACAAAATCTCTTGTTATATAATAGTATAGTAAAATATGAAGTAGAATCATGTGTAGTGAACCATTTGATTGAAGTTGTTTTACTTATAGAATCTAATAAATAAAACGATAATCAATTTAAATATTTAAAACATTTATTAAACTAAGTTAGAAGAGTTGTTTCTTGTTACATCGTTAATTACCAACTCAAGTTACATTATTCTTTCAAGCCATTAACCATATTCTTGCGCTGCAATAGTCATTTCATTTTATTTAGAAATAATTACGAACAAATGCATAGCTGTATACAATTTGAATACCTGTTCAACAAGCAAATGGAGAATCTAGGTCACCGAAATCACATACGTACAAAATAGGGGAGATGAAATCAATTTACACTATAATAATAATAATTAATAATAATAAAATTTATTTTCATTAATATTAAATTCAAGACACCATGACAAACGAAATGCTAAAAAGTACAATCCTAACGCACGCTTTGACTTTTTTTAACAGTTGAGAGTAACAAAAGACGCTGTAGTTCACACCTGTTGATAAGGCGTTGACCTAGATTGTTGAACTCTTTTAATAAATCAGCATACAAAATTTTATTATGTAGGATTTCGTAATCGCTTATTTGTTCTATTACGTGATAGTAATCCAATTTTAAGCAATTGGTAAATATATACAAAAGTGAATTCTTAAATACGGCATTGTTTTTACGAGCGTATTTATTAAAAAATAATAGTATGTAGGAAAAAATAACCTGATATCGGAAACCTGAAAAAACTAATTGTAGTTCTTTCCGAGGTATTTTTACAGCTTTTGGCGGCACAACGACTAACACTAACTATGCATTGTTTACTGGCACAAATACTGACCGACTGTGGGTTTATCCGGCTCTGGTAAGTTCGATACGTTCTGTTGCGTGTTTGAAACAGAACTGTTGTCTGCATACTGCCGACTCGCGCCAGCATGTAGTGTGGTGGATAGAAATTATTTGCGACAGTCACATTACTGTATGTTATATATACTCTGCCAAAATCTACATGACCATCTAACATATTGTCTCTATTAGCATTGCAAATAATTCTGTTAAATGTAACTGATTACACTAGTTTACAAATTGAAAAGAAAATTGTGCAGTGGGTGCCACTATACCTTTCTTATGTACTTTGGCCCGCTAAAATTGAAAATCGCATTAAAATTTTTTTTTACGGATACATTTTCGAGATATGAATTTTTTTTTGTTTTTTCGGAGGTAGTTTGACTATTTGCATCATATCTCGAGTTAGGAACGGCTAATCTAGTTGTTCGGCACATCAAATTAAAGATAATCAAATCGCCGATAAATGTTACTAACATTGTTTTCCAATCGCTTCAGTAATTTCAGTCCAATGGGCCATAACATGAAAAAAAGTGAAACATTCGTTATTTTTCCGGACTAAAACACATTACTGTAACTGTAAAACTCAAACATAAAAAAATACGTCGCACGATGGACGTCTGTATTGTTTCCAATAGCTCACTAATTATTAAAAGAAATGGATAAAGGTTTTAAGACACAACAAAATGCATATATGTTTAGCGCCATATGATTAGGAAAGTAAATAGTTCTTTTGAAAAATATTGATTTGACACCAGTAATCAGAAACCAATGTCAGATCTAATAAATTTAAATCAATTTGTTAGTCTTATTTAGTTAAATCAATTTAAATCAGGTTAGGTTGAGTAAAAATATATAAATAAAGACTTTCATAACTATATGAGTCAATATTATTCAGTCTAGTTAGGTTTAAAAAAATATGTTTTCATTCTCCTCTTTTAGTCCAAGCGACAGGGTAAAAAAAGTCACAAGACTTGATAACAGCAATTCTTTTTAGGCCAATTTTTGTTTAGTATGTAGGGGGGTGTGTAATAAGTCTACATTCAAGTTTTCGTAGTAATAGGAGGCTGCGAAGTGTCCGCCATCTTGGAAAAAGAGGTTAAAGTGATTTTTAAATTTATCTGGTTAACCGTAGGTCTGAGAAAAGAAGTAATTCATAACGTTTTTGTCGGAAATTCGATTCTCTACAACTTCCTTAATTCACTTCTTTGAGAAATGTTTGTAATAAAAAAGTTATAAACAAATAACCGTAAAAATCTAGGGGTTGCAAATCTTTGGGGTGAAATGACCATTTCATTTTTGATCGTACGAGCAAAATTGTTCTTACCTTTCTTGTAGGCCATCTAAAAACAAACAATTTAGTGCACTCACTTTTTTGGTTGAGTTCTTTGGTATAGTGGAAGGCAGCGGCCGAATGGAGGTAAGTCGAAAACGAGTCAGTAAGCGCGTATAACGTTCTTCCTACTGGTAAGGTATTTATCTCCTTAACCATACGTCTGAATAAAAAATTTGTTACTGCCATTTTTGTCGACAATACGATTCTCTACAACTTCCTCAATACACTTCTTTGAGAAATTTTTGTAATTAAAAAGTTATAAACAAATAACCGTAAAAATTTAGGGGTTGAAGATCTTTGGGGTGAAGTAACTATTTCATTTTTGGTCGTACGAGAAAAATTGTTCTGATCTTTCTTGTAGACAATTTAAAAACAAACAATTTAGTGTACTCACTTTTTTGGTTCCGTTTTTTGGTATAGTGGAAGTCAGTGGTCAAATGGAGGTAAGTCGGAAACGAAGCAGGTAAGCCGTATAACGTTTTTCCTACTGGTAAGTTATTTATCTCCTTAATCGTACGTCTGAGTAAGGAAGTTGTCAGCACAACTTTTGTTGGCAATACGATTTTCTACAACTTTCATACTACACTTTTTTGTGCCATGTAAGTAGTTACAAAGTTATTAAAAATAAACTGCTAAGATATAGGGGGGGTGGTCATTTGTATTGAACGTATGGGATGAAATAAGTTTTTTCTATTTATTTATTTGATAATAGTTAATTATACATTGTGCCAGACAATGAAGCTAATAAAAGCTTGTGCTTGTTCTAGAGCACAATTTCACTATCAGGTCAAGTCCAATAAATATAAAGATTTCAAAATAGGGTACATTCTATGTAATTATTATCGAATCATTGTTTAATTGCGTATAGAATGCATATGTTCAACAAATTCGATATTATATGCCATGGGTAAACTTTCAATTCCTGCCTTCCACTATACCAAAGAACGTGATAAAGAAGTAAGTAGTGTATCAAAATTCCCGTCTTTACATTGTGTACAAGAAAGGTAAGAATAATTTTTTCCGTGCGACAAAAAATGAAATAGTTATTTCATCCCATACGTTCAATACAAATGACCACCCCCTATATCTTAGCAGTTTATTTTTAATAACTTTGTAACTACTTACATGACACAAAAAAGCTGTAGAGAATCATATTGCCGACAAAAGTTGTGCTGACAACTTTCTTACTCAGACGTACGGTTAAGGAGATAAATAACTTACCAGTAGGAAAAACGTTATACGGCTTACCTGCTTCGTTTTCGACTTACCTCCATTTGACCGCTGTCTTCCACTATGCCAAAGAACGGAACCAAAAAAGTGAGTACACTAAATTGTTCGTTTTTAAATTGTCTACAAGAAAGGTTGGAACATTTTTTCTCGTACGACCAAAAATGAAATAGTTACTTCACCCCAAAGACTTTCAACCCCTAAATTTTTACGGTTATTTGTTATAACTTTTTTATTACAAACATTTCTCAAAGAAGTGTAGTGAGGAATTTGTAGAGAATCGTATTGCTGACAAAAATGTTGGTAACGAATTTTTTACTCAGAGGTATGATTAAGGAAATAAATAACTTACCGGTAGGAAGAACGTTATACGCGCTTACTGCCTCGTTTTCGACTTACCTCCATTTGACCGCTGTCTTCCACTATGCCAAAGAACGGAACCAAAAAAGTGAGTACACTAAATTGTTCGTTTTTAAATTGTCTACAAGAAAGGTTCGATCATTTTTTCTCGTACGACCAAAAATGAAATAGTTACTTCACCCCAAAGACTTTCAACCCCTAAATTTTTACGGTTATTTGTTATAACTTTTTTATTACAAACATTTCTCAAAGAAGTGTAGTGAGGAATTTGTAGAGAATCGTATTGCTGACAAAAATGTTGGTAACGAATTTTTTACTCAGAGGTATGATTAAGGAAATAAATAACTTACCGGTAGGAAGAACGTTATACGCGCTTACTGCCTCGTTTTCGACTTACCTCCATTCGGCCGCTGTCTTCCACTATACTAAAGAACGGAATCAAAAAAGCGAGTGCACTAAATTGTTCGTTTTTAGATTGCCTACAAGATAGGTAAGAACAATTTTGCTCGTACGATCAAAAATGTAATGGTTATTTCACCCCAAAGATTTGCAACCCCTAAATTTTTACTGTTATTTGTTGATAAATTTTTTATTACAAACATTTCTCAAAGAAGTGAGGAAGTTGTAGAGGATCAAATTTCCGACAAAAACGTTATGAATTACTTCTTTCCTCAGACCTACGGTTAACGAGATAAATTGAAAAAACACTTTAACCTCTTTTTCCAAGATGGCGCACACTTCGCAGCCTCCGATTAATACGAAAACTTGAATGTAGACTTACCACACACCCCCCTACATACCAAACAAACAAAAATGCTGTTATCAAGTCTTGTGACTTCCCCATATACCAATTTCCTTGTCGCCTGGACTATTTACGAAAGTGTAACTTTCTATCTTGATAAGGCAACCGAAAGCGAAAGTATAACATGCGAGGTGGTTGCTAGGTATGAAAAACTTTCGGTCCCTGGACAACGAAGTAAAACTGTAAATTTTTTTAAAATATAATATTGTAAGGAGGCTTGCTGTCAACATTACCTTGGTAACAATACTGTTGTATATACAAACATTATTTTATTATAATTTATAATAATTGGGTTGTAGCAATTATTATTATTATTATTATTATTATAATCACAGAATCATCATTTTATTTATTTATCCAACACCTCTATATAAATACCATGTTTACTATGGTCATTTTAAATAAAGAAAGTGATTGTTTACTCTTATGTTACATTATAACCTACGTTGCCCCTAGCAACGTGGGTTATTTTTAAAAAACTCACTCCTTCAAAGATAACAAACAATCACCAGCTTAAGTTACTTAATATTATTAAAATCCAGTCATCGTGCTAGAGTATTACCGTCAAAACTACAGACTAACTATACATTGCAAATTCGATGTTTAAACTTAAATAAAGAAGTGTTCGATAAAATTTTGTATGGCACGCGTGAGTTAAGGATATTATCCACTCAGAAAAATTAACCCTCTCGGGCCTGCCGGCCCTCGAGGGTAAATTTTTCGTTCGTAGATAATATCTTACTTAACTCACTTGTACCATAAATAACTATTATTTACGGTGGTTAATAAATGTTAATGGGGAGAATGAAATGAAGAATGAAAAGTTTAATACATTACACGCTGTGAAAGCCCTTTCAGGTGCTCGGTGTTTTTAACTAACCTCGGCTACGCTTACGCTTCGCTCGGCCAATCAAAAACACTTTACACCTAAAAGTTAAGTTTCGCAGCTTGTAATGTAAATAACTATTATTGATAAACCAAAAATTTAAAAAAGGATGACAACTTGTCATTTCAAACGTCATCACAATTAAAAACACAATAAGGACTTAATAGTTCTTAGCAAATGAGAAAATCTTCATACAACAAAATTCCAAAACAAATAATCGATAGCTTATCGATACATAAACAATAAACAACTTACATAACATTCACAAAACTCAAAGAGTCGATAAATCACAATACCTTATTCAAATCATTTAATTCACAAAACTGGATCAAGGCGAACTTACACAATATTGCCTTTCACAAACACCAAAAACAGTTGTCACTAAACTATAAAAACTGGAAAACTTCATTAAATTCTACAATCACTTATAAACTGGAACTACTAAAATTAAAATTCTCAATACTGTACTTCTAGGGAAATACCAATTAGTAAGATTCCCTCTTTCAAATAACCAGTACAACCAAATAACTTGAATAAATTACTTGTCTAAAAAAGTTTGTAGGAAGAAAGGACTGCCTTTATTAACAGTCCCGTGCGCTGAAACGTACGATTTAAATTTTATTTAGTTTTAACGTTATCCGATTTCAAGTTATATCCGGACAAAATTTTATAAAAACTTAATTCATTAAGAATTCAACTAGACGACGATAGTCATTCATATTATAACTGTATCTCTTAATGAAATCCTATGCAAAACTAAATTGCGACCACCAAAACAACTGATTACACTCTATTATTTTTATCGGGAATTTGTACCGTATTAAACTTTAGGTTTTGGTAAAAATTGATTCTCCACAATCACTGTATTTACTGAACATTAACATTAACTAAAACGCAAAAAAAAATATTCTGAAAATGCCCTCGGCAATTGACTTTGAAAATACTAATTCATGGCGCGGGATCCGAGACCCCGCCCTAACACTTGAAGGCGTCCGCCCTGTGTCTTCACTTGCTTGCTTTTTTAAACCTGCACCGTAAAACTCAAGATATTTCGACAGTAGATGGGATTTTAAGAGGGGTCAACTTTCAAGTAGACCAACGAGAAAGCAGCGCGGCTTGGTTAAGCCAATCAGAATTGATTATTTTACACAAAGAACGCTCAAAAATTCGGGACTTTACTCGTGGCTAAAACCTGCAACACAGGCAGAAACCAGACACTCTGAAAACGAAAATTTGTTTGTCTAGAATTGGTTGACAGGCATGTACAAGGAAATCATAAATTTAAACCGAATGGGTTTTATTAGTATGTTTTTCGTAGAACCTCAACTTATTTAGATAGAAATATTTACAGATACTCGTTCACATCGACGAAAATTACTGACAATTTAAAATTTTTCTTGGGAAAAAGCATCTACCATTTCATGTCGTTCCCAAGAACGACATGAAATTGTAGATGCTAACACGTGTGAAAACAATACCTTTATCTGAAACGAAGTCTGTAAATTCTTATAAAAACAATTTTATTAGTCTGGAATATTTCTTTGAGATGACCTTTGGTATTTTGTGGGACATATTTTATGCAGTATGCCAACGGTGATTTTAAATTGAAAGAGAATATATGAATACACAGGACTGCATTTAGAATTTTTTATTAAATATGCATACTAAATTGCATTATTTGAAAACTGACAGAAACGTGCCGTTACAATCTATCTATCTATCTATCTAGAATTAAAGAAAAAGATGATGTACATATGCACATTCATATACATTATGCACATTGTGTGTGGTAATATCCAAAGGCACTGGGTGTTAAGGTAGGGCATTGCCCCTTAATACCCCTCTGCCCTAGCTACGGCCTTGTCTTGAATTCCATGAACCTCTACCAAATATCATATAATAGTTCTTTATCTTATTAGTGGGATAAAAACATTACTAACATACGAACGCGTTGAGTTTCCCGACGATGGTGTTTGCTCGAGTAGGTTAAGAGTATGAATATGCTAGTAGGCCTTATCACACGTGTTTAGATACAACTTTGTATCTACGACTGCCCATACTTGAAGAGAACTGTACTATTTAATAAGTTAATTTTTTGACGTACATCATGAAATTTTTTATTTAAAATCAGAGCAGCTTAGAATTCGAAGCCATAGCCATAGCCAGATAATTATGATCATGATTTCCTTATTTCATTCAGTGATAATAAACTTCATTATATCACTCAAATGAATGACATAATGGGTTCTCATCCAAGCAGACGTAGATAATAGTTATTTATGTTACAAGGCCGTGAACTAGGACTTTTTTTATGAGAATGAATATTATTTGGCGATGCGCAGCCGAGCCAAATAATCATTAGAATAAAAAAAAAGATAGTTCACGGCCATGTGGCATTCAAAATTTTGTGTGCAAATGTCAAAAATTACCAAAATTAAAGTTTGGATCGAATCTTTACATAAAATTAAATTTAGCAGTGTGCTTTGGTATGGTAACTAGGGCTTGTGTAGTTGCTGTTTATTATTGTCATTCCTATTTAATTAAAAGTGGTGCTGTTTTTGTGCTATTTAAGGAAAATGAGCAGTGAAAGTGAAGACGATTGCTTTCCTAATACTCCACCGGAGTTACAAATCGCCGCAAAGGAGGTAGTTTCGAATTTATTACCTGAAAACTCGAAAAAAATTACGAAGCTACGTATCGACTATTCAAGGACTGGTGTAGCGAGAAAAAGGTTAGAAACATTTCTGAAAGTGTGCTTTTGGCATATTTCGACGATAAATACAAGAATTGTAAACCATCAACGACATGGTCTGCATATTCCATGTTGAAATCTACGATAAACATAAACGACAATATCGACATAAGTAAATTCCCTAAACTACTGCCGTTTTTGAAGAAAAAATCAGTAGGTTACCGACCAAAAAAGTCACGTACATTGTCAGGAAAGCAGATTAAGCAGTTTTTGGAGGAAGCCGATGATGACAATTATTTGCTAATGAAGGTAATTAAAGCAAAATTCCGCTGAACGTGTGTATAATTTTTTTTTATTTTAGGTAGTTTTGATTTTTGGAATCTCAGGAGCTATGAGAAGAGAAGAATTGACAAAGCTGACTCTTAATAATATAGAAGATCGAGGATGCGTACTTGTCGTACACATACCTGACTCCAAGACACATCAAGAACGAACATTCACAATAACTCATCAGGATTATATTCAACTCTACCGAAAATATTATGCTCTACGTCCTGCTAACGCGACTAGTCAACGTTTTTTTAGGTATACCAGAGGAAAATGTGCTAATCAGGTTGTCGCTATACATAAAATTGGAGAAATTCCAAGTATTCAGAAATTTAGCAATATTTCTGAAGCTGTCAGATGTGAAAATGTATACCGGCCACTGTTTCAGAAGATCATCTGCTACTCTTTTAGCAGATTCTGGAGCAGATATTACAGAAATTAAACGTCATGGTAATTGGAAGAGTAGCACAGTTGCTGAAAACTATATTGAAAATTCAATTGAGCAAAAAAATAAAACATGTAATAAAATATTAAATTTTCATAGAGAAAAAAAAGACAGTACTTCTCTTGCTCCAACTAGCTTGCCACCATCATTTAAAATTTTAAATGAAACAAATTGCGCCTCTACTAATGCTACTGCATCTTCCTTTGGTATCAATGTAAATAATGCTAGCGGTAGCACATTCAATTTTTATTTTAATAATTAAGAATCTTTTGTTCAGTATTATTATATGTATAATTAACAATGTTTGTAATCACATATTAATAAATAACGTTCGAATTATCTAATAAAAGCTAATTTCATTCAAGATCATGACCCGTAATAAAAAAGTCTTTGTCGGCTGGTAAAAAAAAGTCTTTTTTTACGTTGTCAAGGCTTTGTTTTACTATAAACAAATGTTCTATTTCACGACTCAAAACCAAGCAAAAAAAGTGACGTTTTTTTGACAGTTGCACACAAAGTAAATTAAATGTTCAACACGACACAATTTACACAACTATTGGACACCGATGTGAACAGTAAAGGGTAATGCACTGATATGCAAAAGAAAAACTTCGTACTGTTCTGTACTGAACTTATGTACTGTAGTACCCTGTGCTGAACGGTTCCGTATTAATATGATGCCAGGTAGAGGTTCGTGGAATTCAAGACAAGATCGTAGCTAGGGGGGGGGGCATTAAGGGACAACGCCCTACCTTAAAACACCCCTTTGGATATTATCACACGCAATGCGCATAATGTATAGGATTGAGTATATGTACATCTTCTTTTACTTGTAATGTGCAAATCCAGCTACCTACTTTGATATAAAAGGGTTAAACATGATATTTTTATGGATGTCGTGTCGCAGGTACACGAGTACATTTTACCAGGCACAAAATGCAAAATTCTTGGTGTAGGAGCAACCCAGTAATTATGAAGAAATTATGTGTAAATTGCCTGGCACCTGCCAACCTTTTTTTACAAAGGGTTGGTTATTGCTTCTATCATGATCAGCCAAGCTCACTGTTAGCTCTTTAGTGTAACTATTGATAACTCAAGGTTATTTTGCCAATAAACATATTGATGTATTTTTTAATAATTTTCTGAAAATATCGAATGCATAATTTGCAAAACTAAACCATGAGCAAAAACTTTTACTTAAAAACTAAAAAAATTTCGAAAATTACTTTCACATATAGTTGTTCATAACTTCCGCATTTCTATGTTCTTTCCCTTATGTACATTTTTAAAAATAAAAATAATTAAAAATAGGTAACTAGATAAAATAATAATAATTATTTTTTATTATTTTATCTAGTTACCTATTTTTGTATCTACCTTAGCGACGTGTTGGTTTATAATTATATTACCTTTGATAATGACCGCATAGCTGTCGAAACAATATTGTCAGGTTACATTTTAATAAAACTGTGAAACTTTTACTAATCTTTATTTATTTCATGATTATGGAGTTCCACAAAGTAAGGATGGAAACAATAAACAAAGTTGTGTATGTGTTTGTGTTTGTGTAAAGTGTATGTTATCACATTTTATATTGTTTTTAACTTTGGCACCAAAACTGATATTACACTCTGCATAACACAATATGTAACTCCACATATGCGATGACAGTTAGTAGGTACGAGAAAGTCATATGGGTAAAGTTGTCTTGTCTTTGCGTTGTAATTTCATTTAATAACCTGTTTGTTTAGAAAATCTACGTTGTGTTTGATTAATTGCATAGCTTGTGTGATAACAGGTTATGGACACAGTTATTATCTAAATACACAAAAATTTCAAAGTGCTTCTTTATTAATTAAGATACACTTGTGGCTACTAACCATTCCGGACTTAATTAGCTTGTACCTGTTTTACAAACACGAAGGTATCTCGAAAATAATGGTTGACAAAACATTCCAAAATTCGACGGACTATCGATTTTCCAGTTACAACGATTGTGTTCATATTGCGTAACAGATTTTTTAAATTAAACTTATTTATCATTAAATTAATTTTAATGAAATAGATTTATTTTAATATACAGATTTCTAAATTACTAATCAATACTCTAGCTTTACACGACAAATTGTTGGTGTTCCATTCATAACCTAAAATTTAAAATTAAAATAAAGATTAGTTAAAGTAAATTCAACACAGACATCATGGGAAATCCTCTCCCAGATTGTGGTTTTCTCTATTTAATTACTTAAAAAACATTAAAAGTTTTGGGTGGCACCCTCTATCTTATTAACTATTCCTGCGATTTATTCCTAATCAGAAACCTCTGGGATTAATACCAACGATATCTGAACATAATTTGAATTAATATGAAGTCTCTGCCAGAGCTAAGCTTTAACGTAAGTATGGTGCTACGGGTAATTATTCCAATGCTACAAATTGATAGACTTGAAAAAGGTAAACTAAAAAGTAAAATGTATCCTCGTATCACAGTTTAATCTTGAAACTTTTGGTGAAATTCTAGACTAAAAACACTAAATTCTAGGTTTATAACAATAAACTACACATAAAAATAGTATTTAAGAAAGGTGAAAACCAGAAAATGATTTCTACAATTCCTCAATATATGCAACTATAAATGTTGAAATTAATCTGAAAACAAATATTAAAGATTGTTAACAGTTATCAATAAACTAATATGATAATTTAATAATAATACTGTGAAACTTTTTAATAATCTTTATTTATTTCATGATTATGGAGTTTCACAAAGTAAGGCCGGAAACAATAAACAATAATATGATAATATTTGAAACAGAATAATCTTCTTTCAAACCTTTACATTAAACGCAAAGTAATATCACAAACAGCTTTTCAAGCCAGAAGCCTGTGGATAATTATTATTTTTTTATTAAAATAATTTATTATTATGAAATTAAATAAAAATATAGTAGAAGTAGAAGTATTTTGTAAACTATAACTATTACTATGCCATGGTCTAAATATTAACAATGACAAACGATCTTATTCAAATTTAATTAAGGCTTGGGCATGGTTTTGTTGGTTGATCATAGACGAATTGAAAAATTTATAAATGTTAATAGTTGTAGTATTGAGTAATAAAGTAAAGTAAATAATCTCTCAAGACTAGCATTATTCTATTGGGAAACATAAGCTATTCAGGTCGCTGATACGTTGTGAACATTTAAATTTGGCATTAAAACTGATGTCACGCTCTGCAGACCACAATATGTAACTGTACATGTGTAACGACAGACAGTAGCTACGAGAAAGTCATGCGGGTATGGTTGTCTTGTTTTTGCATTGAAATCTCATTTAATAAACTGGTTGTTTGAAAAATATAGTTGTGTTTACTTAATTGTACAACCTTTCACTTTTGAGGAAACAGGTTATGGACATATTTATTATCTACATACACAAAAATCGCGAAGATTTCTGTGGTAAAAGAAAATACAGGCGTGGATACTAACTATTCGTATTGCTGACGCTCAATTAGTCTGCACCTGCTTTACAAACACGAAGATATTCAAATACAATGGCTGACGAGGCTTCTGCAAACCATTTCTTAAAATTAGACGCACAGTGGAATTTCCAGAAATTTTCAAATGTGTGCTGATTTTAACCTATATAAAATTTACGATGTTGTTACTGGTAAGCGGGTGATGTCAGCATATACAAATGGTGCGAAGGTAATAAAATGCGTGCTTTTTAACTTCATCTTCAGTTCAGTCGTTAATATTCACGACTACATACAATATTTGATTACGTACAAAACAGCAAAGGATATGTCAATGAAACTAATTTCGATCCGCGAACAAACGTCGGCTAGTTGTGACTTAAGCAAAACTTAAGAACAGGATTAATTTGGGCGACTCTGTTGTGTAGGTACATACCAAAAGTTCAAAACTTGAACGGTCATCCGAAGGACGTTGGCGAACAAGTGTCGCATGATGCAGAACTTTTTGAATGAGTTTTAGAATACACTGGTATACGTAGAATAATTAATCTATTTATTGAATGCTACATATCTCCTATATTAAGTAGTACTATAATTATTCGCCCTTTAGCTGTTTTCATAGGCCACCGACAGTTATTGATTATAAATATATTTATTGGATTTTATTCGTTTTACAAACAAGCACACGGCAAACGTTTTTTTCAATCTTCTGGTGTACTTTTTCGGCAATGAACGAAAATATTTTGTATAAACTCTGAGGCATTCCATAAACCATACGAACCAGAAATACTACCCCTGTTTTAATTTCACGTAAAATACCAATACTGTCACCACTCGACCTTGCCACCTTGTCAAATGATGAACCAGACGAAATGATGTCAAGTCACACCGTGATTGTCCATACTATAAATATGTGTTGTAAGGTAGAAGTAAATGATTATACCTTAAAAACACCCTTTGAAGATGTTCCGAGAGGGACCTTGTGGAACCACATAACGCAGTTTTCTTTTGTAACGAGCTCATTATTGCCGTGATTTATTCCGCTTTGTTGGGAGTTTAAAATATAAAAAGTTGCGTTTCTTGGTGCGACAGGCAGCTGCACTTAAAAAAATATAACCGCAGGTAGTCTAACTTAATGTAGGAATTCGTAGTACCTATTTGGAACCAAGTAAACACTTGTGTACACAACATTTCTTTCCCGAATTGCTTTTGGAATCATAGATCATGCTTTGTGAGACAATTTAATAGTTTGTAATTGGGTTGTTTTTTGATAAACTTGTTACGATTCTGAGTTTAAAAGCTTTGTGCATGTTTTATGAAATATTAGAGAGAAAATTTGTCTAAATTGATCATTCGTAGTTATTGACGTTAATAATATTGTGTGGTTGGTTGAAGCCAACAGCTTCTTTTAAATTTTAGTAAATTATGTACAGTTTTTCCCTTCTCGGGGATATTTAGTACAATATACACACTACAAGAGCACGCTGAAGAAACGTGATCTTATTCATGCGACAAGAGGTTAATGTTAGCGGTTTGTTCCTGTTAAATTTGTATTAGGAAACAATACGGTTACGTGGTGAAAGACTTACTAATTTATCGTTTTGTTGGGATTATTGTTTAAATCTTGTTTTGTGAAAGTAAATCTCCAATAATCTGCGTGTGCATGTTTTAACAATGTTAGTTAAAATTAAAATAGGGAATAAATGTTCTAGCTAAACAAATTCGAGAATTTGTCTTGATTGGATAACCAGCTATTAAAGATAAAATGTTTTTATGGAAAATTATCGTACTTAATAAACAAAGTGAGATTTTGTAATATCTCGACTTCCATTTCAACTTCCATAATTTCAGTAATAGTAGTCGTTAAAGACTGTGGAATTGAGTTTGTTTCGAAATTAAGATCGATCAACATCTAATAACGTCTAATATAAGTTAAACTATATTTTTAAACAGTTAACGGATTTACTTATAAGAAAAGGTTCTGGATCCAGTGACCTGTAAGTTCCAGTAACTTTAGCTTGGAGAGTGCTTTTTGTGACTACTAAGTTTTTGTTTATAGTGACTTTAAGCCTTACCTTTGAGTGCTAAGGTGAATTGAGGGAATATCAGAATACCAGTATAAAAGAAATACTGACATACACAGTTTTTGTAAGTTATTTGTAACTGTACTATCTCAGATTCTTTTTTTCGATAAAAAATAATATTATATTGGTTTTAATTTACTGTAAAGGTATTTAGGATGGGATCCCAAATTAACTTAAAATGTGGAAATTCAACTTACCTTTGAAATAGATGGGTACTTACCTAATTGAGTACCCGTGGAACTTGAACGGGCTTTTTTAATTAGAGATATCCTCAATAGTTACACCCTAATTATGAGTTCTTTAGATCAAGTTGGGAAAATCTCCAGGCTTATAGTACTAATTAGATAATTATTACATCTTTCCAAACTAAGACGTACTATTCATAACTGTTCAATTGTGTAATTCAATTAAAAAACAGAATAAGTAATCTAATTTGACTTAATTTATCTACATAGAAAGTCAAATATTTAAAACAAATATAAATTAAGTAAAATAAATACAATTAGATTTAACCCAATCTATTTCATTCTTTACCCTCCTTTATGCTTTTGATATTCTAATGTATTCAAAACCTGATATTAAATTTAAAAAGTAATGGAACCAGAAAGGAAGATATCACGGAAATATAATCAATCGCGAATCTGAAAATTAGATTTTTAAAGTAAATTCGCATGTTTATAGAATATTTAACTATTGCCCCTTGAAGTTCCGTCCTCTTTTACCTAAAGTACATGAGAAAGCTAGTACATGAAATACGAAATACCTACCTTATTTACTTATTTTTACATGAAGCAATGTTCGTTTGTAGGATAATATCGATGGCAGTTTGAATAACACTGGGTTCATTTAATAAAAATCCAGAAAATATTGCACATATCTACGTACTCCACGTCTCTGAGATAGCGTTCTTTTAAGAATAATTTCTAAACTTTATACATTAAGACGAAACTTTCTTCATAGACAATGCATCTAGTGCATTCATGTGGTAAGTGCCATCATCTAAAACTTGATTGTTTTTATGATCAAAACGTAATTTTGTTTCAATAAAACTGAAAGCAAGAACTTTTTACAAAATCAGTACCTCCTGTAATATACCTAACTAACAGAACAAAGCCTTGTCGATAATGAATAATTCAGGGGCAAGTTGGGTGTCTTATGAAGAACGCACACGGGAGTGTGTATCGAAAACGGTGGTAACGAACGTCGGTGGTGCGTGAGGCTGTCGCAACTTCCTTTGATTGATAGTTTCCCCCTTAGATGATTTATTGGAAGATGCTTTGCTCGGTTCAAAGGTCAATCTGTAGGCCTGTCCGCTGTTACATATTTCATAAATTTTATATTGTTGCGGAGAACGTGATATTTTTCAGGATTTTGTTAGGAGTGCGTAGTGGAAAATGCCGTGAGCTTTTGTGTGTACCTTGTAGACATACCTATGTAAAAACATTGTGTATTAAGTTGTGTGTATAACGAACTGCCATGACCTTAATATAAAATATGTACATCAGCTCCAAGCAAACATGATTTTGTGAAACAAGGTTTTACAAAAGGAAACAAAATCCATTTTAAAATAAAGCATTGTTTATGAGCATCGCAAAAAGTTTAAAAGGTGAGGCGGTTTGCAGAAAAAGAAACATGGTATAATAAAGCATTGTACATGGTAAATATGTATTACTACTGAAAATAGGGAAGCACAAAATAAGAAGGAATATTAGTACCTAAGAATTTAATTTAGTTGTTTTTGAAGAATTTCAGTTACGTTAAGCGTTCTTTAAAATTTTCCACTTTTCCACTTTTTTGCCCAAATAGGAAAATCCTTTTCTTTTAAAATTCTTCAAAACCCCTATCAAATAAAAGTTTACATTATATCCTTCAACTTTACGGTTGGGTGTTTAGTGAGAAACTTCCTGGATTCATTCCCAGGGGGCAGAAAACTATCTTACATGCAATTAAGGAACGGTTTGTATTTTTAATCCCAACTTATTTATCTAATAGGTCTTGTTGCCACTATCTACCTCTAAACAAATTACTTTGTCATGCCTTACCTCCCTCGCTCACAACACAGCCTTCAATTAGACCAGTTTCCGTTCAATTCTGCTGAAACTATCTTAACGAAATTATTTAAATGGGAAGGTTTTTAACTCCATTACATCCCTTACCAAGAGCTTTGAGGTGAACATAAGTTTGGGACCCCCGAAGGCTGTAACTATAAGTAATAGACATCTAAGTCGTCGTCGGAAGTCTTGTGTATGGTGAAATGCTGAGTGGTATTGGCAGTAGTCAACACGGCACTGTCTACCGAATGAAGTGAATTGCAGCAACTGCTATGCTCCCGATACCCATCATTCAGCAAACAACCTCCATACAAAAGGGGTTCTCAAAGTTCCCCGCAACTGTACTTATCCGCCTACCACCTAGTTGCAATCTTCAGAAATTTTAAACCAGTGTTAACTTGGTGGCCTTCTGGTATGTGAGAGTTTACAGAAATCCTCATTTAACAATGAATAATTATGTTCGAAGAGGCGGTTTTTGTAGTTTCTTAACAACAGCCGGCATTTATACATTAAAGAACTTCGTTGTGACAGGTACTTCCTAAGTTTTCAGAGAAATTAAATGGAAGGCTGTTGTTTAAAGCCGGTGTTCTCTTATAGACACTATGGCAAGCTGGGTATGCAAGGGCTGAGGTATGTCAAAGTGGTGCGTTTAAAGGTTAACGGGGATGACTAGATCTATTAGAAAACCTTTCTGGGTAAAAATATCAAACTTATTTCATATTATATTTTAGATATCTGTGAATTTTCCCGTCAAACATCCTGTTCTAACAAGGCGCAATTTCACTGGTGTAACACTAGACGACATGTAACATGCCGTCTAGCATTGCTGACGCATGCTTTATGTCGCTTCATGTTGCTTCTGTTGAAAGACTCAGTATAGCATGCGTCATTGCCGCATGCCACGTGTTGTTTAAATGTTGCCTCAATGGAATTACTCCTTAAGGTTGACAGATACAGTGTAGTCTTTCAATCGATACGGCTTTTAGGGAATTTTAACGAAAAGTGAATTTCCCTTGAGACTGTCGAACAGTCCCTTAGTGCAGTGCCGGCTCCACACAGTAAGCAAAGGATGTGTCGCATCGGGGCGCCATACGCGAAGGGCGCCAAAATTACCTTGCGGAATACTTTAATTGTGTAAAAAACTTGGCGACACATCAAGAATCTAATGTTAGTATAGTATTTTAACAAGTCTACTCATAGTCATATACGCATAAAGCGAATAAGACTTTTGCGAAAAACTAGCCTAAAATCTGGCAGCATACTACAAAGTATTGTATGATGCCGCCCTTGACGGTTGCGGTACTGGTTCAATAGAGCAGTTGTATTATTTTTCCCAGAACTGATTTTCTATAGCGCCTCTGTATGAGACGGAAACATTTGAAATATGTAATTTCGTTTTTTATTGTTATTGTCTTATTACTGCGTCTTCATTAACAGTAACTCAAGTATTTTCTTATTACCTGTTTTATAGTTTCTAATGAAAATGTATTGTGTCAGTATATTCATTAAGGGCGCCGAAACAATCTTTGCATCGGGGCGCCATAGCCCCTGCCTTAGTGAAATATGTAACTTTCTTTTGACTAATAGCAACGTAAAGTTTTTGAGTGCAGTTGAGTATTGAATAAGTTATGAGCATATGAGGTGTAGTTCGTTAATTAAATTTCCCTTTCGGTCAGCAGAATTATTTTACATAAATACACAAATAACTACAATGAAATGCCGATCAAGACCTACTTTAACTTACCTAGAAGCATTGTGCATACTATTTAATTTTTATAGAAACGTGTGGTTTTAATTTATCAGATTACTATCTACACGATATGTTATCCCCTTACCTACTACCTCACAGGATTTCCAATTAACCGTTTTTAATACCAGCGTAATTTTCCATACCTTGTTAATGCCTGCGAGAATATATTTAAAATTCGTTTCAAATTATATTAAACCGACATAATTATTCAGTAACCGACATGTTGGTTTTGCTACCCTACTAATGTTGTGATTTAGTAGAATATGTGTCGGTGTTAATTTTTCTAAAAATTGAATCTTAGATTATTTATAAACTAGTTAATCAAATTTAGTTAAAATTAAATGCCTGTGTTATTACTCAAACAAAAAGGAATTCTAAGCACTGAAAAAGATAAAGTTATCGAAAAGTTTACAACTATTGAAATAAATGCTTCAATTTAGTATAGACTGATTAACCTACTATCTGGTTTATTTAATTAGTTTCATACCACTGTGGCCATTAGGAGATAATTTAATTAAAATGCCGTTACTAGTTTTCCGCTTGATAAAACATAATATCACAAATAATATTAAAAATAATTAATAATAAATAATAATAATAAAATATTCCATATAAAAATGTGGGTGACTTCAATATGAAATCATTAATATGAAAATTATTATTTACAATTTTGCGTAATTACTTACTATTTTACATTACTACGTAAAAATCTGCATCATTCTGTATTAATTAGACCTAGAACTCATTACGTTCCGCAAGTGCCAACAAATAAAGCAGGGTAGCGGAGACCGGATGCGTTGGTTGTTAATTAAAGTTCCAACAAATCAAACTTGCAGCGTGTAGTGAGGTCTAGATATCCATATTCTGTATTGTTTGAACTGGTGGCGGGAGAGGGAGGAAGAGGGAGATTGATAGTCTGATGATTATTTGATAAACGACAGATCTCTTTGAAGTGGCAGTTTTTGACTTGGTAAGTCAAGATAAGATAAGATTTTGCACCTACACTACTGCCGACACCTTGTATTATTTTCATTTTGAATTAAATAGAGAATATAGAATGCCTCTATACTCTGTTAGGCATATATAGGGAGAAAAGTGTATGTTTGTTTAATTTATGGTTGCTAGAACTTGGCAGATCACAATTTATTTGGTTGTGCTAGAACAATTAAATATGCTACCACATCCTTTCCAGTCGCCTGGTTCGATTTTATTTGGCTACTTCGTACTCGAATTTGCTCCAGTTTTCGCTTGTAAATTAAATAGAAAATTGTGTTTGAATAGTTTATATTCAAGTAATTCAGTCATTCAGGTAAGACGGTTTGCAGCAATTTTCGCGTGGAAGTTAAATAGAAAAGTATGTGTTTGAGTATTTTATACTCAATAGTATTCAGAAGATCACAGTTCATTTAGTTGTGCTGAAGCAATGAATTTGACATTCAACCAAATGAAATACTAACTCGTCAGCTGGCTGAATTTCATCCATAATAGAGAGTACTTTTTGTTCGACAGTACTGCTGGAAAACTAATTCATAACTATTTGCTAACACTTTTTTCTTATCTATTATTTTAATTTTATTACAGTGATGTCATTTTAGAATACACCTTGAACAATCAATTTTGAACAATAATGAAGTTTTAACTTTTTGGAACTTGAAGTTATTCTTTTTGTTTCCCATCACTTCAAAACAGTTTTCTACAAACTATTACAAACATCTTCAAATGGTTGGAGTAATGGTTTATTTTGAGAATAAACGAGTCCAACACAGTGGTTAATGTATGTAGACTTTGGTATTGGTAAAACATTGAATAGTAAATAATGTACCGAAAATTTCAACCTAGGGATTATAGGTCACATAATTTTAACTGCAAAAATAGATTTAGATTCTTTCCCATTTTTCAACGATTCTTTCAAATTCTACTATAAAGACCTTGCATGTGTATTGTGTAACCATTACGGTTTGAAAAGATGACAAACTTGTTTTGGCGGTTTATTTTTTCAGTTATTTTTATTTAGCTAATGCGCCATCTTCGCCATACAGTCGTTTCTACTATCTACGTATGTTGTAATTCACAGACGAAACTACAAAAAGTATTTTATTCTGCAATTTGAATCTTATAAACGGAAGAGCTTAAGAAATCATATTAACTAATTTAACTAGTTTTGCCGATGAATTTTTCCTTTGCTACAAGAATCGTAGGCGCAAATTTATTAATTACAAATGAATATTATTTACAATTCTCAAATATTGATAAGCGTCGTCTGTTATTGTAACCAGTTAAATGTTAATTTGCCGAATGCAACTTACAAAATTTTGAATTTTGAGGCGGTTTATATGGTTCACAGCACACAACACCGGCCAATTCACATAGCAAGAAACAAGAACCAGCAGCACAAAGAAATTCACCAAGTGAGGAACAAGAACCCTCAGCCCAGCCCACCCAGGATCTCACACTCCAGTGCCAGTTATTTTTTAATGTGGAATGCAGGGTGGTAGCCGTATCTAGCATTTCCATTTAATCAACAGTGCAGTTGTGTTGGATCAGTCTTCTGTTTAACTCCTACTAGAGTTGTGAGATTCGTGGGTGACATGAGCTGCGGGTTCTTGTTCCTCACTTGGTAAATTTCCTTGTGCTGTTGGTTCTTGTTTCTGGTTTTGTGAATTTGCCTAGTCTTATTCCTGAATTGGCGAATTTGCTTGGTCAAGAACCGACTGTATTCGCTAGTCTATTCTGAAATTGCTAAAAGCTTTAAAATTAAGTTGGTAATTTAGGCCTTCACCAACTTATTTAATCGGTGAGGAACTTCGATTTAAACAGATCCCCGTCGTAAACAGTTCTTCGTTTCTCTTTTGCGCGAGCCTGCGCTTGCGTTCGGTGACCTGCAATTAACGCCTTCAGGTGTTAAGGAATGACATAAGGAATGACTGCTTAAAACTAAAGTGGGATTTTTCAACCACTTCTTCAAAACAACAGTAAGTAAGATAAAGTAAAATTAGAAAGGACTAAAATGAACTCGAATGAACTGCTGTAGAGAGTAGACGTACGTTAGTGGATGTTCTGACTCTGCTAATAGTTACAATAATAATATTAATATTATAGTATTAAAAGTTAAAAACGGGCAAAACGTTTATCACTAACGATGGTATTTACACAAAATCAGAAGGATGATATTGAAAACATTGCCACAACTGCAATCAAAGCTTACACTGTAAAAAATGAGGTAAAATTACCTTGGGAAAGAGGTAACTTTTCGCTATTATTTGCGGTATTTTTACCCTAAAATTAATTTTACCTATACATTTAGTAGTTTTACTATTTGTGGTAAAATGCCCTGTAATTATGTAAAATTATACAAATATAAGTAATTCTACTACATTGAACTGGTTAAAATCACTATCCATAATATAAATTTACATAACTCAGACAATTTTTTCCTTACAAATGTATAATTGCTCAATAACTTAATTCATTTTTAGTGTAATATTAAAGATAAGATGAACTTGAACAAGAATAGTGTAATTTTACCCTTAATATGTTTTTAACCGTTGAGATGCTATTCGCTGATCGCACTTGTTTGTGACCTTCGTTTCGTGAAAGAATTCAGTAATCCATTATGAACAGTCCAAATAGGCTTTTTGGGGAATGGTCGGAATGGTGTGTACCATTCTTTTATGATTTCGGCGAGGCGTACTCTATCGATACCGAACGAAGTGTTCATTGCTCATTAATATTTTGTTTTTCGTTGTAGTGTAGTGCGGATTTATTAAAGGCAAATATTTACACGTATGACCGAAGATGGGAAGAATTTTATTTTATAGTAGAAGTTAAAAAATAATAATCGGTAAGTACCTATATGTTAAAATTACAAATTTAAACCAATAAAATAAAAATATTTAATTTAATGTTTTTCTAGGATGAATCAAAAATTGAAGAATTCGAAATAAACTAGCATAACTGTAATTGAGAAAGGTACTCGTGTATAATTGTTTATATAATTTATAATTTTTTAATTTTCTAGGTGGAATCGAAACTTTATCTGAATGTCTTTGAGAGACCAAATATTTCCGAAAGCCCCTGAAAAGAAGTTCTGTTAATGTCTTATATTTTATATAAGTACATACGTTCAATAAAAATTACTTTGATTTTATTTTGTTTCATACAATTCCCAGAGGAACGATTGAATTTGCAAGTACTTTCGCAAGTCATCGTTACATTCAAGAAGTATTTTCACATTTGTATTTTAACCCTGAAAGGTACTATTGCCATGAAATATTAACTTTGTCATGTAACTTTACACAGGTATTTTAATGTTAAAATGTAAAATTACATTGAGATTGTAATTTTAATCTGTAAATTTACTTAAAAAGGAAACATTACAATGCAAACTTAACCTAATGTTGAAATTTTTCACTTCCTATGAAAATTACACTTTGAAGTAAATTTACCCCAAAAAATGGAGGTAACATAGTTGCCTCCATTTTTTAGGGTATAATTCACCGGTAATTTTTTAGAGTGTACGTTAATGATAAGGATAAGTTATTCATTAAAGAACTTGCTAAAGAAGTCGCAGTAATTGTGACTAAAGAATTGGATAAACGTTTTAATGACCTAATGGAAAACAACATCCAGTTAACTCAACGTATTATAAATTTAGAAAAGGAAAATGAACAATTAAATAAAAAACTAGACCAACAGGAACAATATTCTAGAAGAAACAACATCAGAATATTTGGTGTACCCGAGAAGAAAGAAGAAAGTAAGGAAAATTTAGTGACAGAAGACGTATATCATCCGGCGATAGTATCAACATTAAATTATAATTGTAAAAAAACTATGTACAATCAATACACCCTGAAAACTACAATTTTAAAAAAGCTGATTTTCCATTGCTTTATAATTTATTAAAAGATATATACTGGGATGCTTTAGAACAATCAAATGATGTGAATTCTGCAGTTGATATGTTTTACCCTTTAATTTATATTGCCTTGGATCAATCAGTTCATAAAGTTCGTAATACATCCAGTTCATGTTATCCTGTTTGGTTTAATGCAGAAATTATTGCAAATATAAAATCTAAGAGATTCCATCATAAACGTAGACATTTGTCTGATTTCCACTTGCAAGGGTTTCGCAGATTTCGGGCCAAGATTAGATGTGATGTTAGGGTTGCCTATAACAACTACATTTTAACTATTGAAAATGATGTTCAACACAATGTAAATGGTTTTTGGAATTATGTAAACAAAAAGCGAGGTTACAATTCTCAAAATAGTAAATATTATTATAAGAATAAAACTAGCAGTGATAGTAAAGACACAGCACAATTGTTTGCTGAATATTTCAAGTCGGTTTATATTTCCAATTCGATCTATGATGTTGATCAATTAATATCAGAAGCCAATAATGAAGTTTATAACAACAGTATTATAAATTTATCTGAAGTCACTCAATTGGATGTTGAAGAGATTATGAGAAAGCTGAAACGAAAAAGATCTGTAGGACCAGATCTGATTCCTCCCTATGTATTTAAAACCTGTAGGGAGATCCTTAGCTATCCGCTAACTATTATATTTAATTTGGCATTGAGAACTAATGTATTCCCAGATAAATGGAAATTAGCAAAAATTGTATCAGTATTTAAATCAGGTCAAAAGTCAAATATTGAAAATTATTGCCCTATATCAATTTTATCTACCCCAGCTAAGATCTTTGAACAGTTATTATACAGTAAAATATTCCCCGTTGTTAGAAATCAAATATCTGATAAACAACATGGTTTCATAAGTAAGAGATCCATCGAGACAAATCTATTAACTTTTGTTGATTATGCTAGTAAAATAATTGTTAGAAAAGGACACAGGTTGACGTTATCTATACTGACTTTGCCGAAGCCTTCGATAGTGTTTGTCATGATATTTTATTGAGTAAACTATATTCATTTGGTTGTTCTATTTTTCTTTAAGTCGTACCTTCAAAATAGATTTCAGTATGTGCAAGTACATGGGGTGAAATTGGAGAGGTTTTCTGTGGCATCTGGTGTACCTCAGGGCAGTAATTCGGGCCCTTTGCTCTTCTTGTCATTTATAAATGATCTCCCTACCCATATATCAGACTGTGAGTGTCTTCTATTTGCAGATGGTATTAAGATTTACAGAGAAATTATAAATGAAAGGGATTGTCAACTTCTTCAAAATGAAGTGAAGTCATTAGTACAGTGGAACCATGTAAATAAATTAAGTCTTAATATAAAAAAATGTAAATATATGACAATCTCTAAGCTAAGAATTCTTATTACAACTATCAGTATTCCATTGAAGCTGTAGACTTAGAACGAATATATAATATTCGCGATTTAGGTGTACATATTAGTTCAGACTTGAAATGGGATGTGCATATTGATAGTATAGTGAATGCAGCACTTAGAAACCTTGGGTTTTTGATGAGAAACACTACGGATTTTAAAAATGCAATAGCAATACAACTCTTGTATAATTCTTTAGTAAGATCTAAATTAGAATTCGCGTCGGTTGTTTGGAATTCGGAATATATAATAAATCAGAACAAAATAGAAACTGTACAAAACAAATTTCTAAAATGTTTATATTACAAAGTGGACTATCGATATCCAGATTATGACCAATACAATAACGTCAGATCTGAATTCAAAATAACAAAATTAATAACAAGGCGTGAATTAGCTGATGCTTACTTCTTATATAAACTGATAAATAACAGAACAGACTGCCCCAATTTGCTGCCACTGATTCAACTGTATGTACCAGCCTACAGATCGCGACCCCGGAACGTTCTTTATATTCCTCAATGCAGAACCCAAATGCGAATGAAATCACCAATGATAAGAATTGCAATTTTTTCAAATAAATTTTAAAGTTATTCAATATTTACTGCTTGATTAATCAGCATTTGAAATTAGTTTTAATGGTTGTAAGTTGACTTCACCTGTCTGGTATCTATTTTCATAAAGTTACGATCGTGAATAATTTCCTAACGTATAATATATTCTCGTTTGTGTAAAATCTGATTTCGTTAGCTTGAATTTTTATTTCATCGGATTGCAGTTATCGTATAATTATGTCAGCTGCTAATAGTCGTCGTGTCTATACTGCTAAAGACGTGCGTTTTTTTTTTAATTAAATATATTAATTTTCATTAAATAAGTACATGTTAAAAACCACTTTATAGTTCAATTTGGTGAAAAAGAACTTAATCAATATTCTTAGTGCAGTAGTTGATACGCCGGCATTTCTAGGTTTAATATAACTTTTAAGAACTATTCCATTTTAATGTTATCTAAGTATTATTATTAATGTTAATTATAATTAATATTATCTAACCACAGAAGTATGATATACTGTAATAATTTGTTGTTTGTTAGATGATTTATGAATTATTCTTGATACCCAACAAAGAAACGTTAAGCATTGATTATTTGCGTTTATTATAAATAATTGTCAATTGAACATTTATTCCAGTTTAAGTTAATTTTATTGATTGGGTACATGTACATAATAATTTGGTTAAGGGAATTTTTGGGTTGATAGGATTTTGATTTGCAGTTACTTCTGAAAAAATGTATTAGTTTAGTAAAATTATAAAACATTACATATCTCATTGACAATAATATAACATAATTGGGGTTTAATATAGCAATCCAAAAATAGTCTTGACTACGGTTACAACAAAAAGACAGATATTGGATCTGTCTTGAATGCAATTACATAGTTAACAATAATCATGATAATAAAATAAAGACCAAACGCAGGTTAATTTGGATTGAAATATAAACAACAGTAAGATATGAGAAAAAATCGCAATCTAAAAGAATGTTTGGTCACTAGTTTTTAAGTAAATAAAAGGTTTTTTAAAAGAAAAGGTTGTATGTACAAAAGCTGACCTTTATAAAAGTTAATCAAAAGAAAATTTAATAGTTCCACAAGTGTAAACAGGCTTATACTTTATTTCAAACGAATATAATAAGAGAATTAAACAAAACAAAATAAATAAAGGAAAATTAAGACGTACCAATAGTCCAAAGTGCAGCTAAGCATGAGAAAAGAGAGCTGTTTGATCCTAAGACACAATATCCAGCTATTCCGATGGAAGAAGGAAGGAGAAATATAAATTTTAGTCTTATACGCTAATTAAGAGCTTATATTAAAAAGGTAAAACTATTTAAGTGCTATTTGCCTAAACATTTTAGCTTCGACAGAGCATCATATCCTGGAGGAAGTTACTGAGCCCCACAAGCAGTAGGCAGATTCCAACGTGATGATCTTCCCAGACAGTAGGCTGAAAAAAGTATATCAAGATATCAGTTTGTGACAAATCAGAAAGTGATAAGAGCAAAGCTAGTGTTATTCTAAAAAGAATCAAAAGTGAAATCAGTTCTATAAGAGCAATTTTAAACAAGGTTAACTTAAAAATTCTTAAAAATCTTGTGTAAAACTGTATGTGATTATTTTTCTTAATCGAAAATAATAAAAAGTTCAATATAAATATTTATCAATAATAAAATCAACACTTACTTGAATTTAACAGCTTCACTTCAATTAACATTATGAGGTGATTAAGAACCAAATGTCAAACTTGACGCTTTAAGGTAAATAGAGATTTCCATTTATTCAAATTTCGTAAAAAATAAAAAAACATATATACCATTACCTCAAATCTTTTTTTATAAATCTGTGAATTTGCAAAAGAACCAAATTGAGGATTCATTGTACATTATTAAAGTCTCATAACAGTGTAAAATAATTTAAAGGTTATAGAATAATTCATAAACAACAAGTCGATCTGAGATAACGCAGCACTGTTTGTGTAAGTTTACAGATTAGAAAATCAAAAACAAAGTTTCCTGGTAATAAATAATTAATAGGCTGCAGCACTACAATACATACTTGTGCGATGTAGATGGTTGTTTATCTTATCGAAAACCACAGACATTTACGTGGTTGCAGGGACCGACTGCTTAACGTGCCGTGCGACAGCCTTTATATGTTAACGAGAAAATCCTCTCGCTGGTTCCGGAGATATAATCCTCCAGGCCGCTTTCTTAAGAGTTAAGAGTAATGAAAGCAATGAAGTGAATAGCCGTGCGGTAAAGAGTCCCTTTACCATTGCTTTCATACCTTTAAATTAGTAATTTTCTATACGCATGTAATGCAAAATAAAATAAAAGCTATGTGACTCTGAATGCACAGAGAGAAGTTTAAGTTCCTTTCGCTCCTTTCGCGTATTACGGTAGCCTGTGATTTTTTTAGTATAAATAAAGTTCTGTTGGCGTTTGATGGATTAGTTTCGGGACGTACATTTACTGATGGACTGATGTGCTTTGATGTTCTACAATGCTGTTGTGTTACAACACGACATGAATGACACCTAATCTAGTTATCGTTTTGTTATGTATTTATGAATCTGGTAAATAGATTCAACAAAGTCCTTTAAAGTAATAATTAATATTGTAATTGATACCAAATACCCTTTTGTGAATGAGCACAAGAACAATAATTCAATTTTACTTTTTAAGACATTTCAATAATAAATAATAATTATAACAGAAATCTTAGGTGAATAACATGAAGTCTGTGTTGGGGGTATTTTTGTTAATCAGTTATATATTTAAATAATAACTTTTATTTTATACCGGTCTATTGTTAATGAAACTTGTTGCGAAGACTAGTTATAAATGCTAGAGGCAAGATGGCTACCTTGATGAACTCAAGAGTTTATAGTATATTTATTATATGGTAATCCTACCCTAATTGGATAAACAGTAATGTTTGCTATTGTTTATACTAGATAAACAACAACATACATTACATTACAATGAAGGCAAGTGTATAATATATGCCAATGTAAACAAGATCCAGAATAGGAAAGAAATAGGGCAGTGGAACATCCTTGGCTGCACTATTATTTAAAATTTTATTCAATGAGATATGGAAAACGGCAAATTTGTACACAAAAGAAAAAGGGGATATCCGTTTATAATACTGTTTGGATTAACGATCGTTTATTATTGCATGCAATGATATGTTTGTTTGTGTTTGCTACGATGAGTTCAATGGTCGTTTACAGGTCTTGCATTACAATTGGGCAACCGCAACATTATACAGTAATATCAGTTCTAATAAATTAACCCTTTGGGGAGTACTAAATATTTTCTTCGAATTCAGTTGAATCGGTCTTATTTTAATTTATTATTGTTACACATGTTAGTTCATTATTATAATGGAATGGTTATTATTATTACGTTATTTAAAATGTTTGCCTAAAAAGATTCTGAAGACTATCAACTTTTGAGCAGATATTACAAGTGCATTGCACGAATACCTCGTAAACCTTTCGGGGAGATTAAGATTTTTGTTTATTTAAACCACTGTGTCGTAAAGAATTTTAGCTTAAAAATATTTGAAGCTCTCTTTAGGAGGAAAGATTTTGAGGAAAATTCCTTTCAACGTTTAAAAACGCAAGAGAGCTTCCAAACAATGCGAGAAAGCTCTTTCTAGGGCGTCTGAAGTAGAAAGTTCGAATAGTTTCTCATGACGCCGCCCGGCGTCGGGGCGCTAACAGCAGTGAGGCTGGGCCGTGCCAGTACCTCGTGGACCACCGCGACGCCCGCGTAACGGAACCGGTAGCGGTACATTAAGCATTGGACACGTACACCGACAATAGTTAACTGAGTTTACATGACCGTGAATATGTGAAGGGGAATTCTGTTTTGGGGTTACATTGACATGTTGTGAGTCATTAACATGCTGTTTCTGAATGATAACTGTATGATAAATTTGGAAAAGGGTTTAATTCAAGTTGTTTGGTGAAAACTAAAAAAAAAAGATAGGCGAGAGAAAAATCCGAAAGTGAAGTGGAATTAAAAGGTCGGCTATGTGTTGATGGATTTTTGTGGAAACCTAGGAGCCTTATTTGTTTATATATGTTATATAGTTTAAATTACAATTATGTGGCAAGAAGGTGGAAGAAGTGCATAATTTGAAAAGTTTCCTAATTTTTTTTTTAATTTTATATTTTACGAATCGTGGAAACGTTATGAAAGTTAATAAAGAAATAATAAGATAAATAAAAAGAAATGTAAAAGAATTTTAGATTCCAAATTGCATTTGCAAATGTTTGTAGAAAAAAATATCGATAATAAAACAGGATAAAAATTGTCTAATTTGGAATAGAATGATGGAGATTTCTTGAACACCGGGGTGTAACATTGAGTGATGAAATTCTCAACCGCGAAATCGAGTCGCATAAAAGAACCTTAACTCTTCGGATTTTGTGTCAATATTCCATTATTACTGTGTTGCCTGTGTTTACATTAATTCGTTAGAATTTTGATTTACACAATTAAAATGTTTTATAATTGCATGCGTGCAAAAATTGGATAGCAGATTGAATTGAAAACCCATTTATTTCAAACGAGGAGAAGTTTTTTGAGAAATTTCACA
Organism: Agrypnus murinus; assembly: GCA_929113105.1. Taxonomy (NCBI): domain Eukaryota; kingdom Metazoa; phylum Arthropoda; class Insecta; order Coleoptera; family Elateridae; genus Agrypnus; species Agrypnus murinus. The sequence goes on from OV816026.1 coordinate 119,646,336, forward strand.
CAGTCATGCTTAGTTCATTTAACGGATGAGATATAGGCTTTAAGAGAAAGTTTTACGAAAGTGCCATCAAATAACAATTAATCCGATACTTGAATGTTTTCCTTTTATTATCTGAAGATTCACAATCTTTGTAATTAAATTCTTTATGAAAAATTTTGTAAAAACGAATCTAATCTCAAGTGTTCAAAAAATATTTGGGTTTTTAAAATTTTTTAAACTCTGGGTGGAATGGGAAAATTGTAAGAAATGTTTACATTAGAAATAAATCTTTTTTGTATATATTGAAGAAATAGCAAGCGAATGAGTGCCAGTTGGATGAAACCCAATGAAAGATAACGAAATACGATATATGTTTGGGAAGAGATTTTATTGGGAATTCCGTTATTATATTTTTATCGGTCGTTAGGACTATTTTTCCAGTTTGTTAGAACTCATAAAGACACCATTTAATAGTCAAACTAATTATAAGCATTTATTTCTTTAATTTATATTATCCATTTTCGTAAAGCTTCTCGTACAATACTAATAATACATAACTGACAATTACTACATTAATCAACTTTTTGTTATATTATATTTAATCTTTAGTATTCCTATTAGTACTAAACTGAATATTTGAAACAGTAATTTTCATTTAAATGTGTTTGAAATGATTATAAATTGTTCCGATCTGTGCTAAACCTCATATAATTCCTATTTGTTGATTATATTTGTATTTTGCTATAATTAAAATTGTCACCAGCACAGTTATCTATAATCTAGCAATTAAATTCTGCTATTATTCTTGATGAGATAAACCATACAAATCCATCTGCGAGTATATTAATACAACATTTATGACACTTTTGAAACTATTGCAACTTTTTTCTTAACAATAAATTTATTTTGGTGGAAGTGTATCGATTTTTAATCTAAAATTGGGTTTCTGTACACCTAGGGACTCTGTCAGTGAATACAGAAGTAGCCTCCGTTTAACAAAAGGTAATCAAGTTGAACTTCCGGTTTTAAAAAGCTTTTAATGCGGATATTAATATTTCTGACACATCACAAAGTTTTATTGAAAAGAAAATTGCTTCCTAATGTGTTTATAATATTTTATTTAAGCTGTAGTAACGTAAAAAAATTTTAATTAAACTCATGACATACATTATGAGATAGTTTAAAAATTATACGTGTACATCATTTCCTTTGATCATTTAGCTCCTCTATTACTTACTTAATAGTAAGCTTTCTCCTGAAAGTCTCTGAGATAATCAAAAAGATCATTTGCTTCCACTTTGAGTGTTGGTTAATTACTCAATTAAATTCGCTCAATAATAATTCATCTTGCAAAATTTTGATTTCCAATTTGATTCTCCTTAAAAGCCGAAATCCTCCAATATTAACCTTAAACATTTTACATTTTAACAAACTCATGTTACATTGCCTAGAAAGCGCCCCGATAAATATTAAAATCATCTTTTTTACTGAATATTCGATTAACAAGCGTGAGTTTAAAACTTTTTTTCCACTTACATATATTAGGGAACTGAGAAAACCGAATTGGAGAATTTTTTGAGGGTAATCCTATAGGAAAAGGTTTTTGCGTTTCTGTGTCCTTCCCCATCTTTTATATTTCTAATCTGGAATATTTGTCAGATTTATTGAGGCAATCTTTAGGATGAAAACGTCACGGGTTAGGCGATATCAACGTAACGAATGTTTTTAAAAAATGACTAACGGAGGCTTAAGGTCCCAAAAACCAAATTTAGTTTGGTCGATTTCTGTTGATACCGAGGGATTTTTTTCTGTTAGATGAATGGATTTACCAAAAAATTACCATTTAATTATTTTTGTAAGCTTTTAATCTCTTAATAGCTGGCTATTTTCTTTTATTTTACATAATTAAAAAGTATGCTAAATGAGAATACATTATGTATTCAATTTAAAAGGTATGGGAAAAGTCGATGTATAAAATAAAGGTTTTATTAATAAATTCCATCTAAGGGTTTATGGAAAATTTTAATTAAACACTATCTTAATTAAACGGAATAACCTACATAAATGGCATACAACTGAGGAATTGCATTTTTGTGCAATACCCTTTGGTGTAATTTCTAGCTTTGCTCTGGAAGGACAAAAATCTAATTAAGTAAAAAGCAGAGGACTTTGATCTTTAAACGTTGCTATTAATATAATTTGCTAGCAAAACTTTTATAATTATAACAGTTCTTAACTGTTCAGTCAGTGTATCAGTTTCGAGTACAAAACTATCAAATGAGACTTTTTAGTTACAAAGCTTATCGTAACTTCAATGATTTATTGAAAATTTTATACGAAAACTATATCTTCTAGCGAAACAGGAGTTTTCTCTACTTCATCTCTCAGAAATATTTTAATTGATAACTCGCTTATTGAAATTGAATCTTCATTATAATCGAGACTACCCAAGCTGCATTTTTAAACATTGCTATCGTACCAGCAACTATCGGTGGAACTACTAAGTTTTTGCCACTAGTCGCAAGCACGTAATTGCTACTGATTTGCTCTGGAACTTCTCCAGATACGTTTCGGTTACGTGTAGGCTACGTAGTGGGAACGTGGAGGCGTAGTAATTGCTACTTTCGTGAAAGCTCTTTCATCTTGGACACATCGTGTTGCGTTGTCGCTTTCTCTTTCTCTTGCAACTTAAAATATTTACTACTAGTTGCTATAGTAATTATAGTAAAAGGGATTACTATTTTATTTGTAATACGTACTTAATAATACAAATAGAGATGCGTTTGATTATTTTGTCATTCCAGTATACCGAAAATTTAAACGATTGCAACTTTTCTGTTAAATGTGATGATAGATCGGAAAATAACAACGCGCCTTCTTTAAATATATTTTTTAATACAAAATGGTTTTAATAAAATACGACAAAAATACTTATAAGTTGATATACATGATAAAAACCATTTGTATATTATTCCTAATTTGGCAACAATTTATTATTTTTATTGAAGGTAATAGTTAAACGTCTATTAACAAAACTGAATACTGACCTCCAACATTTGACAAGTAAATATGGAGTAGTTTACGAAAAATCACTTGAAAGTAGTATTCACTGTGAAATGCGTGTCTAAAGTATGTGTCACTTAATTAATACCAACAGAAACTAACCAAATCTTACTTCAAGGTTGTTACCACGAAGTATGAAATAAATTTAAAAATTCTGCAACTTTCAAGCGACTCTTACTATAAACCGACGTCAACGTTTTCGTAACCGCAAAGTTCCCATTAAAACTTTAAAAGCGTTTAAGTGTAACCTCATATTTAACCATAAACATGGACGTTAATTCTTTTTATACTGCTACTACATAATAATTAGATAACGCATTACTTAAGGTTGTGACAATCAATAAATGGGAGCAAAACCCAATTAACCTCCAAATTTTAAACTAACATACAGCAGATATGCCTCTATTGGGCAATCCAACTACCAATCAAATGGCGTTTTTATGGCGCCGACGAAAATGTTTGTTCATAGCGACTATCATTATTTGAATCAATTGGCACAATTTATTAGGTAATCCAATAATCTGTGAAATGCATGCATGCACAGCAACCATTGGTTTGGATTGCCTAATAGAAGGTACTGTCACTTCGTTGTAATTTTTAGTAATAACTGGAACTTTGTAGTAATTTAATACAAAACAAGTAGTAAAAATCACTTTAAATGGTTCTCCGGGGTAGCAAAAACGTAAGATTTGCTTTTAATACTACTGTGTTAAGCAATGGTTTCAGACAGATGGCAGGAACTTTCAGTACTACTTTAAAGTTTGAAAAACTTTAAAGTAGCTTCGGGCAAGTTACTACAATCATAATACCATTTTAAAGTTGCAACAGCTTTGAAGTAATTATACTAAGTGGCAATACCGTTCCACATACTTTAAAAGTTACTCAGAAGTAATAAAACTACATAGTTCCAATAAATAGTAGACACAACTACATAATTATTAAAATATTTAAAACTGAAGTAATTAAACCTATACGAGATCTGGCTATTAAATAACGATACTGCTTATGAAAAAGAGTTTTATTTTAAAAATTATTCTACAACCGAATGCTCCCCTTCAATGTACTCCCCTCCCCTCGCCACACACCGTTCCATTCGTTTTTTCCATTGGTCAAAGCAATGCTGGAAGTCTTCGTTTGTAAGAGCATTTAGGAGCTTCGCCGATTTTCGCTTCACCACTTCGATCGACTCGAACCGGGTTCCTTTTAAGGCAGACTTGATTTTCGGAAACAGGAAAAAATCACAGGGTGCTAAATCAGGCGAGTACGGCGCGTGTTCGAGCACTGCAGTGACTCTAGCGGCTAAATAACGCTTCACAAAGAGCGCGTTATGGGCAGGTGCGCTGCGCTGTCCTGGTGCAAGATCCACGACTTGTTTTTCCACAACTCCGGCCGTTTCTTACGAACTCGCTCTCGCAGTGTTGCCAAAAGTGCCAAAACTTTCAAATAGTAAGTTTGGTTTACAGTTTGACCCTGTGGCACCCATTCAGTCATCACAATGCCGTTGATGTCGAAAAAAACGATTAGCATGGCTTTAAATTTTGATTTCGACATCCTTGCTTTTTTCTTGGCTTCTCTTGGAGACGCAGGAGTTTTCCAGTGCATGGATTGCCGCTTAGTTTCAACATCGTATTGGAATATCCATGTTTCCTCGCAAGTGATGATGTTTTCCATCAATTCAGGCTCTTCATCTAACCTCTCAAGAAAATCTGAGCAGATCTGTTGACGGCCGAGTTTTTGTTCAGGGGTCAAATTTTTTGGGACCTACTTCGCACAAACTTTCTTCATTATCAACTCGTCATGTAAAATTTTTCTGACAGTTTCTTTATCGGCGTTTACAGTCTCAGCAATCTTCCGAATGTTCATATGACGATCTCCGCGCACAATTTCATTGATTTTGGTCTGTTTGCGAAGTTGAAACAAAAACAGGTCGACCTGGACGTTTGTCATCTTCGGTGTTCTCTCGGCCTTCAGAAAACCGTTTATACCATTCGAAATCACGCGCACGAGATAGAGAATTCTCACCATAGGCCTCTTTCAACAACTTATAGCACTCAGTCGGAGTTTTTCTAATTTAACGAGAAATTTCACATTGATCCGTAGCTCGTGTTTTTCATCACACATTTTTATCGGCACGAGAAAAAAACACGTTCGTTTCTAACCTCTATAGAAAAAATGCTACAGCGACAAAAACGTGTTTTCGTATTGGCATAGTAGACACTTCCAGCTATCCAACGCTGCATTCGTTTTCCCCCCTTCCCGCTAAACTCATAAATTTAGTTGTAGTTACGTAACAATACCTTAATCAAAGTTCCGATTTCAGTTACTGCTACTTAGATGCTGTTTGGGTATATTTTACGGTCCTTCCGATTCAGAATAATCTACATTTACTAATTTAATATTTCGACATTACACTGCAACCATAACATTATTTGACCATAACAGCAACATCTAAATAGAATATATTTCCAACAAAAGCTGATTGTATTTTTTCGTAGATTTATGCATTAAACGAAAAAAATGTTTGGGCAATAAAATTAGCAGCAACAAATTTATTGTTAGTTTTAAGATAAGTCATGTCGTTCCCAAAAAGGGAAAGATGACGATATATTGTTTCCTTTATAAAACGACCTGGCCCATACAAAAAATTACTACAAAATAAATTTCCATGTTGGAAGGGGAAATAAGGCCTAGGATATCAACAACAGTTCCTTTTTTTTTGTGCGGATCGAATAAAGAAACCGAAAGTTATTAAAGCCCGTTTTATAAAATACAATATTAAAAAATCCTATAAGAGAATAATTAAATTCATGAAATAACAATTAATACGGAGAAATAATTTATTTCATTTTCAGACCGAAGGAAAAGGTGGTGAGATTGAAATAAAAATCTCAATTTGTAACATTCGTTTAAATCGTTAGCAATTTTCAAAGGAATAAAGGATAAAACTTGCTGCTGGACTGTAATATACAACCTTTTCGCGTGTTTTCCATTATTAAATTAAGGTGAAAGATGTAAATATACGATTTTGGATGTGTAATCGGCTATACATTTGTTTGTGTTATTGGCGTGCAGATAAAGATAACTTTAACTGGGAGCAATAAATTTCTATATTTCTGATTAGCTCCATAGTTTTTCTTTATTATATGTTTTTTATAAAACTTGATTGTTAAGTATTGCAACTTTAAGTGTTGTAGTAGTATACAGTGGCGGCTTGTGAGTTTTTGGGGATAAGGGCTGAAGAAGAAATAACTCTAAATTAATGAGAAAATCTTACCTTAATTTTATTAATGTCGGAAAATAAAGTCCTTGGAGGTTCACTTTTAAATAAATTGCTTTTAACTTTTAAAAGTTCTTCAACGTAATTCTACAATGATAAAAAACAAAGCACTATACGCCTAGAATACATATGTCAAACATCCGCCAATAACTAAGCAAGTATTTATAGATAAGAAATATTGAGTAGGGAAGGCCAAAATTAGAAACTCGTACTCTTTTAGTTAATAATTAAACATTTTTTTAATCGTGTATTAAAAATTTAATATAATTTTTCCATTTTTATAACTTTTTTATAATAAATCTTTTTATTATTAAACACGTATTCACTTTTTTTCTCATTCAACAAAAAAAAGTTCGCTAATTGGACGAAAATACTATCCATTAAAAAGTATTGACTAAAAATATGTTACTAAAATTTATTATTTACGCAGATCAAAAATTAAAATTTTATTGACAAAAAACGAAATTATACCAATGGAATTTATATTGAATTTAGGTAATTCTACAACGATAAATAACATAACACTTACGTAAACACCGATCACACTTTTCCGTTAACTGCCGTGCTATTATACCAGCAGCCCGGTTTCAAACTAACTGTTAATGTTTTTGACTATAATCGGGTATTTCCACACGTTGTTTGATGATTCGAACCGGTCTAAAAAATTATCAACCAGGAAAGTTGATAAATCCATAAAAATGCATTATGGAATCTATAATAGTCCGAGGTATTTTTGGAAGTTATTTAATTAATGTCTAAGTTGAAAATATAATGCAATGTATACAAGCAGACGTAAGTTTCAAAATTTAAGAATTACTAACGTTATCATAAAAAACGTTCTCATATGAATACACGAAGATTATTTTTTAACACCCGAAACATACGAAACTGGTGTATAGCACTGTGTTTAACCATTTAACTGTTTAATCACATTCATAGAGAACCTTTATGAGGTTGTTTAAAAGTATCGTAATAAATTATATTTTTACATTTTCTGCAACTATTATAGGTACATTACAAGATATATAGTATGATAACGAAGACGAATTACTTTTAAGCATGAAAGTCATTTTCATAGCTACTTCTACAGCTATTAAAAAGTTCAAAACGATATTTAACATTTTTTTAAATTTTTATGACTTCCTTGTTCCAAATTATATATACAGTGTGTCCACGGATTGAATTCACAAGAGGGGAAAATTTTTATTTTTAGTTTTATCAAGAAATGTCATTCTTGAGAAAAAGTTTTGCTTGCTGTAAGACCCCAAAAAACTAAAACAAATTCACGTTTTATTTTACCTGCTTTATTTTATAGTCAATTTTCTGTGAAACCATATAAAATGTTGTACTAAATTCAAAGCTTTCACAATAATCTAGTAAGTGACGTTTATGTCATTATTAAGAAATAATTCTTTCAAATTGTCATGCAACAGTAATCGTTTATTTCTAATCAATTACAAATATTATAAGAAAGAATAACTAACATTAAGTAAAAATGTACACCAACTATTCGACATGATCTCCATCAATTTCAAAACATTTCTCCAATCTAATTTAAAATGCTGTGTATACATTTCGTAGCATGTCCGGGCATTTATGGCATTCATAATTGCTTGTTTAAGATGTTGTGGTCCATGTCTCTTTGGTACACTCTCTTTTTTATAACTAGAAAACGAGGATTTTCACTAACCCAATATCGACAGTTCTAGCATGAAACAATTCCATTTGTCGTAAACGTTGCTTCGCCAGAAAATAGAATATTATAGTGAAACAATCATTCATAATTTTTTCACCAATGCATGCACAAAAATCAAGCCTCGTGTTATAATTCCAATCTTTTAAGGTGTGGATAAATTTTGGTATTTTGGTTTGAAGGAAATAATTTTGTTTTCTTTCAATATTTGCTGTAAATGGCTCTTGCTAAATCCAACTTCCGCTACTCTTGTTCGTAAACTCAGTCTAGGATTCTCAAATACGGAATGGATAGGTAAGGCAGTAGCTGCATTATCATCTTCACGGTATGCCTTTTTCTCCTTCTTTTTATCTTCAACAGGCCCCGTCTCATCGAATTTCTTTATTAATTTTTTTTAGTCCATTAACCGTAATGCGTACATCTGGATATTTTTCATTAAATACGTGAATTGCATACCTGTACGAAACATCCCCAATACCATAGCACTTTACAAGGTAAATTCTTTATTGAAGATTTAAAATTATGACACAATGACAATTTAAAAGAATTATTGCTTAATAATGACATAGACGTCACCCATTATATTATTGTTAAAGTTTTGAACTTATAAAATTTCATATGGTTTCACATAAAATTGACTATAAAATGAAACAGGTAAAATAACACGTGAATTTGTTTTAATTTTCTGGAGTCTTACAACAAGCAAAACTTGTAAGAAGAAAGAATGACATTTTTCGATAAAACTAAAAATTAAAATTTTCCCCATCTTCCGAATTCAATCCGAAACACACTGTATATTTGTAAAATTTTAAATTGTATCAGGTCTTTTTACGTGTACAATTTAAACTTTATTTAAGTGCCCATTCTACTATAAAACTCCAGAAACTTTTATATCATCAACCAACTACCAGCATAATTTTTAGTTCGGGAATCCTTCACAAAGAAAACAGAGAAAGTTTTATTTAATAGCGCAAGGAACTTTGAAAATCAACGGTAGGATACTTTTTCCGTGTACTAACAATATACAAGATAAATATATTTAATAAAACAAGTTACTTTATTGAAATATTATCATTATATATATTAAGCAATGTGGAAAGGTGTGCAACACAAAGCGAGGTAACATACAGTGACACTATCTGATGGAGGGTGTTTAAACATTTCCTTACCGAACAATAAATAATAATACATGGAATACAATTGAATGGTATCAGTTTAAAGTTCTTTTGCTGTCAATAAGTAAAATATCTATCACAGCAAAAAAAAATTAATGAATTTTATACTTTTTGCGGTTTATTTATATCATGCATATTCAAGCAAACTTAACTTAATTTGTAATTATTACATAAACATTAATATTTAAACTAGGAATGGTTATTAAACAAAATAGTTCTGGTATTAATTACTGTGAAACATATTATGAGCAACAGTTGGTCTTACTATTGTTGGTTTGTGTACGAGGGTAGATTGAAAAGTTTCCGGAATGGGCAAGAGATGGCGCGCGTATCGTGAAATTGTTATGATGGTTGTCAAGGCTAACCTATTTTAGGAAAGCTGTCAAATTTTCAGACACGTGCGTCGTTCCGTTTATGTTTACTAGGATATCTTGTGAAGCAATTCAGGCACTTTTGCAAAAATGGATAAAAACGAATTTCGTGCAGTCATCAAACATTTCTGGATGGACGGGAAAACGGCGACGGAGATACGAGATATTTTGCAGAAAGTTCATGGCACATCCACACCTTCATTTTCGACTATTAGTTTCTGGGTGAGCGAGTTCAAACGTGGCCGTACGAGCACCAAGGATGAACCACGCAGTGGACGTCCAAAAACGGCCACAAATGAAGAAATGGTCGATAAAGTCCATGATCTCGTGTTAGCCGATCGACGAGTGAAGTTGCGCGAAATAGTAGAGACCACGGGCATCTCATATGAACGTGTGCAAAATATCGTGCACGAACATTTGGGCATGAGGAAGCTCTCGGCGCGATGGGTGCCGCGTTTGCTGACTATGGACAACAAGCGAAATCGTGTGACCACTTCGAAAGAGTGTTTGGCCTTGTTAAATCGTAATCCAACGGATTTTTTTCGCCGATTCGTGACCGTGGACGAAACATGGATCCACCACTACACACCAGAAACCAAGCAGCAGTCGAAACAGTGGATTTCTCCAGGCGAATCTGCTCCGAAGAAGGCAAAGACTGTCCCATCTGCTGGAAAGGTCATGGCCACCGTTTTTTGGGATTCGCAAGGTGTGATACACATCGACTTTTTGCAGAAGGGAAGAACTATCACGGGACAATACTACAGCGATTTATTGGATCAATTCAACGGCATTTTGAAGGAGAAACGGCCTCATTTGCAGCGAAAAAAAGTGCTCTTCCATCACGACAACGCGCCGGCCCATTCATCCCGAATCGCCAATGCTAAATTGGTTGAATTGGGCTACGAGGTGGTGCCGCATCCCCCGTACTCTCCAGACCTGGCCCCGTGCGACTTCTTTTTGTTCACAAACATGAAGACTTGGCTCGGAGGCAAGCGCTTTACGTCAAATGAGGAGGTCATCGCCGCCACTAAAGCTTATTTTGCAGAGTTCCCGAAATCATATTTTTCTGAAGGCTTAAAAAAGTTGGAGCACCGCTGGGAAAAGTGTATCGCCCTGCAAGGATATTATGTTGAAAAATAAAAACAAAAACCTGTTCAATTACTGCGTTTTCTTGCCCATTCCGGAAACTTTTCAATCTACCCTCGTAAGTTAAACTATGCAACTTTAACTTAATCAAATAAACCGACTTGTGGACATTCTATTATATTAGAAATTCAACTATAAAGTACTTAATTTTAATCTTTTAAGTTATAAATTATTATTTTATGCTATCTACACCGCACGTGTTTATATGTAAAGATCGCACCTTCACTTAATCTCTTATTTTGCTTAAATGGATACGTTTATCTTAATGGTAAAATCTTAGAAATCAGATTAGATTTTATTGCTGCTAAAGCTACTACATTGCACTGAAAAGAACGTAGGTACAATTGACAAAAACTGCTTAAACTCATTAACATTTTGTTAGTATAAAGTCAATACAAATTTTACAGTTATACTGACAAAGTACTTTTATTCGCTGTTTGTTAAATAGACAAATTTTTTGTTATTTTGTAAAACTTATTTTTAATAATTTGTCGTAAGTATTAAAATTTTATTTTGAAAAACTATTAGAATATTAGGATTTAGATTTTGTTAAAGTGACACATTTAGACATTACACATTAGTGTAATATAAACTTCCGTTGAAACTACTTAATACATTAAATTTTCTTCAGCCTTTTAATGAATGCATAATAAAAATTAATTCCAAATCATTTTTTTAATTTTTAATATTGTAATATTATGTTTAAAATTATGATTGTTACGTAAGGTAATGATCATTACTGTATAGGATTTGTATGCACTTAAAAATTCTGAAATATGCATGCACTTATGCACTATAAAAACGTGAAATATGCACTTAAATATGCACTTAAAAATCATGAAATATGCGTTTATTAGAAATTTTTTATAAATATATGCACTTGCATTATTAAAAAAACACCTGTTTAGCGTTATTTACATTTTATTTGCAGAAATTATTTTAATTAGACATCCTATGCAATAATTTAATTAATTATATTTTCTAAACATAGAGCGTTACAGTTCACAATGACGTACAGTTTTAAATTTTCAAAAGTAAACATATGCCTATTATCCCTAAATATTGTTTTATACTTTGAGAAACTCCGTTCCACATCGCAAGACGTAATTGGGGCATACTTAAAATTGTTTAATTCTACAAGCGAATAATGTTTTAGCTCGCCTAAAATGTCTTGGCCAGATAATGCATCGTTTATGCTTTTAATTAAGTGAAAACTAGGATTTTTGTCTATAACAGATTTAAATTTTTGTTTTATAGTCAAACCCTTTGGCCCTTTTATTTTATTCAAAGAAACACCTAACAATTTTACATGCTCAAGAGATTCATCTAATGAATTTCCCTGACTTTCCAATTTCTGAATTACTTTAGCTAAACGCACAAATTTGTCAAAATAAACAATAATTTTGCCCTCACCTCCTTAGTATTAAAAGCATCCTGTACGCTTTGTATGCATAGTGCATCGTGTTTATTAAGTTTATTTACAAATGCTTTAATAATATCAATATAAGTTGCATAATATTCTGCTGCAGAAAGCCAAGTACCCCACCTTGTTATTACAGGCTCAGGTGGAAGAGACACTTCTTGAGCAGTTTCCCTAAATATTTGTATGCGATATGGAGCTTTACAAACAATTTTTTTACATCTGAAATTATAGAGTTTACGTTAGGATATATTTCCCGCACTTTTTCCGCAACTATATGCATTGCTTGGGAGACAAGTTAAGTGGATCATTTTTTCGTACAGAACTTGTAAGCCTGCTCCAGCCTTGATCAAGTACGGTAGGAGTACTTTGTTGTACTGTATGCCATCCGGCCACAAAATAGCCAACGAATCATTAAACAATTTTGCCACAGAACAATGATTGGTGCTCTTGAAAACGTCCATTGCTAATAGATAGGATTTGGGATTGTTCTCCGAATTTAAAACGCCAATTATAACGTTAGCCACGTATCTGAAAACAAAAATTTGATTTTTATTTTATCGAACTACATAATTAGTCGGTTACAAGCAATTAGCGCAAAACAGTTATTTAAAAAAATTATATTTTAATCAAGCAAAAATATTGTGATTAAATATGTAACTAACAAAATAGAAAATAAAACATCCGTAAATTGCTCTGCTGTCTTTAATTAGTTAAATTTTACTAACAAAACGAAGGAAATGAAGTTTCTACGCACCTTCCAGTAGTGTCAGTAGATTCGTCAATGGAAACCCATATGTAGTTATTCGCTACATGTTTTCTAATTGATTTCTCTTCATATAAACGAGGTAAATAATTTCTCCTGAGTGTAGACTCGTCGGATATTGGCATTTTTGAAATTTCTTCCAGAAAATTACGAAATGCTGAGTGATTAATTTTACTTAACGGGATATCTGCAGCCACTAATGCACTACATAGTTTTTTTATTAAATTCGATCGATCGTCGCACACTGTACAATACAACACCTTATCGTCAGTTGTAAGAACACTGAATTCCTTAACATAACTTCGAAGTGTAACAGACACAGACCGTTTTCCTTTACCCATGTTTACACTCTAAAATGTCAAACTGAAATGCAGTTTGCAATTTCTGAACTATCTTAATTGAAAGATTACAAGATTAGTAAACAAAAGTACAGGCAAGTTTTTCTATGAACAGGAAGTTGTCAAAGGGTCTTTGGAATTTCCTAATACCTATTTATCACAATACCGCAGGATGTAAGTATTTAAATTTTAGTTGAAACTTTTTCTTTCTTAGAAAATATTAATAAGTACACAGATGGTTAAGGCAGTAAAATATTTTAAAGCCTAGTATTTAACAATAAGCTTAAATCATGGGTTTCCTCTAGACTCAACTAAGCCGCCCTTGGTTGGTTGTCTAAAATGCTAAAATTATTTAAAAATATTAGAAATTTCATAATTAAAGCATGTAAAACGCTCAAAAAGTGGTAAAATATGCACACTCGTTCAAAAATGCTAAAATATGCATGCATTTATAAAAAACACCTAAATATGCATTTATATGCACTTTCAAATTGACATATGTGATTCATATGTGGCTTAAACATGTAGAAATATATCTCTGCATATGTTTGCTATAAGCAGAAAAAACATGCAAATGCATAGAAATTCTATACCTAATTCATTACTAATACCGAAGATAAAAAACATCTTAAATAAGCTGTTTGCAGAGCTTCAAATTTAAATTTTCTAACATCAAGGTACACAAGAGTGTCTTTTACAAATTAAATTAAGTTCTAGGAAAAATAATAAAGAGTTGAATAGCTTTTTTCTTTCGTAAGATTTTTCCAAGTACATTTGTATTTCTTGATGTGTGAATTTCCAAACATTATAAATTTGATTGAAAAATTTCCGTCAAACATTTTATTGTAATCCGACATTACTTTTTTCCTCTTAAAATTAAAACAATATATAGTAATTACAAGACAACTGAATAACCACCATATAAACATACAAAATAATGTAATAATAATAAGAAAACTTATATTAACTGTCTAATAGACGTGTTTACTTACAGGTATTTTTGTACCAGGCAGAACTAGCAGAATTCTTAATTTGCCTCTTGTAGAAATTCTTACCTTGCTTTTTAAATGGCGAAAATAATATATATCTTTTATATTATTATTATTTATATTCATTTTTCAAAGCTGAACAATTTTTATCTATATAACAAAATTTAATCATATATATTCATGTTTATTTATACAGCAGGACAAAAACTTTCTTAAATTGAAAAAATCGTTTTCAAAGTGATCAACTGAGAAATTTAGTTCAATCTATTTAATGATTCGCCTTGACTAAAAAAGACTTATTTATAGCAGTGCGTTTAATTTTACTTAATTCTGACAAACTTTTTGTCGAATCTACAAATATGCGTAATAGAAACGAATATTTTTTTGAAGTCAACAAAATATTTTTGTTAATGACTCACAAAACTTATCTTGTCAGTATTGTTTGATATAAGACGAATAACTTTAAGAAACCTCCTTGGGAAATTTGATGTAGTTACTATGCAATCTTTCATAGAAATTAATGAATGAATAATGAATTGATATTCTAATATGGTTGGACTCATATAATAAAAGTCTTCAAAACTCGTAAACCCAATGCAAATTAAAATTCGCATTCTAAACTAAAATAACGTGATTTTAAACTATTATGATTAAAGCTCTCATCAATGCATGCTCGAAATTCCTTTCATGCTGTGATTTTATAGGTTATTAATTCCTGTAATTTTTCTGAAAAGCTTCAACTAGATTTTGTGTATTTTGTGAAATATTTGTTAGTTGAAAATCCTACAAACTAAAATATTACACAAACAAAACGATATATTTTTTATGATTGTACTACATAAATGCAAAAAGTATAAAGCTCTTACTGGCAAACAAAATATGATTTTTCAGTATATTCCTAGTCCGTTAACTCTCTATGATAACTTTATTTTCACATTCACTGACTTTTATACATGCTTAGTGGCAGAACGATACAGTTATCTAACATACAAGGATACAATGGCCATTATTTTTAGGTTTTCCTGCTTTAATGTGTTCACAACTGTTCTGAAAGCTTGTTTATATAAACGATATTTTAAATTTAGACGATACTCTACTTAATAGTCCATGGAGTTTCTTTTTTGTAATAATTTGGTGTCTGTTAGTTAACTGAATTAATATTAATAGAAGTTTAATTATTTTATACTGTGGTGTTAAAGAGATATCTAACTTAAAAACGCTAAAACAATAAAAAGTTGACTGTTATACGTTGATATTCCATAAATCGATAGTATCGAATTACAGTATCGAGGGTACAGATTATAAATGGCGTAACATCAATATTACTTCCTGTTTAGAAGCTTTTTACTACTATAGCAACACAGAACCTGACTTTTCAATATTGAATTTCACAATCACATAACGCCGTTTAAATGTCCGTAAATGTATTAGTGACCCTCTCCGAAGAAACCTAACTTATGATGAAAATATTGAATATTCAGATTTTAGCAGTGCTCACATGTTTATGCAGATAAACGTCACGTATCCCACAAGTGCGATGGAATAGTCGTGATTACTTTTACAGTATACCAATACATTCGAAACATGTTCTAAATTAGTTAACAGTTGCAAACGTTTTTCACAAAAAATGCATTATCGTCATAAGCCGGGTTTCTTCGGAGAGGATCACATTCTTGTAAAATATTTCATTCTTCAATGTTCTTGTGTCTTTTTATACAGTATACGTTAATTAATGTGTTACGGTTTTATTGCTTCTTTATTTATGTTTATGTTATTAAGTTATTTATGATTTGTTGTTATTTTTTGTATGTGTGTTGAATAAATCGTTTTAAAATTTAGTTCTACTTAAATTTTAAATAAAACTATGTAAATACCTAATACCATCCATTATTATTATTATTTTGTTTTACTTATTAATTCCCGTAACCTTTATTTTTTTACGGTATTTATACGCATTCATAATTTAATTGTTAAAAAAAGAAGAGAGCTACTAATTTAATTTAATAAAGGAAGGAATTTGTGCGAATTAACTTTGGAGTCTACATTGTCTGCAACAAAATTACCGTAAGGTATGAGCTAGACCTTTCCTCCGAATTCTACCGAGGGCAAGTAAACAAAATCGAAAATTAATTTAGCTACAGAATCGTGAGGACGAATCCACTGGGTGCCTTTTCCATCACAAATGCCGTATCCACAGGCAAGTGCTTAATTTGCGTAATAGGTAATCCAGTATGTTTATCTGAGGGTAACCACATTCCCTCAGAAAGTGCGAAGTAAACTGTTTTTGAACCCCTATCTTGAACTCCTGCTATAAGGGTGCCAAGTTTTACTACAGCTCCTTATATTTGAAACACTATGACGTTTGACGTGGCTGAACTACAAATCTAGGAGTATAATATTAAGTTTCGTTATTGTCATATTAGTGCCAGTAGAGACGCCACTGTTTTGCAGTATTATGTTAATTCCTTCAAACTAACTGAACTTTACAGGGTTGTAAACCCAACGGCGAGTTTCACGTTAATTACTGTTTGTATAATTGCTTACATTAGTTGAATTTGTGTCTACGTGTATACGTGTGCGACTGGAATGGGTAGTGTTATGTTTATCTGGAGGTCGGTTGGTTGGTGTGCGTTTTTTTGTTTGCTTTTTCTTAAACGTGAGTGGGATATTTTATTTTTGCTTTTGCAAAAATAATATAATATAGGCGGGCAGGACAAAATAAATCATGCTTTGCACGTACAAATACATTAAAGCGGTGTTGTATTACAGACAAAACCACAATTTTTACTGCTTAACCGTTAAAGCATTCTATTTACTTTTTAACAACGTACCCATCCGACGCTTTTTACAAATTCAATGGCAAAAACCACACTCGAGCAACTTGTTGCCTCATTTTTCTTAATAATTAATGAGAACGAACACCCTTAAAGATTTATTACAGATAATTTAACTTTAAAGCTTGTAATTACTGCATGTTTCAGGAAAATGAAAGAAATTCACGAGAACTTCAATTTGCTTAAATTAAAGAAAATGAGTTTAATAGAATGCCATTACTAAAATCCAGAATTCCATAAAACTTTGTACCTTGTAATGATCTTTAAATTATTCTGAAATAAAATTTACTTTGCTGTAATTTGATATTAATGTAATAAAAGAAAACTCATATTTTGGCATATTTGGCAATTTTTTTTATATTTGGTTAAAATTTGTATAATAATAAAATTTTGTTTTATATTTCGATATTTTGTATGGTTTATTGTTAATAACCTGATTTGGTAAAATTTCATAATTATGAAATATAAAAGTTTTGTTTATTCAACCTGACTCATACTCATACAAGTAAAACTACGTAAATCCTTATTTAACATTGAGATTACGCAATTTAATTGTACTAATAAACTTCTAAAGGAATAACTTAAAGATTAAAAAAATATATTAATGAATATATAATGCTTATCTCAGGGCAATGTTAGATCGACGTTGTTAAGTGATAAAGATAAATTTAAAACTGACCGACTATTAATTCATCACTAATGAATAAATTCAATTGATCAAATTGTTAAGTAAATAATTTTTACTCAATAAAGCCCAATTTTGTTTTCCACAAGATTCCAAATACAATAGGAAAATCTCCTTCCTACCTTAATAGAACCAGTTCTCTTCGTTTTATTTTAAATTTTTTTCATTTTTTGCATACCACTGTCGAAGTATGTGTACTCTTCCTTATTAAAACCATTAACATTTCAATACCATTATCTCCCCATTTGCAGCTTATTGGGTTATTTTATAGCCATATATAATTTCCATCCAATAATAATAATATCCACTATCCAAATCAACTTTTTCAAATGTGAATATAATAGTAATTGTACCTAATCACTTTCACGTTTAATTTTGTAGGCAGATTTAAATTTCTCTTTCTATATTCGCGGACTGTTCTATTTTATTAGTGATGGTTACTTATTTTTTTTATTTCGAAGATTAAAACAAATGTTTTGAAATATATACACAGATTTATCTTAATAACCTGGATAAACGTGAGATAATTAAACATTGATATAAAAATATAGTACCAATTATAAAGTATAGTGTCATAAGAGCTGATGCATATCTGTTACACATTTTATTATGCATTTATTCACAAATTTATATAATGTAACCATTTCTATAGTAGTATGAGCAAAAATGAGTATATCTTTACTTTTTAACATTTGTAACACTAATCTTTCGGTACTCTAAATTATTCTGAATACATAACATAACATAGAATACGCTGCGCAATGGGCGTCACTATAACCTCTATAAAAATTCAAATACTGAATACTGCAAAACTCATAAAAACGATAGTTACATTATGTTAATGCTTCGGCTCTTAAGATTTCTCATTAACAAATTATCTCTCATGCGTAGGTCTGATTTCCATGGCTTATGAATTGTAAATGAAAATAAGGATTTTTAGACACAATAAAAGGATATGGGCGCAATGTATTTGAAGTCATTCTTGACCTCAAATGTCAATAATAATAGTTTTGTTAGTAATGTCCTAATAAGAATTCTTATATGGGAGAAAAGGTTTACATAAATAACAATAATTTCACAAGAAATGTTACAAATAAGTTTTAAATACATAACTTACTTTTCTTATACAAGTTATCCATCAGTCCTTGACAAAGCATTAAAGTTTTTTTGGTACTTTAACTCTCACAACCTCACTTTCACAATAATGCCCTTTAAAAACAATTCACACTTAACCACATGTACACAATACCTCACTAACTAAAGAAGGAAAACCTGGAAAGTCTGATTGTCGATGCAACGGTTACACCCTAAATTAACGAACTGTAGTCCACAATAATTGTTTCACAAATTCACTTTCATTAATAACCCCTTGATGAAAAGCTAGAACCATATAAGTTGAAAAAAGAACTTCCGTTAATTATAAAAACTACCAAAAAAACACGAGTTTATGTCGGCCACAAGACAGAATCGGAAAGATTAATTCTTTATTTTCAAAATTAACTAACTTTTGAATTATCCTCATGAATCTTAGCTTATAACACGTTGGAATAATTTTATTTGTTTTTAAAACAATGCAATAAGCTTTATACTTTTAAACTTTTTCTTAACTTTCAATATTTTACTAGAAATACTTTAGTTTATTAGTTATCTTGACGAATTAAACGGTAATAACAACCACTAACAAGGCTGCCATTCCTTTAATAATAAATAGATAATTAAAAATGGTAAGGCAATAAAAAGAAACAATACACGTTCACAAATCTAACTGTTCCTTTTATTTTTAGATTTAAAAAATAGACAACAAAATAATGTTTAACTTTTTATATAATAGAATAAAATTCTTTTGAAAAACCTCCATTGATGGACGAAACGTTAAAAATTCATGTATATATATATATATATGTTTTATTAAAGGCTGCCAGTCTTCATAAAATTAAAATAAACGAAAACAATTATTAGCTTATACATGCGTTTACATAATACTTAATACATAATATTTACATAAGAACTTGTACCAAATCCTAATCCAAATATAAACTTATAATCTTATTTACAAAACATGATATTGATTGTAAAGTATATTGTGATAAGAGATGATGCATACCTATTACACATTTTATTATGCATTTATTCGCAAATTTATATGATGTAACTATAACTTAGGATGGATAATATGAACTTATCACGCTTACATTTAAGATAAGTATTGCAACAGATTCCAAGGTCATTATAAAATTAATAAAATTTATTTAAGTAACTTAAGTTTTTAAAGTTGTTTTATTGCCCCTCGATGACAAATTAATCAGTATTTAATTCAACTTATATTTAAATGTAAACTTAACGTTCAAACAACATATTACGTAATCGTACGAATTTTAGTGACTAAACTGTTTAACGACTATTACAGAAAATACCTTACTTGATCTTTGTAAAAAGTTCCTTGTGGATTGCATAAACGACACGCAAATTAAATAATTTTCAAAACAGCATTATGTAATGAAATAAACACAAAAAAATTAAATTATGTCAAACACCTTTTAGAACAGAACAACATAATGGTACCCCAAAATAACATCAAATTCCTATACTTACGAATTACGAATTACACGTTTTAGAAGCTTTCAAGGTACGTAAATGCAAATCATTAAGGATACCCTTAATGACTAGGTTGAGCTTAATAATTCTCCATTACTGAAAGTGTTGGGTATTTAATTTCTATTATGTCAAAACGATTGCCAGGCACATCTTGTTTCAGCTTACAAGTTACATAAAAAATTTAACAAACCTAGATGCACGTCAAGATGAAAAATATAAGTTAATGACTGTCAACGACAATAATGGAAATTGGTTTTTAGACAATATACATATTTTGTTGTCTTATACAAAGTCTAAATGCTTTCACTTTGGGAGAGGGGATCTTCATATTTTCATTATATAATTTGGCATTATTTGTTTTATAAATTTCGAATCTGTGAGTATATATACAGGGTGATTTTTTTAAAGCGGTCGTTAGACGTTTCTCAGAATCTACTAAAGTGAGACGAACGAAATTTGGTATGCGTCTATAACTCTGCACAATCTATCTTGCTAAAATATTTTCATCAAGATTCTACTTCCGGTTATACCGGAAGTTGCCATCAACTTTCTTATTTTAAATAGAACCATACATTTTTTTTATCATCATCGAATCGACCATTCAATTTGCTTAATTGCCAATCTAGGTTGTGCCAATCTAGTTGCCATGGTTTTCAAGATATTCAATTATTTTGGTAAAAATAGCTGCTTGCAGAGTGTTTTTCAAAAAATCGTAGTTTCCGAACCGCTCTTTAGAATAAATAGGAAAAAATTGTGTTTTATAGAAAAAAGTACATTTTATCAGCTCAGTAACCTCTGAGTTCAAATCGATGATTAGAAAGACCGTAAAAAATTGTTGAACTTTTAAAATTAGAAAAGCAAAAAAATCATTTTTTTCAAATGGAAGCACTAGTTTTTTTTTACAGGAATCGACAGATATTCTGATTTGGAAGATTTTTTCTTTAATGGTCGATATGGCTACGGCCAACCGTTTTCTAGTAATAGGCACTTTTCTGAAAAAAATGTTTCAAATTTGTTTTGAAAGAGCGTAGTAGCCTTTGGACTATGCGATTTTCGGTGTTGCTGTGGTTACCATCATAATATTCGCGTCAAAACTTTTCAGTTTTGTATTAGTTTTGTCTTTATTACGCAAATAACTCCTATAATGCAGAACGAAATTGTTAATCGTCGTTTTCGTTACACAAACGAGCAAATTTTCGATTTGTTTTTATGTTTTGGTGAATGTAACCGAATTGTAGCTAGAACATGTCGACTCTTCAATGAAAAATATCCCCATTTGCCGGCTATGACCCCGAATAAATTTCGAAGATTAAAAAACAATTTTATAAATTTTGGAAAAACAACATTTAACAGAAGAAACACGCGTTGGGTCCTGACAGAAGAGGCTGAAATAAATATTTTGGCTTATTTTGAAGCCCATCCTCGGGCTTCTATTCGATCAGCATCTCTGGATTCTCGGCTGCATTATTCCACAATTCAGAGAATATTACGATCGCATAAGAAGCATCCGTTTTCGTTTATTCGGCTGCAAAAGCTACGGAGAACAGATTATCCTAGAAGAGTCCAATTTTGTGAAGAAACGTTGCTTCGAATTCAAGAGGACCAAAACTTTTTGAGGAATATTATTTGGACGGACGAAGCAAAATTCGACCAAAACGGAATTACAAACAGACGAAATAGACACTTCTGGGCGTATGAAAATCCCCGAATTGTAGAAACTGTTGACAACCAACAAAAATTTAAAGTTAATGTCTATTGTTTAATCCTGTATGACCAAATTAGATTTGTATTATACAACGACAACCTAAACGGAGAACGTTACGTGGAAATTTTACAGGACAGCGTGGTGCCATTTGTTGATAATTTACCTTTACAACAGATGAGAAGCTGTTGGTATCAAATGGATGGCGCCCCTCCGCATAACACAAGAGCTGTGGATCGGCAATTGACAACCATGTTTGAGGACAGATGGTTAGGAAATCAAGGACCCTGGCGGTGGCCACCGAGATCACCAGATTTAACGCCTCTGGACTTCTATTTATGGGGAGTCATAAAAAGCAAAGTTTATGACAGAGTTGTCGATTCTATTGAGGACCTAATCAACCGTATCAACGTTGCGTTCGAAGAGATTGACCCGGCAGAGCTGTCTAAAGCGACTACGCACGGAGTCCATTCACGAATGGAAATGTGTTTGCGGGAAAACGGCGAACACATAGAGCATTTATTGTAATATTGTTAAAATTAAATTATTAAATTGTCATTAATTATTAAATTGTTATTAAATCATTATTTTTCTGGTTTAGTTTACTTTCCACTGTTAAAAAGGACCATTTGTCTTAAATAGTTGGTGTTATGACTAAGAATACTGTCCTGTACACGCCGTTTAACTTGTTCGAATTTGAAAGCAAGAATAAAAAAGACAATAAAAAAAATACAAAAAAGATAATCTGTTCTCCGTAGCTTTTGCAGCCGAATAAACGAAAACGGATGCTTCTTATGCTTTCGTAATATTCTCTGAATTGTGGAATAATGCAGCCGAGAATCCAGAGATGCTGATCGAATAGAAGCCCGAGGATGGGCTTCAAAATAAGCCAAAATATTTATTTCAGCCTCTTCTGTCAGGACCCAACGCGTGTTTCTTCTGTTAAATGTTGTTTTTCCAAAATTTATAAAATTGTTTTTTAATCTTCGAAATTTATTCGGGGTCATAGCCGGCAAATGGGGATATTTTTCATTGAAGAGTCGACATGTTCGAGCTACAATTCGGTTACATTCACCAAAACATAAAAACAAATCGAAAATTTGCTCGTTTGTGTAACGAAAACGACGATTAACAATTTCGTTCTGCATTATAGGAGTTATTTGCGTAATAAAGACAAAACTAATACAAAACTGAAAAGTTTTGACGCGAATATTATGATGGTAACCACAGCAACACCGAAAATCGCATAGTCCAAAGGCTACTACGCTCAGGGCCGGCGCGAGGCGGGTTCAGCGCGTTCCCCGGAACCCGGCCCCGCGCTTTAGACGGCCCCGCGATTTATAGGATGTCGCATTACAATTTATAAATACACGCGCTTTTTTTATGCTGTACTCACACCGGTGAGTAGAGATTGTAATTTGCCTGGAAATAATCCTCTCATTTTAACAATATTTAATACTTCTAAGAACTTTTACTTTTAATGGTTTTAAAAGCTACCCTAATAAATACAAGAAAACTATAAAATGTCATAAATTATATGTTCCCAATAACCGCTTTTGTAGTGATAAAAAAGGAATGTTTTAAATAAAAGAAAATTGGACATTCAACCAGACTATATTATTTTAGGGCAATTTTTGTCAGAATTTATTGTGTGGTTTACAGGTTTACTGCACTTAAGTATTTATTTATCATATTGTTGCATTTTAGGCTGTTTTTAGTAAATCCCTTATATTATGTACTTCCTGTTACAATTGAGGTTAAATAGATTTAAATATAGATTCTAAAGAATTTGCCGAAAAAAGACGTCTTAAGTTTAATGTTGTTACTAAGAATAGTTATTGATATTTAAATGC
Source organism: Agrypnus murinus (assembly GCA_929113105.1). NCBI lineage: Eukaryota > Metazoa > Arthropoda > Insecta > Coleoptera > Elateridae > Agrypnus > Agrypnus murinus. Next base: position 119,670,222 of record OV816026.1, read on the forward strand.
GTTTCTGCAGAGAATGTATATATCTGCCTGACGGGAGTACTGTCCGAGTTAAAGGAAGCATATATTACAAATTTTCAATATTTCGGAAAAATTAGACGCTGTTGCATTTATGATTATTTATTCATTTTGTTAATTAGTTTTGTTGTGTTGTGACTTGTGACTTTATCAGAGATTTATTGCTGATAGCTGCTACTTATAAATTTATACGGTAAGTTCCATTTTTATTTTATTAACTAAATTTGAAATTACTTTATCATTTTTTTTAGTATTCAATTTCATTATGGCTAGCAGAGATAGAGATCGTGGAAGAAAATACATGGGTGGAACTGAAAAATTGAAAAGAAAGAAGAAGCGAGCTAATTATATTAAGCATCAAGCAAACAGTATTATGAAATACGTCACTGAAACTAGACGACCAAATGATGTTGAAAATCACTTGTATACAGATCAAACAGGTGAGCTTGAAAACAACAGAAACACAACACAATTTCCTATGAACGATTGTGTTAACCACCCCGAAGATAAAATTGAAGACATCGATAATAGAGAAATAGTCGCATTTCCCACCAACAATAATTGTGAAAACACTGAAAACAGTGTGGAGGAAGGAGAAAACAGGAACCATTCTGAAGAAGAAATGGAATACATCGGTAATAGGGAAACAATCGAACTTACTACCAAAAATTGTGAAAACACTAGAAACCGTCCTGAGGAAGAAAAAGGCGGGAATTTCGACATTGACGATCCTGGTACGTGGCCAACTGAAAGAACAAATAAAATAGTAAGTTTAATAGTTGAACATGGTCCTGTACAAGTCAGTCAATTTAACTTCCCTAAAAATGAACACAAAAGAAGTTTTTCTACAACATATTTTACAAGAATATTAGTGAATGGAGAAAGAAAAACACGAAGATGGTTAATTTATTCTAAGTCTAAAGATAAGATATACTGTTTCGCTTGCAAATTATTTTCTGTAAGTGATGTTTCATTGGGGACAGATGGATTTTGTGATTGGTCTCATTTAACTCAGCGAATCACAATGCACGAACGATCTTCAATACATTTACAAGCTATAAACAAATGGCTTCAAACGGAGCAAAAATTCCGGACTAACAACCTAATCGATAAAGACTTCGAAAATTGTTTAAAACTGGAAACTGAACGGTGGAAACAAGTTCTTCGAAGAATAGTTTCATCTATTTTATATTTGGCGCAACATAATTTAGCTTTCCGAGGTACTTCCGATACTTTGTACACGCCACACAATGGTAATTTCTTAGGTTTAATTGAATTAATTGCGAAATTTGATCCAGTTTTAAATGATCATTTAAATAGAACTGCCATAAAAGGACACCATTATTTATCTCATTCAATTCAAAATGAATTAATAAGTGCAATGGCAAGTAAAGTGCAAACAGTAATTATAGACGCAGTAAAGAGAGCGAAATATTATTCGATTTTATTGGATTGTACTCCAGATGTGAGCCACCAAGAACAGCTGTCAGTTGTTCTTCGGTATGTCAGTATAACAAATGATGATGTTGAAATAAAAGAACGGTTTATTAAATTTCAAGTAGTCCACGATACAACAGGAAAAGGACTCTCCGAAACAATCAAGATTATTTTGGGCAATATGGGATTAAATTTATTTGATTGTCGTGGTCAAGGATATGACAACGGCGCCAATATGAGGGGAATATATCAGGGGGTACAAGCAAATATACTGCGTGAAAACTCAAAAGCGTTTTATGTACCATGCGGAAGTCATAATTTGAATTTGTTACTGGGAGACATAGCAAAATCTTCACCCCAAGCTCTAACCTTTTTTGGTATTTTACAAAAGATATATACGACATTTGCAGCATCAACGTTACGTTGGGATGTTTTAAAAAAACATGTTCAAAAAATGACTCCTAAGCCATTATCAGATACTAGATGGGAATGTCGTTTTAATAGTGTAAGAGCTGTTCGCTTTCAACTTCCCCAATTTCGAAATGCTCTAAACGAAGTTGCTACAAACACATCTGACTGTAAATTAAAAAGTGAAATTTTGTCCATTGTCCGAAAAATAAATGAATTTGAATTTGTAGTTAGTCTCATTTGGTACGATATATTATCTAAGGTCAATATCGTTAGTAAAGTTTTGCAGAACCAAAACATGCATATAGATGTGGCCACAAAGCATTTAAAAGAACTGAATGCATTTTTTGAAAAATATAGAAACGAAGGATTCGTAAATGCCATTTCCACAGCAAAAGAAACTGCAAAAGAATTAAACATAACACCTAATTTTAAGTCTACATACAGAGGCAAAAAAAGAAAATTTTTTGATTACGAAGGAGAGGATGAGCCGTCAACAATCAGTGATGAAGAGAATTTCCGAGTGAATTATTTTCTGACTATAATAGATACTGCATTAGTATCATTTCAAAATAGGTTTGAATTATATGAAAACCATGAAAAAATGTTTGGTTTTTTATATATGAGTGAAATCGTAAATACGGATGAGCAATATTTATTCAAATGTTGTCAAGATTTGAATCTGTATTTAGAAGGGGACATAGACGGAGCAGATGTATTTGAAGAAATCAAGATGTTCCGGACGATTATACCAGAAAATTGTTCTACTAGCCTTAACGCAATGAAATACATTATAAAAAACAATCTTTCAGAAGCATACCCCAATTTATTAATTGCCTTGCAAATAATGATGACAACGCCGGTAACCGTTGCATCAGCTGAGCGTAGTTTTTCACGATTAAAATTAATTAAGAATTACCTTCGATCTGCAGTAAGCCAAGAACGTTTTACATCTCTGGCTATTTTGTCTATCGAAAGCGAGATAGCAAATTCTGTAAATTTTGATGAAGTAATTAAAGACTTTGCAACGAAAAAGGCCAGAAAAATTATTTAATAGTAGTAATACTCTATGATTCTATATAATATGTAATAATGTGTTTATAATAAATAATAATTTATTTAGAAGTGTTTTTTTTCTGGCCCCGCCCAATCTTTGAACCCGGCCCCGCAAAAGCTTACGCCGGCCCTGACTACGCTCTTTCAAAACAAATTTGAAACATTTTTTTCAGAAAAGTGCCTATTACTAGAAAACGGTTGGCCGTAGCCATATCGACCATTAAAGAAAAAATCTTCCAAATCAGAATATCTGTCGATTCCTGTAAAAAAAAAACTAGTGCTTCCATTTGAAAAAAATGATTTTTTTGCTTTTCTAATTTTAAAAGTTCAACAATTTTTTACGGTCTTTCTAATCATCGATTTGAACTCAGAGGTTACTGAGCTGATAAAATGTACTTTTTTCTATAAAACACAATTTTTTCCTATTTATTCTAAAGAGCGGTTCGGAAACTACGATTTTTTGAAAAACACTCTGCAAGCAGCTATTTTTACCAAAATAATTGAATATCTTGAAAACCATGGCAACTAGATTGGCACAACCTAGATTGGCAATTAAGCAAATTGAATGGTCGATTCGATGATGATAAAAAAAATGTATGGTTCTATTTAAAATAAGAAAGTTGATGGCAACTTCCGGTATAACCGGAAGTAGAATCTTGATGAAAATATTTTAGCAAGATAGATTGTGCAGAGTTATAGACGCATACCAAATTTCGTTCGTCTCACTTTAGTAGATTCTGAGAAACGTCTAACGACCGCTTTAAAAAAATCACCCTGTATATATAAAAAAGATTCTATATATAAGGATATAAGGAATTTAATAAGAATTTAGTAAAACTTTCTAAGAGATTTTATTTACTTATCTAGGAAAAAATAACAGTGTGTGTTCATAACGGCCGGTCCAGACTTCAAAATTGGTTCTGTATACGTGTCTAGTGGGAAACATTCATTGCACACAGGCGAAAGAACTAATGGAAACACCGACTACTAACTTCGCGTCGACCTTTCTGCGCCAAATAATGAATTAATCTCCTCCCGGGTCACTCCGGAAATGAAATTTTCCACCAGCAAAAATTAAGAAGCTTTAAAATTTACAATGCTACCGAACAAAACGTATTAGTTGACGCAAGTCCTAACTAAAACACAATTAGATTTATTCTGGTGACAATATTAGAGAAATATTTATTATAACTTAAAAAATTTCATTATAACTAGCTGCGTGTATGTCATTCAAGTTTTACCCTTGGAAATTTTTAATAACATGGCTTTTATATTGTGGATCACTTATGACGTTGCTAATAAAATTCCACCCTCGGCTTTGCAAAATGTACGTGCCTAAATATAAATTACGTACCATACCGCCTTGCTGAAAATCCATGGATATTTTGGAGTTACTGGGTTTTATTCATTCGGTTGCGGATATTAAAACTGATGTTATTTAAACATACTAAATTTATTTTATTCGATTAATTTCAAAATTTATTTTAGGCTTTAAAAGTGAATACAATATCTTTTTGGGTTACTCTATATTAAGCCATGAATTTCAACTAAATTTCAGCACAAATGCAATTTCCTGTATACATTCACATAATAAAAAAGAAACCTATATAATAATATTATGCGCAAACAAATCATTTTTTCAGCATCCCGAATTTCTATTTTGATAAGTTTTAGGCAATATTTCGATTTTCTCCGAAATCTATCTTTTACGAAACCTTCGAAAGCGAATGAGAAATATTACGTTGACATCTTCGATACACGTTCTGTTCTTATTGATTGACATTATTACATTCAAGAATACGTACATATTTTTGTAATCTTTAATTTATATCTTTTGTAATTTTTGTGATGAAGGAAGAGTAATTTATTTAGAGTTAAAGCAGTAGAAATCATAGGCTCAGGACGTCTGTAGTTGTCCATTTACGGTTATAATATAGGTGTATGTAAGCAGGATGGGTAAGTGGTATCGCAATCCCGCAATACATTGAATTAATATCAGTCTAGATATTTATTTTTAACCACTGAGTCGAACTTTATGAGTCTGCAGCTACATCTATCGCTATTTAAACTGTTCATGTCCTATAGAATATTTGTCTTTAGTCATGAAGCCAGTGGATGCATCTACCTTATTTTCTTACATCACCTTCACATCTTCCTTCTTGAACTGCATCTTTATCTTTACAAAGTAAAACCTTCTAACAATCGGTTTACAACAAGATGTTTCGCTTCTGTTTCTATCGCTGTCCCCTTTAATAAGAGAATCTCAACCCTAATCCTAAACCTGAACCTGAACGTAACCTAAATTGTACGTAATAGTCTTAATATAGATTTATTCTGCTAAAATATAGATTTAGAGAATACAGTGTTCGTATTTATCCCGAAACCGACACTTTAGTTACATTATGTTATTATATTTGGGCTTACTATACATATCCAGAACGCATAACTCCACAATTTTAACCTTATTCTATAACGGAAACTTCCTGAGCGACTAACTCGCGGGGTTAATAAGCGCTATTTTTAAAATTTGTAACACATAACATTAACGTGAAACTTTACTAAAGTTTGGGTCCGGAAAACGTCTGTTTTAAAATAACAGCCGCCGTTTAAACTCAACATAAACAATAATAAAAATAAAAGACACAGGATAAAAATAATAAACAGTAAAAAAGGTAAATATCAAAATTCAAGATTTCAGTTAAAAATTATTAAAATCACACACAAACTTCTATGAATATATACAATAATTATTTGTAGTTTTAGGGTCAATTAAATTGAAATCAAATTAATTGGTATTTTATTTTAGAGCTAAACAGAAACACATATACGATTTCTCCAGAATCTAATTTAGAGAAATAAGGAGTGACCAATAAAAATGTCAAAAACACGACCAAATTTGGAGTGACAAGATTGTTAATAAGACAATGGGGAAAAATTTTTCAAGAAGAAAATTTTAAAGCCAATCCAACCCATAAAGAACGGTTAACCAACTCTCTTATGAGACCTTCAGCACCTCAATACATACTGGCCAAAATCCAGTGCCAAATTGTAGTGCCACTACAAGCAACTACTAAAGTACTGCTCTTCATGTATTTTATATGCTTCACATGTAGAGGCTTTCGATTTGCATTTGCCTAAGATCTAACTTGCTCATACTACACAAACATAGGCATTGACACCCTAAGAATATTTGCAGGGTGTGCTATTTGAATCTTTGAACGGTTATAGCTGCAGCTATAGGTTATACAACCGATTGCAATACCGAAAATATACTACTCATTCTAGTTCTATTATATAGACAAGAGCTATGCCTAACATCCTGAAAAGCTGTTTCATCGATACGTTTCATTGCGGTGTATAATTGTTTTATTGTAATGATACATTTAAAGTGCTTGTTAAAACTCGTTAAGTCTGACATAAATAGGAAAATAAATTCAGTAATAATGGATTTTAAGATTTTACGCAGAGAAACAGGTAACATATTACCGAAATTTAGAATATATACAACCAAGATACCAAAGCGTCGGATTGCTTTCTTCTGGCAAGCACTTTATAAAGAGTCTTCATAAATATCCAAAACATCCTGAAAATCTTTTGGAAAGCTGGTTGTCGCCTTCAAAAGATTTAAGTTTGTAAATAAAAATGATCGATATATGATTTTTCTTAAATCTGACTTTAAGCAGCGTTCTTAAATATAGTTCTTATATACAGAAATTTCACATACTTAATCTTCTAAAGTTAGTGATTTATGGACAACACTACAGAAACAGCAGTACTCCATTAGAGAAATGATAAGGTTCGTCAGAAAACTCAACTGCTACAAATCTTTGTTCTATTGTCAAGAAATGAAACTGTCCACGTTAAAAGGTTTCTTTTTACAGAGCTTTTAAGGACGTACTACAAGGTTTTAATTTTATTAAAGTTAAGAGTTCTATTCCTGTTTAATTTTTTTACGTCCTTTTGCTAATATATGATTAATAAATTTGTAGCTAATGATAAAGAAATGAAAGTATGAAACTAAGAATTTGTAGAACCAACAGTATATATACTATGAGGGGAAAAAAGTAATGAAAAGGTCAAATAATCCAGGCAAAAAATAATATTCAAAGCTAGTACGGAAATTAATTTTATTGTGGTTACTTTTATCTAACACAAGCAACGTTGTAAAAATAGAATATAATTTAATTAAAGGAGGGTTTTTAAATAAAAAGATTTTTTAGACATATTATTTTTGGAAAGTAAATGACGCATATTGCTTTTTTAGAATATATAATATTACATAATTTTTTGCATAAAATAATTTCAGAAGCAGAGTTCTTTCGTTAGCAACGGATTATATTTTATTGCAATATTAATATATAAACTTCATTTTAGAAGTAGCAAATACAATTACTGAAATCAGTTTTAATTTAAACGAAAAGAACTCACCGTATCAATATTTCTTATTTCGCACATGCAACGTCAACGTTCAAGCAGATATAAATAATAAAGAACCTAAAACCCTAAACTTGGGCATATAAGGAAAAATACTTATATTAAACTACAGGTTAACCAGCTCAAGTTCAACTGAGACTATCTTTTATTAAAATTATTTTTGAGTATAATAAGACTGAAAGGTTGGCTGATTCGAATGGAACTGTGATTGTCGTTAGGCGCCAGCTTGTTTTTTTTTATAATAAAATAAGCTCTATCAATTATTGTTAAATTTCCCCAATATAAAAAGTGTTGATATTGAATTGCAAGCAAAGCAGCAAAGGCCAAACTCAATCAAGTTCTTTTCTAATACAATTCAATGTAAATCCACAGAAAACTAAAAATAAGAATATTCATAAATTTATTTCAAAAGCATTACTTGGTGATAATTTATTAAATACCAAATTGTATTTTATATTAAAATCAAGAATAGAAATAATGATTCAAAATAATTCTTAAATCTAAAGTGATTTCGAATGGCTTCGTTAGAAATATTCTAATACCAAGCTATTAATTTATTAAATAAATTCCTATTGTAATACTATACAGAAATACAATCAGCTTACTTACAAAATAGGTCTGAATTCTTTACAATAGATATTTAATGAAATTTTTTTGCTATCAAACTACATAACCTTGAATTGTATGCTCTACTTTTAGGTTTAATCCATTTAGTAACTATTTATTATTGTAATTCCGTAAAATGTTCTACTGAATATTTCCTTTTTGTTCAATTCATACGTATAAACAGATTAAAAAAATGTACATCTATTTTGTTTAATTGAATCCTACTTCCGAAAAATGATTTAATTTGACTCTTAAATCCGCTAAAATATTTACTTTGTCAAACAGCACCAGATAAACTGAATGTTTAAACAACACAGTCTTCTGTGAAAGTAAGTTCAAAGACCACATACTCAGGGTAAACAAAGCTCCAGGTTAATAATCAGGTGTTTATCACAAACAAATCTTTAAGGAACGGAACATGTTACAAAATTCTTTACCAAAATACTGTAAATCACTTCAAAATGAAGGATCCCCAATAATTCTATGTAGTAAACTTTATGAAATAAATAAAGATTAGTAAAAGTTTCACAGTTTTATTAAAATATAACCTGACAATATTGTTTCGACAGCTATGCTGTCATTATCAAAGGTAATATAATTATAAACAAACACGTCGCTAAGGTAGATACAAAAATAGGTAACTAGATAAAATAATAATAATAATTAGAATTAAATATCTAATACTTCCAGTAACGGAGAATTACTGAGCTCAAGTTGTTCCTTCATTAAAGGTACCCTGTGTTTGTGTTTGTATATCTCAAAGGCTTCTAAAATGTCTAATTTGCGTTTGTTATTACAAAAATGTAGGAATTTAATATTATTTTGAGGAGTCATTGTGTGATTTTGTTCTAAAAGGTGTTTGGCGTAATTCGATTTTTCAGGATGTTTATTTTTGTAATGAGGTACGTGTTCTTTATATCTTATGTCAAAATTTCGAAGTGTTTGCTCAATATATACCGAACTACAAAAAGAACAATTTAAACGGTAAATGCCCGATTTCATGATATCATGTGTTCTGTCTTTAGCATTAAATAAAGATGAAAAAGTGTTAGTGTTGGTTTTAAATGTTATTTTATAATTGTTGGTTTTTCTTAGTATATGTGCAATTTTTTCTGATATTTTGCCAAAATATGGTATAGATATGTAATTTGTGCCTTCTGTTTGATTGTCAATGGGATATATTCTTTTGATAGCTAACCTATAATCTTTTTGTTTAATTAAAGTGTCAATCATGTTCGGATTGTAATGATTTGCAAGTGCTAGTTGTTTAATGGTAGATATCTCGTTGCTAAAATCTGATTTTGTTAGTGGAATAGTTAAAGCTTTGTGTACTAATGATCTGTAGGCTGCTATTTTATGTGTGTTATGGTGATAAGATTCATTTAGTATTGTTATGTCTATTTGTGTTGGTTTTCTGTATATGGAAAATTCAAATAGATTGTTTGCGTTAAACTTGATATTTGAGTCTAGGAAGTTTATAGCACTGTTTTGTTCTGTTTCTAGTGTAAAATTTATGTTAGGATGGATATTGTTTATAAGAATTAAAAATTCATTGATAACCTCAAAAGAACTGTCAAATCAAGCTAAAATGTCATCAACATAACGAAACCAGAAGATAATGTGTTTAGAATGGTTTAATTCAAATATTCGATCTTCGAACTTGTCCATAAATATGTTAGCTAATAGAGGACTTAGAGAATTACCCATAGGTATACCAACCTTTTGTAAATAAATTATGTTATTAAAAATGAAATAATTCTGACTTATACAAAGGTCAAATAATTGAATTAACTCTAACCTTTTAACTAATTCTATATTACTATTGATCAAGAAACTATTTAATAAAGGAATACATTCTTGTGGGGGTATTCTGGAGAACATGTTGCAAATTTCAAAACTAACAAGTTTTGAATGTGGTGGAAGATGCATGTTTTGCAGCTTATCTACTAATTCTAATGAATTTCTAACAGAGTATTTCGATTTATAACCTATCGTGTTAATTTGGTTCAGTTTTTTGGATAAAATGTGATTAGGTGCATTGATGTATGATACAACTGGTCTTATTGGCATATTCTGTTTATGTGTTTTGACTAGTCCATATAGTTTAGGTGGTTGTGGGTTTTTATTAATGATTTGTTGCTTTTCTGATTCTGAAAAGCAGATATTGCAGTTTTCTAAACCTTGTTTTATTTCTTTTTGGAATTTTGTGGTTGGGTTTTTGTTTAAAGTTTCTAAATTTTCTTTATTAATAAATTCATTAACTTTTTGTATATAAATATCTTTTGAAAGAATTACCAAAGTGTTACCCTTATCTGCTTTAACAGAAATTAGATTGTTCTCTGTGATTTTGTGTTTTATAGATTGAAGAAGTGATATGTTAGATGTGTTGTACATTTTGTCCTGTTTCAAAGACCTCTCTTTTAACAGATTCGAAATTTGGAATGTCTGGTTTCGTTATGTTGATGACATTTTAGCTTGTTTTGACAGTTCTTTTGAGGTTATCAATGAATTTTTAATTCTTATTAATAGTATCCACCCTAACATAAATTTTACACTAGAAACAGAACAAAACAGGGCTATAAACTTTCTAGACTTAAATATCAAGATTAACGCAAACAATCTATTTGAATTTTCCATATACAGAAAAACAACACAAACAGACATAACAATACCAAATGAATCTTGTCACCATAATACACATAAAATAGCAGCCTACAGATCATTAGTACTAGATCATTAGTAGAGCTTTAACTATTTCACTAACAAAATCAGATTTTAGCAAAGAGATATCAACCATTAAACAACTAGCACATGCAAATCATCACAATCCGAACATGATTGACACTTTAATTAAACAAAAAGATTATAGGTTAGCTATCAAAAGAATATATCCCATTGACAATCAAACAGAATACACAAATTATATATCTATACCATATTTTGGCAAAATATCAGAAAAAATATTTTGGTATATTTTGGGCAAACACTTCGAAATTTTGACATAAGATATAAAGAACACGTACGTCATTACAAAAATAAACATCTTGAAAAATCTAATTACGCCAAACACCTTTTAGAACCAAATCACACAATGACTCCTCAAAATAATATTAAATTCCTACATTTTTGTAATAACAAACGCAAATTAGACATTTTAGAAGCCTTTGAGATATACAAACACAAACTCAGGATACCTTTAATGAATGAACAACTTGAGCTCAGTAATTCTCCGTTACTGGAAGTATCAGATATTTAATTCTGATTATTAATTATTATTTTATCTAGTTACCTATTTTTGTATCTACCTTAGCGACGTGTTTGTTTTAATTATATTACCTTTGATAATGACAGTATAGCTGTCTAAACAATATTGTCAGGTTATATTTTAATAAAACTGTGAAACTTTTACTAATATTTATTAATTTCATTTCATTATTAATTTATTTATTTCATGATTTTGGAGTTCCACAAAGTAAGGCTGGAAACAATAAACAAGTAAATTTTAATTAAATTTTTACAATTAAAGGGTGGATACACAAAATACCGATTTCACTGTTCACCAAGATGGACGCTTGGTTTGTATCTTCCAATTCAAACGAAAAAATAATGGTGTTGAGCGCTCCATTAAGCGCTCAATTAAAATTACCCCAGGCGCATGCGATAAAATAGTAGAACATTATAATTTTTACATGCTGCTACGGTTAGCAATGATGTTTGATGATAGCATCCACCGGGTTGTTATCATTTTAAAGTATTAGGGCCAGTTACTATTTTATCTTTATATATTTGCAAAATTTATTCTCATTAATAAAAACGTACCGATTTGTAAAAGTTTCAGAGGTTGCAGATAAAGTTTTGTACGCAATACGTTGGATAGATTTCTATCACACTTTAGATTACACAAACTCGGCCTACGGCCTCGTTGTGCAAGTTTCACATAGTACGATAATAATGTCTATGCCTCATTTATTGCTTAAATAACTATTATGTGACTATATTTTAACTACTTTTTATTATATAACTTTATACAGATACTATTTTGCGGGTCGATCTTCTTTCTAATATTCTGAAAATTTTCGTTACTGAAATTCTGCACATAGTAGACAGCGACTTTCTAAGTAATTAGCATAAACCATATTTTAGCTTATATAAACAATGAAATAAACAAAAATGTTCCTTTAATAGAGACTAAAGACTCATGAAAGGGGGAAACGCAAATATATATGTACTACTGAAAATAAATTCTATCCATGCTATAGTAACTAGTTTAGTAAATATTTAATAACTATATAATAGGTATATTATAGTCTAGTTCTGATTTTAGTTTCGATTCATTGTGATTCACATCATCTTTGTCTTTCTAGGTAATTCCTACAAAACTTTTTATTAATATTATCTCCCATTGACGTCAATTTATGTAAAATGAAATTTATTGTAAATTACTTTCTGTAAATTTGTTTTGAATTCCTGTTTGAAATTTATTTCATCACTGACCTTAACGCTAGTTATGCTGTCAGATTTATTCATATGGAAATTATATAGTTGAATACTAATACCAAACCAACCAAAAATTTATTATTTGTTTTACTGAAAATAACACAACCTCCTTTTGTATACTGAAAGTTAAATTCTCTAAATTAATTTGTTTAAATTGTGTTTAATTTAAATTTGCAATCCCCAAGAGAAAAATACGTTTGCATTGAATTGTTATAGAAATTCTTAGCACGTTTTAACATAGGTTCCCTAGAGAAGCATATTTCCGACATCGTTCAAAGCTGACCCTTACAGAAACCTTACCTCTGAATTTAAATACACCATTTAGCGCTAACCACAGATGTGTTCCATTTACGATTAAGAATTTATTCAAAATTTAAAATTCTTCTAAGGGTAGACAGCCATTGGTCTGTTCATTGGAAACATGAATTCTAGCTGCGTCCATGAAAATATCAAATTAATCTCGAAGAAGGCCGTGACCCTTTGAAGATGCTATCGACCAACAAATGGAAGTCATTTTCTCTTATTCAGGAAAGTTTTTCTCATCTTTCTAGTATTCGTCTTACGCGAGACATGCGTTTTTTTTGCTGAAATTGTCTTATTCAAGCAATTACCCGGCAAACAATTTCCACAGCCTTTTAATACGAGCAGTCAAAACGAGATTCGGAATTGTTTTAGTCCTTGCTAGGTCGTTGCAAATAGTATTCTATTTTCAAGCTGATTAAATATTTCTGGATCCATTTATCTTTGTTTACTGTTAACGAAATGTAAAGTAAAGGTCAAAGGACTTGCGCAAGGTTATCAAGAAGTGAATTGTATACAATATAAAAGCGAAACTGTTATCTTTTGTCATTTCAAAACGATAACCGTCTTTAAATAGGACTATAAAACATGTTAGCTGTAAGAATTTTCTCAGAACCTCTATGAATATTTCCAGAAAATGCTGCCTGCAGGAAAGCATTATTAAACCGCACAAGAGACAGGGCTTCCTTTAAACTATTAAAGCGTTCTCAAGGGGCCTAGGCCGCAAGTTAAGATTAATTTACTTCGCCCTAGGTGTGCTTGTTGTGTACCATCGTTGAATTATAAATAACTTTGGACATACAATCTGGTTTCAATTCATTATTCCTATCATCTTCTACCCAGTCCAAAGTGGAAATTTGTTTAAATAAAGTGTAGTGCTTTAAAGTAAATTCTGAATTAACCATTCAACAAATACAACCTGCAAAGTTTGTTTACGTCTCAAAGAAAAGGCGGGTTTGGAAAGTTAAAATTGATGGTTATAAAAATATAATCATGTAAAAAGGATTTTTCCATTTTTAATATACGAATAGGTAGAACGTCAGAACTTTCCTGAAAAGTTTTGCCTGATTATTTTGAGATTTTTTACTGAAAGAGCTTTTGAAATAATTTTACAGGATATTGAATTAGTTATATGTTAAGCTTTTACAACTCTGTACAGTTATCTATCTTCTTCCAAGTATTTAGTTACCACAAATACTTTTTTTCTAATAAGTGAAATAGAGATCGCGGTAAGCTCTTCCTGAGAAATTGTGTTAATTAGTTTTAAGAAAAACCTTTTAATTTAAATGTTAAAAGAAATATCGCAGAAGATCCTGGAAACGGTTATATGGTTATTATGAAAGCCATGGAGATGCAAAAAGTTTAGATTAACCCGAGCATTTGGAAATTAAGAATTTCCATCCGCTTCGCTCGCATTTTCCTTCCTACTGCTGTATGCTGTATTGTGTGGTATTACAGTAAAGAATACAGAATTGAATGTACAGACTGCATAACATGTAAAAACTAGTAAACTATGTCTGATGCATATACTTGCAAAACCTTTTTAAAATATATTATAATTTTATTTTACACACATTTGCCACACTGGATGCCTACCCTCCTCGCGGACCAATAGAAACGCTTGAAACGAACATCACACAGAATAACCAAGTTAATATTATAGATAGTTCGTATAAGTTAGTAGTAATTAATTTACTGTTTTTTACCAAACACATTTTACAAACATGTTGGTAATACAAGATCGCATTTTTAAAACTTCTACAGATGTTAATAAATACCTAAGTAACAGGCCGTTACTTATGGATATTTTAAAATGTAAAAACTAGTAAACTATGTCTGATGCATATACTTGCAAAACCTTTTTAAAATATATAATTTTATTTTACACACATTTGCCACACTGGATGCCTACCCTCCTCGCCGACCAATAGAAACGCTTGAAACGAACATCACACAGAATAACCAAGTTAATATTATAGATAGTCCGTATAAGTTAGTAGTAATTAATTTACTGTTTTTTACCAAACACATTTTACAAACATGTTGGTAATACAAGATCGAATTTTTAAAACTTCTATAGATGTTAATAAATACCTAAGTAACAGGCCGTTACTTATGGATATTTTAAAATGTAAAAACTAGTAAACTATGTCTGATGCATATACTTGCAAAACCTTTTTAAAATATATTATAATTTTATTTTACACACATTTGCCACACTGGATGCCTACCCTCCTCGCCGACCAATAGAAACGCTTGAAACGAACATCACACAGAATAACCAAGTTAATATTATAGATAGTCCGTATAAGTTAGTAGTAATTAATTTACTGTTTTTTACCAAACACATTTTACAAACATGTTGGTAATACAAGATCGCATTTTTAAAACTTCTACAGATGTTAATAAATACCTAAGTAACAGGCCGTTACTTATGGATATTTTAAAATGAAAAAACGCCTTAAAAAACCGATATACAAGTAGATCAATCTACAAACACGTTTGGTAATATTAAGATAAAGTAACAGTGTTTCCTAAAACCTCCTCTTAGTTTCTGTACAGAGAAAATATTGTTATTCAACATTTATCATTCGTTATTTATTTGTTGATTAGGCCGCAAAAGGACAAGAAATAACAACTTTATATTCTATATAAGTAGAGACTCAACAGTCTTTTCAACGGACTTAGCTACTCTTCCCTTCTCCAACTAGTCCAGTGAAATGGTCCGAAAAAAGGGACTTATGAAACATGATTAATTTGTTTCTTTTTATAAAAATTTAAAATAAAAAGATTACAATGCTTCAAAGATTCTTTTTTTCTCATTTTTTTATCTTCTCAGGCTTATAAAACTTTTATTAATAATGCAACGTCAAAAAGTTATGAATAAAAGTTGTAAATCATTTTATTTGCTACAATAATGTTCTGCATAAAATTGTTGTACGACTCACGGTTACCGTGATATCGCCAGAAAACTGTTAGTTCCCTTTTTTCAATATGGAAGCCAAAGTGGGGGGGTTGAAACCCCGAAAACGGAGTTTTATTCTCACCACCGAGCCAGAAAAGGATCGTTGCCTATCCAAAATGTTTTATAAAATCACAATAAACCGTAAATTACACTATCATGAATATTTCAAAATAGGTTAAACAAATCCTAGACTTCTTAGAAATTGTTTTAGCATGTATTTACTCTACATTATCGTCATCATAGATGTTCATTCATTGTGCTTGTCTACAGAGATATTAAATAATAATAATAGTAATAAGAATAATAATTGATGAATTATTGCACTTACGAAATCAAATTACGCTATGTAGTTTATACAGGGTGTCTGTCTCTGCAAGGAAGCACTTACGGATTTATGTCAATATAAATTCTTCTTGTTTTCTTGAATGAGAGGAATAAAGGAACACGTCCTTAAATAGATGCGGTATAATTTTGAATCACCCTGTATAAGAGTCAAATTACAATCAAGTACAATAAATAATTGTTTGCGGCTTAGTTTGGTCTATTCAACAATACTAATACTTACATAGTAATATATGAAAATATTACGAAAAAATTCAAAAGTGAACTCTGAATTTTAAAATAGATTTTCCATTATAAAAATTGTATATTTAAAAGCGATTTATGACAGGTTCTTAAAATACGAAAAAAAATCCGATTAAAGAATTTTCCAAACGTCACAAGCCTTCAATCATACATACAAAATCTTTATTACTTCTTTTGTACAGGATCCTAAAGACTTCTAACAAAGAAGTTGTAAAGCACAGCAATTTTGAATTAGAGTGCTGACTTTCTTCTGAAATTAAATTTCAAAGATTTAATTTGCAAAGAACCATTTTATTTTGATCTGTTGCCACTTTTCTATCGCTGGTCCGTATGGTTGAATATATAAGTACTCAGTTAAATTATTCGCACTGATCTCAAATAGCATCTAGGGATTAATACAAATACAAAGTACTATTTATTAATAAATAGGGAATGCACTTTTTTAGCATTAATAACACTAGAAAGGTCATATTTTGTGAATAAATCGAATGAATTTATTTTTAAGCGTTTAGTAACTTGTACAAAGGATGTTAGCACACGACTTCAAAAAGTATATTTACAAACTATTGTATATTTATGTAGTATTCCCTTCTACTTGGGATTTACGGAACGAAACGCTAGCAAAGTTAAAAAACATAATAAAACTGGTTTATAAACCTTAAATATGTGAGAGCTACAGTTTCAAGTATAAATAGTAGCATACTAAGTAAAATAATTGCAAAATGAGAAAAACCTGTTGACGTCATCAAAATTGCGCGTCGTGTTGGCAGTGGCAAAACGATAATGAGCAAATGAGAGGTAGAATAACTTAGCAGTCGGCAAACATCCGCCTATTAAAAGAACAAACTCGTCCCAACGCAACGTAGTCGTCTACTACGCAGGTGACGTCAATATGATTTTCTCATTTTTCGATTATTCTATCGAGCACAGTACGAAGTTTGTCTAAAATTGGTGACTCTTAAGTCAATGAAATTTTTTGTGTAGTATGCTTATACAATATGTCAACTTTTTATGGGGTGAGACCTAGTAAATTCGAAAAACAAAAATATCTTGTACAAATAAGGAACATTCTAGTATAGGGGTATCAGCTTGCATGCGTGTGCATTCATCAAATGTTAAATACGCCTTTGCAATGAACACCTTGTACTGCTAAAGATTTTCATGTGGTGTAACACTGGCCGTGAATTTATTTAAAGATTTGCAAACTGCTTAGCTAGCGGTATGTTATAATAAACCAAACGGTCAGCATATGTGAAGGGTCGGATTCAAAACTATAAATTAAACTAACTCGGAAAGTAAACATTTAAAAAAAAAGTTAGAAGAAAAGTCTTGTGTACACATCATCAACTATTTCGATTAACGTAATGTTCGTTATTTTTGAGACACTCTGTATGTAACTTTGGCTTATTTAGTAGTCAAAAACTAGTTTTAAAGGTGCACTTTTTATGGCAAACTTCGCTTTGTAAGCACAAAGATTAGTGTTATTTTAGTAAAATGCTTTTATCATAGATCGGTTACGAATAATTAATATTGCGAATCAAATCAATCTCTTTGTCTTCTCAAGTAATCGCAACCGTGTTTGATCTATATAGTCCAGTCGGCAGGGAATCAAAAGTATCTGCTTTTGTGTTAAGTTATTTTGCAAACCTACCCAGAATAATGTGCAGAATAATATATTTAGTTGCGTACTAAATCGTAGTGACAGCAAAAAAGCTATTAACAATTTAAGGTGCGTACAACCGTTTTCGAGGCATTTCTTCTTCCGTAGCTCTTCAGGATGACTTTCACACAGTATATAATTTGTTTGTAATATAAATAGCTACAAAATGGTGCCGGTCCGATTGTTATAACTGCAATAATTAAATTGTAAAATCGGAAGAACTTCCAAAATCGCGTGTTTTTTAAGTTGCCATAAAAATTTAAATAATCAACCAATATTGATTAAACTTACCTTAAATATAGTTTAAATTAATGTATGTGTAAACATGCAATAAGCACCTAAAACCCGAATGCCTGGCATGCAAAGCTTTTTGTTTAAAAAGTTTTTATACGTTTACTGCGCTTAAAACTTTATAAAAGCTGCTAGAAGCTTTGCATACTATTGCAACTGTGCATATACTATATAGCAGCGGTTCCCAATCTTTTTCGTTCGCGGACCGCCAAACGACGTAGCATTGGCTTGCGGACCGGTAGGGTAAAAAATTAAAGAAAACATTTCACAAAATAAATCTTATAATAATAAATTTACCGTTACAGTGTACAAGAAAAACCTAAAATAAATAAATATCCATTCTTTATAATAACAAAAGTAGGTTTTCGTACCTCATCCGCTTCCCGCATACCAATCCTCGAACGGCCAAAATGGGGACCGGCTCGAAATTGAAGAATACCGCGAGGCCAGAGCTTTTCTCTATTCGCCAACGAACGCCGAGAAACGATCGCAGGGCCGGGTGCGGCGCCGAAGACCATAACCGGGTTTTAAACACATATATAAAACCTTCGACTTAGGAGCCCGATTAGGCTGGTGGCGGCGATATTACTTTAGCACGATTCTCGGGTGAAATACAAATAAGAAATTTCGAGTTTTTCGGCTGTAACTTTTTTCTTAGGCTTTGCGCGGCACAAAATTTTGAAAAGTAAGTACTGTTATTTCTCTGCGGACCGGCAAAATTTTCTGACGGACCGGCGGTTGAGAAACGCTGCAGTATATAGTGCAAGTTATTAGAAATCGAACATGATTTGTAAAATTTGATTGTGTTAATTTTTGCAATTTTGTTGATATTTTACACCTGCTCATAGCTTTTATGTTTGTAAATAATTAGTTTCTCGGTACGGTACGTGGTCATTTATAAAATATTCCATCGGGTTCGAATGGACGCCAAAAAACACGAAATTTAAAAAAAATTCAAGATTCGATACTTGGATTCTGAGATATTAATTTTTTTGCGTAAGTATGCATTACTCGTATATTATTTAACATATTGAAATGAATCAAAATCGCGTGTGCAGTGTGAATCCTATAGAATAAGTATGCAATTGCCCAAAATTATTAGTTGCATATTTCTAATAGAAATTATTGCAACAGAGCAAGACGCGCGCTTGAAAATCGGGCAATTGCATCACGTAATAAAACGTCACCAACAAAGATTTTACTAATTGCGTTCGGTTTCTAATGACTTATAGTACTATATATGCACACTTGCAATAGTATGCAAAGCGTCAAACAGCTTTTGCAAAATTTCACACCTATATTTAATGTAATTTACACTACCTATATTTAACGTAAGTTTGTTTCATATTGGTTAATTATTTAAATGTTTATGGTAACTTAAAAAGAACGCGATTTCGCAACTTAATGATTGCAGTTATAACAATCGGGCCGGTTCTATTTTGTAGCTATTTTTATTACAAACAAAGCTTATGCTGAACATTTTTACTTGGGAAGTAAATCCTGATGAGCTACGGAAGAAAAAATGCATCGAAAATGGTTGTACGCGCATTAAATTGTTAATAACTTTTCTGCTGTCACATATATTTATTATTCTACACACTATTCTGAGTAGGTTTGCCCAATAAAATAGCTGTTAACACGAAAATGCTTTCCTCTATTGACTGGATTAATAAGGATCCTGTCCATTGCAACTGGGACTCAACTAATATTCAAACTATTCGTTAATTATAATTAGTAGGTTATTTGTTAATTTCCTTTAATTAATTAGATTAATTTTTTCGGTTTATAAATCAACTTATGAATCACATAATTATTAAATTTCTAGTAAAATTAGAACATACCCTTACTGGGGCATAAATAAATTTAGTAATTCAGATCTAAAGTTTCATACGTCATTAACAAACCGCAATATATTAATAAAAAGACCAGATACTAGTTAAGTTTAGAGATTAAGTAGATGAATTCTATATCAGTAAATCGAGTTTATAATACATATAATTGTCATTAATTAAATAGTATTGCAATATAAAATAAATACAAAGATTAGTTAGCAGTGTCACAAGTTTTATTGAATTCTTAACCTGACAATTGTTTCAACATTAAATGTCATTATCAAAGACAGATAAGATTGATAAATAAACACGTTGCTAAAGATAATAATACATATCAAAACTAAATATCTTACACTTCTAATAAAAGAAAATTACTAAGTTCAGTTTGTTCATTCATTAAAGGTAATGTGCGTTTATGTTTATATGTTTCAAAAGCCTCTAAAATGTCTAATTTGTGTTTGTTGTTGCAAAAATGTAAGAATTTGATGTTATTTTGAGGTGTCATTGGCTGGTTCTGTTCCAAAATGTTTTTGACATAATTCGTTTTTTCTGAATGTGTACGTCTGTAAGAGCGTACGTGTTGTTTGTATCTTGTGTCGAAATTTCGAAAGTGTTTGTGCAATATAAACCGAATTACAAAAAGAACAATTCAAACGGTAAATGCCGGATTTCATATCTTGTGTTATGTCTTTAGCACTAAATAAAATTAAAAAAATGTTGGTGTTGGTTTTATTGGTTATTTTGTTATTATCGTTTTTTCGTATTATAGTTGCAATTTGTTGTAATATCTTGCCAAAGTATGGTATTGATATGTAGTTTGTGCCTTGTACTTGAGCATCACTTGGAAATATTCTTTTGATAGCTAACCTATAATCTGTTTGTTTAATTAAAGTGTCAATCATGTTATGGTTATAATGGTTTGTAGGTGCTAATTGTTTGATGATTGAAATTTCTTTGCCAAATAAATTAAATAAACATATTACTGTCACTCTAATGTATTCCTTACGGCTCTAACATTTCTTCGAATATTTTCCACTTTGCATTAAAATGATTACATGCAAATGGCATGCATTACTTTCCTACTTTTAAAATATTCGTCTTGAGAGGGACGTTAACAAATTACTCTCACCGAACCCATAAACCCTCTCTAAAAGTTCTTGCAGCCATGTGTGTTTAATGCAGAATGCATAGTCTAAGCTCGTATTAAAGGTCGTTGTTTTGCCGCAACTGAATTCCACAAATGGAAGTTAGTTATCTGTTTAAACTAAAATCAGGTTAAAGTACCGTGTTACTGTACACAGAAAGATAAAGGTTTTTAGGCATTTCCTGATTTTACTGTCCTAAATATGGTTAACTACATGAATAATGATGTGCTTCAGGCTATTCATGCATTACATCTCCTTATTAACTTACACAAACACGCTAGTGTGTTCTTGTTAGGTTTACATTTACTCGCAACTTTGGGAAAGAGCATAGTACAAAACTGTTTACACCGGAGGCAGAAATCTAATCAGAAAATTTAATCCCGGAAAACCAAGAATAGTGAATGCATTTACTCCTCCATTATGTGAAACGCTATACGTAAATACTGCGTAACTTTTCGCATTTTCCCCACAATTCCAAAATTAACAGTCCGTAATGTAAAATGAAAACAAATTTAGATTTAGGAGCAGGTACAAATAGAACTTTGTTACAGAAATGTAAGTATGTTGTCGAAGATAAACTTTAGGAAATGCTGGACGTATAAACAGTCTTGAGAAGCGTGTAATCTGTAGATTTGAGGATTACTTAAAGAGTAAGTTAGTGAAGTGTGTGATGTAAACATCTTGATAAGGCTTAATATGTAAATATTGCCTTAAACTTACCTTACCTGTTTTTTGTAAAATAAATTCTGTGCATACTTGATTCCTTTTGAAAACAACTTTTAAAAACAAAAAAAATCCATATAATAATCTGACATGCATTATTTTCCTTTTACGAATGAAATATAAAAAAAATAAAAATTTATTCAAGACAATAATTTAAGAAAATTCTGATAATAAAGTTGATCTTTATATAAAATAAAAATTTTTAAACCATAAACAGGAAAGAAGCTAAAATATATTGTTCATTTCTTTGGTATGAAACAAAATGTAAAATGTACGAGACAGGTCGGAGAGTAAATCTTTAATAAAATCATCGATAACGTTTGTTAAAAGCTAATTGCCAAAATCATAATTTTATCAGGGATATCGACAGAAAAATAATTAGGTCAAAAAGGAATACGCAGTAATTAAAATACAAACGTTATTAAATCAATGTAGTTTAGAAATACAAACAGTGTTGATTTATTAACCGCTGAAATACAGAAACATTAATAACATACTGTTATAAATTTTTTTATATATGTATATACGAGGGTGGTTCAAATATAAACCGGAATTTTGCTGTAAAAAATTTTATTATTAAGTTACAGAGCTGAAATGTTTTACAGTTTTTCTAGATAGTCTCCGTCACACTCTACACACTTTTGCCATCTCTCCGGAAGCTTTAGGATGCCTTTTTCGTAAAAATCTTTCGGCTTGTCACGTAACCATTCGCGCACAAAAGATTCTACCTCCGCATTGCTTTTGAATCGCTGTCCGCCAAGTGCCTCTTTCAATGGACCGAATAAATAATAGTCGCATGGCGACAAATCGGGACTATAAGGAGGGTGTTCCAGTGTTTCCCAACCCAATTCGTGCAATTTTTCCATCGTAAGCCGAGCTGTATGCGGTCTGGCGTTGTCTTGCAGCAATATCGCAGTTCGGATTGGAATCTCGCGTCGTTTCGATCTGTAGGCAGGTTTCACCGTGTGTTTTAGAAGGTTACTATAATACTGCGCGTTCACAGTTCGTTGTTCAGTGAGAAAATCGACCGCAATTACTCCTCTCATGTCCCAAAACACGGTACACAACACCTTTCCCGCTGACAGTGTAACCTTCGCTTTAACTGGCGCGCCTTTGCCACCACTTCTCGGCCATTTCGAAAAGCGGAACACCAATCATACACTTGAGTCTTGGAGAGGCACTCATTCCCGAACTGCTCGAGCAATTTCCGATAAATTTCCGCGGTTTTTACATTATCTTTGACCAAAAAACGAATAATAATGCGTTGCGCAACAGACACTGGTACGTCCTTCTCACTCATGGCTACAACTACACTGACAAGCGAAATTACGCGGTCCCAGCTGTTCTCTACGCTTTGTAACAGACCAATCTAACATCCAGTACAGCCACTTTAACGACACTAACTTCTTCGCGCGTTTATTCAAAAATTCCGGTTTATATTTGAACCACCCTCGTAACAGACAGACAATTTGGTTACTCGTAATAAAGATGCATAAACACAACTCGCTACTTTCTTACCTTTAATTAAAATAATTGCTCCGGCTAAATAAAATTATTGTGAAAAGTATAACTCTCCACAAATTGAGACTCTCACGCTGGTCGCTTAAATAGGGACTAAATGATTAAATAAATCTAGGACACACTAATATACAACAAATACAAAGCGATTTTTTATCAATAATAATTCAAATTTATTTTATAAATTTGTGTTACAAAACAAAGAAACAAAAAGAAAATTTAAAAAACTTTGATACCAAAATTATTTTTTATATTAATCCCAAAATAATTTAATCTACTTTATTTGGGGATTAATACTTCTAGCATCAACATGTTCCTTTAACTACTATCACTACTGTTAAAAACCTCACGTTTAAATATATTTAAATCTATGGCGCCATCAGCTTGCCAACTGTATTGTTATAAATTACCCAGTATCTGCTCTCTGCTTTCATTCAGTTCAACAAAGAAATGAAGAAAGTATGTCATTGATCTTTTTCAAATATTTCCATATAAATGTGTTTAATAAGTTGAATTCCAAATCCAATTATTTGTCTAATCGTGGTAAGTAAATTACTGTTATAATTAGAGTCCACATCCATTTATAAAATTCGGTTTTAAAGACAATTTGATAATTATAGCTTTATTAAAAAAGTTATACAATTTCTGTTGCAAAATAAAATGCCACTTAACTAACTTAAAGCACTTGTTATAAAAAATTACTTAAATTTACTAAACCTTCTTAAAACTTTAAACACGTTGACGTTCTTATCATAATAACCTCAAAATCTTGACATTTGCTTTGTTAACGTGTTTTAAACTCAAAATATACAAATTTATTTTATTGTTCTACAATAGATCTGAACTTCTACAATAATGAAATTGCAAGAGAGTTTGTTACAAAAATGGTCGGGTTATATACCTTTCTGGTAAACAAATGAATTCTATGCTACTATTTTTATTCGACCGAAAGAGCACCGGCATTTGATTTATAACATAACCAAATTATTGTTTATAAATTTTAATCTGTTTATTGACTTATTTACATAAAAATACTTTTTCACACCTCCTTCACGAATTTAAACGTGATATGCTAACAAACATTATTTGCATAATTTCAGACATCAACAAAATGAAAGTTTCAACCAATTACAGTATTTCAAAGTACTATGCAAATTGAAACATAATTATATGTTGTTTAACTGATATCATTTATAAAAACAGCTCCTACATTTAATAAAGTTAGAACTATATGGTTATGAGACAGTTTTACAATCCTCCACCAAAATTATTTTACCAAGAGCTGTGAAATTTTTAAATAGAAGAAACTTAGCCCATTTAAAACCACTACTAAAGAAAAACTACAAATTAATTTTTTTTGTGTTTTGATATTTTTATTAACATTAACTGAAACTGTTTAATACAAAAAAAATTAAATAATATATTAGAACATAAAAATTAACGTTGCGTAAACGAAACACTGGGAGGATACCATTTACGCCAATTCACAACGCCGACCGGTGACACAATGCCCACCGTGGATACTATGCTGACTGGTGGTTTTGCACACTTGCCGACCGACGACATTAAGCCGACCTTTTAAATACATTTTGCTACTGGACACTTTTCCGACCGTAGACACTATGCCGAGCGAAAGCTGTGGGCACTTAGCTGACTGTGGAAAGTACGCCGACCGCATCCTGTGGACACTTTGCCAACCGTGGACACTCTGCCGACCGTGGACACTACGACGGCCGCAAACGGTGGACTCTATGTCGACCGCAAGCGGTGGACACTTTGCCGAACTTGAAGACGACGCCAACCCCTTAAATAAATATCGCTGAACACCTCGCCGATCCTCGACAAGCCGTTCATACTAACAATTCTGATGTGAATACAAACATAAAATTCCACTAAGGCTAAAGCTAAAACTAATTAACCTGTTGGTCAAGTTTGATATAGTTTTCACAAATCTAATCTCTGAGATGTTTTTTATAATATGATCTTAGGTTGTCCACAATTGGTAAAGTGTCTACTGCTTGCGGTCGACATAGTGTCCACCGCTTGCGATCGGCGTAGTGTTCACGGTTGGAAAAGTGTGCTCCACTTGCGGGTGACGTAGTGTCCACGGTCGGAAAAGTGTTCAACAGCAAAATTTATTTTAAGGGTCGACAAAGTGTCCAAAACGGTCAGTCAGCGTAGTGACCACGGTCGACAAAGTGTCCGCAGTCGGGGTTGTGTCCGATCGACGTAGTATCCTATACTCTTTTTCGAATATAAATTTGCTACTTGTGCAAGTATTTACTAGCACAAGAAACAACACTGCAACCACAACAGATTGAAAGAGACTCACCATTTAACACCAGAAATGCACGAATTCTTAATAATGCAGGAATTTCTAATAACCCAGGGTATTTACATTTATGTTCCTTATCAAGCCAATGTTGCGTTTACGCAACGCTCTAATTTATAATCACGTTTTTTCGAAACTATATAAGTTTTTGACTTTTTATATCAACAGTAACATTTTTTGATCTTTCCAGAGCCATTCTAGAGAAAAATTAAAATTTTTATTTGTAAGAGTAATTTTTTTACCGACGTTTCTGTCACCTATGTAATAGTATTCAAAATTCAATAAATTCAGGCTGTAATTTTGATAAAATAAAAGCTGAATTTAAATAGAAAAAAATATGCTACATTTAGTTTCACACTATAAAATCACATAGAAGTTATAAAAACAGATATAAATTAGACACAAAATACTTAAAAAAAAATTTCGTCTGGAGTGTTGCGTTAACGCAACATTGGCTGGAAATGGGTTAATTTTGTAATTAACTAGAAACAAAAGAACATCTTTCCCACCAAAAACTTTTCTAACCGAATTTTTGATAAAAAATTAAATCATCCTTTATTATGATACCTAATATGGCTATCAAAATGCAAATGTAGAGTTAGGATTTATTGACAATCCTCTTGAATTTTCGTACAAACATTATTTTAGAAAAATTGAAATAAAAACATTTTAACATGGGGGCAACATTGGGTGGAAATGGGTTAAGCAAATGAATAATCTTATAATCTTGTTAACATGAAAAGATTTTTTTAATTAAATGCTCAGGTAAGGCGGTAAATGTTGTATACCTCCCTATTAAAATACACCTTGTCTGTTGTAGGTTAAACCTTGCATTAACTTTGATTTGAACTTAATTTAAAGGCAATATTAGATAATTGTCTCTTACATCGTTTTTGGACAAGGAAAATTAACTAAATTCTATGAAAACAACAATTTTACAGATATCCTTTATCTGATTATTGTGTACTAGTGTGCATGTTAATTATAATTAACCATTTCTAGCTTCATAAAGTATAAGATTTCTCAAAATTATAATTTTGAAAGTGGGATTATGCAACCAATCTGTCGCGTTGCTTTAAAATTTCAATAGTTTACTTAAAACTATTGAGTGGGTGAATTCCTTATTTCGTATGTAAAATATCACGACAATACGTAACAATAACTATGCATAAGCAAAACAGATGCTATACGGCGGACTCAAATTTTAGCTATGTAAGCAAACATTAAAAGGCATTTAGAGAATTATAGGGCCACAAAACACCATTACAATAGTATATTAAAGTATTAGTTTCATAAGACGCGTTTTTAGCGCACGCGTTCGAGTTTATAAAACGACCTGTGAAGCGGGGAGTTTTCTAACGGACAAGTGCGCTAAAACGCCTTATGAAGCGAATACTTTATACTATTTTTTATACTTGCGTCGTTATTTCGTTAATTATTAAAAAATAAATTAGTTTTAAATAAGATTTATTAGTGAGATTTTGTTAAGTACTTTTGACAGTTGGCTACACTGAAAATTCAACTTCAGCATTTGTTGTTTTTATAAAATTAATTTAGTTTCTGTGACAAGAAGGTAAAATGGTCAGATATTCTCTCCCTCCATCTTATTAAAAAGAATTAACTTATCTTAATTAATCTTAATCTTATTAAAATATTGGAATTTAACCATATTGATAGATTTATAACAACTACAGAAAATAACCAACATTTAGCTATGAAAGTCAGTAAAATTTTGTGCTAAATACTTTCAATTTTTAATATATTTCAATTATTTAAGGTTGCGTTAATAATGGGATTCTGTGGTGCCTGCCGAAGAGATGAATTGACCAACATGTTATTAGACGATATTGTGGTCAAAGATGATGTGTTCACTGTGACTGTAACAAAAACAAAAAATAAAGTTCGAAGAGAATTCTTAATTACAGAGAAACTGTGGATTGATTTAATTAAGCAATATTTGAGCCTAAGGCCTAAGAAAATAAACCACAGGCGGTTTTTTATAACCTACCGCAATGGAAAATGTATTTCTACTCCTATCGGTATAAACACCATGGAAAAAGTTCCTTTTATTATTGCCACTTATTTGCATTTAGCCAACCCGAAGCTTTTTACAGGTAATTGCTTTCGACGTTCAAGTGCTTCCCAATTGGCAAACAAAGGTGGCGATTTAATAACTATAAAACGGCATGGAGGTTGGAAGTCTTCAGCTGTGGCTGAGGGCTGTATTGATGCTTCAGTTAAGAAAAATGGAGGTAGCTGAATTGCTATCTAATAAGCCATGTACTTCCACTTCAACGGCTCAAGTGGTAATTGACCAGTTTTCCACTGCTTCATTTTTACATGAAGAATCACACACTTTTAGCAGCAACCCAATAACGAGTCAACAAAACATTGTTGAGGGGCAAAATTTACCTTCATTTAAGATTAATGCCCAGGACACTTCTGCTGTTACAATCAAAGTGTATAATAACTGTACTTTTAATACAAAAGATGTATAAAGAATACTTTGTGAATTTATTAAATAATTTTTAATTTAATTAATTTATTTTGTGTATGTTTATTTTATATTTTAAAAGTTTGGCATTTTATCGCATAACATAACCGCACTTTTAAATATTATAAGTTTGACATTTAAGAACAGCTGTTAGGTGCTACCAACTTTAAAAAACAAAATTTTACTGTTTCCAGTACTCTAATAAATCTCATTAGGACACGCAAATGCGTGTCCTAATGGAGTTCATTAGGACACGCAAGTATAAAAAAATATTATTAGATTGAGGAAATGTCAGTATTAGGAACACGACATCTACAAATCAAAAACACCATCCTAGCAGGCTATGGAACATGTTGAAATGAATAATACGCAACAGACATAATTAAATCGGTCTTAATGAAAAAACGAATTGTTAATCTAAAAGAAATTTTCGAATATTTTAATGATTATTTTATCAGTAGCGTTACATAAATTAATATGAGCACCAGTAGTCATAGTTTAATCGCTTATGACAACACAGAAAGAAACTGTGACAGGTACATTAACTTTACTTACTTAAGTTAACTTACACAGGTTAAAGAATGTTACTTAAAAGATGGCCAAATTTCTCGGAGTCATAAAGTTTCATACTTGGAAAATTAATAATTTTTAATCATTTTTAATTTTAATAGTTTTGGAATCTCTATGTTTCACATATATAAACCGTTTTAATGTAAACCATTCTTTAATAATCCGTAAAGAATCTATTACAAAAAAATGAATATCTTAACTTAGCGGGTTTTGTATAAACACAAAATACATTGAAACGTGTTATTAAAAAGTATAAATACAATTAGGACCAGAATAGTCCCTATCGTTTAATGTCAGATTTAACCGTACAAAACAAATGAAATGTGCTTCTTCCATTTTACCCTAAAAAAGATTTAATTTTCAAAAAAAATATTGTGTAGTTACATTCATCATTTAATTCCTGGCCGATTTTTTAATAACATTTCAGATTGTGGACCGTTCGCTATTCAATTATGTGGAAATATAAATAAGTTAGAAATCTGTGAGTTGTTGGAACAATGGTGATGACAGCAACCATTTCGTCCGCTGTTTAGCGGCTCACATTGCAGTACATTTACTTTTATTTTACTGTCACCAGGCCGCTTTGGTTTAATGGTACGTGAAATCGATGAATTTATATCCATGTAGCAAAAACATAACACCGGTATATGGAGTGAACCGAACGTTCGTACATTAGTGTCAGTCGTGTGCCGAGTACTTATCTCATCCATATATAACTGTGAAATCCGTTCGACAGTTGAATACAGATAAATTGGATAAATAATAATTTATCGACGGATTCTTCCAAACGTCGATATTAATAATAAATTGGAATTAATTAAAATGCGAGATAATTTCCAATGTGGTAAATTCTAAAATT
Organism: Agrypnus murinus; assembly: GCA_929113105.1. Classification (NCBI taxonomy): domain Eukaryota; kingdom Metazoa; phylum Arthropoda; class Insecta; order Coleoptera; family Elateridae; genus Agrypnus; species Agrypnus murinus. Next base: position 119,699,949 of record OV816026.1, read on the forward strand.
TAGTCTACACTCACATACAAACATGAATTGAGTTGCTAAAATTTATATTTGTTGGAGCTTGACTGTTTAAAGCTACAGATAAAACCTTAGTGATATGTGTTTGTCTAACTACACAATGGTTAACAGTGGATCTCAATTTGTACTTTTAAGCAACGGATAAACAGCACGAATAGCATCATGGAACTCGCGAGATGGATACTTCTGGCGCTGGCCCTGATTTTGCAGCTGATCTTCAAAGCTATAACTCAAGGTAAGTTGTTTTTATATTTTTTTTTGTTGCAGAAATGTGGCAAGCAATAAAATTGTAGAATTATATGTTTTGAACGGTTTGCCTTGATTCAATCAATACTAACCTGTCAAAACTTTACTTACGCTTGCTTTTTATCAGTACAACAAGAAGCCTGTCGGCGTTTTGATATAAAACATCTTCAGTAGTATAAAAGCTAGCAGACTTTGAAATATATTTAATTTCCAAAATGTAAAGAAGAATGAAATGAAAATTAAAGGAAAATGTGAATTTAATTATTGCAATTTAGGAAATATCCACTTGCTTTAACTGTGTTGTATAAAACAATTGAAGTGTATTACTATATTCAAAACACATTCGTATTTATCTAAATGGAAGGAAATTGCATGTTGCGCGAACAAATGGACGTTCGTTATTTTCTAATTTCCTATTAAAACTGACTAGGGTTTTCCCTTGGTGCTTAATAATTGAATCATCAGGAAGCTGAGAGGAAATTGATTCCTTTTACATAGTTAAACTACGATTGCTTTTCTCAATTTCGGGTTGAAAGGCTAAAGACGTCTCCTATCATCTTGATAGATCGATTTAAATAAGCTCGGTGTACATATACTACACATACTTTTTCCGTATTATACTGAAAACCTTATTGAATGGAAAACTCCTTAAAAAGTTCAGTTCGTTTACATCAATGGCTTTGAAATGATTAATGGTATAAACTTTAAATCCTATATTTATTTTAATAAATAGGAAATAGGATTTAAACAAACCATCATTTATAAAGATTATCGGAAAACAGAACACTTCGTTTTTAAAAATGTGGAAACGACGAGGAAATCGTTAGTGCGACTGATAGTAAGAAATGTATTGTTCCTGACTATTTCAATGCCATTATCAATTGGTATCATTCAATTTACATCTATTGTTTTTCCCTATTTAGGTACTACCGATATTGAGAATTGGAAGTGACAACAAATAAAATTGAATAGGCCACTGTGCCCCATTTACCCACCTAAACTACAACTACTGACCACCTGGAAATTCACATCAATTATCTATTTTATAAAGATCTTTCTACCCTTAGCGGTTCCCTAACCCACGACCTTTCGTTAACGAATTGGGTCACTTCTAATATTCGCTCTACTCGGCGGCTCTTCCCTTATTTAAATAAATATTTGTATATCTTAGACTGCATTAATCATGCAATTAAGGAACTTTATTATTTAAAAATCAGGTTCTTAATGGTAGGCTTTATCTTTATTTGTTTTGTTAATAATACATTTTTGACTGCCTGCTAAAACTTATCCGTTTCGCTAAATGGTCAATAATATAATTTAAACCTAGTCGTCCCATTGAAATGAAAAATAAAAACTTTTATAGTGTGTCATGGATGATGCACTTCGTAACTTAACAATTTGAATTTTTTGTGTTAAAATTTATTTTAAACTTTATAAATGTGTATGTAATTAAAAAATGGAAATTAATCAGTCAACAGATTTACGAATTAAAATATTATTTAATAAATCAAGTTGGTATAATTTGTTTTAATAAAAGAAGACAGCTTCTAGCCCAGGCAGCATAGGTTTTAACCCGGACATTTTAGGTGAAAGGCTGGATTTTGGTATATAGGTAGTATTTGATGTCCTTTATAACATAGCAAAAGTCCCCATGCGTGGGACGCTGGCTTCCTTGGGGATAACGAAAAAACTACCCTTAAGCTCGCATTTTAGGAAAAGGGCGTAGTTCGCGAAGTAATTGAGATAGCGATGTCATTTTTATCTTAAAATATGCAGAATATTATACCACATCAGATGCAATTATCATATATTTCATTATAAAAATATCACCGCAAGAGGTAGGAAAAAATAGCTTAATTTTGAAACTAAAAAATGAATCACATGAAAATTTAGTACGATAACTTTTTAACGAGGTTCGTGTCCAAAAAAAATGTTCAAATAAATGTTGTAGTCCTATGTTTTCTGAACATAATGATGCTTACTTTCTTTTAAACATGGATCATAACGTGTGTAATGTTTGATTGAATTCCGGCCCGTTGGCCGACGCGCACCTTTAACTAGTCGGCGCACTCTGTTCCTATGAAGTGTTGTTCTGTATTTTTGAATTTTTGTTTAGATTTTATATTTTCTTTTTATTATTTTAATATATTTTTTAATTTTAACACAATAATTATTATTTTTAACTTGTATGAATTCTATTCTGAGTCATGCTCCAACTCATCAGCTATTATGACATTGCAACATTCTGTGCCCCTACAATATGCGCAAATAGGAGAGCATGACAGGCCAGCTCGCTAACACTCACAGTCTTTGCTGCAGTTTTCCTTACAATTACAACTTATTAAATGAAGCAGCTTTTCTGGAGCAGGTGGTAAGGGAGTAGCAATTGCTGTCAATTCACCATTTATACAAATCCATCCCCATTCTGTGGGAAGTAAATCGTTGCCCAGCCACTGCTGCACCTGCAAGTAGGTTCTATATATTTATGTGAAATCGGGCAGCATCAGATGTAGGCAGAAGAATTGCCAAATCGAACTCTGCGGTCACACGTTGACGTGCAACTAATTAATTCAAATAGTATCGCAATTCGTCCAGAGTGTTGCAATCTTTTCCACTATAAAGCCATAAAAGAAATTTAATGCCAGCAGCAACCAGATTATTCGTATCTGCTTTAAGATCATTAAATATTTTCACTTCTTTGCGAAGTTCCTCAGACTTTTCCAAAAGTTTCCAAACCGAAACTTTTCCCTTTTTGAACAGGGCTAAATTTGTGTCCATGCCAGTTATAGCATGAAGAAAAAGGAGTACGTTTTTCATATCTCCGATCTTAGTTTGTATGTCCACGACAGAAGAAATCTTATCAGGTTTACCACCTGACCTTCATTACAGAAATACAAGTTCTGTTGCGAACCAGCACGAGCAACAATGATTGCTAACAAATCAGTGTCTGTTCCCATAATACAGACAGGATATTCATCTACAGCCATATTAATAGTTATTGCCACTGTAAGCGTATCAGCATCAGCAACAGCCTGAGTTACACTAATTCCAGAAGATTTTAGTTTTTCCGAAAGAAACTGGATTAATCGAGTTTTGTTCCTCGAATTCGCTAGAAATTCTGATTGTGAAGATGATACAACTATATTAAGTTCAAAAATTCCACCGACAGATCGAGCTTTTGCACCTCTTCTATGTTGTTCTTGATATTTTGTGCTACTAGTTTCATAGCCATCAAAAACTACTGTGCTCTGTCGGCTGTAGTTTGCCAAAACGTAGCTTAGGTAAGCAGAACAGATTTGATCAAACGTGGCTGGCCTTTGCCATATAACCTTGTATAATAAATAACCACCATCGATAACAAATCTAGTTCCATTAGGGAACAGAATCTTTACAAGGTATTTGCTTTGATATCAAATCTTGCAAGGCCGATTTTACAGTTTTTCTCATAGATATGCTATCAAATAGTGCTGGGAGCTTCGGGGCGAGCTCAAAAGACAAATACTCTTCAAATTAGGAGGCAGATTGTAAAATACATGTTAGCTGAACAAAGAGTTGATGAGTATTAACTAGAATATCCTGGTCTCTTACTCTAACAGTACTAGCCATGAAAGCAAGAGGGCGAACTTTCGCAGATCTCTTCAATTTAATATCTGCAAAGGAATGTTCAATCATTCCAGATATAGCGGATTCACCTATTGATCGGGCGTTATCACAGTTAATATTATTGTTTACAACCAGAGTCAACCTTATAAGTTATTTATGTGTAAATATGAAATTAAAATTTTCTATAGTATAAGTTATCGCAATAAATTCCCATGTGATTCGTTTTCTGTGGCAAAATTTAGCTATTTTTCCCTTCCTCTTTCGCTGATATTCTTATAATCAAAATATATGACACTTGGATCTGATTTGGTATAATATTCTGCATCTTTTAAAATAAAAATGAGAATAGCTATCTCAATTAAATCGCGACCATGGATTTTTTCCTAAAATGCGAGTTTAAGGGTAGTTTTTCGTTTTCCCCAAGGAAACAAGGGTTCCACGCATGGGGACTTTTTATATGTTGTAAATAACATCAAGTACTACCTATGTACCTAAATCCAGCTTGACACCTATAATGTCCGGGTAAAAACCTATACTGGTATGCTAACAGTGAAGTGCTGCGTGCAGCCGCTCGATGCGTTATTGATATCTTAAACTATAAAATTTATAACTCGTAATCTAGACAACTTATTGACTTGATTCCTTTATTACAAATGATTATGAACCTTTCTCAACAGATCTTCAGCGATACGTATACCGAAATTCTTAATAAAACTAGCTTTAGTAGCGGACTACTTTTTTCACTATACAAAATTTACGTTCAATAATAATTTATTTATTTTCGCATTTGTTATAAACAATTTATTATTTTTAGTAACACGGTGACGTACTAAACACTTTATATTTATTGTGTTTAAAATTTGAATGTAATATCTTCAATAGTTTACAAAATATTATGAGTTAAAAGTTTGAAAATCATCAAATAAAAAGGGTAGTTTTTTCGTTATCCCCAAGGAAGCAAGCGTCCCACGCATAGGGACTTTTGATATGTTATAAAGGACATCAAGTACTATCTATATACCAAGATCCAGCTTTGCACCTAAAATGTCCGGGTTTTGTGAAAAAGATGCTATAATGCCTGGGCTATTTGGTAGGAACTTCATGGTTAAGTTTTTAGTTTATTATGAGATTTATCAAAAACAACATACAAAACAAGTTTGTAATGTAAATAATAAGTTTTATTGATTAAATTATCCTGAAAATTCACTCAGTTTGCAACTAAAATTCTTTGTTGAACCTATTTATGTTAACGGGCATGCGTAAAACACTTCGCTTTTTTATCATGAATCCCTTATATGAGGCTGTATTGTATAGGAAATATATTTTGATAATTGAAATATATGAATAATTTCCATATTATCTGCTTCAATTTATAGAAGCTATTGCCCTATTATTGGCGAGTTCCTCTAAATAAAATTAAAATATTTACTTACTCGTCTTTAAAAGGTACTCTATTGTATCAAGTTTCACATCGCAAATAATAATTTGCCAATACTTGATGGAAATTCATTCTAACCTAGTAATTATCGACTGTTTTAAGCTTATTTATCGCATTTTCTTGAACAATGAAAATTGAATTCGTCTAACTGCTTTCAAGTAAATGGTGCATTACCAAAGAAAATCCTTCGTATAATTTGTAAAAGGTAAAATGTTTATCTAATATTCATTTTCGCTTTATTTTAAGAAAGTTGTTAGTGACATGTCTAAACAACATATCTGTGCGTAAAATATATCTTAAACTCGTTTATTATCGTGTAAGTTTTTGTCTAGGGTTTCGTTCCATTCCGAACACGTTGTTTTTGAGTCGGTTTGAGCTGTATTTCAACAATTGGATGGCTTGAAAAACTACATGGTTTCAACAATAGATTTGAAAATTTGTACCTAATTTACCTAATAATAATACTAGCTTGTGTAACGAATTGTTTCAGTGATTATTCAAGTGGTTATTCTAGTTGTTGGCTGAGCAATAGAAAGTAAATTGTTTGAATCTATTGTGCAAACAAATACGATTATTTTTGGCAATTAAAGGAGTGGAGTTTATGAAAAAGATAAATTAAAAGACAAATTGAATATCATAAAATTCGAGATTAATGTTTTTAACCGTTGAACTTTACATGTAATTCTATGTTAAGTAAATAACATTAGATTGACCTTTTTAATAGTCCCAGTTGACTGAAAGAAATGTTTTAATTTTATTTAATTTAAGCAATTAAGAATTTATTATTATTACATTTAAGTTTGATTGTTGCAATATTACCTTGGAAGTCCTCCAAAATATTTTTTTATTTTTCGGCATTTGCTTGAGATATCATATTCTTATCCACATTTTTATATCAACAGCAATATTTAAATAAAACGTTTTAATCGATAACATTCCAAGGCATTTTTTATGCATGTGTGAAGATTATTGTAGTATGTTTATTATTTAATGTGTAGTATATATAGTCATTGTTATTAAAGGTTTCCTTATTTTGACTCGGAATCGTTTGAAATCGTGATGCATGTTGGGAAAACTTCAGGTTAATAAATTATAGAATTTATTCAAAATCATATGATCTCCATAGAAATCTGACCTCAAATAAGACCGCGTTTTAGGCAATCATAGTTTTATTCGGACCAGACAACCTTTCAATTTTCCCATTACCAAAGAAATTTAATGAGAATCTGTTTCAGTCGGATTTTGACTAGTTGTGGTACGTAATTTTGAGTTTATCGTAAGTAACATATGTTAACTACTAAAGCACGAGTTATCTAATAACACATGGATTAAAACATGTATGTTTTTATTATTTGACAGTTGTGGTTATCACTTGAATTAAATCATAAATTACCGAAACATACAAATAAATCAAAAACGATTACTTTTGTTTTCATGTCTACCATACTTGCTACCGGTACTTGTGTGTTTTTTTTACCAAAGTTTTTTTACAAAACTTTTTTAAAAAAGTTTTGTATGAATTAATTTATTATATCAAAAATGCTGCTCGTTTATTTTGAAAATGTGGTATGATCTTTACTAAATGTTCAAAAAATTAGCAATACTGTCATTCAGTTGATTCTTATCGAGCAGATACAGTTATCATTAGGGCTGTACGATTATCGAAATTAATAATCGAAAATCGATTTAAAAAATCAATTAATCGAATGATCGATTATCTCGATTAATCGATTAATCAATTTATCGGATTAATCGATTGATCGTTTAATTGGTTATTAAAAAATATAATCGAAGGTTCGATTAATCACTTGTTTTGATAATTCGTGTCTTCTGAAATTTTGCTTAAGTATATTTATCTATAAATTATATTTTTAAAAATCCACTTTAATTTGTGTGCAATGTTCTATTTGATCCTGGACTGGAGCTCTGGTCATAGCTTGTACTTATAGTACGAATACGAGTAATACGACATCATCAATGTTGTGCTTAGTAGAGAAATAATTTGTGCAATTCGTGGTTGTTGTTAATGGTACTTCAACCAAAGTTTGAGAAGCAACTAGGGTTGTGGTGATTATGAACATCAGTAATAAAAACCGATTAAAAAACCAATCGCAGTAGGTTAATTATTTAATCGACCAATAAGTCGATTTAACCGACTCATTGATTAATCGATTGATCGATTAATCGGACCTTCGATCATTTCACGATTTTAAAATAATCGATTAAATGATCAAACCATTAGTCGATTAATCCGATTGATCGATTAATCGACTGATCGATCAATCGATTATTTAAAAATTAATGGAGGGTCCGATTAATCGATTACACTGGCCAACTCATTTTTTGCTGACTTGTCTATGAGACTTGTTCTTTACTAATTTGGGTGTGCTGAATCCGAAAATCATATTGGTTTTTGCGTATCAAGTCAAAATTTAATTCTATATCATTTTATGCTCTTTGAAGAATTGCAAATGCGGCCAAGTTGTAACTTAAGAACTTATACGATATAAACAAAGTATAAAATTATAATAATTCATAATCGATTAATCGATTAATAATCATTAATCGATTAATCGATTATTATGCACAACTCTAGTCATGACTTGGGGGAATATGTAAATCAATGAACGTACAGACCTGTATAGGTGACAGGGTCACGTAGGTAATAGGTCACATGGACAATATGTACAGTATACAATACCTTGAGGTGCCCTTAAAAATGTCATTCCACAATTTTATGATATTACTGAGGAATCGGTAAATTGGAGATATCACATAATTAGTTCCCATCGAAAAAATAAGTAAGATATATCAAGTAGTTATCAACATTTGAATATAGTTATGCAAATATGTCAATAGTTGAATGATCAGACTAATACCGTTTTCAATTGTCTGCTCTGGAGTGCTCTTAGATTGCCCTGAGAGCAAATTACGTATTCGATTGGTTCACCTGACATTCCGGTCATCGATATTTGCGTGTTCGATTGTGGTAAGCGCTCTGTATAAAATCACACCGAGAGTGCTCTTTATTGATCTGTCCCACGAGAAAGATCAATTCAAAAACAAACAAAAGCCTAACCTTTAATTCATTCGTATCTGCGTTACTTCAACTGGAGAAACGCATTCAAAATATTGTTATGGACGATGAAAGGTGTCGTTTGGCTTTATTAGAAATCTTTATCATCAGATTCGTCTAAGGATACAGAAATTGAAGCTATTATTAAATATTTAAATGAGAAACAACCATTATGCAAATTTCGTAATTTCCTGGAGACGATAAATTCATTTTCTGATGAATCGGTAAGTTTTGCTATAATAATAGGCACGCAATACAATATTTTATTAATCATTTTTGCGACCCACGTGTAATAAATAAATTCCTGGCCATGTTTCAAAGCAGTTAGTATTGCCAGGTGTTTTATTATTATTAATTATATTAATTTATATAATAATGGTCACCAAGCATACGGCGATCGAAATGATTTTATTCGGTTGTGTATTGTGAATCACTCTTCGATAAATCTAAGGTCAATCTACATAACAGCAGTGACGTCATACCCGTTTTGCGAGCATCCGCAGAGCAATCTGCAATTGAGCAATCCGGGCTCCAATTGAAAACGCCATTAGATAGATTATGAACCTGTTTCAGAACACTTTGATTGACAAATCTTGAGGATGCTGTCGAACTAATCTACACCTTTTCCAGTTGTATTTCAGAATTTGGTAATTTAATTTCGGAAAGCGCCATCTGTATTTTATTTTAGTGAATTTGATTTCAGAAGGCGTCATTTTTATTTTATATTAGTAAATCTGATTTTAGAAAGTTACATTTATATTTCAGATTAAAATAAAATAAAATAATTTTTTTTAATATTGTTGTAAAGAGAAAAAAATGTTCTATTGAATGGTAGCGTAAAATTAGCAGGTTCCCATTTAAAAAACTTTTGCGGAAAGGCGAATTCAAAAATAATTGAAGAAAAAAATTTTTCAAGTATTCTCAAATGTTGATAAAAATTTCCTAAAAAACTTTTTTATGAAACATTATTTCCTAAAATGAATATTAACGACAATAAATCGCCGTCTCCATACTTTTAACTAACCCTGTATGTGTGTATATTTTTAGAACAAGTCAATCATATCAGAAAGCGTAAATTGCTTTTCAAAAAATCCAAGAGTCCATAATTGACTTTTTCGTGTTTACCTGGAGATTTTATATAGAACATTTTAAATCACACAATAGTTTCAGTCAAATTAAAATTATTTGTATAAGGTGCCACATGGATGCAGTGTTAATACAATTCACTTTTCTTCACATACACATTTTCTTCTCTCCACAAGTATCTTGAAGTTCCATTTGACTGTAGATAAGATAAATTAGAAAGGACACGAAACTCACAGACTAAAGAAAATTTTACAGTAAACACTCAATAATATAAACAAACTACAAAACAAAATCAATTCCATAATAACAAAGTATACCAACTTGCAAGATGTTCTAAGATTCTATTCAATTATATATTTGACATTTTTTGAAATACAATGACGATTTCGAAAATACAAATGACGATTTCCGAAATTAATTTCACAAATTCTTATTTATATATGATTAAACTGAAATAAAATTGACACTTTCTGAAATTGAACTCACCATTTTGAAATACAAATAACGCTTTCTGAAATCAAATTGACAAAAGTGAAATGCAACTGACGATTTCTGAAATACAATCGGAAAAGGTGTAGTTTTCTGAAACTAGTTGCACACAGCTACCTCTCAACTACATTCTGAAAAACATTGCTTTGATTTATAAAAATCTGGAAAAGCATACTCAAAGCACTTTACACAATTATTCTTATGACCTGTTAATATTTCAAAAAAGGTATGAAATTAATCCCATTTAATTTTAATTTCCATCTAAAAAAGTACGTTTTGCGTAAAAATATATTGTTTGTGTTCCTCGAGTGCTCATATACAAAGATTCTTTAAATCGAATTTTCGACACCCTTACAATATCTATCTCGCATTGGCGCAAAAGGTACAAGAAGTTTCTAATAAGCTGCTAGTATGTACTCCGTTCAAGAGAAAATAATATTTTTACAAAGATGTTTGAGTTTACTCATTAGAGTCATTTGGTTTGAAATGTCATCCAAAGCAGTTATGAAAGTTCAAAATAATTTTTATTTTTTTGCTTTTATATAAATACACAAAGAAGTTTCAGCGTGCAAGGTAAAAACATGTTTTTATTTTACAGCTTTAGCTGTGACTCTAGAAGCATGAAAAGCATTTGTGCCTGTGCTAGCTACATGTTGAGTAGGTCGATACTTGAAGTTTTTTGCTCCCATACGGATTCTTTACTGAATTTCTTTTTTTACTTGTATCCAATATCGCTAAAACGTAATTTTATTTTATACCTAGCATCCATTCTATCAAGAAGCTATACAATCTACAACAATATATTAGAGAACGCTTTTCCAGTAAACTTAGCAAACCGAAAATGTTATAATTCGCTAATCCAGTGTAAGAGTCTGATGCCCGGTATTTGTTTCCACCAAATTTGTCCTGAATTTAGGGGGATAAGAAAGAAAATTGCTGCCATTTTATATTTAACTTATCGCTATCGTCGCATTATTTATAGCAGCACATAATTCAGTCTCGCACATTCCGGGTAATTGTCTTATGAGCGTCGCAGAGAGCCGCCATTGTGTCTTCTGATTTATAGATACAAGTATATTACCACGTAATGAACCACGCTGCAGGATGGAAATGACTTACGGCTAGTAGATTTCCAGACGTGAATCGAAAGCTTCCGTCCTCGTTTCATTCAACGTTCCCATTGTGTACGTCATATTGCAGAACCGCCTTAATTAAGCTGGTTGAAAGGTTGAAAAAATATAAATGGCTTTTCGATATTTCTACTTGGGTAATATTAGCGTTTGCAGAGGTGACATTTTGAAGATGTAGTTTTGATGAGAGCCGGTTGATGTTAACAATTATATTAGTAATTTAATATACTAATGTTATGTATTGAACGGATGTATCTGGAGTGGGGTGATAGTCACACAGACAATAAAAACTTATAACCGGAATGATAAATCAAGACTCAAAAAGGGTAGTCCGGACTGCGGCGTTAGTTGTTAGTTAAATAGTGTTATCCAAAATATTGAAGAACATGTTAATTTGAACATTAGCGATATATCAGTTTTCTCAAATATTTGTAAAAAGTATTCTTCTGACATATGTATGGACAACTCTATGTTTGATGCAAAGTCAGCTATTTCAATTGATTACGAAGTGCAGATATGTATATTTATATTACCCGGGTCACGCTGTGAAATTCAGAGGTCTTATTATTGCACTCGCTGGAAATCGCTCGCACGCAACATCATACAAGAAGGCTGTGTTCAAAGAGGGAGTGTATTGTAAAAGCTTTTAAGAGTTTTTTATTAAAAACTAGGGAAACCAGTCAAAACATGACGGTTAAAAGGATTGAAGTGATCCTTATGTACAGTATTCGTTGTGTGATTACAGTCCTTTGAATTTTCATGAGTGATTATGTAAATAAACGCAATCAAACATAACTAGTTGAAAATTCTAAGCCTAACATTCCCCTCTACCAACTTACCCTCCTCTCTTCCGACATATCTCCCGCTCTGGCTTACCCTTCCCCACCGGTTTGTTCTACATACGGAACTTCTACATTGAATCCATATATCATATGCTTAAAATACTAACTTTCTAGTTCATTCTGGTTCTTCAGACATTCCTACTCCTACCTGTTCATCAAATATTCGAATCTGATGAGAACTAGAAAATTTCGAAAAAAACTGATAGACAGAGACAGACACTCGTATCGAATTTTGTAAAAATGCTCCACATTAAATACTTTAACACTCGGCTACGAATTGTTTGTGATATGATTTGTAAGCAAGCGTTCGGTGACGTAGTAAGCAAGTAGAGGGAGGATGTTTAGTTCCGACACGTGACAAAGTGAGTGATGTAAGTAAACATTCGGCCTCGAACGTATAGAAATGCATCGATTACAAATAACGCTTTTAAAAATGTAAATAAGTAATTAAGAAATCGCAAAACTAAGGAAAGCTAGCCAATTTCTAGCGTCAAACCTTTAACTTAGAATTGCGTAGATAGGCCTAGTAGAACTCGTAACTCGAAAGGAAGAGTAACAAAAATAAGTCTTGTGTGTTAAATAGTAACAAATTATTTTAAATTTATGATTTTAAAAATTTAAAGACTAAAGAAAATATAACGTCAAAGCTTATAAAAAAGAATTATCAGATCGGTCTTGTAGCACTCATAAAGGAGAACTATGGCGGCAAATAAGGATTTGTCTATACATCAGACCAATTCGAATACCTATTAAACACTCAATGATTGATGATGGAAGGCTAGACAGTTGGGGCTGCAGCAACCGCATACGTTATTTCTATCACTTGAAATTAATTTATTGTAGTATTGTTAAATACTGTACGCGTAGAAATCACGAAATGGTAAGAATAAAATCTAAAATCGATCGTGTTGAAAAAATTCTTGTACACGTCTATTAGTGCAGATTTCAAAAACATGACATAAAAATAGTGTTCGCCGATTTCCGGAAATTTATTTTTTGGAAACTTTTCATGGAAATATCTCTGGAAACTTCCTCGGTAACTTATTAAAATGGAAAATGTCCAAAAAATGTTAACGCAATTCAAACGCAGTTTCAGAGGTATCTAGGTCAGCGATTCCCAAAGTGTGTTCCGTGGAACCTAGAGGTTTCGTGAAAATATTTTGGTGTTCCGTGGGATCAGTTGAAAGTCCTATAATATAACAAAATGATATCACTTGCAACACTTTAAACTTTCCTACAAGAACGGCCTAATGACTATTTTATTTATTGGTGCCTTACACAAACAAAAACGAAATATCGCGATCAACTGGATGCTGCACCATCTGGTAGTGCACGTATATGAAAACTTGGTTAGCTATAAAACTTGGTAGCGCTATAAAATATTAAACCAAGTTTTCATATACGTGCATGTTTGAATGATATTTATAATGCCCAGTTAAGATTAGGAAGTTTTTAGACATAGTTAGGGTTCCGCGATATGTAAAATATAGTATAAGGGTTCCGCGGAAAAGTAAGTTTGGAAACCAATTATTAATTAATTAATTAATTAATTAATATATTTATTTTATTAATTTTTAATTTTAATATCTTTGGTTGAATTAAAATTAAAAATGAAAAAACGATGTAAAACGGTTAAAAATGAGGTTGTAAACTTAAAAAATTGAAACGCGTTCATTAATTCCAGGTTACGGCGGAAATTTATTGGATCGGAAATTTATCAATGTTTTCTTTTTGAAATATTTTCAAAGTGAAAATATTTCCTCATAGAAATATTTGAAATAGTTGCCAACATTACATGAAAACGATGAAAACTCAAACTTTGATGTCTTAATACGGAAATAACTACATATATTTCCTATTTTTAAATTGATTTTTGTCTACTGCTTTAAGATTTTTATATTTTTTTGAATATTATAAAATATAACCACCGAATGACTAAAATATCAAGATGAGAGATTAAGATAATGGGATAACAGCCGCAGCACATATCGAATATTAGTGATGGAAGTGGTCTGTTTATAAAAGTAGTTCCAGAAGTTGCTGTAATGGATTTTGAAATGTCGCTCCAAGTGGATGTCGGATTTCATGCGTCTTGAATTAGTCATTTTACATTTATTTAATTTAAAATTATAAAAATTAAAGAATATAAAAATGAAGTAGTGTTGATTGATCTACACAGCGAAAGCTTCAATATAAAAAAGAATGACGTAAATGGACCCAGTTTAACTCTTAAACGAACTGGAACAAAAATAAGCCTTGTGTTTTAAATATATAGATATATAAGGGCTTGAGCATTCTTTCTAAAAAATTTACATTGAAGAGAACGATAATGTGCAGAAGGTATATGTGTATGTAGATACGCCTTTAACAGCGGAAGATGGAACAGTAGTTGGCTTGCTTATCTCATAATCTCGTATATTAATTCTTCCACAGAAAAGTAAAAATGTAAGTTCTATTTCAATATTTATTATGTTTGGCAAGTAATTTTCCAGGTTTAGCTAAATTTTGGAAAAAGGTTTTTGAGAGGTGTTGTATCACTCCGATTTCTTGTCCAAAACAAACAACTTATTTACTCGAATTTGCAACATATGTGGCGAAAACTTAACATGGAGCGAAGAAAGTATAAATATGCAACTTACAGTGAAATGTGGAGGTCAATTTTGTTCTGTTGTTTTATTTTGGAATAGAAAATAGTAAATTCATTGTTGGTAACGTTTAAAAGTTCAAGTAAGCGATTCCTGAATTCCTTCTTGATTGCAAATTATAGGTTAGTTCTTACATTCATGAATGCCAGGTGCACAACGTATAGAACGCGGTAAATAAAAGCCGAAACCTCAAGAATATACCAACATTCAACCGAATCAGTTTAATAAACTGGTTACATGATCCAACACAAGCTTGGCCTTCTCAACCGCATTTACCAATTAAAGAAATTTCCAGATAACAAGTAAATATCCAAATGGATGTTTTCTACTAATAACAAGTCAAGTATCATGGTAAGCAAGTATTCTAGTGATAATCGTTCTAAACACCCGAAAGTCACTCTATTACGGTTCACTGTCGACTAAGTCAAGAAAAAGACAGAGACAAAAATTATAGCAATCATAGTTTGAATATAATAGACATTTAAAATAGCATGGTGTTTTGAAAGTTACTCCAAGTTATAAGTTTTAAATTCGAAATTAAATACAAGGACTTTCAGAGCTCAAGTCCAGGAATCAAGAGAGATATTGATCGTACTACGACGACATTTATTATAACAGTTCTACCTTGCAAGGTTATAGGGACATATATGGTTCCGACCGCTCGACAAGTTTGTCCATTGGCTGTAGTACAGTTGGATTTAGTATCGGACTGAAAGTCTTGACCCAACCTTCTGAAGAACCTTCCATCCCTGTGTACCGACAATGATTCTGATAGCTCTAGAATCTAGTAAGCCACGGATTTTTCGATGTAGAACACTTACCATCAGGTAGGGTCTTTGATCACCTTCAACATGCATTAAGGATAATGGGTCTGTTATATTTAAAACCTCTTTAGGCTAAAATCTTGACCGCTTTATTTTTTCCAATAAATTTTTTCGGCCATCTAAGCAAGAAGATCTAATTTTTATGTCAAACCTAGTAGGTGCATAAACTTTTATCACAAATGGAGCTAAAACCTCTAGATTTTTTTTCTGAGGACTTTGATTTTCTGTAGCAGCATATATTTTTTTTCTGAGGACTTTGATTTTCTGTAGCAGCATATAAACACAGTAATCTGTTTACAGAAGTAAGCCATCTAGAATGTGCTAGCGGTTCTAGATATCCGTCCGCTAAATCAGGAGAAACATTTCCATAAGAAATAGCCATACAAATCTCATACAAATATTTTTGATCTCTGCTTAACACCTCCTGATCCACCTTAGGTAATTCCACTATAATATGCTGAAAACGTAAAATAGGAAAATTTTCACAGCCTTCTAATTGTTTTCCAATTTCCCTAGAAAATCCAAAAGGGCCTGTCGTCGAACCATCTAGAAACAAGCAAATGCCGCAAAGGTAATTAGTTCGCATGGAGCATACAGACGAACCACTAAAGCGATGCTTCTAACAGAACTATTACTCCGTTTTTAGAACCAGTATTAGCCACAGTACCGCCACGCCGATTGCTATCCAAGACATATCAAGTTTTTGTTCCAAATATTCGAATAAACATGACTTTATATCTTTTGCAGTACCTGTAGTTGGGGTAAAATGGCCTAAATACTCAGATCCAGGTTCTTTAAATATAGCGATGTGTGCTTCTAATACCACCCTTTTATACATTTTTTGGCAATAGAAATATATCGGGCAGTCTTATCTTTGCGCCCATCAAAGTAAATACCTTGAACTTTACTATTCACATTTCTAAGTGGATGGTTACCCAAGCAGCATTTTTAGTCACCGCTAGGTACCAGCAACCACCGGTGGAACTATAAAGTTTTTGCCGTTAGTCACAAGAACGTAATTGCTACGGTATTGTTACGTGCCTGGAACCAAAATGGGGAACAATTCTCGGGTAGCAGATACGTTGCAGTAACCTCTCCGGAACTTGTCCAGCTACCTTTAGGCTACGTAGCGGGAACGTGGCGGCGTAGTAATTGCTACTTTCGTGGAACTTTTCTTCTCTTTGACACATCGTGTCGCGTAGTTGCTCTCTCTTACTCTTGCAACTTAACAAATATTCTTTCACTTTCTCTACCAATGCTGTCGTCGCGTCGTGTCACAAAATGGATTACTATTTTATTTGTAATACGTACATAATACATAAAGAGATGAAATGTTTCGTTATTTTGTCAATCTAGCATACCAAAATTATAAACCATCGCAACTTTTCTGTTAAATGCGATGATGATAGATCGAAAAATAACAACGCGCCTTTTTTAAATATATTTTTTAATAAAAAACGTCTTGAATAAAGTATGACAAAAATACTTATAAATTGATAAACATGATAGAAACCATTTTATTTTATTCCTAAGGCACAATTTGGCATCGGTTTGTTATCTTTATTGAGAGTTATAGTAAAACACTTTTTAACAATTGCAACAAATTGCAAATTGATTAATAGCCTTCAACATTTTACAAGTAAATATGGAGTAGTTTTGAAAAAGTCACCTTAAAGTAGAATTAACTGTAAAATGTGTGTCTAAAGTTTGTGTCACTTTATAAATAGTAACGGGAACTAAAAATTCTACTTCTAGGTTGTTGTTACCAAGAAGTATAAAATAAGTTAAAAAAATTCTGGAACTTTCAAGTGACTCTTACTATAAAACGACGTCAACGTTTACGTAGCCACTTTCTAGCTCCTAATGTCACTGCAAAATTCCCATTGGAACTTAACCACAAATTTAAACGTCAATCGTAAACAGACAACCAATATTTTTTATACTGATTGCTACTTAATAACAATTATTATTTAATTATGGCTTATTTTAAAGTTGTAACGACGAAAGAAAAAAGGGGAATATACGAGGATGAATTGATAAATCTCCGGCCTAACCCATATGGGATACAAATTTTTGCAATGTTTTTACGGCATTTTATTTTTTCATAATTTATCAGTATGGCTGTGAAATAACAAAAATTTCTGTCAAACAATAATTGTTTGGCAAGTTGTCAAAGTCGATAAAGTTTTGTGTGGTGTTAAAATGGAAAAAGCTGAAATTCGTGCGGTTATCAAATATTTTCACATTAAGGGTTTATCCCCAAAAGAAATCAAAGCTGAGCTAGACGGGACATTAGGCGAATCTTCTCCTTCCTATAGCACAGTTAAAACCTGGGTTGAGGACTTTAAACGGGGTCGCAAAAGCACAGATGACGCACCGCGTTCAGGAAGACCGAAAACTGCCACCACAACGGAAATTGTCGAAAAAGTCCATAGAGTTGTGTTGAATGATCGGCGATTGAAGTTGGCTGAAATAGCAGATACCCTGGGCATTTCAACGGAACGAACATATCATATCCTAACCGAAATTTTGGGAATGAGAAAGTTATCGGCACGTTGGGTGCCGCGGCTGCTCACAGTGGAACAAAAGCTGACTCGCAAAACAGTTTCAAGTGAGTGTTTAGACTTGTTTAATCGAAATTCAGTGGACTTTCTGCGACGGTTTGTAACAATGGATGAGACGTGGATTCATCACTACACACCCGAAACAAAGCAGCAATCAAAACAGTGAACTGCCAAAGGAGAACCTGCTCCGAAGAAAGCCAAAACAGTTCCGTCAGCCGGAAAAGTTTTGGCTTCAGTCTTTTGGGACGCCAAGGGAGTACTTTTCGTTGATTATCTTCAAAAAGGTAAAACAATCAACGGAGTATACTATGCTACCTTACTGGATGAATTAAAAAAAAATATTGAAGAAAAACGACCTGGATTAGCAAAGAAAAAAATTCTGTTTCACCAGGACAATGCACCTTGTCACAAGTCGGCAATTGCCATGGCAAAAATCAATGAATTGCAATTTGAATTGTTACCCCATGCCCTTTATTCACCAGACTTAGCCCCATCGGATTTTTATTTATTTCCAAAGCTAAAAAAATTTCACGCTGGAAAGAAATACGAGTCCGATGAAGAAGTGATTGCTGCCACAAACGCCTATTTTGACGAGTTAGAAGAAAAGGCTTATAGGGACGGTATAAGAGCACTTGAACAAAGGTGGACCAAGTGCATTGAACTCGATGGGGACTACGTAGAAAAATAAAATTTTTGTTAACCTGATATTCTTTTGTTTTATTGCCTAGGCCGGAGACTTTTCAATTTATCCTCGTATTTCACCCTTGTTTACTACATGATGGTTTACCAGTGATCTCATCCCTATTTTTTTCTATTTTGTATTGTAAACAGTTGATTTTGTTTCCACTGATTTCACCTAACTGCTATTTTAATTTTCTATAAAAGGTGGACGTATATCTAAAATTCTTTTTTTTTCTTATTGCATTTGCCTTTGACATTTTTATTAAAAACTTGTAAAACTACTACCACTGCAAAAACACAATTAACCTCCAAATTCCAAACTAACCTACAGGCGATATACCTCTTTAGAAGTTATTGTCGCTTGTTTGTAGTTTTTTAATAGTAACTGGAACTTTCTAGTAATTCTGATGCAAAATAAGTAGTGAAAATTACTTTCAAGTGATTCTCCTGGGTAGCATAAACGTAAGTTTTACTTTCAATACTACTGTATAGTTCAGTTACTTTAAATGTTAAGCAATGGTTTCAGACCGGTGGCAGGAACTTTCGGTGCTACTTTAAAGTTTTAAAAACTTTAAAGTAGCTTCGGGCAAGTTACTGCTATAATCATAATAGCACTTGAAGCTGCAACAACTTTAAAGTGATTATACTAAGTAGCAATACCGTTCCACATACTTTAAAAAGCTACTTGGAAGTAATGGAACTACATAGCTCTAATAAATAGTAGAAGTAACTACATAATTACTAAAATATTCCAAATTGAAGTAATTAAACCTATAAAGTCATAAATTTAGTTGTAGTTACGTAACAGCTACTCAATCAAAGTTCCGATCTCAGTTACCGCTACTTAGATGCTGCTTGGGTATGTTACCGTGTCAATAGTCGATTTTTCTTTCTAGCGCTTCTATCTTACTTCGGCCCATTACTTTGGATTTGTCGTTTTCTTTTATGATGCCCACATCCTGAAGAACTGCACTCGCTAATATTGCAGCTGATCTATCTGAAACGCCTGTTCTGTCCACACTAAAGCCAATTTGTCTAAATTAACTCTCATTCGAGATGTGCTGGGCTGGTCTAGTTCTAAAGTCGTTGCGAAAATGTCAGTTTTTGCGATAAACTCTGGATCGTCTTTTTCTGAATCGCTACTTGTAGGTACTTTCATTAATATTTCCTAAAGCTCTTGATGGAATTGGTTGAGAAATTAATAACGAATGAGCTTCACTTTTTTTTGTAGTTTTCTTTATCTTTCAATTTTCCTTTTTAATGATTTTGTTCCCACTTGGTCCACTCCAGCAATTACTATTTTCCTTTCTCTTCTTTGATCTGTTAAAAGCTCACGTTTTTTTATTGGTACATTTTATTTGCATTTGCGAGATTTAAAATCTGTTCACTTACCGTAACATATATCAAAAGGTTTGCTTCGAGCCTCAGTCAAAAAAATATTGGAATTAGAATTTCGTCTAGATACTGGATATTTCTTAACTTCAGACAGGCTTTGTTTCATATATTTTTTATATCTCGGATAACTACATCGGAAATTTCGGCGAAATTGGGTTTTTGATTGTTTTTTGTAATAACTCAAACTTATCCGCAAATAATGTTTCATGATAGGTAGTAGTAGAAATTTAGAAAAGATCTGCCTGTCGGGAAAGTCATGGCTACTATTTTCTGGAAGTTAATGATCAATATGCCAATATTCACATTTTGACAAAACTAGGTTTTATCCGCTCATTGACCATAGTGTGACGTATCAAAGAGAAGAACAGGTGAAAAATGCCAAAAACGTGTTCTGCTCATTCAGGTCACTGCTGTTCATGAGTCTCGTGCAAATGAAAAATATATGGTCTTACTGTTTATTTAATTGTTTATAATAATGACCAGAGCTTCCTGAAACCTATCAAATTCGACCTAGTTTCCTGATCTAAGACTTTTCATTTAAAAGCTTCATGTATAAGAATATTCATGAAAATATCTATTTTAGTACAAAGTAGTAAAGGTGGTATTGTAGAGTGGATGCTTAGACCCGTTTTTAGACTACTTCTTGAATTTCATAACGGTACTGTAAAAAGCTTATATGAAATGGTAAAACGTGTATGGAACTAAAACATTACACTTTTAAAAACTTAATAATAGATTTTCTGAAATATCATTTAACGGATAACGGATCTACAATAATGCATCTTCCAATGCAGAAAACATTCCACGCAGAAATAAATATTTGTAAACAATAATGGTTGATTTTTGCATCTACATAAAATGCACAGTAGGTATATGCAATATGCATATATACTTTTTGAATAAGAAATCATTTCAATAACAATTGAATAGCATGACTCCAGTTAACCATAGCTACAGGTAACTGTGCTATCCGTTATAAAGGAATGCAATTTATGCTATGGCGGAATGTCAATAACATACGTACTTCCGTTATTAAATACGATTAAATCAACGCAAAATGAACCTTATCGTTACTTTTACGTAATATTTCTTACATGGATAACCACAAAAGTTAAATATTGCAATAATACAATTTCTATCAAAGGATTTTTATATACGAGGTATAAAAATATGAGAACTAGTACCTAATACCAATAACTAACTTCTAACCCCTTGCTTCACACTGATATCGTTCATTTAAGGATACCTTAACACCGTTGACAGACTTGATATGAAATAATTCTAATAAATCTGACATGCAGGAATTTTTATATCCACATACCTTTATGTTTTGACACGATATCAAATTTATCTTTATTTAGTTTTTATTTGAGTTTGACACACACGCTTAAATCCGAATGTAACACTTTTGAAAGTAATTGCCGGAAGATGACAACAAAAGCAACAGTGATCTCATCTTACCATGGATATCTGTATTGTTATGTTCACGTTTATGTGAAGTGAAAAAATTAATATGAGCATGTACATAAGATAAAGAAAAATTTAAAGAATTATTATTGCACAGACGTGGTTCTTAGGGATCAATAAATAAAAACATAAAACATATAAACTTACATACAAAGTCATGATGATATCCCAAGAATACAAAATTTTAATATAGAATTATAAAATAATAAAACAGAATGGAATAGCATATATTTATTATAGTATTATGATACAATATTAACATTAACAAGGATAATAAAAGGAAAGGATATCGTAGCCATAAGTCCACCTAAAAATTAAAAATCATGTATATTAGGCAAAGGTATCGTGGCATCAATCAAAAAAATAATTTAAAGGTATATTGATTTTCTATAGCATATTTAAAATTCTCTCTGTACTTCAATAATAATGTATAAAAAATAACTTCTATGGTTATAGACATTGTTAGTGAGGAAACAGAAAGAATTACTAAAGATAGGGGGTATTTTGATAAAAGGGAAACATAACGGACAAAATAGTTGAAAAAAGGGGGTCTCTCGGGGAGATGAAAAAATAATAAAAATTTTGGTTGTTGAGAGAATTTATAAAATTCTTACTGAAGAGAAAATTTGTATAAATAATAGTAAATAAAATAAATGTGTTAATAGAATTTGTAAAATAATAAAGCTCAAGAAGTAAAATTGTTAAATTAATAAACATAAAAAGAAAGTCCAGCGTTTTATTGATTAAAGGAAGAGTTTCAGTGTATTAGATACAGGAAGCAATATTAAAGGGCATAACGATACAGTAAGAGCAATTGAGAAAAGAAAATAAATTGAAAAACCGTCTACGAGCTGGTTTTGTTACTTACCAATGTGTTGACGGGTCGAATTCTTCATTATATTCCTGTAAAAGAAAAGAATCATTAAGGTGACTTCATCAGAAGAAAAAGATTTTGAAGATACTTACTGAGGTGTTGGGAGCTTGCAGTCTTCATTCGAGCCCTAGACAAGAAGAAAACCATAAAGGGTAAACGGAATTTAAAAGAAATATCGAATTTACTAACCTGACCTGGGAAAGATGGCAATCTTGTAGCAGTCTTGAGGCAGTCCAGTGGTCCGGTGACGAGGTTTTTGGTGGTGTGAGGTCTGCAGATTCAGCAGCAGTGGCCACGGTTCCTGGCGGAAAGTGCATGTTGTGGAAGTTGTTGGTTTAGTGAAAGTGAAGGTAATTGTTGGAAAACGATTAGAAGATACATATGTCAAAATAACAAGAAACTATTGGAGAGACATACGAGGAAGACTTACCTGAAGGAAAAGTTAATGTGTAAGTTGACAGGGTAAGATTTCTTTCCATTTTAACATCCTAAAAATAAAGATTTATAAAATAAAGAATTAAATAAAAATATATGCTATACTTACTTGTTCATTCTTGGGAAAAGTTAATTGATAACTGTCAGATGTGACATTCCAGATATATGTGTCAATCACTATTAGTAATAACCAAACTTGATTATTGAGAGCTACTAACTATCGTGTGAGAGTGGAAAATTTTAAATGATTTATTTGTAAAGTTTAATCTTTTAATAATTGAACCCAATATTGAAATATAATCATTAGAGTCTCATATTAAGAATTCACTTTAAAAAGAAAATTATAGGTAACCTTTACTATTGAGTATTGAGTATTAATTCGACCCTGAGATACGTATACAAGGTTTATTGACGATTTGTAATATAGAAAATAACACCACAGTATATAATATCTCGAACAAAGGCATGCAGGGGTTACCCTACAAACTTTTCCGGGTTACCCAAAACTAAGTACATACTGTTATGGTTTGGTTCTATTGATTTATTTTGTTTTACTCCACGCCTACACTCCTATGGAACCAACAGCTAAGGTAATATGTCCCATACATTTTTGCATTGGATGAAACCAGTCCTTAAAGCAATGATGCCACTCTTCCTGAGACACTTCAGAAACCAGGTTTTTGTAATGGTCCACAGCTTCATCTGATGACGAAAAAGTGATTCCACGCATTTTATCTTTAATTTTAGGAAACAAAAAGAAATCGAAAGGTGCTAGGTCAGAGCTGTACGGTGGAGGGTCCATGGTGCTGACTTTTAGGGCAGCCAAATACTCAGTTGTTACTTTTGCTTTATGCGACGATGCGTTATCATGATGTAAGATTATTTTTCCTTTGGGGCGTTTTTCACGAACTTTTTCAAAGATGTGTGGTAAACAGACATTTGTGTACTAACCGGCAGTAACGGTACGTCTATCTTCTAATGCTATAGTAGCAATATGACCCGTTTTAGAAAAAAAAACTAGCAATCATCTTCTTACCAGCACTGCAAATTCTTCGAACTTTTGTAGGCTTAGGTTTCGGTTTGAAAGACCGATTGAGCCGATTGACTTTTCTTTTGAGGACCATAAGAATAAATCCAAGATTCGTCACCAGTGACGATATTCCAAACCAAATTTGAAGATCCGCCTTCAAAGGGCCTTGAAGTTTATTTATTATTCATATTTAACTCTTCGTTCTTCCTTGGAATAATTTTTTATTTTTGTGTTTTTCTTTAATAAAAAAATCTTGCTATTTTCAGTAATTTATTGATTCACCTACATGCGTCTTAAACAGCGTTTGAATTCCCTTAACTTTTTGTTTGACATTTGCCATTTCAATAACTTTTCCGAAAACATTTCCATAGAAAGTTTCCAAAAAATAAATTTTCGGATATAAGATCGATACTAGATTTTATTCTCAGTATTTAGCTTTCCATCATTTATCATTGAGTGTTTAATATGTATTCGAATTGTTTTGATATATAGACAAACCCTTGCGTGCCGCCATAGTTCTTTACGAGTTCTACAAGACCGATTTGCCAATTCTTTTTTATAAGCTTTGACATTATGTATTCTTTAGTCTTTAAACTTTTAAAACCATAAATTTAAAATACTTTATACCTATTTAAAATACAAGACTTATTTTTGTTACGCTTCGTTTCAGAGTTCTACTGGGCCGATCTACGCAATTCCAAGTCAAAGGTTTTACGCTGTAGAATTGTCACCTCTACTTAGTTTTGCGATTTCTTAATTATGTATTTATATTCCTAAAACTGTTATTTATAATCGATACATTTCTATATGCTCAAGACCGAATGTTTACTTACATCACTCGCCTCGCCACGTTTCGGAACTAAACATTCTCCCTCTACTTGTTTACTACGTCACCGATAGTTTTCTTACAATCATATCACAAACAATTCCCAGCCGAGTGTTAAAGTATTTGATGCGGAGTATTTTTGCAAAATTCGATAAGAGTATCTATCTCTATCTATCGGTTTTTTTCAAAATTCTTTTTATTTTCATGTCAGATTCGAATATTTACTGAAAATGTAGAATATGAATGTCTAAAGTAATAAGTAGAAAGTTGGTACATTAAGCATGTGATATACGGATTCAATGTAAAATTTCCGTATGTATGTATGTAGAACAAACCGGAGTGGAGGGGTAAGCCAGCGATGGAGCTATGTCGAAGGAGAGGAGGGTAAGCTGGGAGAGCGAAGTGCTAGGCTTAGAATTTTCTACTGGTTAGGGTTGGCTGCGTGTATCTAAATAATAATCACTCATCAAAGTCCAAAGGTTTGTAATCACACAAGGAATGTTGTATAGAAGGAAATCCTTCAATCACTTCAATCCTTTTGACAGTCATGTCTTAACGGGGTTTACCTGATAATATATTACATTTCGAGAGTTGTAACAAGCATATTATGTACACGTGGAAGATGTTATACACGAGTTGTCAGGCGAGTGTGTAATTCCAGGAGTACGTAATTACCCTACAACTATAGTGTATTCGGAAATGGAGCGGAGTAAAAAAATCACGTTTACAGAGCTTGGCCGCTCGTGAATCTCTTCCTATTGGTTGCAACAAGCTCAAGTACACACAGCTGAAAAATAATTGATTTGACGTTCGTTTGACATTATGATTGTGACAACACGCCCTATTATGTTTTATTTTACTTTGTATACAATATTGTAAGTATTTATTTATATTTTTTGTAATGTAGGAGTTTCTAAAATCATCGTATTCAAGGTGAGAAGAGAATATAATGAGACAGAAGAATTATAGCCTCTTAAAAAATTTACTGGAAGAAAATCCCTTGTTAACAACGTCGACGAACACGTCATGAACTTAATACGCCCAACAATACATGTTTTTTTTCGTGAAAATAAAATAACATCATTAGATGATATTCACAGACCATCAATTCAAGAGAACGAAGATATAACAAGTTTTAAGAGGACTATTATTTTATATTCCTAATTAAAAAGTTAAATTTTCGGTAAGACATTTCATTTTATATAGTTTTAATATAACGTGAATTTAAATACACTTCTTACTGTTTCATAGATATGTGAAAGGTAACCGAAACAGTATTTTATTGGGAGAAAGACGTTATTGTGACCTGCCGTAGACAGTATTTACGTACTATTAAAGAGTACAGAACTTAATGTCGGAAAATAAAATATTGTGCTTGTGAGTTGCACAATATTCATCATTTACAGTAGTGGTGGTAGAAAAACATATTTATTGTACTTATCAGTTCAACACCATACAATAGTTAAGACCAGTGGCGTGCGGTGAGAATTTAGGCTAGGGAAGCAACCACGATTTTAATTTTAATATACCTAGGTACAGGCGCGGATTCACGGGAGGGAATAATCCCCCAAAGATTTCCCCCTCAAAATAATTCTCTGGATCCGCCCCTCCTAGGTACATAAAAAACAGTGTTAAAATTATTAAGCTTAAAAGTTTTTTAAAGAAGAGCTTTTCCTTATACTTATGGAATTTGTTGACTGTTATTCTTTATTTAAAGAAAACTACTGCTATGTATTTATACTGCAACTCGATTTTCCGGTCTTTCTTATTAAAATACCGGTGCAGGTTTTAATCTTTGTTGTTAAATTTGAAAGTTGTGGTTTTGATCTGCCTTTCTTAATATTTTGTAATTTCTCTCCAAAACTGTATGCAGAAAACTCTTTATTAATATTTTATAAACTGAACAAAAAAATCGTCCCGATTCGGATGTATCGGATGTACTCGAACCTTCCACCGAAGTAGCGGAATTTGCAGCCGTGACGATAATGCAATTTTAAATTTGAATACAGAGCAAACTAAACAGAATTATTTGTCTTTAAAAAAACCAACTTATATAAATTGAAATAATAAAATGTGACAAAATACAGTCTCATTCGCAGATTTACATTACTTAAGTAACATTAAATTTAAAAACACTAACTCGAACAAATAATCAAATTATAATAAATAAACATTTGGGCATGAAGCACATTAAAAATAACGGCCAAACAATGCTAACAGCATAGTCTGTATCACCACGCCCGCTGATCTACGCCAAAGGCTAGGAGAAAAGTGCTTATATGCAGTGTATGTAACACATTTGAATCGGTATTACCTTTCCGTGCAAGTTTAATGAGCCTAATTTAAAATAGTACTCTAAATTATTATACTTTTTGCTGTACGGAATTGATATTGAGCTTTAAGTTGATTAAATATTACAAATTTAAATAATCGATAGCCATAATTTTATAAAAATATTTTTGTTAGCATTGGTTTTTATTTTTAGTAAATTCTCAAGGGATGCATTGCTTCCATTGCTTCCATGGACTGCACGCCACTGGTTAAGACAGTCTTCAATTTGTAAATTTTCATTGTATGAATGCTTTTCACGCCTTCTAGTATGCAAAATAAGAAAGTATTTGGTCAGAATACAATTTTCTTGCTAAAGAAAACTCCAATGCTCATAGTGTCAGTTTCACTCAACGAGTCAGCTGCAAAGAATAAGAAAAACAAAAGTTTCCAGAATTAAACACAAAATATTGCAGCCCAAAACGTGTCCATTGACAGCCTTTGTTGATAGACGATCACTATCGCTATTTATTTTCAGGTAAATAAAAGGCAAATAAATTGTTTTGCTCTTTCAAGATTTCATTCAAAATAATTCAAAAAGTATAATTATCTTCAGTGTTTTTTGTTTGTATGTACATGCGAATGAACTGTGCGTGTACAAACATAATATTTTCTATTATATCCTGAAAAATACCACTTCATCATTGTTTACCTAATTTTCGTTGTTTCCCGTTTTGCTTTGATCTAAAACAGCTTATTTTATCAATTTCCTCTAGTGAGTTATGGTTAAATCTTCTCTAATTTCATAACGGAAGATGAGACTCTATCGACTATCGCTTTAGGGCAATAAGATAAAGTTTGTGCTTGTTAGATAGAATGGTTACTACATTTATATGACCATAAATGGATAGAAATTATTAAATAATTCATAATAAAATAACAAAGAAACCAGCACATGCTGTACAATAGCAGTATCTCAGTACAGATACATCTCATCTGTACTGACCCAATTGGTTTAAAAACCTACTGTCTATAAAATACCTTTAAAATGGACTTGAGTGATATCTTTGTTGCAAGTTATTAATCGGAATTGCTAAAACATGAAGAATCGCCACTACTCGCAATAATAAGGAGAACGACGCAAAGCAGTGTGCCCTTTACTGGAAGCCAATTGTGAATAAAATACTTTTTTGTCAAACGTTTCCACCTTGACGATCTTCAGAACATTCTGTTTTTGCATAATTTAGAATATGAATGTAATTATTTTTTAAGAACTTTCATATATATTAGTCTTTTCTACTGCCTTTTGTACCTTCATTTATAATGGTTTTGATAATATGTTAAGGTTGTATCCTGCTTTAATACACTATAAATTCCACAACTAATACCTAATGATTCAAATTATATCATGAACATTAACATTAGCAAAAAATCCATTGAGGGCCTTCTTGATGTGTGTTCTTGAAAATTCTAGCTTAGACAGTCATCTAACCACTAGGCAAGAAGATACTGCCCTCGCAGCTAATATCGATTTACTTCCATTTACCATTAAACTTTCAACTTTTTACTTATGTTATCTAAAATTTCATTCACCTCTATATTCATTATTCAAGTACAATAATATTCCGCCAGCTGCTAAAATGTTAATTTCTATTTTTAATTTTATTCGTTTGAGGTTCACTGCTTAAATTCCCTACCTATTGAAAAGTTTGGCAACGCTGGTTTACGTGCGCAAAGGATTAGAGATAAGTTGAGATTGACAGGAGTGTTGAAAATGGCCACTACGCAATTGAAATTGCGATATTTTAGCAAGTTTTGCTTAAAACGCCTTGGCGAATTCTACTAGCAATTTATATTAATAGAATTAACCCGTTTGGTATATTGTATTTGGGTAAATTGCGATCGCATTATTGCGAAGTAAGTCTGTAGTGGTATGTTGGTTTTTTCTATTTCGTCAACGTAAGTTAATAATGTTCTCATTTTGCACAATCTTCTAACTTTGATATGGATTGATAAAAAGAAGTTAAATGTCTTTCATAGTTGAGAAAGTTATTTATTTGAATACTAAAGTGGTAGATGAAAAACACCTAAGTTGGAATGCTTTTCTCTTTATCTTTTTTTTTTTGTTTAGGAAGAGAGTTTTTCTTGTAGAAAGGTTTTTCTCTAATTCCTCGTCTTCAGACATTATTTACATTCAACTACTTACCGGAGTTGAACAAGCCATTCAAACCAGATGCTTATCATGAGCAATACCATTGAAAGAAAACAGTTTGATCAATCAAGTAAGCACTAAGATCGAGGTTAAAATATTTTTTAATCCGATAAATGGAATGGTTGACATAGTGTTTCTGACAGTTTATCTACTTGTTACTGAGATAATTCTTGTGTCATTATATATGTTATCAAAGCCCTTACGTGATTTATAACATTGTATGCCTCTTTTATTTTGTTTTGTTAATGTGAATTTAATAATATCTATTTACAGCTTTATAAGAACATGTCACTTGATTGATTTACTATGATTGATGTATGGCACTTGACTACCATTCTTTAGGTCCTGGGTTCGAATCCCAGGAATGATACACTGGAATTTTTAAATATCTAAGGCTTCCAGGTCGACTCAGCCTGTGAAAATGAGTACCTGGGAAATCATTTCCTGGGGTAATAATAGGCGGTCGGTGCGTAAAGCTAGCCACTTTACCACCCTTGAGTACCGTACGGCTCGAGTAATAGCAGCCTACCCTGCTATACCCCGATGGGCCTTCATGGCCTGAGAAAGGGGACTATTATATTTATTTATATAAGAACATGTCATTAAATTCCATCCACATCCATAGTGATGCACCAAAATTGTGACAGTTTGTATTTTATTGAGTGCATCGGTTCTCTGTTACTTCACAGCTTGGAGCTTTAGTATTTCTAGAACGGAGTAGCGCTTATTTTATTGTCCCTTTGCTATCTGACCCAGCCACTCTACCGAGATTTCCTCTGGAACTGAACCGGCAAAATTAGCCATGCTTCCATGCAATCTAATTATGGTGATTTTAGTTTTTAGTCCGTTACGGTATTTCGATTATAGCACTACCAACTATATTTTTAGATACTTTAGAACAATCTTCTTTCCCATTTTAAATATTCAGTGTCTCTGAAATAATTGTCTATAATTACGTATTGATACGATAATAATTATCTGTTTTATTATTTTTTAAATACTTGACACAGACATAGATGGTATCGTAACAAAGATGAAATACACTACTTACCACTTGCTTATTTTTAATTGAAATAAATGCTCTGTCTAAATATATTCTTGTGAAAAGTCTAACTCTTCACAAATTGTGGCGGGTCGCTTCAATGGATAACTAAATTCTTATATTTAGGGACATTATTATTATTTATTATTATTTTAAAATGTTATTTGACAGACATAGATGCGATTGCAACAAAGATGAACTCACTACTTGCTTACCTTTAATTCCAATAAATGCTCCGGCTAAATATTTTGTAGTTGTAAAAAGCCTTCCTTTCCACAGAGACTATCCCAGGCGGTTCGCTTTAATGATTATCATAACCTTATAATTATTATAAGCAAACAATAATAAAAAAACACATAGACAAATTAATTTTCAAAGTAATAACACAACTTTATTTTTAATTAACATTTCCCAAGACCAACAAACAAAACAAAATGAACATAAAAAATAGATATCGGAAAAATAGATTTTCTTTTATGTGAAGTAAAAAGAATGAAACACTTCTTAATTGTGAATTCTATCTTTTTAATTGCATCATTAATTTTTAAATAATCCTAAAATAGTTCAATTTTCATTATTTAGATATTAATACTTTTGCTATCATCATATTTCTTAATTACTAAAAATAAAACTAACTACGATTAAAAACTCACGTTTTTATTTTAAATCCTTTTTAACTATTTGATGCCAGAAGATTTCCAACTTTATTTTTATTAATTCCTCTTGTGTCTGCTTGGCTGCTTTTATTAGTCTTGACAAAGAATCCAAGAAAGTGTGTCAGCGACCTTTTTCAAATATTTCCAAATAAATGCTTTACTAATTGGAATTCCAAATCCATTTATATTCCAGTCTAGTTTTTCTTTCTAGTAATATATTTCCATCAAAGCATAAATTAAAAACTTGTTTAACTTGAAGCAATTTTTAACTGAACACTTTGATTTATAATATTTTTTTAATTTTAAACACTGACATTTTTCAAATATATCCCTAACCTCATACTCTTGACATTAGATTGTTTTCGATTTATTCAATTTATTTATGCTCTACAACAGATGTGCACTTCTTAAAAGATGAAACTGTAAGAGCTGTAAAATTTTGAAATACAGGAAACTTATGCAACTGAGGAATCTCGTTAGCACGAAAACACATTTTCTAACTATTAATTGATAAAGTGAGATAGTAAATACTTGTTTACCTCCCCATTACAATACACCTCGTCTGTTTTAGGTTATATCTTACATTAAAATTAAATTGAAAAAATCAGATACTCGTCTCCCACATCGTTAATGGATAAGCGATTTTAACTAAATTCTATAGAAAATTCAGTTTTCCAGATATCGTTTATCTAAAGTTTACTAGTGTGCATGTTAATCATAAATAACTATATCTTACTTTAGAAAGAAAAATATTACTCAAAATTCTTATTTTGAAAATTGAGATGCATTACACAACGCAAAAACCGGCTAAATTGTAATATAAAGCAAAATGGTAAGGTTTTAAGAAATCAGTTCTATAGCTGCAGATTGTTATAGGTGCTTAAAATTAGCTGCGCACAGTTCCTAACCTAGATCATAGACCGAGACTCATTCCGCTATTTGTACGCAAATTTTATTATGTATCGCATATTTTTAGCTTTCTACATATTACACAGTACACTTTTCTGCTAAAAATTGCTAAATCTAAATCTTTAATTTGTCTTGCTCAAACGACATTATTGGGAAATTAACGCTTTTTTGTATAGAGAGTATGTGTGCAGCCAGTCAATTATTTCTTCTTTCTTGTTGTAATGCATTCATACAAAAGCAAATTAGATGAATCCCTAGCATTAAAAAGATGCTTATTAATAATCTTGAAGAAACAGTGGGGATTATGAATGAACATCGACCCCCACAGCGTCACCATTCGAAACTTCTCCATGGATGCTGATTGCTGACTAATATATCTGTACATATTATTTTATCTTCCAAAAAATCCTCGGTGTTTTTTGTTTCATTGCTTTATTTTATTTGTTTCACTTTCACGATAATTGTGTTTCCCTTATTAAAACGGTGATATTTACAGGTAATATCTAATGGGTAAATCAAATCTATAGTATAATCCCGTATGCAGTTGCAAAACTTAATATAGCAACAGAACGAAATTTCCAATCTGGTCTACGGAACTACTTATTTCCATCAAACACTGATACAATCTAAATTCAAACCTGGAAGGTCATCACCTAAGTCGATTTTTCAGTAAATGAAAATTTAAATGCAAACCATAGGAAGCAAGGCAATTTTCTTTTTATTTATTCATTCATCTCATTCTATTAATAACAGCAAAATGCCTAATCTTCAAAAACCAATTTCAAGTCTAAATATACCAAAATTTAATAGCGATTAAAATAACACGATAAGGCCTTTTGAAACAGCATACTGTTTACTAAAAAAATTATCATCTCCGAGTTATAAACTAAATCCAGTCGTGAACGCTTCTAGGTTAAGTTTGCGTAATTGAATGAAGTCGAGTCCTGGAGTAAGCAACTAAATGCTAGGGTAAATTTGCTATCTAAACGGAAATTCTACCAGAAGTTTCCGTCTGGTGCCGGGAAAATATTTTACAGACTGATAAAACACAATTTCAAAAGGGGAGAAATGGTAAACTCGTGATTGAAAACTTTTTATTAAATAAA
Source organism: Agrypnus murinus (assembly GCA_929113105.1). Classification (NCBI taxonomy): domain Eukaryota; kingdom Metazoa; phylum Arthropoda; class Insecta; order Coleoptera; family Elateridae; genus Agrypnus; species Agrypnus murinus. The sequence continues at coordinate 119,732,808 of OV816026.1, forward strand.
TTTGTTTAATAAAATTTTTGTTTTAGCTTTTATGCAATAGCCTATTATAGTTAATTATATTTTAAGTTAAATTGGAGTTTAAAAGAGAGTCGTTGTCGGGAATTAATTTTTAATACGTATGAAAGTGTATCTTTTGAGTTTCTTGTAAGAAATTAAATAAAATATGGCGTGTGGTAAAAGTTTCCAGTGTTCTTTGTTTCGGTATTATATTTTGTGAAAATTCCTACTGTCTAGATATAAAAGGTAATTTTCTGCTCTTTGAAAAGATAAAATAAAAAAGCAAAACGTACAAAAGAACAAGAGATGTTTCAGAGAAAAGTTGCAAGCTGAAAATGGAACCGTAAGTACAGACTAAGATTAAATAGAAGACTTTTAAATGGTATTAAAATTCTTTTTTTTAATTGTAAAAATAAAAATACGCTGACATACTTTAAAAGTTTGCATATCTTGTAATTAGCCGTACTTAGTATAGTTTATGTAAAATTTAAGATCTTTATATCATTTGATCTGATTTTCTAACACCTTTAACCATTAGCCAGTCATTGAATATTAATTTTTAGTTATCTGCTTTAGGTTTCAGATAGATGTAGATAATTATCTTACTTAGCTACTCATACTCATACATGCACTTAGTAGTACATATTTAGCATATTATTAGTAGTAATATACTGAAAAATAGTTTGCTTGGTCGAATTTATAATATCTTAATAAAATTATCTAAAAATATTAACAAGTACTCCAGTTTATATTTCATAGCACTTACAGACACTGACATAAAAGAATTTTACACTCTGACCCCATTTACTCAATGACAGGTGAACTCTACTCAGGTTCTCAGGACTTTTATAATTTCTGCAGATGAAAAACCAAATTGAATCACTTTTTGCGTTACTGCGTTAAGCGTTAGTATGCAAAATGCTAATAAATGAAATATAAATAAATTTAATAAATAATGTAAAACAAAGCACTTAGGCAACCAATTAATAATTACCATTACTTTCCAATGCTAATTTGATATTATCTTCTTCAACCTTTAATTTTTTTGACATGTAATAAAAAGTACTCATTTTATGGACAATTTCATAAGAGTAAATTAAATAATTTTTTTCTCTGAAAGTATATGCCATAATTATTCCTTTGAAACCTTTGAAGGGGTTACAAAAAACCTTGCGGTTCACATGCTATTAATTTCCGGAGAAAAGAAATGTTTTATTTAAGATTTATATAAAAAATAATGAACTATGTTAGTGTCAAGATTTTTCGCTAAATCAACACTTTTCATATGTAGGCATTATTTTCCTCAAAGAAATGTTCCTAATTTTAACAATAAAAATGCAACAACAAAAAACGATTTTTTTGCCCAAACCGCTTGTCCCTAAAAATGGGTAACTTTTATTACATATCGTCCGATAAAAACAAATATAGGTTAGCACAAGTATAGGTAAATTTACTATTTGCTCGTTTTCAAAGTCAGAGGTCTCTAGAAAAAAAGGATAGTAGTTATTTTTAACATCATTTTTTTAATACTGATTTTTAGCTTTTAAGAATGATTGTTTGTTCGGTATGAAGACAATGTCAGGTTTCTCAAAGAACAATATAATTTAAAAAAATCAAACATTAAAATTAAAGGCACCTTTTTGATCACTCTGTATACGATAGGTTAATTTTATTGACAGCATTTGCGGTTTTAAGTTAAGCAAAACTTTTTTTAAAAGCGGCATTTTTCAAAAAAACAATAAAAAATATTTTCAAAAAAACAATAATAAAAAAGTTTTCCATTTGGTATGAGAATTCGCACATACGCTGTATAACTGTATTCAATGTATGGAAGTTGTCGTGTTTCAAATTATTTAGAACATTAAATAAATATGCAAAAAATTGAACAAGATCAGAGTTTTCTGTATATTGTTATAGATAGTATATAGTGTATATACAGTGTGTCCCAAAAACCTTTATACAAATGGAGACAAGGTTTATCTTACATTTCACAAAAAGATATTCTTGATAGAAAGCTCTGCATGACTTGTAGATCCATAATCATGTACAAAATTTTCAAAACATTGGCTAGAATACAGGGATAATCAAAATCATGATTTGGAGTGAGAATAAAATAAGTTCAAGCTGTAGTGGAAAGCAAAATGTTCATTGAAATTGTTATTAAGTAGCAAAAAATTATGCACACTTGTTGATTAGTGATTTTCCCAGATAAAAATTACAAGATAATTATTAATTAGATTATTCATTCAATAAAGGAATAAGACATGGTAAAAAATTGATAACCTCCTTATCAATTTATCAACAATGAATAATACGCAACTAATAAATTTTATTGGGAACATGTAATATTACTTGAATACTACGGAACTTCAATGTATCCACCGTCCGTTTCTAAACAGGTGATTGTTCGGTGATTAAATTCTTTTATGACATTTCTGGAGTTATAGGTTCACATGTTTCTCTAATGATTCTTTCAAGATGATCAACATCTTGAAATGGCCTCTGAAGGTATACCTTTTCTTTTAAGTAGTCACACAAAAAAAAGTCTAGAGGGGTATTGTCCGGCGACCTTGGAGGCCAAAGAAACTCCATGTACCTCCCGATCACTTTACCGTTAAATGTGTGGAGGAGAAAACCCCGAATATTTCTGTTACAGTGACATGGTTCTCCATCCTGTTGGTACCATATTTTTCCTCGTTCATTTAGTGGTAGTTCTTCAAGAAAGTCAGACAACTGATTATTTAAAAATTATAGGTATCTTTCTCCATTCATGTTATTTCGAAAAAGAATGGTCCAACAATTCTGTCTTTGTAATGGCCGCACCATACATTACTGTTAAATGAATATTCATCTTTGGTTTGGACATGGAAATTGGGATTAACATCGCTCCACGAACGACAATTCTGCGAACTTACTGAACCATTACTGTAAACGTTGCTTTGTCAGAGAAAAGTACTTGTCGTGTCATAAGCATGTTATCTTCCAATTCTCCTTGGATACGAGCACAAAATTCGAACCTACGTTCAACATCGCCTTTTTTTTAAAGTATGGGTAAATTGGGGTTTGTATGGTTTAAATTTATTTGACTTTAAAATTCGTGCTGTAGTTTTACTTACATTCAATAAATTGTATCTTTTTTGAAGTGAATATTTGTGATTTTCCACAACCGATAGCATCACATCAGCTTCAATATCTTCATTTCTAACCCATGCCCGATGTTTATTTTTAAATTTACTTTCAACACTTCCAGAAATCTTGAATTTATTTATTACATATCTGACAGTTGTGAAATGTACTCTTTTATCGAGGTGTTTATTATTAAAGATTTCTGCTGCTTCCCTACATGTTTTATAATTGTCTCCAACAATGAGAACAATTTCAATTTTATCTTCAATACTCAATTTTACCGGCATTTCTAATTATTGCAAACACACAATGAGGTAACATTTGAGATTTGTTGACAGTTGTTAGATATTCCAAAGCACTATATCAAGAGCGTGTTTAAAAAGGATCAGTAACACAAAATCAGGCGCTTATTATGAACAGGATCTTACGATGTTTCGTACTGCGCATTAATCTAACTATTGCTGACGTGTTTATTAAAATTATCTTTTAATTTTTATCTACAAGTGTGCGTAATTTTTTGCTACTTAATAATAATTTCAATGAACATTTTGCTCTCCACTACAGTTTGAAAGTATTTTACTCTCACTCCAAATCATGATTTTGATTTTCCCTGTATTCCAGCCAATGTTTTAAAAATCCTGTACTTGATTATGGATCTACAAGTCATGCAGAGCTTTTTATCAAGAATATTTTTTGTGAAATGTAAGATAAACCTTTTCTCCATTTGTAAAAAAACTTTTTGGGACACACTGTATAATAGTCTAAAATAAATGCTTTCGCACTGTGATGCTAGAGGAGAATGCTGCGCAAGTGCTCATACCACGCACCGCCCATCGCACCAATGAAAGCATCATAGCAGAAATAAAGATACCAATGAGACTGGCTACTATTCTCCAAAGAATAATATTACAATATTTTGGTCACGTCACAGAGACAACAATAATCTGCAAAAGCTGATAATTAAGGGGAAAGTGGAAGGAAACGACGTCGTGGAAGATCACCGAAAAGATGGATCGATCAAATTAAGATAGCCACAGGTGTCCCACTGGAAGCAAAATTAGAAAACATAAGGCATGTCGAAAACCGAGAACGATGGCGAGCAACAATCAAAAGAATCAATTAATATGGAAACCAGGGCGTGATATGATATGCAAACGATATATAAATCATGAAACATCGTCAACGAGAATACCCGACCAAAGATAAAAGAATAGAGAGTGTATATATACATATACTGTTACTGTTGACAATAAAATAAAAATTAAGTATTAATACAAGACGAAGCTAATATCTTGATAATAAATTGATAGTATTGATTTTATTTTTACAAATTGTTGCGTGAAGTAACACTCCAGTACAGTTACTTAATAAGTATTTTGAACCGATAAAATAAAAGACTTAAACACTTTCACACAACAAGAGATGAATTTTTTGTTTTTTTTTCGTGAGCTGAGAATTTGTCCACCAGCCGCGAATTAGCTTTTCTTGACGTAGAAAGGCGTTTTTAAAAATGGTACTTTATTTTAAAAACGCAAAAGACGGAGTCCAAGTTACAAAAATGAACACCGTTTACTTTTAAGGACAATAAGATATTTATTCGTCGTGAAACTACACAATATGCACTTGCATATTCACTTAAATACTATTATACAAGTTCAACTTTAAACTGGTAATAATGAAGTTCAGCAAGACCGAGGTAAACAGTAACCCTGGCTACCAGTTTCTACGGCTTTCTGGATGAGTATAGCTTGAAGAAAGGTAAACAATTACCCTGGTAATCAGTTTCTCTCCCAAGCCCGTGGTAACTCAGACTGGTCTGTCCCACAAAGCTCTGGTCTTTATATACTCTTTCTGTGGGCGTAAAATTCTTCAGTTGAGCACAGGTGGTCGTGGGTTGTGCACTTGCTTTCTCTAGCATTTCATAGAATGCATTTGATAAAGTTCTGAATACTCCAGCTGCTTCCGCTTTAGCATATGTGGGCGCTCGCTGTGCGCACACGTGGCCGTTAGTTTGTGCACTGAATACTGCAGCTGCTTCCGCTTTAGCAGATGTGGGCGCATCGCTCGAGGCGTTATCTTGCATGTGTTTATAATTAGGTCACACTTCTCTTTAATAATGAATAAATGTTAACTCGCGTAGCGGTGTGTAAGCAATCTCACAGATGCAAAAACGGATTTTATCTTTGAGTCATAATAGTATATTACATAACGAGCATGGAAAGTGCCATATTTCGCACTGGTGTAAATGTAGACATGCGGATTGTTTTTAAAAAATGATTGATATTGCCAACTTTGAAGCCTACCTTTTGTGCGATATTGTTAGTTTTTCTATGGAGTCGTAGGAATTTTTTTTATTATAATTATATATGTGTATATATTTTTAGTCATAATTAAAACGAATTAAACAAAAATATGTCCAAACTAATAATTGTTAAATCGTTCTAATAGCAACACGCAACTTTCATTCTTCAGTTACTTCTTATTCGGCAGTGGAGTTGTTCTGGATGTAATTGGGGTTCCTAACACATCTAACTCTTCATTCGACGGTATAGTTCTTACGCTTAATAAACAACTTACAGATGTAAAAGAAATATCTTGAGTAGACATTAATTTTAGTTTTCGTCTAGTCCTCGTCTAGTCGTCTTCATCAGAACAGTCAAAAAAGTTTCTGATGTTTAGCTGGTGTAGCTGTGGTGTAGGGGTTTATTCATCCCAGATCAACGTCTTTCTCATTAGACATCTAAAATTATGATAAAATTATATTTCAAAAATAATTATTCCTAAACGTGAAATCGTTTGTATTTGTGTTTTTTTCTCGTAGCGCAGCAAGGAAAACAACACAATTCATACGTGTTTATCGTTTACACTGTAAATTAAGGTTATTGTAATATGAATTGCGCGTGTGGGACCAGTAGTGACACAAACAGCATTATTGTTGCTGAGGGCTACGCTGGTCCCATGGGAGCAGTACACATTTATTTCTTTTTTGTTGCAAGTTCCTTATTATTCATTTTTATACACGGTATAAAATCTTTACCTATTAAATACATAATAAAATATAATTAATACACTTAAAAATTGTTAATTATTTCTAGTACTGCTGACATTACGTACTACGTAAATATAGATACTACCCAAACAGTACACATTTATGAATAGGTGTCTAGTTTTTTTGTTTATTTATTATAGCTGGATCTGCAATACAATATGCAATACACTGCTTGGTTAGAAATAATAGATCTGACTACATTATATCTTATAAGCTAATGATGAGAGTGTGAAGTGTCAAACTACGAGTCTTTATTAGAATCTTAAGGCTATACATTTAAATCTTAGTCCAAGTCTTGCGGAAGTTTTCTTTTGAGACGTTTGTGGATGTCTTTTTGTCCCAGTTCTAGTTTAGTAGCACTTTCACATAATACTAAGTTTTGAAAGGACTTCCGCGTAAGTTTAGTGATAAATTCAGATATGGGTGGGACATCGAGATCATGATGAATTTGGGTGTTACGCACAAACCACGAGCCCTTTGTTGCGATTCGAAGAACTTTATTCTGCATAGTTTGTAGTTTATTGATATTAGTCTTCAACGTATTACTCCATGCTAGGCAGGCGTAGGTGAGTATTGGTCGCAGAATTGCTTTATAGAGAAGAACAGAGCACTACGTTCGAAGATGCGAGCTGCGGTTCATGAGTGGGTAAATCATTTCCAGTCTGGTGTAGCATTCGTTTAGTTTATGGTTGATGTGATATCCCCATGTTAGTCGAGAGTCCATATATACACCCAAATACTTGACTGCTGAATTCTTAGGGATCCATTGGATCTCATTGTTGTGTATTTTGAGAGTAGGTAAGGGCTCATAGCGTTTAAGAGTAAATATTTTAGCTTGCGATTTACGTGGATTGATTTTTATTTTCCACTTGCTGAACCATTCTAGCGTAGAGTTGAGGAACTGTTGTAGGTGTTCGATGGCTGTTTCAGGATTGTAGCTCTGACTTATAAGCGCCGTGTCATCCGCATGCATGGCTAGTATTGTGTTGTTATTGACAGCCATGTCATAGACGTATAGATTAAATAATTTTGGTCCTAATAAGCTCCCTTGTGGGACCCCCGGCTTTTATGGGTTTACTATTGGAGGTTGTTGTATTAATCCTGACACGGTATGTTCTATTGGACAGGAAGGAGTATATTATCTTTATTAGATAGATCGGTATTTCTAGCACTGTCATTTTGTAGATTAGCCCTTCGTGCCAGACCTTTTCGAAAGCTTTTTCCAAGTCCAAGAAAATACTGGCAGTGTATTTTTCCTGATGATCGGATTTCCTATAAGGTTTCCCTTTTATCAGGATGTGTGTTGGTTTTGTCAGCATATAAGGTTCAAAGATCATATTTTAAGCAACACTGATATTATATAAGCTGTTAAAACTGTCAGTGACGTGCGTTGACTGCGTGATTCGCGATACGGTATGCAAGTTAGCCCTCGTGATTTCGGCGACCTAGATCCTTCATTTGTTTGTTAGAGTATAGTAGGGCTCTATGCTGTTGGAGTCGTTTGCACAGGAGTCGCTCTTGGATCTCTCACAATCTATTCAGGATACAATCCGGGCGGTAGGAATTGGATTTGAGCGCATCTTTATCTATACTTCTTTAAATATAGTAACTTCTGCTCTTTTTCATATAGTTGCAACTTTGCCTTGTCTTAGAGTCTCGTTTCAAAGTGCTCATATTAGTGCCTGTAAGGTCTACCCGTGGATGCCATCTGGACCCGGCTCCTTTTTGGTTTACCTTTCAAGATAGCTTGTTTAAGTTCCTTCTCACTGTTATACTGTTATACATAAATTGTAAGTTACGACATGTATGTGATTTGTGTTGAGTAGGTAAATATTTGTAGCAGTAGTTTCATTTGCACTTCAAATTTAATTAGCCATCAGATTGTAACGTGTTCCAATTCTCAATTTCATAGAAATACAACTTTATATGCATTAATAGTAAAGGAATCTTAGTACGGTCATGTGTAGTTCATCATATTTCAGTTGGATTAAAAATGCAGACGATATTTCGAATTAAATGGTGTTCTTTTAATACCAAAGGTCATCCTAAAATGTTTTCGTATAAGATGAAATTTCTTCTAGAATAAAATTTACTAATAACATTGCGCCGATAATGGTAGTAAAATAATATCGGCTTTTTAACAAAGGAATAAAATGTCTGAAAACGCATTAAATTCTAAATTTATAGATCCTGTAAGTGCTATTTTTAACTTGGATGAATAGGTTTTTCTGAGTGCAAACGCATAAAGAAGCATCCTGTGGCCTCCTGCAAAATATCGAGTTACTCCCCAAGACGCAGATTTTAGGTGGAATTTAAACGGAATATTCTAGAAGATTTTTACGCTGTTATTTCCTGATTGGCTTAAGAAATGTTAACTTCGTTCGGATAGGTTGATTTAAATTCCCCATTTCTTAAAAAATATCACACCACGAAGAATCCGTATTCCCAAAGAGTTCGTTAGCTACAGGCAGTAGAGTACAGAGTCTATTAGAATCAACAAAGGGCATAAGTAACGGGCCGGGCGAAGAGCGGTCTTCGGCGCCCACTTGGGACTTCATCTCCGAGAAGCCCCCGGTAAAGTTTTATGTTAGTTCGTGCTCTAATTATTACCGTTTTCATATATAAAAGAATTACAGTTTAAGAAATACAGAGGTCAGTTAGCCGAAGGCAATTGAATACAGTACGTTTTTTCAGTTAGACGGATTAGTTTAAATACAGTGCGGAGTTTTGTTAATGTTGATTCAGTATCATACCGTGATCTAATAAATTGATTAGACAAGTGATAAAGAGAACTTTATGGGAATTTGATAAACAACTTATGTGTGAGATTTAAAATAAGTTCGAATCAATAATCTAATACAGCCCATGAACTTAATGTTAAGCGCAACTAGTGGTTGTTAATGGACTTTAATTCTTTAAGTTGATGTAATTAATAAATTATCGAAATTCGAGAAGTTTAACTTAGAACGGGTAACGAACTGTTTCAATAACCAATAACATATTTCCCAGGATTTACAATTTAAAATCTATAAGATAATGCAGTGGTTAGTTAATTTTGAAAATAAAGAATTAAGCTTTTCGGTTTACTTGTGCCGTAATAATTTAGAACACCGTCCATTTGGGTGTTTTATTAATAAAAATCAATATGGAAATAATATTATCATATTACCAGATAATGTGTTTTTCGGCAATCTTTCTTTTATAACCAATAGAAATGATTGTTGAACTTATATGGTTTTAGTTATTCATAAGGAGATTGCTAATGAAATTGCAATTAAGTGACAATTATTGTGAACTTTCGTTCGTTAATCTTGGGTGGAAAAGCAGTACCAGAGAGTATACTTTCCAAATTCTTCCTGTTTAATATCTACAATTTGTGAAGTGCTCTGTACTTAGTGTTAAGGAAACAACGGCATTATTGTGGAAGTGTTGTTTTTTTGGAAGTTTAAAGAATAAATTGGAAAGATTGGATAGTTCACTTGTAAAAGTCTTTAAAATATTTTAACCAGCTTAATACTAACCTAATTAAACATATCGATTATTAATCGAATTTAATCAATATTGTCAGTATACTTTTCTGCTTGCGAATACTGATGTTTAAGAATTTGCAAGTAGATGGCGCCTATAATTTTTATTATGTCTATTACCTCTTGTGTTGTACTCAGACCTACGCCGGAATTATAATTTTATATTAAGAGATCTTAAAAGTCTGAGTATTACAGTAAGTATCGTTATTATGAGCTTTGCAGTATTTAGTATTTAGCATTTAGTATTTGAATTTTTAAAGGTTGCAGTGACGTCCATCGCGGTGTATGTTCTGTATGTTATATTTTGATTCAGTAATTTAGAGTAACGAAACAGTTACGTTTTATTGACAGTCCAATCGTGGGGCTTTTCGTTTGTGTAATTTAATAACGTTTCAAGATTTAATATAACCTAGGCCACTGTAAATATTGCTTCTATTTTACATTTTTCATATTAATTCTGCTTTGTTCTAGATGTTAATTATCAAACAGATAAACTTGAGAAAATACAATTTATTAAATTACATTAGAATACAACTTGCTAAGAAAAATATATGATAGAGAGAAAGTCGTCTAGAAGACCTTTAAATTATAGACTGTATTGGCAGCACCATCGTCGTTTATTGTTTTCGATCGACATTTCAGTTCGAGATTAAGCTAACAAATATATTTCCTACTTTTTCTTCTATCGGAAGTATTTTACTGATACGACTGAATAGGTTGTTGACGTTTTTAAGAGATGTAACCTCAAACTGGCAGACATACAATATTGCATACATGAAGAAAAAGTGACAATAGATTTTCCCAGACAGTTTCCACGTCCCACCATTGGGTTCGACTAATGGGACCTCCTCGGAGACGGGCCACAACGGGTGAACACGTTAATAGCTCCGGTACTAGCCTGGAGAGCTAGTAGAGAATGGATAGGCAACCTCGCCCGCACCACTGAATACTGGTAGCTCTTACAAATGTAACTAAAGCGCAAATTGGGCGTAACTCAATTCGTAGCCTTAAGCTAACGCAGGTGGGCCACGTTAAATAAAACTTGGATTATTATAGAAACAATAGTCGTACTTTATCAAAATTCTTATGGCTTATATATTTTATATATATTGGCATTTATATTTTTAAACAGTCGTTAACGTAAAAAACTTGTATGATACTCATTGTTAAGAGTATTTAACAGCAAAACTGGAAAATTTCGATTCTTTGAATCTTGTTCTTCCAACTATTTTTGATCTGTTAAGCGGCACTTACCAATCTCGAATCGTAATATCCTATTTTGCTTTGCGGACCGTAACTAGGAGTTTTAGACATTGTATAGTATATTTAAAATCGATGGTCCTAAAATTATTTTTTGCATAATAATAATATAATATAATAATATAATAATAATAATAATAATAATTATAATAATTGCTACAACCCATAGCCTGGAAACCAGGCCCCAGAAGCTATAAGCTTGTGCGGGAGGGAGGGGGCGATTATTATTATTATTATGTAGGCCCTATGTGCGGCTGCAGCCGACTTACAGATGGAACAGCGCAAATCCCACATTTGTGTCACAGCTAAGGAGAACTGCAGAAAACCTTAACCAGATCTGCCGGCACCGGGAATCGACCTCGGGCCGCTTGGGTGACAGTCCATAACTTTCAGATAATTGATAACGTTTTTTAATGCAGCTGAATACAGAGTCATTTTAACTAGATGTCTGGAATGTTTTCATTACTTTTCATAAGTTAAATTTTATTCAAGTTCTATTAAAGGCTTTGTACTGTTTCAAGGTTTTTATAATATATATTACAAGATTTACTATAAATATTTAGGTATATATATAAAACGTTTAGCGTATAATTTAATATTCTACAAAATTTAGAAGAGCAAGGAACGGTAAGCAGGATAAACACTAATGGAAGAAAAAAATACAAAAATAAAATGAATGATAAAATGTGGAAGTAGCTAAAGCTTAAAGCTTTTTCGGGTTGTTATTTTAAGGCATTTTCAAATTACATCAGGTAAGCTTCTAAACGAGAAATTGTTTATTTGGATTTTGTTACATGCCCAATTTAATTTTTTTCATTACATGTTGTAGTAATTTAAAAAAAAGTCCACGAAATCAAGTATGTACGTGGTCATATTGACATTATCAACTAAAGTGTTGGTTTGCAATATTTTATAATACATCATATATGTAACTGTCTAATATAAATTATTACAAAAAATCTTTGGAACTTATCGTATTTGAAGCAATTTTCGTTTTTGAGCGCCGTGTTCTTTTTAGGATCTTTTGGAACTATTTAGGATTTTGACGATTCTTCTTCTATACTTATGCTGTGAGGTTTTACCATTACTGAACAGAAGTATAGGGACATCTTACAGTTTTAGGTGGGCCCCAAACCCCAGACTTGTTCACAGGTGTTTCATTTAGAGGACATCTTTTGAGGAAGTATACCTAGGTGGTTTGTCATTGCCATCCGAGGGAGAAATGACCGTAAATATCAAAATAAAAATTCCCCAATTCCTATTTTTTAAATTAAGATCGTTACAGCAAATTTTCGATAAAACAACAAAATAATTAACTTTTATTGTTGTGTACTTGATCGTTCGGAGTTTTATGTAACTATTTATTTCTATTATCTTTTAATATTAGACTTTTTACTATAAAATCAGTTAAAACAGAGCGAAGCAGCAAGGTACTAATTTTATTTATATATTTTATCTAAACAATGGTGATGCTATATGATCGATATTATGATACTCACATAAAACATGCCCTCACAGTAAGAAATAAAAACGAATGACATGCAGTCAGAAACAGATAACTTAATTAAAAACTACATTTTAGCGCCAGTATCGTAAACGATTAACGGATATTTTTTTTGTAAGTCGGTTTAATGAAATGTTAAAAGTTTCAATATCAGACAGTCGTTTCTGCGTTCATTTGGCTTTATTTTGATGCCTGAGCATTCAGGATATGTTGTAAAGTTTCCTTGTTGCTGATATCCGTTACGAAACACACTTTGGTTACCAGGAAACTATTTTTATATCTCGTACTACTGCTAATAATATTTAAATACTATACCTAAACCATAAATACAAGAAATGAGTCATCATAAATCACCTGGGCGACAGCGGGTTGCTTTCAATGCATTATTGTGTTCCATCTCTCTCTATTGTGTAACGAATATATGAAAATAAAAAAGTAAACAATAGAGAGACAGAGATGGAATGCACTAAAGTGTTGAGAGTTCCCCGCTGTTGCCCAGGTGATTACTCATTTCTTGTATTTATGGTTTAGGTATAGAAATATTTCTGGATTGGTTAAATTCTTAAATTTTGCCATATATTGCGGTGATATAAAATCGTCATATTTAATGATAACAAACAACTAATAATAATAATAATAGTACAACTAATATAAATAACTAATAACAATAATAACACTGTACAACACAAAAAAATTTCCAGGTTCTCATACAGTTTGTCGAGAGCTTTTTTGTATGTAGATCATGAATCCGTTGTTACTTTTTTCGGGTTAGGTCAATTTTTTTCCGAAGGTCATTCGTGTGTCATTATCATGTAACTAACGCATACTTGTATTATCAGCAGGGATGCGATTTTAAGACGAGGGAGTGGCTAAATATTACAATATTTTGCAGTCTGAGTGTACCATTGATACCTTTGAAGTAAAGTTTGAAAGTCGGGGTAGTACTACACATGATTACATCACACAGTTTTATTGTGAATTTCGACCCATACGTTTCCACTTATAGTATATTTTACAATTCATTTAAAAGCGCTATGAATACCACATATGGTAATATTAAAAAACCGCTATAATTGTGAATGCTGTTTTAAAAACTTTATTAAAACAGTTTAGAGAATTAAATAAATAAATAATGAATTTTCTTTAAACTCAATAAAATAGAAACATAAATACGTAAAAAAAGAAAAGGAACTCCTGAAGAAAACTATTCCAGAAAAACAAAAAGAAAAAATTAATTGTTGATTAATCTTGTATGTTTGATCCTTCAAAAAAAAAAAATTGTTTCTGTTAATCTTTTTATATTCAATTAATTTAAAAAAATGTAACAAATATATAACAATAAAAATCTTAGAGAGGTTTATTTAAGGATTTATAAATATACAGTTTTGTTCAATAACAAATTTGGATGATAACCCAAATTTGACCTGACCCAAAAAACCCAACAGCTGATTTGTGATCTGATCTCCTCGAAAAAAAAATGAAATCCCAGAAATTTTTATAGTCATATTTTGTTGGACAGTGCACGGTACAACAAAAATAAATTTCCAAGTTTTCATATAGTTTTTCTATTGCTTTTTGGTATGAAGATCACGAGTCTGCTTTTGTTTTTTTCGGGTCAGGTCAAATACTGGTGTTGCGATGTCATCCACATGTCATGCAGCCAACATATTCATGCCTCATGAGTCGTAACTCAAACTGGTTTGTTCACGAAGTGATTTCTACCTTACGAATGCAAAACACCAATAGCAGAATAGCATGCATACAACACATGAACAGTTTCATATTTTAATGCTTCTAGCACAAAAAGTGTAAGAGTTTTGTAAAGGCTGATATTTTGATATTAGCTTATATTTAGGGTGTAAATAAATATCCTACACAAAAGAAACGCGGATATGGGGACATTCGGCGTCAGCGCAGTTTGAAAGTTGTAACAAGAAGTGTCATCTAAGTGTTTTCTAAAAGTTGAAAATTGATCACTAAGCAGTTTATGTAATAAAAAACTGGAAAACAGTCGTCAGACAGCGTAATGATCGAACGCGTTGCATCAGCACCAATGCAGTGATCGCATGTCTTCAAAATGGGGTCAATGTAGAGAAGTGATTTGAAAAAACTGAAATTTCGTACAGTGTTTATTTATTGAATATAGTTTTTCAAAAAATAGCCAGACTTCATTTTGATAGAACCGAGCTAGTCAGCAGTCGCTAGAAGTAACGACTCCTTCTAGCGACTGCTGACTAGCTCTGTTCTGTCAAAATGAAGTCTGACTGTTTTTTTGAGAAACTATATTCAATAAATTAACGCTGTACCAAATTTCAGCTTTTTCAAATCACTTCTTTAGATTGACCTCATTTTGAAGACATTGATGCTGATGCAATGCGTACGATCATTACGCTGTCTGACGACTGTTTTCTAGTTTCTTATTACATAAACTGCTTAGTAATCAATTTTCAGCTTTTAGAAAACTCTTAGATGACGCTACTTCTTGTTACAACTTTCAAGGAGCGCTGATGCCGACTGTCCCCATATCCGAGTTTATTTTGTGTAGGATATTTATTTACACCCTAAATATAAGCTAATATTAAACTGTTAGCCTTTACAAAACTCTTACACTTTTTGGTCGCCAGCTCTTGGGCTATTCCTGGTTTTATGGTTTTTTGCTTTAGTGCTTTGTAACTATAGTGATTTAGCATGCCTTGATTTACTATCCAAGGCAACAGATGTTAGCAGAGTCAGATATAAATTCATAGTTAAACATTCATTCTCTCCTCTCCAACATTTCTCTAAATTTGGCTATTATTTGTATAGTGTTTGACTACTATAGGCTATTGTATAATAAGTAGGGTACCCCAACTCGACCTAACGGTAGATAAAACATCACGGAAGTGGTAACTGTAACACTTGTTCATCTGGACTGGTCTAGTGCTCTCAGCTCTTTGTGATGAGTGGTGGCGGATTAAGACTACATTCATTGCGGAGCGATTACCCATTCCTATCTACCTATCTACCTACATGGTAAACGCTAGAACTCGCATGTTATATCGCCTGTTCTATTCTGTTAATATCGCATATTCTTAACTACTGGGTAATGATCCCTGTAACCAGGTAATAAGTTGCGGCGTTGCCGGTTCTCATTACCGAAGAGCAGAAATTGAACCAAAACGTATTTTATAACCATCAGGTTATAAAGCTTGTTACCTGGTAAACGCTAAATCTAGCCTGTTCTTAACAGCTGAGTAACGAGTTAACTGTAGCCAGGGAATAAGCTGCGGCAATGCCAGTACCTTGTTACGGAACAACTAAAATTGCACCAAAACGTGTTGAATCACTAGTAAATAATAAATTTTGCTATCTGATGGTAAACGCTAAAACTAGTCTACTTCTAACAACTGGGTAACGAGTTCTGTAACCAGGATATAAGCTGCGGCAATGCCTTACCGAAGAACAAAAATTTCACTAAAACGTGTTTACTGTTTAATCACTACCAGGTAACAAATCTTCTTACCTGGTAAAGGTAAAAGTTTGCCTACTCTTCTCGTCCATTTAAAAACGAGTTTTATTTGAAAACAAAGTGGAATATAACTGAAATTTGACCTGACCCGAAAAAACCCATAACAGATTCATGATCTGCATCTTAAAAACCTCTAGAAAAAGTGTATTAGAACCTGGAAATGTTTTTAAAGTCTAATTTTGTTGTACAGTGTAATTAATAACCTCTGTAACTCTACATGCAAATTAAGACAATTAGAGACATGTGAAGCAGTTAGTTTATTTTGTTTGCATGAATTTCCGAAATTATTTTCGATCGACATCTCCAAACAGAAAAATCAAAATTTAACCAGATACAAAGACAGGTAAGTTAATTATGGCATAATATAGTTTAAGATAAAGATTATTTTGTTCATGTTAAGTACAACAACAACTTCAATAAAGTATTGAGGTATGTACAGATATAGAAAAACAGGTAGGAAGTACGTACGAGACCATATGTATGATAAGGAACGCGCTAATAAAAAAAGAAGGGTTTATATCCGGTCACGCCTTTGTTCTTCTTAGTTTGTTAGTGGGGGAACATTCGAGCATTAAAGTTGTTTAGTTACCACAAACCGAGCGTTGGTGTAGTTCCCCAACCCCACTAACACAAACTAAACAAGAAGAGCAAAGGCGGGGCCCGATATAAACCCTTCTTTATTTTACTAGAGCGTTCCTTATCATACACACATATCGTTTCGCAGATACTTCCTTCTTGTTTTTCCACACCTGTATAGGAAAATTATATGAGTAAATTTAGTTTCTACATTATAAAGTATGCACAATATATCCAGAAAAGCAGATTTATAATATCACTTCAGCTGTTCTTAGGGTTTAATTTTTCATCTTTCATATTTGATATTTCGGAGTTGCGATTTTCGTTTATCTGGAAATTAACTTAGTTTCAGGTTGTTGTTGTTGTACTTGACATACACAAAATAAATCATTTTCTTAAGCTATATTATGTCATAATTAACTTACCTGTCCTTGTATCTGGTTAAATTTTGATTTTTTTTGTTTGCAAATGTCGATCCAAAGTCATTTTGAAAATTCATGTAATATTTTATGTTTTTATCCATTGTTTTAAGTCAGTCACCTGAAACTAGTGTAGCCTGGACCAGTTTGAATTTTGTTTAGTTTAAGGTTTTACTAAACCATGAGATGCGTCAGTATCCAGTTGTCCTACAAGGCCGAAGCAGCCGATCTACGATTTAAACTTTCTTTTGGAATTCATTTGTAATCATTGTAAATTAATGCAAGGAAGCTGCTATGTGTTATAAAGTAACTGTCCAATGTTGGAGCACAGCTGCAATTTGTATAATTAGGGGGTAATTAAGTCTTAATTAGTTTTGTGACAGTTGGCGGTTTTTGTTAATTTACTCAGTTAAGAATCAATTTTGATCATAAGTCTGTTATATCGTTTTATTCTTCTTTTTGCCAGCTATCGTTCCATGTAAATAGATTTAGGTAATTCGCTAATAATGATCACATGTTTAATTTACGTGACGTCATAAACAATTTATTTGAATAAAAGTCTCAGGTTTTTCGATTGTTTTTAACAAAACGTATAAAAGAACCTACAAGAAAAAACAATTTCAGTCAGTAGAAATCAGGGTAGAGAAAACGAAAAAATTTGATTCGCTCGCAAAAGAATAATTCTTACAAGAATTTAATTTTCCATTCGTTCACGAATCTATTTTTAAATTCTCTTATACAAATAAATTTTCGTTCCCGAACGAATCATATTTGTTGAGAGTTGAAATTTAAAGTTCAAATTTATTAGGTATGATTCATTCGGGAGTTAAATAACAACGCAGGTTTATTTAATATGTAAAGATGCAATTTTATTAATACACGGAGAGCAAATCTGTACGGCGCTGTTCGCCGGCTGTCGAATTTTGTTTGATAATTCTTAATTAATTTTTTTCGATTTATTTGTTTGCATCAAGAAATTTTAATTCATTACGTACGTTAGCATAATGCCGCTTAATATTTCAAGTTAATAGATTTTCTTTTAAATTCTTCTCACACTCTAGACAGGTGGAAGTAATATTTGTTTCATTATCACCTTTAATATATTTGGTTAAATGGAATTGTTTGTGTCGGCCCATAGTGTATGAAGTTGGTTAATGATTTTATATAAATAAAACTACAAAGTAGTAAGAACTATAAGTAGTACAAGAATAAGAACTGAAAACGAATTCGTGTTTCTGTTTTTTTTAAACAGTTGATTTTAAATCAACGAAAAAATTGAATTTTCTTCATTGGCGATGATAACTTCCTTACCCTGGTATAAATCAAAAGGCAGAATCTATTACTCTCAGACTCCAAATTTATCATATAAAAGTTGGGTTATGTACCCACATGTTTTTTTGTAAACAAAGTAGCTTCAAATATTAAAAGTTTTACACCGTACCGGTGTGTACCTTACTAAACTCAAGAAGAATCATTATTGCTTTATTATGCAATTGTAAGGAATTTTAATGGAATTTATTTTATTTAAAACAAGATTTTCCAATCGATAAATTTTTCGATGTATCAAAGTAAAGCCAACAGCTGATTTCATCAAGGTTGTGTGGTGTGTACATTAAAGTAAATGGGAACATTTATATATTTTCTGATCAGAAATCAAATAAACATTTTTTTTATTTAAAAAAATTGAATTAAAGAATATAGCTCTTTGTCAGCATTTGTAATAGATTAAATTTTAGTTATAGAGGTTTGCTGAAATGAAGATTATTACAGCAGAAAAATCCAATGAAATTTAATTAAGCTTGCTAAAATGAAATTTCATTGGAATTTTGTTTTATTTTTGATTTATGTGTTCCGTTTTATTTAATTTTTCCACAGATGTGAAGTAAAGAAAACCTATGTTGATATAATTTATAAATATTTGTTTATGTATTATGTGTTATTAGCAATAAGGTCATAATTCAGTGCATTTTTGCAGTTAGGTCTTTTTGTATGATATTATATGTATTCCTTTGAAATCGGGTTGCTACGTTTTGTCACATTTCTGCTTCGTCTTCTTCTTTGGACGTTGCGCTAGGGAAGGGCTTAAAAAATTCTGTCAAATGTTTTGCGAAGCAGTGCTTGAGAATTTTTGCAGGTATTTGGATGTACGTTTTTCTTCTATTAGTTTTTTAATTCTTTCATAGCTTTGCCTGATTGTGTGGCGATCGCTGTGTTTGCTGCCATGCTTTTCGTAGCTGTCTTTTGCGATAAATTTGCGAATTTATTTTTTCAGATATTTTTATCTGAACTGAGTTGGCATAACTGTTACATAATGTGGGAGATTCAGTTCTTCGTATAATTGGGCGTTTAGGGTAGCAATTAAGGGAAAATGATCTGATGAGAGATCGAAGTACGATTTAATATTTGTGCAATCTCTGAGACTACCTTTCATCACAAAGAAATTTATGAGTCAGATTTTTTCATACGATTTGTCGGCCAGTAAGTTGGTTCTCCTGTTGATAGAATTAGCTAATTTTGCAACATAGTTTGGTATAGCTGGTATAGATGTTTCGTGTTATAATCTTTACCTGCAATGAATCTATTAGCTAGTGATTTGAAGAACTGAGTGTTTTATTACATGCTTCGATAGGCTATAGATAATTGCAATTTGGGGCAGGGCTATGCCAGTCTTTTACTGCGATGCTGGTTGCTTATATGTATTCCCTTTCAAATCATTTGGTTTTATAATAATTTATGGTTTTCTGTATGTACACTGCTACGGAGCCGGACATTTGGACGCGGCCGTTTCGTCGCGGGACACTTTGGCTCGAAGACACTTCGGCGCAGAGACACTTCGGCGCGAGAAATTGTCTAGTATTATTGTAATGAACAAAATCTGTAGGTACTTACAGGTAATAAATACAGGTAATAAGTATGATCGATGAAATACAGTATTCCATAAATACGGTATGATGGGAAAAAATTCAAATATTTGCCAATCACAAAAGCTCGTATGTACTGCCATATTTAAGAAAAAAAAATCATTTTTTTAAGCTGCTAAAGCATTAAAATCAAGATTCTTCTGCAAATCTCTGCATAAGATAATAATTTGTAATAAGAACTTTGTTTATTATAAATCCCTTTTTTGTTTATAAGAATATCATGTTTGATAATCATGTTAATATAATTTAAAAAAAACAAAAATTTTATCAAAATCAATTAAATGAAATGAAATCTGATAATAGGGTAGCTTGTCCCAAAAAATTAGACTAATGATCCAAAAAGATTTTATTTAAAGTTCTCCGAGTTTTACCCTAATTTGCGCGGAAAAATGTACATGCCCCGAACTGCTTTTAGTAGAAGTGTGCTTGCACCTAAGTGTCCCGGCGCCGAAGTGTCCTTACTCCGAACTGTCCAGCGCCAAACTGTCCTCGCGCCGAAACGACTGCGCCTTAATGTCCGAACCTAAATAGCCGCGCCCAAATGTCCTGACCGACGCTGCTAAGTCTCCGGTTGCTGTTTTCTCAGGGGGCATAATAGGCTGCATATCTTGAGAAGTTTAAACAGCTTTTTCGCGTAAAACGTGTTTCTGGCACCAGCATAATGTCAATATTGTGAAGGGTTATAAAGGCTTTAAGTTCTTGTCTTAGTTGAGGCAATTCGTTGGCATTCCAGATCCCTATTTTCAGTTCACAAGAGCTGTGAGAATATTTAACTTGTGTGTGTTCTTCCCATGAGCTAAGTCATTGTAATTAATTGCCTTTTTGTTGGGCAATTCAAGGGTTTTGTTGGTATATGTCCGTGGGTGCTTGTTGTTGTTGGTGCAGTTTAACTTAGGCCTAAGCGTAGTTTGTGTTTAGCTGCATTGCATTAGCGTTAAGTTTTGGAAATAGTTTTTGTTGCAGTTGTTTTTGTACTAAGCATCCTTTATAGGTTACCGGATGACTTTCTTGGCAGTTTGTGCATTTCACGTCACGTTGTTCACTATGTCATATTTGTAACGTGGTTGCTTAAAGTTTATTCTTAGAGACTTATTATAAGATTGTGTAGGAGGCCGTCCTTGTTGTTTTCTTTTTGTTCTGATATGTGTAACAAGCGCTGTCTGTTCTTACTTTTAAAAGCTTCCATAGTGGGCAAATATTTTTCTGAACGCGTCAATTGTATTTTAACTTCACTGTTGTCTAGAGTTTTTTGTGTATATTGGTTTGGGGGTATAATATTTACTAGTTCTTTTAGCGGAACAATATTTTCTACGCAGCTCACAAATATGTTTGTATTAACGTATAAGTTGTATGGATGGGGCCAACTTAAGATGTTTGTGGTGTTGTATTATAATTCACACATTGTAGAAAATTTTGCTACTGCATTTAGTATTGCGGTTCAATGCATTGTTGTTGCGTTAGATTTTGTATATTTGTATCGTGATATATTGCAGGTGTCATATCGGGCTGTTGATGAGCATTTATAACTTGTTAGATTGTTTACCTTACTCTGTACTATCATAGCGTTGACCTTAGGTGAGCGAAAACGCGTGTTACGTTTGTAATCGGCGCTCTCAAGTGGTACACACGTCCTTGCACCCCGAAAATCAAACGCGTAAAGTGTAGGTAAAATAAAATTAATAAATAATGATAACGGTAATGCGTTTGTAATCTAACAATTTTTGAACGATAACTTTGCACACTTCTTAAGTCTTTAGTAGGGTGTAGTGTATAAAATATAATAACTTAGGTTGATTGGTTCTAAAGATATTACTGCTTAGTATGTATCAAAACATTATTTCTCAAAGTCAACTTTTGTGAAATACTGATGTCTTAAACAAAAAAATTTAACTTTTACACGAGATCTACATAATAAATGTAGGCAGATAAAACTGCCAAAACAAAAGTAAATATTACAATAAATAAATGATAATCCATAAATGACTTACTTAGATGCTGTTAATATTAAATATGTAATTTGTGGCATTTTAAACCAAAATTTATCAATATCGTAGAATCTATTTATATATTTTATAATTTTTGAATTTTGTGACTGTAGAGATATACGATTCTGCAGGAAGCACGTCATTAAATGCAATAATGATACATACATACGAATATTACAATTTCAGACTCTGTACAAGTTACAGCATTGTTATACATCCAAGTTGGTACATTCCTACATTTTACAAATTTAAATTCAGTTCTGTACAATTTTTGATATATTTCACAGTTACTTACCACATTTTAAATTATTTTCACAGTTGAAATAAAAACAACTGTTTATAAAGTTACGTAGTATGCGGATCTCATTAAATTATAAATGTGGTCAGTTTTCTTCCCTAAAACTTTCTAAACTTTTATCATTGCCTAAGAAGTTTTAAAAGGGAGAAATTCTTTGAAAGCGGTAAACTTTAAACTCAATAACGTTAAAACTACTCATTACTTACAATGCTTCATCGGAACGTAAGAGTAGGGATGTTCTTTTCTTTGAAACACAAATAAAGTTACTGCTTTGTAAAGGAAACTTTTATTTAAATAAAAGCCGGGGCCTCTTAGATATTTTTAGAACAAAGTTTAAATGCATGCACTAAGACGAACTATTTCTTAATGGAAAACTCACATTTTCCTTTGTAGCTGATATCAGTGATATCTCTTATTTCTGAAATATCTAAAAAGAAGTGAAATGCTATTTTATTTTTTCACGAATAATGTGTATCTACAAAAAATCTAATAATGGTATAGTCTACAATTAACAGATTTAGGTCGTCTGATATAACTGAAAGCATTTTCCAGAAATGCACCGAAGAAATTTGCCTATGGGAATTGCTGCAATAAATTGACCAAGCACAAGTCTCGACTGAAGAGAGCACTTTACGTATTTTGGTTTTGGAAGCAACCTTTCGCTGCACACTAACAATTTAAATGAAAACATCTCCTGTGAAATTCTTTATTCGTCTAGAGTGTAACCAAATATCGAGTGAATAGAAAGTATTTGTTAAGTGGACCCTACACCTTTTAGAACGAAATTAAAGTGCGTACCCACGTAAAGTGGTATGGAATGATACGAAAGCGACAAAATAATGGTACTTCGTTCAGTTATTTGATGAACATAACCTAAATCCCATAACTGTTGTTCAAGTTTACTTCTAAATGAATGCAGAAATATTTTATTGTATGCTACACTATGTGAATATTAAATTCAATGTTGCTACTCTAGTGCCATAAACTAAGAATAACAGACATATCCAGTGAAAAAAAAGGTGCGATAATAATTATCAAAATGAGCAGCTAGAAACCACCCTAACGTATGTACATAAAAATTTGGAAGCAAACAACTCATATAAAAATACTTGCTGAACTGTAACTCTACAGGGATAGTGCATATCTTCGTGAACCTTAAATTAAAGTTACCAGTTGTATGCATATGTGCCCTTTTCTATAAAATATATTTCCTTTTTAGGTACGTACGCAAAACATGTTCTGTTTCTTATATTATAAAAACGGCACAAAATCCAAAGGAACATTTTGCATGGATCATCTACCATGGAAAGTTTAAAAACATAATTCATGTTTTACGTGACATTGTTAGGGTTGCATTTTGATAACGCGCTTAGGTTTTCATACTTTCTAGTGTCTGCATTTTTTTAATAAATACACACAACATGCAAGCCCTTCTAAATCTGATCACATGTCACCGATAGACTCGAAGGGGAGTATTCAAAGCATTTACTACGATTTACGGTAATCTTTTTCTTGATGGACAGGTAACACATTGCATGTCTGTTTTTACAGTTTTTAAGGAGATTGTATATTTTGGACATTGCTCCATCTATAGCTTATTTGTGTTTATTTCTAGCCATTCTGCTTATTTTTAGGAAGCTTTTTAGATGATATAATTAACGTAGTTTGTGCGAGTGGATTGAAAACCTTATTCAAAAATTTTCCATTAGAAGATATAATTAAACAAAAGATTTACTCCCTTTTCTGGCAGTTTGAAAGGTTTTTAATTAGTTTTAATTAGTAGAGGGGGGAGGGGAAAGTGGATTCTAAAAGAGAAAGGAGAGAGGGAGGCGTGGCTTATAAATGGGAGGGGTTTGGAGAGGGGAGGGGCTTGGAGAGGGGGAAGTGGCTTCTAAATGGGAGGGGCTTAAAAAGTGAAAGGAGGTCAAATTAGAGTTCAAGGTTGTGCGGTTCCGCTAGACCCATTTGCTATCTACTGCTATCCTTTTTTAGAGCTTTTTTAATATCTTTTCCGCTTTTTTCTCTTTCTTCCGTTGGTTTTCCCCCTTTGGTGGCGCCAGACGTAGTTAGTTAATTACTGGAACGTTGTAGCTGGAACAACACCTTAAGTATAATAAAATAAGTCCTATCTATCCTTATTGGGTTACTTATTTCTAGACAGTTTTCTTAAGCATTCTGTGCATGAAGTATTTTTATTCTTATTATCTTGTTGTATGAAGTGATAGATTTGAGAGCCTTTATTAACCGTTTTTCTTTCATTTATGCATGGTTGTTGAAACATTAGTTATTTTATCACAAAAAAACAAAGCAAACAGCAAATCAATAAAAGCAAAACAGATTACTTTAAAGTCAAAAATTGAAACATAAAAGAATACGTCGCACGATGGACATCTAAAACTCATAAAAAACTTCAAATTAGTTAATACTTACTGTACAACTCAAGATTGCCACAGCTTGAGATATTTACTTTACAAATTTAAATTCAGGTTGCAGGTATTGTTTTCACAGCTCACTAATTATAAAAGATATGAATAAAGATTTAAGACTCAAGAAAATGCATATATTTGGGCGCCATCCGAATAGGAAAGTCCAGTAATTTTATTAAAAATAATAACTTGATACCATTAATCAGAAACTGGAATCAGATCTAATAAGCTTAATTCAATTTGTTAGTCATATTCAGTTATGTCAAAGTCAGGTTAAATAAAAAACATTTTAAGCAGTTTCATAAATAAATGGTCCTATAATATTCGGTTTAGTTAGGTTCAATAATAGATTTATTTATAAACCAAAAAATGAGAAATTTTCATATAAAACATCATTATAAATATTAGTATAAAAAATGATACCCAACGTAAGAATTCTTAGCGACAGAATGATACAAAAAATAGGTCGAGAATATATTATACAAAAGAATGGTTCTCTTACATTAACATCGACACAATAAAATTCATTAAGTTACTATACCTTATTCAAATAGTTCAATCCTACATCACCTTACAAAGCAATTGATACAATATTGCCTTTTAGATCTGAACAAACACTTATCACCAAGCTCGGCCGCCAGATGAAACTGAATAAATCTGGAAGTTACCCTAATTTTTGGTACTGCTACGGAATATTTGAACCAAGGAATTAAAGTTAGCTATAATTGTCTTTCTGAGAACTGATATTTAATTAAGTTCTCCTTTTCGTATTAAATATGAGCAAAATAACCATATGAGTTCAATTATTGATTATCTACCAAAATCTTCTTCTTTATTAGAGATAATGCCATACTTAAACGTATCATTTAAGGATTGATGAGTTTTTAAACTTCGGAATTTAAATTATGTTAAAAACGGAATCCAATAGGAAATTTGTTTCACGATAAGATAAATTTGATAACTACAATTGTTCATTTTAATAACTGTATTACGATCAATAAAATCATTTACAAACTGAAATTCGGCCGCTAAATATTAACTGCACTGTAAATGTAACTAAGCTATATAAAGATAACTTGTACGGAATTAATTATCAGAATTCGGTAAAAGAGGTTCTAAATTAATCACATACATTTCACAACTTTTAAACAACGGGAAACTTTAGAGTTTGGTTAACTTATTAACCCCGAAAATTGAAAGATAAATTGAAGCAAGTGAGCTTCCGATACGATAACGGAACAAAACATACAAAACGGTAGTAGTATAACTTAATTATAATCTTTAAGACTGTATCATTATTCATATTAAAAACTGTAGTGTTCAAAATAAAGATTAATATAAACTACACCCGGGGCGTCTCTCCGTGAGAGAGCCCCAGGAAAACACGAGAAATTAGCTCGGCCCTTCTATCTCCTTGTTTACTGTCCGAGATTCTGTTATCAACTGTCCTAAACTAAAAACTATTTTGCGGTGGTATGATTTTTTGAGGAGGGCGAAACTTTAAATAATCCAATAGAAAAATAGCGGGATTTCTTTAAACCCAATGAGGTGCATTTACGTCATCTTATTCTAGAAGAAATTTCCAACGAGAACTTAAGGGGGTTGCCTTTTCAATCTGTACATTATACTAAAATAGAAGCCAATAACATTTGCAGGTGCTATCTAGACAACCCGTTCTAGAAAATTTCTTTTGTCGGTAAATTATTTACAAGAAGAAATTTCAACCCAGTATGTTTTAAAGCTGTAAATTCGAACTTTCATGCCTTTTAACCGTAAGGAGATTTTTGTTAGATTTCAGCCCTCATAAACGCAAAATTAAAAACAATTTTTGTTCTGGAACATTCTATTTCTCGGAAAATAATCTTTTAACACTGCAAAAGCGGTGTTTTTAAAAGGGAATTTGCAGATTTTTCTAGAAACAAATTTTATCGATCTGGAAATGTTTTTTTTGAAAGTGACCCCTGATATTTTAAAGGATTTATTTTATGCAGAATACCAACGTATTTTTAAATCAATAATATGCAGGACTGCACTAAAGGTTTTTATCAATTTTGCAAACAAAATTACATTTTTCGGTTTTCAAAAAAACAAACCGTTACATTGTTTGATTATACTTATTTAGTCGGATGTTTTACAGGTATATTTGCAAATACATAATTCAGATATTTATTATCTTGTTTTTTCAAAAAGTAATTAGTAGTTCACGATAAGTTCTTGCTAGATTCTGGGAATATTATATGGATATTTATCAGATAACCATCTGGTTCCGGCGTGTGAAGCAGTTAAAAGTTTTCCTCTTTCACTCGTGATCGAATAAGTAGCGCCTTATATATTTTTTCTTCTGTCGAAATACCTAAACAACTTGGAATATATAAAATATGAAAGAACATTTTACCTTCACTAACCCCTAACCTTTCACCTTTTCTAATAGTCCAGCTGTAATGGATACAGCGGCTTTCTGTAAGCAAGCTTCAGTTAGTGCTGGTGCTATAATTAAGGCAATCACATTTAATCACAAATGTTTAATAATTTTCCAATAAAGTGTCTTAGATATAATATTTCGAAGCAAAATGTACATAATTTTAAACGAAACTTTTTTACAGACGATAAAATATTAACATCTATTATTTATAAGCTTCATGACACTTTATATATAAATAACTAATTGCGGTTATATAACGCACTCGTTTGCCTTGGTAATGTAATTTTATTCGCTTTACTTTAGGTGTAAACATAAATTATAAAATTACAGCACCCTCTTGGCAGAGGGTTTCTACCTCTTTTATTTCCATTTTCTATAATACTTTCGTGTTTTTTAAAACAAGTTAATATTTGTTTTTCATATATCTTGTTTACTTCCAACTTGTTTTCAATAAGCAATAAGTTGTCTAATTGAGGGTAATCCCACGACTGCGTATAATTGTTAGAAGTCAAGTCGCAATAAATTTCTCGGAAATTGCTGCGCAATGTTGTATTAAATGGAAAACGTTTAGAAAGTACAGGGAGAGAGGAAAAGAGAGAACTTTAGAGCGTTATTAATTGCGTCATATCTAGGCGTTGAGCGCCGATATGCGCTATCTAAATGGGATGGAACTTTGACGTAAACGAAGACTTTTATAAATGTGATCTTCAACTCGCCAAATGTATTCACAACGGAGTCTAAAGTACTAGAATTTGTCTTACCCGTCTTCTACAGTCGTCCAACGGTAAGGTTTATAAAATATTGTTTGATTTAATGAAAACGAAATGCCTTGAGTTATCCCTAGTGAAAAATGATCTCATAATTCAACCCTTTTTTGCCAAATAAATATATACAGTATATATTTTTTGCATTTTAAAAATTGCTCTTATTTATATAATGATATGTCCACAGAACAACATGATTTGTGGTGTGCTACATAATACTATTCTTTCACTCGATTTGTACAACTGTTCAAGCTTTTTTTACTGCTTCCTGTAAAAAAAATCAGCGACCGGCCAAAAAATTATATATAAAATTGTCACAAAAATGGTGGTGCTGGTAAATGCTGGTAATTTTATCTATAGCCAGTGGCGCTTCTGGTAATAACATATAAATTTTTTGTAGTTTCATAAAAGCTGCTAAACAAGCAAATTTAAAATTTCGCTCTGAGCAACTTAGCCCTAAAACTTCAAATTGCCAAATTAAAGACTGCTCATAAAAGAGGATAAAATTTCATATAAACTTAAAAAACACGTGCAAGGTAAAATGCCTCGTCAGCTAACGAAGACCAAAAGTTGATTTACTAGGGGATCAAAAGGATTTAGAGGACAATATGCCTATAATTTAACCGAACCCTGGTGTATCCGGATACTGCTCGTCCAAAGTTATGAAGAGCGATGATGGTGAATGATTTATGAGGTTGCTACACTTTAATGAGTTTGTGATATAAACTACGTTGTAGGATCCGCATTATACAAGAGCCTAACTAAACAGAAGGAGATTTGAAAGTTAAGACGGAACGTGCTCCTTTTTTCTCGACATTTTTATAATATAACGGAAAGTAGACACTCTTAGCTAATGAGCTTATAACAAGCTCATCCCTTATGTGTAACAGTATTAAACTTCAAACCCGCGAAAGCGTAAAGGCAAAGTAGTTTCAGAATTTTAAATTTAAACTTGAAGTGTACTGGATCATAAATTTATTTAAAATTTTATTGGGATTAACATTGGAGGTTGGGGTGAAAAACAATTTTTAAACTAAATAAAAGACTTTTGAATTTGCAGCAGAACTTGGATTTTAAGATGTACCGTGCTAACTTTCTAAAAAAATCAAGACAAACGTTAGAGTTTAAAGTATAACACTTGGTGTAGACTGATTTGTTTACGAACTTCATACCTACATATTTTCATCTATTATACCTATATTTGTTATATACATTGTAGATTTGTTTTAGCAAATAAAATATATGTAGCATTTTTGAGCCTGTTACCAAGATAAATTGCATAGAGCTGCTGAAAGTCAGACCGGGCCGTAGCACAGATTCAAAACACGCCCTCCTTCATCAAAGAAATCTGGTTAAAATAATAGTCCTCGATGGGTCACCCACTATCTAAAATTTGTACACCAAATGCCAATTTTTCCAGTATACTGTCTATATTACCCATATATTGCCTATATTTGCCTGGACACTGCCTATAATGCGTGTATACTGCTTATAAAACCTGTGTATTGCCTAGGTAATATCTGTATAAGTATTGCCTGCAACGCTTATTATTAAAAAAATGAAATCTTCCAATTTCTCCAAATTACAAAAAGAAATCTACTGAATTAAACCTTCTTCTTCTTTTAGGTGCCGTGCTCTGTGGCAGAGCGTTGGCATTTCCCTCCTATACTTGTGTTGTGCGTGTTCAGTGATCACAAGTATAGGGGACCTACAGCTTAAGGTGGACTCCGAACCACCCCAAGTACATAGTACTTGGCTTTTTTTATTAATTTCAAGGAAATTTCCTGGGCAAGGTATACCTCGGTGGTTTGCTATTGCCTTCCGAGGGAGAAGCGATATTTAAAAATCCGGTAATATATTGGCCGGGGTTCGAACCCGGGTTCCTTGGTCGGTAGTCCCACACGCAACTAACCGAGCCACAATCGCTCTCTTTATTATTAATTAATTAAATTGAATTAAACCTAAAAATTAAAAAAATAGAAAACATTAATAAAACTATACTAAAATAGTCTGAAATCTAACGCAACAAGTAATTACAATTGCTACTAAAAATAGTTAAAAAATTAAACAATCTTAGGGTTTACCGTCTTAAGTCTTATTTTTTTAAACTCTATAGTCATGAATTCAAATAACTAATAACAGTTTTACAAGATTTATTGAGTTTTTATGTCTAACACATGTAATGTCAGTATCAAAAGGATTCAAATGTTAAAGATAGAATACACGATCTCATGAAATCCGGCATTTACCGTTTGAATTGCTCTTTCTGCAACTCAGTTTATATTGGACAAACACTGCGACATTTCTGCATCAGATACAAAGAACACATAGGCTGTTACAAAGATAAACCTAATCGCTTTATTATTACCAAAGCCCCAACAAGCATTATCTCTAATCCTTACTTCAATACGGTTTTATACCCAGAAAGCGAGATGCAATACAGCGTACGGTATTAAGCAAGTGTGCAAAAGGCATGCAAACGGTCAAGACAAAGAGAGTGGAGACTGGACGAGACCCAGGAAGGTATCGGAAAGGGGCGAGCGAGGAAAGATGAGACCCCCAGGCTACACACAGTGAGGTATCAGAAAGGGTACGGTAAGGGATGCAAAGTTGAGACATCCAGGCTACGCACGCATACGGATGAGATCAGGGTGGAAAGGGAATCGGAACTACAGTAAGAGGACTTAATCCTAAATTCCCTGGCGGCTCAATCTACTGGGCTGGTTCATCTGGATGATCTGGCTGGTTGGCCCAGTTGGTTTCGAGTTCCGGGAAGGAACTGAAGAAAACGGCTTGCGCACCTTCTTCTATAGGTACAGTATTGATCCGTTTTTTATTTTTTGTTTCAGTAGCTGCTATGAGCCTGCCACTTTTTGTTGAAGTTTTTTCTTACCCCGCTCCAATTTTTTAGAACCTTTGTATTATTATTATTTTTTTTAATTTTATTTTTGGGCGAGAAATCAGGATGGCGGAGCATCCTTCGTACCTTATGGCACTGATTGCTATGATCATTTGGCCGACCCTACTAGAATTTAGACGAATCTGTGAGGAATTCCACCCCCAGTAGGGATTTTTAACGTGCCAAACATCGCATTGACACGGGACCTACAGTTCTACTTCTTATCCGAGATGAAGGCATGTTTTTAATTTTTCTCCGCTATGAAAAATTACCAGCTCGACCGGGGATCGAACCTGCGACCCTTGGATTATGAAGCAAACATGCAAACCACTAATCCACCGAGATTGGCTATTATTATTATTATTACCATTGTTATTATTTATAAGTATATCACAGGTTTTTTATAGCTACACGTTAACTCGCGTTCTTTTTCTAAATCTTATCATTTATTACTCTTGTTTTGTTACCTTTTTCTATCACACTTACCATAATAGTCTTTTAGTCATTAAAACATTACTCACGTGAAGCTTTTCTTCCGTGAGCGCGGGGTAATGTAAAGTTCTTAGTTGGCGATCACTACATTACTCCTGGCAACGATGACTGCAAAATAAATACAAGAAAAACAAACACGTCTTGTCAAATCTTAATTTTATTTCTTTTATTAAGAGTTTAAGATAACAAAATACTGCAACACCTCTTGGTATATTGCTCCGTACCACCTGATCGTTTCATTTTGGCCAATCGCCAACTAAGATCACTACCGTACTCTCGGAGCGTGTAGGAAATGGTTAGAGAGAAACGGAGCGGCGCACGCCAAATAAACAGTTATGGAAGAGACGCGTGCTTTTGCTTAAGACATTCGCTTATCCGAGCGGCCACAGACCGCAAGGATTATAAGCTTACTCACCTTACACCCAAAATAATTAACCAAAATAAAGTAACTTCGTTACACTTTGATAGTGACATATGTACGTCGAAGTAATAATTGTTAGGTATAAAAAAAACTGAATAAACCTTGTTGATGGGGCGTGTAAATAGCCTCACCAAAACAAATTAAGAAAATTAAAGAATGATAATGTAACAAAAAATGTGGGAGTAAGATTGGTCTACAACTCTATGCTATTGACAGCCAAAGCACAAGGGACTCACCAGTAATTACTCCTACTGCTGCTGACTTCTGGTTCATTCACACCAAATAATCAAAATGGTGAAATTGAAGGGGCGGGCGGTTTTATATGATTCACACAAAAAGGGGCCAAAATACCAATTATCTCAACGCCGTTTTCTTGCCGTATTTGTTCTCGTTGCTAAGGTGCTTCTAAACAAATAGTTGGCGGCCATCATATCCTGGAAACGCCATAGATGCTATCCAAAATAGCGATAAGCGGAGAAATAACAAGAGAGCGCCCTGCGCTATATGGCGTCACCTCAAACATGTGGTGAGCGCAACGCAACCATGTAAAGCTGTTATTAATTATGTTTGTTTTATTTTATTTTATGAATGGTCTAGCTTCTTCCAACCATTTTTCTATTGATATTCTATTTCTATTTTTCTAGAAACTTGCTAACGCTAAATGCTAAATGAAATCTCATTTTTAATCGTTGGCCCATTTTGGTCAATGCTGCTTTCGGTGCCAAAGTAAACTTTTTCAAAATCCCACTTTCAGAATTTCGCCAGATCATAACGTTAACGCGAATGGTTGTATAACCTACCTAATTACAATAAGTGAGTTGAAATAAGTTCAGAATCAGTTGGATTTGGCTGACGCCAATCCAAACTAATACATTATTAATAATAATAAGTTGCAATTTTTATAAAACGTGGAGTGCAAAGTTACAGCCGCATCTAGCATAGGTACAGTTGTGGGATCAGTCTGCTGTTTAACTGGTACTGGAGTTTTGAGATCAGTGGGTGGGTTGGGCTAAGGGATCTTGTTCCTCACCTGGTGAATTCCCTTGTGGTGACGGTTCTTGTTTCTGGCTTTGTGAATTTGTCTGGTCTTGTTTCTGAATTGGTGAATTTGCTTAGCCTTGTGTTGTTCATTTTTCTGGTCATCTTAGGGTTCGAAGAACCTGCCTTATTGGCTTGTTATCAATTATTGGTTACATTTCTTGATCTGCTTCTGCTCGCTGTAGTGTGGTTTATCTTTTTTGAATAAATTCATTAAATTGAAAATTAGAAATTAGGTATGTCAGAAAGTTTGATATTAAATTAAGTACGCTGTTTTCATAGCAAAGGACAGCTTTATCATAACTGCTTTTATGTCAGGCAGTTAATTTTCCTGTCTAGAAATGAATTGATGCAACTTTCAAACTACTTACAAAAAATTATTATTGTGACCGATATTTTTTAGGATAAAATTATATACACTGCACTGCGTTCTAAAGTAACCTCTCTCAACTTTAAACACTTTTAACTAAGCCAATGAAGCCGGTTGACTGGAAAAAGACCAGAAAAAGAAAAGTTGCCGCCCGTTGTTGAATGTCTTGCTCTTCAAGCTTCACTTTGGACAGCGTGGAGGCGCCTCCTATTGCTGTACCGTTCTCCAAAGCAGGACAGATCGATTGATGATTGATATAAAAAAAATATTAAAAAAATGTTCTATTCTTAAAATATTTTCTGCTATAATACCGATGTTAACTAACTGGATAAAAAAAACTAGAAATGTAAAACATACATATTTGTATTATTTATGTATTTTTTGTGAAATAAAGCTCATCCCCGGAGAAAAGAATATTTAAAATTGAAAGAAGCTGGATTTTTTAAGAAACGTTTAATTCTTAGAACTAGTAATAGACAAACACATACGTGAATTTTTTTTAAACTACATTGTCCAATAGAAGAAACAGGTTTAAAAACGTTTAGTTATTTACGCTTGTAAGATATGCACTGAAATTTAAAACTTTGAGCGTTCGGGTGTGAACTAGACAACAAAGTGGGAATATGATCGGAAAAGAGACACTCGGTCGTCGAGTCATAATGCCAAATATGTTGCCACTAGCATCACTGAGGACAGCATACTATCGATAGCATTGGTATTGATAGGTAGTCACTGTGACACGTATTTTACTATTTTCTGCTACCAAGTTCTACGGACAGGATCACGCTAAATATACAACAAACTTTCATTCATGCAACAAATTAGTTTCAATAAGAAATCCCTACTCATGGTGGATTCCGCCATTTCGGCTAAATTCTAGTAAGGTCGGCCAAATGATCATAGTAAACAGTACTATGAGAAACAATTGATGTAAACAGCAACCCTGTATACTTGATACTGATGGAATTTAAAGTGTTGTAAATTTTGCCTCATTATTATTTAACATAGGTACGATATTAATAGATCATTTGAAATTTCCACAGAATTGGAAAACCCCTACAGTTACTGCGGTTCTGAAAGTTGCAGGAACTAACAGGTGTGATGAGTTTAAGTCGATAAATACGTTACCCATATTAGAAAAAATCATGAAGCAAATAGTTAAAACTCGATTATTATAGATTATCATGAAGGCAATGAACTGCTTTTAAGGTATCAATCTTATCTTAGAAAACATCACCCTGTGGAAAATCAAATGTATTTCTATTAAATTGGTAGGAACAGGAAGAACTGGATAGAAATAAAGAAAGCTTAAACTTAAAATACTTAAAAAGAGAATACTTTACTTTATTAAGAAAGATGGAATGGTATTAAAGGTTCAGCAAATATGTGGTTTAGAAGTGGTTCTAGTGAAGGGCAAATTATCGGTTTTAGTGAAGTCCATTCATCAAAAAGACAATGCATCACCAAGATCAATTTTAGTCCGATTATTATTATTATTTGTATTTTATATCAATGCTATAAACACGCAATTTAATGCCTTCACCTGGGCCTCCATCAAAAGTGCCTTTGGAATTTTCAACTCATGTGTATTATACCAGAAAGGTATATCAAATTAATATCAACTGACATGTCAAAGGACTGATTATTTTGTATAGTTTTTTGGTGTTATATTACACATAAGTTCAAAACTCCAAAGGAATCTTTGATGGAGTTACTTTTTGCACATACTATAGTAAACTCAGCCATATTATATACTTATCATATCTGAATTTACTACAAAGTGTTGCAACTAAAATAAACGTAAGCTTAATACGTCAAAAACTATAGTTATAATAATATCAAACATGCTTTATCATGACTTAGTAGGTGTAGTTTCAATTGCTCAATTTTTGTTGTATCGAGTTCCGGGAAAAATAACCCGAAGAAACGGAATTTTTATATACAAGGTGTTCAAATAAAATTTTTATTTTAGGATTAAGTTTCCTTTTTGTTTCAATTCCTTGAGTAAATTATTAGTAAACAAAGGCAGTTCTGAACAAACAGTTAGATACGATACCTGGCCAGGTCATTCATTAAGTAAACTTGTACTTTCTATTCAATTATATTTAAAAAGAGTTTTCATCTGGAATTTCCTATCTCATTTATAAACAGGTGCCAATATTTTTAAATAGTAATCTTACTAAAGATCTAAACAAAATGGTTTTATTTAAAAATGTATATTCAAGTATGGTTTTGATCACGTTGACAAGCAGTGGTTTTCAAGAAAGTTTTGATAGTTTTTGTTTAGACAATAGTATGCTTTTATAGCTTATTTTATTTGACTTAGATTTGTTACGAATGATTGCTCAACAATCCAGAAATAATATAAAGTTGTACATGCATTAGCAGATATTTCTTCTAGGAAATAGAAGAGTGGTTTACAGGAATTAATGTATTTAAACCTGTTTATTTAATGGTTTTAAATGAATTTTGGACATAATACTTGCTTGGTTGAATAATTCTCAATAATATTCAGGAAGAATGTTTTGTAAAAGCTATGAATGACTTGAAACTTACCGACAAGCAATACAACACTAAATAGCAAAGGTTTTGTCATAATAGTCCATGCAGTCAATAATAATTTTGGTTTGTTTAGATCATCTTCATAATGTATTCATGCTAACGTTCATTTCGAGATTTATAAGAATCATAGATCTTTAAAATCATAAATAAAAATAAAATACATGTCAAAATTCTGTACCTATAGCAAATTTAATATTGATCTTGTTTGCTGTTACATTTTTGGTATATCAGTATTTCACTAAACCAAAGATATGTATGAAACTCGAGTCCAATTAATGATAGAAACTTGTTTGAGACAAAATCAGTACTAGTAGTAATAAGTGGGTTTTAAATTAGAAATCTTTTAAAGTTTTCTCAAGATACGTCTTATAAAGTTTTAGTTTCTATGGATTGGGAAGGAATTTTAAAGTTTTGTAATCTGAGTTTGTAAAACAAGTTTCATTAGTTTTTTTTATTGTAAAGTACCTCGATTATACAATAGATTCAAGTTTTCTCTCAAATCTGAAAAAATACTTAGTCCATCTTTGAACCGACCGGTTCAACTTAAAATAAAGCCTTTAATGTATGCATATAATTATTATTAAACTGGATTCTATGTCAACGTCTTCCAATATTCGAGAAATTCTGGTTTAGAGGATTAGATTATTAAGAAGCTAAATGTGAGGATTCGCATCCCAGTCCTCTAAAGATGTAGAGAACCAGAGCAGATAACGAGGATGCTGTTTAAAACGTCGCTGCCGTCGTTAGTTTCCTATTCAGTTTGTTGAATTCAAATACACCAAAGTTGCAGATAATCTGCAACATTATTATATCTGATAAAAAAATAATAAAAAAGCAAAAATATAATGTTTTATAGTTTTACTGAAAGTATCATTGCTGCAATTTTAGGTTTAACAAACAAAATAGATATAAAATTTAATTAAAAAATGTAACAGCGTTTTCGTCGCAATCGCCACCTTTAAGAGATATTAGCGTTTTTAATATTTTAAAACTGGCAACGTTACAGTTTCCTAATTATTTAAAAACAGTAGGTATGTACTATTTTATTAAAGCATTTTAAGATGGAATCTTTAAAGTTATTGAGTTACATAGAAACTCAATAAAAAGCATAAAACTTTAGAAATCTTCAAAACAATTCCTTCCATCATCGGTATGAAATAATTAGAGTAAGGTTATCATTTAAAGCAGAACATGGTCGAAGAAAAAAATACTGTTATAAAGTGATAAACAAGACAAGGTCAACTTTTCGGCATTCAAGACGCCCATAAACCAGGAGCATAAACCGCATCTATTTTAAGTGCGGTTTCAACAATTTTCAAAGAGATATTCTCGTTTACTATTAAAATGAATGTGCATTATAAAAAACGAGAAGGAAAGAACCTGAAAATTGATATAAAAGTAGAGTAGTGTGAATGAAAAAGTGACAAATTATTACCCATCATTGTAAATTCTTGTTTTTAATTGAGATGTTATCTTAAGTAGCATTAACAGCTGACTTCACAAACGTTTACATTGGTTTATAGGTTTGTTTGTAAACATTGATTATATAGCAAATAAAAAAATGTATTATTATCTCAAAATGTTCAAGTCTGCGTCAGCATAAATTTGTAATTTCATTAAAAACATGTTTGTCAATACGGACTTTTATGACTTCAAATTTTGTAATAATTAAAGAATTACACATATTAACACAACTACAAAAAGTTTTATAAGAAACCAAAGTAACTAAATGTTCAAAATGACCACCATTCATCTCATACACACACGTGCCCTTCTTCGGGACAGTACCCATTATTCGCTACTTTAGTTAGTACAAAAGGGGACTTTCTGGAAGAAATTCGGCCACCCGTTGTAAGGAAAATATGTTCTAAATAATTACAGCTATCCCCCATTACAAGATTATTACTTATATTAGATACCTGTCCCATACCAGCTGCCCCTTATTCAGACGTGACTATCCTACAATAAGTCTGAATGATGTCGACACTCATACTTGGTCCACGTGCACTTGGTGACTTCTTCATATTTTTTTTATTTTGACATTTTCGGAAATATCTACTATTATTACTTAATGCAATCAATTATTAAATATAAACATAGTACTAGTATATGTAAATGTTGCCATAGTTAGATTTTATAATTAAAAGTGTGGTAGTTCTTTTTAACTATTGTTTTATTTTGGAGATGGGAATTCATTTCTAAAATGGCGAAAAAGTTTATTATAAAAAGGAATGTCGTAGTAATTTTTTATTTCTGGTTTATCCTTTTTTACATATTATTTCACAGAACTATTTTTAATGGCGTAAAATTATTTTAACAAAATTAATTTAAATTAAAAATACCTTTTCATCAAGCGTCGACATGATACGGTACTTTAACAGACTTCTAGACACGTAGTAGGATAACTAGGGCAGTTTAGGGTAGTAAGTTAACTACATTGTCTTAATTTTCTGCCGTAACTAAGGTCCTATTTTATAGTTAAACGCAGAACAGGCACGTAAATTTATTCCAACGAGCTGTAACTTACATAAATTCAAGTGATATAGCCATGATTTGGTATTATGTATAAATTATTATGAATATTTACTTAACAGAACATTTCACTTTCAAATGGGGCATGTGTTTACCTGTAATTACTGAAAGCTTTTGTTACATACAAAGCTTATGTTGAACTATGAAATTTTAAACAGTGTATATGAAATGAAAAGGAGTTGAGAAATCTGAGAATTTTTTTATTTATCTTTGTTCTAGCACAACAAAACAATTAAGATGTGATCATTACATTTTCCTTCACATCAATAATTAATTCAAGGTCAATGACATAACATCACAGTGAAAACCTGCTTTTTCTGTCCTTCAACAACGAGTTCAACTTAATCCCCTATACACAAAATGAAATCTCTCTAGAAAATAACGCTAAAGCCATGTATAACATAAAATTTCTATTGAAAGATATGATACTCTGATACACTTTTTTTTATCTCATTATAAATAAATCTGTCTAGAATTTTTGTTTCAAGAGTTCTTTTCAAAATTGTGAATAAACAATTTCAAGTAGTGTGTCATTCTTTACGTAAGTAATATATAAATCTAGTTATCAAAAAAAACAGAAATGCTAAGATTATCTATTTACCAAAAGAAGCCACCGACTTGTAAGGAAGTAACAAAAAACTAACAAATTCAAATTTAAGACTGCCTGTCTTGAAGTTATTACAGGAACGATAAACTAATTCTTTTTACACATATTTAAGGAGGCAACAAGAATTTAAATACTTATTTATTATTATTATTATTTATTATTTATTAATTTAAATACTAAGTTTACGTATGACAACATGTCTAGCCAATAACAGAATTGAACAAATTTCTCTTTTATTATTTCAAAATGTGCACAGAGCTAATAAACTGTAGCTGATAATTGTAGCGATGGAAATTGTTAGCCAAATAAAAATTATTACATAAGAGCACTTGGTCCTTTTGAAATTCAACGAAGCTCATTGCTGCACAGGGTATTATTTACACAAATAGAGCCATAAAATAAATTAGATATTGTTTGTATTCATGTATTGTATTTTCATTTGTATATAATATTTATGGAGAATTTTGAAAAATACGTGGCTAAAGCAAGATTTCAACCGTGAGAAATAGTTTCATTTGTGCACAATTTGATTTGGTTTCAATAGAATACCAGATTATTGGAGCTGCCTTTCACACCAAAATTAAAACCATTTACGATTTAATACATCAAATCAAATAAACAAAGCGGAATAAACAGTTGTCATTTCGAGCTCGTTACACAGTGCAACTGTGATATCTGTGGGATGACTACAAATATGGTTAATGATAGACTTTGTTGGCTTTGGAAGGAATCATTTTTCGCCCCGTCTCAAAACAGTCAAGTAAAAGAAGCAGACTATCTCCTGCCTGTCGGAGAATGACTATCTGTATGACATTGACGAGTTCCTCACACCTTAGATCACATGCTTAAATTCCGATATCGGTAACAAATGATGGACCATGGAACAAGAGTAAAATTAACCAAAATCAAGTACTAAAAACTCAGTACTGGACTACATTACTGTACACAAGTCTAAAAGGAGTAAATGTTGATGCTCGAAGTTAAATCATTAATGAAAGCTTCAGCTGTAAGCAACTTCAACTGTATCGTCAAATACACGCCACAATATTCATGTTTATTTTTTCTATTGTAATGCATAAGAACAATAAAATATCCATCATGTTATTTAGTACCAATTCTATGACTGATTCTACTGCAATTTAGTTAGAAGACCTTGCTCCGGAACCTGCAATTTTATTTATTCATTCGAAAGCATGCGCTTCACTCTGCTGTACCCGTGTTGGCATGTCACTTAGTACAAGTACGACTACTTAGTTTTTTCACATACGCAACAGCTTTTGTAATAAAAATGCTCAAAGATGACTGCATCGTATTTATTTATATCCACCAAAGAGGTGTACGAAGGCGATGTAGTAAGTTGATGAAATGATTGTTGTTTAACCAACCTACTGTAAGATACTGTTCCAAAGTGTATTAGCGTGGTTTACTAACAGAGAATTTAAGTCAGCTAGAAACAATCCTGCATAAAAACATCAAGTTGTTTACAACAAAATAATTTCAGATTCACAACTTGGTGCTTCATTTTGTATTGTTTTGCATTATTAAATAGCAACACAAAGTGTCACCGCGTGTTATTTGGGAAGATAGATACTGCAGCTTGTCAAAAGGTTTACTGTTATTTACAGCGTCGTTTGCCGTTTCAATGCAATCGACCGACTAGCTTAGTCGATACAGCATGAGACTTAATCTCAAAATCATGGGTTCGAGCCTCACGTTGGGCGCAAA
This sequence comes from Agrypnus murinus, assembly GCA_929113105.1. Lineage (NCBI taxonomy): Eukaryota > Metazoa > Arthropoda > Insecta > Coleoptera > Elateridae > Agrypnus > Agrypnus murinus. The sequence continues at coordinate 119,773,236 of OV816026.1, forward strand.
TTTTTAGCACGGGTTATAGGAAAAATAATTATATTAGCCCTAAAAGCTCTCTGCAGGGCTGATAGCTTTGCACCCAGTGCTCATTAATAACATCCATATCAACAAAGAGCTATTAAATCTTTGGAGTAGATCCTGTATATATTTAAATAACAAGAAATACTAAATAATTCAAATATCCAAGTTCTATAAATGAAGAAATGGTAAAAACTATCGCTGAGGCCGGCGATGATAATGTGTTATCCAAAATTAAATATTGAATGCAACTCAGTTTAGACCAACTATTGAAAATTTAAAATAGTACAGTTAAAAACGTATGTTAAAGTATGTAGAAACGATTAATTTATTTCATAATTATAAATTTACAGCAGATAATGTCTTTTCGGGTAGGTAGGGTAATAATAATAATAATAGGTATAGGGTAAATGCGTACGCCCATATAAGCTGAAAGACCGTAGTAAATGGTTTACTTGAAATTACAAGAATTTAGGTAAATAGCATTGTATGAGATCTCAGATAACGCCCTATAGATTAATTAATTCAAAATATCATAGTAACATAGTGAGGTAATTTTTAATCTGCGCCACGATCAGGGTAACCCTTGAAATATCTAAGGTGAAATCTAATAAAATAAAATAAAATACACCCCAATATTTTTCCTTTTCCCAATCGGCTAACTCAGGTTTAATTCAATAGAGCATGAAATAGTTGAAATAATAAAATCGTATTGATTCTTATGCCTGGAAGAAAAGAAAAACTTACAATGAATACACTGACTTTCGCAACTAGACAACAGCAAGCTAAACTCTAAATATGAAAAGAAAAAGAAATGGATGCTTGTATACACATCAAATAAACACATAGATAAATTAAAAACAGTCTTTATTTTATTAATGAAAATAAATGAAGATCAAATTCAAAGAAAAATAAAAGAAAACTATTCAAAAAAAACAGAACAATAAAGTAAAATAGGTAATTCTTTCCTAAGCTTGCTCAAGTGTTAATTAGTCGTTAATAATCCGACATAGGGCTATAACAGTTCTCCACTTGAGCAAACTAACATCAATCAATGTAATTAAATAAAAATATTTACAAATGTTCAAATAAATTTAGTTTATGATAATTAAATTTTAATAAAGAAATTTAATTTGTTTTATTAATAAGAATTTAATTATTTAAAAACCTTTAAGGTTAGAAAAATGAATTCTGAAATTATTCAGATTGTCTTTATAATCTTTGTTTTTGAAAAATTAAATCAAAACCTTTTAATTTGACCAACCTTGTATATAAAGTAAATGAATCTTGATGTACTTTATCTCTTTCATTCCAATATTATTTTAATTTGGTACAACTGCATTCAAATCTGTCAGATGACTTTATAAAAGTAAATACGTCGATTCTTTAAATCAATAATGGAAATAAAATCTTCTTGAATTTATCCAATAAACAACTCGTTCACACTTCCATATAATTGTTGATTCACGAATAAATATTCTTTTAATTTTAAAATGTTCAGGAAATATTCTTTAAACTTTGTTGAATTTTCTTTTATTGACATCCAACCATATGATTATTACATAACCACACTTATTTTTCAGATTTTGGGTCTCGAGTCGATCATGGATTCCCCAAGTGCTTTTGATCGACTGAATTTGTTAATTTTAGCTGGGGTTTATATATGATTTGGCGAAACAAATGAAAATTCTGTAAATTTTTCCAAACAACCGCATCGCGAATGTTTCATATGACGTCACTATTCAAACACAGCTGACTATAATTACCACAGATCTTAATTCTACAATGATAGGATTGTAGCTGGCAAAATAACGATTAAAACAATATTCCAAATTCTAGCATAACGAAGATAACTATTAACAAAAACGATTGACGATGAACAAATCTCATTATGACCTAATTATACACACAATTCAATAAATCCAGCTTTGTCAATTACAAACTGAATACATAATTACACTATGTAACTAATACATATAAAATGTACATAAGAACATCATTACAATTTAAGAAAAACACAAATTAAAATTCCTCTCAAGGATCTTAATAAACCCAATGATGCTTCTACAAGATCCATCCTCTACATCAACTTAAATGAAGTCAAATTATAGTCAAATTGTCCAGCATACTGTCCTCCAAGTGTTTGCATTTAATGGTGAGAAAAGTTGTATAAGAACCAGTATTTGTAAAACACGAAGCATATCAACAAAGCCGAAACCTTCATTACAATAAATGCTCTGCATTATTATGTGAGAGAGCTTGTAAATTTATTGTGCTAGATTAGTCTTTACAAGATTGGCCTAATTTACATATTTTTAGTTAAATATCAGCCCGAAACTGAGTCAGTCTCATGGAAAACAGATAAATTCTTCCTACGTTAATAATCGTAAACCTTAAATTTAATCATGAAAATTAAATCTTCCAGACAAATGGAAATACCATCCTAATATGTGACTTGGGTTGCATATGTATTATCAAGAAACAATCTAAGTGATTGATATCCTTTTTAAAAATCAGGCCTTTTTACATATAAAAATTGAGGTTATGTTTGAATTACAATTTATCCTGCTTGATTTCTATTTTAAAAATTGATGAATCTATCTGTGACCTAACATGTAGCCTTTAGATTAATTAGACCTAACATCCTAGCATGTCTATCCTTAATTTTATTTTATTGCATGAAATAATTGTTTTTACGTTTACGATCATATCGTTCAATAAATTTTCAATGAGATGAATTCTAGACATCTCAATAGATACCTACATTAGCCCTTTACATCCGATCAATGAACGATCACTGTATAGATGCATATAAATTTATATGTGTTTGTTGTAAAATGAATTAGAATGGACTTGGCTTTACTGTAAATCGTCCCTTTTGAATTGAAATGTTCACCGAGTCGTTAAAATAATTAAATTAGTTTTATTTATTACTGTAGATAAGTTTTATGCAAAGTGCGTAATATTAAAGATGTATTTAATTAAATTACCAATGTTCTAGAAAGTGAATAATGAATTGTAATTTGAGAAGTACCGACAATGAAAATAAAATTTTCGTTTTCACATGTTGCTGCAGGTGGAAATGTCCTTGGTTGCTGAGAAGAGGATAACCACCTTGGCGGAGGTGTACATCAGTTGGCAAATTATTCCCAATGCTTAATGATTTGGGGGGGGGGATGACAGCCTCATACAAACCCTAGATTTATGGGAAAGGGAAGAATAAATTAGTCAAAAACGTAGTATGAACTTTTTGTTGTATGACTTCTTTTATATTCTCAAATCCTCAGTTTCTATAATTCTTAGATAACTAGTTTGAGAAGGCGGATCATTTATAAAATTGATCACGTATCTGTTAAAAGAGTTGGGACATGGTTGTTTCTTCCAAGCATAGTAATGTTTCATTGAGTGTTCTTACATTTATAGAGTTAATTCATTAGAATTTATCAACACGATTGTTCACTGTTAGATAACTAAGCAAATGTTTATCAAATACGTTTTGATAGTTGCATTCAAGTTGGTTTGAAGTAAAAACAAAAACCGAGAGGCAACTGAAGCAGTGTTCTATACACCCTACTGGAACTACATCCTCTGTTTGCTCGAGTAAACAAAAAAGAAAACATGTGCAAACTATTTAAATTATAGAGCTTTTATAAAACAGATATTTACACACTGGCAAAAATCTATCACAAAATTTGTATTTTGCGAAAGAATATCTAAAACGCACCTTTATATCATTTAGGCATTATTCACGTTCAGAGGTTCGTGATGGTTTCAGTGTATCACGCTATTGTTGAGTTTTATAACGTTCATTCTTTAAGATGATCTTTACCACAGAAATCTGAAAAATTGCGGTTGAACAGTAACCGATTTATGACCCTCATCAATTCCAACGTTTTTTTTTTCCTTTTTTGAATCTTAACATCTAAAACTATGTACCTGGGAATAAAGTTAAATCTGTGTTCAAATCTACAATAGTTGCTTGAGTAGTTCAAATATATTATGTTAAAAGCCGACGAAAGCAATTTAAAATTTCATCAATGTTCACAAAAGTAATATAAGCGAAGTAGAAATATCCAGTTCACGTTATCGGGCTGATAAATAATGGGGAAACTACGCGTTCTGCTTCTTGAAGACTATGCGGAGCGCTGTTGACAGAGACGCGTTGGAGCGTGACTTTTCTTAAAGGTCGACGTTGCCGCTCTTTACTTAAAACCTTTATTCATTACGCCTGATGTGAAAATATTTCCGTTTCCTTTTATCTTTGTATTATTTACTGGTCCTCTTGTTAGCCACCCCTTTGGTAAAATGCTTATTTTCAGTCATTCTCCTGGAAAAATAGAAATTGATTGAAATTTTATTTATAACATCTTTAATTGATGAAATCATTGGCAGTTCCATAAAGATTTCTCTTGAATAAGATACAATGGTTCAATTTAGATGCCAAACAAAATTTTAGCGTTTTATACTATATTTTTTTTATAAAGAATGACTTGGGTAAATATCTAAATAACAAAAAAAATACTTGTAACTGATAAGTTCAGCTACCACCTCTTAGAATTTGAAACCACCATACATAAAGCTTCGTTTCTTTAATAGCTAACATCAGACGTTGCTCGAAACGAAAATGCAATATTCCGTGGCTGTTAGGAAACATCAGCGACCATATTGACTGTACTTACAACATAATATGCAATTTTTATAACAAAGTAAACCATATTCAATGTAATTTAAAGTATTGCTTTCTGTAGCAAAATCGTATTAGTGCGCTGTTACATCAGCTTTCAGGTACGAGGCATACATTTGAATTACGGCGCGTGTAGTCCTTCTCCTGACCAGGTTTTCGATGACCTCAAGGTATAAGGAATTTGAATTCAGAATCTTACTTAGGGTTGCACAGAGGTCCGAAATCCGTGAGCTGGACTTATCGGAGTATGGTCGTTAACCCGCCATCTTGGATTCAATGCCAAAACGACAAATTGCTGTATCTCCGTAACGGCTGCTCCGAATTTGATGTAGTTTTTTCTGATCGATTCCAAATAAATTTATTTGTAATTAAAAAGGTTCTATAATATTTTTCCGTATCTCTAGCAGTAAGTGTGTTATAACTAAAATAACGAAATAAGATTTCTTATTTCTAATATTTTGGTGTCCAGCTTTTTTGTTCGAATGTTATTTAAAAATTTGTTCAAATAAAGAAAGATTGTCGCATTTTAGATATTTAGCTGTGGTTTACCGTTTCTAATTATCTTTAAAAATAAAAAAGATATATCGATTTTAGTTGTGAGAAGTACTGTCAAACATCTACGTAGCTGGTAGTCAAAGTTTGAATTTTTAATTATCGGTGCGGGTAGACACTGTACAGCTTTATAAATATTATTTTTTCACAAGCTTCATTAATATCACACTTGCAAAATTCTGTGCATTTAATTTCCTTTTTCTAAGATGTAATTAATAGATGGACCAATTTCAGTTTTACGAACAAATAAAGTATATTATTGTTTGTATATTATTCCGGAATGATTTGTGATTACTTGCTCTTGTAAAAGTTCATAATGTTAATAAAATATGTACTTGTAATCCAGCGAGTTAAAGGGTTTTACCCTGCAAAAGGTCGGGTAGTTCTAAATTTTTAATATGTTGTATAGATTGGTGGGTTAGTAAAAAATCCAAGTTTTCCAACTCCCTATTCCTCCGCCATCTTGAAAAAAACCGTCGAAAATCGGCACTTTTTTAGTGTTCTGCATATAACATCGTTCCGGTGCATCATAGCGTAAAAAAGCTATTTTCCAACTTGTAGAGTACAAAATTTCCTACAAATTTGATACGTGAAGTTGTTTTGTATGATGAATAGCAACGGAGCTAAAATTGTGACTTTGTAAAATTTTGAGTTTCTTGTCCCTTAACATCGCGGTAACGCTATAACACTTCATTTTAGCTTAAAAGTCTTCAGAATCAATAATGTAGACAATTTAATAAGCTACAGATCTTATGTATCAATTTTTACGCTTAATATAATAGAGTAAAAAACGAAAAGTGGCTTTTTTCACTAACCCACCAATCTATACAACATATCAATAATTTAGAACTAGGTACCCGACCTTTTGTACGGTAACCACCCTTTTTCGACCTCTGTTTACTGGACTATTGTAAGAAAAAGGAAATTTATTTTACAAAATTTTGAAAGAGTGATATTAATGAAAAAATAATATTTATAAATCAGTATAGTGTCTGACAGTACTTCTCACGACTAAAATCGATATATCTTTTTTATTTTTAAAGATAATTAGAAACGGTAAACGACATCTAAATCTTTAAAATGCAACAGTCTTTCTTTACTTGAAGAGATTTTTAAATATATTACGAACAAAAAAGCTGGACACCAAAATTTTAGAAAGAATAAGTGTTATTTCGTTATTTTAGTTATAACGTACTTATTGCTAGAGATACTAAAAAATGTTATAGAAACTTTTTAATTACAAATAAAATTTGGAATCAATCAGAAAAAACTACATCAAATTCGGAGCAACCGTTACGGAGATCCAGCAATTTGTCGTTTTGGCATTGAATCCAAGATGGCGGGTTAACAACCATACTCTGACAAGTCCATCTTACGGATTTCGGACCTCTGTGCAACTCTAAATAAGATTCTGAAGTCAAATCTCGTATACCTTCAGGTCAAATTTTGGGGCAAATCATTGACAAATCAACTAAGTTACGTAAAAGATTAATAGATATTAATGCACCTTACAAAAAACACTAGATCTAGCAAGAGTGATGGAAAATTCAGAAAAGCAGGCAGCAGAGTTAGAAAACAAGCAGAAAGTTAATAAAATTGGATACAAAAACAAACTACTTGAATAAGAGGTAATTTATGAAAAAGTAAGAAAAACTACTGGAGATTCATTTTTCAGATTGTTAATAGTAGAAAATAAGAATAGCTCAGATTTATTTATACAGATAAATATATGAAAAATCAACTCCAAAAGCCATTACAGCAAGAGATTTTTAATTATAATTAAGAAAACACAAAATAATCACAAATCTTAGACATGCGAATAGAAGTGGTCAATACTCAGAATTGGTTGGAGAGTAGGTATTAATTTATGAGAGATGAGTCATATACTATAGGAAAGTTAACTTTAGGAGAGTTAATTGTTAGAGCTTGCTTATGAAGGACATCTTGGTACAACGATGACGAAAACAAATCTAAGGCCGAAAATATTCCTAAAATGGACAGATATGCAGAAGAACTTTGTAAGCATTGTCAGGAACGTCGACTCGTTGCTTTGCTCAACAAACCTGAACCGATGGTAGAACAGAACTACCAACAGCTCTTTGGGAACATGTCAACATCGAGTTTATGGGTCGTCTTCCAAATGGACATTATATATTGTTATGATATAGGGGGATGGTATTATATTATAAAAAAAATATTGTAGGGAAAATAAACCCTCCAACACTTGATAAAAAATGAAAGGTTATAAATTCCAAAATAAATTTGTTATTGTTGAAATTTACAAACATAAAATCATGGTAAAACAATCCGAAAATATACACAACAAAATATCACTTACCTTTATCATAAAAAAATTCTCCGGCTATAATTTCTAAACTGGAAAACAAGTAAATGCATGACGCGAAATCAGGCGAGTCGCTAATTAATTAAGAATAAGCTATTTAAATTAAACCTGTAAAACATTGTTAATGGACCAGACACAAACAAATACACAAATAAATTTCTTTTAAACATTTAAATTGATAAATTTTATTTATGAACACACAAAAGAAATAAAAAATTAAAATTCATTGGAGAGAAACGAAAACAATTATTAACATCTTAAATTTAAATCAATTAAACAAACGTGAGACAAAATCAATTAAATCTTTGGAGTCAAATAGATTTAACAAAATAAGAATTAAGAGACATTGTAATTCTCTTTTCCTGTTTAATTCTTATCTGATCAATTCATCAATCTTAAATTACTATTACAAAAAATTAAAATTGAAAATAATTTTAAATTTTAAAATTATTTGGCGCAACACAAAATAAATTAATCACCATAACTTGAAGATTATCAGATTCCTATTATAGTTGGTAAAATTACTTACTTATTTGTTAACAAGAAGTATATTCTATATCATCCTTCAAATTGATTTTATTTGTGATTTATGAAGATAATTATAATTATTAAAGCTGCAACATGTATCTTCCATGAAGTGAGTACATAAATTAATTCGTTTATTTGCAACAACATTTCATTACCTACCTTCTCCAAATTTCTCCAAATAATAATAACAGTCTGAACGCCAAATTTTAATACTGCACTTTTGTTTTATTTCACTTTTAGTTAACTTTGATTGTTCATTATAATTGATATTAATTAAATTATTAAGAACTTATACAAAACAATTAAAAACAAGATGACATTTGTCATAACCTCACTTTGTTGACAGTTAAGTGACGTAAAATTCACCAACATAACCTCCAGATTGTATCAAAATAACGTACAAATTGACATGACTTCTGCACTGTATGGAAATTCAAGAGAAAGCAACCAAATTTTCGTGTTGTTTTTATAATAATTGAAAAACAATTGCGAATCGCTAGTGATTTTCCTAGTTAGGAACTAGATTAACCCATTTAAAACCACTAGTAAAGAAAAACTGCAAATTAATTTTTTTTGTGTTTTAATATTTTTATTAACATTAAGTGAAGCTGTTTAATACAAAAAAAATTAAATAATATATTAGAACATAAAAAAATTTAACGTTGAGTAAACGCAACATTGGGACGATACCACTACTACGGCAATGCACAACTCCGACCGGGGACACAATGCTCACCGTGGCTACTACGCTGACTGGAGGTTTTGATCACTTTGCCGACCGACAACATTGAGCCGACCCTTCAAATAAATTTTGCTACTGGACACTTTCCCGAATGTAGACACTTAGCTGACCGTGAAAAGTACGCCGACCGCATCCTGTGGACACTTTGCCAATCGTGGGCACTATGCCGACTGCAAGCAGTGGATGCTTTGACGACCGTGGACACTACGACGACCGCAAACGGTGGACACTTTGCCAACCGTGGACACTATGTCGACCGCAAGCGATGGACACTTTGCCGAACTTGGAGACGACGCCAACCCCTTAAATAAATATCGCTGTACACCTCGCCGAACCTCGACACAGCGCTGATCACAAACGGGAGACCCTTAAGAGCCGTCCATAGTTACAATTCTGATGTGAATACAAACATAAAGTTCCACAAAAGCTAAAACTAATTAACCTGTTGGTCAATTTTTATATGGTTTTCACAAATATAATCTCGGAGATGTTTTCTACAATATGACCTTAGGTTGTGCACGATTGGTAAAGTGTCTACCGCTTGCAGTCGACATAGTGTCCACCGCTTGCGGTAAGCATAGTGCCCATGGTCGGTAAAGTGTCCAGCGCTTGCGGACGACGTAGTGTCCACGGTCCGAGTTGTGTCCGATCGGCATAGTATCCTATACCCTTTTTCGAATATAAATTTGCTTCTTGTGCAAGTATTTACTAGCACAAGAAACAACACTGTAACCACAACAGATTTAACCCATTTCACCATTTAACACCAAAAATGCAGTAACTTTTAACAATGCAGGATATGTACATTTGTATCCCTCATCAAGCCAATGTTGAATTACGCAACGCTCTAATTTATAATCACGTTTTTTAGAAACTATATAAGTTTTTTACTTTTTATATCAACAGTAACATTTTTTGATCTTTCCAGAGCCATTCTAGATAAAAATTAAAAATTTTAATTGTACGAGTAATTTTTTTAACGACGTTTCTGTCACCCATGTAATAGTATTCAAAATTCAATAAATTCTGGCTGTAATTTTGATAAAATAAAAGCTGAATTTAAATAGAAAAAATATGCTACATTTAATTTCATACTATAAAATCAAACAGAAGTTATAAAAACACATATAGATTGGACCCAACATACTTAAAAAAAATTTCATCTGGAGTGTTGCGTTAACGCAACATTGGCTGGAAATGGGTTAATTTAGTAATTAACTAGAAACAAAAGAACATCTTTCCCACCAAAAACCTTTCTAACAGAATTGTTGATAAAAAATTAAAATAATTGTTTGAATAAATGTTATAAAATGCAAGAGGAGAATTTTTCCTTTATTATGATACCTAATATGGCTATCAAAATGCAAATGTAGAGTTAGGATTTATTGACAACCATCTTGAATTTTCGTACAAACATTATTTTAGAAAAATTCAAATAAAAACATTTTAACATCTTGCTACATCCTTTTCTTATTATAAAATTAATCCTTAGATCCTATCAAACAAAAATTACATAAATTTTGACACCAAAATTATGAATATAAACTAAACTTTAACATTTTAGCAGACCATTCTGAAAAGTTACAATTTTTGGATTTCAAAGGCCTAAACCTTCTCTATAAAAAGTTCCTCACTTTAACATTCTAGTGTCAAATTCACCCTAGAACTTGGTTAACAATATTGCACTAAACTATTTTACTTAGAAATTCAGAGAGTATTGAAAAATATTCATTTACTATGGAAAATTATGAATCGTCAAAGAAATAGAACATGTTCTTGAAATTCCATAATAAAAACTGTAAGTAACTAATAAATGCTTGTGTATACCTTCTTAATTATGCCTTTAATAATTTTCAGGTGAAAACATGCCATAAAATGGCTTCAAAATATCTAAATGTCAAAATATCAACCAACGACAGAAAATCGTTCATCTTAAAATTGAGTTTGTGAAATTTAAGTGAAGAATCTGTTTAAAATTTACTCCCTTTCATCTCGCAGTGTTGTAATGTGTATCCCTCATAAATTGAACCAAATTTAAAATAAGGTAAATCTATTTTTTTAATTAATAATTCAGTCGCCTGTCATATAGGCAACACATCCTGCATACATTTAATTCAGGATGCCTATATCATAACAACTAGGATAATGGGCCCTACGGGCCTAAGCACTTAAGTATGATAGAAATAGCATTTATCGATTTTTTTTAAGTAGGTCAGTATTTACATGACCTACATAAATCTCCAATCGATTCTCTATCGATAGAGCACATATTAGTACCAAATAACACTCAATAGCACTAAATAGTACGATAGAATCAGCATTTATCGATTTTTTAAAACATAACCTAATTTAAAAAATTTTAAAACATAACCTATTTTAAAAATTTCTTATAGTTTTATAGAACGCGAGAATGGGGCTCGGACACACATACAAATCAACTTTATTAATATTGGAGTCGAATGAGCCCAACCCATCTCTAACATGACCTACTTTAAAAAATTTTAAAGTCGGTGCATTATCCTCGGCAAATTACGCGTCGAATGAGCCCAAGCCCATCTCTCCAGCCCTTATAGAACGCGAGAATGGGGCTCGGACACACATACAAATCAACTTTAGTAGTATTGGATATGTATACTGCGATATTACTTTATACCGTCATGGTTTTTGTTTTAATTTATTTTGCTCTGATTGATCATTGCATAGATTGTTGAGTTTTAGAATACTATTCATTAATATTGTTAGATCTAATTAGATGATTTCAGGAATATTTTTCACATATATGAAGTTAGTAATGACTCAAGATTCCTTAGAACTTGAGATTAGAGTTATCTATATGACCACCAGTCATTAAAAGTTTATGTGAAAACTTATTGTTTAAATACATAAATTATCACAAAAGGATTCAGGATAAGTGGAGGTTTAACGATTTTGATATTTATACAATATTACAATTCAAATAAAAGAACTGTTTGGAGATAGTAGAAGTTTACTCGCAGTTTATTTCTGAAAAATAAACTGTAATTAGTACCAATAAGAAAATGACAATGAACATTTGATTTAATAACAATAAATAAAATTCAAATCATTGAACAATACAATTTTCATATTGCGTAGTCCACGGTTACTACGATAATATTTGATGATTATTGTAATGAAAATAAATAATAGAAAAAATTAATGTGGTTCCATGGAGTCAAGGTAAACACAATGGATATCACCCAAATAATTACCAAGACTGTTTTATACTGAGATAATAAAAGAGAATTAATTATATTGGTCTCTAACGTAAATATAGTATATTATATACCAAGGTTGTGAAGAGTTTTTTCTAGAGCCGAGCATTATTAGATCCCGAGATGCGCAGCATCGAGGGATATAAGATGAGAGGCTCTAGAAAACACTTCACAACCGTGGTGTATATATTATTTTTTTCACTACTAGTACTTTTATTCCTTTTATTCTTCTCACATAAAAAACGTACTATCGCGATCACGGATTTTTTCCTGGATGCCAGTGTATAATGGGATGAATTTTTGCCCCGTGTTACACTAAAATCTGGATTATTGACTAGTAGTCAATAATAAAAAATTATTTACCACTAGGCAAGAAGGCTAGCTTCACAAGGTGACAACAGACTAGATAATAGTATGTTTTAAAGCTAGTAGTGAAAAAAAAATATTATAAAATTACAAAAAAGAATTTAAGATGTAAAATTTATGTATCCACTTTAAATTTGTTAAGAAAGTTAAAATATGTTAAACCTTCATGTAAACAGTCTCCGGGTTTTAATTATTATTATTATAATATAAGAAGAAAATAAAATGAAGAAAAATTACCTAAGTTTTCTAAACATACCAGTAGTTCTGAGGCGTTAAAGGCGATACATCGAAGCAAGCTGAAAGTAAATTCATCGTGTAGCGGATGTCCCAATAAACTAAAAAAAGCTTAAAGTCAACAATACAAATTGACGTCGGAAGGTAAAATAATCTCTTCGATAAAGTTACCTAAACATTTCAGTAACTCTCAGACATCGAGGATGGAGGATTAGTGCAGGATGTCAGCAGCGACAGTAAAGGGGGACCCAACTACACCACTCACCACAGACATCATCTGAAAGAAGCCAGAAAGAAAACCAATCTAAATTCATCAGATTTGTGTAGTGAAAAGTATATTAAATAAATAAACAAACAAAAAGGTTTAGTACATTTGTTCTACTATATGAAAGTTACATCAGTGTTACTACAAAGAAGGTTTCTTATAAAAGTAAGTAATTGCCCTAAAATTCAGATCACTATAAAGCCGTAAGTGAATTCCTATACGCTCTGAAAGCATAAATAAATATAAATAACATTTATATACAAGTGAAATAAATTTAACACTTATTTAATTGTATAGTATTTATTCAGAAAGTTATTTGAGGTTAAGTCAAATTCAACTGTCAAGTTTAATAAATATTTCCGAACTGTCACTTTTAAATGTTCACATGATAAAATCACATGGAAGCTAAACTACTGGCGATTGGAACGTATAAAATTATTATTTTAGAAGATGAGTTCTTAATCAAAGAACGCAGTTAAGGACTCACTCGTATTTAGCAGCCTCAAACTAAAATTCATAAAACAGAATCTAGATTTATAAGACCCTGATATTATTATAGAAAGCTAATATATTATTATTAATATTTTTTTAAAATCATTACAATATGTAATGGTCGACGATTATTCAAGGCTTATGGCAGTAGTAATTTTTACGAAACAAATTTCTACTAAACCCATTTTAAAATAAATGAATATAATTTTCAATAGATTTGGATATTTGGTTTGTGTGTGTTTAGATTGCGGTCTGCAATTTAGAAGTCAACTTTACTAATAATTTGCAAATAAAAATTCATCGAATAACGCCCTTATGGCCACAAGCGAATGGAGAAGTAGAAAATCAAAATAAGACTATTTTGTAAGATTGAGAATAGCTGAAATTTTTGAAAAAAAAATTAGAGCAGCATTTTCTTTTCTTTCTTTTTCGAGGTGAGGTCAATACATTCGCGTTATATAGGGGAAATAAAAGACGTACAAAATTTCTACTAAGTAATAGAATAACTCAATCTTTATTATGCACGAATGAGAACTCATTTGTTTTAGTTAAACAAATGCCGTTTACTTGCATTTAACCGTGACACTTCAGTTGTATTTTTTTACCATGAGTAAATTCTCGTGAGTATATCAAGTTACGTGGTGATGATGATCTAGCTAGCAGGAAATCCATGGAATGACACAGGACAGGTACAGATCCACCAAAAAAGTTTAAAGTTATACAATCTGTCGGTAAGGTTATGGCAACCATATTCTGAAACTGCGACGGAATTCTGCTTTTAGATTTCAAAGAAGATAGAGGATCTATTATAGGAGAGTAGTATTCAAATCTACTACGGCAGTTACGCAAGTGTAACAAGGAAAAAGTGTAGCTCATTCACTACAACGCTGCTGTTTACAGATTTCGCTTGGTATCGGAGCCGGACATTTGGGCGCGGCCGTTTCGGTGCGGGACACTTCGGCGCGAAGACACTTCGGCGCAGGGACACTTCGGCGCCGACCACTTAAGCGCAGGGACACTTCGGCGCGACAAATTTTCTAGTATTATTGTAATGAACAAAATATGTAAGTAGGTACTTATAGGTAATAAACACACAATAATTGGTGAAGTACAGTATTCGATAAATACGGTATGATGAAAAAAACTCAATATTTACCATCACAAAAGCTCATATGTACTGCCAGATTTAGGAAAAAAAAATCATTTTTCTAAGCTGCTAAAGCATGTCAATCAAAATTATTCTGCAGAGGGAATAATTTGTAATAAGAACTTAATTTGTTTATTGTAAATCCCTTATTGTTTATAAGAATGTTATGTTTGATAATCATGTTGATATAAATTTAAAAAAATAAAAAATTTTAGAAAATCAACTAAATGAAATAGGAAAATTGACATTAAGATTGAATATCGTACCACTGATAAATACGTGCCTCATTTCACGAATATTGTCTCAGTAGGTAACACTTATAAATGGATACTGCTTAGTGCTTATACTCCAGTGCTTAAAGACAAAACCTAATAAAATAACTCAATTTAACCAACCCAAGCGAAATTATGGAATTAAGAAGGTGTATGTGTTTACATAAAAATAAAAAAGGTTACTCTGAAAATAGAGTAGCTTGTCCTAAAAATTAGACTAATGGTCCAAAAAACGTTTTTTTTTAAGATTTTCAAATGTTTTACCCCAATTTACCGCGGAAAAATGTACATGCCCCAAACTGCTTTTAGCCGAAGTGTTCTTGCGCCTAAGTGTCCCGGCGCCGAAGTGGGCCTGCGCCGAAGTGTCCTTGTGCCGAACTGTCCAGCGCCAAACTGTTCTCGCGCCGAAACGGCCGCGCCTAAGTGGCCGCGTCTAAACGGCCGCACCCAAATGTCCTAGACCGCGCTTGAACCTTTATCTGCGTGTGGTTTCGAAGAGCTTTGGTCTTCAGTCTTTATAGCTCGGATTTAGCTCCGATTATTTCCAAATTTTAAAAACACCTTCGAGGGTGCCGATTTAGACACAATAACGAGTTAAAAGCCGTATTTTGAAACAATAAGTAACAATTATTTTTTCGTAGGCTTAGAAAAGTTAATAGATTAGTATTAGTATTAAGAGAGAATA
This sequence comes from Agrypnus murinus, assembly GCA_929113105.1. NCBI lineage: Eukaryota > Metazoa > Arthropoda > Insecta > Coleoptera > Elateridae > Agrypnus > Agrypnus murinus. Next base: position 119,788,792 of record OV816026.1, read on the forward strand.
CATTGTGAATAATAAAAGAATGTTGTAAATTGTATGCATACTCACAAACATCTTTCTTGGACAAATACCCTATATGTTGTCAAACCAGTGCTATTAATTGTTTAAAAGAAAAAGTTATAAAATTATTTGGTACTTAATTTTTTATAAGAAGAAAAAGATGTATATAATATTACTTAATTGTGTAAGTATTAGAAAAATAATAAGACATAAGGCTAATTTCATGCCAATCGACTAGAGCCGTATTTCAATCTCTCAGATTTTGTTCAAATTTTGTCCTTGCATAGATACATATGAAATGTCATTAAATTATTTTTCCAGATTTTTTGGGTTAAAAATGACCGAAGTAGAAGTTTTTGAAAATTTCGATTTTTGGCAAGTTCTGTTACCCTTCACTCTACATCATCTAACTGAACTTGTCATAACTCCCTTATTTTTTTAATTATCTGTCTCATCCAGGTATCAGATTAAAGTTAGTTCTTGGATCTTTCAGAGTATATCAAGAAACGTGCAAAACCATTGCACAGTAAAAAAGTAGCAGGCCCGAAGGCACATTTTAGTGTTTTTACAAATCTTGACATTGCTCCTGTGTTACAACTATCACCCTTTTGAAACTTTTTTTTACAGAATCATCTTAGTATATGCTTGGTATAGTTAAAAAACAAAAAGGGTGTTTTTTGTAGTTTTGGAACAAAATCATTTTTGAAGAAATATACCTTCAGAGCCTGCTACTGTTTTACTTATCTTTGCACGTTTCTTGATATACTCTGCAAGATCCAGAAACTATCTTTAATGTGACCATAACTCCATTATTTGTTTAGTTATATAGCTCATTCGGGTGTCAGATTGTAGCTAGTTTTTGGATCTTTCACCGTATATCATATCGTAATGCAAACGTGCCAATACAATGCACAATAGAAAGGTAGTAACTTTTCCCAAAAATTTTTTTTTTCCAAAACTACAAAAAACACCCTTTTTATTTCTTAACTATACCAACCATATACTAAAATGACTATAAAAAAAGTTTCAAAAGGGTAATAGTTGTAGCACAGGAGCAATGTCATTTGTAAGAAAACTAAAATTTGCCTTCAGAGCCTGCTACTTTTTTACTGTGCAATGTTTTTGCACGTTTCTTGATATACTCTGAAAGATTCAAGAACTAGCTTTAATCTGAACCTGGATGAGCTAGATAACTCAAAAATAAGGGAGTTATGACAAGTTCAGTTAGATGATTTAGAGTGACGGGTAGCAGAATTACCCAAAAATCGAAATTTTCAAAAACCTCTACTTCGGCCATTTTTAATCCAAAAAATCTGGAAAAAAATAATTTAATGACATTTCATATGTATCTATGCAAGGACAAAATTTGAACAAAATCTGAGACATTGAAATACTTGAAATAGATTTGGCATGAAATTAGCCATAACTATTGGCATAGGAATAATAGTGCTTGGTTACCATCTGTCATGTCTAAATACAGTAATATTGAATTGGGTCAACTTTTATTAACAGTTGCACAACAATTAATGAAAGTAATATTTTTCATGAGCAGTGGCGTGCGGTCCATGGAAGCAATGGAAGCAATGCTTCCCTTGAGAATTTATTAAAAATAAAAACCAATGCTAACAAAGATATTTTTATAAAATTATGTTTATCGTTTATTTAAATTTGTAATATTTAATCAACTTAATGTTTAATATCAATTCCCTGCAGCAAAAAGTATAATTATTTAAAGTACTATTTTAAATTAGGCTCATTAAACTTGCACGGGAAGGTAATACCGATTTAAATGTGTTACATATACTGCATATAAGCACTGATTTCGTTGCTTATAACTGCTCTTCTCGTAATCTTGGCGTGGATCAGTGGACGTGGTCATTCAGACGATTTGGTTAGCATTGTTTGGTCATTATTTTTAGTGTAATTCATTCCCAAATGTTTATTTATTATAATTTGGTTATTTGTTCGATTAAGTGTTTGTTAAATTTAATGTTACTTAAGTAATGTAAATCTGCAAATGAGACTGTATTTTGTCACATTTTATTATTTCAATTTATAAGTTGGATTTTTTTAAGACAAATAATTCTACTTAATTTGCTCTATAGGTATGCAAATTTAAAATTGCGTTATTGTCATGACTACAAATTCAGCTGCTTCGGTGGAAGGTTCGAGTACTTCCGATACATCCGAATCGGGACGATTTTTTTGTTCAGTTTGCAAGTTATTAAAAAAAGAATTTTCTGCATACAGTTTTGGAGAGAAATTAGAAATTATTGAGAAAGGCAGATCAAAACCAGAACTTTCAAATTTAACAACAAAGATAAAAACCTGCACCGGTATTTTGCTAAAAAAACCGTAAAATCGAGTTGCAATATAAATACATAGTAGTAGTTTTTTAAAATAAAGAATAATAGTCAAATAAGTATAAAGTGTAAAAGTTCTTCTTTGAAAAACTTTTAAGCTTAATAATTATACACTGTTGTTGTATTGTACCTAACAGGGGCGGATTCAGAGAATTATTTTGAGGGGGAAATTTTTGGAAAAATAATTGTTTTAATAAATAATAATTAAACAAACGTTATTTGTTTCTATTCTATGTATACTAATTTCTAAATTGGGGGGGGAATTTCACCCATCCCTCCGTGAATTCGCACCTGCATCTAGGTATATTAAAATTAAAATCGTGGTTGCTTCCCTAGCCTAAATTCTCACCGCACGCCGCTGTTCATGAGTATGTCAATCAAACGAGTCAACAGACACTTATGTTTGCATATTGACGTCATGTAATTTGAATTTCGTTCAAAAAAAGACTTCAGAATTTACAACTGTGAAATTGGCAATTTTGCTGTTGCTTATGTTCAATAAAACTTTTTCTTTAAAAAAGTATTAGTTTCTTTACTATTTTTCATTAAAAAGACGACTTTCGTCATCAATATGCGAAAAAATTTTTAATTTGTCGTTGTACATTTTTTTTATTAAATGAACACTTTCTTTCTCAAACAGACTTTATATAGTTATAGACCACTTTTCATGTTGTGTACCTGTCAATTTGGCGTTATGATGATGATAATGCCCGGAAAGTGACGATGTTAAAACCCGAAGGCCTTTGCTTCAAGGGAGAGGTGTCGCACGATTATCATTATCATCTAGTAACGCTCGTGGTGCATATAAGATTTTATGTCTTACTGGACTTTCGTAATAACCCAAATAAATCAGAAAGTCTTACTCCTAATAAAATTTACGACGTAGTTTACGAATGCGGTATTATCTAGGGATAGGCCATATTTCTGTAAACGAAATTTACAATATTATCATAACAACTCATAATGCCCACGGGGTATTGTGTGCTATCTGCATACATAATGTATCTTGTATCCAAGTTATTAATAAACAATAATGCATTGGATACGATAGTAAGACATAGAATATAAGGCATGTGAAATTATTATTATTACCAAATAATTAAGGAAATGTAACTAATTAACAAATATGATATAAATTTGAACAAGATTTACAATTGAAAAAAGATAAGCCATCTACTTAAAAAGAATTACTTAAAATAAACAGGAAGGTCTAAAATCTAATATTTTGGTAAAAAAATTAACCTAACCCATAAAAGAATGTTCGCAGTTCAAGAATTCTTCAAGATTCGGAAATATTATTGTAACAAGAGAGAAAAAGAAAGAACCTCTTTTCGAACAACAAATGGAATATTCTACAGCATTCGAGAGAATGACGCATCGCATCAAGCATGTAAACCAGACGCGGTTTATCTAGCGCCTTCTAGAAAAACATGGTATGTTCGAGCGACTTCTAGAACATTTATAGGAGGATATAAAATTGACGTCGCGGATAAAAGAATCCATCAACAGCGAGTCATTAACTGTGTTTCACGAAATAAATAGTAAATGTAAAGATAAATGTTGTATTAGAAATTCATAGTCTGTAAATAATAGTTTTAATGGTTTATAATCATAGCGTTAATTTTATAGTGTATTCATTAGTGTTTGTAAATAAATATTTCTTGGTGAATAGACGATTTAACCAGCACTTTTGTTATTATTTGAAAAAGAACGTTACATTATATTTACGTATTCAAAGCTAATTCAACTCACGGGAAACAAACAGACACCTCAAAGCGAAAGCTAAAATATGATTTTTTTTTAGGAGCTAATCTACGTTAAATTAAGAAATTGTTACAATTCCACAGTTTTCCGTTATTACACTTTATTTCTAGAAGTCACCGTCTAGTGAATAATGTCCTACACCAAATAATCTCCTTTAAATCATATTTATCCTTCATAACAAAGTTTATCATTTTAAAAATTCATAATTTTTCTTAAGCTATATTTCAAATGAGTTATTGTATCGCTTTTCTTCACATCTATTCCTTTTTATATATATTTCATTAATCAATCACTTGTTGTACGTCCTCTGACTGATTGTTGGTCGGCCAACTTTTACAAAAAGTTTAGGCAAGTTGATACGTCACTTTCACTTGTTTCGTTTTGTCGCTATCTTTAAAGATTGTTCTAAAGTTTATCTATTTTATAAAACCTTTCAAGGTCATCACAAAACTTTTCTTTAATCAATCAAATCCTCGAGTTATAACTTTGTTCTAAAAATTGTTTGAAAATTGAACTGCGCAAGAGTATTTAAAGAAAACTCTAAAGAATTTTTAAAGTGAAGATGTCAACAAAATAAAATGTTTGTTTTTTAGGTTTTAAATTTAAGGTATCAGAAGTTGCAGTTTTCTTCCTTACTAACATCTTTTCACTAGTATGAACCATTTCCAGATTGTAACAAATAATGTAGTAGACAATATACATCCTGTAATGATTCTTCAGTATTGGGTCAATCCATATGAAGTGGTCCAGCAATGGTCGCTCGACCATTTCAGAAAACGATAATTTTTTGCATGTTGTCACCCCTACGTATTGGCAGTTCAAAACCATTGTTATTTTATTTTTATTCCTTTTGATTAAAATATGGCAGCCATATTTGTTTCGTGGTGCACGACGTTTTTTGCGTTTTTTGATGTAAACGTAAAACTTGATATCTCAAGAACGGTTGAACCTACAAACCTACGTTGAAAACTATTGTACTGCTTAGACGTCGGACTACATTTTCTAGTTGAAACATAATTTTCGTAAGATGCTTATTTATGGGTGTAATTTAACCCCGAAGTTTAATAACGATTTTGCAAAATTTCGCAGATAAAGGTGAAGGTCTTAGGGCTGATTTTTTTGTTAATGGTACACAGTTAGGGGTAGTTTATGTATAAAATATTTCAAATCTAAAACTTTACTATTTTGGTATTTATGGACTTTTGAAGTTCTCATTTTTTCTATTTTTGGTCAACTTTGGCCCTCAATATCTCCGATGAGCACGGATGGATTTTTTTTATATTAAGTGAAAATAAAGCACTATATGATGGCAAACTGTGGTAATTAGTAACTGTAGTAAAAAATAATACAAATTTCAACTTTGTTATTAGCCTGAGAACAGAGTTATGCTCATCTGAAAACTGTAAATAAATTTTGTAAATAACCGTAAAACTCGGTCATTATTAAACCATGTATTTTCAATACATTACCATCTCCATTAGTATCGTTGAGTAAATTTATTTTATTCTAGTGCTAACATTGTTTTGAGTGATAATTATTAGATTATTACTATAATATAATCATATGCCATTCGTAAAAGTTCTTGCAGTTATAACTAAAGCAATTAATAGAATACATATTTATATGTACTTTTTCCTTGTATTTTCTTCCCTGGTCGATTTTCCTATGAATCCATGTAAATTATATAACAGTTTACATATACTAATTCACGAAATCTGAAAGGCCCAACTCATTATCAGCCCGGCTATTAGCCCCACTGTCAGCATGGTTGATGAGCGTGTTTACATTTTCTGGAATTACAGTAAATAAAACATCATTACATTGTGTTGATTAGCTAACGAAATAAATATTATTACTTACTAGCATCATAATGTCTACAGAAATACTAATTAAAAAAAATTAGAAGTATTTTAAAACAGCAAAAGTATACTCTTGGAATTAGAAGAATTAAAATTTTTAGTTTAGTTTTATAACAGTTTTAGATAAAACTGTTTAAAACCTTTTATTATTAGAATTGCGGTAACTTTATTGCTTATTTTAGAGCTTTTCGAGAAAAATTCCCAAATAACCATAAATATGAAGGGAATGCAATAACTCAATATCTTAACGAAGAGAAAGCAAAAAAGTTGCATACGTCTGGAATAAATTTATTTTTATGATTTTTAGTACGCCCTCTTTTACTTTATGTAATAAATTACGCACATGTAAACCGTGTATATAATGTTAGAAAAGAAGAAAGAGGCAAGACTGAAATGGTTAAGAACAACAGAAATGAATGATTATGAAGTATATAAAGAATTAAGAAAAGAAGGCACGAAATTACTAAAAATAAAGAAAACACGATGGATTGAAGAAATGATGGATGATATAGAAAAGAATAACAAAAACAATGCTAAGTTATACCAAATAATAAAGAAAGAGAACAAAAAGAAGACAATAGCAAACATAGACAGTGACGTATGGGAAAATTACTTCAAAAATTTATTAACGGAGAAAGAAAAGAAATCGAATGAAAAGAACGAGGAGAGATATACCCAGGAAGAAATAAATGAAGAGCTAAATCCAAAAAGAGAAGAATACAATGAAATAATAAAAAATCTAAAACGGAATAAGGCGGCAGGACCAGACAATATATGTAATGAATTGATACAAAACGGAGGAGAGAAATTAAAAGAGAGAGTATTTGATTTGATAGAGAAAATATGGAAAGAGGAGAGAATGCCGGAAGAATGGACCATGGGACTGGTGATAACAATATTGAAGAAAGGAAACCCAATGATATGCAGTAACTATAGGGGAATAAGCTTGCTGAATACTATATACAAAATATTAACATCAATGATATTAAAGAAGATGAAGCCATACGTTGAGGAAGCAATAGGGGAATACCAACAAGGATTTCGACAAGGCAGGTCAACGATAGATGCAATCTATATACTAACACAGATAGTAGAAAAAGCTTATGAAAATAATATCGACTTGCAAATAATCTTTGTGGACTTCAAGCAAGCTTTTGACAGCCTGAAACGTGACATGATTATAAAAGATGCAAGAAGAATAGGAGTACCAAACAAATTAATAAGATTAATACAAATGACGATGAGAAAGTCAAAAGCAGCAGTAATAACAGAATCAGGATTGTCGAAAGAGTTTGAATTTGATTCAGGAGTGAGACAAGGCGATGGATTATCTGCAGCCCTATTTAATATAGCACTGGAAGGAATAGCTAGAGACTGCAAAATTGAAGGCACTATAATAGAAAAAATGGTGGAGGTAATTGCATATGCCGACGACCTGATTATAATATCAAGAACCGAAAGAGATCTAGGCGAAACACTATCAAAAATAGAAAAAGAAGCACGAAAGAGAGGATTAGAAATAAACGAGAGCAAGACAAAATATATGAAGATAAGTAGAGAACATCGAGAAACCAACAAAAATGAAAGAAGAATAGGAAAGTTTAAATTCGAAGAAGTTGAGAACTTCAAATACTTAGGTATAACAGTAAATAATAGAAATAACAGAAGTTTAGAAATTGCACAAAGAATTCAAGCAGGAAATAAAACATACTTCAAGTACAAAACATTGATGCAAAATAAAAAGATAAGAAAAGACACAAAACTAAGAATTTACAAGGTAGCAATACGACCAGTGGTAACTTATGCAGCAGAAACTATGTGCCTAACTAAAAGAGACCAAGAAAAACTAAAAATATTTGAAAGAAAAATTATAAGAAGAATTTATGGACCAATAAAGATAGCAGAAATGGAGCATAGGAGATTGATGAATTTTGAAATAGAAGAAATACTGAAACATGAAGATATAGTGAGGATAATAAAAGCACAAAGAATACAATGGTTTGGACATATAAACCGAAAAGAAGAAAGATCAATGCACAGAAGAATAACAAGATGGAAACCACAAGAGAAAAAACAAAGAGGAAGACCGAAATCACGATGGATAGATCAAGTAACTGAAGATATCAAACTGTTAGGAATAACAGATTGGAGAGAAAAAGTACAAGACAGGAAAGAGTGGAGAGACATTGTAAAGGAAGCAAAAACACATACCAAATTATAAGAGAAAGGAATGAGGAGAATCAGTGGACTGACCACCCACAAGAGAAAAAGGTCAATAGAACTCTATGTAAAGAGTGGTTAAAACTCTAATCGAGTGTAAAACCTTATGTTGTTGAAACCGTGTATCATTACAGTTCGTCCTACAAAGGCTTTCAGTTTAATATGTCAAGATGTTGGCTACAGTTGGAAGAGATGATTTTTAAATCTTTATGGTATTATAATACTTCTAATTAAACAAATATACTTATATGAACAATATGATGCTAGTGGAAGACCAGTAAGCGTTACAATTGAAGAAAATTCTTTGAATATATGTTAGATGTGGTGTAAAATCCAATAAATTCGACACAACAGAGGGCTCTAAATCATAACATGACTCGATATTCCATTAAAAAAACTTGCAAACGAGAAAAATTCGGTCCATATAAAGTGCATTTGTTACAAGAATTAAGTGAAGACGATTTTGATCGTAGAATCGAGTTAATCAATAAATTAAGTCAAAATGCCAACTTTGTCACCCACATATTATTCTCTGACGAAGATACATTTTGCTTAAACGGGCACGTAAACCGACACAACTGTAGGTATTGGTCAGACCAAAATCCACATTGGATGGAGGAAGTTCACACCCAACGATCACAAAAAGTAATTGTTTGGTGTGGCATTATTGGTGGACACGTCATAGGACCCTATTTTATAAACGAAAATTTGACCGCTTAAACGATATTTATTACTTTTGCGAGATATGCATATTATTCCAGAGCTTAGACGATTATTCCCGAAAAATAACAATCCCAATTTACCGGCAGAACAAATATGGTTTCAACAAGATAGGGTTCCTTCGCATTTTGGACTTGCGATACGGGCATATCTAGATGAGATTTTTCCTGAAAAATGGATTGGACGTAGGGGGCAATTGGATGGCCTGCTAGGTTTCCCGATATGACCCCGCTTGACTTTTCTCTGTAGGGTCAAATAAAAAATCTAGTCTACAAAAATAAGCCGCAAACTATCGAAGAGTTGGAAGAAAGGATAAGGCAAGAAATTTCCAATATTCCTCTCAATGCTCTTTTAAATTCACTACAAAATTTTGTTCAGCGAATTCATTACTGTCAGGAAGTAAATGGTCAACACTTTGAGCAGCTTATAAAATAGAATTTCAAAGAAAATATTTGTTTTCTATTTTATTTCTGGCTTAACTATTATTTTCATAAAATGTAAAATATCCAGGACATTAATCATTTCGTATCATGTATTTTTATAGTGATATGGATATGAATCCATATCACCATATCCCCCACCTTGTGTAATTTTCATAATAAATATCCATTATTTCGGGCTTTTTCTTTAATAAATTTGAAGGTAGTAAAAAATGATTTTCAAAGTTCGATATCTTGAAAACGGTTAAGTTTAGGTATATTGATGTACTATACAATTTGGTTTAGAATTTCGAGATAATTTGAAATGTGGCATAATATACAGGGTGTTCAATTAAAAAAACAACTTTGTTTCGTCATGACTTTTTGACTAATCCTGTATACTTATGAAATATAATATAAATACAAAGATTAGTTAAAGTTTCACAAGTTTTATTAATATCTTAACCTGACAATATTGTTTCGACACTTTGTGTCATTATCAAAGGTAGATAAGATTGATAAACAAACACGTTGCTAAGGATAAATATATACAGAAAATAGGTAACTAGATACAATACATAACAAAAACTAAATATCTAACACTTCTAATAAAGGAGAATTACTAAGCTCAGTTTGTTCATTCATTAAAGGTACTGTGCGTTTATGTCTGTATATTTCAAAAGCTTCTAAAATGTCTAATTTGTGTTTGTTGTTGCAAAAATGTAAGAATTTAATGTTGTTTTGAGGTGTCATTGGGTGGTTCTGTTCCAAAACGTGTTTGGCATAATTCGATTTTTCTGGATGTTTAAGTCTATAAGAGCGTACGTACCTTTAACGAATAAACAAACTGAGCTTAGTAATTCTCCTTTGTTTGCTCTGAACGAGGAATGAATATGATGAAACATTTCTCGTACCTGTTGGTTTCGATTACTTTAAACATATAATCCACCCTACTAGAATTTGATGGTTTGATTGAATGGTTTGAAAGTAGAACTATATAAAATGATTACTCGATCTGAGTAATGAGCAAAGCTGAAAGTTTGAAGATGTGGTGCTCTTCATTACAAACAACGCAGAGCAACTTATCATCGATACCATATGTATTGGTAATGGAATATTAAAACGTATTTACATACATGCATATATAACATTCAAGTCTTTGTTGGATTGAAAGAATTCTAAAGAACTAAAACCAAATTTCCTTTAATTCATTCATCAATATTAATAACCTGATATATGTACTGGCCGAATGGACGTGGTTTCCAAAGCCAAAAAACAGCAAAAAAAAAAAAATAACCTGATATGATTAATATGGAAATGGGATTCCATTCGTATTATAGCGCGTTTCGCTCCAAACCGAATATTGCCCTAGGAAATATTCAGTTATGACCTCCATGGCATACATCACTTAAGGAAGTTTTTTAAACTTTAAAATATGACATTAGAAATGTTCATAATTTCCATTTATCTGTCGATACAAAATTATTCTAACAAATACTCAGTGGAAAAGGATAAATACTTATAGTTTTAACTTTCTTAGCTTTGGACATGTTGCCTTTTGGTAAACATTCCTCGAATTTTGCTAAGTGTGTTTGGATGGGCAAACGCGTTGAATTAAACGGACGGTTGAACGCGTTCATTCCCCCGGTATGTGGCGCCAAGCGGAGAACCCTGAAAACTGGGAAATTGAGAGGCCACATAAGGACGTCAAACGTCGAATCAAGTAAGTCATGGTTCTGATTTTCCCTTTTATTTGGAGAAACTTAAGAATGCCGTGATTTGTGAATTTTAGTGTTATAGCACAAAATCACCGGAAGTATAATGAAAAACTCCTCAAACCTAGGAGTTTCGGGCCGACTTTGGTGACTTCTGGCAGGTAGGGTTGCAGGCATACCGGCCTTATTTTACGGACACATATATTGTCACATATGTACCTATATATAGAACCCTAGGAGGGTGACATGCATTGGTAAAATTTCTCTTCTATTTTATTAATTGCAACTCTTGCCAGTAACAACTTATAAAGTTTTACACATGGCTGAACATCAAGAGATGCAAGAGACGATGGGTGCCGGAAATAAGCAAAGTTGGACCAAAACCCAAGTTTCACCTGTGGTGTTTTTTGTACTAGAGAACTGAATTACAGACCTGAATTACCAAAATTACAGACTTTGATTGCATTGGTATAACTTCAGACCCTGTAAGTTCCAATGCACGTCACACCCTACATCATAACCTTTACACACAATTTACACTGACTTTTCTAAGGCCTTTGACCGTGTACAGCATTCTATAATTCTGGGTAAATTACATAGATTTGGGCTTTCCGAAAACTTAGTTCACCTCATTGCTTCGTATCTGGCAAATAGGACTAACTTTGTAGAATATCAAGTTTTTCGTTCTTATGGTTATCAAGCTGCAACTGGAGTACCTCAGGGTTCAGTTCTCGGACCTCTGCTTTTTGTCATGTTCATAGATGATCTTTATAAACGTTTCAATTCTGAATGTTTACTTTACGCGGATGATCTTAAAATATTTAGGTTTATTAGAACTAGTGATGACTGTAAATTACTACGAGAAGATTTAAATATTCTTTATAAGTGGAGCGTTACCAACTGTTTGAATTTAAACATTAACAAATGTAAAAGTCTTAGTTTTTCAAGGAAAACTGAATCAATAACTTACCAATACAAAATTAACAACGAGTGTCTGCAACAAATTGACGTTATTAATGATTTAGGTGTATTGTTTGATTCAAAACTTACTTTTAATGCTCACGTTACTGCAATTTGCTCTAATGCACTTGGTCTTCTTAGGTTTATTAGTAGAAACACTAAGCAGTTCCACGGTAATGAAGCACTTATTAGTTTCTATAATGCGTTCATTCGTTCTAAATTGGAATACTGTTCAGTTGTTTGGAACCCAGCTTATGATAAATACATTGACAAGATCGAGTTGGTTCAACGTAAATTTTTAAAAACATTATACTTCCGAAAGCATCAAATATACTTGACACATGATTACAATTATGCCCATCTTCTTGAAGAATTTTCATACATAACTTTGCAACATCGAAGGATTATCGCTGAAATTGTGTTTATTTACAAATTGCTACATGGTTTCATTACTGATGCTAATCTACTTTCTTTGCTCAACTTTTACATACCTAGAATCAATAGTAGGAACCACTATACCTTTTATATACAGACATCTAGCACTCGACATCATTCGTTTTCACCTATGATATCTGTGAGTAAGAATGTTAATACGTATTGTTCTAATGTTGATATTTTCAATGTGTCTTTAACTTCCTTAAAAAGCTACTTAAGTAATTATTTTTCTTTAAAATCTGTTTGATATAATATTTTTGTTTAATTTTTGTTTAGTAATTAACTATCTTATATTCAAGTTATCATCTTATAATTATTCTTAATTTCTTTACTACTATTATTATTAATATATTATATGTTGTATTGCATGTACTTATTGGTACCTATATTGTATTAGAATAAGATTATCCTGTAATTAGTAAATTTGCTACTGTTGGATAATAAACTTATTATTATTATTATTATTATTTACTGGATTACAGTAAAATCTACATGTAAAAATTACATGTAAAAAATAATAACTCAAAAATATCTTTAAAACAAGCACTCTTATATTTATTTTTGTCAAGTTTACAAAAGCCGCCCTTAAGAATTTGAAAAGATTATTGATGACGTGCATCGGAACTTACATGGTACGGAGATTATATAGGAAAGTAGCGTTATATAGTTGTTGAATTCATAAAAGCCACTTCTTCCTGCTCAATTTTGATTAGCTTGAAGACTCAGCGGCATTTCTGATTGGTTTTTTCGAACATTATTTCCTTCATTTTGTACACTCTTGCACAACATGTACAGCGCTAAATCAGTTGTCATCAGTTATGTTTCAATCAGATTTATCAATTGGTGTAGATCATCTTGTGACAGCTTGAGTAGAAATTCTCTGTTTTCTATCGCTGTGGAATAATGAAATAGAATCTGAGCCCTTTGCAGAGCAAATATAGGCATTGAAAATGGTTGTTCCGGGCTTCAGTGGGGCACAATATCTTGATACCAGTTTTTGGCATATACTCTTTGAATCTAAGACGATATCCATATCATTACTGTGAGTTTTAATGAATTTATTAATTCACCTGCCTGGTCTTGGTTTACTTAATGCGTAGCAGCATCGTAAGATCTAACTACAGTAAGTAAGAACTAAAAACAATTTTTGGAATAGTACATCGGAAGATGTCTCGTTCAGTTCCGTCTGTCGCAAACAAAAAGTCGGTGCTTCTACTGACCGACTTAAAAAAACTTCATCAATGATTGTAGACAATAATAGTGCGATTTACAGTTTTATATTTTTTAGCGGGCCTCAATTATTGTTACGTTTGTCCAGTAAATTATTTCAGCATACCTTCCGAAAAGAAAAGAACCCATACATCTAGATTTTCTGGGTTAGTTCCTAGGTTTTTTGTATTTGCACGTAAACGAACGCGTAAAAAAAGTTCTCGCATTTAGAAGAAGCTTGTCTTTGCGTATGTCAAAAAAAAACTTACGTAACTTAAAACTTACTTACGTAAGTAAAACTTGACTCATAGACCATACCTTATCGGTTAAAGGATAACAATAGCAGCCAATTTGTAACATTCTGAAATAGTTATTTGTTTCGCTAGTTCAGGAGCTGCACTTTTGCAAGTACGAATACGCTGTTGAAAAGAAAGCTGCTCTTACGTCGGATTTTTTCCTCGCTAGAATGCACGTTTTAACTTAAGCTGTGCACCGCGCAGTAGCGCCTGCTGTAACGCCGTTATACAGATCACTTAAATGTATAGCGCTCAGTTGCGCCTTCTTTGGTGAATTTCCAAAGTAGGACGGATACCCCGAACACCTTTATTATATTTATATATGTATAACTTAAACGCTATTTCAAAACTGGGTTACACCGATTGTACCATATTCATAACTAGTTCAAATTGCTACGAGTTGCAGCATTTCTATCAGCGAACGAGAGAAAGAGTAGTCTAAGCAATGTTATAAAAATACATAGCTTTAGGTTAATATCTTGCTAACATTACAAAGACAAGATACTTCTGTAGACCTTTCTATTTAACTTGTTGATGACACAATCAACTAATGTTTATTTACGGAGGGAAAATGTAGATGTGCATTCGTACGTTACCGCACTTAGGTTGAATTTTCTCTTTCTTAACCCTACGCCTCCACGTTGCGGCTTTACGTAAATAGTTTTGTTTTGGTTGCTAAAGCAGGAGGGTGAATTATGGGCGCGATTTCGAAATATATCTAAAAAACCAGGACCACAAAATAGTATTGCAAAAAATTTTCTCTAAAAATAGTTGAAGTTTCTGTAAGTTGGGCATAAGGTGCAATTCCGACATCTTGTTTTATTATTACCTATTAAATAATACAATAAAATTAATTTGCAAAAGTTCAAAGACAATTACAAGGAATATAATCTCTGCATGCGCCTTAGATATATTAATTTCGGCTTTTAATTTTGATGCAAGCTAAATTTAACTTTCTTATGTCGTGACCTATCATAACATTTCCTTTGAAATTTCATGGTTCATTGAAAGTTTCAACCTCATTTTCATAACTCAATTAAATTCTACCAAAGTTTCTGTAGATATGTCGGCTTAACCGTATTTAACGCTTTACAATTTTAGGAATTAATTTACTTTTTATGATCGTGTCGTACACGAAAATGAAGTATCGTAAAACGCAAAGACGATAACTTCGAGATCTATAAAATTACAAAGGTCGTATAAAATCCTTCGTCAACATTACATAAAATTACGTTTTATCATTGACTTATTCAAGTTGATTTAACAATTGCCTATAAGCGGTTGAGTATCAGTTCTTTTATTATTAGAAGAACGTTACAAAGGTCCTTGTTTTTTTATCAAGCCATTGAAGTTTAAAACTAAAGGAAAAATAAAAATTACCGACAAGGTTATTTGGGTGAAACTTTACGTCTTTCGTTCACATATTTTCGTCTCAAAAGGAAACGGGAGCATTAAGATTTTCTTTTGATCAAAATTCCTAGAATAACGTTAAAACCAAAGTCTTTATTTAAGCGGAAGTACCAAAGATGGTTATACGAAGGCGTCGACATTTAACATTAATGTCTTTGAAGTAAATTGCTGGAGGTCGGGTAACTTACAGTTTTGCTTCAAGCTTCTGTACATAGCAAATTATCGCCGACAGCAGGAAATTCCAGCTTTAGTAAAGTTTAGACCTCTAACCCTGAGTATAAGGTCAGGTAACTAATTTCAAATGCGATATAGTTGTACGTATATTGGATTATTATATTCGCATTAAGGACACATTTAGCCGCGTTTCCAGTATAATTTGATGTGCTAAGGAATTAGGTTGGATTACAGAATTTATCGTCACATTCTAAATTATATCATTATTACCTTCATAAAATCTAGATGAAATGTTGTTTGGAAACGTGACAGGCATAAACTATACGTATTCGTATTACCCTGTTTATTGGTAAATTAGGTACAATTTCCCTACGTTCCTATAATTTATTATAACGCTTTTATTAATTGAGAATTACTAAATCATACAGCGAAGTGTATCTACTCGTTTTTACTGATAAGAGCTTCTACAAAAACAGCGATTGGAAAGCTAATTGATATTTCTATTAGGTTCTATTAGTTCTAAATTAGGTATGCACTTAAATTGTTAAGAGGCTTAGTTATATTCAAAAGGAAAAACAGTGTGCTTTGAAATCCACTAGTTTATTTAAATCAAAATAAAATCGATAAAAATATATACAGCGCGTAACGAGTGTAACTGCCATTATAAAAACAGTTAGCTAGTTAGCTTACTGTGTAAAAAGGTCTTAATAGTTCATAAATTCAATTAACAGTAAATAACTTAATGCATTCGCATATTATTGTAATGATGCCATGTTTATGTTCTTGTTCAGATCAAGGTTTTTAGGTGTAAGAACTCAGTAACTAAACTGAACCTCTCATTATGATTGACCTTATAATTAAATATTTCATTAATTTTGTTTGTCATTTCTGCTGTACATACATAAGAGCAATAAAGTTATTTTATTATTATTATTTAATATGTACTTGTGAGAATAATTAATAGTAATTCTTAAATAATTCCTAAAATATAATTCTAAAATAATAAGCCATCAATAAAATAATAAAATAATACACACACAGATATACCACTTTATTGTTTGTTCTTTTTGTCATTTATTATTTAGTACGTTACCCTTTAAAACTAGGTAAACTGCAGGCAACCCTTTGTTGTTCAAATAATATCACTAGAAAAGGTCTATACCCTAAAGATAATAAATAAATCGATCATGTGACAGAATGTGGTTCATGCAATTTGTAAATTTGCTTAAACGATCAGTTTACCAAAAAACTGTATTTAGATGTTTTATTGCGATTGATGAGATACTTTCTGTACAAATCACATCGCATCATCATGTTTAGTAACGTATTAATGCGACGACGTTTGCAATTTTACTATTTGTTTGCACTAACTTGCGGAGGGTGACTTCTTATCTCTTTGTTTCTTTTGATATCCTCTAGCACCTATTATAAAAGTGGTAGTTATACTCTTTACACGCTGTATATCTCTGTTAACATATACTTCTACTAAGAAGAAAGTTGATTTAGTTAGACAGATATCGAAGTCGTCGTACGTACTTTTTCTTTTTTTCTTACATAAAAAGTTGATCTTTTGCTCTTTAGAATTTCAAACAATTCATTCAACTTGAGTTTCAGATAACAGTGTGATTTACATATCAAAGAATCGGACTTTGGAACTGATTTATAAGAATGCGTAATCCTAGCTGATTATGTAATTTATTTAATACTTCAGAAAAGACTTAACATGTGTGTTTTGGCAGAAAACGCAGTTAGCTAATTTGAAAACCATAAGTTTCCTGGCGGCTGCACTGTTTCTGTAATAGTTAGTGCAAATCTTGTATGTGACCTATTCATTTAGATTTGATAATACAACAAATACTTTGTAGTCATCTAGACCTAGACAATCATTTTATTATGTAATTTATTTCAGAGTTTCCAGCAAAACAATAGCAGACTAGTGAAAAGAATTCTTCAAATAGAATATCCAATAAGTATTTCTAACAGCAAGTAAAGCAACTTCAAACTTTGTTTACATCTAATGTTAGTGTTACATCGAATATTTACAGTTAGCGATTATTTTGGTTATATATGTTTTTTACGGAAACCTACAGTACCCATCGGCTATATTTAAGCATATGTATTCATATTCGTATTCATATATCTCTCATGCTTTCACGACGTTCTTCTTCTTTCGACATTTCTTCTTCTGTATATGACTATGGTCAAAAAGAGGAGTACCCCAGACAGACTACGTTCTCGTTTAGACATTTTGCGGTATGCTCGGTAATCGCTAAAGGCTAAGGCGATCTCTAAAATTGTTTTTCTGTAAAAATCGAATTTTATCCCAGTACTTGGCAAAGCTGTTTTCTATAATGCTATAACAAATGTATTGTAGTGTGTATAACATAATCTCACTACATTGAGACTCATTTAGGTTTGGGTCGCTGATGTAGATTATTCTTATTTAAATAAAAGCGGTTGTTAAACAAATAAGGTTACAAAATGACAAAATACATAATAAAGAACACACGTCTTTTTATTTATTTTTAAAAATCTTAATTAATCATATAAAAAGAAACTAAAAAGAACAAAATTGATACCAAATTAAATTTCGAAGAAATTCAGAAATAAATTATTAATTACAAATGAAAGCAAATCAAATTAAACTTATTATTTAATAACAAATAAAAAAAATATTTAAATGGATAAGATTTTAATGAAATATACCAACGAAGATTACTTAACAACTAACAACTAACTAATGATATAAAAAAGAAAATTCTGAATTTAACCATATACAACTATTACTAATAATTAAACTAATTTCATAAAATACCTTTTTACACATTCGTTTCTCTACAAATTTAAACATTTAATCATCAATACTATTATCTGAATGTTTTCAAATGCCAAAAACTTTGACATTACAAGACAAATTGCATAATTCAATTGAACGTTAGAAAGGAGCAGCTTATCAAGCATGTTTTTATGTGATTCCATCAACAACATCCAACCTTTACAACAAAATGTTTATCGATTCTGTGGTTATAATGCTTCTCTGCTTATTTCCACTAAAAGAACTAAGCAAATAGCTTTAAAATTATGAAAATTAAAAATTAACATATCTCGTTAACATGAATTTTATGTTACAACTATATTTCAACAGGTTAGTTGCTATACATTCGTATTCACCTTCAATACAATATATTTGTCTGTTTCAGATGATTTACAACATTAAAATTAAACTAATCTTTATTAAGTTAGAAAAATGAAAAAACGATATCCAAATCGTTCAGTTATGAGAAAAATTATCTATTTTCTATAAAAGAAATATCTGGATTTCCACATATCCTTTATCTGCTTAAAGAATTTTTGTACACATGTTAGTCTTAATAATTAACTAATTTGATTTTCATTTAGAACAAGTTTTTTTAAATTTATTATTTTAAAAGTGAAGTTAAGCAACCATTAAATCGGGTAATTATAGAATTGCATAAAATCATCGTATTAAATATTATCGTGAGAGTGAATTCACCCTAATGTGATCAAATATCATGACAATATATTGTATATATTAGAATGTTATGCTCCACAAATAAGAAACGACAGAATGAACGAGATTCTGCGTTCTAATTATATAACACGAATGACACATTTTTGTAGCTTAAGTATTTTGTTCATATCTGATAGACAACTCCAAATTAAAATGCTATATCGACTTATTGATTCAAAATACGCAAACTGTTGGCAAAAATGGATTTATTTAATTTGCGGAAAATATGGCCAGTATGATTATTCCAAATTTTGTTTCGCATTGATGTACAGGTACACTCCTAACACTTTATTTAGATATTTGGTATTTTAATATTTATAATTAATAACTTATTATTAGTAAACCAACTATGAATTTGTGCTAATGATAGATTGACATTATATGCAATATCATCGACATTTGAGGTCACACTTATATTAATTACAGTATCATCCGCACAAGTTTCGATTCGCATAATTTGGTTTCACATCTGCATAATAAGACATTTTTTTGTCTACGAAAAGGAAAACGTCTATAATGTAGACAAAAAAGGGATCTAAAATTGAGTCTTATGGAAGACCTTTTACGACACTTCTTTTATGTGACAAGATATTGCTTCCGTCAATATTGAGTATT
Organism: Agrypnus murinus; assembly: GCA_929113105.1. Taxonomy (NCBI): domain Eukaryota; kingdom Metazoa; phylum Arthropoda; class Insecta; order Coleoptera; family Elateridae; genus Agrypnus; species Agrypnus murinus. Next base: position 119,808,480 of record OV816026.1, read on the forward strand.
ATTTCAGATATGGTGATTAGAGAAGAAGTTGTACAATTTATCTTTTATAGTATATTCGAAAATTTTGCATAGTGCAGGTAGAATAGTGATGGTACGTAATTAATTCCATTCTCCTTCCTTTCAGTGGTTTTGAAAATAGAGGGATAGTGGTCTAACCCTAAGTAGATGTTCAAAATGTGAGCTAAAGTTCACCCAAATAACCACTGCCTAATTTTAAAATTCTAACTACAATGGTATCAATACCTACCGATTTAGTGCCATTTATTTTATTTATCTCTTTTAAATATCTTTTTTGCACACCGAAGTAAAGTAGGAGGCAGCGTTAGCATGCCTTTTAGCGTATAACATTTCAATAGCGGTGGAATTCGAGAACAGATTCTGAGTTCAGAACAAAGAACTATCAACAAAGTGTTTATTGAATTCGTCGACTATTTTAACCGGATCAATAGTAACCTGATTTTGAATAGATAATTTTATGTTATTTGTAGTTTTTAAACTAGTATTAGCGTTTTAAGCAAACTAGAATATTTATAATTAATAATAGGTTTCAAGAACTTCATTGGAAAAAAAATAAAAGACGGTTACGTTCGATTTTTCATGAAATTATAATGCCTTTTACATGCGATTTTATTGCAATTTATTTAAATTTTATTTATATTAAAATATAAATATTGTATTAAAAGCCTCTGTTAGATTTTATAAAAAGTCTGCAAGTTTCCTTCAACATCATTGTTTGAGTAAATCCCATCGCACGGGATTGTAACAATTAAATTAACAAACTTAACATACCATATAAGAGTAATATCTTCGAATATAGTATTTAACTTAGTGGTATTTACGTAGGTCTATACATTTATTGTAAGAATCTGTAAGTGGTGATCAGATATGTCGCAGCCTGTATCACACGCCGCAATACTTTTATTTGCTAGTCGACTAAAAATGTTGCCCATACATGCTGCATTTTGAATAATTCTAGTCATAGATCTAACATTAATCTGCAGATTATAAGATTCCAACAGTGAGAATAGATCAAAGTAAACTTTGGAATGACATTTAATTGACCAGTCGTATGATGGAGCCAGTGTGGTCTGACAGAAATCCAGGCATTAAGGCACGAATCAGGGCTTTGCATCTTTAGGCAATGTACATTCAGCGTGTGGCTCATCAAACTACATTAATCGTTCTGGGCACAAGTTCAAAATATTTTTTAATACTGTGGAAGCCTCTTAAATAATCCGGGTCAAATAAGGGCTGAAATAATCCTATTACGGCCCTGTGTATGGTGCGATATTTCGTTTCTGTGAAGTTGAAATTCAATTTCCACGTTCAATATGCGATGTCGAATATTTAAGGAGAACTGTATTTCTGTGTAACACCTTCGAAATTGCAGACAGTTTAACCTGATGGAGGTTTCATATCGTTTATCACGGGTAAAATTGTTTTTGCATACAAAATTCTTCATAATTTCGTTAAGTAATACAGACACCGATCCTCTTTTTCGTTTAAAAGGGCATGTACAGACCTCATAGAAAATAATTTATTAGTCTGCACTATTTTTTTAATCAGCCTTCAGGCTGTCGTGGCTGTTTATTTTTATTATCAGATCATTAACATAAAAATTGGTATAAATCTTTTAAGTATTCCGTATTACAGAATATGTTCTTATAGAATTAATTCAGTAAAGAGAATTGTTAATAAACCAAATTTGGTGAATTTCGTTCGTATAAATATGGTAAATTTGTATATTTTCGTTCCGTATAGTTAGTTTACAAAGAAGTAATCTAACTGGCAAAGGAGTGATTTCTATTGCGGTATGGTTTATTGAAAATAGAGCCTAGTGTTAGGTTCTCTTATTTAAACGCTGTGTTGGTTGAAAGAATCAGTTTAACGCCATGCAACAGTGAATTTCTGTAAATAGACGCGTGTCAATTAATACTTAATTGTCACATTGTGTTCTTTATAAGGACTTGTTAAAAGAAAATTCAAGTAACATTCAAGCTAGTTACTATTAATAATGATTTCATTTCCATAATGGAATTTACTGCTTATGTTAAACTGGACTTCGTCGTTAAAATAATGGTAGAATTTCAAACTATTATCCCGAAACTTAAAGTTTCAGGTTCAATCAGTTTACAGTTTGTGTGCAAAATTTTGTGTTATGACCTTTGGTTTGTAGTTTATTGGCTTGAGCCATAGTTTTAGTAAAGTTTTAGTGAAAATTGCGGATTGTACAGGATAACTGTTTATTGGATTACAGTCATGTATGCTTAGGTATGTTATAAAATTGTTTAACTAAGATTGTCTTTGGTATTTGTTAAGTTTCAAAATTAATTAGGTTCTTTGTGTAAATTTTGTTTTGTTGGGATCACAAAATTTAACGTCAATTTTTGTAGTTTTGATGAATCTAAGAAGTGATAATTTTTATGTACTACATGTTCGTTTTTCATTTCTTAATATACAAACTTCAAACTTAATTATTGTTTATATAGTTTGGCTCAACAAACTGCTGATGTTTCTCTCACAATCAAAATTTCTTAATAAAGTTTTTTTTGGATTAAGTCAATTTTAAAAGGGAAGGTCAGTTCCCAAACTGTCTTCAAACTGACATTCCGCTGTTAATCAAATGATGTAACATCTATTCAGTTTGGTGGAGCACTCTATCTTATTTATTTAACACCCACGACGCCGGAGTAGAATTCGATTAAATAAGCTGTCTGTGCCGGGGAAAATAGATCTACTAACTAGTTGTAGCTAATGCTACAATAGGAATCCAAGTGCGAGGCTTTTGTTTTTGTTTTTAAGTAAAAAGATTTTAAAAAGTTATAATTTCAAGCAAGGTACTACTATTATTAATGGGCAACGTGAAATTGTGGGTTCGGAATCTGCGTCGCTATAATAAATTAGTATGAGATTATTATTAATTTTATTAGAGGAACAAATTACTTTTAAATTGTGGTAAGAACTTGCTGGAAGAAATTAGAATCTTAAACTCGATAAAAAGTAGAATTTATCGTTAGTCTCTTCGTTTTTTATTTCATTATTTCAAAGAAAAATACAGTTAGCAAACATTCTCAGTCCAAAGATTTCACGTTAAAAAAACTCGAGCAGTATAATTATAGCAACCTTCACCACTTTAGAGAATGTTAGGAATGATTTCTAAACATTGTGGCAATAAATTTAAGCATTTGCAATTAGATGTCCCATATCTTTGGAGTCACAAGATTATCTAAAAGAAGAAGACCGAAACTTCCTAAGATCTTAAGGTTACAATACTAGGATCGGCTAGACAAGCTACAGTAGTATTTAGAAAAAGAAGTGAGCTTTCAAGTATTGGGGAGTTATAAGCTACTTACGGCTGGTAAATGAATTCAAGTGAATATCGATTTAATTCTGTATTTGTTCTCAGTCTCTAAAGGTTTACTGTTTATCATATTAAACTGAAGTTTCTGATACATTCTATAAAAAACTTGTTTGTTTATTTCATATAAATAATAGTAATAATAAGTAGTACCTTTACATTTTAATTCGAATTAGGTTTACGAAATAAACTTTTGATAGTACAACAGAATCACTAGTAGTACTCCCGAGTTTCTTTTACCAGACCATACAAAATTTCAAACCTTTAAAATTAATATCAAAGTGCTTTCCACCGGGTGTGTGGTTTTATTCCTTTTGTAGAACATCGTAAGCGCAGAGTTTTATGAAAGCATTTTAAAGAGCTTTGTATGAAAGGATTTATTTTTAGCTAGGTCGTTCCTTCTGTAATATTTACGTATACTTAACCCCTTAACTTAATTTACTACATGAATGACCATTACGTACGTTAACCTATTTTACTTCTATATTTTACTACTTGTTTATGTTACAGTAAACACACTTAAACAATAGTTTAAAAATTGTTTTATAAAAACTAAGGATAATTCTTTCATTTCCTACTTTAATTTTCATATAAGGTTAGAGGGTTGTGAGTGCTATTTTTCTGTTTAGAAGAAGGGATATGTAATCTAAGTGCTAAGTTGTTCTGTTCTGAAGTGTGTGTTCAATTAAACAGATATGTAGGTAAACCGACCTCACGTCAGTACTGCGAACGCCATTACAGTGTATTGTTACGAAGAAAAAATTTTATAACAAAAAAACCTTTACAGAATGTGATTGACAATTGCAGCGAAAAATCTTTATGGCGAACTAATTACTGTTAAATATTGTTACTGCGAATGACAATTACTGCGTAAGGCTTTACTACGAATAATAACTGCGAAAGTTCGAGCAAAAACAAAATAGGTCCGACACATTTTTCCTAATAAATAATTATCAAGTCGTGCTGCAGAGAGAATTATTTTTTTGTTAACCTAACCTAACCACAGTTTGTAGGAATGCCTATTTAATTTAGAGTAAAGAATTTCGCATTAATTGCCAATCGCATTATAGCTGTATATTTTCGCTGCAATTGATTTTCGAAATAAAGCCCAAGCAGTATCTAAGTAGTAGTAACTGAGATCGGAACTTTGATGAGTAGTTGTTACGTAACTACAACTAAATTTATGACTTTATAGGTTTAATTTCTTCAATTCGGAATATTTTAGTAATTGTGTAGTTGTTTATACTATTTATTGGAACTATGTAGTTCCATTACTTCTAAGTAACTTTTAACATACGTGGAACGGTATTGCCACTTAGTATAACTACTGTAAAGTCGTTGCAACTTCAAAGCGGTATTATGATTGTAGCAGTAACCTGTCCGAAGCTACTAAAGTTTTTAAAACTTTAAAGTAGTACTGAAAGTTTCTACCACCTGCCTGGAACCATTGTTTAACTCTTTAAAGTAACTGAATCTTACAGTAGTATTGAAAGTAATTTTTCGTAAACTACTCCACCTCTATATTTACTTGTAAAATGTTGGAGGCCATTAATCAATTTGCAGTTTGTTATGATTATTATTAGATGTTTTACTACATAACCTTCAATAAAAATAATAAATAACGAATTGTAACTTGAAGTTGGCAACATTTATTTGTAGTGATGTAACTAGCCAATCCTGGTCCCTCCGTCAGTACCAATAGAGTCGGCTTGGAGGACACACAGTACAGTGTATATTTAAAGAATGGCGTGTTGTTATTTTTGGACCTATCATCATCACATTCAACAGAGATGTTGCAATGGTTTATAATTTTGGTTTACTGGAATGACAAAATAATCAAACAATTCATCGCTCTTTGTATTATTAAGTACGTATTACAAATAAAATAGTAATCCATTTTGTGACACCATCGCAGCATTAGTATAGAAAATGATAGAATATCTGTTAAGTTGCAATTGTAAGAGAGAGTAACTATACGACACGATGTGTCAAAGAGGAAAGAAATTCCACGAAGGTAGCAATTACTACGCTGCCACGTATCTGCTACCCAAAAATTGTTCCCCATATTGGTTCCAGGTACGTAATGAAACCGTATCAATTACGTGCTTGTGACTATTGGCAAAACCTTAATAGTTCCACTGGTAGTTGCTGATACGTAACGATGACTCTAAATGCTGCTTGGGAGGTTCTCGCTTTAATTGCCATTCGCTGTAAAAAAAATTTCCTGTAATTGTCATTTTCTGTAAAACTTTCTCGCTGTAATTGTTACTAATAGTTATAATTACTATGGTGTAATGGCATTTCCAGTAATGACTTTCGCAGTAATGGAGTTCTTTGGGTCAAACTGAGATTATCAATATTTGTGTATTTAGAAAATTTAAAAGAAATTTAAATTGTGCTTTCAACTCAAAATCTTGTACATGGACGGTTTTTATCATTTAGATACAAGCCCTGCATCATATTAATTACCCTAGTTGTATTGTTGTTAAAAGACACCCTGCGTCTTTTACTCTGAGTTTTTTGTTCTATAAGGTGGTTATTTCTTTTTATTACAAGTGAAGTACTGCCTCTGCAGCTACTCTACGCTGAATTTTATGAAATTACATCTAGTGTACAGTTGTCAGTCTGGAGAAGTGTGAGGAAACGTCCTAAATGGATATTATGAAACTCGGTACAAGTATGCACGAATAGGTACAGGGCAATGCGTTCTAGCCACCAGTTTTATGAAATTATATTTGACGGTTTCCTCACACCATCTCTTTGTGTCCGCAAGTTGATAAGTATACTCAAAAACTTTAAGGTAAGGTATGTGTGGTGTAACAATTCATTTAAAAAATACCATTTTAAAGTGGGCCAATTAATACGATGCATGCATTTCCGTTTATTCTCTTAAATTGTCAACTCTGGCCTCACCGGAGCCTGATCCAGGGGGGTTAACTTAATGTTAAACTTTATATTGCTTAAGTTGTATTATTCAGGGTTGATTGACACATGTTGTGCAGTAGGACCTTTGTCTTGGTTATAGGTTCAGTATGTTGTTTAATTACTAATTACGATTGCGATACAGATCGTTATTGTAGTTTTAAGATCAAAATGAGCTAAATTTCCATGAGCAAACTGGTTTATTGGTTTTGATGTTGTGATTTCAATTGGTTGGTTTAGATTTCTTCAGACGATGTTATTTCTTTGGTTATACCCATACACCTTTCCATTTCCAAATGAGTTGCTGATTTCTGAAATCGAAATTGCATTTGAAGCCTATTCAGAAAAGGAAAAATGAAAAAGTACTCATAAATATTTACAAATGGTAACAGGAGGACAGATCTAAAATTGGTTAAATTTGTATAGCAACTACAAGAATTACGTAGTACTAAATAAGAAAAAAATTTACTGGGAGGTTTTTTTTAAGTTGATTTATAGCGATTGATTAATTATGATAATTATATTGATTTTAATTATTGTTTTCAACTAAACTCGACAAAAGATGTGTGTCTAGTGTCATAATATTTATAATGCGGTTAAATAATGACATCAGTCATGTACGGAGCCGGACATTTGGGCGCGGCGGTTTAGGCGCGGACATTTCGGCGCCGTAGTTTCGACGCAGGGACACTTCGGCGCGGACCACTTAGGCGCAGGGACACTTAGGCGCGAGAAATTGTTTAGTCTTATTGTAATGAACAAAAGCTGTAGGTACTTACAGGTAATAAATACAGTATGAGAATTAAATTTGTTTAATAAAAATTCCCTATTGTTTATAACGAATATCATGTTTGATAATCATGTTTAATAATTTTTAAAAAATAAAGTTTTTTTAAAATAAATTAAATGGCATAGGAAAATGATATTAACATTAAATATTGTGCCACTGATAAATAGTTGTCCTACTTCACGAATTTTATCTCGGTATGTAACACTTATGAATGGAAACTGCTTAGTGCTTATAAAAAAAGCACTGAAATAACGCAATTTCACCAAATTTTAAATCCAAACAAAATTCTGTAATTAAGCGGGTGTAGATGTGTACATAAAAATAAAAAAAGGCTACTCTGATAATAAGGCAGCTTTTTTGTTATCTTTAAACGTTTTGTTTAAAGATCTCCGAAAGTTTTACCCTAATCTGCCTCGGAAAAATGTACATGCCCGAACTGTCTTTTCGTCCAATTGTACTTGCGTCGAAGTGTCCCGGCGCCGAAATGTGCCTGCGCCGAAGCATCCTTGCGCCCAACTTTCCAGCGCCAAACTGTCTCGCACCGAAACGGCCTCGGCGAGATGGCCGCGCATAAATGGCGGCGGCCGTCCGCGGATGTCCTAGATCGCTGTCATGTAGGATATCATCGAAGCGCCCATTTAAAGGGCATTTTGAAAACCCATGACATGACCCATCGTGACTGTATTGGGGTAAAGGGAGGAGAATTGGGCCACATTTTAAAAAAGTAGCAAAAACTTCTTTATTGTAGAACAAAAAAATTATAAAAAATATTATAAAACGGAAAAATCAATTTTGCAACTTACATATGTGTTATTAAAAACCCAGCTTATCCTAAGCTCTTATGTTTGAAAAATAAAAAAGAAAAATAATAAAATGGTCTATCTCTCCTACTTCAGAGAGGAGAGATGGACCTTGTAGGGTAGGAGAGATGGACCCTACAATTTTGTTGTTTTTTTTCTGTTTTTTCAGCATCATGGCCTAGCATGGAATCAGGACCAAGTCTCTCATTTTTCTCTAGATTATTTGTTTTTATTCTTCGTCTTAACGTTGTTTTAGGGATGCCAAACGTCCTAGGTGCCTCATTTACACCCATTTCATGTGTCATCACTGCAGTTAACGCATAGTTCAAACTTTCAGCACTCCAACAACCTCGTGGTGCGGTATTTCTTTTGCGAATATATGTGTTTGACATTTTTCTACAACAAAAAGAGTAGGTCCGTCTTTTCTCCACTACACTGGTCCGTCTATCCTCAAATAGGAGAGACGGACCAGGCTGTAATTAACGAACGAAGTGCATTAATGTAACGATTTTTAGATTATGGTGTACAAGAACTTATATTCCATGTTGATATTGGCAAAAAAATCAATTATTCTTACCTAAAGCTCTTAAAAATCTGAAATTTTGTAACACTTCCAAAAATTTTAACAACTCGAAAAATAATCTATTACTCACAACTTCAACAAACACCTATAAACAAACTAACAGGACCACGTGCTGTTGAGAACTAACGATTAGACGTTAATACAGCTGCTCGTACCGTACCGCGTTGCCAAACTTAATGAAATATAAGTAGTGGTCCGTCTCTCCTACTGGTTCATCTCTCCTCCCTTTACCCTAACTAAAAATAGTAGGTCACAAACGTAGGTATACTGTAGGAGGCAATTAGATAACACCGTCCTATCGACATAACCTGTCGGAACCATGTGGCTTGATATCAGCACGTGTTGAGACATGGGTCACGTGATTTATCATTGAACCACCCTATTCAAGTGTAATTTAAGAATACGTGTGGACTTGCGGTATCATCACCTTTTCAACTAATCATGGTAGTTTGCTTTCGCTACTTGGTTACACCGTTAATCTGGTTTAATTACACTGGTCTGCAACAAAATAGCTCTTTTAAAAGCAACCATTTTGTTAGTTCATTTTGATGCGTAGAATACAGATATAACATCAATTTTTTTACATCACCTTAAATATTCATTAAATTTAGTATGCAGACTAACTCAATTCCGTCATCGGAGATAATGTCAATTTTCGGCGTTTTCGTTAACTTCCTACCTATTAGCAGTATATAATAATAATAATAATAATAATTACTACAACCCATAACCTTAACCAAGGCCCCAGAAGCTATAAGCTTGTGCGGGAGGGAGGGGGCGATTATTATTATTATGTAGGCCCAATGTGCGGCTGCAGCCGACTTATAGATGGAACAGCGCAAATCCCACATTTGTGTTACAGCTAAGGGAAACTGCAGAAAACCTTAACCAGATCTGCCAGCGCCGGGAGTCGAACCCGGGCCGCTTGGGTGAAAGTCCGGCACGCCAGACATTACACTACCAAGGCTTCTTAAACCCTTTTTAGTATAATAAACACTAGACAACACTAAATTGGCTAACAAAACATTACTACGAAAAAGTTTGGTTTCTCCTGAAAAAATCTTACTTCTTCCATTGCCCATGGGGGTTTGGTCTGATGAAACGGTTTGAGAAAGCTTTAAGTAAAGAAGGTTTCAAGAAATGTCTATTTATATCATATGCCAAATTTAAAGAAGTTATATTTGTTGGATCACAAATAAGAAAGTTGATGAACGACGAGAATTTTGAGAATGGTAAGGAACCCATTGAAAGTGATGCTTACAAACTTTATCTACGATCATACAAAAAGTGACCACCTTTTTACATTGATTTTCGTGTAAAAAGTTAACGATTATTGAGCTAGTGTTATAAAATTTTTATTGCACGCTAATGCCAACAGGAGATGTATGATGAATTAATGATTTAAGAATGTTTTACAAACTGGTTGCTACACAACTTAGCACATACAATTCTAAGCACGCTAATATATGTACACATGAGGTAGGTCACACATTTAAAAAAATATATCAAATACAATGAACACTTGAGTAAAGCGTTATGATCGTAGATAGAACGTTGTAAGATATACGGGTAAAAAGTCTCTTCATTGCACTCGCATCCCTTAAGACACTCACTCGCACCTCGCTCGTGTGTTAAACCGTTTCCGCATTAAAGAATGGCTTTTTACACTTATATTTTAAATATCTATTCAAAAACTAGGCTGCTATATATGAGTATAAAATTACACTTTGTACATAGTCATCTGGACCATTTTTCTTAAAATATTGGTAAGGTTTGCGAAGAACGGGAGAACGCATTCATTAAGACATTAAAGAAATTGAGTATCAATATCAGAGGCGATGGGACGTCAGTATGATGGTGGATTACTGCCGGTCGCTAAAACGAGGAAACTCGACGATCACTGCTCATAAAAGGAAGTCAGGCAGACAAGCATTTTTATCAAAAACTATACAGACATTAATGGATAAGCGAGGCAACTTTTTACTTTTTTTGTGAAATCTGAATTGCGTTTTTTGTTATTTCAGACGAGAAGAACCTTCCTTATAAATAAGGTTTTGGTTTTCAATATTCCAAGAAAACGCTACGTGCTAGAAACAAACTGAAATTATATTTGAATTCAGTAAGTCATGTTGATATAAAATCACCTTAAAAATTGAAAAGTGGCGGCAAAAATTATTTTTTTAGGCCAGTGTTATTTGTTCCTATCTCGTAGCTATGAGCCATTATTCTCGTGTCTCAACTTAATTAACTCAACTATTAACACTTAACAATCATAGCAAACAGATTGGGCTTGCTGGAACTTTTTACTCCAAGAACTAAAATTGAGCGTCAATTCGCAATAATAATGTTAGTTCTTGAAAAATACGAAGACGTTTTCTTTAGAGGAAGCTTCGATAGATATAATCTCCTGTATTCTGGAATAGAATTTCTTGAGCTTCGAAGAAAACAATTGAGAAACAATTCGACAATTTCTAATTGTAATAAATAACCATTTTACAAGGTTTTAAGCACACACATTTATTATAAATACTTAATTTACATTAACAATAAAAAAGAAATATACAGTAATAAACAACTATAGTAACTAACATTCGCTATAGTTGAGAATACTGAATACAATTATCTTAAGTTTCACAATTTTCAGTTAGAATTACTTCTTCACCTTTCATGTTTACATTGATACAAATGTATGGACTATGAAAATCGTGGAAAATACGAGGCTTGCATTTAAAGCCCGCAATCTTTAAATAATTCGAAACCAAGTCGGATGCATTCGAAACCCTTGATGAAGTTAAGTCTGAAATGTAGTGAATATAAATCGCTTTTACACTACATTTATTTATGTTTACACTAATGTGCTTATAACTTAGAGTAACAAAGCCATTTTTGCGAAAGCTCATCCTACAGTTCAACTTATTTTGATGCACTTATATCATACGATATATTATCTATATCATGTATTTATGTGGTAATTACATATGTGTAATTAGTCGTAGTTTTAGCAGGTTACCTTTATAACGCAGTTAATATTATGTTATTAAGCACTAATATCTCTGTTATAGGTTAATAGTGCAGTAATTACATGAAACTAGGGGAGAAATAATGTTGGCCTCAATTGGTTAGGTAGTTTAGTATGCCCAATTTACAAGGAGCAAACGAACTAATTATGGTATATAATATAGCTATTGATATTAGTTTAAAAATAAATTTCAAAAAGCAACTGCAATTGCAAATTACTGAAATCAGCAGTTATACTTATGTTAATTAGTCGTTTATATAAAAAAACTAGAGAAAGTATTACATATTCAAACTAATTATTTTCCAAACAATAAAATTCTTTAAAACGATTCAAAAAATTCTCACAAAATCATTATAACTTCATCATAATTCTATAATAATTCATCTTATAAATAATTCATTAAGGGCTATCAATATATAAGTCGTGGAAAAACTTCTTCAGTTATCATGTATTACGCCATATAGATTTTTGTAGTCATATAAGTTACTTAAGACAAATTAAAACAAATTCAACTTTCTTGGCAAACATCTATTGTAAAATTCTAAATAGTAGCCGTGAATAAATTAGAATCTATGAAGTTTCAAACGTAATTAAATTAAGCCATAACATACTGAACATACGCCGCGCGATGGACGTCACTGTAACCTCTAAAAATTCAAATACTTAATACTTACTGCAAAGCTCATAAAAGCGATACTTACTGTAATGCTCCGACTCACTTTTAAGATCTCTCAATATCAAATTATAACTCAGGCGTAGGTCTGATTTCCATGGCTTACGAATTGTAAAGAAAAATTAGGATTTATAGACATAACAAAAGGATATGGGTGCCAGTTATTCAAAGTCATCACAATTCTCATCTAAACCCCCGAATAACAACGGCTTTAGATTATATTGATTAAGATTAATAAAAAAAAACTAATCATCATTAGCTTAGTTGGCGTTAAAGCAAGATAGAAATTGAAGAACTTCAGTTAATGCTAGGTCGATTATCATCATAGTAGGATTTAATTTAAATATTCATTTATTTGTAAATCAAGCAATCGTTGGTCTCAACTTACAATAACAGTTTCGTTGGTAATACCCTAATAACATCTTTTATTAAAGGAAAATACGAACATAAATTTACAAGAAACAATCATTAGAAAAATGGTACAGATAATTTGACATAAAACTTAACACATAAAACATAAACATAAAACAAATTATCATTTAGTCATTGATACGTTGGTAGAATTTTACAATTCTTTCAAATTTTACAAACAACATTTGCACGATAATGCCCTTGTTTCACTTAACACTAGGTACAAAGTACCTCACAAATTATAGAAGCAAAACAGGATGAACTTGGAAAGTGTAATCGCTGATACCGTTTCTCTTTACTCAAGATCAACAAACTGAAGTCCGCAACAATTCCTTCTTAATTGAAATTTCTTTTGCAATCCCTTAATGAATAACTAAAACCATATAAATTAAGCAACAACTTCCGTCGGTTATGAAGAATTATCGAAATGACACTTGTGGGCGTCTCAAGTTATTATGACAAACCGGCCCGAAAAGCTTAATGCTTAATTTTCAAACTTAATTAAACCTTGATTTTTTAAGGGTTTTAAACAAAATAACTTATCGGAAATCTTTTATCTGTTACTAAAGTGTATTCAATTTCAAGCTAGAGTAAAATATGCAACCCAAATAACAAATTTCTTTAGTAACTTGAATTTGATAATTTGAGTAACTTGAATTTTTCAAATCTTGAAATTGAATACACTATAAGACATTTCATTGCCCTTTATACTTTAAACTTCTTCTAAAATTTCGATATTCTACTACAGAGTCTTTTAGTTCACTAGTTAATTCATTTTAATAACTCGAAAAATTTAAACTGCTGTCAAACCCACTTCGGTATAATAAATTATTCACAAATAATTTGATAATAAACTGGACGATAAACAAATAACTACAAAACAAACTCCGAACTTAACTAACGCCAAATAATGGATAACACTAAAATCTTGCGGTATTTGACAAATCCACAGCCGCCTTCACTAGGTACCCAAGCGAACCTTTGGGGGCGAATCGCTCAGCAGAGGAGGCCTGAGGCCTGCTATGTGACTACCGTCACCTTGCTCGGTGTGGTTTCTTACCAGACTCCTATGGGAGACTTAAATTAAGGAAGCAACCGTATACTGAACTTGAATTGTAAAAGAGGGAAAATTAAATACCCAATCAAACACTAAGCTAGTATTTCTGGGACATTCTAGATCTTAGAAGGGGATTTACTGGACTTAAAATCTGCTTCTCAAATTGATATTTTGCAGAAGTCTCAAGCCGTTTTTATTTGTTTGTGTGCAGAAAAACCTATTCATATAAATTGACAATAGGCATGTCCAGGATCTATAAATTTGAACTAAATGTGTTACATTTTATTCCTTTGTTAAAAAGCCAATTTTATTTCTGAAATTTTATAAACTCAATTTTTATCTGTATTTGCTCTAGAAGCAATTTCATCTTGTAATGCTTTATTTTAGGATGATCTATGATATTAAAGAAAACACCCTTTGTAATTCCAAATATCGTCTGCATTTTTAACCCAACTAAAATATGTTGAACTACACAGGACCGTACTAAGATTCCTTTACTATTGATGTACACTGTGCAGTGTATAAAATAAATACAGATTCTATAGATTAATTCTTTTGAATAATTATTATTATTCATCCTGACTAAAATTTACTGTTTGAACTTTACTATTTTATTGAAAAATGTTTTATGTACAGCTATAGTCTTATATGGAATTATCTAATTTAATTAGTAACGGAACAATTACTAGTGGTTAATTTTGTTTTTTGATTTTGTGTTTTGTACGTTAACGTATTATTTTTAATAGATCCTTTATATAAAGCTGTATTACATAAGAGCACTCACTTGTATTCCTAGAACTTTGCATAATCTCTTTTAACTAATAGAAGTTATTAATATATTATTATAATTTTCTTTATTGGTAAATTTTAAAAATCTATTTACTACAAAGTACTTAAGATGTACCTACTAAATTACATCAGGTTTTATATCTCCATATAAGATAATATTTTGGCAATATTCCATGATAAGTAGTTTAGCTATACAATTATTGACGACTAAAACCATTTTAACTCCAAATTATTTGCCAACCAGATTTACTTTAGTCTGATAACTGTTTCCAGTTGAGGAGTTCCTTCAGAAAACAGCGATTATATTTCTTCACAAAAGTATTGCTTTGGTTATAGGATAGAACGCAGGCGTCCATGGATTGTAAAAGTTTTTTTTTGCGATTATTATATCGTTAACTGCACAGATTTTGTTGAAGTTTACATCACTCTATTCGTTAGTGAGTGTTTTGTTTGGTTTTGCATTTTAAAAAATTCAACGGCGAAAATATAATTTCTTTTGTTCGTACATGTTCTTGTGCTAATAGCGAATTAATAAATCGTCTATATGCAGCGATTCTCAGCCTATGGGTCGCGACCTAATTTTGGGTCGCGTTAAATGTTTAATGGGTCGGGCAAGGTCCGTAGATGCAAAGCAAGCTTTGAAATATAGGTCATCGCAATGCCGCCATTTTCGCGCTCAGTAAGAGTTGCAATACGGCTGCTATCGAAGCCGACACGATCGTCATATGAGGTGCATGACGTTCTAAAACATTGAATTAACGCTTAGTACCCAACTGAAAACAAGTCGAGTTGTCGATTATTCCTGTTTTCATGTTAATTAACATGTTCCGCCATTTTCGCGCTACTGCACAGTGAAAGTGTATGAGATGACCTATATTAAAAAGCTTGCTTTGCATCTACGGACCTTGGGGTCGGGAACAGACAGCTGCCACCTTGCGTCAAAGCAAGGAACTGGCGAAATAGTCTTAGAATGGTGGAATGGTGTTTTGGGATAAAGAAGGTGTTATTATGACAGACTATTTAAAACATGAAAAAACCATTATCGGGAAGTATTATGCGACTTTACTAACCCGACTGAGGCAAAGAATTGTACAGAACAGACGGGAGAAAATTGTCAAAATGTGTTGTTTTGCAGGATAATGCGCCCAGTCACATATCCAGAGTTGCTCTTCAAGAAATTCACGAAATGGGCTTTGAATTGTTGGAACATCCACCTTACTCGACAGATCTTGTGCCCTCGAATTATTTTTTTATTTCCTAAGTTAAAAAAAGTTTGAAAGAAACAAAATTCTCGTCTAACAAGGAGTTTAATCCGACTGCGGAGGACTGGTTTGCAGACCAAAGTTCATTATTTGTTTTGAATAGTCTACGGGCATTGCAGGATCGCTACAAACATGTATTAACTTGAAAAGGAACTATGTTGAATAAAAAAAATAATTATTGTTCTGCTTGTTTTCTTTCTATGGTAGGCCGATAATTTATCAATATACCCTTGTATGTATTATCAAGTCCTATAATCAATTGGATCGCAGTGCAACTACAAACAAATATGTTGGTTCGAGCGGCAGAAAGGTTGAGACCTCTGGCTTAAAAGCTATTTACCTGCTTTTCTTTTTAAAGAGGTTGTTAGCAATCATCATTCTTGTAACAATCTAATTTGAGTTCGTTTATTAAAGGTCTTTCTTGGGGTTTTTGTGAACTGCGAACAAATGTTTTTGAGATTCCCCTTGCAGTAAATCCAAATTGAATTGACCTAGCTTCCATCTTCAAAATAGTTAGATTGAAAATCAAAATAAGTATAAAATTCCAAAAACAAAATAATGTTTTGAACCGAACTTGAAGTGGCTATTTATTTATTTTTAACGAGGAATTGGAATGGCGGAGCATCCTTCGTACCTCATGGCACCGATTACTATGATCATTTGGCCGACCCTACTAGATTTTAGCCGAATCTGGGGAAATTCCACCCGCAGTAGAGATTTCTATCGTGACAAACATTGCAGTGACACGGGAACGACAGCTTTACTTCTTATCCGCGAAGAAGGCATGGTTTTTAATTTTTCTCCGCTCTTCAATAGTTATTTAAACAATTATTATTATTAACTGAACAATAAAAACGTAGTGGCAGTCTGTAAATGGTTTTATTAACGGTTTAACTTTTATTTTGAAAATTAATTAAGATTAGTTTGCAATAATTAAAGAATTAGAGTTTATAAAAAGGGAAATTAGTATCATACAATTCAAGGTAAATCTGGTTAAACTAAAATGTAAATTTTAAGTAAATTTAGTCTGAAATAAAATATTTGGCACCATTTTAACCAAGTTAGATTAACTTTTGTAATACTCCTAGCAGAGCCACATAGGTTTGTTTAAATTTTAAAACGTTTTTTATTTATAATCTATTTGCTTAATCAATCATGTACTTTATTATTCTACGTATCATCAACCGCGTTTAAATAAAACGTTTTAATTGACTTGTTATGTAGGAATATTATTGTTTATTAAGGTGTTTTAAATTTAATGATAAATTACAAAATTTCTGATATTATTTTCAAACAAGGTGGTACTCGTAAGTAATAATAGTTCAATTCGTAATGAATTAATGGGAACTTGTCTTTTGCTTACTTTGACTAGCTCAGCGGTGGTAATTTATTGAAAGCCTAACGTAAGAGTATTAAAATTGTATGCCTAGTTGTAGAGTGTTAAAGGTGTTTATATTTTTGATACATTTTGTAAGTTAACCTTTGACTTTCATTAATTTTAAAAACCTTATGTATATTCTGTTGTTGTAATAGAGTTGGAACCTAAAACTTATTTGTGTAGCAGACGCTTTCTTACTGGAATCTGATATGGTTGTGTTTGAGTGAGATTACATAATTCTCAATTTTTTTCTTGCAAACGAAAAATAGTGATATAAACCACATGACCAATTAACCCTACTTGAGTTAGTTTTCTCCTGTAGTATACATACTGCGTGTTTTACTCTACTTTTATTGCATTTATGCTTGTGTTTAGTTTTAGTTGTTGCTTGGTTTAGTTTTTATTTTCTCAATTTCTGTCATTAGTAATTCAGCATTATAAGAGTTCCACAAGTGAATCGTTTCAAGATTTGAATCACTATTACTAGCAATATTTTAAATTCGATAACTCAAACATAATTAAATTGACTTGCAACTAGCAACTTATTTATCTACAAGTAGTAGAAAGAATTTTGTAACCATTTTTGCTCGACAAATCATAAAATGTGCACGATTTACACAAAACGGAAAATGTCTATAATTGCTTCGAAAATGCCTGGAAAATTAAATTCACGAATAGATTATCCAAACAAACTCAAATATTTGTTCAACTTTGCAAGTTATATCAAATTGTATTGTTAATTAATAATTAGTTACATTTCATTACACTTCAAAGAAAAGTCAAGTTTAATTTTAACTTTAATATAAATCTAAGAACCGCAAGCAAACCTACATTTCATACCTTTACACCTACTCATAAAAACGGTTTATGTTTCTTTTACCATTTCCCGAGTCTGAATCCAAAACTTTATGAAAAATGTAACTACCATAATAAAAACAGTGAACACAAAAAGATGTCCAATTTATTTTATTTTTTTACGTTTTACTGTCTCAAAATAACACTGCTTTTGTAACAGTAACGTAACGATCTAAATTTTCCAAAGAAAAAAGATCTTCCAGACAATCATCAAAGTAACAAAACAAAAGCCCTACGCCTACAAGGTGGCGTTCACCCGTGATAGAAAGAAAATTTGTAACCGTAAAGAAAAGTTAGGTAATATAAAACTCTGTGTGGGGTGTGGTTGACATCTCATGCAATGAGTTTTACTTTCAAGTAAAACGTGTTAGATTTTTGTAATAAGAGTTATAAAACAATATAAAATAATGTGATACGAAAAAGTATATTATCATCGATAAATTCGATTTATGTAAGTTTATGTAAATGTAATGTAGAAGTAGAACACACAGTTCTTAAATAGATAAAGATGATGACGTTAGTCATGTAAAAGATTCAGTTAAAGCAGAGACTAAATCGACAAGAAAATTGAGTATGTGTACCTGAAAAAAATCCAAATAAACACTTTTCAGTATCATTATTTTTCCATTTAAAGTTGGATTTGTGCACTTTTCAATTAAATTGAAGAACTCTAAATACAGCAGAATTTGTCATTTTGACCGCTGCCCATAAATTTGATTTTCAATTTCTAAGACGGAGGACATAAATCAAATCAATGTTGCGAAAGGATGCCAAGAACTGGGGTTTGATGAACGGGTTGACGGGAATAGAGACAGCGGTGAACCTTTCTAACAGAAAATCGATAGGAAAGCAAGCGAAAGGTAAAATAAATATAGGCCCGTAAATGTTTTCCTTCCGATTATTTTTTATGCTGTTTTTTCGTATATTTAACTTGTTTACTCACCAGGCTTTTGCAGCGTAATATGCGTTTGCTGTTCTTATAAGCACTGTTTATGTTCTTTATAGTTGACGTACCTCTTTTTTCTTCTCTCCAATACAACCAAAAATGAATGGAAGTAATAGAAAATAAATCTATTTTTTCTTTTTGCAATGGTTGCCTATAAAACAAAATTTCATAGATAGTATTCTTTTGTTAACTGTAATTTGCAATTTTGCCATTTCCTCGTTTGTTTCAATGCGAATTCGTTCAGGAAATTGGAAAAATTATAACTTTAGATACACTTATAAATTTGAACGAGAGTACTGACGTATAATAAAGAAATTCAGAATGGCAAGCTTTTATTTTTGATTTTAATCTTTCATACATATAAATTCTTTTAAAATCCATTCATTAGACCTATACAGTAATCTTAACTTTTCCGTTAACTTTAACGTTATAACATTAACTGGGCGGATGTAATCTGGTCACAAACTTACCTGTTGCATTAGCTCCTCATGTAATTCTGACATCGAACTTAAAAATATTTTATTTTAGTATCTAAATGAAGCCATTTGGACACGCATTTTGCGTGCCCCATAGTTATACTAATATTATTACCGCTGCAAAATAATGTTAAAGTTTACATCTTTATTATTCTTTTCTGAAAAAGTGGTACATCCTAGAACAAAGTTGTTCTAGGAGTCTTTTTGTTCCTATTCATGTCTTCTATCAACCCTTAAAATTAATGGATAGTAACCCCTTCCACCCTGTATACTACGGGTATTTATAATTTTTGGTGTCCATCTCTGAAAGTAGAAGATTTGTATGCTGCAACATAATACAGAATCATGAAAAATAATAATAGTGTTGGTGGTTTTCTTGCCAGTTTCAAATCGAGTCTGGAGCATTACCATAATGAAATTCTTCTAACTATAAAAAATAAATTACTGTAATTGAGTTAAATAATTTATAAAAGGTAATAAACATTTACTTACCAGGAATGTGTTCATTCACTATCTAATTGCTTTATGAAGCAAACCCACTTGTAAAGTGTTTTCTTTTCTAGAGAAGAGAAGAGAATTAAAGGTAAATAAAAAAAAATAGTAAAAATAACCAAAGATCTTAACTTGTTTTGGGTAACAAGTCAGATTATGCTTTCATTTATGATCAGTTTTCTGTTATGTTAACACAATTTATAGATTCAAGAATTAAAACAATAAAAAATATAAGGAATTAATTACAGCACATAAACAAACATATTCAAAATTAGGATTAATTGATTTTGAGAATTACAACATAAAAACCCTTATACACATTTTTTTATATTTTTGAAATAACACTAACACTACCATCACCCATAAAAATGCTGTAACAATGTGGGGCAAGTCATTATTTATATTAAAACCATCAAAATATATTGAGGTGATGTCTTAGATAAATAAATAAATAAGATTTCTTTTAAAATGCCCACGTTCTGACAAAGCCTATAAATTATGAGGTGATATATTTAAATAAATAATATAAGAAAGGATTTCAATAAAATACTAATAACAAAATAAATTCGGCCAGCTTTAATAATTGTAAATTACAACACCCAATAATTTTCCCTTTACCCAGTAGACTAACTCAGTTTTAATTCGGTTGAGCATGAGATTGACACAAACGACAAAATTGACTTTACAAATCCCTATACCTGGAAAGAAAAACCACACCTGGAATTCTGCTTTTGGACGAGAAATAAATTTTAAACTCTGTATTGAAATATGAACGGATACTTGCATCCCACACAAATAATAACAAATATTGAAATTATAAATACAGATTTTTTATATATTTAAATAAAGAATGATAAAAAAAATTAAAAAGGCACTCAAACACAAATTATTTTGAGAAGACCTCTCTTTAGTTTATTTAAATTAATTATTATTTTGTAAATGATATGACATGGGTATCATAACAAGTTTCATTTAAACAAACTATATTACATATATAAATTTAAGAAGAATTTAAATAATAATAAAAAAAAAGAACTATGTTTTTAAAATAACTTGTAAAAAACAAATTCATTTATAAATATTAAATTGTCAAAGTCATCTGAAAACAATTATAACACAACTTACTTTTGTTGTTAAAATTATTCTATATGTGTTCGCTATACTTGTTTAAAACCTTCCCGCTGGAAACAGTAACACTGATTGCTTACGAAAATGAAAAATATTCTTCTTTGTTCCAAATTGTCCAGTAAATATCAAACTTGAATGTGATTGACGTATTATTTGGTTAGAAAAACATCTGATCAATCTAAGCCAACTTTATTTTACAGATTTTGATCTGAAGCCGAGCATAGGTTCCACCTTTAGGCTTGTATCAACTGAAATTGTTCTTTTACGAAGGTCCTTTTATATGTTAAGCCAAAAAACAATCAAAGCACACAAAAATTCGGAACATCGACAAAGTCATGACGTCACAAATAAAAACATGTTACAAGTTAACGCTAATCTTAATTCTAAGATATCTGATAGATAGATAATGACAAGATAGCTGGTAAAAAGACAATCAAAATAACGTAACACTTACGATCATAGTCTAAAATCAATATGTAAGTTAGAGAGAAAATCAATAAAAACTACCAGCTGTCACAATCTCATTAAAACTTAGTTACATTCAAAATACACAAATCTCCAGCTATCTTATTAGCATATGAAATATTTGCATTGTTACTCAAGGTAACTTAATCATATGGAGTTCACAAAAATTATAATTAAATACTAGAAAAAACTTATCTTATAGATCTGACCACTACGGTCTTACGATCAAACGATGCTAATGCAAGTCCTGCCTTCATAAAAACATAAATTGATCAAAACTTCAACCATTCTCGCCCAGGTGACTAAATCCAAACAATGATGAAAAACACTATAATAATAATATCAAAATTGCCAAAAATCAATGAACATTAGCACAGCCGATATTTTCATTCAAATTACATGAGCAAATATAGGGGATCAGTAAGTTAATTGTGGCATAATAAACTTCAAGATAATGACTTTTTTAACTATTTTCAGTGAAATATCTACCAGAAAGCGACTTAGCTTTGTGGGAGGATAAAAATTTTCATCGGCATTATCTAACGCGAAAACGAAATCTAACATGAAGATAATCATTCAAGAAAAGTGGCTAAACTGTCCTAAACTTGTAACCTGTGTAACAGAAAACATGTTTCAATTTAAAGCAACATAATTTACTCATATGCCTTTTTAAAAAAAACTTTATCATTTTTATTAAAGTAAAGTTATGTCTGCATGAAAAGATCGTACTCCTATAATTCGGTTTTATACTTACTAATAATTGTACACGTAACCTAGCATGTTACACTTTAAATAAATAAAACTAGTATCCTAGCATGTATATTGTTCTTTTTATTGCATGAATACTTTATAAAAACAGTGTCATCTCAATATATATATAAAGCAGAAGTAACACAAATAAATGTAATAGATACAGTTTCAGATATTGAGCGATATTTAATTTTTTATAAAATTTTTAAATCCTTTTTTTTATATAAACATTTTCACTCGTGTAACAACTAGCAAAGTGTTTAATGGGCTTTTGTTACTTTTTGTTAACATTACCCTCGATAAGTTTCATCTGCAAAGACGGAATGCTGTTTTCATTTACAATTATAAAATTATACTTCATATCTAGACATAATTTACTACATCTCTTAAGATTTAACAACGTTCACATATTTCTGCAGACTTGGACGGTGCTTTCACTTATAACAATACACTACACTGATTCACTAATAATGAACCATCTGTTCTTGTTACGAGCTTTGCCCGTTGCTAATTTGCCCGACATACATAAGTACTTTTGATTTAAGTCGAATCATTCTAGTTTGTTGCTGCCATAATTTATTTTTCAAGAAAATACTACAGTTTGTTTTTTGAGCAAAATTTGTTTCATCAGTTTAAACCCGTCATATTTATTAAAAATATACAGCGTTTCATATATCAACTTAAGTACGGAGAAGATAGGACAAAGTAAATCTTATAGCACCTTTCTGGTTAACGTTGAAACTTCTCGCAAAGCGACCAACGCTGACAATTTAAATTTACTGGAAGTAAAATCAGAAATTCAAAAACAAAATTTGATGCCGTTCATTTTATCTAATATTTTGCAGTTTCACGTATAAAAGTTAAAGCTACTCAATGTGTAGGTTAAATAATTGTTAATAAAAGTAATTTTAAGTTATGTTTTTGATCAATATAATACTATTTAAAAGTACCATTCTTAACTTACAATCTCAATCTATTAATTTCTTTTCTAAAATCTTCTGAGCAGCTAAACGTGAAACGTAAGCACATTTATTAATTCTTAAAAATTTGTTCATAGTATAAAGAATAATGCAATGTAAAACTAAAAACCTATTAATAACATACATATATATGGCTTCGTAGTAACACAGGTTTAACATTTAATTTTGGGTAATAAGTAGAAAATACAAAAGCAGGATTTATTTATGATTGACATTGGCATGAAATTGGTAAACCGCTATACTATTTTAGCGTACGACTTTAGACTAACACTTCCTGATAAAAAATAAAACTGAAAAAGGTTACAAAGAAGCCATTATGTTGCGTTATAACGTAGAATTCCTGACTATGATAACTTATTCTGATAAAGCAAAATATAAAAAGTAACTTTTACTTATAATAACTAAGCGTGCGGAAATTGTATTGGTTAGAACAGAAACAAGCAGAATGTCTGAAAATCTTGTAACCTATTTAAGTGTTGAGATGTTCAGCTTTCAAAAACATACTTTTTTGATGTTCTGCATATTGATCTTTACATCATATTACAGTTCTTGTAATATTCGAGAAAGAGAAAATTCAATTTTTATCCATATTCAATACCAAAAGCCCTTTAGACAGAACCAAAGTTGTTTGCTTCTGCTTATACTTCAGTTTTAAAGTGGACTTCTTAAATGTTTCGATAGATATTGGCGTATTACTTCAAGTGTTTTCGACAATCATCAAAAAGACCTCTTTTGTATTTTATGTCGTTTTCGCACGTACAAGTGCATCTTTTGTGCAGATGCTGTAAAAATGTACCCTAGGGTTTTATTACATCCCGTTGACAGCGATTTTCAAAGAATTTTATAGTGCGCGAATCTGCTTAAAAACTTTAACTTACGGCTTGATCTCCTTTAGTTTTTTGGCTGTGGGAGTTTTAAACGAAATAGCAAATCAAACAAAGATTTCTCGCATTGCTGAAATTATTAAACACAACTTTTATATGGATAACTTATCTATCGGTAGCAACTCCTTAGAAAGAAGCTAGTGCTGTCAGAGACGACCCTCCACAAAAGTTTTGCAATCTGGCGGATTTACACTTTTAAAATGGCCCTTTAATAATTCGCAATTATTTACCAAAAATGCATTAGAAGCAATCGCTTAATTTAATTTTGATGATCAAAACTTCTTAAAATCTAGGATTTCATAAGCATATTAAAGATGACATAGACAATAAATCTACCTTCAGTAAAACAAATAACGTGCCAGGTGATGAAATCCTATACCTAAGGAACTCTAATAAAATAGTAGTATATACAATCACAGTCGAACCTGAATGATCTGTTATTTGAAAATTCTTGAAATATTCAAAACTACATAATGTCATAGAATACTGCTTAAAATTTCCAAATAAAGGTAAAAAAAGTCAATAAAGAAACTTTAAGCATCTTGTTGGGAGACGAGCTGAATGCTGCCGAAGTAGTATTAATGTGCCCTTGCAAAAGAAATTAAATTTCTAAAAAGCAGAACTTTCAAATTTTCTAAAACAATACTAAGGTTGGATCCATCTTTAGATTCCAGCGGTCTTTTAAGAGTAGGTTATCGCTTAAAAACCGCATTTCTTGATTACCATAAAAAGTATCCGCTTTTGAATCAAATATCAGATATATATGAAAAAAGATATCATTAACTGCAGACAGAACTATTGACTTATTTCTGGCCGAAATCTGGCGCGCAAGATGATACATGCGTGCTTGAGGTGCAAGTGGGATAATCCAAAACTGTCGGATCAAAAAATGGGCAACTTTCCTAGCACACTGCTGCAATCTCTAATAGAAATACTACTGCAATGAATTATTTGGACTCGGTTTTAGTCAAATAAAGCTTTACGCATATATCGCGCTTTTCGTTTGTTACTTTTCGTTGATACCCAGACGGTGCATTTAGAGTCGGTCGGTAATTAAACAATACAAAATTCTGAATTACCTTAAAAAAATTTTTGCTCAAGGTGAGGTTGTTACAATTTTTATTAAAAGCTTTTGCCCAGTTCAATTTCACTTAATGTTTAACCTAAAATTTTCTTTCTTAAAAGGCTTTTCTCCAGCGTGTTTATCATATTTTGGTCATTCCAAATATGGGAGTGTTTATGGGAACACCCTTTTATTGGCTATTCCTTATTTAGTAATGTTTCTGTACAGGCTACCTCATTGGTGAATTCAGCTTTGTCTCTGTTTTCTAGAACTTTTTGATAAGATAGTCATCTTCTTTGCTTTTAAAAAGTGAGTTGTAATTTGACTTGCAAACAGAGGGTTTTTATTCCAGTTTTAGTGCTTTATTCTAGTTTTAGGAAATTTTTGATGATTTCTTTCTTTATGAGTTTATAGTAGAATATAGTGATTAAATTCCTGGTAATCAGTTTTCACTGTGGTGATTGTTTGTATCTCAGGAATCCAACTTGTTGGTCTTTTAAGCTCTGCTGCAAGGAATACCTTTTCAACACAATTATAACAAGAGGTGATAATCCACCCGTTGACTATTGTTTTAAAGCCGATGAAAACATCTTTTCCGGTAGGCTTGTGGTTATGTTGATAGACTGTTAATTCATACAGAATTTCTTTCTAGGCTTTTTACCTTTTTCCCTTTTCTCCTCCGGCTTCTACTTTTACCTCCTTCTTTATACTCCCTGGTTTTAGCTGCGTTCTACCTTGTCCCACTGTCCAAGACGTTGGGTATTTATTGGCCATCAAAGCCGCATCTGTAATTAAAGTATTTTACCAGCTCCCGACAAGAGTAAAAAAAAGACAAACCAACACCAACACAGAACTTAACACCTAAACAAAATAAACAGTTTCTCGTTCTTAACTTTTAGGTTATGTAACAACTTCAAATTCGTTTGGTCTTAACAAAGTATATTAAACGCGCAGTTGCCACTTGTACCACATTACTTTTCTGCAGAAAGAGTAAGTCTGATTCAGATATCCATTTAAGTTAAAATGTGTAATTAAATTATTGTTACTTCAATTATGTGAATTTATTGTATGTAAAATTGTATAGGATTTATGATTTTTATTTTTATTATTAGGGGTTTATTTACAAATAATAGTTTTGCTTAATCATTGATTTTGAGTGTGGTATGAACCTCACATATTTGTTTTATGTTCTGAAAATAAATAACCTTCTGTTTCTTTTGTATCTGTGTCTTTCATTTCTACCAACGCTTGTGTCGAGTTCAAACGGCGGCTGCTATCTTAGAGCAGACGTTTGGCGGACCCAGAGATTCAGTCAGATTAAGGTTAATGTTTTGTGTAATAAATTTTTAATATAGCGGGGACCTCTTTTAACACCGTGAGCTAGCCGGTCAGGAAGTTCCCGTTATAAGGGAACGTTAGTTAAATTTGTTGCTAAATTTAACAATGACACTAGTTATGCCCATGACCCCTATATCCCAAAATCCCAATGATCTAGAGCGCATACTTCTTAACTGAAAGAACACCAATTGAATCAGGTTTGACGAAAGTCAAATGTTTGCAGCTAACTATCGCGTTTGCAGACAAACATCTACTAGAAGTATAGCCAATACTTCAAAGGAGGATTGTAAAAATATCCAAAACTGTTAGTGTACTGTTTTGTAATTGATAATCCTACTGGCGTCAATTTTAAAAATGCTTTCTAATTTTTTAATTTCACTAGTCTAAAATTAAAGAAGGAATAACAGTAGATGGAAATTTGTAAATAAATTCTCCCAATATGTTTTTCAGTACACAATCGATGTTTACGTTAGTCAAACATCGTTACCGATACCTGATGATGCAAGCTTCCTATTATATTCTATATACAGATCAAATGAAATAAAATATGCAAAAAGGAAGGCACACTAAAAAGGTTTCCATGGACACAGAAGTGAACGTACGAATCCTTTTGAACCCTACGTGCCATGTTTTCATATAACACAATACTGGAACGAATATTATAAAAAAGATAATTGTAGTAACTTAGCGGTTACTGTAGAAACATTCGTACATTTTTATGGTGGAAACAATGTACTACTATAGTAAAGTACTTATAGTTCAAAAAGTAATTTTATTAATTATTTATTTTAATATTAAAGTTTTAAAAAGCTGTTTAGCATTTTCATGAATTTTGGTAGATATACTTTAGTTATTTTGTAGTTTGAATATTCGATTTATTTAGGACTAGTTTTTATACCGAGGTTTTTAAATAAAATTTACTATTCAGATAACTTAAAGCATCCTTATGTCGTAACGATCGTTATGTTATAACTGTCTAATAAAGTACTTAGGGTAACTTTAAATAATACCCAAGTTCTGAAATTGAACTGTTTTGTAATTGGTTTTTAAACCTGCATCTTGAAATCTAAGTGTACATACAGCGCTACAAGCAATTATTATGAAATAGTTTCAAATAAATATTTTCTTGTTCTGCTAATTCCTTATGTTATTCTTATCTCATTTTTCATATTGTATAAATTATTTAACCTTACATCAATTAATAATGAAACTATTTTATCTGAGACTCGAAATCTTTGTTTTTAACTGCATGAAACAATGATCTTTTATTCAATACTTTTCAGTTGGATTTTAGTACTTTATGTAAATAAAAAGGTAAACAGTTAATGGTATTTATTTTACTTCTTTTATCTTATTATTAAATACAAAATCTTATTTTAGGACAAAGAAGGAAATTTAAAGCTTGAAAATTATTATTAACATTTTTAGTAATACATAGTTTTATAAGTTTACACCGTCAAAAGAACAAAATTATAATTATTGATCACAATGACTTCATTTTAACATGGCATATACAACTCATAAGGTGTTTTCTAGCGATCAAACGCTTTAAACCGTTTGCTGTTCTCTTTAATATGTGTCATTCTAGCGATGGAACGGTAACGCCATACACGCTACTGGTTCAAACAGTTTTAAATCAAAGTGGAAAATGTATTTAAACCATTGACTTGCGCACTAGCAGCCTTTTGACTTTGACATTAACTTGTTTAGTTGTAATAATATTAATTTGTAATTCCAAAATGGTTTTGTTGCTTTGTAGGTTACAGGTTATGTGTTACGTTTACGATTATTTGTATAACCCACACCTACTAAGTAGTAGTTTAAAATGCCTCATTCTAGCGCCTTTCTTAAATGATAACATACTCGTTTAACGAGGTTTAAATACATTTATAAATACGGTTCATGGCTTCTAACACTAAATAGAAATACAATTAATAAAGGAAACTAAATCGTACTACATCATACCAATCTTGTCATAAACTTATATATAAACCAAATAAACGCCTTTTCTTAAATACATTTCCATTTTATGAATAACTGAATTGTACTCAAGCATGACATCACCAATGTCTAATACAGCAATAATGCTTTATAACAAAAACAGAATATACTTTTACATCCTGATAATTAAATAACTTAATAATGTTAATAAATAATTAAGGGAGTAGCTTCATCTTGTACACAATTTTCTTTAATGAAAATCTTGAACATAACAATATACAGGGTGTAGAATAGTAGAATGTCCTAGCCATCATCGAAAATGTAGTGTGCTTTAAAGGTGTGTAATTGTGAGTACTAAAGATATCTTTACTAAGTTTAAAAAGTCAAATGGATAAAAGTGAACCAGCATCACTCATACAAGGTTAAATACCGTAATCAACAAAGAAAAAAGGTTTTGAAAGAATCAATCTACTTACTTGGTTACAAATTTGAACTGTAAAGTGCTAGTGAGTAATTCATCTTCAAATATAGAAAAGCAAATCACCTTTTGCAAACATCATTTCACATAGCACATAGTAATTAAGTAACAGCTTACCTGCTCATATAGTCTAGTACTTTGGTATCAGTTGCCATCGACGTTTGTCATTAATATATTTTGGCATCTACTAAGTAATATTCCCCATTGTATCAAACTGTTAACTAACACAAAATCACATTGCGAGATATACAACTATCGCTCAACTTGTCTCGAACGGACAAATGATGAGAAGTCTCAAGCGTAGAACCCAGCATTGAAATTTCTGCAAAATAATATTAATACAATAAAATGACGACGACGAGTTTAGCTAAAACATCACGTATAAATTTAGTTCCAAACAAGTGAGGCATTCATTGTAGTACATACATATAGGAAGAGTTTGCAGAGCTAAGTAATGTTTAATTACTGCTTGATTGAATTAGTAATAGAATTACTTTTTTCATCAACAAAATAAAAAATTTTTAGAAAATGATCAATTCCACTACTATTACTACTTTTCATCATGTTTAATTTTTATGATATTCGAATTACTTTTTGATAATTGTATTACCTACAACAATCAGACAATCAACTTGTTTGTAATTTGATTACCACAAACCATTGATTGCAAAATAGTCTTTTTACTAATTTAAATTCTCAATCAATGTAAAAACGTGTTTAGAATAAATTTTTGAGACTTAGCAGCTACAATAAAGGGTGTGCACGAACAAATCTGGCCACCTAAATATGACATTAGGCGCCTCTACACTGCAGATACTAAAGTGGCATTGCAGCAATAGCTTCTTTGAATTGATATCATACTGTAAATGACATTTATAAAGTGTTCAAAAGAATACGAGCTACGTCAAAAAATATTGCACAAACATTGTGAAAATCCTGTCATGTCAGATTGCGCGATCTGAAAACGTCAAAATATATCAAAATCGGCCGTAGCAAATGCACACCCTTTAGTATACTTGTATGCTATCGCTATATACAGTGTGGGATTAAAGTATGGAATATTAAAAAAAAAGCGAACTCAACCGGTTTTTTTAAAAACGCTGAAACACGTCGATTTTGTTTTTTAAAAATACACATTAATATGTACGATTCACCTCCCGGCTTTCATTTGTTTCTAAGTTATGACGTCATCACAAAAAAATTTAAATGACAATATAGATTTTTTTATAGTGGAATCCGATAGTGATTTTTCTTCCCTTTATGATCATGCAAATAAATGTTTGAACTGTGATGAACAAGTGGTGAATAAGTGTAATGAACTTTGTAAATGTTTGTTAATTATGACATCATCACAAAAAATTTAAATGACACTATATATTTTTAGTAGTGGAATCCGATAGTGGTTTCTCTTCCGTTTATGATCATGCAAATAAATCATAAGGTTGCATGACAAAAATTCTGAGAAAAATCGATCTGAACATTTAGTGTTATTGATATTATGGTGTTATCAATATATCAATACATCAGATCGATTTTTCTCAGAATTTTTGTTATGCAACCGTATGATTTATTTGCATGATCATAAAGGGAAGAGAAATCACTATCGGATTCCACTACTAAAAATCTATATTGTCATTTCAATTTTTTGTGATGACGTCATAATTAACAAACATTTACAAAGTCCAAATCGATTTTTCTCAGAATTTTTGTTATGCAACCTTATGATTTATTTGCATGATCATAAAGGGAAGAAAAACCACTATCGGATTCCACTATAAAAAAATCTATATTGTCATTTAAATTTTTTGTGATGACGTCATAACTTAGAAACAAATGTCATATTTTTACGAATGTTTCTGTCAGAGTTATTTTAGTGAATATCTCGCAAGATTCCCCTTTATTCTTCGGCGGTCGGATATGGATTCTACCCATTTCCTCCATTATTTTCTGTTATTTGCACTTATTCTCAATTCCTCCATTGTTTTCTCTTCCTGTTTCTTGTATTTTGTTTAAGTAAGTACTCTTCTAATTTTTCTCTCAATTCTGCTTGCTTGTATAACCTTTACCAAGCTGTCTTCATTACTTCTATGTATGTGTCAAAACCACTTCAACTCATCAACTGTTGTGTTTAAATGGTTCTTTATGGTTTTTTGTAATTCTTTTCTTATTTGTTCGTTTCTGATTGTCTGGTTCTGTTTTCAGTTATTCGTCTTAGGTGTTTCATTTTCGCTGCGGTTAGTTGTTTGATTAGAGATTAGTAATCTTTTTGTTTCTTTGGACTAGGTCTCACTAGCATATGGTATTGTTGCGGCCGCTAGGGTTCTGTACACATATACTTTTGATTATTTGTTTTGTTCACTTTTGTGGTATATAGTTCTATTTAATGCATAATTTACATTGTTACCTTCTTTGGTACGATTAAATATTTCTGTATTTATTCTTTTTGCCATTTTCTGTTAATATACTTAGTTCAAGTATTCATAAGAGAGTACTGGCTTAATTATGTTTATTTTGCTTATTGTGTGCCTGCTTGCTTCATTAATTTCGGCTGTTTCTCAGTCCTTTTCACATTTTAAAAATCGATTACCCTACTTATATTTACACAATATTTTATTTTATTTTATTAATATGTATTTTTTATTGTATTATTCAACGCCACTGGCACCAGAATAAATGTTTATCTATCTATCTACTCTTTCCCACATTGCCATCTGTGCTTAGATATTACTTTCTTTATGCAATTTTTTTTTGTTTTTAATTTGTTTATTTCTTCCTGAACCTCTTTGTAACTTATTTTTGTAATTGCTTTATTATTTCATTTAGTTGTTTCTATATATCTGATGTCTTCTTATTCGACACTGATTTGTTTTTGCTTAAAATTTCTTTAAGTAATTTAAAGTATCTTCTATTTCGTCGTTAGCTGTCTACTTTTTTTGATATTGCTATTTATTTTTCTTATTATTCTTCTTACTCATTTGATTGTTTTTCAGAATTCTCTGTTATTTAGTTTATGATTTTATTCCATTTCCTTGCCAATTTCTTCTCAACTTTTAACTTTACTTTTTTTAGTAGTTTGCTGACCTTTTTACTTTTTTTTTGTATATTCTTCTTTATGCTGTCTCTTATTTTGTAGTATTTTTTTTATGTTAGTCTTTTCCCTTTCTTTTCTCACTTGTTTATTCCACCATCTTGTCCAATGATAGTTGGTAGTGATTATTTTCTTTTCACATGTCTCTTCTACTGTTTTCTTTATAATTAATTGAGACTGGATTATCTTCTTCTGGTGTCCAGGTCTGTGACGTCTTTTTTTGCTTTAATAAGTTTTCTTTCTGCCTGTACCTGGTATTTTAATCCTATTTCTTCGTTTTTCAGTTCTTTAACATCTATCTTCGTGTACTTTTTTTTAATTGTGTGTTTTTCTTCTTTTTGTTTTTATTATAACTGGTGTAGGGAAAATAATCTATGTAAGTTGAATATCAGAAATGTGCTATGCTCTGATTTAATTATCATTATTTTATGATTATTAAATCATAAAAGCGTGTCTATAATTTACTTTAACGACAGCAAAAACAATACAGGGTGATTTAATAGTTTTGTGTAATACTTTTTCTGATGTGGTGGAGTAATTTTAAATAAAAAGTTCCTATAAGAACAAATACACTATTTTGTTTATACGCCGAAAAGCTGAAAATAATTAATCAACTTCTTGGATCGAACCTTGAACTGCTGTAACAAGGTAATGAAACTAAATAGGTCATAGGTACATTTGTATAGAAATTTCTACTAAAATTAAAATAAATTAAATTAAAATATATGTTACTAATCTATAACTCGACCAGTTATAAATGAAAACTAACCAAATCTGGTTTGAAATTAGTCAATATAATATAGTTTAATTCCCTAGTTTCTAATTTCCAAGAAATTTTCTATTTAATTATTGTTAATTAGGTCTAAACCATGCTGTAGCAAATGCGGTAAAATCACAAAAAAAGCCTAACACCAGGCGGTTAGAGATATATAAGACAAAAACTGTCCTTGCCATAATTAATGTAGCAAAATACTTGTTACCTAAAATATTTTAAAAATAGTTCTCAATATAATAGAAAAATTTAAAATGTAAACTGCTACACCGCCATCTAATGTACGTTTGAAAACTGCAAATGTCATTTATTGCCATATGCGACATTGTGTGTGAACAATGACATTTATGTCGACAATACGAAGAGAATTCTAATATTCATTTATTTAAATTTAAACATGACGATCAGAGCATACTATGTTTAAGTTTTTATTTATTTTATATAAAATTATTATTTAAATCTTGTCGACCAAAAAATTCTACAAAAATCTGACGCGTTCAGTTATTTTACAGCGCGACAACTAATAAGGCAACAAAGTTGTCTCGTTGTAAAATTCGACTTGCCGCATTCCTTTGTAAATAGCTATTACCTATTATTTTAAACATCAAATGAAATATGCAGAACTGTTCCTTCATATCACTTTGTAGTTAGTTTTCGTAAGTTTTAGGTAAAATGGAGGTTTTGTTACACACATTTAAATTAAGTAATTAACATAAATTGTATTTATATGTTTATTCACTAATAAATTTCTTCGTGATTAGGTGGCTTTCTACCCAGCAATTTGAAACTTTTCTAATTACTTTATTGCTATTGGAGGTAGAGCAATATCACTTTAGTTTCGCATTGGTAGTGTATTGTCTAGTGTGCTGGACTTTCACACAAGCGGCCCAGGTTCGACTCCTGGTACCGGCAGATCTGGTTAAGGTTTTCTGTAGTTTTTTCTAAGCTGTTATACAAATGTGGGATTTGCGCTGTTCCATCTGTAAGTCGGCTGCAGCCAGATGTTGGGCCTGCGCAATGATAAGAACCACCCCTCCCTCCGCTAAAGCTTCATAGCTTTTGGAGCCTGGTTCATAGGTGATCATTGTAGCAATTATTATTAGTATTATTACTTAATTATATATCTTTAACGCTACGTTGCGTTTTTTTGTTATGTTTTAAATTAATTTTTTAATTTATTAATTAACTGTGTTACAGTTAATTCAGCCATACATGGTCGTCTGCGACTGCATAATACTAAATACTTCTAATTAGAGAAAAATATTTCAGTGGACATTTTATTATGAACTTAATAATAATTTCCTTCATTTCGATATACACGTTTTAAAGAAATATGATACTTAAAATTTTATTATACAAACTATCTTGAAACCCAACTTGTTTCTGCAATAAATTATAGTAAATCTAAACATCATTATCCTCATTATCCGGACCACGTCGCGAACGTCTGTGTTTGGTGCCCATTATACAGTTTAATTGCATTATAATGTTTTAGTAAGATGACAAACTTTTTTATTTACAATTTTTTAATGTATAAATGTTCAAATATATTCATAATATTTTGTTTTAAATTTAATAAGGACTTTTGATTGATTGGATGTTTAAGGTGAAGCAGAAAAAAAATTCTAATTTTTCGTTTTTATGTTATTAACAATTAAACATGTCAATTGGCTTCAATATTGCCACAATGGACTAATCCCAAATATGTATGGACTATCAAAGTTACGTAAAGCTAATAACTCTTTAAAACTAATAGTTGCTACATAATTTATCCCATTATATAAATCTTCTAATCAGAAATTCTAAAACAAATAACAAATAAAAACAAATACAGTGTTAAAAACTCTTGCACTTCTAAAATATAAATTACAAAGTTTAAAATTTTTATATAATCATATAACATGATTGATACATTAATTCAACAAAAAGATTATAGGGTAGCTATCAAAAGAATATTTCCAATTGACACTCAAAATACAAGACACAAGCTACATATCATTACCATACTTTGTCAAGATAGCAGAACAAATTGCAAC
Organism: Agrypnus murinus; assembly: GCA_929113105.1. Classification (NCBI taxonomy): domain Eukaryota; kingdom Metazoa; phylum Arthropoda; class Insecta; order Coleoptera; family Elateridae; genus Agrypnus; species Agrypnus murinus. Next base: position 119,843,214 of record OV816026.1, read on the forward strand.
TATAATACGAAAAACCAACCAACCAACCATTGCAATATAACCTATAAAACTATCACCAACACCTTTTCCTCTTTATTTAATGCTAAAGACAGAACAGAAGATACCATGAAATCCGGCATTTACCGTTTGAATTGGTCTTTTTGCAACTCGGTTTATATTGAACAAACACTTAGAAATTTCGTCCACCTTCTATTTCTAAACTTTCCCAAACAATAGCAAAAAAATTAAAAAACTATAATATTAAAATTTATACAGGAATCGTAAAGAGATTCAAGCCTAACGACCTAATGGCCAGATTTAATTAGGTTTACTTAATGTCAATTAAATTCAGTGTCTATTTAATCTATGTTTCTACAGTATCCTCATTGGGATATATATATTAAAGGAGTATTGTCACTGGAAGCATCTCCTGCATGTCATTTATTGTATGAACATTCTGTAATTAACTGTCCAACCACTTACTTATTGTCCAATGGACAGATTGTAAATATCATGGTGTTTAAAAAAAATACAGGAATTATAACACAATAGGAAAGTTTTTTTGGTAATTTAACAGACATAGAAAATGAAGCAAATATAGTTTATCAAATTGACTGTAATAACTGCAATGCCAATTATATTGGACAGACAAAACAAAATTAAAAAAGGAATAAATCAACATAAAAGTTTAATTTAAATCAAAATATCAATTCCTCATAAACCAAACACAGCACTATCCGACCACGCAATAGATAAATTTCTTTAATTAAATAACTTTAATTTTAACATTATTAGAAATATTTAAAAAAGGAACAAATTCAAAAACCGATTATTATACGAAATGAATGAAATAAAAAAAAGTCCTGCAGCTATCAATTATAAAACAGACATTGAAAATTTAAACACTATAATAATTTATTTAAAATATAATATTTCTTGTCATTTAAATCCTTAAATAATAATTTAAAAAAATAAAATATATAATTTTTATATAAAAGAAATATTTTTTACTACTCTTAATAACAAAATAGCAATTAAATTAATTAAAAAACAACACTTGTTTTTTGCATTTTCTTTATCATTTATCTGGTTTTAAATATTTAACATATTTTAATGCTACTATAAAAATTGGTCAGACGACAAACACTAGAATCTGTGAAAATTAGACTTAATAAAACATTAATAGTAAATAATTATTATTTGATTAAAAATAACAACTTTAATTAGCAATAACAACTTATAACAATAATAACAAGAATTAAGTGGTGTGTATAATTCCAACACAAAATATTAAAACATTTTAAAATATTTTAACCTAAATAAACATCAAAATTGTAAGTATATTAGAAAAAAAGCTTTTCTCTCACATACCTCTAAAGAACCTTGCAGAATCCTTATGGAAAATGGTTTTCACCAAATTGCCCTGAAACTTTGCTGAAAGATAGCTTTCAATGTGTAGATCAAAAGTATCAATGCGCACAAGGTCCAAAAAATTATAGTGCTCGAATTATATCTGTTTGAAGTTGACAGTGTTTTGCAACACGCAGGCATGAATGGCTCTCGGCCGAAATTCTTGAAAATTCTAGTGACTGATAGTCCCTAATGTGTAGATCAAAAGTGTCAACAGGCATAAAGTCAAAAAAAGTTTTTGAATTGCAGCCTTTTGAAGTTGAATAATGCCAAAATTGCTCAAAACTTCAAACAGCTGTAATTCCGAAACTATAATTTTTTTAACTTTTGCCCAATGACACCTTTGATGTACACATAGAAAACAAAAAACTACTTTTATAAACTTAAGATGAAAGTTAATTTTTATTATGTTTAATTAGTGACTTACACTAAATTATATTGTGAATGCAAATTCATATAAAAAATGCATCACACCGGCTGGAAGTCGAACCTTGGACCCTCTGCTACTAACTAAGCTACCGGGAGAATTCTCATGGATAGTCGTCTCCCGGTAGCTCAGTTGGTAGAGATACCGCCTAGATAGCAGAGGGTCCTGGTTCGACTCCCAGTCGGAGTGATACATTTTTCTATATGAATTTGCATTCAAAATATAATTTAATGTAAATCAGTAATTAAACATAATAAAAATTATTTTTCATCTTTGTTTCTGTACATATATTTGTTTCTGTTTGCAGATTTAATATTACCTTATATGCACATATCCTACGAAAAACCAATAATTACAAAATGACCTTTGAAACCAACATGAATACTTTTTCATTCTTATTTAATGCTGAAGACAGTGCACACGCTATCTTGAAATCGGGCATTTACCGTTTGAATTGTTCCTTTTGTAGTTCGGTATATATTGGTCAAACACTTCGAAATTTTGACATAAGATTTATAGGACGTATGTTACAGAAATAAACATCCTGAAAAATCTAATTAAGCCAAACACATTTTAGAACAGAATCACATAATGACTCCCCAATATAATATCAAATTCCTACATGTTTGTAATAACAAACGCAAATTAGATATTTTAGAAGCTTTTGATATGTACAAACACAAACTCAGGGTACTTTTAATAAATGAACAGATTGAGCTCGGTAATTCTCCGTTAGTGGAAGGGTTTCATATTTCATATGAGAATGACAGCTTAGCTGCCGAAAACAATTGTCAGGTTGTAATTTAATAAATATTGTGAAACTTTTTATTAATCTTTATTCATTTCGTGATTAATATTATTTCAACTTTCAAACTAGTGTGACTTAGAAAATAAATATTTTATAGACATTTGATGCAGATTGTATCTAGCAATAGACCACGACTACATTTCCTGACTAACTAGAACGGTCGAAGCCATTAATGCTTGCGGGTTCATATCAAAGTACTATAATACACTAAAACTGTAACTGCAACACACTGGTTAATAGTTTAACTAGTAAACTAATTATAACACAAAAGTTGGTGCACTTCGGCGTCTCTTGTGCAATTCGCTTAATATTCACTGTCATTTTCAGCTTAAAGATAGTAATAGACTAATAGTGATGTGGCAAAATGAATTTATTAAGCAAATAGATTAATGAGATAAAATCATGCATACGTAACAACTAGTAACGTTCTGTAATCAAAAACAGTAGATACACAACTTCTTGTTTGGAAGAAAATTCATTAGGATGTGCCATAGAATGGAATCACTTTCATATTTCATATGTGCCCAAGTTATTGCTACCAAAGCGATTGCAAGATTTCAATTACTGCAACTTGGCCATCGTTAACCCCGCAAACAATTATTCTGAAACCCTCCCTGTGGCGAGATTAGAAATGTTGATATTGCTGTGCAGCGTTAGTTCTCAAATCGATTTACAGGAAGTCGGACCATTTCCTCCAGTCTCCCTTTCCCGGACGCATCAAAATATTTAATACCTTTTCCGGAAATTTTCCTTCGCTAGTTTTCTTGCTTTTCAGTGTCGGTTTTATGAGCTACAATAGTCACGCAAAAAGATTTACTTCCCAAAATATCTTATTAAAGTAAATAAAAATAAAGAAGAAAACGTGTATAAGAACCATTGGCATTGTATGTGTCCTTTTTCCTTGAAAATTTGTGTTTAATTAATGTAATTTGTATTCTATAGTCCAACATTTAAATACAAATTTCGGTTATTACCTGGATACTGAAAAAAATGTGTAAGGACATTAAGTTTCAAGATCCTAATCCTACTTTAAAAATAAAAGAGGGAAAAAAAACGTTTTTGTTAAAATTTATCAAAAAGGGTGCTATGAAAAGAACAAGAGAACTAAAATTACTAAAAACTAAAAGAATAAGACAAATTTTTATTAGATTTCGAGCTCTTCTAACTTTATTAATGAAAGGTTTTCTGAACAATCGAGTTTAATTAACAAGGCAATCGCAGGATAACGTTTATTACAACTGTAAGATTAAACAGTGATGGAAGGGATTGAGTTTAATAGAGTAAAGGTCTAGCTGTTTGAAAGAGCAAAAGAAAATTCTTTTAGGAACTAGTAAATTCCCTTTGGAACACGAAGCGAAGCAATCCCTAGAGAACCTGAAGAAAAAGATATTGGGACGAAACGCCCATTTTAATTCTACTGAGATAGGCTGATTTCTTTTCTTTTGACCATATTTCGTTATCAGAAAATAAAACGCAGCAAGGTTTACATAACCTAAAAATACAACTATTGAATACAAGAACAACAATTTCTTCAGATATATTTAATTAAATAAACAAGATCGTGAAAAATTTAAGGACTAAAACACAAAGGATATTAAAAGTTCTTCTGATCAAGTTTCCAGTAACGACTTTTATGTTTCCGGAAATTTATTAACTCTCGCCAATTTACTTGCATCAAAGGGTTTCGATTGAAGTATAATTAACAGTGCCCAGAGCAGACAATTTTTTCTAATTTTCATTCAACCGAGAAAAGATTACTCTTCAAAATTTAAATTAGAGATAGCGGTTTAGCCAGGAGGAACGTTGTATTATGGCTTTTTTAAAATTTGTAGGATAATAAATATTGTTAGTCTTCCTGTGGCTGGAGGTATTTACAATTCAAAAACATATTAAGGCTTGTTTTCATCAAGCTCATATAAAAATCTGGCAGATATTGGTATAATTTTTTGAGAGAAAATTTACTTTAAATATCTAGTGTAGAAAATTTTAGATCTACAATGCGGAGTCTTGTTTATAAAAACCTTGGTTTAAATCTTAAACAAAGTAAATTTAATATTTATATTTTTTCTGTGTTGTTAATTCTCATTCAAACAAATGAAACCTACAGGATATAGTTCGAATTTTCCTTAAAAAGGACGGGGTTCTGTTACTATTTTAAAAAGATTCAAATTTTATCAAATATGAATAATAATAAATATAGTAATAATAATTGCTACAAACCATTACCTGTCTAAGTAACCAGGCCCCATAAGCTAGTGATAAAACGATTTTTACTATCAAAATAAGCGCCCTCTATTGACTTAAGCAAACAAAATATCAAGTTGTCAACAGAATTATAACCTCATTTTATTAAGTAAGTATTTGATTCTGTAATTGACTTTTTAATTAATTAATCGAATTTTAATTTAAGGTAACAATTTGAATGACTAAGTAAGTTTGCAACTTACTTTACATAAACCTGGTATTAGCTAACTATATGAACTTCCAATATATAATTAAGTAATATTCATTCTCCTTTTTCACTATAAAATTCTCATTTTGTTTTAGCACTAACAACGCAAGTCAAGTAACTGGAACACCTTTAATAAATATTTAACTAATGATGTACTGTTCCGATAGGAAAATTTCGCATGATTTTTATCAAGTAGGCTGATTTCTTCTCAAATTGTAGGTGAGTAAGAAATACTTTATTGACTCAATATCAAAGGCGCGTCAAAAATAACTATTGTAATGAAAATAAAATAATATTATTTGTTTTTTACATTAATGTAAAAAAGGTTTATTTCGAAAAAAGTATTTATACCAAGATACATTGCTTTGATTTACAAACTACAACTTCACATAAGTAAACAACATGCAATCGTGCGAAATTTACCTGGCGGAATAGTACATGTATCTTTCAGTTTATAATCCTTTAAATTTTATATTTCTAAAATTTTTCTTAACATTGCTTTTAAAAGTACTCTTTCATTCATAAAATTTTATTAATTAACATTTGTTTTTTTTTATTCAACTACCTTATACTACCTTTCCATACTACACCTCAACATTTAATTATCGGCCTTGCAAAATAGTTGGACTTCCTCTTAGAATATAAAACTGTAGGAAGGAACATAATCATCTACTACATACGACCGGGATGGGGTCTCAATATGGCGGAGTATGTATTTCCGGTTTTGTAATGAGATATTTTCATTGACGGTTCTAACTGTCTCGAAATGCGCACATAAACTACATAAGCTCAATTTAAAAACATAGTATTTTAAAATTAATCTTAGAATATAAATTTTATATTTAATATTTTAAACAAACGAATACTCACTTATGAAATGTAATTCCCTTCTTCGCATTTGCCGGAGTTCGAGAGAAAAGCAGATTTAGGTGGTGTCTAATGGCGGCCAGTGTGACGTCAAATCCGTCGCTTTTAAAGTTCATTGTGCCGGGTAGTTACGCTCCTTCCTACAGTTTTATATTCTAAGGACTTTCTCTACTTTTTATGATATTTATTATTTTTTTACCTGAGATCAAATCTCCATGTCTACCATAAACTTTTTATAACCTTACAATTTTCATAGTTTAGACATTATGTAATTATAACACAACATTTACAATTTTTTTTATTTTGTAAATAAAACTGTTGATAACTAATAAGGAAAACAAGAATAAAAACAAACAATAAGAAAAACGAAAAATAATTTTTATTCCATAGAAGCTATGTACGAATAACACAACCATTGAAAATACCATTACAATATAAACAGCCTTTTTAAACCTCATCAGGATTGTCTATCTCCTCTTTTCCTATTCCTCCACATTATTCTAGCTTTGGCCCTTCATGTGGTCGTAAATCGGGAAGTAAAGGAGGGTCGCGTTGCATTTGATGTTTTATTATGTGCCAATGTTAATCTGGGGCAGGTGCTAAGTAGGTCGTCACGACACCAACAGAATGTAGGATGCCCAATCTTCAGGAGAGCGTAAATTTCCCATCCATTCTTGGTTCTTGAAGAAAAAAGAAATGTTGCTTTTATCGTTCCAGTTAGTGATAATATTTTGAAATTGAGCAATAAATAAGTAGGCACGATACAGTTAAATATATCAGTTAATATTTATGTCACGATAGTAGAGCGTCGTCATTGATTCTGAGAAGCTCTCCGAGACTGGCTTTCTCTAGGACTGTATTTACAATCAGTGTGTTATCATATATCTCCGCTTGCCTCGCTTTCGCTCTTCTAAAGAGTCTAAAGTCTCTGACTTGTAAGCCTAGTATTATTCTGTCCATATGCAAAGAAATTAACCTGGGCAATAGAGACAGTTGTTTTACAGTCAAAAGCCATATTTGCAAGAGATACCTTTGTTCTTCAACATTAGAGACGCAGATACAACTACGACGTCTTTGATCTTTCGCCTTCCCAGTTAGACGGGTCCTATCCGACACTATGCAACTTTTATTAATAGAAAAAAAATTCTACACTTGACATATTTTTTCAACTTTTTCCTCGACTACTTGATCACCCTTCTATAACTGAATCTTACTACATAAATCTCCCTCCTTTTTTTATCTTTTCTCTTTTTTTCTTGTGACTGCTGTTATAGACTGCTTTATTCATTTTCTCTGATATAATCTTCCTATATTTGTCAATTTATGTATCACCCTCTCTCCTTCTGTTTTTGTTCTTCTAATATTTTTCTTTTTGCTATATTTTGTACTGCCTTTCTTCAATATTATATTATTCATTAAATGTCCATAAACATTCTCATTGTTTTTGTTTGTTTGCTTCTTGTTTTAACATTTTCTTTTCAAATTTTCTTCAGATTATCAGTTTCTTTATTTCCTTTATGCATGCTTATATTAGCTTCATTCTCATTAAATTTATCTTTAGGTTCTGTATGTTTTATCTCCATTTTACTGCTCTTAAATGTTGCATCAGTTGACTTTTTCATTATGTCAAACTTCAGATTATTAAATGCCTCATCTTGGGCAATATTTTCTTTACAATCTTCCTACTTCCTCTGTAGCCGTAGTCCTCTTTTTTTCTAACTTCTTAAACTGTATTAAAATATCTTTCATCCATTCTGGCTTTGTACATAACGGTTCACTTTTACTGCCTACCTCTGATTTTGTATTTTCCTTGAAATTTGATTGCTCAACAGCAGAGAAAAAAATACTGTTATGGTTTGCTCAGTCGGTAAGCAGATTGAGGATGCTGTATCTTGCAATAATAACAATTTTAATCTATTTTCATAAAAATTTTTTATTAATAGCAAAGAATTCTACACTTGACATATTTTTTCCATCTTTTTTCTCATCTATTTTTTCTCGACTATTTGATCTCTCTTCCATAACTGAATCTTACTATAATACACTCTTTTGATCTTGTGATACTATTAATGAAAGCTCCAGTATTGTAATATAATGGCCGATATTAATAAAGATAAGCATTCTACTTATTTTTAAGCAAATCATACTTCTTTTGTTAAAATTATTAAGTATATATCGATCTCATTTAATAATAATCACAGTAGTAACAGCAAATACTATTTTACTGTCTACCTGCTCTTAAGGGTTTACCCGTCTAATTATTGCGGTGTTCCAACCAAATATCTGCTTAAAAATGATTTCGATCGGCCTTATTCCCTATTCTAATAGTAATTTATTCTGAAAGTCAGATGATGTTTTACATACCGTGTGTCCCAAGGATTGCGGAACATACACTGTAACATATGCTAAAATTTATTAGTAGAGCCGAAGGCTATGAAAACAGTAAGAATTGGATTAAAACACCTATACATCATTAGAGTTGTCTAATGTAAGGGAGAGATAACTTTACTTTTAGACAGCGCGTTAATAATAATATGCAAATATTATTTTTGACATTTCCACAAAACATTATAGTTGCATTTCTTTAATATTCATAAAAAAATTATTTATAAGCGCTAGAAGAAGTGGCATTAACTAATAGTATTGATAACAATTTGAGGTCATAATACGTTATAATTACGTTATTATGTTATAATAAACTCCTTTTAGTTGTTGTAATTTGCTTATTTTTATTATAAGAATTACATAATTTGTAGTATTTATAACAACAATTGATGCATAGCTGATTCTTAATAAATAAAATGTATATCAGCATTTAAAGAAACAACTTTTAGTTCATAAACGCGGTTACCATGTTATATCTACGACGCCTTGAAACATTTCGTTGTGCGTTGTTATTTACGCGCTGACTAAAATAGCTGTCTCTCTCTCTTACATCAGACAATTCTAATGACGTAGGTGTTTTGACCCAATTTTTAATGTTTTCATAGCTATCGTGGATCTATTAATAAATTTTTCGTGTACTATAGTGTATGTTCTGCAATCTCTGGAATACACGGTATAATTCCCTATGCGAGAGTTAGTTAAGCTTGCCTTTTGTAGTTTTTGTTTAAACAAATAATTTTGAAATTTTATGCTAATTAAAAGTCAAACTTTTTTTTACTTTACGTTAAAATTTATCATATATGTTATCTCCCGACACGTATTTTGTAGAGTTGTTTGAAAATTATGTTTTAATTTATAAAAACATTGTTTCTCCTGTTTTTATTTTACGCTGTATAAAACTATATACCTACATGTCACTGTGTTACTTGTTTAACTAGTTCAAACAAGTTTGCACCAAAAATATATTCACTTTAGTGTAGAGGTTATTATAATTTCACTTTAAAAGTTAAAGCATCTCTTTTTATTTGAAAAGTATTTTCTCTACCCAAGTGTATTTATTATAATGGAGTTGAAAGTTTTGCACTACGGACGGAAACAATGAAGACTACCTCCATGATACTGTACTTACTAACTTCAATACTGTGGGATTTTGCTGGCAGACACTTAATCCTCATCACTATCTTCTATTATTTATGAATCATAAAATTCTCTTAGCGCTCGTAAAGATTAAATCACCTAGAACCCAGGTGTCACTCATGTCATTTTATTGACTAACTCGTAAAATCCATCTAATGCTAATAATATTTTGGAAAATCAATATGGCGGTGTTGAATTAAAATTTGGTTCATTATAACTATGCATAAATAATAATTTATTGAAGATGATATTGCTTTTACATCTCCTTCTTCAAATATTGAAACTGAAATACAAAGGGACTCACGTTTTAGGTACCAGCATATAAAATTTTATTGAAATTGTTTTACCGGAAATGCGTAAAAGAAAAGACAAGAAATTTCACTTCCAATTTTAGAACAGATTTATTGCGTTCATTGTGGGAATAATGCCGGATGGCTGTTAAATGTGATAAAAAGAGGGGTCCGAAAAACTGATAATTGTTTCATCAATTTTACTTTGATATCAAGTCTATTATCATGGGGGTATTTCTGTTTCTGTCCTAACTACTTAATTGACTTTAGAACAAATGAAACTTTGAGAATTAAAACAAAAATCAAAAACGAAATTATATTTATAAACACAACCCAAAATGTTATTGTTCGAACCTATTTTATACCAGACGATTCAGTTTAATGCTGTTAATTTTCTGAACTATTGTATTGTTCAATATATTTCCTTCTAGTCGCACATTCACAATGACTACTATTAAATGTGTTTTATCGGAACCTATATTAATTCCGCTTTGTGAAATATCAATGCCTACTTTCTGATATTACTAAGTAATAAGAAGGTCTTGAAAGTATCACTAGATACTTTGAATTTTTGAATTCTAGAATCGAGAAAACAAATATTTACTTAAAAGCCAGCCTCAGTGGATTAGTGGTTTGCATGTTTGCTTCATAATCCAAAAATCGCAGGTTCGCTCCCCGACCGAGCTGATAATTTTTATCGGATAAGAAGTAAAACTGTAGGTCCCCTGTTGATGTGATGTTTGTCACAATAATAATCCCTGGTGGAACTCCCCCCAGATACGACTAAATTGTAGTCTGCCAAATAATCATAGTAATCGGTGCTATGAACCCCGAAGGATGCTCCGCCATCCCGATCCCTCGCTCAATAATAAATAATTCGCAATTCTGCTATTCGCTGAAACCATTCGACTGGCCCCATAAAACCACTCTATGCCACTCAGGATTGGTGGGTTGCCAACCTCCGCTGCAAGAACGTAGGTTCTCGTCCGGGACGTGAACCGGGTCAATGACTCAATGTTTAAGTTTGCTGTAATTTTTTACATAAACAAGTTGAGCTTCGAGGTAGTTTGTATAACAAAATTATAAGTATCGTATTTCGTTAAAACATTTTATCACAAGAAAAGGCATTATTGACAGCATAATACTAAATACTTTTAATTAAAGAAAGATATTTTAGTAGACAATTTATTATGAACTCAATAATTATTGTTTTTATTTCGATATACACGTTTTAAAGAAATACAATACGTATAATTTTATTAAACAAACAATCTCGAACCCCAACTTATGAAGTAAAAACCTAGGTTCTCGTCTGCGACCAGAACACCGATCATGGTCTGTGGAGCCCATAGGGAGCGTTAAGAAGAGTAGAAGGATAAACCTGGAATCTAAATACACCGAAGGTATTTACGACTTTATCGTATTGTAGATTTACATAATTAAAAACTATATATTGCGGTGATCTTTGAATATAAAATAAAATACAATATATCCACCGTTCCAAATATAAACATAAATTATATACAGTGGATTGAAATGAGAATAAACCACAGATATTTTTCTTTATTCCTCCAGCTAGCTCAGGTTTGCTCAGTAAAGCATAAATTATTTGAATTACGAGACTCTTATTTACTTTTATGCCTGGAAAGGAGGAAAAGCTAATATCGTAAGCACTAAAGCTCCTGCAAGCTGGACAACTGCTACTAAACTCTGAATTTACAAGAAAAGAACGCTGGATGCTTGTATTAACATCAATTAAACACATATGTAAAATTGAAAACACATAAACTTTATTTAACGAACAAAAATAAAAATCCAAATGGAACGTCAAGATAAAAAAAATTATTCAAGATAATACAATTGGTAATTGAAAAATAAATTCTCAGGTTTGCTCAAACGTTAGAAATAATTGTAGTGACCTGACATAGGATCAGTACGGTCACTCGTTTGAACAAACCAACACAAATGAAATTTGATTATAAATAAAAATATTTGTCAAATGAAAATAAATTTTATATAAAAGAAATTTAGTTGTTTTGTTTACTTCAAATCAAATAAATTCTGAAAAAAAACTTAATAAACTAAACCAAATAATTTTATAGATGTGGATGAACTTTACAAGTTAATTATTATTTATGAACTTGACAAGAATCATTTATTATAACCAACCTTGTATATTACAATATACTTTCCTTTTTAAAAGTTAATCCTTATTATTGGTAACACTGTGATAGAACCTATCAGCTGACTTCTTGTTTATAAAATATTGTAGATACGTAGATCGATGTCAAAAAATAAATTCAATCAGAATTTATTAAAACAATCGCATTCATTTTGTATTATTGTTGCACAATTATTAAATCTTCTTTTAATCCTTTTAAAAAACGTTCAGGTAACACTTTAATTTATTTTAACTTTGTTTCATATATGACATTTATATCAAAACATATGGTAACTATCTAACCTCAAATTAATTACAGATATTTTATCCGGAGTCGAGCATGGGTTTTGCGTTGAACTTTTTATCGACTGACTTTGTTACAATTTGCCCCAGCTTATATAGTTTATGACAGAACAAAAGAAAACTATGACACTTTTTCAAAACAATGAAACATCGAGTAAGCTCGTGACGTCACTAATCTGGCACAGCTGATATTTTTTTATCACTAATCTTAATTCTGTTATTATAGGATTGTAGCCCTTGAAACGTAGATCAATAAAGTATAATACATTCATTATCCCAAAATGTATTGTAACGAAGATATTCGAGAAAAACGTTTGACAATGTACAAATCTCGTTACGATCTAATTACATATAAAGTTCAACAAATCAAGGTTCATCCTTTACAAACTAGTTATACGAATACACGACACAGGTAATCCAATTGGTTTATCCATAGAGACATCTTGACAATTTAATATAAACATGATTTTTACAGTACGCAATACAATGAATAAGCCAATTGATGCATATACAGATTCCAACTTAAATATAAAATCAACATTAATCAAATTATGCTCAAAATGTCCAGCATACAGTACTCTAAACACTTAGATCAAAACAATGGTGAGGAAAAACTGGATAAGAGTCTATAAGAGTCATATCAACACGAACGAGAGGATTCAATACCTTCATGAATTGTAGTGACCAGAAATCTTATAAACAAATTCAAAAATTAATTGTATTGTATCAGTCATAATAAGATTGACCTAGTTAATCTATTTTCAGCTAATTAACAACATAAAACTGAGCTGGTCTCCTGGAATATAGAAAAATCTATCTAACGTTAAACATCGTAATATGTAAATCTTAATATGAAAATTACTTCTTCCTAACAAGTGGGAAACCGTCCCAAAGTAACATGGGTTGCATAAACGTACCTATGATCAAGCAATCTAACTAATTGATATCCTTTTTCTGAAAATGATACCTATTATTATTATGCATGAGAAAGCTAGGTTATGTTTGCATGAAGTCTTTATTCTTAAGTTTTTAATTTAAACATTAATGAATCTAACTGTGGTCCTATCCGTAACCTTTATAGTAATTATGCCCATGACATAGCAGGTCCCTCTTTTAATTTAAATCCGATATAAAAATATTTGTGTTAACGTTTCAGTTCGGTCGTTAAAATTTTCAATACGGTGATTTTTCCAGATCTATATAAAAATAAGCATTTGAAAAACAACAGTGATTATGTTGGCATAAATTCGATTACCGACACTAGCCCAGTAAAAACGCCTGCTATTCTAACTATAGAAAATGAAGTATCTATTTGGGCAAATTTATATATTTGCTCAGTTCAAACATATATCAAGAGAAAATACTTCAGACAACTCAAATAGAATATCAATACTAATAAACCAATGCAAAGTTAGAAATAATCTTGGTTTTTCAAGGAGACCTAATCTCATACAGATAATGTTTTAGTAATAATGAACATCTCTTACAGATGAGAAAAACCAACCTAACCTAATCTTTCAAGGCAATTAATTAAGTAAAAGTATAGATGATTAAGACAATTAAGATAGTAAACAAATTTAATTTTGTAATAATAAAAAATTATAAAAATATTCGATTTGGAAGTTACAAAGTGTTAAACAACATTACATTATTGAAATACTGTAAAACTGAAAAAATTGACTATGAATGTTTATTTATAAAAGGTGCACAAGCTATTAATTGGGATTTAGGTACCATACTTCTTATATAGTGGTTGCATATACCAATTGGAAAAAGTTTTATGTTTTATTTGTGCTTTATACAACCTCAGCCAGAAAGGTGTCATAAGGTCAGACAGTTTTCCCAACCATTTATAAATCTGGTGGTGCTAAAATAAATCGATACTGTCTAATATTGAAAATTGGTATAAAAAAGGATTACAAGAGGATTACAGGAAGGATTATAAAATGATTAAGTATAAAAATTTATGTTACTTACCTGTGCATTATTGGAAATTATTCTTATAGTAAATAAGTATCAGGTTATTGTAAAATAAGTTGCAATCTTGATTAATGATTAAAGCTATTACGTTAAACCAAAATTAAAATTCATTTAATCAGTAATAAATTCAAATATAAACTTCAGTATTTACCTGATAAAGTGAGCATATATTCATTTTGTTGATAGCTTAATAATTTTTTCATGATTAACTCATTAAAAGGCGCTCTATTTTGTGACGAAAATAATTCAAAATTTTATTTATTGTTGATTGATCTGAAATTAATCTTTAAAAAGAGAACTTTTAAAAATTATTATATAGTTTATATTTCACATAACTTAATTAGAATTTAACAACAATTAAATATTAAATAATTAAATTCAAAGATTACACAAGTTATTTTATAGAAAAGATTGGAGTCTCTATATAAAGATACGGGATAAAGATTATTATAACTATTGGTATAAAGAAACATAGATTAGTGGGAATTTCATTCGTCTATTTGAGATAAGACGCATGCTTGAATAAGTTACAACAGTGCTGGTTATCTACGCATATAAGTAGTGTTCTGGTTTACTCACTTGCGAGGCTTAACTATAATTTTCCTCTTTGGGGTATTTAAGTGTGTAAAAGCTTAATTAGTTTCTATACACAGGAAATACAATTTGATTGGGATGTAATCGGCTACATGATCAGGTATACCATTAAACTAATTTATTTGTTAACGTTACATTCTAACAATTCTTTGTTTTGTAAGAAGATCTTCCTAAATATAAGAGGCAATTTTCATCCCTCAGGACCGCTTTGTTGAAACCAATAATTCCACCTACTTCTGTATGCCTTAGTTTATGATGATAACCTTAGGCTTCTTTCTTTACTATAAGTTTAGGCTTCTTTCTTTACGCTACATATTTACAATACTTTTTACGTAACATCACTTCGTTACGCATCTGGTTACCTTTATTGGAAGCTTGCTTCTGGAACGTAGAGTGTTGCTTATCTACTACCCTTGGGGTCACATCTAAGACATCAAGTGTACTTATTTATCAAGTCCAATATAGATATATCAAGAGCACAAGATAAACGACATGCTTTCATACACCAACTTTGTTTATCTTTTAAGCGGCCTAACAATTATTTTTCTTCTCTTTTTAGGTTATGTATTAAATTAAAACTTTGTTCTGGTTTTAATATTGGTTGCGTTTACACAGTTGCAAGCTTTCCTTTAAAGTTACTTTTTCTGCAGAAATCGTATGTATATATCTATCAGGGTTCTTTTTTGGATAATTTAAGTTTGATTGTTTGATACTGTTTGATTTTAGTATTTAGGAGCTGTATGCTTATTATCATAAAATACTAATTAATTTAATTTCAACTTAAATGACTTTAGTGTAGATTTAGGTATTTTAAGAACTGAACAATTATTGTTTATATTAAGTTACTGTTTATATTGATAGGGGATTGTTTATGAAATAATTGCAAATTAATTTTTATATTTTTAACTATTATAATTCTAACTTGATTTTTTCATGTTTGTTATTCTATTTTTCAATACATCTTTTTCAATTTTTTTGTGTGTTGTGTTTTTATTTTTATTCTCTCTTCTGATTAGTTCAAACAGTGGCTGTTACCTTGTAGCAGAGATTTATAAATTATTATTAATACTGGATTTCTTATTCTTATTCAATGTACATTTTTATATCCCCTTGATGTATCCATTGAAGTTTTTTTAATAAAACAGCTAGCGTAACTCAAAAAACAAGGGTAAGTAAAGACCTTTCTGTAATTATTTATTCCATTTAATTTTTCTGTTTAATATGTTTAAAACATATGAATAAAAGTTATAAAGGAAATATGTTCTAAAATATATACTCTGCGGGTGGCATTTCTCGCCGGATTTCTACTGGAGACTAACGTCTATGTATAATATCTTGAAAAGTACAAATAAACGGTGCAAGAAGATTACCTTCAGTTGAAATATACATCTAATGGTTTAGAACAGTTGTAGCTCACAGATACGAAGCTTCACACTTCAAAAAAGTCATATATCACCAGAGTACTACGAAGAGATAATAGCATACAAAAGTATGCTAGTTAGCTATCTTCCAGAATAGAAGATATATATAGAATCTAGTACAAAAGTCGGTAATGTTATTCAAATCTCCAGACACACACCAATAAAGCCGTCAGCGTAGAAAAACATAGAAAATGAGTTTTAACTTGTGGAGTTACAAATTCTAGAGTTTTCATAAATATTAAGAAATGACATTAGTATGGACGCAATGTATATAGTAAGTATTAAACAAGTAAGCTATTGGTAAGTAAAAAACAAAAAATATGTATATTAAAATTAAATAGAGACGTCTTTCAAACAGTTTTTTTTATTAGTAGCTCTCTATTCAACAATTTGTATATTTCATAGTTTAATTGCTCAATAATTCTTATAGATGTTGTGGAGCTATATTCTACAGCACTCGCCTAATAGGTACATTAAAATACACTATAGATAACAACGTTTAAATATCTATATAAATTATTATCATGATACTGAATCATTATATGTCAATAAATCGGACGTTTTCATTCATTTAAACAGTGTGTTTATTATTTAAAATGTAAAACCCCAACATATAATTAATAACCCTTTAAAGGGCAGTTCAATATCCATTTGAACAATATTGAATATTGAATGAATATCCATTAAAGTTAAATTAAGTTTCTTCCATTAACCATTTTTCAGTTCTACTAACTTTAATTTTAATCTTTTAATCGACCTTTCCAGTTGTTTCATTAAATTAGAAAAAAAATGAGATTATATTCATGCTTGATACAATCTCGGTAAGAAAGTTTTCCAACCATTATGCAACTGAAATATTAGTAAATCTTGTGTGCTGAAATAAAGTGATACAGTGTAATATTGGAAATTGGTATAAAAAGGAGAGTTTATGTTACTTACCTGTGCATTATTAGAAATTATTTTTATAGTTAATAAATATCAGTCACTGTAAAGTAAGTTGCAATCTTGGTTAATAATTGAAGTTATTACCATAAATCAAAATTAAAATTCATTTATTAATAGTTAAACTCAATTATAAATTTCAATATTTACCTGATGAAGTAAGGTTATACACTTTTGTTGACAGCTTGATAATTCTTTTATAATTAACTCATTAGAGGGCATTATGTGGCAATACATCGTTTTCATTAATTTAAACAATGTGTGTTTATTATTTAATATGTAAAATATCTACATAGACTTAATAATTCTTTAACGTATCTCATATCTATTTCTATTTAGAACACCTTACTAAAAATAAACAATTGAAATGACTATTTTCTAAATTTTGAATTAAAATTAGGTAAGGTTCTTCCATTTAATCATTCTTTAGTTCTAAAGCTGAATTAGTTATAAATTTAATTCAAGAGATTTTAATTTTTTAATCGATCTTTTTAGTAATGTAATTGCCCAAGATACAGTAATTTATAATTGCATTTGCGTGAACAACATTTTGTACCTGTCGAGCTAGTTTTAGTTTTCCTTACTGATTTTATGGTATATCTTTAAATTAAAATCGTACATCAATTAGTGCACGCACTTATTAAGTTATTGTGCACTAATGCCAGGAAGATGCTGTGCTTAAAGTGCTGAAGTGCTTAAATCAGTAATCAATATCTTCTCGAGTAGATTTGGAAAATACAATACGAAACCATTCAAGCACGTATTATTTTAGTTATGAATTATTACAATTAGGTTCACGAATAATTCAAGTAGTCTCTTTATACACATCTCTAGAGCGTAGGCGGTCTGCGCTGCTTTATGCTGTACGTGTCTTGACGAATCCTCGAATTGCAGCGATATACCAGCTTACGCTAAGCCTTTCTCCACTCCTCACAATCCGACTCCAAAGTTATTTTCTCATTTTGCCGTTTTCCCTTTATCGCTCTTATGCTGGATCCTTCTATTTTGAACGATACTTCAATTCGCTAGACTGGAGCAAGGTCTCGGAAACGTCCGTTATTAATATTGCCTATATTCTTTGTGCACAATCTGATACAAGTGTTGTGTAGTTATTGGATACGCGTTATAGGCCGCTTTCATATTGGATTATAAATGGATTTTCTGATATCGTTCTACTAACAAGTCAGTCTAATGCTGCATCTCGTGAGCTTTCTTATTGTAAGCATTTCTATAAATAAACTGAAAAATTTAACCAATCTTATAGATAACAATGTCAAATTGAGATTTCAGACTGTTCTTTTTAAAAAACAATTTCCCTTTATAACTGCAACGCTTTAAATGAAAAACTTTTATCCAATTTTAATAAAAAAGGTGATCGTATTTCTAATAAGATATAGTATATTAATTTTTTATACAGACGTAACGTTTCTTTGTAGTGCATTTTTTATTAAAAAGAAAGGTATTGCAGTTTACGATATGGTCTAGCAATTTTATGTGTAAGTATGTAGTGTTTGCTATAGAAAAAACTTTTTCTTTTATTGTTTTATAAAGATGTATCAATACATATACCAGTATTTTCGTAAAATGTATAGACGTGAGTAGAAAAAATAATCTGCTTCAAAATAATACGAGAGGATACAACATTATTTATTTTTACACTTTATGTTCAATTGTAAAATAAAATTGGGCCTGGAAGCTTTTTTCTAGATTTTTCGTCGTATACTTTTTATAGATTTTTACATACATCGAAAAGTATTTTTAAGTTCTTTACAAACATTATGCTTGAGCAAGAACAGTACAAAGTCTACAACGTGTAGTTGTAAGGAGTTATAACCAAATGTTAAAATGCATTACAGAAAAAGTTGGAAACACAGTTTGGCCAACAAATAAGCTCATAAGGCCACTCCACTCCATAATTAGGGTAGTAATTGTAACAGTCAAGTTATCTTAGAGACATTAATCATCAAGGAACTAGTACCTTCAAAAAGATCCCACCTTCAGGTTAGTCAATTGCAACCAACTGCTTCGCCATTAATTATTAAACAAATACTTTAAAAAAATTAATATCAATATTCACACAAAATTACTGATACTTACGTTAGCATATCTCCCGGCGGAGACGTCTCTTTAATTCGAATTACGCTCAGGTGTCGTGGATATTAATCGCAAAGGCTTACTGATTATAAATAGACCGCAGGGACAATTCATAAGATAGAGGGCGCCACCCAAAACGCTTGATGTTAAAACGTAACAGCCAAGGTGAAGAACTTGGGAAAAGATTCCCCATTAATTTATGTTAAATTCATTTTAACAAATCTTTCTTTTAATATTAAAATTTAGCTTATGAACACCAATAATTTGTGGCGTCAAACTATGCCGTTGATTATTATTAATTTTGAAATCTGTATATTGAAATAGATTACACCATAGATCTTTACACAATACAAAAAATACAAACATTAGCCTCTACATTATTACTTAATTTTGGGATTCCATTCTAAATACATTCTCTATCATCAATCCAATTCTCTACAATCAATCCAAAATTTCCCTATTAAGGAAATAAATTTCGATAAAAGAGTTATAAACACTTACATAAAACATGTGTGACATTCATCCTTTTGTAAGAACATTCCTAGCAATTTTTCATCAAAAAAACTCTTTTCATAAAACTGATCTCTATCCAGACCTAAAATATAACGCGGAATTACAAATAAACATTCTGGACACCTGGACACAAACGTTACATTATCAGCAAGTTTTGCTCACCTTTCTAACGTGAGAATTAAATAATGTTTACTGCAGCAAAACGCTGTAATTACTTTTTCCGCGTCAGACTAGAAGTAAGGAAGTAGGACACGAAGCGTGAAGTAATTAAGTACACCTAATACTATTTAATATTTAAATCCATTAATGTTTTTAATGTGTCTTCGTAACCAACTTAAGTACAAGGTTGGCAATGATCAACAAAGGACCGTCCTAAACCTAATGACCCTACAATTGAGCAATATAATCACACCAAGATGGTAATCTATAAAATAGTGTTAATGCGTAGCAGTTAAAACGCTGCCACAACAGCTTTTACCATTTTCAAGAAACGTAAATCAACTATTTTTAAACCATTACCAAGAACTCTTATTTTATTCCTTTCTAGCGAGCGTCTACCTCTAAATAATTGATGGTTTTATAGACTTTGGATTTTGGAGAAGGTTAAACTTTTTTGGTTGCTCGAAGAAATACTTCCTTCAAGTAAAGTTTCTACTGCCTTTAGATGAACAACGACATGCTGAGTTACAGAGGGTGGAATTTAGAATCAGATAATGCCGTACCAGAGAATCTAGTTGTTTCAAATAGTAGACAGTGTTTGGTTCCATTAAAGATGGTTCAGTTACAGAGTAGGTAGTCTACATATATTTATTTACCAGCAGTGGCGTATCCAGAAATTTAACTTGGGCTTATTATTTTCAGTATTTGATGAAGGATACTGTTTAACTTAGATTATTCACACTAAGTTTATTATAACGATTTAATATTTGCTATTTTTCAATTTACTGCAATGACTAAATAAACAAAATTCTAAAGCTGCATATCTCTGAGAATTTTTTTTATGAATTATCAGTACCAAAAATAACTGGTGGTAAATACGTAGAATATGGTTATACAATTTCCACGAGAATTTAATTTAAGCCAGTTATTCACATAAATAAAATATTCAAAAATAAAATTTTGTGTAAAATTAACATTACCAATATTTACTAATATTTTCTTACGAACGTTAAAAAGCGGTTTTTGAGAAGCTAAAAGTGGTCTTCATCATCTTTGGATATTTTAATATGCGAAGATTGTAATGATAACAACATATGTTAAATTACAGTTTATAAAATAATACTGCATTTATTTTGACCAATATCTTTTTAAGCAATTATTCAAAACTCTACTTAATGACCAAAAACAATTAAATTGTAATAAACAAAAATTAAAAACCTCAAATATAATATTAAGTATAAATGTATTACATAAATTTAGTGCGGTTCGGTGTACTTCCTACGTGCATTGTTTCCGAAGAAGAGCAAATAGATTCCCACCCCCTGCTTGTTCATAGCCTGTGTTGTGATTCTGTGTCATGGCATTGAGCATGGTATAAGGAGATTACATATTTACCTGATATTCCTTAAATAAATTTACTATTCAATTATATTCAAAAAGGGATTACAGACACCTGAAATTTCCCACCATTTTTATACGTAAAACTGTAATAATGAGTTAGGAGAATTATGATTAACACGATACGGTTTTTCATCATATTATTCAGTTCATTAATTGAATGAAACATGAAAAATATTTGTATGTAGTCTTGAGGAGTGCTTTTGTCCCAAAAGCACTCCGCTAAATACGTCACTGAATTTTTACCAGTAGAAGCTAATGTTCATGTTTTTGTTTCAGGTACGTGATTGGTTAACATTACCAAAGATAATAAATCTCAAAAATACAAATTGCGTAACATCTATTGGGGTAAGTTTAAAGCAACGAATTTTACATTAATGGCATTAAAAAATATAAACTGAACGCCTACACACCTTCATTGTTACGTATCGTCTTAACACGCTTTCAGGGAGTGAACGCGACCGTATAGCTACTACCCTACTAATCAACTGCACCCTAACTTTTCAACCCACTATAATTACTTCACATACCACTTTATATTATATTATAACTAATATTTACTGGAATATTTACTACGATTATAACTATAATGTGAAAAACCAACAATTACAATTTAACATGAAATAAATAAAGATTAATAAATAGTTTCACAGTTTTTATTAAATTATAACCTTACCTGAATAATATTTCGACAGCTAAGCTGTCATTATCTAAGGTAATATAAATATAAACAAGCCAGCCTCGGTGGATTAGTGGTTTGCATGTTTCTTTCATAATCTAAGAGTCACAGGTTCGATCCCCAGCCGAGGTGGTAATTTTTCATAGCGGAGAAAAATTAAAAAACATGCCTTCTTCTCGGATAGGTAGTAAAACTGTTGGTCCCGTGTCAATGCGATGTTTGGAACGTTAAAAATCCCTACTGGGGGTGGAAATCCCCCAGGTTCGGCTAAATTCTAGCAGGGTCGGCCAAATGATCATAGCAATCGGTGCCATGGGGTATGAAGGATGCTCTGCCATCCTGATTCTTCGCCCGAAAATAAATAAAAAAAATATATAAACAAACCTTTCGCCTGTCGCTAAGGTAAATACAAAAATAGGTAACTAGATAAAAGGATAAAAATAATCAGAATTAAATATCTAACATTTCATATTACAAAATAACCTATAAAACCAACACCAACACTTCGAAATTCGGAATTTACCTTTTAATTGTTCTTTTTCTAAATCGGTTTATATTGGACAAACATTAGAAATTTTGACATTTGATACAAAGAACACGTACGCTCTTATAGAAATAAACACTCAGAAAAACTGAATTATGCCAAACACAATTTGGAACAGAACCATCCAACGACACCTCAAATCAACATTAAATTCTTACATTTTTGCAACAACAAACACAAATTAGACATTTTGGAAGCTTTTGAAATATACAAACATAAACGCACAGTACCTTTAATGAATGAACAAACTGAGCTTAGTAATTCTCCTTTATTAGAAGTGTTGGACATTTAGTTTTGATGTTTATTGTATCTAGTTACCTATTTTCTGTATTTATCCTTAGCAACGTGTTTGTTTATCAATCTTATCTGCCTTTGATAATGGCATTTACAGTCGAAACAATATTGCCAGGTTAAGAATTTAATAAAACTTGTGAAACTTTAGTTCAACTTTGTATTTATATTATATTTCATTTTATTTTACTTTGTTTATGTTTGTCTTAGTCTTCACTGTGTGATGCGTGTGTAATAGTTTTTATTATTAAATATAACAACGTAAACATATAAATAAAAGCAAGCCTCGGTTACTTAGTGGTTTGCATGTTTGCTTCATAATCCATTGGTCGCAGGTTCGATCCCGGGCCGAGCTAGCTATTTTTCATATCGGAGAAAAAATTGCCTGCTTATCGGATTGGTAGTAAAACTGTAGGTCCCGTTCATACGCTGTTTGGCCCGATAAAAATCCCCACTGGATGTGGAATTCCCATAGATTCGGCTAAATTCTAGTAAGGTCGACCAAATGATCATCGTAATCAGTGTTATGAGCTACAAAAGATGCTCCGCCATCCCGATTCTTCGCCCAAAAATAAATAAATTAAATATAAATAAAACTAAAATTATAGATTCTGCAAGTCCTTACTTTATGTTTTCCAGTATTACGCAAACGCGTCTTCCAACAATTTTAGTTTGGTGATTACCGATTGAAATTACTTTCAAAGCAAAGCAGAGCTATTCTATCATTTCATCAGTCACTCTAGTGGATTCCTTTATCAATCTCCTTTGTATAGTATATTCATTTCTAAGATGCATTACATGTAAATAAATGCTCACCAGACGCACGTCGATAAGGTCGCATGCAAAACCATTTCTAATAGTTATAGATAACTAAACCTACGACATAAAAAGGAATCAATAATTAATTATCTAAACATGAACACTAAAATCAAAATAAAAGATTATTGGCGTTAGGTGTCATTTACCGTTTTTAATTAAAACATTTACGTTGGGTGTTGCATCACTAACATAAAATTATGGATGTTAGATGAGCACTAGTTTAATTATTCTACCGCTTTCTGCGGTATAATACTTCTTTCTATTTACTTCTTTCTGCAGTTACTATATCTCTTGCAATTTAACTTGCATCTTCTTTTGGTGTTGTCTGGAAACCGCCTAGGATATTTTAGTTTGGAATGATTTTACCGACATTGGCGCTTTTTCCTGTTTACTTGCATTTTCATTGGTGTGCATGGTTTTCATCCATTCATATCAAGTTTGTTTTATTAACTTTAATAATAGATAGATAGAGATATTTAAAAAAAAAATTTCCGAGAGAGATCTGGGAAGCATTTTCAAGTTTTTTGCGTAGTGAGGTGGGTGATTATGTAGATTTAAAATTTTAAATGTTCCCCATTTTCCGGAAATTTAGCATCTCTTATCTTATGGAAATTTATTTATGCTTTATTGTTTTGATAAAACCTTCGCTTTTGTACAAAGGCAAGTAAATATTTTATCATGTAGCCATGTTGCAATTTTTTTCTCGACAAAAAAACAGTATCACACTTTTTTTTAATTTCACCGATCCCCGTCCACGGACGTCTGGACGAAGTTGTTACACAGTAAAAAATGCAGTGGTGGTGAAAAACATATTTGGTGTGGTCAAATATCTGAGTGTGAATTTCTACACTCATGTGAATGAAATTAACAACCAAAATTAACACGCAGCAACAATTTTCTTATGAGTGTTATCTTAATTTAAAAAATGGTTAAAAATAATGTTTTTGGTGTACAAATCATTTGAATTTGGTAAAGATATTCTCGTTAGTGTAAGAGTCATCTTTCAGAAAATGTATTTCACTATTTTAGCATGTTAACAGCAGTAAAGAGTGTTAATGAGATTGCCAACAAAACCGATTTAACCCTCGCGAGTGTCATCCACCGAACATTCACCTCCAACGCGAATAATCACGATTGGACGTGAGCACTTTTATTTACTGTTTGTGTTTGAATGTAGTTAGTTGTCTTTGAAAGTCACAATGATTTTTAAGATTCAACTAGCCAATAAAAGTAAATATGCTAAAATAGAAGAGGATGCATCTTTCTACGATATTGTGCAATTAGGTAAGATTTTAAAACTATAATTTCCAGTCCTGGCTGTGTCTATTCAGCTTTTTCTTATGTAAGAGTTTTGGCAGCCATGTTGATCCTTTGTAATTTCAATCATCATTATGCATAAATATAAATAATAATGTTTACGTGAATTATGGATAAATAATAGATAAAATTATTTTCAGATTTTTGGTTTACAAAGAACCATTTAAGTGTAAAACCGTTTCTGGTTCCTGCTATGTAGTACCTACATAAGTATATATGTGATGAAGTATATGTCGGTATAGTAGGTCGGTATTTGGACGGCCGAACTCAACTTAAAAAGATGGCGCACATGTGTTTATAAAACGTGTGATTATTAACATGTGATTACTGACATTGTAATTAGTGACATTAAATGTCGTTTCTATAATTACAGGTAAGGTTTGTAATGTAAATTAGAATGTGTAAATAATTTTAATAAAACTTTAATTACAGAAACTCATAATTACAAATGATAAACACAAACAGTCAACTTTGAACATTTTTACATTGGGTAACAAAATTAAGAATTCATGATTTTCAAATAATGAAGGAAAATCATCACAGTATGTATTTACATTGGATTATTTAGATTTAGAATGTATTTATATTTTGCATTTTGTTTTAAAATAAAACTAATATTTGTGTGCATTATTTTTTTACTTTTTTCTTTTTGTACACTCCAATAAATGATTGTAACCACTACCACCACCACATGGTTCCTTTTCTATTAAAAAAATGTTCCTTACCGTTATAAGCAATAATTTTTACACTAAAAGAATGGGAAATTAACACTCAGTTCGTGCATACTTTACACTCAACAAATGTTTTCTCACACAACAATATGGTTGTCATTTTTACACTCAGTGTCCATGACTTTAACCTGCATTGAAGGTTAAAGTTGTTATATATTTTACCACTTTTAAGACCAATGTTATTTACACTCATCAGTGTGGATAAATAGGAACCACTCTGGGTGTTATTTGAGTGTAAAAGTTAACACTCCATTTTTTACTGTGTATAACGTAAGTTTAAATTCAAATTAAATCTTATTACTGAAACGTGATACCCTATATACCGGTATGTAGATCCTATCATCATGAATGATAAGTACATTTTTTGTTGCAAATCCAGTACAAAACTTTTACTGAAATGAAGATAATATTAAATATTAAAAATAACGAGGGATAACTTTGAAGAGCTTTGAAATCTCTTATTTCGGACCTTTATGGTGAAAGAGGAGATATGGTTGATCCTTAGAATGCATAATCCCTTAAAGTAATTTTCCAATAGGAAGTTTCAAAAAGTGTGGAAGTTATCAAGTTCATTTCCAACATTTATATTTTTCATATGACCTACATTTCCTTTCTAGGTTCTAATTAATTCTACCCTATGGAACGGTAGTTCCAATTTATCTTAAAGCTGAATGTTAGAAAGGCATTTTGAAATTTATTGAATTGGATTTTAGCCTAAAATATTGATTTTAAATACAAGTCCTAAATATTGGCGTCCTTCTAGTCTAGATGCAGCCGAATTTATCAAATTTTATACTCTAGTTGCTTCGATTTTAAAGGAATTGATTAAATAAAGTAGTTCTTGTTCGCATTTTCACAAGAAATTTTAAAATCTTCTAAAAGCGCACGTTAGCAATTTATATCTAAAATAAAAAACCTAATACCACTAAGCATTTTTAATTTACGATTTACTTTATTAACATAGTTTTTTAGAGCATAGTTAATTTCCGTCTGGTTATGATGTAATCTATCATGAAATTCCTACTTAAGCTGCTTCCGGGATTCAACTTTACTAAACTTTTCTAGTTAAACTCCGTTATGTCTGTTGACAACGAACAAACTTTGCATATTGATGCCTGACGTCAAATATTCAATATAGTTGTGTGTGAAAGGCACAAGCAAGTAGGAACCCAGCAATAAAGTGAGGTGTTTAATAACTTTCACAACAAAGTTTCAAAACCCTTATCCGAATACATAACAACACAAAACCAATTGCCTTTTGTCGCGATACGTCATTCTATGGAAGTGCATCCCAAGTGCAGTTCGAATTTTATTAGCTTTATACGTTACCCTAGTTTTATATTCCATACGCTTGAGAAGTTAAGAAACGACCGCATTCGCAAAACTGACAGGAAGTCTCTTTCTACTTGACAAGCAGTAAGTAAACTAAACTTGCTGCATTCGAAAAACCCGGAGCAAAAAGCTTCTTATTTAAGATGTAGATGAAATTAAACGTTATAGTCCCTTTTTATCGTACAGTATACGATCTCCTTAGCTTGAATAATTTTTAAATGAAGATTATGGTAATTTCCAGTTTTTGTATAGATAAGGCAGTTCACTTTTAAAGGATGAAAAAAAAAGCGGAAATAGAAAAACAAAATGAAAGTAAAAGCAGTTACTTTCAAGGAAATAAGTGAGCGTGGGTTTCCTCCTCCTTAATGTAGTTGTTAGAAAAAGCTGGTGGAGAACAACATAACAAAAAATTCATATACTGAAAATAAATAGGTTTTATTGAAAAAGGGAACGTTTTTATTAAAGTTAAAGCACGTGATAAAGAATAAGCACAAATTTCTTTTCTTCTCTAATAATTATTATATACTCTATACGGAGTATTATTCTAATATTCCATATTTCAAGACTATGAGAAATTCAAGGATTAATACAACTATTAATACAACTATTAATGAGAATACAAATATTTAATAAAACGCAAACGTTCACTTATTAAGCAGCTACATTATTGGTTATAAAAAACACTTCATGAAAAGCAGTCGATTTCGTAATACGGTCAAAAATTTGTCAAAGATCAAAAACTACCAGTAACCATTGAATTAATTGCAAGTGGGCTTTGCGCATTTGGGAAAACCTATTTGTGGATTAAGAGCAGGAGAGGGTGGGTGAAAAATGGACGCGACGATATTTGATAGCGCAACAAATTAAACACATAAGCATACAGTACTATTAAATTAAAATGCAATACTAAACTCGATATAGCATTTGAAAATAACCAAGTAAAAGCATTAGGTTAAATTAGTTAGTTGTTGCAAGCACGTTATGAATTTTACCACGAACAGACGCGATTTGTTATAAAAAAATACACTGTTATACAATGTTATTTTCTTTTAGTACATTTGTATTTGCAATAGACTTAATTAGTGTTAATTATACCCAAGTGAAATGAAAGAGGTTAAAACGGCTAGCACATTAAGACCTTATATGTATTGTTGGTTGCATAAACATATAGTAACTGGAATGGTTTGAGATGACTATTTTCTAATGCAATATAGAGTATGTTGCATTTTAATTTAATAGTGATCTATAATAAATAATATTTTCTGTTGGCGACTGGCAAGGCCGCCGAGATTGAATCTAAATCTAATAATATATTTAAAATACCTTTGTTTAAAAACTAAAAGTAGGTTTATTGATACTTTACTTCATTAATTAATTAGATTGTTATACAGGGTGGTCCAGACCACCCGTACACCCCGTTTAAAATGCGGGGGATTACAAGATTTTAACAAGACAATGGGTGATCTTAGTAAAGTCGATGTGCTCTTTCGAATGACGCCAAAAAGAAACTCTCCTGACCCCACTTGTAGGGGGTAAGGGGGGCAACTTTGAAAATTCAAATAGGAACCCCTAAATTTTATTGCATATTTAGATTCTACTCATAAAGATATGAATAATTTATTTGAAACATTTTTTTATCTTTGTAACAGGTGACGCTGTAATCGCAAGAAACCGATTTTTTGCATTTTCCGCCGTCTCTGGCATATTTACAGGTGCAAATAACAGTTTTTCATATTTTTTACTAAATAGTGATGAAAAAGCTTTGCTAAAGTGTACTTTCATGAGCAAAAGATTTATGTTACGATGACAAACGGAAACTCCCTCCCTAAGGTATTTTCGACAAACAGATATTTTTTCTTGCGTTGTACGTAACAACAATTTTTTTCTGAAATTTTTAGATCGTTTTACCTTAACGTCTACTTATTTAGATATTGCTTAATCTTTTTAATCTTTATTTAAATATTTATTTTAAGCATATGTAATTAATGTTTACTTTTCTAACTAATAAAAATGACCGATAAAACATTCTAAATTGTAATCTGCTCTGTATATGACAAAATAATATTTAAATCGTACTAATTTAATATTTAATTTTAAGAGAAAATAACTTGCTACAATTCTTTACTGCGCAAGTCTAATACGCTATACGCTAAAAGAAAGATAACCACCGAAATTTAATAGTGAATTACAAAGTGAAATTCTCGTTGGCAGATTTTTGTAATGCGCGACTTGACATGTTTTGAAGTAAAATCATCTTCCCCAGTAGAATCTTGGAAAATGTTTTTAGAATGGAGCACAAATTCTAACAACATTTAAGGCAAAAGAACATTGTTATCAAAAGAACATTGTTACGTTAGAAAAAAACCAGTTTGTCGAAAGCATCTTTGGTAGAGAATTTGCGTTTTTCATTTTAACGTGAAATTTTTTCTCATGAAAGTACACATTAGCAAAGCTTTTTCATCACTATTTAGTAAAAAATATGAAAAACTGTTATTTGCACCTGTAAATATGCCAGAGACGACGGAAAATGCAAAAAACCTGTTTTTGCGATTACAGCACCACCTGTTGCGAAGATAAAAAAATGTTTCAAATAAATTATTTATATTTTGATGAGTAGAATCTAAATATGCAATAAAATTTAGGGGTTCCTATTTGAATTTTCAAAGTTGCCCCCCTTACCCCCTACAAGGGAGAATCAGGGGGGTTGCATTTTAGCGTCATTCGAAAGAGCACATCGACATTAGTAGGATCACCCATTGTCTTGTTAAAAATCCTTAATCCCCCGCATTTTAAAAGGGATGTAAGGGTGGTCTGGACCACCCTGT
This sequence comes from Agrypnus murinus, assembly GCA_929113105.1. Taxonomy (NCBI): domain Eukaryota; kingdom Metazoa; phylum Arthropoda; class Insecta; order Coleoptera; family Elateridae; genus Agrypnus; species Agrypnus murinus. The sequence goes on from OV816026.1 coordinate 119,873,072, forward strand.
ATAAATAAATGTACTACAATTTGTAATTTTCCAATTTGTAGTGATCCATAAAATAAAGAAGTCTACGATTTCTGAAACAGAAACAAGGGTATTCATTATTGTTCGAAACAATAATTCTACAAATTTCTTTTACAAGAGTAAAGGAAATCGTGATGTCCCAAACAAATGATACCTCAAGACTTCGAAGAAGTCGGCGACTGGAGTAACAACACCAAATCGTCAACATGGATAATCGCAGCAGCTCAATTTGTAACAAGCCAGACAATGCCGAAATGGTCCAATGCGATGTATGTAAAGCGTGGTACCATTTTACATGCGTTAATGTTACTGCTGATATCGAGTATCAGAATTGGGTTTGTGCCAGCTGTAACCTAATTGATTCTAAAAAGGAACGAACGATCGTTAGGTCTAGTTGCTCCAAGAAGACTAAGTCGACAACAAGTTCAAAGCGCCGCACTCTTGAACTTTAGATATTAAAAGAAAAGAGAGCTTTGCAGGCAAAACGCGATGCGGAGTTCAAGCAACTGCAAGAACAAAAGGATGCGGAGTTCAAGCAACTGCAAGAACAAAAAGATTCGGCATATCTAAGGGAAAAGCTCACACTCATGGTGGAAGAAAGCCAAAGCGATCTGGAATCATGCGTGGAGGAAAGTTCAAAGCAACTTCTTGATGAGTGGTTACATAATGGACGTTCCAAGCAGTTGTATGAAGCTGAACAGGAAAAGATCATCACAGCCGACACAACGGTGATCGCTTTCAACGCAACTCAGCCGAACTATAATTTGGAAACCGTAGCTCATAGCTCACAATTACTCGCACAGGCGATTCCACAACCACCAGTGACAGCTCAAGTTAATTTAGGTGCACCGGTTATCCATCAGATGGGTGTACAAAACAAGCCACTACCGTCGGTAGTGCCAAAGAGTAAGGTGAATTCTTACTCTGTTCCTCATGCCGATGTCATGGCTCATCCGCATATGCAAGAAGAATTTGCTCCATTAACAAATAATCATCTTGCGGTGCGACATTCAGTATCAAAGGAACTCCCGTATTTCAACGGCAATCCTGAGGATTGGCCGCTCTTTATTTCCAGTTTTGAAGGTAGTACTCAAATGTGCCGTTTCTCAAACCATGAGAACCTTCTACGCTTGCAAAAATGTTTAAAGGGGCGAGCATTGGAAGCCGTGAGAAGCAGGTTACTGCTACCATCGAATGTTCCTAACATCATATCGACACTGAGGATGATTTATGGGCGTCCCGAAATAATCATACAGTCGCTTTTGCAAAAGGCTCGTTCTGGACCGTTGCCTCGGCCAGATAAGTTAGAGACTGTGATTCCATTTTCGTTGGCAGTGCAAAACTTGACTTCAACCATGGAAGCTTGCTCACTGTACGATCATCTCGCAAACCCAATGCTGCTGCAGGAACTCGTCGATAAACTACCAGCTCAGCTCAAGATCAAATGGGCCGTTCACCGACAAGGTTTGCCCGTCGTCAACTTGGCAAATTTTAGTGCATGGTAGTTTCAGTTAGCGGAGACCATCAGTAGCGTTACCCTTACTACGTCTCTCGGACCTGAAGCTAAACCAGAGCGATATAAGAAAGAAAAGGGCCACGTTAATGCGCACCATGCGGAAATCAATAAAAAGTGTCCCAACAATCGTCAATGCCCAATTTGCAAGCAAACTTGTAACCGCATTGAAAATTGTAGTAAATTTTTAATATGAAGCTCAACGAGAAGTGGAACGCCGTTAAACAACACAGACTTTGTCGCACATGTCTATCATCACATTTTAAATCCCGATGTCGTGTGAATGCCGTTTGTGGAACGGATGGTTGTACGTACAGGCACCATTGACTTCTACACAAAAGCACCAGTGAATCCAACGGCGTAATAGCAACAGTCACGCAAACAACCAATCCTGTCGAGACAGTCGCCCAAGAATCTCTGTCAGCAAACGAGCCAATATCGACGATGGATGGTCGGAACAACTGCAATGCACATGGTCCTGCTCAAGCAATTAAGTACCGAGTTGTACCTGTCATTCTGCACAGCTACGAAACAAAAGTAGAAGCGTTTGTATTTTTAGACGATGGGTCGTCACTAACAAATGATGGAGGAATCACTTGCAGCTGAGTTAAAACTCAAGGGAGAGCCCAAGTCGCTTACTTGGTGGACTGGTAATACTTGTCGAAACAAAAAGGATTCTCAAATCGTATCTGTCCAGATATCCAGCGTCCACAATCCTGATAAGAAGTTCTTCATTCCTGTCGTCCGAACAGTAAAGTCTTTGTGCTTGCCAGAACACTCGCTAAATGTAAAATAGTTGACCACGCAGTACCCATACCTGCGAGGATACCTGATTAAATCGTACCAGCAAGCAGTTCCTCGATTACTGATCGGACTCGATAACGTAAATTTGTCAATTACGCTCAAAGTTATTGAAGGCGCCATAGGCGACCCGGTAGCAACTAAAACGCGATTGGGATGGGTAGCTTATGGATCATCATCATCGAAGGTCAATGATTCAGGTCAGTCAGCTTTTCAAAACTTTCATATATGTGAATATGAAAGTGAAAGCTGTAATGACAAGGTGTTACACAACTTGATGAAAGATTATTGTTCACTGGATAGCCTCGGTGTAGTCAAGGTGGACAAGCTCTTCAAATCAACAGACGAAAAACGTGCATGCCAACTGCTAGAAACTACCACAATCCGAAGAGGCAATCGTTTCGAAACAGGTCTATTCTGGAAATATGACGACGTACGATATTCCCGATAGCTTTCCCATGGCTCTTCGCCGATATGAATGTTTACGGAAAAGAATGGTTCGAGATCCCGAATTAGCCACAAATCTCAAACGCCAATTCGAAGAATATTTGGTTAAGAACTATATCCGAAGGTTGTCCATCGAGGAATTGCGCCAAGAACTTCCCCGCACTTGGTATCTTCCAGTATTTGTTGTCACCAACCCAAATAAACCAGGCAAAACAAGAATAGTTTGGGACGCCGCCGCCGAAGTCAACGGAATCTCTTTAAATTCTGCATTGCTGAAGGGTCCTGACCAACTTACATCATAGCCATCCGTCTTGTACCATTTTCAAGAAAGAGCAATCACTATCTGTGCAGACATTCGTGAAATGTTTCACCAAGTCAACGTGAAAGCTGAGGATCAGCACTCTCAACGGTTTCTTTGGAACCCTGATCTCCAAGGCACACCAGAAACCTATGCAATGAAGGTTTTGACCTTCGGATCTAAGTGCTCACCAAGCAGTGCTTAATTTATGAAAAATAAAAATGCACAAGAGTTCGCAGAGCAATATCTGAGGGCCGTTACCTCTATTTGTAAACATCACTATGTGGACGATATGCTGGAGCGCACGGAGACTGAAGAGGAAGCTGTACGTCTAGCGGAAGAAGTCAAATTTATACATGCATGCGGCGGGTTCGAAATCCGAAATTGGGTGTCCAATTCACCAAACGTCATCGCAGCGCTTGGAGAAAAGCGACCAGAAGACAAGCGAGATCTCAATATCAGTCAAGAGAACACCACAGAGAAGGTTCTGGGTATGTGGTGGTGTACTTCCACAGACAGTTTTACCTTTTCACTCTCGTCGAAAGCATCTTTGAGTGAACTGTTGTCTGGACAGATTCGACCAACAAAACGACAAGTTCTACGCGTCTTAAAGACGGTTTTCGACCCTCTCGGACTGATCGAAAATTCCTTGGTCTACATCAAGATCTTAATGCAATAAATATGGCGGTTGAAAATTGGATGGGACGAACCAATCAGCGATGAAATGTATGATAAGTGGCTTCTGTGGGTGAAGCATCTTCGAGGTATAACGCAAGTCAAAATTCAGAGGTGCTATTTTAAGAAAATCAAATTCGATGAGCATGATAAATCGCAATTACATATCTTCGTGGACACTAGCATAAATGCCTTTGCAGCCGTCGCCTACGTTAGATTGACAAAAGGTAATCTCGTAGAGTGCAGAATAGTTGCAGCGAAAACTCGTGTAGCACCACTTAGCTTTACATTCAATCCTGCGCCTTAAACTTGAAGCAGCAAGACTTGGAACACGATTGGCAAACAGCATCAAAGACGGTCACACGATACAATTCGAAGAAACGTTCTACTTGTCGGATTCGAAAACAGTTCTTTCCTGGATTCAGTCAGATCATCGAAACTATCGTCAATTCGTTGGCTTCAAAGTCAGCGAGATCCTTGAGACAACTGAGCTGAATCAGTGGAGATATGTTCCGACAAAAAATGAACGTTCGTGATGATGCTACAAAATAACATAAAGTTCCTGACTTCAGTTCATCCAGCCGTTAGTTTGTCGGTTCCCCATTTCTTATGCAGTCTGAAGATAAATGGCCAAAAGAGCTAAATGATCTTCAAACAACATCAGAAGAGCTGAGACCATCAGTTTTATTTCATCGTGTGATAAACAATCCAGCATTAGTCCAACCTGAACTTTTTTCCAAGTGGACAAAACTCGTTCGTATACAAGCACTCGCATCACGTTTTATCTGGAATATCAGAGCCAAGACGAAGAACGTTTCGAAGCGGACTGACTGCCACATCACAAAAGAGAAATATTTAGAGGCAGAAAACAGTCTATACCGACAAGCTCAGTACGACATATATCACGATGAGGTTGCTACATTAAAAAACAACAACAATTTGTCTGTGGACGATCGCAAACCTTTGGACAAATCCAGTCCAATTTACAAGCAATCACCATATCTAGACAGCGATGAAGTTTTGCGGATTCGAGGACGCATCGACGCAGCAATTGGAACATCCAGCGACATGAGGAGACCAATTCTATTGCCGAAGGGACACTACATTACAAATTTAATAATAAAATCATATCATGAGAGGTATCACCATCATAACCATGAGACTGTCATCAACGATATTCGACAAAAATTCTCAATTCCAAACCTACGAGTGGCAGAAAAACAGAGAGGAGAAAGTGTCAACTTTTCAAAAACGAGCACGCGATGCCGAAACCACCGAAGATGGGCAAACTTCCTTCAGCGAGACTTGCAACATTCACTTGACCGTTCATCTACATTGGGTTGGACTATTTTGGTCCAATGCATGTAACAGTTGGAAGGCATACTGAAAAGCGCTGGGGTGTTTTACTAACGTGCCTGACAACCAGCGCTGTGCACATAGAAGTAGCCAACAGTCTGACATCGGATTCCTGCATCCTCGCTAATAAACGTTTTATTGGTCGGCGTGGAGTTCCTCGCGAAATTCGATGCGACAATGGCACCAACTTTCACGGCGCAGAAAGAGAATTACGGGAGTCTGTGGAACAGCAGCAAACTAGTTTGGCTAAGGAATTTTCTAGCCCACTCACCAAATGGATATATAATCCACCTGCTTCTCCACATATGGGCGGTAGTTGGGAACGGCTTGTTCAATCTGTGAAGAAAACACTTAATCGCATCCTTCCAAACCGCAATCCTTCATAGCATGCTTGTAGAAGTGGAACGAGTAGTCAACTCCCGTCCACTCACCTACATACCTCTCGAAAGTGAAAACCATGAAGTGCTGACGCCTAACCATTTCCTCATTGGTTCGTTAAATGGTGAAAAGCCCGACGGCATACTTTCTGATGACACCACTCTTCTTCGACGAAATTGGCTAAAATCCCAGCAGTACGCTAACATCTTTTGGAGACGCTGGATCCCGGAGTATCTTCCAATGCTGACTCGTCGAACGAAATGGTACGAACCAGTCAAACCTATTGCTATTAGAGATATTGTAGTTGTAGTCGACGAAGCCAACCCGAGGAACCTTTGGCCACGAGGACGAGTGCTAGATGTCATCAGCGGCAAAGATGGACAAGTGCGTAGAGCGACCGTTCAGACTTCCACAAGAATCTATGAACGACCTGCGGTGAAGTTGGCAGTTCTTATGTCCTAGGAGGTAGGTCGACCTAGTGCACAGGTTCGTCATACCGGAGGGGAGTGTTGGCGACTGGCAAGGCCGCCGAGATCAAAAACAGCCCTGACAATTTAAAAACGTCACTTTGCTAGAAAAGATTGAACCTAAATCTAAAAATATATTTAAAATAAGTTTGTTTAAAAACTAAAGTAAGTTTATTGATACTTTACTTCATTAATTAATTAGATTGTTATATAAATAAATGTACTACAATTTGTAATTTTCCTATTCTAGGAAATATGTAGTGATCCATAAAATAAAGGAGTCTACGATTTCTGAAACAGAAACAAGGGTATTCATTATTGTTCGAAACAATATTTTCTATATTTTCTATTATGTTGAGTGGTTTGATAATGTTTCTTTAACATGATCCAGTATATATTTTAGCTTTTACAACCATGTACTCCTCAATGACGATGCGGAAAATACTGAAAAATGCCAAAGACAATTTCTTCTTCTATATGTATGTAATAACCACATACGTATCTGATAAAAATTATTTTCTAATTCAGAAGTGAATTCTTAAACACATCATTTTTATAAAAAAATAATTTATTAAAAATATATAGAAAAAAATACACTTACCTACCAGTGATTATACAAAGGAAATCTGTAGAACCAAAGGAAGTAGTTACGAAGTTTTATACAGCACTGAACAGCATCTCACTAAAACTCATCTAATAAAAACATGTTTATCGGCAAAAACATGCAAGCGTAAATTTCGCTAAGGTATGTATCGAGTTAGACGAAACTGCTATTTTCACATTTGAAAAACCATTTAATAAGAGTAGATGAGAGTTTATTTGAAAGTTTGTATATATGCCACATCATATATTCGTTCAATTTATTTCGTATATAGAAATGCTTTGACAACATTTCCAAAATATATAAATTTATGAATAGGAATGTGGTCAAACATATTCCATCCATATTCAAATCAAAGTTTCTACATCCGAGGAATGATTTCAATTATAATTACATTCATCTGCTTGACTGCGAGTATATTACACTATAATAGTAAATATATTAAAACCAGGTTTGCGATGAAAATGTTGTGCAAAAGATTTTTAAGTATTCGTCGTATCAATGACAAATACCAGGACGTATTTGTCTTCCCCTCTAGCAAATATGGAAAGAATGCAAAATTTAACGAAAAAGTGTATTTTGTACCATATAAAATTTGTACTGTAACAAGTTAAGATTATCTCCTTAGAGAATTATCTGCAGCTCTGAAGATATACCTAAAGACCATTGAAAGGGTTTACTTCAGTAGTTTCCTACCTAATTTTGCTCAAGCAGTTAATCACAATGCAGTTCGTTATATTGTATGTTGAAATGGAACACAGTCGTAACAGCAATCCTCTGAAGTATAAACCTCTGTCTGCATTGTGATTTTACAACAAAAGGAACAACAAATTTATTAACTTACAAAAGAAACTTTAAATTAATGTAATTTATAAAAAAGACGAACCCGAATAGGCGAACACTTTTTACTCTTTCACATAACCCTGATTTATGGATTTTTTAATCTTTTTTTGAATCGGATTTTTGTTATCTAATTAATTTTTAGATGTATTAATCCGTATCTATAGGTTATCTATATGCGTACAGACTTTCTCGGTTGCTGTTTAGAGTGATGGTTTCTGAGTTTTGTTAACATTCTTCGTTGTAAATTTGACTAGGTCTAGCGGTCTAGGGCATTACAGCGCGGCCTCTAGGGCGCTATCATTAGAGCGAAGTCTGTAGGGCGCAAGGACATTAGGGCGCATGGGTATGGGGCACGAGGACAGTAGTGTGCGAGGAAATTTAACATTCAATAAACTAACTATTGAAGCCATTAAAGTTTAAAAACTGAATACAAAATATTATTGGCATAAACAACAAATAGTCAATAAGTAAAAACGCGAACGGGCACTATTGCAAATACAAATTATTTTTTGTACTTGCGTGTCCTAATGAACTCCATTAGGGCACGCATTTGCGTGTCCTAATGAGATTTATTAGAGTACTGGAAACAGTAAAATTTTGTTTTTTAAAGTTGGTAGCACCTAACAGCTGTTCTTAAATGTCAAACTTATTATATTTAAAAGTGCGGTTATGTTGTTATGTGATAAAATGCCAAACTTTTAAAATATAAAATAAACGTACACAATAGTATATTGTACAACTAGTGATACAATGACGATGTTTGTAATACGAGTATAAGTTTGCTTAACGAGCCGCGAAGCGGCGAGTTAAGCTATATACGAGTATTACAAAAAGGAATTGTAACACGTGTTTTACATACTACTTTGTCTATTTCGCCTTAATTTACAATTTACTTTAAAGAAATGTACACGCGGGTATTTTTGATGTGGTAATGTTGGTAATAACTGATAACGCATAGAATGACATCCACTGTCATTTTGAAAAAATCACGTAGGCAGGGAAAAATTCAAGTTTAAAAAAAGGTGACAGCTTAGTTGTTTCTTCTGATATAAGATAAAAATGTGTTTTTATTATAAATAATTATTTTGATAAGACAATCATGTACTCAATCAAGGTTTTACTGTTTCTATTACAATAAACATTTTAATACATCAAAACTGCTTAACATACAACAATAGAAAATAACTAACCTAACCTCTAAATCTAAACAATGAAAATGAAATTTGAGTAGACGGGATTCACGACCATCAACTTGATCCGGAAAACCAACAAGCTTTTCAGCGCATTTTCGTAGGAAATCCGCTATTAACCGCGCTTTGTTTTAATTCAAAGCTTCTTAAAATGAAATATGTTTCATTATTCTCGCTGTTATTTCTGAGCATCATAACATTCAAATTTTCAAAACGGCGCCAGTTAATGAATACTTATTAGTACCTATCACGGGAAAGTGCTTTTCTTTTGGATAATGTGCCCCCAAAATACTTCCGCGGGTTGGTTGTCGAGCATTATTCCTTTCCTTTCTATATTCTTCCTAACACCTTGGTTATGTTCCCATTAGTAGGTAAAAACTGAAAAAAATATTTGATGAAATGGAGGTGTACATCATTCAACTCAATTAAACTTACCTCAATATCGACAAGCGATATACGGTTTGGCTTTTTAATCTAATTTTGATCTTGAAATCAGAATATAGCTGTGTTATTGCTTATTACGCATTTATGTCTGACACTGGACTTCGTTGACAGAATGACATGACAGAGTAGGCTGGCAGCAAAATTTACTTACTACTGCCAGCCTTACAAATAACAAAATCACTACTTTCAGTTGCACAAAGTAGCACTTTGTGTAACTGTTTTTCGCAAAAACAGTGTCACAAAGTAATCTTTGTATACGCGAAATAGACAAAATAAATTAATTCAATTAAAAATTATTTAATAAATTCACAAATTATTCTTTATACATCTTTTGTATTAAAAGTACAGTTATTATACACTTTGATTGTAACAGCAGAAGTGTCCTGGGCATTAATCTTAAATGAAGGTAAATTTTGCCCCTCAACAATGTTTTGTTGACTCGTTATTGGGTTGCTGCTAAAAGTGTGTGATTCTTCATGTAAAAATGAAGCAGTGGAAGACTGGCCAATTACCACTAGAGCCGTTGAAGTGGAAGTACATGGCTTATTAGATAGCAATTCAGCTACCTCCATTTTTTTAACTGAAGCATCAATACAGCCCTCAGCCACAGCTGAAGACTTCCAACCTCCATGCCGATTTATAGTTATTAAATTGCCACCTTTGTTTGCCAATTGGGAAGCACTTGAACGTTGAAAGCAATGACTTGTAAAAAGCTTCGGGTTGGCTAAATGCAAATAAGTGGCAATAATAAAAGGAACTTTTCCCATGGTGTTTATACCGATAGGAGTAGAAATACATTTTCCATTGCGGTAGGTTATAAAAAACCGCCTGTGGTTTATTTTCTTATGCCTTAGGCTCAAATATTGCTTAATTAAATAAATCCACAGTTTCTTTGTAATTAAGAATTCTCTTCGAACTTTATTTTTTGCTTTTGTTAGAGTCACAGTTAACACATCATCTTTGACCACAATATCGTCTAATAACATGTTGATCAATTCATCTCTTCGGCAGGCACCACAGAATCCCATTATTAACGCAACCTTAAATAATTGAAATATATTAAAAATTGAAAGTATTTAGCACAAAATTTTACTTACTTTCATAGCTAAATGTTGGTTATTTTCTGCAGTTGTTATAAATCTATCAATATGGTTAAATTCCAATATTTTAATAAGATTAAGATTAATTAAGATAAGTTAATTCTTTTTAATAAGATGGAGGGAGAGAATATCTGACCATTTTACCTTCTTGTCACAGAAACTAATTATTAATTTTATAAAAACAAAACAATTTAAATAACAAATGCTGAAGTTGAATTTTCAGTGTAGCCAACTGTCAAAAGTACTTAACAAAATTTCACTAACAAATCTTATTTAAAACTAATTTATTTTTTAATAATTAACGAAATAACGACGCAAGTATAAAAAATAGTATAAAGTATTCGTTTCATACGGCGTTTTAGCGCACTTGTCCGTTAGAAAACTCCCCGCTTCGCGGGTCGTTTTCTAAACTCGGACACGTGCGCTAAAAACGCGTCTTATGAAACTAATACTTTAATATACTATAATAAAATATTTATATGTTAAAATCAATCATTATTAAAGCTAAATTTAGAAAAACTATATACAAATTATGATTATCACGTAAAATACATAGTGTTCAGTACGAAACAAATACAAACACCACTGCACTAAAGTATTTTACTTTTATGCATGTATCAGCTTGTATATACTTTGGTTTCTTTGATTACAACTCGTTGTCAGCAATTGAATGGTCATAAATTACGTCTCTCCGCCGTTGAATTGTTTTTAAACTTGTAATATAATCAAATTAAAAGATTAATTCAAAGTTTCACAAGTTTTATTAGTTTATCTTAACCTGACAATATCGTTTCGACATTAAAATGTCATTATCAAAGGTATATAAGATTGATAAACAAACACGTTGCTAAGGATAAATACATACAGAAAATAGGTAACTAGATACCATACAGACAAAAACTAAATATCTAACACTTCTAATAAAGGAGAATTACTAAGCTCAGTTTGTTCATTCATTAAAGGTAATGTGCGTTTATGTTTGTATATTTCAAAAGCTTCTAAAATGTCGAATTTGTGTTTGTTGTTGCAAAAATTTCAGAATATAATGTTGTTTTAAGGTGTCATTGGGTGGTTCTGTTCCAAAATGTGTTTTCTGGATGTTTAATTCTATAAGAGCGTACGTGTTCTTTGTATCTTATGTCGAAATTTCTAAGTGTTTGGCCAATATAAACCGAGTTACAAAAAGAACAATTCAAACGGTAAATGCCGGATTTCATGATATCTTGTGTTTTGTCTTTAGCATTGAATAAAAACTAAAAGGTCTTGGTTTTAGTTTTATAGGTTATTTTGTAACTGGTGGTTTTTCTTATTATAGTTGCAATTTGTTCTGATATCTTGCCAAAGTATGGTATTGATATGTAGTTTGAGTCTTGTATTTGAGTGTCAATTGGAAATATTCTTTTGATAGCTAACCTATAATCTTTTTAAAAACCACCAGTTACAAAATAACCTATAAAACTAAACCAACACTTTTTCATTTTTATTCAATGCTAAAGACAAAACACAAGATATCATGAAATCCGGCATTTACCGTTTGAATTGTTCTTTTTGTAACTCGGTTTATATTGGACAAACACTTAGAAATTTCGACATAAGATACAAAGAACGCGTACGCTCTTATAGACTTAAACATCCAGAAAAATCGAATTATGCCAAACACATTTTGGAACAGAACTACCCAATGACACCTCAAAACAACATTAAATTCTTACATTTTTGCAACAACAAACACAAATTAGACATTTTAGAAGCTTTTGAAATATACAAACGTAAACGCACAGTACCTTTAATGCATGAATGAACTGAGCTTAGTAATTCTCCTTTATTAGAAGTGTTAGATATTTAGTTTTTGTCTGTATTGTATCTAGTTACCTATTTTCTATATGTATTTATCCTTAGCAACGTGTTTGTTTATCAATCTTATCTGCCTTTGATAATGACATTTTAATGTCGAAACAATATTGTCAGGTTAAGATAAACTAATAAAACTTGTGAAACTTTGAATTAATCTTTTAATTTGATTATATTTCATGATTATGTAGTTCCGCACAGTAAGGCTGGAGACAGTAAATAGAGGAGAGTTTGTAATCAATCCATGCTTTGAATCATATAGAAAATATTTTTATCATATCGAAGTACCTATATTTTATCTAACGACATTTTATTCTTTTGTAGTGTAGATAGAAATGTTCGAATAACGAGTTTGTTTGTAAACGCTTAGCCTATTTTTTACAGCATACTCATGACTCAATCATTCTATATATTTAATTAGCAAGTAGGTTTTCATGTTAGAATACAAAATAGCAACAAATTTCTGCAACTTGCTTAATTTCACATATTCTTAAAAAAATAATTACCATTAAATAGACAACCTAAACGTCATTTATATACTAGTGCTAAAGATTAGCATATAACTAGAACTGGAACAGCAAATAAATTCCGATACACAAAATGACTAAAGAGTTTACAATTCCAGCAAAGTGATCTGTAGTAATTTTTTTACTATAATGGCCAAATAAGTATGAACAAGTAGAACATATCTTTTTCAGACTAGTAACGTTAAATTTACCTATGAACGCTTATTTATGCCTTATATGTAGTTGTGAGTATTGTTAGGTATGCAAACATGAAATAATTGTTTAATTCTACATTGACCCTGTTTACAACTGACATCCTTCCAAGCAAATACCCAAAGGCATGAATTAATCTAGATCGCACTGATCAAAGAGAATTAATTCAGTTGTTTTCTTCGAGTAGTTGATAACTTCGCTTTACCCAGTCATCTACCGCAATATAGTTGTAAATAAACTAGGGAAACCTCGTCAAGACATGACGGTCAAAAGCATTGAAGGATTTCCCTATATACAGCATTCGATGTGTGATTACAATCCTTTGAATTTTTATGAGTGATTATTTAAATAAACGCAACCAAACATAACCAGTTGAAAACTCTAAGCCTAGCATTCCTCTATACCGGCTTACCCTGCTCTCTTACGACATATAGTCCGCTCTGGCTTACCCCTCCCCGACGGTTTATTCTACATAAATACATACATACGGAAATTCTACTTTACGAAATGATAAGAATAAAATCAAAAATCGATCTTGTTTAAAAGATTCATGAAAACGTCTAATAGTACATATTTCAAAAACATGACATAAACATAGTGTTGGCAAATTTCCTGCCTTTTATACAAACAATATGAAACTATTCTGAATAAGCAATTGCCATCAGCTATTATTTGTATAATTCGTCTGTTCATAATTTTTAACTATGCGGATTTTGTATACGCTTATTAATGATGGAAGTGGACGGTTGCATCACCCTTTATATTTATAAGCGACGAGTACTTACGAAACTCACCACCGTGGAAGGTGAGAGGGCGCCCCTAGTAAATGTCCGATTCGCCCGTCTCAAATTAAACATTTTAGATTTTTTCAAATTAAAAATATAAACATTAAAAAAATATAAAAATTAAGTAGTGTTGTCTAATCTACACAACGAAAGCTTTAATTTAAAAAAAGAATCGCGTAAATCGGCCTGGTGGATTTTTCAAACGAACTGGAACAAAAATAAGCCTTGTGTTTAAATATATAGATTGGGAATAGAACACTATCATTAATAATAATTAAAATGCAGGACACAATTAACTATTATTATTGGGGGGTGATTTGTTTTTACCTTGTATAAAGTGCAATTTTAATAGAAGTAAGGTACCAGTGTTGCCGCTGACTTCAGAACAATTTATTATATGCAATTTATAATTAGATGTTTGTTGATAAAGGTGAAGATGTGGCTATTGTATTTTTAGATTTGAAGAGAGTTTTTGAAACCATAGATAGGATAAAATTATTGGAGAAAAAATAATGGTATGGAATTAAGAGTCGAGATTATTCTTGGTTTAGAAATTATTTATTAATCGATGGCAAGTAGTGAAACGTACCATGACAGTGTTTCAAATAAAAGAACGATCAATATTGAAGTTCCTCGAGGCAGTATTTTAGGCCCTTTATTATCTGAATCGTTTAGCTCAGATTTTTAACTATAAAAATCTAAACATTAACAAAAATTAATGTATAACTAGACAACATCAACAAATGGATCGAAGTAAATAATATGAAAATTAATATTAGTAAGACTAAAAGTCTTTTAATTGGACAAGATAAACAGTTACTTGAATTTAAATATCAAAATTAAATAAATTAAAATTACAAATTAGAGGTGAAAAGATAGAAGAATCTAAATATTTAGGAGTAATAGTTGACAAAAATTTAAAGGTTAAAGCCCAAGTTGGTTATGTTTGTAACAAAATCTTACGAAAATGTGTTTTAAGTAGAATAAGTAACTTTTTAAGCACATGTGGTAAAAAATCGGTATATAATTGTACAATTCTCCTAATGTCTCTTCAATTTTGTATATATCATCATAAAAATAGATTGCAGGTATTACAAAACAGAGCCATGAGAATAATTATGGAATGTGATAAATATACGAGAATTACATGTTAAATGTTAATGTTAAATCGTTTGAACTTGATGAATATTGAGAATTTTCTTTTGTTCCGCGTTTTGATATTTCTATATAAAATAAATTTAAATATTTTCGCATCATATTATAATAATTATTGCTTAATTAAACTTAACCGAGGTCACAGCTACATTACGAGAGGAAAAGATAATTTTATATTCAGATTATAAACTGTTATAAACATCTCAAAATTCAATTTTTTAAAGGGGTAATGAAATATAATAAATTAGATAGAGAGTTAATAAATGGCAATTTAATCACTTTTATTAAAACATTAAAAACAAAATTTTAAAGCCGACCCTTCAAAGAAATTTTGCTACTGGACACTTTCCCGACCGTAGACACTTAGCTGACCGTGTAATGTACGTTGACCACATCTTGTGGACACTTTGCCAACCGTGGATACTATGCCGACCGCAAGCAGTGGACACTTTGCCGACCGTGGACACTACGACGGCCGTAAACGGTGGACACTTTGCCAACTGTGGACACTTTGCCGAACTTGGATGCGATGCCAACCCCTTAAATAAATATCGCTGCACACCTCGCCGGTCCTCGACACAGCGCCGATCACAAACGGGAGATCCTTAAGAGCCGTCCATAGTTACAATTCTGATGTGAATACAAACATAAAGTTCATAATTGTCCACGGTTGGAAAAGTAACCAATAGCAAAATTTATTTTCAGGGTCGGCAAAGTGTCCAAAACGGTCAGTCAGCGTAGTGTCCACGTTCGACAAAGTGTCCACGGTCGGGGTTGGTCCGATCGGCGTAGTATGCTATACCCTATTTATATATAAATTTGCTTCTTGTGCAAGTAAATACTTGCAACACTGCAACCACAACAGATTGAAAGAGACTCGCCATTTAACACCAGAAATGCAGGAATTTTTAATAATGCAACGTATGTACATTTGTGTTTCTCATTAAACCAATGTTGCGTTTACGCAACGCTCCAATTTATAATCACGTTTTTTCGAAGCTATATATGTTTTTGACTTTTTATATCAACAGTGCCATTTTCTAGTCTTTCCAGAGCCATTCTTGATAAAAATTAAAATTTTTATTTGTAATAGTAATTTTTTTAACGACGTTTCTGTCACCCATGTAATAGTATTCAAAATTCAATAAATGCAGGCTGTAATTTTGATAAAAAAGCAGATTTTACAAAAATATATTACATTTAATTTCATACTATAAAATCACACAGGAGTTATAAAAACAAACATAAATTAGTTCCCAACATACTTAAAAAAATTTCATCTGGAGTGTTGCGTTAATGTAACATTGACTGTAAATGGGGTTATAACTGTTCACAAATGAAAATAAAAATGTTTATTTATATAGTATATAAGATCGTAAATGGCAAATTCTTATTAAATAATAATAATAATAATAATAATAATATACGATGTGTTTCACTTTACAGCAAGACACCCCTATATTTTTGTTATTTATAATCGAATCAATTCCAAATTTTTATCAAATATCAGATACTAGAATGACTTAAAAATGTTTGTGTTAGAAATCCCGTTTATTCTAATCCACCAGTTTACTACCAGTAGCGGTAGATGCATACGTCAAACCCGGGGCATTCGCAGTGCAACACGTGATGATATACTGCTTTAATGAGTGCGTACGAGCAGGATAGCAATATACCAGTTTGTCGTGTGCCCCGAGTTTCACGTATGCACCCACCGCCACTGTTTACTACGATCAAAGATAAATGCAAATAGATGAAAAAACATAGTAGGTCTAGGTTGTTCTGGGTCACCTGAAAATCATAAAATCAAATTTTGGTTAAAAAGCCTTGAATAATACCTTAATCGTTTTAAATGCATTATTAGAATTAAATTGCTTAAAATACTTTCATATAAGTTCTCTGGCTGAATGAACACTTTTCAACAATTTCAATTTATCTACATTAATCGCGTGCCCTGCGTCATCTATATGTTTAGCGACACTTGATTTGTCTATGCGATTGTATTTAAAATCCGCTATATGTTCTTTGAATCTAGTCAAAAATGATCTTTTTGTCTTTCCAACGTAACTCTTATTAATATCATTTCATTCAATTTGGTATATTCCAGATTTTAATTTTTTAAAAGTTTTATCTTTTGAATTGCCTAACAAGTGTTTTAAAGTTTGATTCGACATGTAACACACTCTCACAAGAGGCAGTTTAATAAATTTCTTTGGCTCATTTTCTATTGATAATAATGTACTAACGTTTCAAATGCTATGCTTGTATTTGTTTGATTTTATGTAATAATCTGTCGAGGATTTTAGAAGAGTAACCATTATATAAGGCTAATTCTTTTATAAAATTCATATTCTGCACAACTTAAAATCTGAAGATAGAATATCTACACAAATAGCACGTATATGATGCTTGAATGATAATTTATTTTGAAATTGTGAAAGAGCACATGTTATATTACAATTCAAAAAATTCGTGGAAATCTTTGAATAATACATTGTTCTTACCTTTAGATATCGGTTTGCACGTATTAACGCTATCCATTTTTAATATATGTAAAATATTCATAAGTTTTTGATCCATAAGCGGGAAACTGTCAAATAACGCCAAGGTAATTCCAACTTCAAGAAAATTACGAAAATGTTCAAATGGTTAGTCTTAAATGCTTAAAACATTACAAATAAAAAAAGACCCTTACCGTTACTCTTCCCGTGAGCGAATGGAATATATTTTATTTAACAAAATAAAAGCTGAGATTTTTGGTTGTTGAAAGGGAGAAACAGTTCGTTTGGCATTGTTTCTCCCCAACCAAACGAACTGTTTCTCTGTTTTTAACAACCAATAATTTTAGCCATTTTGTTAAATAAAAAGCAAGTTGTATGCGAGTAGTTAGAAATTGAATTTTTATTTATGTAGTATGTACATAGGTTTATACAGGGTGCCCTGTTTATAATAATATAATAACTACTACAACCCATAACCTAAACCAAGGCCCCAGAAGCTATAAGCTTGTGCGGGAGGGAGGGGGCGATTATTATTATTATGTAGGCCCAATGTGCGGCTGCAGCCGACTTACAGATGGAACAGCTAAGGAAAACTGCAGAAAACCTTAACTAGATCTGCCGGCGCCGGGAGTCGATCTCAGGCCGCTTGGGTGAAAGACCGGCACGCCAGTCAATACACTACCAAGGCTTAACAGTCTACACTCAATCATTCGGACTGGCGTCTGGCTACAGCAATGAAATTAAAAGAACTTTGCATAATTCGACCTCTAGTTTACGAAATCAGTGTTAGAACCCATCTTGGTACTTTTGCTGGTACCGAATATGACGTCATCGGGATTTTTTTAAATGGTACCATTAGGTTTTAAATATATGAATCGATAGCAAATGTGATTATGAATACAAAAGTATTAAGGTAATACAGGTTTAAAATGCATAATAACGGAGCTAGAACCACTTAACGGGTTCTGTCCTGTTAACAGTCTACACTCAATCATTCGGACTGGCTTCGGGCTACAGCAATGAGATTAAAAGAACTTTGCATAATTTGACCTCTAGTCTATGAAATCAGTGTTAGAACCCATCTTGGAACTTTTGCTGGTACCGGATATGACGTCATCGAGATTTTTTTAAATGGTACCTCTAGGTTTTAAATATGAAAATCGATAGCAAAAGTGATTCTGAGTACAAAATTATTAAGTTAATATAGGTATAAAATACATAATAACGGAGCTAGAACCACTTAACGGGTTCTGCCCTGTTTAACAGTCTACACTCAATCATTCGGACTGGCTTCTGGCTACAGCAATGAAGTTAAAATAATTTTGCATAAATCGACCTCTAGTTTACGAAATCAGTGTTAGAACCCATCTTGGTACTTTTGCTGGTACCGGATATGACGTCATCGGGATTTTTTTAAATGGTACTATTAGGTTTTAAATATGAAAATCGGTAGCAAATGTGATTCTGAATACAAAAGTACTAAGGTATTACAGGATGACTTCATATCCGGTACCAGCGAAAGCTCCAAGATTGGTTCTAATGGCTTCTGGCTAAAGCAATGAAATTAAAAAACTTTGCATAATTCGACCTCTAGTTTATGAAATCAGTGTTAGAACCCATCTTGGAACTTTTGCTGGTACCGGATATTACGTCATCGAGATTTTTTTAAATGGAACTAGTAGGTTTTAAATATAAAAATCCATAGCAAATGTGATTCTGAATACAAAAGTATTAAGGTAATACAGGCCTAAAATGCATAATAGCGGAGCTAGAACCACTTAACGGGTTCTGTCCTGTTTAACAGTCTACACTCAATCATTTGAATTGGCTTCTGGCTACAGCAATGAAATTAAAAAAACTTTGCATAATTCGACCTCTAGTTTACGAAATCAGTATTAGAACCAATCTTGGAGCTTTCGCTGGTACCGGATATGACGTCATCGGGATTTTTTTAAATGGTACTATTAGGTTTTAAATATGAAAATCGGTAGCAAATGTGATTCTGAATACAAAAGTACTAAGGTATTACAGGATGACTTCATATCCGGTACCAGCGAAAGCTCCAAGATTGGTTCTAATACTGATTTCGTAAACTAGAGGTCGAATTATGCAAAGTTTTTTTAATTTCATTGCTGTAGCCAGAAGCCAATTCAAATGATTGAGTGTAGACTGTTAAACAGGACAGAACCCGTTAAGTGGTTCTAGCTCCGCTATTATGCATTTTAGGCCTGTATTACCTTAATACTTTTGTATTCAGAATCACATTTGCTATGGATTTTTATATTTAAAACCTACTAGTTCCATTTAAAAAAATCTCGATGACGTAATATCCGGTACCAGCAAAAGTTCCAAGATGGGTTCTAACACTGATTTCATAAACTAGAGGTCGAATTATGCAAAGTTTTTTAATTTCATTGCTTTAGCCAGAAGCCAGTCCAAATGATTGAGTGTAGACTGTTAAACAGGACAGAACCCGTTAAGTGGTTCTAGCTCCGTTATTATGCATTTTAAACCTGTATTACCTTAATACTTTTGTATTCAGAATAACATTTGCTATCGATTTTCATATTTAAAACCTAATGGTACCATTTAAAAGAATCCCGATGACGTCATATCCGGTACCAGCAAAAGTACCAAGATGGGCTCTAACACTGATTTCGTAAACTAGAGGTCGAATTATGCAAAGTTCTTTTAATTTCATTGCTTTAGCCAGAAGCCAGTCCGAATGATTGAGTATAGAGTGTTAAACAGGACACCCTGTATAACGTAAAGATGTTATGCCTGAGATGTAACACTCGTATCAGTAGCAGAAGTATCTCCTTTGAGCGACGTCTACCGTTAAAGGTTCTACAAAGCATGCTTCACTTCATACCAGAATCAAACAATAATGTTTTTGTCTAGACATTTACCCTAACGTTTTTAACAACAAGTACTTAAACAAGTACTCAACATAATCTAGCGAGCAAGTGGCTTTAATGGTCTACAATCGTTTTAATTTAATAATTTAATACGCCATTATCGGAATTTATCTAGCTATATTTTACCGGTTTACAGGTTTACCGCGGCACCTTCGGTTTGCCCGCTTGCGATTTTGCCGATTCAATTACCGTGTCATTATACTAGTTTTTCCCATTTCAATTTTCAAATTTTAAAATCTTGTTTAAATTTTTTGTAAATTAACATATAAGAATGTGTACAGTAAGTAATGATTAAGGACTTGTTAAATTAGACAGCTGTAACAGGTGGACTCTACTAATGCAATTTGTATTTATTTTGCTTTTGGAAATTATTTATTAATTTAATGTCAAACTATATTTATTATGGAAAAAAGATATAAATAATAAATATTCTATAATTTAGACATGAAACATGTTAATCCTAGAAATATAAATAATTTTCCAGTTGAATATATTTCGTGAATGTGACTGTATCTACGGTACCTACTTGATAACATAATAATGAAATACCAACAAAGAAGGTTTACTAATTTGATTATCTAAATGTAATTAATGGGTTTAACTTTGAGAATTATTATCTGTACATAACTCTGATCTATTATTAAGGGGATGGAATGTGAATATTGTTTATCGGAGCCAACCTAAACAGCAGAATCTAATTGATTGTGTAAACATTTTACAATGCCATTATCTTCAGACTGTATAAATTGCGTATTTCGTTTCAATACATTTGCCAGACTGAAGTGGAAATCGTGAAATGATTATTGCCTTAAAGGCTAGATACACAATGAGATTAATTTTGGTATAAATCTCTTTATTTATTTTAAACGTCATTAAAACGTCACTCGTTTGTCAAGGTAAATATTTTACTATTCTGTCTAAGCAATCAAGTGATGTTTTACCTTTTTTTGCCTAGGCAATAAAAATAGTTAGTTGATAGGCCGATCGACTTTATCGCAGATGTTTTAGGTATTTATCATGATGCTATAGTTCAAGGCCTATGAAAACTAAATAAAGCCTTACAGTTGTTGTGTTCTTCCAGAAAAGGAAGCAAGGCACTGATGATGTTAAATGTTTATTTAATTATTGGAAATTGTGACAATGTTTATTAATACTAAAATTGTTACACGTTCCCTTTTTTAACTATAATTAATTTCGTACTTAGTTATATAGTATGATGTTTCTTCTACTTCTTGTACTGTCTGAATAACAAACTGCGTTCCATAAGGAAACTTACTATCAATTACTCATTAAAATAAAATGTTCCAAAGGAAAATTAACTACAACAACATGATTCACTTTGAACTTAAATATTTACGTCCAATGTAGCATTTAATTTCATATATTTTTGAAGGGAAAGTTTAGTTTAATGAGTTACTAATATGTAACTAATGATAGTAGTTATTTCTGAATTATGGTAAACAAAGAAAATGAGATATGAATAACGTTGCTTACAATTTTATAATAAAATCTAACGATTAACAAGCTATAATTAAGAATCACCTTAAAATATGATTATAATAAAAAAGGATGTATCTAACACAGTACATCTTATATCAAGTAGGACTGTACGTGTTTCATTAATCTACACGAAAACTTTTGAAGTATGTTAGGATGTTAAAAACCATATTATATTATAATGGTTCCTTTAACCGGTGATCAAGAAAAATTAAATCGTAGTTTGTTATGGAATAAAATAACTAAAGAACTGAAATTTGAATTTTTTTAAAGCAAAATTATATTAAAAACATACTAAATAATAACTCGTAAAGTAAGGCAATATCAAATATGTTAAGAACACTTATACATATTCATTATTTTCTTTTATATTTTAGAATTAGTGTCAAATTGTATGATACAAAACACTAATCCTAGGCATTTTTTTATATCTTCTGCTATGGTAAGGAGCATTGCCCATTACTGTCTTTTTTTTTGGAAAATTACGAATTAACTACTTTTTAACCAATTTTCAAAAGTACGACCATCCATTTCATCGTGATAGTCCTGGGTATTTTTTTGTAAGAACAGTCAGTTCTGCTTCATCAGCGAAACTATTTTCACTATCTGCATATAACAAAACAAAACGAGGTCCAGGTACTGTGAGAGTTTTTAAGCTTGTTATCAGACCACAAATAAATACATCTTTAGTTGATTGAATCGACTCATCTACCCATTCCTTTAATACACTGTGGCCTAAATTTACCTAGGTATCTTCTAAATACACTATATTGTAACCTTCTTCACGGTATCAACAAATTGAATCCACAGCACATAACAAACCGTAAAGTGTAGTCCGTGAAAAATTGGGCATATTTTCAGCGTTTACTGTAGCCAATATTGAATTTATTGTCGATGACGTATTTTCTTGAAAGAACTGATGTACTATTCTACGAACATAACTCCTGATTACTTATTCATACTCATTTTACGTTTTTTAGGCCTTTCTTTTGGTTGTTTCGTTCCTGCAGGTGACATCGATTTCTGTCGCATTTTGTAGATAGTTTTTTAGAAATACCACTCATTTCGGACACTAGCTTCACTATATTTGATTATAAATTATTACCATTGAAATTTAAATAATAGTTCGTAATATTCATTATTATTTGCTTTTCTGAAACATTTAGATGTTCCTCATGTTTCCGTTCAACAATTACGCGAGACATTACTCGATCGAAACTTGTAAAAATAACAAAAGTACAGTAGAAGTAATCGCAACTCATAATGTTAAATTGTCACGTGGGGTTTTCGTGACTGGAGAGCGTAGTCAGAGGTAGAGATAAATCAAACACAAGTTGTAAAAAACAACTATATACTAAAGACAATAAAAAGAGTACAAAAGGTTAACATACATGTTGACATATTGATACATATTGTGAGGACGTATATGTCCTTCAAAACAACTACAATCAAGGGGAGGTCGGAACCAACCCTGTTCTAGCACTAAATCTACTAACTAAGCGTAGGAGCTAGACTCCTAGTAATTATAACTAAGCCGGGTAGCCTGGTCACAACTTCCCATAATTGCGCAGAGAGTGGGCGATTAAACGCCGCCCACTCAACTAAGCAAACTAAGCCATAATTAATCAAAAGACACTTACCCGCTTGTTCTTGATGAGGCTTCTGGTGAGTCCTGGCACAGACTGATTTGAAGCCAAAACAAGCGGGTTTATATACTGCTGAAGGCGGAAACGTTACTGAATAATTGAATACATTAAGTGGGATACGAAGAACACATGAATATATAATAAGATGCAAACTGTATAAATTATTCGAATGAAACTGTATAAATTATTCTAATGAGATTCAAACTGTATATTTTATTCTAATGATATTCAAACTGTATATTTTATTCTAATGAGATTCAAACTGTATATTTTAGTCTAATGAGATTCAAACTGTATATTTTATTCTCAAGGCTTCGCAGATTGTGTACCGCGCGTGGCGGCGTGTGGGTGAGTATCGCACTACCCTTGATACTAAATGAATGCAAGTTGAAATGTTACAAAAAGGATTTAATTTAAAATAATTCCGTTTGTGACAATAACAGATCACAAACTAATAAATGAAATATGGAAAAACCTCTTAAATATACTGCGGTGTTATTATTAAAAATAAATAAATAATATTTTATAAGAAAGCTCCACCTAGCTATATTAGAATAATGCCCCGGTAAAAGAAAAGTTTGGGATAAGCCAATAAACTAGAAGGTTAACCAAAATAATCCTATTTAATCTGATTCGGCTAGCTTTATAATGAACAATAAAAATACAACACTCCAATAGCTTTTCCTTTACCCGATAGGCTAGTTCAGTTTTAATTTGGTTAACCATGTGACTAACACAACTACCAAAATTAACTTTATCAGTTCTATATCTAGATAGAAAAACTTACTACAAACACACCTGGAATTCTGCTTCTGGACAAGAAATAATTTTAAACTATGTACAAAAAAATGTATGAATACTTGCATATCACATCAATAATAAACAAATGTTAAAATTGTAAACAAAATAAAGAATAAAGAAGATAAAATAACTCAAACACATAATTATATTGAGAAAACCTGTCTTTATTTTGTTTAAATGAATTATTATTTTGTTAAAAATGACATGGGTATCATAACAAGTTTCATTTAAACAAACCAATATTAAATTTAAGAAACATTTTAAATTAAACAAAGTATTCTTAAGAGAACTCGTTGAATGTACAACAAAATTGTTGATGAAAATTACTTAATCAAGGTTTCTGATCAGAAAATAAATTCTAAAACAACTTTTATATTGTTAAAATAATCCTGAATATGTGGCGCTACACTCGTTTCAAAATTTCTTGCAGTATCACAATCGGTAACAACGTACTAACACTGATTTATACTCAACTGTAATGTTGTCCATATAAATATCGGTCGACGACGAAAAATATTAGTTTTTACAATTCAAATAGAATAATTTATATTACAACTCCCTATGACTGCAATTAGCAGTGGAATAAATTCTTTGTTGTTCCATATAATATAAAGGTACGTATCCTTCTTCTCAATGCATGACATTTATTTGTTTATAAATAATCAATCAAACCCAACGTTATTTTACAAAATTTGATCCGGAGTCGAGCATAGGTTCAACCTTTAGCTTTTATCGACTGAAACTGTTTCTTTTCGAAGGCCCTTTATATGTTTGGCCAAAACATTTGAACACATTTGAAAAACAACAAAATTTTCGAACTGCATTTTTTCATGACGTCACAAAAATAAACATATGATTATTTTTAAATAATTAACGAGAATCTTAATTCTAAATAGATGACAAGATAGCTGGCAAAAACAATCAAAACAACATAACACACTTATGGTCGAAAATCAATATTTACAAAGAAAATTAACAAAAACGATCAATTGTCACAAATCTTATTAAGACTTAATTACATTTATTATTGTTACACAAGGTAACTTACTTTTAAGTTTACAAAAATAATATCTAAATCTTTATAGAAAAACCAAAGTAAATCTGATCACAAGACCTAATGTTATCAACTGATGTTACTGTAGGTTCCGTTTTAATTAAAACATAAATTGACCAAAACTACAACTATTCTCGTCTAGGATGCATTACTCCAGGTGGCTGAATTAAATCAATGGTAAAACCCATCACATAAACATCAAACTTTCTAAAAATTAATGAACATCAATTCTGCCAATATCTAGTTTGAACAAACATGACTACAAGCAGAAATAGAGGTAGGTAAGTTAATTGTGGCATAATAAACTCTAAGATAATGATTTGTTTTAACTATTTCCAGTGAAACATTTACCCAAAACTGACTTGAATCTTTGGGAAATGGAAAAATCACATCTGTGTTATCTAACGTTAAAGCTTAAATCTAACATGCAGATAAAATATTCAAGAAGAGTGGATAAACTATCCAAAACTTGTAACCTGTGTTACGTAAAGCATGTTTTATTATAAAACTGGATATTCCTTTTTAAAAGCTTCTTTCTGTTTATAAAAATAAACTTATTTGTATGCTTCCGAAACCTATAGTAGCCTTTAAATATTCTGTATTTGTTATTAACTAGTTAAATTTTCAATCTGATGATAAGATATCATCTCAATACGTATAGAATAATTGTTTTGATAAATTAAATTAAAGGTAATTACATTGTAATTAATTTTTATTAAGAGGCAATAATTATGTGCTCATAAAAATTTCAATTTTTGGCAGTAACGAAATACAAATTATTCAATCTTATTATTACAGTAATTAAAAATCCTTATAAATGTACAAAGAAAAACAATTCTATTTCGCATAAATAATATGTTAATTATCCTTTAGTATTTCATACTGATAAGGCCTGTTAATAGTTATCTAATTGATAAACAATTTGAACATTAATTCAAAGTTTAATATTAAACCTGCGTGGCGTGTTACAATGAAGTCGTTTAATATATATGTATGTTATTAATGGGTTTTTAGTTTTACATTGTATTATGTGGTTTCACGTATAGCACTTTTAAACAGCATAATATTGACTAAAAAACATAGCTTTAAATCACTTGTTTTAACAAAGATTTAACTTGCACAATAATTACGTGTAGGTTTAATTTTTATACGTGTACTGCATAATATTAGGTAAAATGAGCGGCATCAAATTTTGTTTGGGAACTTATTTTACTTTCAGTAAGTTTAGATTTAGACCATCGTCGGCGATGCTCGCTTGCGAGATGTGGCAACATTGACCAGAAAAGTAAAACCATAAGATTTACATTGTCTTACCCGTACTGAACTTGATATATGTATACTTACATATATTGCAGTTAAACTTCTGACAGATAAATTGAATGAATTGAGCGAACTCTCTAGCACCAGTTGAAGCTGGGAAATGACTTGTATTTTTCCCTTTCATGGCAAACTTTAATTCAATATTTCTTGGGACACTGGTTATTTTTAATTAATTTCAATATAATATCGTCGTCGAAATTTGTCGACTACGATATAGTGTTGCGAGCCCTTTGGTATTATTTTAATTAACTAACTTTGTAGTAAGTAATATGCATATATTTTCTGAAAACTATGTAATTATCTATTTCGGCAAGAGTCGCCCTTACATGCATGCTGCTATTTGCTGTTATTTCCTTTGAGAGATGTCTTCACACAGTAACTTCATGCTTTGTGGTGTTGCTTTACTCATGGTTTTACTGGTGCTAGTAATATCCTTGACAGTCAGGATTGTACGTACTTGTATTTGCCTCTAGCAAGTTTATAATATACATTAATTAATTGTTTACGCCCTTAACATTATATACATTTAGAAATATTTATTCGTACTGACATGCGTTATGTTTTATACACCCCTACTGTAATTTTTACTTATCCAACGCATCCTGAATGATTCTTTGCTGGTTTAAGCTTGATATATGTTAAGCTCAACATTAATATGTTAATAACAGCAATAGCTATATTATACCTAATATGTACTATATGAACATTTTGAATTTTTTATTTCAGTATTTACGGAGCTTATGCTTGCAGAGATAATTCGGATAATATTTTTTTACTTTACGTTTACCCATTTATTGGATAAATAAATAAGAATGATTTGTTAGAAACCACTTTAAGTATCAAATTCAAGTCTGATAAAATACGAAAACTTTTCATAACACTCATGTTTGAGAGAAGAAATAAAAATTCTACTCAAGTTAAATGAGAATCGATTTTAACAATAGCCTGGTGCGAACTTGCTCTTCAAAAAGCTGTTTAATTTTGGCAATATCCAGGATTCCGAGACTATATAGTGCTTCGTATTACTCAAACTGCAAACAGAGAATTCATGTTAAAACTCAATATTTTCCTAAATTAATTACCTTCAACTTGCACAGGCTTTATAAAGTCGTATCTGATAATCCACATTTAGTAATTTAACTAAAACAAATTAATTTACATTAATAGTTGCATCTATCCACCTTCATTAATTAACTTTGTAAATGTCTGCTACATGGTTGAAGTTTATAATTATGATACTTTCGTTAATAATACTCAATCTGTATTTATTAACCAAAGCGTGAACATAACCCCCTACTTCAGTATATTACATTTGAATGCAATCAGTAAATTAAATAAATTCTACTCTAACAAAAGCAAAACAAGATATCATATAATTTTCAAGAAACTTTTATTTAAGTACGCTCAACAAAGGAAGAACGAAAATAAAACCCGAAAAAGGCAAGATTAAAACCTCAGATTATACCTTCCGGTTTCAATTGTAAAGCAAAGTTTAAGTGCAATTGCTCCCTCCTGACATTTTAACTTGGTAAGACTTGGTGGTGCTTTTGTAATAAATCACAAAACTTTATATCCATTAAACACAAACAATTTTAACTGCTTCCACGACTTTATGCAACTACATATCATTTTTATTATAAAAATCTGAAAAATTATACCAACTGTTAAAATCCCAACATGAAATATGTTACAATAAATCAATTGCGTTCGAATAAAATGTGCATCCACAGCAAAAGAAGAATGAATTTCGGGTATTATACTTCCAAATAGAATTTGTTAATAATGGATTTATGTAATATATAACATTCATGTAGTTCAGATTATACGATTTTTTTTCCTTGGCAGAATGTGATGTAGAAAAGAGATAAAATTTCATAATTTGTAATTTATATAATAAATCATAAAATTATTTCCAAGTGACGTCTTACGTGTTGTTAAAGCAGTAATTTATTTTAAAACGTAAGAAACTAATTACTGGTACCGCAGAAAGCACCAAGAAAAAGATTTCATAAAGAAAATATTAAGACTGGTGCTCTTAATTGGCCCTACTTATATCTGCAATGTATAAAAATAATAAATTATAATTATACATATTTTTAATAATAATTAAATTATCTCTAACTGCGTCTTCTTAATGTCTTAACTTCATTGATACCATGAAGAGCCCTTAAGTTACTTGTAAGAAAACCAAAACATCAACAGCTTTGTTAGAATTGATTTGTCGATACAACGAACATTCATTGTACAGATAGGACAGTGTATGGTACGCCAACAGAAAGGTCTCAGTTGCTTGCAAGAACCACGAAACGACATCAAGCCTCAATTTATAATTTGGGCGATGCTATATTTTGCAGATCATGACATCTTAGAAATTTATGGGTGTCTACCTAAAACCACGACTCAACTCCAATGAATTAGTGGAGACGTTTGCACTAAGATAATTACAAAGTGTTCATTATGCAGATCTTACATTTTTTGTTTCGACATAGCTCAAATATGACACATTTGGCATGCAACTCTAGTTACTCAAATTAATCTTTTTAAGACTTTAATTTATTGCATTTGGTTTAAATATGCGTAGTTAGGTATACCTTAGGTATAGTAACAATAAAATTACCAATACTGACTGCTCAAGAGTAGTTTCTCAAATTTGCAATCGCTTTTTGAAAACTAGAAATGTTTAGCGAGGCACCATCAACAACACCCAAAGATGATCATTATTACTTCTCACTCTTTACTCTTTACTTAGAAAACAAACTTTCAGTGCTGCCCAGCTTTGAAGTGAGTTTGCATCTGCTACTGGAAGGTTGTGAGTCAAGGCAAACAACAAGAAACCGTCTTCATGACATGGGTCTATATGCTAAAGCCCTGTGGTTTGCATTCCTCTTACTACAAATCGTAAAAAATAAAAGAGCCCGCAGAATGCGTGCTGATCACCATGGGAATCTGAACTAGAATGACTAGGGACGAGTCTTGTTTGACTAAGCTAGCCACTGCAAGTCAAGTAGCACACAATTTGTCTGCGAAGGGCCGCAATATGAAGATGGCGGTTTGATGGTATAGGCCGGGATAAGTACTAGAAGTCATACGGATCTTTATTTCATTCAAAATGGAGGTCTTACTGTCCAAAGATTTCTGTATGCTATTTGCGACGTATTGTTCTTCCATATGGCAAATCATTGGAGAACGATTAATTTTTATGGATGACAGTGCTCGTCCAGGCGTCCACATTGGACAAACATCCTGGACAATTGTTTTGAATAACTGGGAATTCATAGAATGAACTGGCCAGAAACTACCCTGATGGCAATATCATCGAACAAGCATGGGATGCTTTAGGAAATGTGCAATTCCGGAGATTTAAATTGTTCTTAGAGAGGAATGGAATAGAATTTTACAAAAACATTTTGATAATTGACTCAACCCATGCCAGCAAGATTACAAGTCTCGTGGAGATAATACACATTACTGATTTTCGATTTAATATAAAATGTCGTGTTTTATTTGCGTTATTTTTTTGTAATAATTAATTCATATTATCAGTCTAAAGTTTTCTGTAGGTACTCCGCCGTAGGCCGAAGTTTTTTGTACAACGTTTGCGACCTATTGTTCTTTCATATAGCCGATCATTGGGAGAACGTTTCATTTTTATGGATGACAGTGCTAGCCCATGCCAGCAAATTCTCAAGTCTCGTGAAGATAATACACATTACTGCCCTTTATTTAATGTGAATGTCGTTTTTTTGTAATAATTAATTAATATTATTTATGTACAGTCAAATATTTTATATGCGTAGTTACTTAAACACCTACACTTTAGAATTGCTAAAATTTGAAATAGTTTTCTAATAACTTCATCAATATGTATAATCGCGCCGAAAAGTCCTCGCCCCGAAACGTCTCCGCGCCGAAACGTCTTCGCGCCGAATCGGTCGCGCCGAACCGGCTACGCCTAAATGTCCTAGACCGGAACATATCGGAGGCGCTAGCGCCATCTGAAAACTCCAACAATCAGGTTTCCTTACGACCATATAATAAATGTAACGTTAGGTTTCTGTCGGTTTTCAAATAATGGAATTTAGTATGCATATTTAACAAAAAACCCTAAATGCGGTCCTGCATATTCATATATTTTCATTGAACGTAAAATCGCCGTGGGTATACTGCATAAAATAAACCCCATAAAATATTAAAGGTCATCTCAAAGAAGCACTCCAGACTAATAAAATTGTTTTTATACGAATTTACAGATCTCATTTCAAATAAAGGTATTGTTTCCACACGTGTTAGTATCTACCATTTCATATTGTTCGTGGGAAAAATATTATTTTCGAATAGATTAGTCTTTTAAAATTTAAATTGTCAGCTATCCTCGTCAATGTGAAAGAGAATCTGCAAATATCCCCATCTAAATAGTTGAAATTCTATTAAGAAAATATCATTAAAACCTCTCCTGCCTTAATTTATGATTTCCTTGTACGTGCTTATTGGTAAATTTCAAATAAACACATATGCGCTTGGAAAGATATCATGTCTGCAAATCTTGTTGTGAAATCCCGGGTTCTGAGTTTTCTTTGTGTAAAAATACTAATTTTGGTTGGCTTAAAAAAGTCACGTCATTCCCTTATTGGTCTATTTGAAAGCGTACCCCTCTTAAAATCCAGTCTACTGTTAAAATAATTTTTAAAAGAAGCAAGTCGAAGACAGACTCTGATACCGTCAGCAAGGGCTTGAAGATAGGGTCCACCCCAGACTTTTGTCTCGTGTAGAGTTTCTCGGTTTGTCGCAAAATAAATATTGAGGCTGGTTGCCGAGAGCATTTAAAGAATTGTTTTTGAGTATTTCAGTTGATATTAACGTACAGTTGATTGTGTGACTGCGGAAAATTCAGTTTATCGAAAATTAAAGTTTAGTCTAGTGCCGTTTACCGATAATAATAATAAAGTGTAACCCGTTTCTTCTGGTGGTCGTATTTTGGGTCTATAAAGAATCTCGTTAATGGATACGATTAAAAATATGAAGATATAGAAGATATTGAAAATATTCTACAGTTCAGCGACAATTGTTTATACCTGTGTAGGTAAAGGGCAATATTGTGTAAGTTTGTTTTGATCCAGTTTTGTGAATTAAACAATTTGAACAGGATAACGTGATTTGTTGACTCTTTGAATCTGTGAACATTGCGTAAGTTGTATATTGTTTATGTATCGATTATTTGTGTCATTTTGTTGTATGAAAACGTTCCCATTTGCTAAGAGCTCTTATGTAGGGTATTGTGACTTTACTTAATGATTCATTATGACTAGTTGTTATTTTTTTAAACTTTTGGTTCATGAATAAACATAATCTTTAAATTAATTAGACTGAATAATATTGACCCATATAATTATGAAAGTCTTTATTTATATTTTATCCAACCTAACTTTGACATCACTGAATATGACTAACAAGTTGAATTAAATCTATTAGATCTGACTCCAGTTAGTGGTTAGTGGTATCAGGTTATTATCAAACTTTCATAATCAGATGGCGCCCAAATATATGTATTTTCTTGTATTCTTTGAAACCTTTTATTTATCCCTTTAATAATTTGTAAACTGTAGAACCAATACCTACAACCTGAACTTTTAAATTGTAAAGATAAAATCTCAAGCTGTAGCAATTTTGAGCATTACATATCGTAAGTATAACTATTTTGAATATTTTAAAAATAACTTAGTTTGGGAAAATACTTCCTGTTTCCCTGTCGCCTAATCGCGAGGCTTTGTTTTTGTTTCGGGTTAAACAAAAAAACGGAGTGTTTTATTGGTGGTGCATCGTGGGTCTAGTTTTAAAGTTTTTCATAAACATCTTGTCATCTTATGTTTCTGTGCATTCTTCTTTATTCGCTCGTATTCTTGGTGCTTCCTGAGTGGTGTGAAATCACTTGACGGATCGCATGAAACCATTCAAATTTACGAACATTGTTGACATTTGCAAAGTTAAACAATCACTACTATAACAGAAGTCAATGCAATGGTAATTCATTTTCAGCTACCTTTAATGAACAGCACATTTAACTGTGTCCCCTAACCACACATTTTATTTGACTAATTGCCAATACGTATTTCGGTAATGATGTTTCCTTAGACGGTTTTATGCCGAGAAAAAGGTAACATCATTACCGAAATGCATATTGCCAATTAGTCAAATACAATGTGTGGTTAGGAGACAACGTTAAATATAGTGTTGTGATAAACGACAATCCTTACAATTCATTATTAACCTTTAATAAAATAGTTTCTAAAAACAAGTGCTGTTTTGCATAGTTGCACGTAATAGGGCTTAATTGTTACACTGAATTTAACTACTAATATAATCAGCTTTTTAACGGTTGTGAAGAGACACCTCTACAAAACGCATTCGTCAACTAAAAAGCATAAATAATTAACAAACATTTAATTGGAATTTGCATTACGTATAAGTGTAATGCGCTTTGACAATACACAGTTTGTTTTTTATTTATATTAAATTTATTATTAATGTTATACTTATACCTGTATTGCTTTATTTGAATTTAAAAGCTGTTCTTTAGGAAATCCGCAAACCATCAGAAAATAAAATGAGAATACCCTAAGGTAAATCCATTTTCCGCTATGTAAAAAGGAAGAAAGATTTCAGCACGCAACAAATTTTATGTAAGGCCATATTTTTCTAGAACACAATATCCAGAAAATTAGTTAACCTCAAGGGAATCTTTTTTTAATCCATAGCTGGTAAGCGTCTTATAAAGGTCTATTGTTTACAGGTCGGGTTACCTGCACAGAATGCGTACGTAATTTGGTGAGGGGCGTTCTCGGCTGAAGTAGAATATGCAACCTGATAACAATGCAAAGGTTATAGTTAATAATTTATTATATATGCTACAGAACATCCGTTTGACTACAATTACTTGCTGAGAAAGAAGATACAAAAAGATGCTGCAAGAAGCGTGCTCTGACATAACATCAAAGTGAAAGAATCCGAAGATTATCTTACAATTCTACTGCAAAGCTCTGCAAATTTTTACGTATCGTATAATTTTAAATTAATTCTTAATACAAACCTTTCTACATGCTATGTGCAACACATTGCACATGATGTTACTTTAGAGACGTGCATTTGTGAATTGGTTTTCCTGCATCGGAAGCTGCATCATGGATATACGGATTATTTTCTGTTATGAATTGTTTTTGAACTGATCTGATCTTTAAAACTGGATCAGTAGATCAGGTCCATTGTAAAGCGCCTCATATTAGCTCCCAAAATTAATACTTTGAAAATGATAATTAAGGACTTTTTCTTATTGCCGATGTCACTGGCCTTTTATGCCAGATGTGTTACAGAGGCGACGGACTAATTATATGTCAAGTCACTTCTCACTTCACTATTGTAAGTGTGGAGATTTAGATTTCACCATTGCTGAGAAATTTCCGTACTATACCGCAGGTTTCTGTTATAACGGTCTTCTGTAACTGTAAGTAAAAATATCAGTGATTTTATGTAGTATTTCTGAATTTTTTCTGTTCTCTTCTTGTTCAGATTTTCGGAAAGATGAACAGCTATGTCTATGACGTACCTCACTTTTTAGTTTTTGTCTGTGAGGACTATTCCGGGTTTATTGCTTGAAATAGTTCTATCAGTGATGATCGAACGATTCCAGTATAGAGTGTGTTCTATACTTTCTGTTATTTTGTGGCATATTCTGCATTTGTCGTCTATAACGCTTGGAGCGCGGATAATGGCTTTGTGGTAATTTTCTTGAATGGCGATCATGAAAAGAGACTTATCGCGATCGACGTGGTTTTGTTTTAAGTTGTTGTTCAAGTTGGATATTTGCCATGTAGAGGTTTTTCCATCCAATTGTTTATCTTTTCTTTTAGGCTTTCATTTGGTGTTGCATGTTGGTTGGCCGCTTCTATAACAGCTTTGTGTAGGGTGCTTGATTCGCTCTTCTTTGTAAAGTGATCCCTTATATTCAGGAGTTGCCTACTATTCCTCTTCCTCCTTCGGCTCTTGGTAAGTGGAATTTTTCTACGGAGCTCCTATGATGGTGAAATCTAAATTTGGATCACACAGTGCTCTTACCATTCAGTTAAGTTGTTCAGTTAAGTTCCGTGTGGGTCCACTTTACTGGTCGAAATATGTATGTGGCTACGGATAATGCAAAAGTGTTTATTGTAGTAGTGTTGCGGGGGAATTGTTTTGTTTTTAGAATATCCTTGATACTGTTTCCTATCTTCTCTTTTACCTTTTGCTTCACTTTGCTTGTGGTTGGTTACTGTGGTTTGGTCTACTTCTAGATATTTGTATGATTCACTCATAGCCATCTCTTGAATTTGTTATCCATTGCTGTATTGCGTTACGTATCCTTCTTTCTTGTTTAGTCCATTTGCCATGTTTCATGCCGTTGAGTTTACATTTGTCAAGACCAAAGGACATTTTGATGTCTTTGGGCAAATACGTTTAAGGTCGTCTATGTAAAATAGATGGGACAGACCTTCGTATGATGGAGTAGATGATACCCCTCTTTGGTTGCTTTTAACATGTGTGAAACAGGATTCAACGCTAAACAGAACCGTAAGGCACTTAACGAGTCTCCTTGAAAAATTACTCTGCGTGTTTCTACGGTGCCGGAAACTATTTGGTTTCTAGTTGATAATTGCAATCGGAAATGGGTTCTCCATTGTCTCATTAGTGTTCCAAGAAGGAGTTTATGAGTGGATCTGTTTTGTTTATCTTTAAGATTTCAAGTAGCCAATAGTGAGGAACACTGTCAAAGGCCTTCTGGTAGTCGATGTAGGCTATAACCATATTTTTCTTCTTTTACAGTGTTCAATGACAATTGTCTCGATGGTTAGCTGCTCTCAACACCCTTATGACCACCCTTTCTTACATCGGTTCTGTTCTTCAGTTAGTAACTTGTTTGTTTCCAGGTAGTCATAAATCTTACTGGTGATTATGGGTGTAAGTATCTTATACATTTTTGGCAAGCAGGGGATCGGCCTATATTTGCTTGGATCGGATCTATAAGGTGTTGTTTTGTGTATAAGGCAAGTAGTACCATGCATAAGAAATGAAGGCATGAAATTTGGATTCGTTATTATGTTGGTAAAAGGACGAGTCATGGTAGTACCGGTACAGCCGAAACATTTATAGTAAGTAGTAGTTGTGAATACCGTCACCGCCTGTACCTTTTAGTTCAGCGTCCTTTTTATAGCTTTCCCAGAAGGTTTTAATGTCTTCTGAATTTGGAGGAGTTAGCGTTGCTCCGATTTTATTGTCGATATCTTGAGTGGATGTTTCTATTTTCTAGAAGAACTGGTTATGGCTTATTTGAAGTAGCCTATTATATGACTAGGTGTATCGTTTGAGTCTATTCGAGCTTGCAGCTAACTTTTGCTTTAATAGGTCAAGGATTTCCACCGTAGTTTTTTTTGTGCATTTTGATGTTGCGCTACTATTGGTTTCTCGTTAGTTTATCAGTGTATGTTTCGTTAGTTTATCAGAAGGATTTTCCTGTCTACAGTATATGGCTTCTAATTGTGAAGTGGTATCGCTGTTACTGCCCCTGTATTAGTACTAAACTATAAAGATGTTCTAATGTAGTATCAGGTGTTATCTTCTTTTTAATGATTTTATCTATGTCTCTCGTGATGTTACGCGTGTTTTTGTTAAATCGTAGTCTTAGGAGTTTTGGTTTCAGAAATGGGTTCAACCCGTCTTAGAGAATTGATCGTCTGTTAAATTCCTCTTCTACTTGTGTTTCGACGTTTTCTTCATTACTTTCTTGCTGATGTCGTGATGGAGCTTCTTGATTTTGTTTTTCGATTTCTTTCTTGGTTTCTTCCACAATGAATATTAGCTCTAATATTACTTCTTTTCGAATGATGTTCCGTAGATCTAGTTGTCTGCTTTGATCTAAGATGTTCTGTTTTGTTTTTATTCTTAATTCTGGAAATTTCTCGAGGATTTCTTGATAAAGACTGACACTATAGGCAGTGTCTGGATTACGATTGTGATTGATAGGTAGGAACGATAAAGGTATTCGTTATAGTTATATACGTTTCTATACTTACTAGGTAGATTTTCAGTTGGCGCGATCGTGGGGAAACACTCTCAGCTTTTCCGTTTTGCATAGCTGGGTCGTCATCATTTTGGTTTGAACCAACCGAGGGTTCTTGTCACCCCTGCCCCATCTAAGGGGCGCCCGGGACTCGGGGTCATTATTATTATTTATTTCCATCATTAATTTTTATAAAAGGTTTTTCGAAGAGATTAACTACTAGGGTACATCTCCTCCCTATTATTTTTAATTCCGGATAGGATCTCGAGGTATGTAAAAGTGAGATCATACATGACCATGGTCGGTGGCTGGACAGTGACTATCTGTCTAATTGTGAATCTTGCGGTACATGGCGAAGCCTGGCCAGACATTTACTATTATTATTTCTTTTATTATTGATTATTAAAGAGCAAAAACAAGAATCGAGTTAACAATAGACATTAATGCTTCAGAGTAGAAATGTTTGATAAAATCCATGACAAAGCGAAGAGATGTCCAATAGTAATCTTACCAATGCAGTAGTACAAACGGTACTCATTTTAATCATTCATCTTTCAACCGAACTCGATATTTTGTAGACACTTGTGTAGGTCATAACGTCCTCTGAATCAAAAATGCCATTTCTAAAAAATGGTATCGTAAGTACGTGCTCTTAAACTAGAAATATGGCTTCATGTTACCGGTAAGACGCGGCAAGAAACTCTTGTTTAAAATTATTCAAAGGATGGGAGTAATTTGCCGGGGCGATTTTTGCGAATTGCGAAAACTTTGACTATGTAGGCTATTAAAAAAGAAACGTAACTGTTTAATTAACGTATCATACTAAAGCAAAAATATTTAGTATTAAAAGGCTGGTCCAAATTAAACTCAATGTAAAATCAAATGGTCAAACAAGATTGGATAAACCATTTAAGCAAGCAAATATTAAAT
Organism: Agrypnus murinus; assembly: GCA_929113105.1. Taxonomy (NCBI): domain Eukaryota; kingdom Metazoa; phylum Arthropoda; class Insecta; order Coleoptera; family Elateridae; genus Agrypnus; species Agrypnus murinus. The sequence goes on from OV816026.1 coordinate 119,910,464, forward strand.
CATTAAGCATTAATTAATTTAAGCGTTAATTAATTCAATGTTATAGCCTATACAAAGGCTACTTTTATATAGATAAATACCAAACCTACCGAAATATAGCTGTGCTGGAAGTATCAGTTTGACCTAAATAACACTACTTTAGTTTTTACCGGCTAACCCCACTAAGTCGGAGAGGGGCGGGGTAATACAAGATATACAAGATAAAAAAACAAGCGCTACTTCTTTTTAAAACAATTCTTATTACTAAAGCTTCAAACTTCCTAGATAAACGAAGAAATAGATCTTTTACTAACATATAGACAACTTCCACAATTTTGGTCGCACGGTGCATATACACACTTACAGGTGACAAGCTGTAAAGCAAATATTAAAACCACACAATAAATAAATAGTAATAAATAAAACACAAACATGTAGTGAATTGTAAACTTGCCAAGTAGGGCTTTATTGTTTAATGCAAATTTTAAACGGTAATTATACTGATTAAGGATTTTAATGTCTAGTAAAATTAACAGAATGGTGATTTGTATCACAGCTGGTTGTAAATCTTAAAAACTACCCTATGATAATTTCACTACTCGAGATCTCGTTTTAACTAGTATTTAAAACTAACGTGCATGAATAAATAAATTATATAAACGTTTTATAAATATATAGAGACATAGATAAAATGGCAAGATATATATACATACAGTTTCAAACAAACATCCCACTATTCGATGACCCACGGATCGTACGGTACGGTTTAAAAGCCTTGCTTAGGGTTTTTCGTTTCATCCTCCGGTATAATCTTGTTACATACAATCCTGTACATATGTATGTAGGTACGAACCCAAAGGGGAAGACCTTCGAATTAAACTCAACCTAAAGTCAACGGGACAGGAACAGGAAAAAAACGACGAGCAACGAAACCCAAAGAAAAAGAAAAGAAAAATAATACCTAAAAATAGAACAAATACCCTGTATGTGGTATTAATTTTGAATATTTGAAGAGAATTCTACCTTTCGATAAACTGAAAGGTCTTTTATTACACGATTCCTTCAAGGTAACTGATAGGGAAATAGTAAACTGATAGGAGTTACCTAAAATAGAAAAAGATTTTAATGAGATTTTAGCACATGGTGGAAAATAAAAAAGGTTTACCTAAATGGTTAACACTAGAACCTAATCCGTCTAATTGACGATTGATAACATATAAACAATCAAATGATCATTTTGCTGGATGCGAGATTTTCTCCGCTAAAGCGAATTATATCCAACCAATTTTCTATTTCATCTCACATTCAACATCTAATGCCAGTCCACCATTTCGTTATATCAACTTCACCATTGAGAAAGCGCTTGACAGATCAGGCGCGAACTTACAATCAAGAGAGGAAAAGGAAAACCAGTGACAACTAAACTAACGGAGAAGCTTGGTTTTAAACAGTGACGGTCAAACAATCAATGGGTTGTGAATTTCAACGTTATAATTCAATAATTCAAATGTAATAAAATATAGGTCGCAATCAGTAAGCAAACCTTATGTGATGTAAATGAATGCACTTTTAGTTTTATTGGAATTTGGATTTACATTAAAATAGTAGTGGTTTATAGAACGTGAGTGGAAATGAACCCGAACTTCGTCATCGTGCGATATGGGCATTCCACTCAAGTTGTACAGTATATTTTGCCTTTGACTAAGCAAAACAATTAAAAAAACCGAATATAGTAATTACCCACACATGATACGAAATTATATTCGTATTGCTTGCTGGAATTGCCTATTTTTCAATTGAGTGAAATGTGAAGCAAACAGATGATTTACATGTAGCAGTAGAAAAAAGTTGTAGTATGTCTAATTTGCAAGTTATTAAGTTAAAGAATAATTGTAGATAACTGAAGAATGAGATAAGTCACTGGCGTAGTTTTAGACTGTATACAAAATACCCACACAAATTTCATAAAATATATCTGTCGCATATGTTATTCTCATGTTATCACATTTTTATACTTGCTAACATTTAATTAATTAAGTTTATGATTGAAAGTTGATATTACATAAAAAGATTTTGAAATGGAATGTTCTGGTGTAGTTAGCACATTCAGTACTTCAGTTGCTTCAATAGCTTAGCACAGCTACTGGAGGTTGTTAAACTTGAGCTTCTATCGGTGAAACCTTATATAAATCAATTGCAAAATCGACTATTGCTCTTTAATAGATTATGATTATGCAAAAATACACGGTGAAATATAATACTTCTAAAATCAACAACGCGAATTTAAAAAATGTCAGTGGCGTAGCAATTGTTCTTAGCTTCCGTATTTGTAAGCTATATATGTCGTATAACTTGTAGCGACGCCGACTATGAAAGGCGATGTATTAAGGGTTTTTTCAGGCGAGGTTAACCAAAATGCACGCCTCTATGCATTACAAACATAAACTGTATAACATAACTATACAGGGTGGGATTAAAGTATGGAATATTAAAAAAAAAGCGAACTCAACCGGTTTTTTAAAAAACGCTGAAACACGTCGATTTTGTTTTTTAAAAATACACATTAAATATGTGCGATTCACTTTCCGACTTTCATTTGTTTCTAAGTTATGACGTCATCACAAAAAGATTTAAATGACAATATAGAATTTTTTTAGTGGAATCTGATAGTGACTTCTCTTCCCTTTATGATCATGCAAATAAATCATACGGTAGCATAACAAAAATTCTGAGAAAAATCGATCTGAACATTTAATGTTATTGATATTATGGTATCAATATATCAGATCGATTTTTCTCAGAATTTTTGTTATGCAACCTTATGATTTATTTGCATGATCATAAAGGGTAGAAAAATCACTATCGGATTCCACTATAAAAAATCTATATTGTCATTTAATTTTTTTTTGTGATGACGTCATAACTTAGAAACAAATGAAAGTGGGAAGGTGAATCGCACATATTAATGTGTATTTTTAAAAAACAAAATCGACGTGTTTCAACGTTTTTAAAAACACCGGTTGAGTTCGCTTTTTTTTTTAATATTCCATACTTTAATCCCACACTGTATAACCGGTAAACAACGTGAACTCATGCATTTTGTCGGTCAATCGCTTTTTTCTAAAAACTGTAACATCTTTTTCTTCTCGAAAACTAACAGAAATGTATTAATTAGCAATATTAGCTCTACTGGTGCCATTTTACCTATTATTATTTGCGACCATCATTTTAAATTTAACCTGTAGTATACATCAGCCTTTAGGCTGTAAAAGGTCAGATTAAAAGACAACAAAACTTTTTTTTACAAGTGTTTTTAATAACTATTTATTTATTTATATTTAAATAAGCAGCTGTATACTATATGGGGTAACTACAAAAAAGTGCCTGATTAAGAAGAAGAAAAGAAAATAAGATTAGAAATAAACCCAGTAAAGTTAAACTACTAAAACGTCATTTAGTTCTTTTAAACTGTCTAACGATGTAGTTCCCCGTTATACAAGATAAACGCGAAAATTTAGGTTACGTAATAATCCTTTTACTTCAAGTTTAAACGTTCATGATATAAGTCTAATCATAACAGTCTGATATAAAAATAAAGAAGCAGGTATTTTTCTAGGTTAATTCAGAAAGAAATCCAGTGTATTCTAGTACAAAAATTTTATTATTTAAAGCTTTCCTATTATTTTTGATTTCAAGGTTTTCAACTCTGTGTAATCTTTGAAATACCTTTAGGTCATTGGATTTTATCTTACCATTTCGTGTGGTGATTCAGTTATTTTGGAACTTTTCCAACGTAGAAGGTTTTCGTCATTTTACGACTTCAAATTTATCGTGGTTACAAATACTTATGAAATTGACTTTTGTAAGATACTGAGCAGCTTTCAAGCTGCTGCTGCAATTTTACTGAATGTCACATTCTGAGATTGGGCGAGATATTGGAATATAATGTAACAACTAGATGGCTATCACAAACGTATATCCATAAAATCTCTTGTGGGAGTTTGGATTGCATTACAAAGTTGTATTTTGTTAGAAAAGCCGAAATAGTGCTAGCAGATGTGTACAGAAGGTCTATATATGTATACTCAGAGCGCGAAAAGTTCTGAAAACTATTGTTAGCTTATTTCAGAATGTACGCTGTCTTGTTCTAATTGGATATACCTTGCAATGGTGTATGAGAATTACACAAAGTACTTACCCACAATAAAGTTAACGAGTTTAGTTAATAAGTTTTTAGTACGCTGTCAAGAAGTCCTTTAGAGGTTAGTTAAAGCCGAGTTTAATATTTGTTAATATGATTTTGTCTTCTCTCTCTGTCAGATATATCCTTCTTCAGTGATGTTAACTAAATTATAATTTTGAAGCTACAATATGATATAATATTTATAAAGAATTAGGAAAATTAGGTACTATGTCTGAGAATTTTTACTTACATTTTGAAATGCTTTAAAGTGAAATTAAAAAAATAAACTCATACGTTACAAAAAATAATTATCCTTTAACATTCAAAAACTCAAACATAACAAAAGAATAAAAAAATAAAACACAAATCTCCAAACCAAAAAATAACATCACAGCCAAATTTTTTAGGTAATAAATTTAATAATAAACCAAATAATATAGAAACAAAACTAATAGTACCTTTCATTCCAAAACTATATCTAACAATAGCAAATCAATTAAAAAAATTTTAAATTAGTATTGCATACAGGAATCATAATACATTAGGAATAAAAAATGTTTCAGTACCCTAAAAGACAAAACAAATATAGAAAGTGAAACAAATATAGTTTATCAAATTCATTGTAATAATTGTCATGAAAGTATAGAGGACAAACAAAACAAAATTCAAAAACAAACCAACATATAAATTCAATTAAAATAAAAATGTTAACGACTCATTAGCTAAACACCGCATTATCCAAACATGCAATAGACAATTTTAATTTTAGTTTCCCAAAAATATTACAAAAAGAAAAATTAAAAAAAAATTTATGAAATAATAGAAATAAAAAAGACAACAGCTCTCAACTACAAACAGATATTGAAAATTTAAACACTATTTATAATAATTTATTTCAAATTATAACAATTTTTGTTATTTAAAATATTAAATAACAATTAAATACTTAAAATATAGATAATTTTATTTTTTACTATTATTAAATATATAATAGTAATTCGATAATAATATATAATAGTAATTCTAATTCGAGTTATTTCCCATTTTATTCCTCATATCAATATAAAGAAATACATTACCATAATAAAAATAAGATTTAGTTAAACAAACATTTTTAGTTACACAATACATATTAAATTGAATTATTGCAATATTTGAATATATTATTATTGTCCGTCAAATGCAGCTTGTCCGGCGGAATGCGCAGATGGGGAAAAGATAGAGTCGGTGTTTGACAAAGACAAAATCTAGGAGTTAAAGAGAACGTACAATCTGTGGTGCATGTATCTTCAACTCACAAAAAGGGTGCAAATTGGAATTTACTTTAGCAATACAAATCTTTTTATCAACAATTCAAAAATAAGACTTTTAAGGTAGAAGGATTAAAACTAACGAGCTTTTGTGGTAAAATATTAGCGTGATTTTTTTAATATATTTTATACTTTTTCATAGAATGTACTGATCTGTACTAGACGAGAACGTTAGGTGAAATGAGCTATCCCTACCCTAATGTCGCAACTATGAAGCGCATCCAAACGCCGGCCAAGCTGAATTTGACAAATTGTAAAAAAATCAATTAAGATACCTAATAATTTATATTATTCTAATTTAACATTTCAAAATGTACCTTATAAGTAAAAATTATCTCACATGACTGACGGGTTTTTTGAATTCATTATAAATATTATATTATATTGCAGCTTTAAAATTAAAATTAAGTTAACTATCTGAAGAAGGATATAAAATTAAAAATCCGAAATGATCATTTGAAAAATGGTATATTATTATTTCCAAAAACCTAAATACGACTCATTATAAAATTTTCGCAAAGAAATATCATTAAAAACCAAAGAAGTAGTTGATATCAAAACCAATTTTATATATATATTCTTATTGTATGAAATAGACACTTAGAATAGAAACTTTTAACTGGAAATAAACATGCAATTGTATTTTAATAATGTACCTACAAGGAAATCTTTCTCATCCTAGTAACAAGGAATATTCGAATTTATAAAACAAAACAATAACCGGGAAATAATAACAATTTAGGTTCAGCAAACGTCTACTACAAAATGAGCAGCCGCTGTTCAACTCAGCATAATCAAAATATAAATAAAACACAATAATCCGAAAAAAAGAAACAAGGTTAAAGTTCCATTTATATAAACCGAATGTAAACACGAAGAAAACACGCTTTATACTAACCCTGACACAAAAATGGCACAAAAAATCTTCCACAATAAAATGTAGTGTATAAAATGTGTGTATAAAATTGTAGTTATTAGATAATATGATTATTATCTAAAAACTATGTAATTTTTGATTTAATTGTAATCCTATATCCAATAGCTACATAGTTATTGGGTATAAAATTGTGTTTAAAATGGGTTATAATTAGGTAAATTAATAAACAAGGTATTTAATTACCGGATGTATCGCCTATGTACAGGTTTTGTAGGTACAATTATAATTATGTTATTTCTGTGAATTTTGGTGAAATAAATATTTAATATTATAAATAAATATTATTATTACTATTATTTAGAATAACATTTGTAACGGTTTAACACTTGGGCGGTGTTAATGTTACACTTATTATTAATTCTTTTAGACGGAATAAAACACAGTTTTATATCTAAGAATTATTTATTTGACTCTACTTGTTTATTGATACGCGTTGCCTATATTATTTAGAGTCAAATAAATAATTCTTAGATATAAAACTGTGTTTTTTATTCCGTCTAAAAGAATTAATAATAAGTGTAACATTAACACCGCCCAAGTGTTAACCCGTTACAAATAAATAATTCTTAGATATAAACCTGTGTTTTATTCCGTCTAAAAGAATTAATAATAAGTGTAACATTAACACCGCCCAAGTGTTAACCCGTAACAAATCAATATAAACCTGTTTTCCTATAAACAAGTAGAGTCAAATAAATAATTCTTAGATATAAAACTGTGTTTTATTCCGTCTAAAAGAATTAATAATAAGTGTAACATTAACACCGCCCAAGTGTTAAACCGTTACAAATGGTTAAGTGTTAACCATTTGTAACGAGTTAACACTTGGGCGGTGTTAATGTTACACTTATTATTAATTCTTTTAGACGGAATAAAACACAGTTTTATATCTAAGAATTATTTATTTGACTCTACTAGTTTATTGATACGCGTTGCCTAGTACCATTTCGTATCTTTTTGTTATTTGTTTGAATTTGTAACGGGTTAACACTTGGGCGGTGTTAATGTTACACTTATTATTAATTCTTTTAGACGGAATAAAACACAGGTTTATATCTAAGAATTATTTATTTGACTATATTATTATGAATTATTTATTTATATCTATTTATTTGTAACGGGTTAACACTTGGGCGGTGTTAATGTTACACTTATTATTAATTCTTTTAGACGGAATAAAACACAGTTTTATATCTAAGAATTATTTATTTGACTCTACTAGTTTATTTGTAACGGTTTAACACTTGGGCGGTGTTAATGTTACACTTATTATTAATTCTTTTAGACGGAATAAAACACAGTTTTATATCTAAGAATTATTTATTTGACTCAAACCATTTGTAACGGTTTAACACTTGGGCGGTGTTAATGTTACACTTATTATTAATTCTTTTAGACGGAATAAAACACAGTTTTATATCTAAGAATTATTTATTTACCTATTGTGTTCATAGAAACGAGAACAGTAAAAATGCACAGTTTGTAACTACATATGTCGATTGCATCAACAAATCAACATATAAATAACACATACTTGCAAAATATGAAACACATATACTTAGCTTTTACCGTAAGAGCTGTTTTACACATCCGAGAATTTATGCGAAATTCTTAACCAAATTTTTGATGAATTTTTGAACTTTGAAACAAACTTTGACGTGTAATACAGCATTCTTTATTTCGAAATTTATTGTGAATAATTTCACAATAAAACTTAAATTTCACATAAAAGTGCGCACAAAACACTCGTAGTTGACATGCAACACATCGGTTTATTTTGTTTTTAATAGTATTGTAACAAGAGAGAAAAGGAACGAACCTCTTTTCGAGCGACAGGTGGTGTGTTCTGTCGCCTTCGAGAGAATGACGCATCGCGCGGGCATGTGAACCAGACGCGGTTTATTCTGGTGTATTCTAGAAATACATGGTATGTTCGGGCGACTTCTGGAACGTTTATATTAGGGTATAAAAGCGGATTGCGGATAAAAGAGAATCAGTCAACTGGAAGTCATTAACTGTGTATTACAAAATAAATAGTGAATATAAATGTTGTATTAGAAATTCATAGTCTGTAAATAATAGTTTTTAATGTTTTATAATCATAGCGTTAATTTATAGTGTATTAGTAGGTATTAGGTCGCTTGAGCGTGGGAAAATTTTGATGACCGTGGGAACCTAATTAGCATAATTAATTGCTCTAATTAAATTGATTGCTCTAATTAATATGCAAATGAGGCGCGAATTAAATTTATTGCTCTAATTAATATGCAAATGAGGCGCGAATTAAATTTTTGCTCTAATTAATATTCAAATGAGGCGCGAATTAAATTTATTGCTCTAATTAATATGCAAATGAGGCGCGAATGCTCTAATTAATATGCAAATGAGGCGTGAATTAAATTGATTGATCTAATTAATATGCAGGCGTGAATTTATTGCTCTAATTAAATGATCGAATTATTTGATCTAATTGCAGGTAATAATTTATTGCTCTAATTAATATGTAGGGACGGCCATTTTGGAACTTTATCATTCGCAGTCTCCTCTCTCTCTCTCTCTCCTGTTAGAGGACGCATGAAAGAGCCCTCTCTCTCGCTCCTATTAGAGGACGCATTAAAGAGCTCTCTCTCTCCCTCTCTCCTATCAGAGGACGCATTAAAGAGCTCTCTCTCTCCTATTAGAGGACGCATTAAAGAGCCCTCTCTCCTATTAGAGAATGCTTTCTCTCTCCAGCGCACACACACACCCTGTACTCTTTCCACTACCTTTTCTAGAAGAACGTGAATTAAATTGATTGATCTAATTAATATGCAGACGCGAATTTATTGCTCTAATTAAATGATCGAATTAAATTATTTGATCTAATTGCAAGCAATAATTTATTGCTCTAATTAATATGCAGGGACGGCCATTTTGGAACTTTGTCATTCGCAGTCTCCTCTCTCTCTCTCTCTCTCTCTCTCTCTCTCTCTCTCTCTCCTATTAGAGGACGCATTAAAGAGCCCTCTCTCTCCTATTTAGAGGACGCATTAAAGAGCCCTCCCTCTCTCCTATTAGAGGACGCATTAAAGAGCTCTCTCTCTCTCTCTCTCTCGCCTATTAGAGGACGCATTCTCTCTCCAGCGCACACACTGTACTACCTACCTTTTCTAGAAGAAATAATAAAAGCATATAGGAATTAAAAATTATGTTTATTAATATATATATATTGTTATGACTACATTTAATCTATAATAAAAAAATTGATAATAGAATGCTGGTGATGATACTAGTAAATGAAACATCAATGTTTATACATATTATTTATTTTTTTTTTGCTGTATATTTAATAGACAATTTTAACATGTTATCTGTTAAATTATTCACAACACAGTATGAGTCGAGATCGTCTCGTAACATTTGTAAATTTTTTAAATATTTTTGTAATCTATTTCTAAGGAGGTTTATTTGTGCCAAGGTACGATGGTGCAGACGTTGTAGTCGTCGTCGTTGACGTCTCCGACTACTGCTGCTGGTGTTGATATGATTACCTTTAGCTCTTGCTGTTGCTGATACGTTTGACGCGTGATCTGCAAGGTCCTGATCTAAACGGCAACATACACACAAATTATATTAGCATATATATATATATATATATATATATATATATATATATATATATATATATATATATACAGTGAGAATTTTATTTCACTGAACATAGGACTATTGACATTCCCTATGTTCAGTTTTAAAAAAGCCAAGTCAATGCATTGCGAGCAATTAAAACATATCCAAGCAACCTATAAAACAATTGCTATTCGTAGTGTCATTAGAAAGTGTCAAAACTGTGTTTTTTTTTCAAAGTTTTTGCCAAGACAGCTGCAGATCCTGACCTGACCTGAAGCTGTCTTTGGCATCAGTGAGGACTTTATGCCTTTATTATGATTAATTAATGAATATTCGTGTCGATAATTATTGTCAAGGATTACAATCATGTTGCAAACATTGTCGCTGGGTAGGCAACCAAACTTGCAGGTCTGCTGGTAGCTGGTGTTTTTTTTATTGTACATTCTTTTGACACAACTGAAATTATTTAGTTTTAGGTTAAGTATAATTACATCCAAATAACAAGTTTAAACAGAAACTTTTATTTAAATTACTTTAACAAATGTTCAAAGTGACCACCCTCCTGTTCCAAACAATATGCTAACCGATTGTAAAATACTTGTACACTATTTCTAAAAAAATTTGGATTTATTTCGTTGCAGGCGGTAAGTATTCTATTCTTTAGCTCTTCTGTATGCTCTATTACTCTATTATTGTAGACTTTGGATTGGATATAACCCCAGAGAAAGAAATCGTTTGGTGATAAATTTGGGAACCGAGGTGGCCAAACTATGGGGCCAAATCTTCCAATCCAGCGATCCTGGAATGTTTCGGTTAGGAAGCGTGTAATAGGGCCCGTGGAATGTGGTGGAGCGCCGTCCATTTGAAACCATGGGTTTTCAATATTTAAAACTTCTAGTCGTGGTATAATGTTTCTCCGCAGAAGTTCCAGAAATTTGGCAGCGTTTAGGGTGCCATCGATAAAAAATGGACCAATAAGGGTACCGTCAACTATTCCAGTCCAAACATTAACACTCCTATTGTATTGAGTGTGTGTTAAATTTTGAACGTGCTTGTTTGTACGTGACCAATACCTGTAGGAATTAGCAAAGAAGGATAAGGAGAAAGGAGAGAAAAGTGTTAGATACAAACCGATAATTCTGTTTATTGACAGTGAGCTGTATTCGCATCTCTCTATTACATTAACAGTTTGTTTAATTACCATGGTGACCAATTCTAATCTTTTCCCACCTATTAAAATTAGATAAAGCTATCTTTATTGTTGTTGATTTTAAACGAAACTTTAGTTAGAGACACTTTTAATCATGGCTCGTAATACGGCCCAGTGCCATCTAAACAAAACGACGACTCGTCTGTGAAAACTATTTTTTGTAGAATATCTTCATTTTCATTTAGTAAATTAAATACTGTTTCACAAAAATCTGTTCTTTTAATTTTGTCAATAGGAAAAAGCTGCTGGTGATTGGAAAATTTGTAGGGTTTGTATTTATACTTCTTGAAAGTTTTAAGCACAGAGTCTTTCGAAATGCCAAATTGCTGTGCTACTATCCGCGAGGGGGTAATGGGATTTTCTTCTGCATAACATAATATTTGTATTTCTCGTTCTTCTGTTAAAACGGGGCAAGCTTTTCTTCTTTTTTCATGTGAATTTATTACACAACCTTCACCATTAAATTTTTTAATTATGCTATGAATAGTTGCGACAGATGGTATCGGTCTTTCGGGATAACTTACGGAAAACAAATCGCGCACTTGTCTCATACTATTATTGGAATTGTACCAGTTTACAATGGCAATCTTTTCATCTTTTGAGTACATATTGCAAAGCACAAGTTGAAAAACTTTTTAAAAAAACAGTTTTGACTTTTTAATGACATTAATGGCAATTGTTTTATCAGAGGTTGCTTGGATATTATGTTGTAATTGCTTGTAATGCATTCCTATGCATTACCTCTGATAACACAATTGACAAAATTAAATGAACAGATTTTTGTGAAACAGTATTTAATTTACTAAATGAAAATGAAGATATTCTACAAAAAATAGTTTTCACAGACGAGTCAGTTTTGTTTAGATGGCACTGTCAATAAACAGAATTATTGGTTTGTATCAAACACCTCGCTTCCCTTTCTCCTTATCCTTCTTTTCCAATTCCCACAAGTATTACTCACGTACAAACAAGCATGTTCAAAATTTAACAGTCCTCTGGAACTTCTGCGGAGAAACATTATACCACGACTAGAAGTTTTAAATATTGAGAACCCATGGTTTCAAAAGGATGGCCCTCCATCACATTCCACGCGCCCTATTACACGCTTCCTAACCGAAACATTCCAGGATCGCTGGATTGGAAGATTTGGCCCCATAGTTTGGCCACCTCGGTTCCCAAATTTATCACCAAACGATTTCTTTCTCTGGGGTTATATCCAATCCAAAGTCTACAATAATAGGGTAATAGAGCATACAGAAGAGCTAAAGAATAGAATACTTACCGCCTGCAACGAAATAAATCCAAATTTTTTAAGAAATAGTGTACAAGGATTTTACAATCGGTTAGCATATTGTTTGGAACAGGAGGGTGGTCACTTTGAACATTTGTTAAAGTAATTTAAATAAAAGTTTCTGTTTAAACTTGCTATTTGGATGTAATTATACTTAACCTAAAACTAAATAATTTCAGTTGTGTCAAAAGAATGTACAATAAAAAAAACACCAGCTACCAGCAGACCTGCAAGTTTGGTTGCCTACCCAGCGACAATGTTTGCGACATGATTGTAATCCTTGACAATAATTATCGACACGAATATTCATTAATTAATCATAATAAAGGCATAAAGTCCTCACTGATGCCAAAGACAGCTTCAGGTCAGGTCAGGATCTGCAGCTGTCTTGGCAAAAACTTTGAAAAAAAAACACAGTTTTGACACTTTCTAATGACACTACGAATAGCAATTGTTTTATAGGTTGCTTGGATATGTTTTAATTGCTCGCAATGCATTGACTTGGCTTTTTTAAAACTGAACATAGGGACTGTCAATAGTCCTATGTTCAGTGAAATAAAATTCTCTCTGTATATATATATATATATATATATATATATATATATATGTATATATATATATATATATATATATATATACAATCACTCTGAAGTTTTTTCTAAACAATAACAGCTTACCTATTTCCAGGGTTTCGATCATACAGGAGTTGTCGTCGTCGTCGTAGCAAGAATTAGAACTGCTCGTCATCATCATCATCATATTGATTACTGCTGCTGCTGCGGTAGCTGTACACGTGTTGCCTGCTGCTACTAGTACAGCCTAATAACTGCTAACTTTATATAGACACGTACACCTACCTAGGTCTTGTGCGCGCATACTCAGTAACACGTATACGGTAAACAAGTTGTCGATGTTGACAAACAAGTCTTATCCTGTCGCTGACACGTCATTATCATCATCATCGGCAGGCGTAGTTGTATCAATATTAGTTCTCTCTCTCTCTCATACATGTATACCCGTTACATGTATACTAGGTATGAACAAACACTTTGATGTATGTATGAACGCTCTTCTAATCATGCTAGTAAATGAAACATCAATATTTATACATATTATTTATTTATTTTTGTTATACATTTAATAGGCATAGAGTAACATTATCTATATTTGACAAATTATTCACACACACACACACACACACACACACACAATATGAGCTGAGAGTTCGTAACACTTACAAATTGTTTTTGTTGTAACCTATTTCTAAGTTTATTTACGCCAAGGTGTCCCTAGTATGATGGTGTAAACGTCGTTGGCGTAGTTGTCTCCGGCTGATGCTGATATGATAGCAGTCGTGTACGTACGGCATCGATAAACTTTTGACGGTATAGTTTGCTGATGCTGCTGCTACAGCGTCATCAGCGTAGTATAGAGGCGACTGCTGCGACAGGGACGCTAAAACAATAATAATACAATAATCGATTAATATAAGCATAAACACACACACACACACAAAAGTCTTAAACATCTTACCTGTTTCTTCTTCTTCATTGTTCCACGCTTGACCGTCGTCGTTGTAGGTACTTGCTGTTGATGATGATGCATGATCTGCAACATCCGAACCTTCCTCATCTAAACAACAAAATAGACACAAATTAGCATACAAACTTGAAGTTTTATAAACAACAACTTACCTATTTTCAAGGGTTCGCTCTCATAGTTATCATAACAATAATAATTAGGACTGCTAGCCATCATCGTAATTGCTGCTGCTGCTGCTGCTGCCACACACGTACTGTCTACTGCTACACGCTAACAACGGACGGCTTTATATAGTCACTTATACTTACCTAGATCCAACGCATGCTCAGTAACACGCATACGATAAACAAACAGTCATCGCTGGCAGACAAGTTTCATCCTGTCGCTGACACGTCATCATCACAGGCAGGTGTTCGTAGGTAATTACCTCATTCTCTCTCTCTCTCAGTTATAGCTATCACCTTTTTCATACCTTGGTACAGACGGGTGAGAATAGTAATAATACACATATATAGAACATTAATCTTTTTTATTCTATGACATTCTTTCTCAAAAATTTTATTGAACATCAACAAAACAACAATAATTAAATAACTAAACAACTATCTGTTCTCGGGTAATCATGATAGAACATCTTTTTATTCTACGATAATGTTTCTCAAAAATTATTAAACAGCTCGACAATAATCAAAATAACTAAACAATTATTAGGTTGAAATCGGTTCTCTCGGATAACCATGAAGACATACTCATTTTTCATGAAACGCCCTATTGAATGCTTTGTACGCTTGTTATGCCAAATATTCTTTTCAACACTGTCTTGATCTACTACTACTACTACTACTACATAGTTGAAAAGAACAAAATCGCGTTTATCAGATCTATTTCATGAGTATGTTCCCCCAAGTATCCTCTTGTGATTTACATTCAATCACCCCAAGTTTCACCATCTTTTGATAATTAATTACGGTACATAGAGTATAACCAGCGCCAGCTTCACTTATTATTATAACTACACTATGCTAAAGGTCGATCTTTGTCGATTAACATACCCGGCTACTACTATTATGATTGAACTGTACAATAATTATATACATCATGATAATCATTGAAAACATCGACCTTCAGCTGGTGTTGTACTTATTACTATACAAATATTTTGCTACTTAAGAGTTAGATACGGTACTACCTATACAAGTGATATACAAAAATTTACAAACATGTTAATTAGCAGGCATGACTAATATAAAATACTCGATGTTTTATTTATGTCGTTGCAGAAATAAAAACACAAGAAATAATACAATATAGAGAAAAAACAGTTATATACAATATAAGGGGATAACTGTTGTTAAAAATATTTACACGCTACAAAACTAGAAATCTTAAAAATATGCTCATATACAACCACTAAAAGATAATAAATATATATATATATATATATATATATATATATATATATATATATATATATATATACACTACAAACATTACTAAGAGCATTCGAGAATGTAGAAATGCGATATTAGTAGAACCTAGTAACATCATTCGACTCGAAGTGTTTTATACCCGTAAGGCACAGAGTCGAAGTCGTCGACTCTACGTCTCTTTGTAAAATTCGCCCGATACGTCTTCGTCTCTGTCCTCGTTATAACTTGGTGTTGTTCTCCCCGTCTGATGTTACTGGATTCTATTAATATCTTTTTATTCAGATCCTCTACCAGGTCGAGCATTGACTCTAGGTTAATGTGCTGGGAGGCATTATGATCCAAAGTAATGCCTTTAACTTTCACCACCCTGCTGACTTTCCCGGTTGAAGGGTCATACACGATGTACCCGTAATTTTTAGGACCACCTGATACAAATTCTATAATGTACGCCCCTGGCCCGTAATCCTCGAGTTCGTTCGTGAGATCCCCCAAGAAACTGCCTGTAGGTAGATCTTCTTCTCCTAGCCTCGACACATATATTACAGAATCTATAGCGAAAAAGGAAAAACAAATTAAGTAGTAGTTATCAAAATACACAAGAAACGTATAATTATTACCTGTATCATAGTACAACACTCTCGAACCCAGCTGCTCCAAGTAAGAATACAATCTAAGCCTTGCCTGAGTAGTGACATATGCAGCAATCACTACATTTACCGTGGATAAGGGTACAGCCGCTTCATCCTTGTGTTGCCAGTTGACTGCAATCACCTCCTGGTTAATTTCCTGAAGATGGTTAACTTCGATGCTAGGGTTGGTAAGTAGATCGAAGAATTCTTTTGGCTCCCGAATAATAGAGGTCTTTGCTTGATTTTCGCGCTGACCAAATTTTCCTGTAACAAAAACATAGTTAGTAAGCGACTATTCGCAAAGTAATTGTATAACTTACCCCAAAATGAATTTAGCATTAACTTGGCCATCGATCTAAGCCCCGGATTCTTGATAATCTTCGAAGCATCCATCGACACACCCTCTACTTCGGCGTATTCCTCAATATACTTCTTTTTGGCCTCCTCCGTGTTGCAGGAACCAGGCCAACCACTAGCCTCTTGTTTTATCTTCAGGAATTTGTCGATGAACCCGGCAAATAAACCCTCCGACTTAGAGGTCTTCTGGTACCGGGTGACTTCGTACTGCCATATCTCTTATCAACAATTATCTGGAATTGTAAACGAGTTATTTTAAAATAAATTCAAGAGGATTTATTACCATTATCGTATTGAATAATCGACGTATTTACAGTACAAAATCATCTGACAGATTTGAATGCAGTAGTACTAATTTTAAATAATATTGGAGTGGATCTCATTATACTTTATACACAAGGTTGGTCAAAATAAAAGGTTTTGATTTAATTTTTTAAAAACAAAAATTATAAAGACAATCTGAATAATTTCAGAATTCATTTTTCTAACTTTAAATGTTTTTAAATAATTAAATTCTTATGAATAAAACAAATTAAAGATCTTTATTAAAATTTAATTATCATAAATCAAATTTATTTGAACATTTGTAAATATTTTCATTTGATTACATTGATTGATGTTAGTTTGCTCTAGAGTTCGTCAATGAAAACTTTAACTGTGTTATTTTAGAGTTAGGACACGGATGCCAGAATCTATCTCTTTCTAGGCCAAAACTAAGCTGTCTGAAACAGAGATACTTTTTTCTCTATTTTTACTTTAGTGACAACATTCAGCAGCTGTCAGATATAAATTTTAAGCTATGCTATCATGTTTATTTTTATGCATGTAATTTTTTCTTAATGTGCACGATATCATTTATTTACTGTTTGTAGAGAATTTTTAAAACTGATATAGTACATATATCAATTTTTCGACAGCTTTTAATAAAGTATTAATTGCACCGAATTTCAGGTTTATATAACTGTCATACTGACAGTTTAATTTATTAAACCAATTTTCATGGTTACCAACCTTCTAATTAATAGTTACAAAATATTAAATGTCACTAGGAAGATTTGACATGCGTGTCTTAACTCTAAATAACACAGAGCTCAGTTCATATTTAGGAACCCTAGTTTGCTCAAGTGGAGAACTGTTATAACCCCATGTCAGGTTATTAACGACTAATTAACACACTTGAGCAAGCTCAGGAAAGAATTTCCTATTTTATTTTATTGTTTTGTTTGAAATAATTTTCTTTTTATTTTTCTTTGAATTTGATTTTTATTTTATTTTCTTTAATAAAATAAAGACGGGTATTACGAGCCACGATTAAAGGTGTATCTAACTAAAGTTTCGTTTAAAATCAACAAGAATAGAGATAGCTTTATCTAATTTGAATAGGTAGGAAAAGATTAGAATCGGTCACCATGGTAATTAAATATGCTGTTACTTTAACAGCGAAATGCGAATACGGCGCACAATGTTTTTAATTTATCTATGTGTTTATTTGATGTGTATACAAGCATCCATTTCTTTTTCTTTTCATATTTAGAGTTTAGCTTGCTGTTGTCCAGTTGCGGTTGTCCAAGTGTCTTCATTGTAAGTTTTTCTTTTCTTCCAGGTATAAGAATCAATAAGATTTTATTATTTCAACTATTTCATGCTCTATCGAATTAAACCTGAGTTAGCCGATTGGGAAAAGGAAAAATATTGGGGTGTATTTAATTTTATTTTATTAGATTTCAACGTAGATATTTTATGGGTTACCCTGATTGTGGCGCAGTCTAAATATCACCTCAATATAAACATATTGAATAAATAATTCTAAAAGTTCAAACATGTTTTTTATTTGTTTTCAATAATTAAAGAAACATAGCGACACTTTCTACCAAGGCCTTAAACGGTATAGCACAAAACGTTCCAAATAACATAATATTATTTAGTCTAAAAAGCTCCAAACGCTATACTATCCGCAATGGACCGATTTATTTTCCAGCTTTTAAAAACTTTAACTTTAATTTTTTCAAAACTATGAATTGACGGTTAATACCTTTTAGATAAGCGCTATCCAACTAAAACGTATAGCTGGCATTGCATATCAAATCCAAATCTTATAACTTTTTATTTCAGCAGCTGCTTTGCTTAAAACTATACGCGAAAAATCATGACATGAGCAACGGATGAAAGTAAATTAAATATTTGATATTAAATTTAAGAAATCCAACTTCAAGAAAATCGTTATGAATCTCTCTAAGATGTCGTCAGTCGCATATTACATTCCTTGATGTTCGGTTTCTTTAACCTTTCGTATACAATTTCAAATATTCCATAAATATATGTATAACGCTTGAATAATTTTTAGCGAATGGCAGCTAACAACTTCCTCAATTTTTCAGTTTCGTCAGTTCACATTGTATTCGTATATGTGACAAATATTAATCATTCCTGGTGCCGAAAGACGTGACAGGTTTATAATACCGAGTCTTCCAGGATAATAATACCGCTGCTTTTCCCGCAATCGTGTTCCTTCAAAATACACACGTAAATATAAAAAAGTATATGGCTTTCTTTACGTTTCTGAAGAAAATGAAAGCTACCACGAGTACAAATACAAATAAACAACTCTATTTTGGTAAAGCCGTCGACGCGGGATGTATTACCACATAAACCACTTACCTTTTACTCGCTTGATACGTGTCTATTGGAAAACCGCAATACATCAGTGTGAGTCAGAACAGAAAATCAATTTACCAAGTGGCAGGTACTAAATCTAAATCTTGTTTTCTGGCGTACGGATTTACATAACGGTGTACGGCTGGATGGGTATCCTAAAAACCGAAGCGTAATGGAGATACCCTGTTTTATGTTGGAACAAATATTTATATTCTGAGCCTGGTTAATGGCACTACATTCCGTATACTCTAATCTTGTTATATTTAGGTGTATTTTTTACCGTAGCGCATCACGCCTTTTAGAGATTTCGTTAGATTTCACAATACTGATTGTATTGAAATAGGGGAAGGTTCATCAAGAACTATATACTCATCTTTCCAATATATACTACCTCCTGAAAAATGTACTCATTTGTTTAACACAATATTGTATTTTTAAACCAAAATAATAGGTTTTAGAATAAAATCTGCCAAATGGAAATCTCGATGTAGGTGTGTTAACGCTGCATAAAAAATATCGACTGAATTTCTTTAGATACAATTTTAGTTTGAGTAATTTTGTAGAACCGGAAGCCCATAAAAATAGTCCAAAAAGGAGCTTCTGAATGAAATACGTCAAATAAAATTGGCATCCTGCAGGCTGCAAATGGACGACAGAAAAAAATGAAAACTTGGTTGAATAAAAAAGGTTGAGGTGGAAGAATATGTATGGGATATTTGTAACCTAATTAATGAAGACTATTTGTTATTGATATAGGAAATAGGTAGTATTACTGAAATTATCATATATAGGATTTTAAATTTTCAGACAATGTATTGACATAGATATTTTTATAATTTAATAAGTCCCTTGCATCCTTTGTTTTACCTACTAAACATGTTCTGCAAAAAACTGAAGAAAATATGACATATTTTCAAATTCCAAAGGCTATAAGGTAATTAACTTTTTACCTAACACTATTTCATTTTTTTAAGTTTATTTGTAAACCGTTAAACACTTCATTTCTCATAACAGAGAAAAGCTGAAACACGCGTTATTATCAGATAAAAAAGTAAAATCGTGAGCCCCGTGTCAATACGATGATTGGCTCAAAGAGACTATTACGGTGGATGGATTGAATGAATTGAACAACTTGATACGGAAGCAGAACTATTTATCGTCAACTTGCAACAAGCGGCATGGAACAATACTCCCTTGCTAGAAAAGAAAGTACCGGGGGTAAATTACCCAAGGGAAATCAGAGAGCTTGTCTCTACGAAACGTAAAGCACGAAAGAGATGGCAACAAATCAGGTCACCTGCAGACAAGAGATTTCTAAATCAGTTAAGCCAACAGCTCAAAGAAGAGATCAGGCCTATTAAAAATGAAACTATCACTGAATTCCTAAGAGCTCTAACAGACGATAAAGATACGCAGTACTCCCTCTGGAAGGCTACCAAAAGATTAAAACGGCTACAAAACCATAATCCACCCATTCGTAAGGAAGATGGTGGATGGGCAAGGAAAGATACCGAAAAGGCAGAGCTATTTGCCAAACACTTAGCAAATACCTTTCAACCACACTCTGCAGATAACAACGAGATCTTACCTCCGATAAACACCATAGATGACAGAGTTGTGGATCTTATAACCCCGAACAAAATCGCCAAGGAGACCTCAGTGCCCTTTCAAAAAACCTCAGTGCCAAAAAAGCACCAGGCT
This sequence comes from Agrypnus murinus, assembly GCA_929113105.1. Classification (NCBI taxonomy): domain Eukaryota; kingdom Metazoa; phylum Arthropoda; class Insecta; order Coleoptera; family Elateridae; genus Agrypnus; species Agrypnus murinus. The sequence continues at coordinate 119,931,297 of OV816026.1, forward strand.
ACGACCTAATAAGTGGTCAAGTGCTTAAAGAACTATCATAAAAGGGCAGAATGAAACTTACACATTTATTCAATGCAGCACTACGACTACAATATATGCCAATGCAGTGGAAGATTGCAGAAGTTATTATGATCCTTAAACCGGGCAAACAACCTAACGAGAAAACATCGTATCGACCGATTTCATTATTACCAATTATATCTAAACTGTTTGAGAAGTTGCTTCTAAAACGCCTCAAACCAATCATTGAGGAAAATCAGCTCATTCCAACTCATCAATTTGAGTTTCGGAGTAAGCACTCGATCATCGATCAAGTGCATCGTATCACTGATGTAATTGAAGGAACCTTAGAAGAAAAGAAAATATGTGCAGCTATATTCTTAGACGTGGCACAAGCTTTGGATAAAGTATGGCACGAGAGCCTCGAATACAAGTTAACTAAGTATCTACCTAGACAGATGAGTCAGATTCTTAAATCATATCATCTCCGCCCGGAAAAAATCGAAAATTTGTAAAATTGTCGTTTTTTGACCGTCGATTTCGACCATACCGCTGAACCAAATTTAAAGTGTTGGATACTCCTCCGACTCAGAATTTAATCATCTTTAATTCTTGTAATAGTGGAGTTTTCGTTGGAAAGCACTGCTTTAAAGTTATAAGCGAAAAACTAAAAAAGGTCCGAAGATTTCGTGGTTCTTTTGATGCCCTCAGGTAAGCTCGCGTCGAGGGACCGTGCAAACCTAGGATACTTATATTTGACGTCAACTGAAGCGATCGAAGCGATCTCCCGCTTTCCAACATTTATTTCCACCAACGGATTCTATTTTACTGGCCTAAAGTAGTTGTCTTCAGTTTTCTTCCATAACGATTTCCTAGTATTTTTTTAATTTTTGCATGAAGGCGGGGTGAATAAACAAAATGTACATTAATAACAAAGCGCTGCTTTAATTTCCTTCTGAATTTAGAAATTTCCTGAAAAACCATTTCATTCTCGGAAATTTACAATAATTTTGTTAGTGCCTGCTGTATGCCTCCTAAATACAAAATGGTGTTTATTTTATAAATTATCGAGACATTGTTTGGGGAGGGTAACATTTTGTTTGGTAGTAGCAGCGTATTTATTTCCGTGTAAAACAGCACAATAAATTTCAACAAACTTTCGTTAAGACTGTGAAGTGTAGAAATTGCTTGGGTAATTTATTCAGTTTCATTTTAGCGTTGAACTTCGCAAAGTGGCAAGCAACTCGAGAACAACTTTAAAATCAATTGCTAAAACAAATCAATTACCGAAAGGTGCCTAACCGCGATGCAGTTAAATATAAATGAGAAAATTCTTTTAAAAGAATGGAACAGAGTATTTATTATTCAGATAGTTTATTGAAACTTCTCTAGGTCTGAATTACAGATAGGGGTGGCGTGTGATTGAAAATGTAGATCTGTAGCAACATGTGATCTAGATAAATCGGTTCATTACAAGACGATAGGATCTGGAAACGCTTCAACTGACGTAAGAATTGAAAGACACGTACGCCATGAATGAACGAACGGATTGCAAATAATGGTGGCGGGATTGGTAATGGATGCGACATAGTTGCGGTGGGAGTCACTTTGCATTTTACGGAATGCAATTTTAAATGCTTTTAAATCGTGTAGACTTCACAGTCGCTTCCTATTCTAGTTTTACGTGAAAAGATATTTATTTCTACTTGCCGAAGGTAAATGAGAATAGAAATTCTACATTTTGAGTTGACAGGTATGGTGGTGTTTCTGAACTTGTCCAAGAAACTGGAAATGTGCCTAAGTATAACATTAACATTCTAAATTTAAATGCGGTCGAAGACACTTTGCATTTTACGGATTTGCAATTTTAAATGCTTTTAAATCGTGCAGACTTCACAGTCCTTGGTTGTTCCAGTTTTACATGAATACATATTTCTTTCTAGTTGGTGAAGGTAAATGTGAATAGAGATTCTACAATTAAATTTACATGTTGACGAGCACAGTGGTGTTTCTGAACTTGCTCAGGAGACTGGAAATATAAGACATTAACTTGCCTTAAGATGTAAGAGTTTTTGAGTTAATTAATCTAATGACGTAATATACTGTGAGTCACTGATGCGGAAAATAAAATGAACCGATAATAAAAAGGCTTTAAATTGTCCCTGTCTCCTTGAAACCCCATTCACAGTGTCAACATAAGTTAATAATATCCAATAAAGAGCTATAGCTATAATGACTCTGTTAATAGCTACAATAAATAATACAGCTATAATAATTTACTAATAAATGATAATAAACATCAATAGCTGTGGCATCTAGAGTCCCGAAAGCTACGTTGAGAAAGAGTTAATGAATGGCGTCGTAGCGACTTCAGAGTTATTGGTATAACAAACGCAGAACAATGGGACAAAGAATCAAAAATCGCAAGGATTCTTCAATTTTACTTAGCGTAGCTATCGTGACCTCTGGTTATATGCAGCTATAATTTTGCATTCCAACTAATTTTAACTGCTAGAACACCCTCTATGAATGGGGTGATGCCAGGGACAATTCCCAAACGTCCTTTGTTATCGCAATGTTGTGTCTAAACCTAAGCATACAGTTTCCACTTACGTATTTGAACTTTAGCACAAATACACATGCAAATAGTGCTGAAATATGCAATGTAAACAATGCACATAAGACTTGCTCACTAGTAATGGTATAGTAAACACTAAAATGTTTAATCTTTTTTATAAAAATTTAGTACCATGATTAATGTTACGCGAAGTTACCTGCGCATTCTCGACTTTGGATTAGTTTTTTATTAAATAAAACGCCTGGTTTAATTTGTAGTACTATTAAGCAATAAAAATAGAGAAGTATATAAATTAGGCAAATTATCTATCAAATTTTACCTTGCTACAACAAACCGATATCGTATTTCATAGTGACGCTACTTGAATTTCAGAACATAGAAAATTGCAATTAGTGATGTATACAGTAAGTAGATTTTAGATAAAAGTTAGTGTTTTATTTTGTGAATCAATGCTTTATATTAAATTATATTTAGAATGCAGATTCATAGAAAAAAATAAATCACCCCGATTGGAAATCGAACACAGGACTCTGCTATCTAGGCGGTATTTCTACCTCTAGCTACTTGAGACGACTAGTAGCAGGGTTACAAATTTTCCATATGTATTAGATATTTGGGAAACTTACTGTAACATACAGAAATTGAAAGATTTAATTTATAAATTTGGATATGCATTTAATAAAAATAATCCTACTATGGCCCTGTGTATAGTGAGATATTTCGTCTAAGTTTAAGTTGAATTAAGTTTTTAAGTTGATTTAAGTTAAATTAAATTCCACGTTCAACATGAATTCTTGTCGAAGTTAGTTACGGACAGCTGCATTTAAAATTTGTTTTTGCAGACGAAACTTCTTTTAGTCGAAAAATCATGTACAGACTTCATATAAAAACAATTCATGGGGCTACGGCAACTGAAATAGTGATATATTATTTTGTATTCGCAGTTACGAATAAAATTAGTTAGAATTTTGCAAACAATCTAATATTTTGTCTATGTTGTAAGTTTTATTGCTTGTCATTTCTGTGTGGGTAGATAAGCACTTTCAGATGCAAAATATAATAAGAAATCTGCCTTTTTCTTTAAGCTTTAAATTACAAGTGACTCTTGTATTTAGCAATTTTTATTATGAATTTAATTTAAATTTGTAGTACTATTAAGCAATCAAAATAGAAAAGTATACAAATTAGGCAAATTATCTATTAAATTTTACATTGATACAAAAATACGATATGATATTTCATAGTAGCGCTACTTGAATTTCAGAACATAGAAAATTGCAATTAGTGATGTATATAGTAAGTAGATTTTAAATAAAGGTTAATGTTTTATTTTGTGAATCAATGTTTTATATTAAATTATATTTAGAATGCAGGTTCATAGAAAAAATGAATAACTACGTCTGGAAATCGAAATCTAGGAGGCATCTCTACCTCTAGCTACCTGAGGCGACTAGAAGCAGAGTGACAAATTTACCATATGAATTAGGTATTTAGGAAACATACTGTAACGTGCTGAAAATTTGAAGATTTAATTTATAAATTCGGATATGCATTTAATAAAAATAATCCTACTAATCCTGGCCCTGTGCAGAGTGAGATATTTCGTCTGGGTTAAATTGAAATTAAATTCCCAAGTACAATATGAATTCTTGTCAAAGTTAGTTACGAACAGCTGCATGAAACATTTGTTTTTGCAGACAAAATTTCTTGATAATTCTGCTAAGTAATAAAGATGTCAAGCATCTTTTGGTCGAAAAAACACGTACAGACTTCATATAAAAACAATTCATGGGGCTATAGCAACTGGAATAGTGATAATTCTTTTGTATTCGAAGTTACGGATAAAATTCTTAGTAGTCAACAATATATTTTATCTAATGCAAAATATAATAAGAATTCTGCCTTTTTCTCATTGGTTAAAAATGTCGTCAAGTTTGGTTTGCTTCGACCTTGTTCGGTTTATTCTATTATGATCACACTGCAGGTAGTAAATACGTAATAAAGGATGCGTAATTTCCATCGGTTTCATTCATCTCTCAATATAACGCTTCAACGCTAACCTTAAGATGAGGTCTTTCGTAACTTACACATGACTTCTGAATAGGTTTTGGGTGCTCCACGAATAATACGTGTTTCCCTTATGACAAATGTGTCTACGGTAGCGCCGTACAACAGTCATTTTGTTGTTAAGATTCACTATAGAATGCGCTACAAAAGTGTAGATACAAATAAAGTGTACTGCTTAAAACAGTTAACTCAGGGCTTGACACAGTTATAATTTTATATACTCATACCCTTTTTAATATAAAAGATGTTTGAGTAGCATTTATTTATGCAACCAGTTACGAAACGTGTCATTTTGTGTAACGAGTGGGATGTCACACGAGTTACACAAAATATCATTTCCTCTTACTGATTCCCTTATACTTTATTAATTAAATATGAATTTTTTCTTATGTTTTGTAACTGAGGTGGAAATGAATTTTTCGCCACCGGTTACGACAAGATTTTTACTTCCTAAACATTTACGAAAAGTGTGACGTTTTGAAACTCCAATCGGTTTTGAAAAGTGAAACTTTGTATGTCAAAATTAGAAAAAATAATAGTTTCTTACTTTGACGACGCTTATTTAAATGTCGATTGAGTTCTAAATGACCGTATACTTTTTCTAAATATTGTTGGCGAAATATTACATAACTGAGTGAATAATTCAAGAGACAGAAATAAGCTCCACTTTAGTATGTAATATAAACAAACACTCGGTGTCCGTATTTAAGAGTTATCCCTTGACTACCTGGGCAATCTACAGACGAAAAAGGTAGTTTTGTCGAGGAGTACACTACCACGAAATATGCAACGTCTGAGAACCGCCGGAACTTCGTAGAATTTCCATCCAGAATCCAAATGGAGGACAAAGACATTAGAAAGGGTGCTCATATCAACGTAAAAGACTTTCTTATCCTAGTAATAAAACTAATATTAATATGCAATGTTTCGGATTTATTTTTTATGGGGCTTGAAATAAACCTTGTTCTTGAAGCTTGTGCTTTGGCTTCAATTGTAACACTAAAATTTCTCAAATCCAAATAAACACATCAATCGCTTATAGTCACGTTAAAATACCTTCCTGCAAAGACATCTTATTAATACAAATCGTTTTCAGGAGTCGTAGGTGTTAATTGAAAAGGCTTACTGTTTTTAAATAAAAAGAAAGAATAATTAGAAAAATAGAGGCGCTGCCCAGATTGTTTATTGTTGTAGCTTAATATTTAAACAAAAATCTACAATTTGGAAACAGAATCACTTTGATTTACGTGAAGTACTATTGATTGTAGACCTTCTAAATCTGAAATTAAGATCTATTCCGCGAGCGACACATCAAAAATCTGTCGCGTCAAACTATAGTATTTAGTATTAACTTTGAATTGTTTATATTGAATTAAACTCAAGAAAATCGTTTACACAATACAAACATACTCGCAGTTACTAATATTTGAAGACCTATTGAGTTGCAACTATTTCCACTCTAAAGCTGACTTTGTAATATTATTACGGAATTTTACATAGATTAGTATTTATTATAGGTATCGCAAACACAATTAAGTTTATTTTACCATGAAGACTATGGAAGTTTATTTGTTGTAAACAGATATTCATCCTATAAATTATCCTAATAAGACATTCAAAAACTTAATTAGTAGAAGTTCCCGAAAGAACACTGTAACTTTTGATATATGATGACTAAATCAAGAAAATTTCTGGAATCGTTTCACTAGAGCATTTATTCCCTTTCACTTAAGCATATTGCTAAACCTGCAAACACGCGGTAATTTATCATAGTTTTTATATTCCCAAACAAAGATTTAAACCAGAAAACTCGATAAACGGTAAATTCGCAAATCCGTTGTTATACAAGTTCAAAGGGTGGATAACGGTATGTTTCGAGACTTTGTAGCCGCAATTGTGGTCTAGCCGCTGAACTAATTAGATCAGACTATCTTCTCGTTCAAATATAATTGGTTTTTTTAATTTTCAAAAGGGGCTATATAAATTTAACAAATCAAATTTAAGAATTGCAACCTGCATCACGAATAATAAAATTAGACGAGATACTCTCTGTTATTTTATTAAAAGGTGCACAGAACTAATGAACCTAACGTTTGAAGAAATAAAACTGTCTCGCCAAATAAGAATAATTATTTAACAGCACTCGTTATTATTTCTCTAAGCCCATATTTCTTTCTATTCTACCATAAAATATGTTTCAGAATCGAAGAAATGATTATATATTATTAATTTAAAGATATACATGCGTAGCTTTCTTAAAATATACATTCGATTTCCTGTATGTGCAATCTATAAAAATACATTACAATTATGACCTGTTTTCATTAGTTATAAAAAGAGTCTGTGTATGCTGTCTATGCGATGACCCGTATTAGATGTTTGATCAAGAACTTTATGTAACCAAACAAACTGTTTAAAGTTTCGGGCATCCTTTATACTTGTATTAGTGATGGGACGGCAACGCAGTAATGCTGTTAGGTATCGCGGTTTTGAATAGTCGCAACATTTGTATAAAGGGTCAACTACTATCGAGGCTTTGAAGTTATCTTAAGTGATTTATTCAATACTGCTTGGCAGTTCCAGGGCTTTTGCATTTATTTTTTAATTTTTTTAGAAGAATGTTTAAGCAACTTAGAATTACTCTCTAATAGCATACTATTCGCGAGTAGTGTCGCAAAACCAGAAGAGTTGTAAAACACTCATCATCAATTACCTATCACAAATTACAGGAACATCTGACAACTAAGCGCCGTTTCATAAAGTTCTAAAATAGAAATTATTTATTATAAAAACCATTTTTATTTAATTTACTTTCTAGATTATTTTCATTAAACTTAATTTTAGTTCAAACAAGCTCAAGGTGCAATTTTCCTTTATCTTTACTGCGCTTTGCACCGTGAAGTCGAGTACATTGCATACGACTGACAATTTCTATATAACGAAGTGTATTCTGTTGTATTCTGTGTATTTCTTTGTTACAGAATTCAGAAAGGTTTTAGAGTATCCAAGATTCTGCAAGTCAAACATGTTAAGAAATAATCACTAAATTCTTCAATAAATTAGATAATATTTTATATAACAACATGAACAATATGGTCTGAAACAAGCCGATTAAGAATAAAACTTCAACCAAAGATCTAACATTAATTTTTCATTTTTACTTCCCCAAGAAGAGCACCACAAATATAAGCTATATAGGATCGCAACTAAAAATCATCATGTAGGTAGTACTGCAATACCATTAATAATAAAAGGACTTTAAGTCTGTTTAAACATTAATAAAAGGTCTTCTGAAAAGTAGTACCTTTAAAACTAAAAACAAAAATACAACTCTATTCGCCAAAGAGTACCATTAGTTTTAATCGAATGCAACTGCAGAGCTCATTTCGTGTAACTGCTTTATTTGTGCCTCCCGTAGACTTTTCAGGTTACTAAGTATTAAGGCTTGGTTGGCGAATGGAGCAGTAAATCTCCCCTAGCGGATAAAGGGATTCATTTCTAGCTGGCAGTTTCCTCTTGGGCCCAGTACGTACATGACCTCCACATTTTGACCGAGTTCACATATTGTGGTCATTATTTAACACACAACACGCCAACTATTTATATCCAACAGACACTTTTGTATGAAAGAGAGTTGGAGGATACCAACAATAACCCCAGTTTTAGGTTTCATCTTTTGTCGGGTTACCAAATAATAAAAGCAATAAATTCTCGGAAATAAATTTTGTCCTTGGAAAAGAATTCTATGTTGAGATCTATGGCATGGTTGATAAGAAATAAATAATTTTATAAAAGATGTTTTAGATTTATTGGTAAACAGTTATAAATATTCTTAAATTCTTTAAGGGAACGGTGTGTCTTCGTGTCGTGCTGTGTTCCTGTTTCATAACAAGGAATCGTTATTTTATATGGTTGTGATGCTCTCTTAATTTTCTGCGACGACTGAAATGAAACGCTGCATCAAACATGCAAATTTCATTACTCATTTAACAGATTTAATCAGATTTTCATTACAATAACACTTTCTCTATAGTCGCTTTAACCCAGAAAATTCTTGAGTAAAGCTCTAACCCTAACGAAGTTAGGTGTTATGAATTTTGTTACAAATTCATAAATTTCTACCTTACACTGCTACCATATTACGGATTATTATTTTTCTGTATAATATCTGTACTATAGGTGGAATCATTTTCTTCCACCTAACTAGAACTTCAAATTAAGTTATACAGAAAAGTAGAAAACTTAAACTGTAGATCGACCTGTGCTACTCTCAGACACTAGGTAAACATTTCTTTAAAGTTTTGCTAAAGTTCTTTGTAACAATTTTACAGAATGTTTGTTGTATGCTTAAGTTTAGACGATAGACCAACTTAGTGAAATTCAACAGTCAATTTAAAAGCAACACTTATAGCATCCGTTGATTCTGTAATAAATAGAACAAGAAACTGCACAAAATATTATGAAATTAACTTCAGTAGTATAGAAATCAATAAAATAACGAAATCAAACATGCTTCCGCTATTTATAAGCTATCTATCTATTATTAACTTCATTATTAACTAAAAGCATAAAGTTTTGATAGCCAATAAATTCCATTATTGCGTTATCTTTATAGCACCGGGAATTTGATTTTTAGTGGTGTATAATATAATCCTTATCATAGTGCAGTTGAAGAATTAGAGTTTCCAACACACTACAGTTCATAAAACTATAAATCTACAGTTTTCTGGCTTAATTCCCGCATTTATTTTTTATTACTACGACATATGGAATTTGGAACTATTTTCACAATAGTTTTCGTTATAGTCCAGTAGTAACCTTGTCATTAAAAGGGGGGTCTATCTTGCATGAAATGGGGTAGTAGGTTTCTTTTTCCTATATTGTATGTGATAGTACCGAGATGCCAAATCCAGTTTTTCGACCTCCACGACCTTCCGGATCACCGCAAAAAAGTGGTAAAACCGCCGAAACGTTGCACTTTTTCTAGGTTTGGCCAATTTTGACCATGAAGGAGCACTTTTTTAAACAAGACAATTCTATTCAAAGTAAATTAAATATGCTACAATTTAAGACCAAAATGGTTACTATAGGCCTAATAGTTTCCGAGATATAGCTCCTCAAAGTTCGTCGAAAAAACGGTAAGACCGAATAAAATATGCTTTTTTTAGATTTGGCCAATTTTGACCATGAAGGAGCACTTTCTCGAAAAAGACAGTTCTATTCATTTTATCATATCGATCTGCTCGACTGGGGGTGGGTTCTTGCAGCTCACGGCTTTTCCCCAAGGATGATGATTTCCCCGACGGATGCGGCCCCTTCACACCTCATGCAAATGATCTCCTGCAACTGCAAGAAAGGATGTGGCAATGCATGTAGCTGCAGAAAAACAGGCTTGAAGTGCTCTATTGTATGTGGCCAATGTAGTCAACAGTCCTGCGAGAATCGGCCAGATATCATCGTTGACATAGATACTGCCGATCTCGGTTTCCTACTAAATGACGATGAGCTAGATGGACTGCTTGCATATCCTGACAGCCCTCCAGATAAGGAAATCGACCAGGCTGAAGAAGTACAGTTAAACATGGACACAGAGGCTAAAGAGTAGCTTGAACCTGGACCTTCCAAGAGGTTTAAAGAAAATTGAAACGCGTTTTCCCTGTCGCCTTTTCATATTTCTGGTAATACCAACTTGACAACATGAACCATTTACAAGGGATTATTTTTAAGAAGCTTCTATTGTAAAAAATGATTTTGTTGGAATAAAACTAAAAACTTTCCATTCTATTCTATTCTATTATTATTTTGAACCGTTGAACTCAATTCTACAGGTTATTACTTGAAAAATAGCATGGGTGTAGATTTTCGCCAACTTTGAGGAGCGATATCTCGGAAACTATTAGACCTTTAGTAACCGTTTTGTTCGTATATTGTAACAAGTTTAATTTGCTTTCAAAATGAATAGAATTGTCTTTTTCGAAAAAATTGCTCCTTCATGGTCAAAATTGGCCACATCTAAAAAAAGCATATTTTCGGCGGTCTTACCGCTTTTTGACGAACTTTGAGGAGCTATATCTCGGAAACTATTAGGCCTATAGTAACCATGTTGGTCTTAAATTGTAACAAATTTAATGTGCAAATAAGATGAATAGAATTGTCTTGTTCTAAATCTCGGAAACTATTAGGCCTATAGTAACCATTTTGGCCTTAAATTGTAGCATATTTAATTTACTTTGAATAGAATTGTCTTGTTTAAAAAGTGCTCCTTCATGGTCAAAATTGGCCAAATCTAAGAAAAAAGCATATTTTAGGCGGTCTTACCGTTTTTTCGACGAACTTTGAGGAGCTATATCTCGGAAACTATTAGTCCTATAGTAACCATTTTGGTCTTAAATTGTAGCATTTTAATTTACTTTGAATAGAATTGTCTTGTTTAAAAAAGTGCTCCTTCATGGTCAAAATTGGACAAACCTAGAAAAAGTGCAACGTTTCGGCGGTTTTACCACTTTTTGGCGGTGATCCGGAAGGTCGCGAAGATCGAAAAATTGGATTTGGCATCTCGGTACTATCACATACAATATAAAAACAAGAAACCTACTACCCCATTTCATGCAAGGTAAAATGTACTAGGTTACTGGGCTATTAACTGTGATCCAAAAAATATTGAATCAAAGATAAAGATAGATATAGGAGTCATTTCTTAGCTTCATCTAGAAAATTAATTTTTTTATACTTTCAACCTTGTAACATACAAAATTTATTAACGATAGTCCTACGCATGGGCGCCAATTTGTAACGTACAAAACGACTCTTCTATTTTTAAAAAACAAAAATACTTACGTTATATTAATTAGGCCTCGGCTTAGCCTGAACAATAAGGAAGGCTTGTCTCTTTTAAATTAAAGCAGGTTGTAGGTGAATTAGAATGTCATCTGATTCGTAGAGCTATGCAGAAGGGTGCCGGCATGATTGATTTAAACAAATAAAATATTAGCAGTAATGCTCCACAATAACGTGTTCTTGGTCTAATTATGTAAGGACCGATTTCCTTCATTTCGTTGTAACACCAGAATATCAAACAAAAATATAAAAAAGAAATAAATAACTCCAATAATATAATTTGTTTATTTACACATAAAATTATTAGCCAATCATGGGATTAATAGAGAACTAGAAGGTTTTCAGTTGTTATTTAAATAATGTCTTATATAGTTAATAATAATGATGTTACAACTAAATTAAAAATTCTTAGAAATTCATACTTTGATTGTGATTAAATTTATTATGTACTTGAGAAATTAAATTCAAAATCATATAAAAATTGATTTCTTAATTTCTTATGGTATCATGGGTCTTCCTTAAATTGTAACATTATGAACATTCTAACATATAATTCTAGTAATAGTTCACTAAGATATAAAGAACCCACCTGGATGTTTCTATAAAGTAAATGTGGTCTACAAAGGATGTGTCCGTTAACTCGTGTAGATGATCACCAATATGTTCGGAACCCTTTAGAGAAGGCTTCTAGTTGCCACGAGTAGGTACTCAGAATATTGCGGATGACAAGACCATTAATAATAATTCGCCATTAACATTAAATGAACAAATGTAAAGCTCGCACTTTCAACTAGAAAGGTCAAACATCAAACTAAATTATCATCCAAAATGGACACGTGACTTAAACGCCAACTCGAATTAAAATTTGAGAATTATCGACTGGATTATTAATGACGTCAAAACAAGAAGAAACTTTAACTAAATAAGGAAATTACCATTCAGATTCGAAGGGAATGGTTCCAAAATGAACGGTAAAGAGTAACTTCGTAATTCAAAGAAATATATAATTTCGTTACATGCCAAAACTTCCAAATAATGATTTAATACTTTCAGTATTTCACAAAACTATTTTATGCACTAATGCGTGAAACATCCAAATAAACTGCAAAATTTAACTGTGCACTACTTCACGTGTTCACTTCGTTAGGTTTGCACCAGGAAAAAAGGCAAGAAGGAGCCTCCTTGTAACAAACAAACAAGCGTGGTCATGTGATCAACATCAAAGCATCAATCGTATAAGAGATTTATTATTGATTTAACGAAAACGGAAAGCCAAAACGAACCGAAAAATCGATGATTAGCAATTAAAATGTAAAACTTAATTAACAGAAGAGAAAAATATAATAAGAATCAAACAAAAACTTGATAATAAGCAATCAAAAATACCAAACCTAGATGGTGTTGCAAATAAACATTGAAAATCGAATTTTATAGTATACAGGGTGAATTCCTAATAGTAACCCAATAACATTTTGATCAATATACGAAGTGATATGAAAAAAAAACTGTCTGTTGCAACCTTTAATTCAATTTATTTGTTAGAAGTTCAACGGCAATTAATATATAGAAGTAAATATAAAATAGCTCAAATGACTACTCAAAAACTTATTTAGTTTTATATAGCTTCGCAGTCGTATCACATTTAATAAATACGTTATAACAATAAATTGATGTAATGAAAACACTTAATAGTAATAAAGACGCCTAAACTCACCTAAAACTAGTTTTTTGCCTCTGCCATATACTTACGATTTGTACGTAATCGCTTAGAATCAAACATGTTAATAGTATTATTCATTTTACATTAAAAACGCTTCTTTTACGAGTAGAACGCATGTATACCCAGAATTAAAAAAAATGTTTTACAAATAGATGCCATGAAATTGAAAGTAACGTGGGTACTTGTTTCATACTTTTGTTCTGAGTAATAAATGTCATATTTTAATTCGTAAACCTATTGACTGATTAATTTCCATTTTTAACTACACACATATGCGCAAAGTTTAAAATAAATTTAGATAATCTTTAATCCTAACATAAATTCTACACATTCCAACAAATGAACAAATTCAATTGTTAAGTTACATCATCGAGTTCTTGTTTTAATAGGACGACTATATTTAGGTAAGCATCACATAACGGTCAGATTAAAACATGCTTTATTGCCCGTCAATTAATTATAGCCATAAAGAACCAAGAATTAAGTTGAATAATGTCGTTTTAGTATACATACGATACACTTTTTTAACATTTTTAGTTTATATCGACTGTATAAATATTTTGATCCCAAAATATTTTCAGAACAACGGATTTTCAGATAATGTCTTTTGGAAAAATTTTTGGGATTAAAAAAGATCTGTTTAATGGTCTTATCAGATTCACCTTGAGTATTTTACCAAGGTCAAAAATCTATTGTTTCGATATTATTTCAAATCCCATTTCTTCTTATGAATCCTACATGACTGCCTGGCTATCAGTTCATTTATTACAATTATCAAGGCACATAACTTAGATACCACCACGTAAAGATTAAAATAATGCATTTTGGTGGTGTTTAAGTGAGCGAAGTGTCAATTTGTGAATGTTTCTGAAAAATTAAAAAAGCCCCGGGATTCGGCTGACCATTTGTAACAAGCTAATATCTTCAACAGCAAAATTCCCATAAACAAATAAAGTATAAAAGAACTTATACTTGCAAAATATAGCTTTTGGTAGAGACTTTCACTTATTCAAATTATATTCAGGGGAATAATTAAATAATATAGAAGGCGCCACGAAAATTTTATGTTGTCATTGTTTAAAAGCAACGATGGAAATCTATAATTCGGTAAAAACACTTCTAAGTTATTTTACGTTTTTTTGTCTCTTATTGTTAATATTTTAATTTTGTTAAACGGATCACAGACAATTTGTTGTGCTAATCTATAACGAATGATTATTGATTTATAAATTCGTTTGTTAATTCAAATTTATAAAAGTCGTTTAGAAAAATATGCTAGACATACATTGCGTATATAAAACAGATAGATACAACATTTAATTACGTATGAAACATAGGCATTGCACATGCACAGCATATTTAGGGACCCCATTCTAAATACGATCCAATTTAAAAAAGAGTCTGAGTCTTCAGATGTTGCAGCTAATTTTACTTTTAGACGTGTTGTCTTAGTTGTTATTTATATTATAATGATTTATTTACTACTATACAATGAAGGAAACTGATATCAAAACAAATTCGAATTCACATTTATTAATGAGGTTTTTAAAAATATAATATTGTTTATTATAAGAGAGAACTTCCACAAGGAACACTGAAACTATAATAATAAGAGTTAATCTAGCCGAAACAGATTCGAAAAATTTATTGAAGAAAACTACTTAGGTTACACCATTTACTTCCTTTGCGTTAAACTAACCCATATTATCTGTAGCTTTTAATTTTACATAAGGGTATAAACAATAAACTCAACTAAATGATAGAACTATTTTAAAACCAAACCGAAGACTTTAAGATAATATGGATTGACGGCTCGCATTTTACTAGTCAAACGCGAAACAAATTCTTCGGGGGAGTCTAAAGCCGCCCAGATGCGTGTGTGTTTACATAACCTTCCGAACTGTTCCCTCGAAGCGAAGAATGTCCATATCTTTTTAAGGTTTAAAAGGAGCAACCATATTCTAGATCTATCCACCCAATCACACGTTGAATATGAATATTAGCCACAAATAACAAATTTAGATAAATACCACTATTGTATGTTAAACAATGCAGATACCATAAGATTCTGAGACTCGAAACCAGCTTATCAAAGTTCAACTCCACTTAGCTATAATAATGTCTGATAAAACAAATTTATAGTTTTAAAAGAGTTTTGTTCCTTTGTTAATATTTTAATATTAAAGAAATCGGACTCAAACTAACAGTCTGTTTACCTAGAAAGGAATCACAAAATGGGATGTATTTTTGTGAAAAATTATTTATTACGATACTTTAAAAGGACTTGCTTTTATTTTGTTTGGTTTTTAAAATACACTAAGCAGAAATGATATAAATATGTGATTGAAAAGTGATTTAGAAAAGTAAATATGTTTGCAGAAATGATAATTTTCATTTTAATGGGTACTAAACGAATTATTATTGTTTTGTAGCATGTTTTGAATTGAAATATATTCCAAAGTGACATCTATCGTGATCCTCCAAAATTCCACATCATGGATTGTGATTCTGAAAATTTTATGTATTACTTTAATTTTTATAAAAGTGTATTTTTTTCATTATAACTAATTGTTTGTTTTGGTTTCAGGTGAGTGGGGATTACAAGACAAGTCATTTGTTGGTAAGGCAAAAGCAGAGTTAAGCATTTGTTCAACTTATTACTTGCTGGTATTTATATAAAATCTAATAAATGTAATTGTAATAAAAATGAAATATTTAAAACGGTCTATACGGTATAAACATATGATCTAGCTATAAGAAAAGTGTAAAATATATATAATTTCCAAACAGCAATAAATTTCTAATCAAAATAACAAAATTAAGCTGAAACATTTTTAATTTTACATAATCTCTAAACAATTTATTATACCAAAATGTAAGTTAACTATATGAGAAGATATTCTGGAATACCATGTCAATGATCAAATATCCTGAAGATGTAAAGATAATAATTACCATTATCATCAAATCATCATGATCATCTTTAGTATCTTTATCTTATACACGCCATAAACTGCAGATGTCCTGAAAAATTAAGAAGGTGTCGAAAAATAAATTAACCCCCACAAATCAATCTGTAATCCTTTCCTTCACAATCATTCATACAAACTAAAAGGTTCAATTAGTTATCCTGCATTTAATCTCCTAAAATGTCGTTTAAATTTTTAAATCTGATTTCTATTTAAAATTACATTTTTAATGTACGCTATGCGGTCGAGTACGCTATGAAATTTTAAGCGAATACTTTTCAATAATTTAGAGACACACCTTTTGAAATCGATTCCTTGAAAATTTAATTGAAGCAGAACGTTCCATTTTTCCCGAATTGCGCTTTTCAACGAATCGTCCAGATTTGCTAAATTACCGGTAGAGCACGGAAACTATATTGACTTCTTGTTACCACCTAATGTTTATCCATCCCGTTATCTGTCTATTTATCTTCTTCTTCCCTTTACGTGACGCGTACGACCCAAAGCATAAATTGCTGTGTCTTGGGTGACTTTGAGGTTCCGTTTAGTGTAAAATGTCGGGCTACTTTAGAACTTCCAGTAAGTCGCCTGAGCGACCTCAAAGAAAACGATATGCAAACTGCTGTTAAATGTTGCTCGAAGTTTGCAGTTGTGAAATTCACCATCACCCCAGACGTCCAACACTCGCCCTTTTTATTAACATTTTTGTTCTTTACAATAATGGTTTTTTGCGGGAAAAAGTGTTGGGGTAGTATGAAAAACTTTATGTGTTTGGAGTTTTGTTAGCTAGCTCAATTTAATAAGTTACTTGTTTCTTTCTTTTAACATTTTTATTTTTTCGAACTTGAAGTTGGTGAGTCTTTTCATTTAAATACCTTAAGAGTATAACTTTTTTGGCTTTTGAAATTAAAACGAATTTAAAAAAATTGGAACGAATTGGAAAAGCATTTAAATTTGGTGTCACTTAAATTCGTTTTTTCCAAAGACCAATTTAACTAGTTTGGTCGTGAGGTTACGTTAATTTAAGAAAATGATTTATGTATCCTTTTATGAAATGTTTAATCTCCATAGTAATTTACTTTAGTCGAGATGAAAGAGAATTTACGAGCTACTGCTTTTACGAGATAAATTCCACCCGTCTTCTCACCTATGCCAGCTTGATTATCGTTATAAGATGGAAAAATATCAAGAAAGAAAACCTATAAATAATCCCTAAATTATATTTGATTTTATACATACATTTTTCTCTGTTTCTTTTATTCAAACAACATAGTACATCATCCGCAGGTGTGTGTGTGTTGTTTCAATACCTAATATTATGACTTTTGATGTATCACACTATGTTCAGCGAAGGTGTCATTTCAGTACTTGATAAACAACCCACCACGGTAATATGAATAAAACAAGAGCCATTTCCAAACAAAAAATATTAGGTTGTCTGATAGGACTCCAAACATAAAGAAAATGAAACCAATTTCCCTTGCGGAAGCTGCCTGTGTTACCAACTGAGATAAACATGGTGCCAATCTATAAATCTCGCTGATAAAAAGTTCAGTTAGCGGATTTCACAGACCGTTTCGAAAGTGCTATATCACCGTTGTTTCTCCGATAACAATGGATGCATAGTCTACAGTTTTAGATGTCTATTGGTGATTTAAGTGCCACTGCCGAAGATTTAGGAGGTTAGGAAAACGAGCAAAGTGTTGCGGGTTATTCATTTTACTCTAATCAACCTAACCAAATTATATTTCCTTCACTACAGATAGACTTTTATGTAACTAAGAGTTTTAAAAAAGCTTTTAGTAAAGTTTTCAAAAGGTAACCAAAGTGTACGAATAAAAGTAGAATTAGAAAAACTTTAGTTACATTTGTTTTTATTAAAAAAAAAACCTCGTTAAGACATGAATGTCAAAAGGTTAATTTATTGAAGGGTTTCCTTAACAACGTTCGTTGTGTGATTACAATCCTTCGGTTTTCCAAGAGTGATTATTTAATAGTAACATTTATTAAATAAACGCAAACGAAAAAAACAGTTGCAAATACTAAGTTTACCATTTTCAAACTAACTTTTGAACGCGTTATTTGACAAACACCTCTTTACCCCTCATCCATCAATCACGACTTATCCCATCTTTCTCTTTAGTTCTTCTTACTGCTTTTACCGTTTTGCCCCTCCGACTTATCTCTTCCTCAAGCTAAAACATTACTTCTAAGACATTCCTATTCTACTTTTTTGTTAAATATCCCAATCTGAAGAATTTAAAAATGTCGAAAAAACGAACGCACAGAGACAGGCAGAAATATAAAATTTTGTGAAAATGCCCCAGCGCAAATACTGTGAAACTCGACTGAGAACTGCTGGTGGCAGTAGTAAGCAGGTATAGGGAGGATGTTTAGTACCAAAACGTGACGAAGCAATCGGCTTTGGGAATATTGAAATGCATCGATTACAGATATTGCTTAAAATTTAAAAAATTAAAAAATCATAAAACTAAAACTCCACTGACTAAAGTTAAAGTTTTTATTAATCTTTATATATTTCAAATAAAAGTTAAATAAAAATAAAAAGTAAATAGTATCGACTAATACCGCTAATACCTAGATTAGCAATCGTAAATAGTTCTAAAACTTACCACCGTAAAAAGTGAGAGGACGCCCCAAGTGAAAGTCTGATTTATTATTTAAATTAAAAATATAAACATTAAAAAATATATAAAAATTAAATAGTGTTGACTAATCTACACAGCGAAAGCTTCAATATAAAAAAAGAACAACATAAATTGGCCTGGTGGAACTCTCAAACTAACTGCAACAAGAATAAGCCTTGTGTTTTAAATATATAGACTGGCATCTCTTGTTTTGGGTTAATTCTGTACGCAAACAGGTACAAGGTGTCAGCGTACTCCTTTGGTATTATTTGTAAACATTATACTAGATCTGGGATATCGACAAATTGCGTCTCCGATGAAATAGAAATTGAATGTGTAAGTATATTTCGTTTTATAAGAAGATTCGATCAGAACAAAAGAATAGCATGAAAATCAACTGACAAAACACGAAAATACACAAAGATTTGTTTTTCTTTAATTTCTTCATGGATATATTTTGATTACAACTAAAGGGAACCTCACAAATAAATAAGCGAATACGGATTCAGAAATTCATTGAATACACTTATCAATAAATCAAATCAAATAAATCAACGGATTTTTCTGAGTGTGCTTACGTGTGGAAGGAATAGTTTTTCTATTTCTCTAAGGCTTTCATTTGTTTGAGGATAACTGTAATATTTAAAAAGAAACAGTTCCCTAAAACTTTTTTTCTGTTAATGTTGTTAATGTTAATTCTCTTTTGAGTGGTTTAAAATAATAAATTTTATGAGGATTTTAAAAAATTAAAAGCTTCAAAAAATGGAAAGCTATTTATACAATGCTGAAGCGCACTCAAAAAAGTTTTGGAGTAGTGAATAATAATGCTGAACCCCATTGAAATCTGATCGTTTCAAAATGTGAGATTTCCTTGTGATGCTATGCAATCAAATCAATGAAGGAAATGTAAATCCGACAGATAGAGAATGTTTCTAAAATGTTGTTGGTTTGATCATTTGATTTTGCGGCCAGGTTGACATCAGTAGATAAATACCGCGATATCTCTATATTCCATCACTGGAGATAATAGAAAGATAAATCGACGTCAAACATCACGAACAATCTGCATACGGTGCCCAATCAGCATTTTTAGTCATCGCTACGTACCAGCAACTACTGGTGGAACTATTAAGTTTTTGCCACTAGTTACAAGCACGTAATCGTTACGGTTTTATTATTATTATTGGCCTGGAACCAAAATGAGAAACACTTTTTGGGTAGCAGATACGTTGCAGTAACCTCGCTAGAACTTATCCAGCTACGTTTTGGTTACGTATAGGTTAAGTGGCGGCGTAGTAATTGCTACTTTTGTAGAACTTCTTTTCTGGTTGACACATCGTGTCGCGTTGTAGCTCTCTCTTTTTCTTGGAACTTAAAAAATATTCTACTATCATTTTTCATACTAACGCTCCGATCGTGTGGAAAAATGGATTACTATTTTATTTGCATTACGTATTTAATAATACAAAGAGAGATGAAGTGTTTGATTATTTTGTCATTCCAATATACCAAAATTATAAACCATTTTTTGTTAAATATGATGCTGATAGATCGAAAAATAACAAATATACAATTCTTATATATATTATATAAATAATAATGTGAATGTAAATTCATATAGAAAAAAGTATGACTCCGGCTGGGAGTTTTTCTACATGAATCTGCATTCAGATTATGATTTAATGTATAACATTTATCAACAAATAAAAACTTAAACTTCTTCTAATATATTATATAATATATATTCTCTATAAATATATTGTTTAAATATATATAAAAATGTCTCTATGATAAAATATGACAAAAATACTTATAAGTTGATATGCATAGTAGGAACCATTTTTATATTATTCCTAAGGAACAATTTGGCATCAATTTAACATTTTTATTGTAGGTTACAGTAAAACATCTATTAATAATTATAACAAATTGCAAACTGACTAGTAACCTCCAACATTTTACAAGAAAATGTGGAGTAGTTTTTAAACAACCAACTGTAGTTGGCTGTAAAATGAGTGTCTAAAGTGTGTGTCACTTAATTACCAGTAACGGGGACTAAACAACTTACTTCAAGGTTGTTGTTACCACGAATAAAATTAGTTAAAAATTCTTGAACTTTCAAGTGACTCTTACTATAAAACGACGTCAACGTTTTCGTAGCTACTCTCCAGTTTCTAATATCACTGCAAAGTTCCCATTGGAACTTTAAGAACGTTTAAGTTTAACCTCACATTTAAGGTTACTTTTACACGAGGATACTTTATGTCAGAGACTGTATCCGAGATACAATCTTTTGCAAGAATTTTAGCCTGATACTCCTCAAAGATTGTTGGCATACTTATTCTGGACTTGTGGATTAAGGTAATCTTGCGGTGAGTAAATTTAGTACAATGGCGTGCAGTTTTTGAATAATAACCAAGCGGGTGTTTCTATTAAGGAAATAAACTTATTGTTATCAAATGCATGTTCCATAATTTTTTAGTAATATTAAAATTATCCGTCTAGATGCTTACACGTAATACTTCACGAACAACATTGACAAGTTGCTGTTTAAATAGTATCGACGTATAAATGCTTCCATTAAAGAGGAGACTATACTTCACCGTTGTTCCCTGTAAATGAGAGCAAAATGATATTTTGTATTGTCCTCGACTACTACCAGTGCAAAAACACAATTAACCTCCAAATTCCAAAGTAACCTACAGTAGATATTCCTCTATCAGGCAATCAAATTACCCATCAAATGGTATTTTTATGGCGCCGACGGAAATGTTTGCCTAAATCGGCCATCATTATTTGAATCCATTAAGCGAATTTATTTGGTAATCTAATAGTCTGTCAAATAGTGATTTTATGGCGCCGACAGGAATGTTTGCCCATAGCAACCATATTGGTTTGTATTACCTAATAGTTAGCCTAATTTCCTAATAAAAGTAGTAAAGATCATTTTAAAGCAATTTTCCTGGGTAGCAAAAAACGGGAATTTTACTTACAATACAGTAAATTACATTACAGTAAGGTTCCGTTACTTTAAAGGTTAAGCAATGTTTTCAGATAGGTGGTAGGAACTACTTTAAAGTTTTAAAAACTTTAAAGTAGCTTCGGGCAAGTTACTACTACAATCATAACACCACTTTGAATTTGCAACAACTTTAAAGTAATTATACCAAGTGGCAAAACCGTTCCACATACTTTAAAAGCTACTTAGAAGTAATGAAACTACATAGTTCCAGAAAAAGTAGAAATAACTACATAATTACAAAAATATTCCGAACTGAAGTAATTAAACCTATAAAGTCATAAATTTAGTTGTAGTTACGTAACAGCTACTCAATCAAAGTTCCAATCTCAGTTACTGCTACATAGATGGAGCTTGGGTGGTATCGCTGTCACTGTGTATCGCTGTGTATCGAATTTTGGGTTAGATAGACTGAAATACTGTAGTAAGTTAGAAATTTAACTACCTATTTTAAATGTCAGATATCAGATTACCTTGCTCCCTTATTTGCGGCAATTTCCATGAACAATCATGTCTTAATGCTGCGCCTGAAGCTTCTGTCGATTCTTCCGATAATTATCCCACTGAGATTGATGAGGACTACTGAGCCTACTGATCTGTTGGTAGCAAATATAAGTGAAGATGATAAATACGGTGAAGATGAAAAACTCAAACAAAATACCGACGAAATACAGATACTAAATGAAATTGGCAAAGACGAAGACGAGGCATATTTTTTTAACATTAAACATGGTTTAGGCCTACTGGTGAAACTGTAAAAAATGCGCCTTGTAATACAACGAACAAATAATCTATAATATACAAATACAACGTACATTATTTGCTGTATAACTCGCAAGCGGTTGGTTGTACATGAAAAATAAATATAACCTTTTTTGTTGGAAATTTTATTATTCATTTTTATATGAATCGTAATTGATTTCAAAGCCTTACGAAGTGAGATATTCGCAAAACAATTTTTTTACCTTTGACCTTTAATAACTTTTAACGTCAGTGCGATCTCACTCTCGATTTTTAATATATTGTTTAAAACAAAAAAAATAGTTTCGATTTTTTAGAACAATAATCAGTTACCTGAATTAAATTATAACTTGCTATTTTAGAGACAAACTCAATCATAAGCAAACTCTAAATCAAGTAAATCAAGAAATACAATTTCGAAAGTTTTTTTTACTAATGTACTTACTATATTTAAATTTACAAAACAAAGCCCCAACCTGAAAAATGTTAATAATTTGGACCTGACAAACGTCTTCTACAAAATGAACAATTGCCATTTAACTCTAGGATTTGGTAAACAATATGTTTCAAAATCAAGAAATAAATGAAAATAAACCTTCTGAATAATAATTTGTAGTTAAAACATGAATCAACTAAACGCACTGAAAAGTACTATAGCTTCGCTCATTTAAAATGTTTCATGAAACAAATTTCAAATAATTTTACAAAGTGTACGGAAGACAACTACATCGCAACCTTCGAGAGATTCAACTACAAGAAACGGTTTTAACAGGAAGTATTTCTTTACAACAAATTTTGCTGGAAACAGTGATAAGGCAGGATCAATCAATAAATAATTCTTAAATCAAGAAATTCCCATATGTGGTTAACCAATGAAAAGCTTTAAAATGCAACAATTTCAAATAAGGTAAACAACATTGTAAACAAAGTAAAACCTTTTAACAAAGATTCTAGGTTAACGTATACATTACGAAAGCGAATTGGGGAACCGGCAAAGAGATTGTAACAATTTGAAGCACATAAACATTTTAAAGTTTGATAATAATAATGTCTAAATGTAACGTAAAGTTAACAAAACCACTGTTAATGCATACATACATCAGTTATGTACAAATTTTAATTAAAAAAAATTACTACATGAATTTTGCTACGGCAATTTCGTGGTTATGTTATATTATTATGTTTTTTTAGGACGCAAATGTCTATTATAAAATTAATGCTAAATTGCGAATATTTCTATAATAATAAATATTAAACCTAAGATTTATTTTAAGACAGAATGTCAAACTTGGTAATTTTCATTGTCCCCATAGCTCTTGTGTTTTTACTATTTGAAAATATAGAGACTATAATACTAATAAGTCGTAAACGACATTTAAATGTTCAGGTTGACATTACTTACACAACACATTATAGTACCTTAAGGGCCTATAATATGCAGGAGCATTCATCGTTTTGGACATAACCTCAACATAATCATCTGTAATGTGGGTGAATTTTTTTGCTAAAATTACAGGCACATATTGAGTAGTGGAAATATTGCATCGTTTTTCTACTCATTTACCATCTCTATTATAGAATTCAAACACCAAAACGAACTACATTTTAAATTTTCAAAGAACATTTTACATGAGTAAATGAACTAATATTAATTGTGTATTAGTTAATATTAATCAATTGATAAGTTAATGCACTGTAATTAGTAACTGTAAAAAATATTAGAAAGTAATTAATAATAAAAAAGAATTCATTATAGTCATTCTTTAAACTATTATAGATATACAGTGTGTAAATAAAGTAACTTGTAATAAATAAATAAATAAAGTGTAAGTGTGATAGCTTTCACGAAAATAATAATAAGACTTGAAAGATTAATTATTATTTTCGTGAAAGTTATCACATTTGGTCCTCCATATTTCAAAAAATACTAATTTTAAATACCACGTATTGCTGAACTGAAAAAAATATACTTTTCATTTTTAGCAAAACAATAAGGTGGTTCCATTTAAAAAAAAGTCGATGACGTCTAGTAAACTAAAAAATTAAAATTGACGTCCATAAAATCCGCAGGAAAACAATAAAATTGACGGGTCCGAGCATTTTTCCAAACAATGATAAAACAAAAAAATATGAATTTTATTCCTTACTTTATTTACACATTGTATTTATGTTAATTGAAAATAAAAGTAAACGATTAAACATATGATTAAACAAATGTGATTTTTTATTTTGTCTTTTCCTAGTTAACATATTTAACTTATTACGTACAAATTTTCTGTGGTTACATAGAAAGTAGTGCTGTAATATGGGTGTAGCTTACTAATTGTAAGTATGCAAAATCACAGGTGATATCCTTGGATGGCTTTTAGTTACTAATGATTATCTTTGCTTGTGACTTTAAGAAAATAATAGTAAATAAGTATGCCACTATGTATGGTATGCAATCTGTAAAACGCATAAAAAATGTATTTTGTTTACCGTGTGTGAAACATAACTTCAACTATGCATTATTAGCATGCTAAAATCCCTTTTCCTTAACCAACAGCAAAAACGAGACGCGGTATTCTTTCCGTTGTTTTGCAAATATTTTCGCTTGTATTATACCTATAATAAAAATAAACGCACCATTGTGTTCACAGAAAATCAACGCTAAACGTTTATTTCAGTCATTTTTTTCAAAATATTGCTATGATATATTAATATTTAATAAGCATCGCATTCGTGCGACAATTAAATTTTATGGTGATAAGCGCTGTACTAGTATACATTTTACAACACTTAATCACAAATTTATTTAAATTTAAAAATCACTATCACTTGTGTTTAGTGTAGCAAGGCAAACTGAAAAGTTGTACAAAAACAAACACCACTTACCTTTGTGATGAAAGAAAATTTGCTCCGGCTATGATTTTAAAATCCAAAGACAAGCTCAAGAAAATTGCGTGAGAAAACTTCAGTAGGGGTCGCTCTTTGACAAAATAATAAAATATTGTTCAACTTATACCTATGAAATTCTGTTAATGGAGACAAAACAAGAAAAATACACAAATGAATCTGCTGTTTAACATTTAAAATATTTTATTAATAAACACATGAAAAGAATGAAAAGAGAAACGAAGACAAAAAAAATTCTTATTATCTAAAATGGATTCAATTAATTATTGGTGGCAATTCGATTTACCAAAATAAGAATTAAGAGACAGTCTTAATTTTCTTTGTCTTGGGCAATCCCACGATCTTAAATTATAATTAAAAGAAAGAAAAGAAATAAAAATAAAGTTAAATTTTGAAAATAAATTTTTAAATTCAAAAATTCTGCGCCACTCTTGGATTTTTGCACACACTATTATTATTTGGCAGTTCTCTGCAATAGTCAGTAAATTTACCTGCTTATTTGTAGCGTTGGTAAACACGCATTTCCATATAATTGTTCTTATGTGTCTTCTTTTGTAATTTATTACAACTATTAAATATTGAACAATTTACCTCCAATACGAGAGTACATAAATCAATTGTCTATTTTCCAGAAATTCCCACTACATCCAGTCTCAATTTCTTTTCATCCAGAAATAAAGTTATAATACGTTTTCCATAAAATTTTCTTCTTATAAATAAATAGTCCAAAACCAAATTAACACTTCCACTTTCCTTTTTATTTAGATCACTTTAATTGTTCATTGTTATTATCATTATTAAACACTTTTTTAAAAAATTAAATTTGGATGACATTTGCCATAACCTTACTTTTTTGATATTTCATTCACGTAAAATCTGTCACACATAACCTGAAATTTTTAACAAATTATTACATGATCCAACATGGCTTCTGCTTTATATGAAAATCAACAAGCAAGCAACCAGATTTTCAATCTGCTTTTATATTTTTTCCAATAACAAATGACGAACGTCGTTTTTCCTCTAAAAATTTGGTAAGTAACTAAACACAATTGAACATCTAACCTAACAAAATTTACATAACCAAAATATGGTTGAAAAATTAAATTAAATTATTAAACAAATTGCATAATCGGAAATAGGATGATGTTCCCTATATTTTGGTATGTTGCATGTCTAACAAAAAAGCAAATTTAACTCCAGAATTCAATGGCAACCATCTTGAATTTCCTGACGAACATGGTTTTTACCAAATTAAGATAATAACATTTTCGCACCTTATTACTTTCTCTTTTTAGTATTAAATGAATCCACATATTCTATCACACAATATTTACAACAATTTTGGCACCAAAACTTTAAATATCAACAAAATTTTACCATTTTAGCAGATAAGGTTAAAACGATACAAATTATATGCTTCAACAGGCTAAACCTTCTCTATATAGAGCTGCCCACTTGAAAATTCTATTGCTAAAGCTGCTCTAGAATCTAATTAAGAATATTGCAGCAAAACGTTTTGGCTGCAAGTGCATAGATTAATGAAAACTATACATATATCATGGAATTTGATGAATCGTTAAATCAGCATGGGATTTGCTTGAAATTCAACAACAAAAACTGTGAGTATTGTGGTGATTGCTTGCATACACCTTTCCATCTATGCCTTTTATAATTTCCAGGTGAAACTACACCTTACAATGTCTTCAATTATGAAAAACCAAATCCAATGACCTAACGATATGCAAATCGTAACTTGTCAAAATAATTTTTAAATTTTAAGTGAAAAATCCTTTAAGATCTACTTCTTATTATTATCAAGTGATGTAAAGTGTATCCATTACCTATTAACTAACAATTTAATTTATTCCACTAATATTTGGGCAAGTTGAATCCAAACCCCTAAATTTATAGGCAACCCAAATGACATATTCAATTATCAGTGCTGGAATCACAGCAATATGCACTAGATTAATTATTCACACATACTCTGCTAACATTAAAAGGTCCTGCTACATTTCTTCGTTTTGACCTGGTACTTAGGTCGAGTGTACACTCTGTGAACACGCGGTATACCGATCTACTTACGATACCTCAACACAAAACTGCTTTATTTTGCAAAAGTTTTATTTATAATGCTGTAAAGTTTTATAATTCAATTCCTGGTTACCTTATAGCTTTTAGTATGAAAAAGATTTCTTTTAGATTTCGCCAAGAGTCCTGATAATTTAAG
This sequence comes from Agrypnus murinus, assembly GCA_929113105.1. NCBI lineage: Eukaryota > Metazoa > Arthropoda > Insecta > Coleoptera > Elateridae > Agrypnus > Agrypnus murinus. Next base: position 119,959,004 of record OV816026.1, read on the forward strand.
AATAACAACTTTTTTAATATTCATTAATTTCATTTGAAGATATTAGGTGTTAAATGTAATTTTGTTAAACCTTAAAAGTGCTGTTTCAATAAACAATGCAAATAAATATCTTAAAGGTTTTTTTGACAACTTAAATGTAACCATTCCCAGTTTTGTCACAACATGGCGAGTGATCCCCTCTCCCCTCCTACCATTTATTTATTAAGTTCTGCTTAACTTTGGGATAAACTACAACATGAGCTAGGTTGGTAATTTTTACAAGGTATGCCCAACGAAAATAAAAACTAAGGCACTTTCTGGCTAAATAAAACTCTACATTAATAATAAAACGCCCACTACAGGAATAAACAAAACGTTCACAAGACTTTTTGGCGGATTATTACACATCTGCCATATTACAATTCGAAGTGGTTAATGACTGAAGAGATGCTTATCATAAAAGGTTTGGTGTGAGGTTTTATAAACTTTAGCTCTTTTCCATTGTATTATTTGTAAATTGTCACGTTTTAAGTGGTGTGCAAAAAAAAGTACTACTGAGACATAGCAGTAGGACTTCGTTTGTAAAATTCACCGATACGGTTAAAAGAGCTCGCATTTGAAGTAAAAGTTAAATAAAACAATGTTTAACAATTTAAGTGTTAATAATGGTTACAAAGATGCGAAGTAAGGTAATGGAATGACCTTAACTTTTTAACCACAATTAATTTAAATTAATAAACACTAAGTTCAAAACGTATTCACACTTCTCAAACCGAGCGTGTAATTTGAGCGCAAACCGACAGTATTTGTTTTTGGAACTCCACACTTTACCCTTTACACTCAATTTTTTCCCAGATATCCTCGTTTGCATTGCCGAATTGAAATCCATCAAGTTTGTTTTAAATCAAATAATTAGCAGAAAATGAACGTAATAAAAAATATATTGAAAGGGCACAACTGCACGTAATTGTTTGTCATAAAAAACCTAATTAAATGAGCGCGTGTTATGATTACACAGTTTTGAAAATTCGTATTGAACTTTTGCCTGATAATTCAAAAAATTGTAACCCAATTAAAATGCAGCTGTCAAATTGTACAATATTTCCCCGTTGGTCAATTAGACCATCGATTTTAATCTCTTGTATCCACTTTCCTGATTCATGACAATTAATGTAATAATTAAAGTTGATGTAGAAGTGCGTTTAAGCCAGAATAATTCACAATGTTAACGAAATAAATATTCATTGAACTGCGCTCATGCTTGAGATGTTAAACGATATGAACAAACACCACTGATTAATTCACCAATCGTGTTGTTTGTGTATACGTTTTGCTTAATCAATGTTAATTGTTTAAGTAAATATTTCTTCTAAAACAAAAAAAAAACAGAATAAGAGAAAACTTCCAGCAAAACAAAGTAAACCGCACTCAGCATATCTGAACTCAGCGCTAATAAAGTCAACGCTTTTATTTAGCTTCCTCTAAAAAGCAGGAAGTTAATTCTTTTATATACAATGAAGAACTTCATAAATGCAGTTTAAAATTTTTATGTTTTTTAATAATGACGGTTTGCTTGCTGGGAAACGCGAAATAAAGTTCGGGGTAAAAGCAAGCAGAAATTCTGAAGCAAATGTATGAATAGATATTCTTTGGAAAATCTCGCGAAGTAAGCCCTAATGGTTGTTGTGTACCTACATAGGAAAAACCAATAAACCGGATGAATTGATGACCTAGTTTACATAATGCTTACATCCATTACGTTGAAACATTTGTCACTAAATTTTAATAAATAAGTATGTTGTAACAAGAATTATTGTACCAATAACAAACAAAAGTACTTACGTTATACAACTTACCTATGCCTTAGCAAAACCTAAATATCAATAAAATGAGAAGTTTCTTTCTCTTTTGAGATAAAGGCAGGTCATAGGTGGATTGGAGCACCATCAAATTCATATAGCTATGGATTTAGGGGCGCCAGCATAATTGATTTAAATTAATAAAAGTGTAGCGTTAATGCTTCACAATACGGAGCTCCAGATCTTAAAATGAATCCGTCTCAATTATGCAAGGACCGAATTCCGCACTCTGTTACTACACAAAAATAACACATAATAAACAGTAACCAATAAATAACACAAATAATACCATTTATTTATTAATTTTACAACAAATCATTAGATAGTAAAAAAGGAACTGTAAGGCCTTCAATTGTTATTTAAATAATGTCTTAACATGGATTATAATAATATCACAACTAAATTAAAAACCCTGAAAATTCATACTATGATCGTTATTAGGTTTGAAGTTTGTTAATATTACTTAAAAAATTAAATTCAAAGTCTCATAGAAACTTACTTATCGTATCAAATTGCAACATTAAAAATTCTATCACATAATTATAACAATTCACTCTTAAATTCTGATCAAATGAACTAAATAACCCTTCCACAAAAATAGGCTATAAAGAACCCACCTGGTTATTTCTATAAACTTAATTTGGTTTACCAACGTAACTTCAAATGATCCGTAGGAGATGACCACCAGATAATTATGAGCCTTTTTGGAGAAGGCTTCCAGATATTCACTTGTGGGAATTCAAAATAAATAAAGACTGCAAAGCTATATTCGCCATTAAAATCAAACAAACAAACATAGGTGAATCACGCAATTCCCACCATGGAGGTCCAACAGCAAACTAGATTTTAAAACCTGTGGATTCTCTTAAAATGCCAACTTAATTACATATTCTCGAACTAAAGTCTATATCGACTTTTCCTTGAACTGAAGTGTGGTTCGTTTTTCTTAGACTAAAGTCCATATCGACTTTCTCAAACTAAAATTCTTATCGACTTTCCCTATAAATAATAATCGATATTGGAAAGAAAAGTTTATTGATTTCATCAATAAGACAAGAAGAAAGAAGTAATTATTCGATATAGACTCCTACGTAACATGCTTAAAAAAAATTACACTTACCGACGGTGTGTTGGACGATGTAAGAAACACTAAACTTGCCTGGAAAAGGGTTATAGTAAGGAAAACGTCGAAGAAAATTGGAAAAACATGCAAAAACTACGAATGGTGAGACCAGCTGTAAGAAAGTACTGCCATGTTATGACGTAAACGCAGCTAATTTCGTGTCCGTGTTCGAAACGACTCCTCCTCCAATTTCAAACAACCGGAAATGAAAGGTCATTCACCTACAAACTACTTGTTTGCAATTATTACAGGAACATGCTAATATTTACTATTGTTTTTAACTTGTGTTATTATTGTGTATATTGATATTGTGTTAAATTGTGTCAACTCGCATTCATTTTTAGTTATTTAAATATGTGCTTTGCGGGTCTACCGCAAGGGTCGTTGACCTGTGCAGGTTTTTTCTATTATCACAGGAATGTGGTGATAATTACTATTGTTTTATAAAAGAATGGTAGAGTTAACTGTTAGAGTAACTTTAAAACCTAGCCGGAGAGTACGTCCTGGTGCCCGCATCCCAGAGCAATGATTGGGGCCACCCCAACGATCATCGAGAGGTGTTTCCTATTATTACAGGAACGTGGTGGTTAGTGTGTTTTACAAAAGAATTGTAGAGTTAACTTTTAGACTAACTTTCAAACCTAACCTCCTGGTGCCCGCATCCCAGTGCAATGATTGGGGCCACCCCAACGGTCATCGAGATGTGTTCCCTATTATTACAGGAACGTGGTGGTTAGTGTGATTTACAAAAGAATTGTAGAGTTAACTTTTAGACTAACTTTCAAACCTAACCTCAGGGTGCCCACATCCCAGAGCAATGATTGGGGCCACCCCAATGGTCATCGAGAGGTATTCCCTATTATTACAGGAACGTGGTGGTTAGTGTGTTTTACAAAAGAATTGTAGAGTTAACTTTTAGACTAACTTTCAAACCTAACCTCCTGGTCCCCGCATCCCAGTGCAATGATTGGGTCCACCCCAACGGTCATCGAGAGGTGTTCCCTATTATTACAGGAACGTGGTGGTTAGTGTGTTTTACAAAAGAATTGTAGAGTTAACTTTTAGACTAACTTTCAAACCTAACCTCAGGGTGCCCACATCCCAGAGCAATGATTAAGTGATTGACTACCTATTATTACAGGAACGTGTTAATTACTGTGTTTTACAAAAGCATGCAACATGTCTAACCAGTGGCATAAGCGAATCAAATGTCGTTTACCCTTTAGGGACATAATTGTGGCCCTGATAAGAGCCGTTTTTAGTAATTTTATCCAGCACTCATGGTGGTGGATACAGATGCGCTGCAGCCCTGAAGAAGCGGTGAATGGTATCCTCCTCGTTGACCCTCTTGAAGAGAAACTCCGCAAGGTAACCTACGAAGTGGTTGCTTTTTCTCCCATAACGGGGTACACCTCCCCTAACATCCCTCCACAAACGCTCAATTGACAGTGAAGTGCCTGTAGCCTTCACCATACAGAGAGGCATAAGATCGCCAACAATCTGAGATGATTGTGGTCCCTGGTCGAACCCACTGTCGGATTAGGCCTATCAAAGTATCCGCAGTACGATCTGGGACGGGCACAAGAAAGACTTTCTTCAATACGCCTTCCCCGATTGTACTTACGTTTACTAAACTTGGCTTCATCAATCTCGACAGTGACACCAGGTCCCCCAATCATCTCAGAATGTTCAGTGAGCCATTGCAAACATACCTCTCTGCAGAATGACGACCAGTTGACGACAGTTTCGGAAGACCACTTTAATTCGCACATCATGTAGTGCTGTCGGGGATAACGTTGATAGCACCACATAACCACGAAGTAAAATATCTCCGCCACGGGAAGCCGTGAACTGCCAAACCACGTGCCGACCCGTGCACTCAACTTGACTTCGCACTTTACCTTTCGGGGTTTCTGCTTCGGACGGGCCTTGAACTTAGTGCTGCGACAACGGAACTTCAGGCTTTCATATTGCAGGACCATCTCCTTCCCGCACTCGGGGCATGGCCTCTCGCGAGCCAACAACCCGTGAGCGACCAAAAACTCCGCGAGGCGTTGGGAGCTTCCTGCAATATTACAAGCCTCGAAGACGGTAACCATACAACGTTCGCACGACTCAGCCATCTTGGAAAGAATGAATGTTGAAAAGAGGCCGAGAGGCCAGGAGGCCGGGAGGCGTTCCATATACCGGAAACATTAAGACGTCACATTTCGACAGTCAATGTGACCAACCTGACAAGTACAAACAAACTAAATATGTAGCCAATTTCATTATTTACATCGGTAAATTTTAGGTAAAATTTAGTACCTTTGATGTTAATTTTCTCATTAATTACGGGCGACCGGTGCGATTTTTTTTCAGATTATTGTTCTCCGAGTTATTCTCTACAACCCAGTATCAGTGGTTTACCTGGGTTCCGGAGGGTCCGTATATCGAATAATTAATAAATAAAGATTTTTATTACCTTTTAAAATTCTCAAAGGGTTGTTTTTCAAGATGGACGAGGAAAACTTTAATTTCGATATCTTCAAAACTTTCAAACAACGATTCAATGCTTTTAATAAATCCCAAAACCATTTTATGTCCTATTCAAGCTATAATTGACCATTCAAAAGAGAATTTCACTATTATGTTAAATCCAAAAGCTTAATCAACCATAAAACCACGTGTTCACTTGGTCAAGGTGTTTACAAGAGAACGAAGCCAAAACTTTTTTTAACGTACAACAAGCGTAGGTCTCGTGATTAACAAGCTGCCTTTTAATTGGTTGAACTCAGGCGTTAGCCTGGTCCTATCTTGACGCGACAATGCCAAACCAGAGATTTATTATTGCTTAACGAAAATGGACAACCAAAGTGATTTGAAAACTCGATAATCCGTAAATAAAATGTAAAATTTATTTAACAGAAGAAAAAAATGTAATCAGAATTAAGTTATCAAAAGAAAAGATCGATAATTTTGCAGTCAATAATACTAAGCCTAGATGGTGTTGTAAATAAACATTGAGTGTTGAATATATTTAGTATACAGTGTATCCTGCAAGAATAACACAATAATATTTTTATCAATATACAAGGTGTTCTTAAAATAAAAGAATAGACAGAACAGCTGTCTGTTACAACGTATAACAGTTAGACTTTGAATCAGGATTTGCAGCGCATTGGTTACACACTAAACTGCAGAAATGCATTTTTCTTGAATTTTAGTCTATAATTTTTAATACATTACAATCATATAATTACATAAATACATTATTTCTACTAAAACTTTTAAATTTTCTACGTGTTAAGTGTTTTGGCGAGAAGTATAGTAGAAAACGAATAAATAGATCCCAAGTAAAGTATAGTATATTCTTTGTTACTGATTTATTTTATACAAGAAAATAAAAACTTTATCGCTTACAATTTAGTAGTCACTGCTGAAAATGGACACTGAATACGTACGAACATACAATTACGTTCTTTTACTTAGGACCTACTAGTGCATTATTACCTGCATTTTGATTAGTTGTAATCTTAAATTGAAAGTTAGCTATTTGCAATCACATGTAGATTATTTTTAGATATTTTTAGGAGTTCTAATAGGATGAAATACATTCTTGCATTGTAACGAAGTTACTGTATTTTTTAATTAGTATTTGTTAAAGAGTAAATAAGTTTATCGTCCGTTGCAATCTGTAGCCGTTCGGATAAGCCGCTCAGTCAAGCAAACGTACATGTCATTTTCCTCGGCGTTTATTCTGCTAACGCCGCCTCGTTTTACTCCTACTATTTCCCGCACGCTCCGCAAGCATTTTAGTCAGTTCATTCCGGCTACCTAAAACCTTGGATTTCTAAAGCGGGGTGACCCGATAAACATTTAGATAATAATAACATTTAGATAAACATATATACATATATAACAAACATAATAACCTTAACCATGTATCTCAAGATATGGTAACTGGTGGAACACCTAGTCACTAATGCTATCTAGTAAATGGCGTATAAGTTATTCTTTATAACCCGAACTTTTAATTCGGTATAGGGGAAACAATAACCGGCGCAAGCAAGAGGGCCTTTAGAATTCGTGTCAGGAAGCCCTAGAAGTACTATTGATTAGATTTTCTCGCAAGGGAATAAGGCCTTGTGCTCTTGCACGCTAGTAAGTGTAGCACATCAAAGGAAGTTAGTTAAATTTGAATATTTAGCTTAACCTGCAATTGTCGTTGTTTCTCTTCAAGTTACTGTTGAACAAACTTTAATTATTTGAAAACTCCGTCAAGCCCCGTAGGTTAAAGTATTACCAGTTAACGCATATACCAGAATGACAGGTGAGGGTTACTATAACTTAACTCATTAACATATAACTGAACTAGCATTAACAGTAGGAAACAAACGAAAACAAAGTTCCCTCGTAGCGTGAAACCACTTGGAACGAACCGACCTTTCTTTGTAACCTCCAGCCAGAGTTGATCTGGTGCAGTTCTGCCGTAGGAAAGTTCCGATGTTGATCACAGTTTACCGATGTATGTATCTCCTGCGGGTGGCTTTGGAGTGCTTCTTAGGTTCTACGGCTTTCGGACAGAGATGGTCCTACTACAACCTCACTAAGCCTTGAGTCGCAGCGGTTGATGGGAGTAATCAGCTACCGGAGCAACGATACCGGGAACAAACTAAAATAACGTCGATGAACAATGGAAGAGATTCTGAGGAATGTGACCACTTACCCAAGATGGGATGGCTTGAAATAGAGGCAATATGCTCCGAGAAGAATAAAATCAGCTATCAGCGTAAAAGCTGTGACTTGTATCTTTCAGCTACAACCAGCCCTCAAAGTTCACAACGTCAAGGATGTTAAAGCCTCCCTTCACTATTGCAATCCTGCTCCAGCGCAGGGATGAAAACCAATTTCTCTTAAAATAATATGATGCACAAGACTCCCACACCACGGCAACAGTAATGAATTCCAAATTTGTACTTTAATCAATGGGTTGCCTACATCTAGGGGCTAAGTGGCCATGACCCTAATTAATTAAGAAATAAGCACCAATTGGTACCACGAGGTGCTTAAACAAACTGAGATTGCAACAAACTCAAAGATTCAGTCGGACCAACCTACAGGACCAATCAGCAGCCAAGCCACCCTATCAGCATTCAGGAATTGCAACAGTAAGTCTTCTTGACCTACACTAATTCCTGTTCTGTCGCCCATATTTACCGGTCTGGTATATTTATCCGCCGCAGTTTCGACCTGCTCATTTGGCTTAATAATGTACTAGGTATAGTATATAAACATTACAAGAATCTAAATTCAAAAAAAAGCGGTGGCTATAATAGTATTAACTCAAAACACGGCAGCGAACTGGTCGGCGGTGAATAGGCTAGCGAACTGGCCTGTCGACGAACCGGACTGTTCCAAACCGGCATCGTGACGAATCGGCGGCATCAAAACGGCGGTGGCAAACTCTGCTATCTCCCTGGTCTCATACACACCTCTTTCTAAGACCTCATTGCGTGTAAACGTGGTGGTCTCATCCTTTTCATCCCTGTCACTATTCCTACCCTTCCGAGGTCTCACTACGTGGAAATCTGGGGACTTCATACTTATTATTATCCTTCACCCCCTTCCGAGACCTCACTGCGTGTAAACTGCCTGAGGGTCTCCTCCTTAGCATCCCTCTAACGTTCCCTTCTACCCGAGGCTTTACTGATCCCGAACTCAGTCACCCCGCTTACCTTGCATTTCGCATACCCTTTACCTTGTCGCAACCACACTCTGGGTTTGCTATTTGCTACTCTGTATTGAACGGTCGTTAATCTTTTAGTTGTGAAGATTTTCAGTTTCTCTTCTCGTCTGTTTTTTCATATGCCCTTTGTTTCCTATGTTCTTTGTTTTCTAGTTCAATCAACAAACTTAAAAGCAGTCAAATAAATTACTGATTTCAGAACAATTTTCCGAATCATCATCATTTAAATTCAGATAGGTTTTCGAAAACGACTAAGTTTTAACTATTTTCCATTACTCCATAAAATAAGTAAGTACCTGTTAGTGAGTGTCTCATTGTTCATCTTCGCACTCCAAGATCGACCAATTTTTAAAGATACCGTATTAAAATTCGTCTAGTTGAGTTGATAATAGTTTACACTGTCTACAGGATACGGTCTAGGACATTTGGGCGCGGCCGTTTAGGCGCGGCCATCTTGGCGAGGCCGTTTCGGCGCGAGGACAGTTTGGCGCCGGACAGATCGGCTCAAGGACACTTTGGCGCAGGCACACTTCGGCGCTGAAACACTAAATTTTTCCGCGACAAATTAAGGTAAAACCTTCGGAGATCTTTAAACAAAACGTTTTTTGGACCATTAGTGTAATTTTTTGGGACAAGCTGACCTATTATCAGAGTAACCTTTTTTATTTTTATGTACACACATACACCTTCTTAATTCCAGAATTTTGCTTGGATTGGTTAAATTGCATTATTCCAATGCTTTTTGTATTAAGCACTGGTCTATAAGTACTAAGCAGTATCCATTTATAAGTGTTACCTAGTGAGACAAAATTCGTGAAGTGGGATACGTATTTTTCAGTGGTACAATACTCAATGTTAATATCAATTTTCCTATGTCATTTAATGGATTTTATAAAATTTTTGATTTTTTCAAAGTTATTAACATGATTATCAAACATGATATTCTTATAAATAATAAGGGTTTTATAATAAACAAATTAAATTCTTATTACAAATTGTTTCCTTAAGCAGAGATTTGTAGAATTTTGATTTTAATGTTTTAGTAGTTTAAAAAATGAATTTTTCTTAAATTTGGTGGTACATACGAACTTTTGTAATTGGCAAATACTGAGTTTTTTTCTCATTATCCTGTATTTATCGAATACTATATTTCATCAAATACCTTATTTATTACCTGTATGTACTTACATACTTTGTTTATTACAATAATACTAGACAATCTCGCGCCGAAATGTCCCTGGCCCTAAGCGGTCCGCGCCCAAGTGTCCCTGCACCGAAGTATCCTCGCGCCCAAGTGTCCCGCACCTAAACGGCTGCGCCCAAATGTCCGGTTCCGTACCGTATACTACCTATATAATTAATATTAAAAGATTTACCATCATAACGTGTAGCCTTAGCCTGTTATAAAAAATAGTTAATTTTTGCCCCCAAAAACTGATGTGGATTATAAACAAATATAATTTTTTTTTATTAAAATTATATCTTTAATTTGAAAGTGAATTAAAATTTCTCATTTATGACATCAGTCAATTTTATACATTAATAGACATTTAGGATAGAGTTGAATAAGTTACTGAAAACCATTGACTAATTGAATTCGCAACCCTTAATTACGATGGGGAGATTTTATACATACTTGTTATCATCCCCACATAATGTAGGGAACGTGTTGCTGGCAGAAATAGATTTTTTGTTGAAAAAACTATTACACGGCTTCGCGAAGCTATATCGTTTAAGTAAAAAAAACATTTATTGCACAATTTTATAGTCCGCTATCAACCTCCTATAAACGTCAAATTTTTACTTAATATTTTTACAAAAAGGGGAGATTTTGGAGATAGTTATAAAGAATGTGACAGTTTGTATCGATTAGAAAAATCGGCATGTGTATCAACCTTTTTTTTGTAGTCGGTTTATACAATCTATACCTATAAGAATCAAACAAAATTTTTAACAAATGATTTCTGAAGAGCAAAATAAAAATTTCGGATAATGTCAACAACGTAACGTTACGAGGGTTTGGGAATTTATTGTAAGGGTTTTTAAGACGAAAATAATGTCGTTATTTGAAGCAAACCCCTATTGATATTGAATATATGTTCATATCTAAGAAGCCTTTAGAGTTATTCAAATATTGAAATCTTGACCCCCATCTTAGGTTTTGATAAGGAAACTTAAGAAACCTACACTTGGTGGGACATGAAACTAATACGTTCAAATAATCGATAATCCGTAGTAGCTCCTCCTTTCATTTCTTATTTATTTGTTCTCCAGAACAAATAAATGCAATAACCAGATGCACTTATGTATAACACATTCAAAGTAACATCCAAGACTGATGAATTACATTATAAAACGTTTCTCATTCTTTACATTTTACACAATCAAGGAGTTTCAGCTCAAGAATGCAATGAAATCATTTCACGAATCAATAAAATGAAAAGATTAGGTTGTCAATTTAAATAATTTTTACTAAAAACAAATAACAGAAGAGTGTGTACCGCTTAATTTAATTAACATTTATAAATGTGACACTACTTGGTCACATCATAACATAATTAATGAGAGCGTTCCGGTTCTTTCGTTGAATCGTGAATAGGGAATCGGTACATAAGCAATAGTAAAAACTGGTTTTAATTTTTTTACTATTGACTACAGTTTGCAAGAGAATAGATGTTGAAACATCAAACACGAGATGACTACCGAGAACTTCTAGAACTTTCAATCATTTTCCTCAGTGGCATCCCAGAACGAGGTATTACTTTTCGTTATCCTGAAGCCATTACAGAGCTCTCTGGATGGCAAGCGTCATATATTCCATTAAAGTGTGGCTATTTTGACAGAGTCATCTGAAGGAGGTTTCACTCTTCGTAACATCTGTCTACCCCAAGTACTGATTTGAGAGTTCATTGAACACAGTTTTTACAAGAAATGATTTCACCTTATTGCGCACCTTGGCCACATATCGCAACAAAGAAGTTTCCAAAATAGCCCTAGCAGTATTCAATCGCAGTTTGTGGTACCTGTTAGAATGGTATGATTTACTTTTTTTATGATGATGTGTCAGTAGATGAGAAAAGATTGATGGCAATGGCGTTGACAGAAAAAGAGGGGTCCCAGAAACTTCATAACCGGATCGTACCAATCACTGGATCTGACAGGAAGCGTCTTCATGATTTCGTCACGCCAACAGCAAGATTCTGCAGGAAATCCAAACAAATGGGAACATGATGAAAACTACAAATGGGATAAGGAGCTTGTGCGGTCAGTAAAAGTGATTAATGAGTTGCTTTAGTGCCAGAATTCAACTACTCAATAACGCGAAATAAACAGCAAAAGCAGTACTTGCTACAAGTGGTAGAGAGTCACAGGAGGCAGTTTATAGAACCAACAAAGGCTGCAGCTATCAATCAGTCCACAGTCACATCAACTTATGACATTGACATTGGATAAATTAGGCTAGACATAATGAATGGTAGCATTGCTAATAAACCGAACAACTGACGTTATGACTTTGTTATTTGAACAAAACCTGTTTCAATAATCAATAATCAGTAGAAATACACTAAATTATTAGATGTTAGTGCTCTGTTTTATATTTCTAATTTACCATTGCAAAGCAACTTACTTCTTTCCAAGTATTGGTTTTTCAACAATTTATTGCTCTATCAAAAAATCGCTGCTGATTCGCTAATGGTAATAAAAAAAAAGTCCAAAATATTAAGATTTCGTGTTGAAGATTTGAACAAAGCCCGTCTGTAAGCTCTATTTCTGTAATTATTAAATGTTTATTTTTTAGGACCACCCTAATATGTAATGTTCTATTACTTGCATATTTGAAAAAAATATATATCTTTAATTAAAGTGAATAACAGGACGAGCCATCTCCATGCTACTTCATCTGTTTACAGATCAAACCTTCTATAAAATATACAATTTCGATCTCCAGGTAAAAATGTCTGTCATTCGATAGCTCAGAGAATTGCTAGATGTAACTTCAAGCTCGTTAAGAACTTGCAACCTATGTTGCAATGACGAAGTACTCTAATTAGTAAAAACTCATAAAAATAACATAAAACAATAAATTAGCCTTTAGTGGAATTGATGATATATGTAGTATATCTAAAACTGAATACAGGGTGTACAAAGTGTACATATAAAATGATATTGCTAGTCACATTCACAATGTGAACAACAGTGTGGACAACTACCACCAACACTGTTCACTTCAATTTAATACTTCACATAACTAGAAGAACTAAAAAACAAAGAGCAATAAACGTAGTGGAAACGGCTAGTGTAAAGAGCTAGAACACTAAATAGTAATAAAAACCAGTCCATATCACCAACCTAAATAACCCTACCTCTTAGCACTGTGCTGAAAGCCAAAAGCCACGAAACTAAATGTTGAATGTTGACGACAGTTGCAGGAATTGGAGTGGCACGCATGGCCAGCTATGGCTCATGACGCAAGCAACAATCAGTAGGAATGTACCTTCAGGACTGTAGCCAAACTAATCCTGATCACCAACGAATTTTAACAAGTTGACCCGCTCGAATAGAAAAGAAACCAAAACCGTGAATGAGATAACACCACGTGAGGTAAACCCACGAGACAAACAACCCCTACCAAATGCTGAGGGGTCAAATACAACACAAAAACCGTGCGCAGATTTTTTTGGTACTCTGGAGAAAAGGACCGCAAAATCCAAAGAAGGAAGCAGGAGATAACGTCATAAACATGGATCTGATGATTGTAACGGTATATTTTTATCAGTCCTGAATAAATGTAGTTTTGTCTACATATTTACTGAAAAATCTTAAGTACGGTTCTGCAAATTTGCGTTGTTCTTAAAATATAAACTTGTGTTAGCATTTGGTACAAATAAACCTATAAAAATTATTTTAAGAGGTTGTGTTTCAAATCTTAGAATTGCTAAAACATTTGGGCAATAATTTATTCCTTTCTGTATTTTATTTACGCACGTGTATATTGATTAAAATGGCGTCTTTGTTAAAACCTGAAAATTATTAAATATGGTGCATGATAAATATAACTTTTTTTGGTTCTCATAAATATTGCAATATGGTGTTCCGTAAAAATATTATAAAAAAATCTCCTTTATCTATTAAATTATGTTTGCTACGTGTTAAAACATCTCTTTCGGTTATTTACATATGCGCCTAAAAACTTGATGTGTCTGCTACACTTGCGTTAATATAACATCTGTGTACATTTTTCTCTCTTGGAAACAAAAACTGCGTAATTTCTAGTCTTTTAGGGTCAAAATCTAGTAGTAGAATTAAGAAAACTTCCTCTAATGACTACACGTGGACGGTACAGCCCTGATTTGCTTAGACCGGAACACGCGATTTTTTTATTGGTGTATGCAGAACTGCATCCTCCAAAATATTCCGTATGTAATAAAATAACCTTCAGTTTTTAAAGAGATGACTTCCGTTGTTGATTCGAAACAGTGCAGTTTAACAATTCAGTCAATGGTCTGAATTCAGTACAGGTTATAGACAATGGCCGGTGTCGGATGCCCGTGCCTAATTAATTGAAAATTTGCAGTTAACAAAAATACCGTTGTGTAATTAGTTTTCCGGATATTAATTAAGAATTTGCGGTTAATAAAAGTACCGTTATGCAGTTAAATATTTTTCCGGATGTTTGTGTTTTTAAAGAATGGGAAATCTAGTTCGTTCTAGTAATAGTTCTCGTAGCGAAATACCGATAAAAATCAATAACTAGAGACTTTATCTTTAGTGATTAAATTTAGGATCAATAATGAAATCCGAGTTTTGTGCTTTATAAATTCAGTTCGGATTTAAATAATAAATGGGTTGTTTTAAGAAAAATAACGAACATTTGCCGTTGGTTTTTAAATTTAATTTAATAACCAAATCTTATGGAAGTTTTATGGTTGCATTCAGTTACTTTATTTTGGGTGAATTCGTGAATAATAGTTCACCTCATACAGGCATTACGAGGGTTAATTCATTGCATCCTTGAATAATGTGAAAGCAGAAATCTACGAACATTTCAGTTTCCGTTCAGCAGTGATTGTTTGGTGTGTGCAGGAGTCATTTTTGTGCAATTTAGCGTTAATTTGGTTTGCGAATTACCAATAACTACAGGTACTGTGAATTATGTATTCCTTTTTTGAATGTTAAATATTTATGTGAATTTCTTTGGATCTTTGTAATATTTCTACAGTTTGTTTTTTATTTATACGTAATTTGTATACAACTTTTATTCATTAACAAATTTTAATAGCCAAGAGCTCAAGAGGTAGGGAATTATTACATGAACTTTTGAGTTTAAAATTAGTAATTTTCTTATATCTTATTTTTCTTTGTGTTTTCTAAAATAAATATGATTTTAATGTTAATTAAAACCAGTAAGACAGAACCATATAATTATGAATGTTTTTATTCATATCATTATTAAACTAAATTTTGACTTTGTTGAAATTAACTAATATTTTGCACTAAATTTATATCGGTCTGATTTCATTTTCTGATTAGTGATTTCAAACAGATTTTTTGATTTATTAGATCTATATGATCTATTTAATTATTGTTATTAAACTTCATAATCAGATGGCGCCCTTCTAATGTATGTTATTGTGTTTTAAAACCTTTATCCATTCCTTTAATAATTAGACAACTGCAGAACCAATACCTACGACCTGAAATTTAAATTTATAAAAAGAGCGAGATCTCAAGCCGGCAACTTTGAGCATTTTAATTACAGTAAGTATTGTACTTTGTGTTCTAAATTAGTTTAAGTAATGTGAACTTTTCGTTTGAAGGTTTAAACTTTGTTTATTTTATCGTACAGAAAAACGTATGTTTCATGATCTATAGCCGAGATATTGATGGAAAGTAGCGTAGCTACTCTTGCTTCGAAATATGAATCAAAACTTTTTTTTCTTAGCAAGGAACCCACCTGCTAACGTAGGGCTACAACCATGGGTCAGGAAAACAATCCTAGTCCGAAAAAAGTTCCTGGAAGTTGATGAAGAAGTTGGATCTCTAGTGTTAACTTCTTGCAACTTGATAACTGAATAATATATGCAGGTAGGTTTGCCTACTTTTTTCTTTCTTTATATGGAATCAAAAACACGGTGACAGGAAACATATTTTACTGCTTTTAAAGTAATGGACCTGTATAGTAGTGCTGGCTCTTGTTTAAAAGATCGCTGTAATTGCTAACATTGTGTGTCTATAGATTTTAACATTTGTTTGTATTAATTAATATAATAATTGAGTAGTTTTCAATAAATAATTTGCCTAAAAACTTTCTTAAAAGAATCAGCGTGATAATTATGCTTTAACACGCTGTATTGTAGTTGCAGTAGCGTTGATATGTATAGCTTGGTGCAAATATGGGAGTAGTATTTCTAGGAACTTACTTATGTTTTTATGTAATATTACAAAAGTTATTGCAAAGTGATCTTTTAATTTGCATACGATTCTCTTAACATCTCGTCTAGTTAATCTAAAACTAACAGATCAATTGCTTTCACGATGCAAAAATAATACTGAGGATCATAGAAAGAAGTGAGCGCTCGTCGTTCATATTGCAGATATTCTCATGCTTATTTGAAGCGAGGTGTAACCGCTATGATGATAACGGTCGCAGGTTTGACTTCTGCCAACCTTAATAATTAATGCTTGCCTCTTGTCTGTGTTTTAGCATGTTAGTGCTTCCTACCTTTAATATTCTCGAAAGATAAACAATGATAGTGTTCATGGGTGAGAAGTGGCCTTGAGGTTATCTAAGACATCTCTCCGATTAGATCAAAATAATATCAGTATGATTTTTCTACAATTCTGCATTTCTCTTGTTTTTGTTCTCGTCTATGGTCTTGCTACACTGAAGTTGTATTTTGACTTTTTCTTTAGATTCT
Organism: Agrypnus murinus; assembly: GCA_929113105.1. Classification (NCBI taxonomy): domain Eukaryota; kingdom Metazoa; phylum Arthropoda; class Insecta; order Coleoptera; family Elateridae; genus Agrypnus; species Agrypnus murinus. Next base: position 119,975,612 of record OV816026.1, read on the forward strand.
TGAAGATCTATTATTTGTTGTTGTAGAGACAAGGTTTACGTACAACTTGCTTGAATTTGTAGCACCAAAAAATACATAAGGTACATTTTAAAATGCCATACTTTAAACTATGCTAAAACACCTAAAGCAGCTTACACTTTTAAATACTGCGACTGTTATTGTTTTTGGACGAATTATTTCCAGTTTGTAGGAGTTAATTGAAAAGCTTACTAATTTCAAATTAAAGAAGCAATAGGAATTATATTAATAAAAAAATGAGCCAGGCCACACCAAATTGTATGTAAATTATCGTAATTTAAAGGATGTTACATTCATATCTACTCCCAATTTGGAAAGCGGGAAATCGGTTATTTGTTTCAATTAAATCATTACAATGCAAAGAATATTTATGATAAAAGTTTTTCTCAAATGTCTCAATATTAAAAACATTTTAGTTTATTAAATTTTATTTTTATTTTATTAAATGGATAAACTGGAATATCGTGGCGTCATAAAATTCTTCGTTTTGAACGGTTTATCGCCAACGGAAATTCATCCAAAGTTGGTAAAGGTTTATAAGGAGTCTGCTCCTTCATTTTCAACAGTGATGAAATGGGCGGCTGGATTTCAACGTGGTCATACATCACTTGAAAATGATCCACGCGAAGGACGGCCAAAAACTGCAACTACGGAAGAAAACATCGAGAAGGAGCACACTACGTATGTATCGAATGATAAGCACGAGAGCATAGGCATATCAGAAGAAAAATACGGTACATTTTACATCATGAATTAATTATGAGAAAGCTTTGTGCAAGATGGGTGCCGCATTTGTTATCCGCTGGCCAAAAACACATGCGAAAACGAATTTCTCAACAATGTTTGAACCGTTTTAAAAAGGATTCAAGCGATTTTGTGCGCCGATTTGTTACTATGGATGAGACGTGGGTGAACCACTACACGCCAGAAACCAAACAGCAATTAAAGCAGTGTGTGGAAGCCGGTGGCTCTGCGCCAAAAAGGGCAAGACGATTTCATCTGCCGGAAAGGTCATGACCAGTGATACTAATTGTTGGAACATGCACGGTATTTACTAGATTTGACCCCTTCTGCCTTCTATCTACTCCCAAATCTGAAGAAATTTACGGCTGGAAAGCGTTTTGCGTCAAATGAAGAGGTGATTGCAGCCGTAGATGGCTATTTTGCAGACCTTTCAGAATCTCACTTTAGGGATAGAATCCGTTCATTGGAGAAACGTCGGACAAAGTGCATTGAACTAAAGGGGGCTACGTAGGAAAAAAATCCATTTTTGAACAAAAAAAAAAACACAGTCTTTCTCTGCCAGGCCGAGAACATTTTACCTTGCTCTCGTAATTGACGATTACAGAATTGTTAAGCTTTGATATAGTTGATAACTATTTTATGAATCCTGTACAGTGCAAATTCAATAGTTAAAGTGCTTTCATGAACATACCACAAATAGAAAAATTAAATTAATCTAACACTGAACTGCAAGAAATTTAGTCTGGAACTAAGATAATATGTAAATATTTTGGTTATTTAAACAGTTTGAATAAGAACTTCGTTCGCTCTCTTAAAATATTTTTAAGTTATTGTATACATGTAAGTAACCAAATCTAACGTTCCTCTGGACACATTTAAATTTTCTTGCATTGTTAATTGTTGAAATAATCTTTTTTTGTATCTGTTGTTACCCAAACTAGAAAAGTCAATTACACCACTAACTTGTAAGTAGTATATAAAACATAAAAGAGTTAACTTTAAACTTGCTTTACCAATGTTCGGTAATGGGTTGCTCAAATTCGGCACGTGACCCAAATTGTTTAACAGAACTTAATCTTGGAATTTAAAAACCACAACTAAACTAAATTATTAAAATTCTAAGTTGTTATGTTAGCATAATCTTAAATTAAAAATATTTGAAGTTTTCAAAATCAACCACTTCTTAAACTTCAAAAATACTTGTATCGCAACTGAATCTAGATTTAATAATACTTCAAATGTGCGGCAGGATTTGTTTAGTTCTTTCTACCATTCTTTTAAGCTACAACAGATTTTAAATTATCACTGCAAGCTGGATTTAAAGATCTCAAAGCACACACATAGTGCTATCATTCGAACGGTTCGGTAAACTGAACGAAATCCTCACTTAATACAAATTGTTTAAACTCAATTAGTGTATTTTTTAGAGTAAAATATTGTTTATTATTACCCTAAAATCAAGATTACAAGATTACGTTTGTATAGCTATGATACATATGTGAGCTTATAGCTTTATAATTTTAGTTGTTAAATAGATCATAAATATAAAAATCAGCTTATCTTTTAAGCTTTGATAATTGACTTTTGTAGACGCATAATAGGAAACATATTTTCCTAACTAATTAGATTTTGTTAATAATACTCAACTAGGTATAAGATTTGTAGGAACTTAAAAATGCTGAAATATGCATGCACTTATGCACTACAAAAACGTGAAATATGCACTTAAAAATTATGAAATATGCGTTTATTAGAAATTTTTAATAAATATATGCACTTTCATTATTAAAAAACACTTTACTTATACTTTTTACTTACAGAAATTATTTTAATTAGACATCTTATGCAATAATTTAATTAATTATATTTTCTAAACATAGAGCGTTACAGTTCACAATGACGTACATTTTTAAATATTCAAAAGTAAACATATGCCTATTATCCATAAATATTGTTTTATATTTTGAGAAACTCCGTTCCACATCGCAAGACGTAATTGGGGCATACTTAAAATTGTTTAATTCTACAAGCGAATAATGTTTTAGCTCGTCTAAAATGTCTTGGCCAGATAATGCATCGTTTATGCTTTTAATTAAGTGAAAACCAGGATTTTTGTCTATAACGGACTTAATTTTTTGTTTGATAGTCAAACTCTTTGGCCCCTTTACTTTATTCAAAGAAACACCTAACAATTTTACATGCTCAAGAGATTCATCTAATGAATTTCTCTGACTTTCTAATTTCTGAATTACTTTAGCTAAACGCACAAAATTTGTCAAAACAAACAATAATTCTGCCCTCACCTCCTTAGTATTAAAAGCATCCTGTGCGCTTTGTATGCATAGTGCATCGTGTTGATTAAGTTTATTTACAAATGCTTTAATAATATCAAAATAAGTTGCATAAAATTCTGCTGCAAAAAGCCTAGTACCCCACCTTGATATTACAGGCTCAGGTGGGAGAGGCACTTCTTGAGCAGTTTCCCTAAATATTTGTATGCGATATGGAGCTTTACAAACAATTTTTTTTACATCTGAAATTATAGAGTTTACGTTAGGATATATTTCCCGCAATTTTTTCGCAACTCTATGCATTGCATGGGCAAGACAAGTTAAGTGGATCATTGTTTCGTACAGAACTTGTAAGCATGCTCCAGCCTTGATCATGTACGGTGCAGCGTCGGTGACGAATAGGAGTACTTTGTTGTACTGTATGCTGTCGGGCCACAAAATAGCTATCGAATCATTAAACAATTTTGCCACAGAACAATGATTGGTGCTCTTGAAAACGTCCATTGATAATAGATTGGATTTGGGATTATTATCCGAATTTAAAACGCCAATTATAACGTTAGCCACGTATCTGAAAACAAAAATTTGATTTTTATTTTATCGAACTACATAATTAGTCGGTTACAAACAATTAGCGCAAAACAGTTATTTAAAAAAAATTATATTTTAATCAAGCAAAAATATTGTTGTGATTAAATATGTAACTAACAAAATAGAAAATAAAACATCCGTAAATTGCTCTGCTGTCTTTAATTAGTTAAATTTTACTAACAAAACGAAGGAAATGAAGTTTCTACGCACCTTCCAGTAGTGTCAGTAGATTCGTCAATGGAAACCCATATGTAGTTATTCGCTACATGTTTTCTAATTGATTTTATGGTCTCTTCGTAGAAACGAGGTAAATAATTTTTCCTGAGTGTAGACTCGTCGGGTATTGGCATTTTTGAAATTTCTTCTGAGTGATTAATTTTACTTAACTGGATATCTACAGCCACTAATGCACTACATAGTTTTTTATTAAATTCGTTCGATTTGCTGGACTCATCGCGCGAATTATTAAGGTACCCCGGTAACAATGTTTGTTTTTTTTATTTCAAGGCAACACACTTTTGATGTCAAACCGTGTTCAGATGTTGTGTAACTTGAAAGCGTTTCGCTGCAGTCACTTTATCGCGCACACTGCACAATACAACACCTTATCGTAAGTTGTAAGAACACTGAATTCCTTAACATAACTTCGAAGTGTAACAGACACAGACCGTTTTTCTTTACCCATCGTTACACTCTAAATTTCAAACTGAAATGCAGCTTGCAATTTCTGAACTGTCTTAATTGAAAGATTACAAGATTAGTAAACAAAAGTACAGGCAAATTTCTCTATGAACAGGAAGTTGTCAAAGGGTCTTTGGAATTTCCTAATACCTATTTATCACAATACCGCAGGATGTAAGTATTTAAATTTTAGTTGAAACTTTTTCCTTCTTAGAAAATATTAACAAGTACACAGATGGTTAAGACAGTAAAATATTTTAAAGCCTAGTATTTAACAATAAGCTTAAATTATGGGTTTCCCCTAGACTCAACTAAGCGCCGCCCTTGGTTGGTTGTCTAAAATGCTAAAATTAAAAAAAAAATATTAGAAATTTCATAATTAAAGCATGTAAAACGCTCAAAAAGTGGTAAAATATGCACACTCGTTAAAAATGCTAAAATATGCATGCATTTATAAAAAACACCTAAATATGCATTTATATGCACTTTTAAATTGACATATGTTATTCATATGTGGTTTAAACATGTAGAAATATAACTCTGCATATGTTTGCTATAAGCAGAAGAAACATGCAAATGCTTAGAAATCCTATACCTACCATAACACTGCAAAACTAGAAGTTTCTAAAGTTTACTAAATGTTGAGGAAATAAATACCGTTTTAAAAATAAAACATAATTTGGAGTATAATATTAAATTTAGAGTATAAAATAATACACCTACGTCAAGCTGCTGTGTAATGTTGTATAGTTCATTAGCTAAATGCGAATGTTTAAACTTACGTAAACATCAAAGTGTTTGTTTAACAATGTATGTTGATTATAACTTGCCTTTGTGCCACGATGAAAAGTATTTATTCAGAGTAATTATTATATTTACAACGAAATATGAAGACGGTAAGATTTAGAGGGTAACAATAGCTTTTCTTATAACTTAGTACTACGTACGCCATAGAGTACGGATACCAATTGAATACGTGAGAATTAAAATAAAATTAAGTTCACCAGACAGATTCAGAGTTTATGCACGTACCCTACTATTGCACACAAAAGCAGACTCAGGTCCGCTATTGCAGAGTGATGTAATTATAGCAGTTAGAAATTTTTTTTTCTATTTTGTGTTTATAATAAAGCTATTAAAGCACCCAAAACAGTGCGAAATAAAAGGGAAATAAATGGGACAAAATAGAAAAAAATAGCATAAACAACTCGTTTCATAAGTCATTATTGCACTAGTCCTTTAGAAAACTCGCCGCAAGCGGCTCGTGTTCTAAGTTTGGACTCTATTATTCAATTAGCCAAATTATTTTTGTGCAAAATGACAAATATTGGAAATATTTAACAACTTGGAAGGGCAAAGACCTCAGTGTGTTTAGGTAGCATCTGGTATTACTATTACTATTTAAATACGTTTCGAGAAAATATTAACTATTGTCTTGGATGTTGGTGGCAGATATGAGGAACTGAAAGTATCAATTATATGAATTATCTCTTGTTTATTGTTTCCAGCCTTATTTTGTGGAACTCCATAATCATGAAATAAATAAAGATTATTAAAAGTTTCACAGTTTTATTAAAATATAACCTGACAATATTGTTTCAACAGCTATGCTGTCATTATCAACGGTAATATAATTATAAACAAACACGTCGCTAAGGTAGATACAAAAATAGGTAACTAGATAAAATAATAATAATAATCAGAATTAAATATCTAATACTTCCAGTAACGGAGAATTACTGAGCTCAAGTTGTTCATTCATTAAAGGTACCCTGAGTTTGTGTTTGTATATCTCAAAGGCTTCTAAAATGTCTAATTTGCGTTTGTTATTACAAAAATGTAGGAATTTAATATTATTTTGAGGAGTCATTGTGTGATTTTGTTCTAAAAGGTGTTTGGCGTAATTCGATTTTTCAGGATGTTTATTTTTGTAATGACGTACGTGTTCTTTATATCTTATGTCAAAATTTCGAAGTGTTTGTCCAATATATACCGAACTACAAAAAGAACAATTTAAACGGTAAATGCCCGATTTCATGATATCATGTGTTCTGTCTTTAGCATTAAATAAAAATGAAAAAGTGTTAGTGTTGGTTTTAAATGTTATTTTATAATTGTTGGTTTTTCTTAGTATATGTGCAATTTTTTCTGATATTTTGCCAAAATATGGTATAGATATGTAATTTGTGTCTTCTGTTTGATTGTCAATGGGATATATTCTTTTGATAGCTAACCTATAATCTTTTTGTTTAATTAAAGTGTCAATCATGTTCGGATTATAATGATTTGCATGTGCTAGTTGTTTAATGGTTGATATCTCTTTGCTAAAATCTGATTTTGTTAGTGGCATAGTTAAAGCTCTGTGTACTAATGATCTGTAGGCTGCTATTTTATGTGTATTATGGTGACAAGATTCATTTGGTATTGTTATGTCTGTTTGTGTTGGTTTTCTGTATATGGAAAATTCAAATAGATTGTCTGCGTTAATCTTGATATTTAAGTCTAGAAAGTTTATAGCCCTGTTTTGTTCTGTTTCTAGTGTAAATTTTATATTAGGGTGGATACTGTTCATAAGAATTAAAAATTCATTGATAACCTCAAAAGAACTGTCAAAACAAGCTAAAATGTCATCAACATAACGAAACTAGAAGATAATGTGTTTAGAGAGGTTTAATTCAAATATTCGATCTTCAAACTTGTCCATAAATATGTTAGCTAACTAATAGAGGACTTAGAGAATTACCCATAGGTAAACCATCCTTTTGTAAATAAATTATGTTATTAAAAGTGAAATAATTTTGACTTATACAAAGGTCAAATAATTGAATTAACTCTAACCTTTTAACTAATTCTATATTACTATTGATCAAGAAACTATCTAATAAAGGAATACATTTTTGTGGTGGTATTCTGGAGAACATGTTGCAAATATCAAAACTAACAAGTTTTGAATGTGGTGGAAGATGTATGTTTTGCAGCTTATCTACTAATTCTAATGAATTTCTAACAGAGTATTTCGATTTGTAACCTATCGTGTTAATAATCTGGTTCAGTTTTTTGGATAAAATGTGATTAGGTGCATTGATGTATGATACAACTGGTCTTATTGGCATATTCTGTTTGTGGGTCTTCACTAATCCATACAGTTTAGGTATTTGTGGGTTTTTATTAATGATTTGTTGCTTTTCTAATTCTGAAAAGCAGATATTGCAGTTTTCTAAACCTTGTTTTATTTCTTTTTGGAATTTTGTGGTTGGGTTTTTGTTTAACGTTTCAAAATTTTCTTTATTAATAAATTCATTAACTTTTTGTATGTAAATATCTTTTGAAAGAATTACCAAAGTGCTACCCTTATCTGCTTTAACAGAAATTAGATTGTTCTCTGTGATTTTCTGTTTTATAGATTGAAGAAGTGATATGTTAGATGTGTTGTACATTTTGTCCTGTTTCAAAGACATCTCTTTTAACAAATTCGAAATTTGGAATTTTGCATAGTTATTATGATCTTTCTTAAGTATAGTTTCGCATTTGCATTAAAAGAGATGTCTTTGAAACAGGACAAAATGTATAACACATCTAACATATCACTTCTTCAATCTATAAAACAGAAAATCACAGAGAATAATCTAATTTCTGTTAAAGCAGATAAAGGTAACACTTTGGTAATTCTTTCAAAAGATATTTACATACAAAAAGTTAGTGAATTTATTAATAAAGAAAATTTAGAAACTTTAAACAAAAACCCAACCACAAAATTCCAAAAAGAAGTAAAACAAGGTTTAAAAAACTGTAATATCTGCTTTTCAGAATTAGAAAAGCAACAAATCATTAATAAAAACCCACAAATACCTAAACTGTATGGATTAGTCAAGACGCACAAACAGAATGTGCCACTAAGACCAGTTGTATCATACATCAATGCACCTAATCACATTTTATCCAAAAAACTGAACCAGATTATTAACACGATAGGTTACAAATCGAAATACTCTGTTAGAAATTCATTAGTATTAGTAGATAAACTGCAAAACATACATCTTCCACCACATTCAAAACTTGTTAGTTTTGATATTTGTAACATGTTCTCCAGAATACCCCCACAAGAATGTATTCCTTTATTAGATAGTTTCTTGATCAATAGTAATATAGAATTAGTTAAAAGGTTAGAGTTAATTCAATTATTTGACCTTTGTATAAGTCAAAATTATTTCACTTTTAATAACATAATTTATTTACAAAAGGATGGTTTACCTATGGGTAATTCTCTAAGTCCTCTATTAGCTAACATATTTATGGACAAGTTTGAAGATCGAATATTTGAATTAAACCTCTCTAAACACATTATCTTCTGGTTTCGTTATGTTGATGACATTTTAGCTTGTTTTGACAGTTCTTTTGAGGTTATCAATGAATTTTTAATTCTTATAAACAGTATCCACCCTAATATAAAATTTACACTAGAAACAGAACAAAACAGGGCTATAAACTTTCTAGACTTAAATATCAAGATTAACGCAGACAATCTATTTGAATTTTCCATATACAGAAAACCAACACAAACAGACATAACAATACCAAATGAATCTTGTCACCATAATACACATAAAATAGCAGCCTACAGATCATTAGTACACAGAGCTTTAACTATTCCACTAACAAAATCAGATTTTAGCAAAGAGATATCAACCATTAAACAACTAGCACATGCAAATCATTATAATCCGAACATGATTGACACTTTAATTAAACAAAAAGATTATAGGTTAGCTATCAAAAGAATATATCCCATTGACAATGAAACAGAAGACACAAATTACATATCTATACCATATTTTGGCAAAATATCAGAAAAAATTGCACATATACTAAGAAAAACCAACAATTATAAAATAACATTTAAAACCAACACTAACTCTTTTTCATTTTTATTTAATGCTAAAGACAGAACACATGATATGAAATCGGTCATTTACTGTTTAAATTGTTCTTTTTGTAGTTCGGTATATATTGGACAAACACTTCGAAATTTTGACATAAGATATAAAGAACAAGTACGTCATTACAAAAATAAACATCCTGAAAAATCGAATTACGCCAAACACCTTTTAGAACAAAATCACACAATGACTCCTCAAAATAATATTAAATTCCTACATTTTTGTAATAACAAACGCAAATTAGACATTTTAGAAGCCTTTGAGATATACAAACACAAACTCAGGGTACCTTTAATGAATGAACAACTTGAGCTCAGTAATTCTCCGTTACTGGAAGTATTAGATATTTAATTCTGATTATTATTATTATTTTATCTAGTTACCTATTTTGTATCTACCTTAGCGACGTGTTTGTTTATAATTATATTACCGTTGATAATGACAGCATAGCTATTGAAACAATATTGTCAGGTTATATTTTAATAAAACTGTGAAACTTTTAATAATCTTTATTTATTTCATGAATTATCTCTGTAAAATGCAGCTAATAGAGAATATTTTCAAACCGAATACAAGAAACTCAGTAAATTTGACGCTGTATAGGAATCGGGCAACACTGAAATTTTGTGGTGGGATTCCCAACAAAATAGAAATTTGGCAGTTAATGCAGTAGCTATATAATTTTTGTACTTACAGTTAAAAACATAAAAAAAATGTTATGCATTTATGGAAAGTAACAAAAGGAGAGTAAATAAAGTTTTTTTTATTAATCTTACACATTAATACACTACACCATACACAAGCACATTATCGAATGTCTAGATCCAACTGTTCGCAAACTGTGTTTTACGATGGATGCTGATGTCGAAATCATAACGTCGTTAATTATTATACTTTTAGTTTAGTCTACGAAAAAAAAACTGACAGATTGAATGGAGGCTACCTTTAGTGGAGCATAGGTAACTCTCCTATGATAGCTTACTCTCATTGTAAACATATCCAATGAAAGACACTTTAAATAATATTACGTAGTATAATAGTACGTCATATTATAAATATTATTTAAAAGATAATTTTAAGTATTTTCCAATGGTATATGACAGATAGGTGGACATGGACTATGAAAAGGTCAACGGTCAACGTAACAGTAAAATTGGATCAAAAACGAATCCACAAAAAAATTAATAAGTAGCGATAAATACATACTGTTTCAGAAACCGATGATTCCCGAATTGAGGAAAGCGTGCCTGAGCCGCCATAGTTTTCAAGATGGCGACTAAAACGGAAATTCTCAAATAACTTGATTTTGGCAAGTTTAACATAAAGAATGCAAGATAACCTTGTTATTGCTTGCAAATCTGTTTACAAACTAGTTTTTGTTGTAGTTGACCAAGACTAACAGATTCGAAGATATACCATCAAAAATGTTCAAGATGCTCATTCTGTGTGCTTCTTATGGAATAGCATACATTTTTGATACTAACGTATGAGGAAAGAAATTTGCACAAATTATACAGGGAAAGAAATGGTGATGCAGGTAAAATGTACGTGTACCTTTAATATGTCCTGAATTTACCTTCATCGTGACGGTTACACTTTGGCTTTTAAAACAAGTCATTGCGCTTTATATAAAAATGACTTGCTTTGGAAGAAACCTTAGAAATACAATATGGTACAATCTTGTTTGTGCAAACTGTTTCCCTATACGTGACATCTTCAAAACTATAAAATCAAAGCTAAACAAAAGTTAGCTTGCGAGGAACTTTACAAACAATAAAAGGCTCTACGTTAAACCTACCATAATCGAGTTTTTCGGGGGCTCGGTTCGACTACCGGTACTGGCAGATCTGGTTCGGGTTTTCGATGTGTGCTAACACCATATGTTAAGTCGGTGCAGCCGCACATTGGGCCTGCGTAATAGTAATAATCGCCTCTTCCTCCCGCACAAGCTTCAAAGTTTCTGTGGGGTATGGTTTAGCAGGTAATGTGTAGCAGCAATTATTATCATTAATCGCAATCTTGGAAAAGATGGTGCTTAGAATAAAAACTCGCTCAAGAAAGGGTCAAGCACACCTTTCTCGATTCCGACGGGACTTCCCCTCGTTCCTTAAATGTATGTATCCGCGAACATCTGTGCAAATTTCCAGCCAATTCTCTTTCTATTAATTTTTCCTGTATTCGCTTTTGGTTTAATTTCCGTGTCCATGTCCGTCGATGTGTCATATACCATTGGAAAATAGTTTTCTGGAAAATAATCTTTTAAATGATATACACTGCTATTAAATTAAAATGCAATGTGCTGGTGTAGTTTGTATGTTGCAAATTAAAATAATTATTATCTTCAAACCATTGTATTTTCCTCTGTAATGGTACATTTTCCACCGGCATTCAGTACGTAAAATTTTACATTTATATTTATTAAAAATCTAAAGTCCGGTCCTGTAAGACTGCGCTTTATTCGAAATAGAATTTCGTCATGCAAATATTTCCTATGAAAACTTCTTAAGAAAGGATTGTTTTATATTTGATATAATTAAAGAACGTAGCGTCATAAAAATGATGTTTTTTTTAGTATTTTGATTACTTATATTCTGGTGAAATATCAATTACATCGTGAGAGATCTTGATACAGAAAATTATGGGAAGTACTTGATCATCAATTTCATAAAAACATTCCTGTTAATATTCCGAGAATGCAGGACTCAAAAACAAATTTTTCTTTGTTTGTCATATGCGTTTTAAATTTTAAGTCAGGTTGTCGCGTAGCGATTTCGGTTAGACACCAGATGGGTCTTATTTTGTACCAGTTTGCGCGCATATTCTTTCAGTACTACTTTTCATTCCTTTAGGTCGAAATCTCTGTAGACGGTTAGTTAAAAAACTTCCTTACGGCCAAATAAGACGCATGTTTTTGCGGGTGATCAGGGTCACAGAGGCTGGCTTCCTGTGCGCCTCGACAGTTTAGCGTGAAAACTTGCTTCCCGTTTGCGCTTCAAGCTAGACTACCTCGGTCAGATCGCGCTATGAGGGTCGATATTAAGAAACTTGCGGTCCATCTTTGAGATTAGTTAGTCGATTTTGAAGTCGGGTTTATTGTGTTATAATTCAGTGTTAATTATACAAAATTAATGCAATCTTTTGAGTACAGTTCCCGTACAGTTTAGTTGTGATTTGTGGTACAAGTGAACTTTTGAAGTTAACTGATTTTTGAGAATTTTCGTTTGAGAAGATTGACTAATATCGTCTCGTCAATAAACATTTATAGTTGGTTTATGTGTAATAAACCATTAAAAACAATTACGCTGTTTGCCTGCGTTAATAGAAGAAAGTGAAGTTGTTAATCACTTAATTTGGGTGATAGTTTAAAATTGTGGATTGTCATTTTATCTGGCGATAATGACAGACAGTTATTTGGTTTAATCCGTCGAGTTTTAAATAAAGGATATTACAATTACTCCTCGATAATAAATTTTAACAATAAACATTAACTAAATAAGATTGTTTAAACTGTGTTTAACGAACATTGGTGCTGAAAATTGTATGGATGATTGACTATTGTTATAAAGCATTTCTTTGGACCTGCTACCATCAAACTGCAATTTAATACCATCAAATCATCGAGAAATAACTACGGTTCTTTACAAGAGAGGCCTTTTCTAATTTCTGATTGACCAGTATGATTTGCTTTGTACAGCAAATAAACCAAGGTTTAAGGTATTGTACTTTAAGAATTGTTTATCTTTATTATTTTGAGGTTGGACTATTTTAAATAAGTGGATTTTGTTGTTCTTTACTAGAAGAGAGCTCTCAGTAGTACTGAATTTTAGTCCATTATTAATAGTGAAAATTAAATTTATAAATCTTCGAAATATTTAATTAGATTTATTTTAGTTTAAAGTGATGGATATTTGTTCGTCAAACTTTTCAAAAGATTTCTGGTCTAAATAAATTCTTGAGTCTAATATTATGTTGAAATACTTTTTAGCTAATAAATCCGGATATCCTTTAGATCTTGTTGAACTTTTGGGATAGTTAATACTTATTAAAATTCTAATAATATTTATTCTAGACTAATATTCAAATTATCCTTGAAACTGCTTTAAGTCTATCAATTATAACGTAGTAGACTATTATTTACTAAATGCTTAGTCTTAAGTTTAATAAATTTATACTGTTTATGTGTTTGACTACTTTTATATCTGTGTCTGAATTATTTTCTGCTTTTATTATTTAATATATTTGTTTTAGTTAATATCAATGATCTAAACGGAACCATATAATTATGAAAGTTTTGTTCAAATTTTACTTTAAAAATTTTCTAAACATTTCTAAATTTTTATCCAAAAACCTATTATATTTAATTCATTTTCTGATTAATGAATTTAATATCAAATCAGGCTTAATTAAACATCAATATTAAGCTTCATAATCAGATGGCGCCCTTTTAGTGTTTTTATTTGTGTTCTAAACCCTTATCTACTCCTTTTCACAAAATAAGACAACTGCAGAACCAATACCTGCGACCTGAGCATTTCAAATTTGTAAGAGAGAGTTTAAATCTCAAGCTGTTGCAATGATTTTGAGCATATATGATAATGTAAGTATGATAATTTTATAGTTGTGTTCTCGTGTAGAAAAACCTTTGTTTCACTGCCTGTCTAACGTGAGACAGATTTTGTGTTGTTGCACCTCTTGGGCAAATTTCTAGTTTTCATGTATTTCCAGTACACGAAAAGCTTTTTTCAAAATTTTACAAGAGGCGTTTTAGTTTCAGATCATACAGAACTTTTCTACAATCAACTCAATCTAGAATTTTCTATTGTATTGATCCTATTTCTATTACAGTATGTAGGTTACCAGCAGGGGCGTCCCTAGATACTTGGCTGCCTTGGTGCAAAGATTGTTACTGCCGCCCCAAATTTTAATGCACGCCCCCCCTTTGATTGATCATACTCGTAGCAATAAAACAGATCAGACAATAGTTTTAAATTTTATGTTAATTTGTAAGAAAAATTCGTTTATTAGACAAAGAAGTAGAGTAAAGAGGAGAAATATGCCGCGTCGGGTAATATGTCTCTCTCTGCTTCTGGCTAGTACAGAAGGTTGACGCCGCCGCAGCAGTAGTCACCTGTTATCGTTTGTACGAAGCAGCACGCCTTTAATTGTTTATTGATAAAAATTCGTGAATAGTGCCATAAAACCGGTAAGTAAACCTCAGAAAATTATTTTTAAACCGAATTTGGTAAGAGTTTATTGACTCAAGTATTAATGATCAGATTTAAATGTCATTATTGGGGAAAATAAGGCTTCTAACTTAACTTTTGCCAAATGTAGCGTTTACTACGTTTACACGGGCTTTGTGATTTTTAGTTGCAATTATTCTCTCGTACTTTGGAGTAATATGCCTCATAAAATGGTAGTGCGGCATATTACCCCATGTATTTTCTCGACGTAATGGGTCGAATACTTTATAGATTTTTTTAATTATTCCAGATTAATACAATGCCACGGTCCTATGTCCGAAAAAATCTAAGAGGCGGTGGTCAGAAGAAGACCTTCAGAATGCAGTTAGGGATCTCCTTAATGGTAGAGGGTCAGTTCGAGAAATAAGTCGAATTTATAAAAGAATCAGGAAATTTGAATAAAGTTCTCCTAGGCCGGAAAAGCTGTCTTACTTTTGAACAAGAAACTAGTTTATCCAGATATATAGTAAACATGGCATCGCAAGGTCTTGCTTTATCAGCTCGTGATATAAAAAAAATTGCGTATTCTTTTGCTATCCAACAAAATATTTTCCATACTTTTAATAATGAGAAAAAATGCCAGGACAGGACTGGTTTCAGTCATTTATGAAAAGACATCCTAAGCTGGCAGTACGTAAAGCTCAAGGACTGTCCACCGCCTAAGCGAATGTAAGTCGAATATCCCACGAGCTAAGGGAATAACAAGACAAGAATGTGTAAATATTTCGAATTGGTAGGAAACGTTTTAAGAGAAGATAATTTGTTGAATACCCCACAGAAAATCTTCAACCTTGATGAATCAGGATTGCAGATCAATAATAATCCCGGAAAAGTTGCGACAAATAAAGGCGCTAAGATGGTAAATTGTATTACGAGTGCTGAAAGGGGGGAAACCATTTCTGTTATTACCTGTTTAATCGCAGAGAGCAGTTTTCTACCACCTAGTTGCATATTTAAAGGAAAAAAAATTAAAAAAACGAATTTGAAGATGGTCTACCACCCGGTGATAAAGTTATTATGGGCCAGAAATCCGCCTACGTTAGATCTGACATTTTTTTTCCAATGATTTCGAGAATTCTTTGTTCCGAGAAAAAGAGCCGGGAAGGTTTTACTGATTATGGATGGCCATTCTTCTCACTGTTCGAATGTCGAATTGTTAGATTATGCGGTAGCGAATGATGTGATCTTATTTATTGGTCCCAAACTTGTCAAAATTGGGTTCACAACAATCCGGGTCGGAAACTAGGCCGATTACAGTTCGCCTCACTTTTAAATATCGCCTGGTGTAAGGCAGCAACTATTCAAAATGGGACATCCGGGTTTAGAACATGTGGAATTTTCCCGTTTAATCTCGAAAAGATTCCTGATTATGCATTTGTCCTTGACGACGTAGCACAGGTTCCAGACGATCTTCTTCCAGAAGAAAATCTCGACGAGGAGCAAAATGAGAATGACAACTTTCCAATTGTCCACAGACAAGATGTTATTGCAACTAACGATCGTGAAATTCTGCCGGTTCCTCGCATAAAACCAGGACCAAGTAACAATAGAGGTCACCGAAAACAACATGCAGAAGTACTAACTTCACCCGAAACAATTTCTTTCAAAAAAGCAAAGAAGGAAGAAAAAGTAAAGAAATTAAAGCAAAATGAAGAAAGATCAAGAAAGTCTAGAGACAATGCTCAGAATAAGAAACAAACAATGACAAAGAAATTCCAAAAGGAGCGAACTATTTCAATGCAAAGGAATCACAGCTCCAGTTCATCGGATACCGAAACAGAGGTAGTGACGAAGGAAAGTGATGATTCAGAAATCGAGTGTGATCAGTCAGATATTTGCTCAACTTGCAACGAATATATTTTGGACAAAAAAGGTCCCAAGTGTGACTCACTTGAATGTGTAAGATGTTTGCGATGGGTCCACGAAATCTGCACTCGATATGACAGATTTTGCGAAGATTGCAGTACGTTATCTGAGATAGCTAATAAGAAAACAGCAGCTTGAAGCATATCATTTTCAGCCGTTATTATTATGTATTAAGAAGTTTTTATTTTTATTTTTTATTGGAAATAAAAGCTTATTTTAGTAATTTTGCGACTTTTTTTGAAAACACGGTAATTTCCAATTTTCAAAATATAAATTGATGTTGCCATATTACCCCATGCTACATGCCATAAGACCCATAGGTGCGGATAATATGGCAATAGCGTATTACTCGACATTTCTGCTTTTAACGTTTCTCAGTGGGAATACGATAAGGAGCATTTTACGTCACATATTGATATATACATACACGCTCTAAGATGCCACCTTCTTCCTGTATTATGCGGCTGGGTCGTTTACTTGTTAGAATGTAAGCCATTGAGATGTGTGTTGCCGTATTCCCCCGTTTTACCCTATACGTATAATACAAGCATTTTCAACCTCAACTATTTGACATCATCTATTATTTTTCCGATAATGCTAATTTGGAAGTTGTTATCGCTGTCCGTCGCCGCCATATAGGTAGTATATTAATTCTAAATTCATTTGGCTGCCCGTGTGCCGTGCACACCTTCGCACACCGCTGGGGACGCCCCTGGTTACCAGTAAACCATGATAGGCTGTGGTCCTTTATCCTAGGTAACATTTAGTATAAGAAATCTAACATCGTCTTTAACTGACTTTATATTACTTGATTTTCAAGTATCATAGTCTCCCGGTAGCTCAGTTGGTAGAGATAGCGCCTAGTTAGCGGAGGGTCCTGGGTTCGATTCCCAGCCGGGGCAATACATTTTTCTATATGAATTTGCATTTAAAATATGATATAACAGTAGATGTACACATAACTAATTGCGCCAGAAGTAAACCTCTATGGCTAGTTGAAGGTAACTGATTGTGATGAATAATAGTTCGACTATAACGAACACTATTTGCTTACTTCTCTTAATTATTAACTTTGTTTTGAAATATTTGTATGTTATTTAACTGTGTTTTGGGGCGTTGCTCCAAATAATTCTAACAGAGAACGATCTATTCCACAGAAAAGATGATATAATTGTAAATAGATAAAGTTGGAATATTAATATCTGAAGTAGTTTGTATAAAAGCCCCTCTCTCCAGACCTTATCGAAAGCCTACTAGAGATGTAATGGTACCCCATCTCTATGGCTTCTGTTAAGCGTAAAAGTTGATATCCTGTGCTATGTTTTTCTTTAAATCCAAACTGAAACGTGGGTATAATATTATTCTGTCTGAGAAATTCATGTAAGCGTTTGTTAATGATTTTTTCCAGTCATTTGGACAACGTCGAAAGTAAACTTATAGGGCGATACATTTCTGGATTTGTTTTGTCATTTCCCGGTTTGTGAAATGATAGTATATAAACATACCTCCATTTTTCCAGGAAATGTCCTATTCTCAAACAAGCATTGGAAATCGTTGTAAGGTAAGCTAACGCTTGCCATGGTAAGTTTTTTAGGATAATATTTAGTATTAAATCAGGACCTGGAAATTCTCGTGTTTGTAATTTAGTTCATTCAATTTTAATTTCATTAGATGTTGTTTTTAGTATGTCTGAGTTTAGCGGCATATGATTTGTCACAAAACTTTCGATTTTCTCTACACATCTCCCATTGGACATCTCCTTATGCAGGTTTTAGATGTTCTTCAATGTAATAGGCTAGGATATTAGATTTTTCTACAAAAAAACAAACTCCTGAACTTGGCAGTACTTTGCTTGTAACGCCATCCCTTCAGAAGCATTGGGGTTGGTTTTATGACAGAATATCTGATTATTTCTGTTATTAAAGCTATGTTGTACTACTTCAGCTACTTATACAGAACAAATACGGTTTTAAATAACGCCATTAGGTAAACCAAAGTTAATGTAGATGCAATTTGTATTGTTAATTATATTATAAATCCATTACATTTTGTCCCAGGTTCTCCCTGCTTTATGGAAACTCTTTGAAAGGCTACTCTTAGATTGATTAACTCCAACTATCGAAAAGATGAAGCTAATACCCAATTACTAATTTGGTCTTCTTCACCATCACGCCACCACAGAACAAGCACACCGTATAGCCAGACTAATAAAAGATAATCTTGAAAACAAAAGATATTGCACAGCGGCCTTCATGGACATTACGCAGGCTTTCGACAAGGTCTAGCACGAAGGTCTGATATGCAAGATTAAATCTATCGTACCCCATCCATTTGCCAAAGTACTTATTTCATACTTAAAGAACAGGAAACTTCAAGTGAAGCACAAAGAAGCCTACTCTTCTCTAATAGACATCCAATCTGGCGTACCGCAAGGCAGCGTTCTCGGTCCTTTGCTGTACGCTCTGTATACCGCCGACATGCCAATAACACCAAACACACAAGTAGCAACGTTTGCAGATGATAACGCGATTATAGCGTCCCATCTAAACCCCATCCAAGCCTCAAACTTCCTACAATCCCACCTAAATAAAATCGAAATTTGGCTCAAACGTTGGCGCATAAAATCAAATACGTCAAAATCAGCACAGGTCACGTTCACACTCCGAAAAGGGACATGCCCAGCTGTTAAACTTTGTAATTCTGAAATTCCGCAAAAAGATGAAATTAGATATCTGGGATTCCACATTGATAAAAAGTTAATGTGGACCAAACACATTTGGTCTAAAAAAATCCAGCTCGGCCTGCAGTATCGCAAAATGTTTTGGATACTAAACCGAAATTCACTCTTATCTACAGACAACATGCTCTTATTGTACAAAATGATCCTGAAACCAATATGGAGTTATGGTGCCCAAATTTGGGGAACTATATCCAAGACCAACGTTCTAAAACTACAACGTTTCCAATCCAAAACCTGAGGGTAATCTGCAGAGCACCATGGTATATACCTAACCAAGTCCTCCATGAAGATCTGGGAATTCCTTATGTGAAGGAAGAAGTAGCCTCACTCAGTGCCAAATATCTTGACCGCCTGAAAAGACATCCAAACGTACTAGCTAGGAAACTCCTCATCGCTCCGAGAGTGAAAAGACTCAAAAGACTTGACCCGTTAGACCTCTATCGACAAAACTAATATTGTATATCTACTTATGTTCTATTGAGTTAAATGAGTAGCAAAGGACCCCGCAATAATCTTATGGAAATTGGGTTTCGGTCAAATTTTCTGAATTTTTGATATGTTGTATATTTTGTCATCCTGAACAAAAGTCTCCCTGGGCACAAAGCTCCAAATTCAATATTTTGGCAGCTACGGAGCTCCAAAGCTCCACAGATCCGTTACAAAACTATTCATTTTTAATACTATTTATAGATGTCAAAAGCATATTTTAATTATTTAAATATATAAGTTTATGTTATTGAGGTCGCTGAATTCAAATCTGATGTCAGATTTGAAAAATTGACAGTTGACAGCTGTCAATTCACTGTCAAAGCAGGATAAAAAAGTAAATATTCTCTTTTTACATCAAGAGTTTATGTTTTTGAGGTCGCTGAATTCAAATATGTCAGATTTGAAAAATTGACAGTTGACAGCTGTCAATTCACTGTCAAAGCAGGATAAAAAAGTAAATATTCTCTTTTTACATCAAGAGTTTATGATTTTGAGGTCGCTGACTTCAAATCTAATGTCAGATTGAAAAAATTGACAGTTGACAGCTGTCGATTTTTCAAATCTGACATCAGATTTGAATTCAGCGACCTCAAAAACATCAACTTTCAAAGTCAAAAGAGAATATTTACTTTTTTATTCTACTTTGACAATTAATTGACAGCTGTCAACTGTCAATTTTTCAAATCTGACATCAAATTTGAATTCAGCGACCTCAAAAACATAAACTTATATATTTAAATAATTAAAATATGCTTTTGACATTTATAAAAAGTATTAAAAATGAATAGTTTTGTAACGGATCTGTGGAGCTTTGGAGCTCCGTAGCTGCCAAAATATTGAATTTGGAGCTTTGTGCCCATGGAGACTTTTGTTCAGGATGACAAAATATACAACATATCAAAAATTCAGAAAATTTGACCGAAACCCAATTTCCATAAGATTATTGCGGGGTCCTTTAAATTTAAATAACCTGCTTGGTACACTATTTATAACCT
The DNA here is from genome assembly GCA_929113105.1 of Agrypnus murinus. Taxonomy (NCBI): domain Eukaryota; kingdom Metazoa; phylum Arthropoda; class Insecta; order Coleoptera; family Elateridae; genus Agrypnus; species Agrypnus murinus. Next base: position 119,996,207 of record OV816026.1, read on the forward strand.
GCTTGGTACATTATTTATCTTTGGAGTTTGTCATTGGGAAAACTTCCACTATGTCATTTTTCACTATCACTGGCGCTATTTTATTGTTTCATTATTTACAACACTATTACTTATTGTCAATAGACAGATTGTAATATTTCATGGGTGTTAATAAATAAAATTCCATTTTGTTATAAATAATAATTGCTTTGAAAGCTATCGTTTTGCCGTTTATCACCTTCCATCACCTATACTATAGGGAAATGCATTGAACCACTACTTTTTGTCGACACATTTCGATTTTTCACGCCATTTGATAAAATAATCGAAATGCTCAAATGGCAACTTCATGATGTAATAACGAAACAAAAACTTTTAAACATTAGTAACTTTTTGCTAGTCTGGTGGTTGCAGCATTACAATGCTTATATGTGTATAATACTGTGACAGAATTGGTTTTCACAACAAAAAACACAAACTCCTGAACTTGCCAGTGCTTTGCTTGTAACGCCATCCCTTCAGAAGCATTGGGGTTGGTTTTATGACGGAATATCTAACGAAATTACTTCAAAAGTTATAATTGATTTATAACGGGGCAAAACATTAATTTGGGTCAAATACCGTTTTTGCTAATAGTTGCGAAACAAAGGGAAACTATGAATTTTGATTTTGTAAGGTTGTCCTTTTTTTAAATGCTTTGTAACGTGGTTATTAGAAATTTAATAAATGGCGTCGAGCTGTAATGATACTTTGAATTGAAAGGGTTTTTTAGAGGGCAACTGTAAAATAAAGTAAATTGGTAACGGAAAGGAATTAATCGACAATCAATTGCAACAAATTGTGGAACGACTGTAATAAATCTAAAGCGAGTTAAGAGATCGGCATTTGCAACGTAGGATTGTAAACGCAGATGGGAAAGAGCGGTAATATTGTATTTAAATGAGAACATACATTGTATAGGAATAGGAACTACAAGATAGACTTTTTTGTAAGACAGAATCTATACATTCCAGTAATTCAATCTCTATAATTTGTATATTGTCAAAGCAAATATTCCTCTTAAATTTTTTGGATTAAAAATTAATTTAGTGAACGCTAATATATAGTTTTTAGTTTCATACAGAATTTTCGACTTCTTCTAAAATCCAGGAATCGTTTGTTTATATGAAAATTCATGCAAATTTCTGTATTTCGTGATGTAATAACACCCAATACGCATATTTAATCAGGGCATTGCAGCTCGCAATGGGAATCACACTACGTAACCATTTTGTAGCCTAGCCAGTAGTAATCACACGTAACTCTATTGCAAAGAGATTATTTCGACAGCAACAAAACAGCAAAATTATAATTGCAAATGTGAATCTAATCGTAAAACAACAAAATGAAACCAATTGAATATTCCGAAAACCGAGAAAAGCTTAACAGCTGAATGAAGGAATATCAAATTGCTGCAGCAATGAAACAAAGCAGTAATATCAAATTACTAAAATTACTAGATTACCAAAAATCAAGACAAAATCATAAAGGTAAAAGAAAGTAGAGACGAAACTGGTGAAAATCACTGATTTTATTAGTTCCACTGACGGATGAATGAAACTAGAGTAATTCTAGCGCCCTCATTCAAAACTTGCCATCTAGAATAACTAGAAGCTAGAGTAGGCTCAGTTTTGAATAAAACTACTATAATTTATTTAACGAGAGAGAAACTAAGAATCATTTAAAAAAATTGGTTCACCTTTACGCCTCCCCAGATTTTCATTTTCCAAGTGGTATCCCGTACCTTGATGGTAGTTACATCAGTTAAAAGGGCTAAAATGAGATAAAAAATCTCATCGTTTATTGCAAAAATAACGAAATCAGTTCATCCGCTCATGAGATAGATTCTCTTTAAAATGATGTATCACAAGGTAATGGTACCATTAAAATTGCAAAGGTAGGGTGGCTAGTAGTGCATCCAATCACGAAAGGTATTTTCAATCCCGGTATTTCGAGATTGGAATTTTTGGATCTCAGAATCCCGGGATCAATCCCGGGATTGTATATGCAAAATATTTAAAATAAATCTCAAAATACTATATTAAATTATTAGTTTCTTAAGACACGTTTTTAACGCACGCGTCGAAGTTTAGAAAACGACCCGTGTAGTGGGAAATTTTCTAAAAGACAAGTGCGCTAAGATGTCTTATGAAACGAATAGCTTTTTATACTATTTTTTCTATTTGCATGTCCAAATGAAACCATTTGACAAGTTAGTATCACTGTTAAACAGCTGTTCTTAAATTGTCAAACTTATTTACGTTGTAAATTTAAAAAGCAAATGCAGAATTAGAATCTTCAGTGTTGCCAACTCTCCAAAAACTTAACAGCGTTTCCCTACTAAATTTTATTTAAAAACTAAGTTATTATTTTCAAAATAATTACAAAATAACGCGATTTATTTGTCTTTGTCCTTTACTTGAACGCGTGCGCTATAAACGTGTCTTATGAAACTAATACTTGAATATACTATTTTCTTGTTTATTGTTTCCAGCCTTACTTTGTGGAACTCCATAATCATGAAATAAATAAAGATTATTAAATAAAATTATTAAAAAGTTACTGGAAGTATTAGATATTTAATTCTGATTATTATTTCATCTAGTTACCTATTTTTTTATCTACCTTAGCGACGTGTTTGTTTATAATTATATTACCTTTGATAATGACAGCATAGCTGTCGAAACAATATTGTCAGGTTGTATTTTAATAAAACTGTGAAACTTTTAATAATCTTTATTTATTTCAATACTATTTTCTATTTGCGTTAATATGTAATCATTAAAAAATAACTTAGCTTTAAATAAAATTTGTTAGGGATACTTTGTAAAGTAGTTTGACAGTTAGCAGCACTGGAAATTCTAATTCTGCATTTGTTTTTCAATTTAACAGCGTAATAAGTTTGACATTTTAAGAACAGCTGTTCACTACTAATATCTACTTTAAAAAATAAAATTTTACTGTTTCCAGAGTACCTATTCAAATAAATCTTTTTTGGACGCGCTAAAGAAAAAAATATTTATTATTTTACATATTTAATTATAAGAAAATATGGAAAAATCATCATCGGTCAAAAAACATAAAAAACAAAATAGAAACAAATTATTTTAAAAAAACAAAAACACCAGTTTGTCCTAGATGTCTGCTAAACTAGAATTTTCGTGAAACGTTTCCACCTGTAAACAAGCCCCTCAGGGTTCTATACTAGTAGGTATTATGGTGATTAGAAAATCATATATGTATGTACCTTTTATAAGTTTTGTTCACGAAATCCACCCTTTTCGAATAAGCCCCAGCACGAAGAAGAGTCTCATTTAAATTTTGTTTGTTTATGGAGTTTGCAACATACTCTCATTTAGGGTTTTACATAATTTTTTTTCAAGACTTTTTCGCGGGCGTTTTTAAATATTGTTCGTCTAAGATCGGCAATCCTAACATCCTCATCGTCATCATCTTCTTCTTCCCTGTCTTTTTGGTGGGTATCTTCCGAAATATTTTCAGTGTTTTGTAATCTCTCTATAGAACGAAATAGTATTGCACAAATCGGGAAAATGCAGCATTTTAAACAAGTAATAATAATAAACCACTTTGCTGAGTTCGCACGGTTGCCACGTTTAAATGGGAATCGAAATTGAATTGTTATAATCCCGGGATTTAACATGTATAATCCCGGGATTAACGGGACCGAAAAATGATCGGGATCCCGGGTTTTCGGGATTCGGGATCCCGGGATTGGATGCCCTAGTGGCTAGGAGTGAAGATATCGATATCTTCCATCTTCATCTGTAAATTGTCACGGTTCTGCTTAAAATTAAATCTACTTTAAGTCAGTAAAGCGCTGCTTCACCAACGTTTTCTTGTAAAATTTCCATTTTTACTAATTACTACTGTTTTAGAATATTAGAATCCATATTTTATTAATTTTATGAATCAGAAAAAAATAAAAAATGAATTACTAAACTAACTAATCATTTTTAAAACAATCCATGCAAAAATACATTTATTAAGTACCTACATACCACAGAAAGAAATGGCCAGCGCGACGCACGCAACTCTCGCATAGAAAAGATCAAGTGACGCGGTGTTGAAAACAAGCTTTTGCTGCATCTGTATGGTAGAGTAGTCCGCATGTCAAATTTTCCTAGTGACATTTTATATTTTGAAACTATTTATTAGAATGTTGGTAATCATGAAAATTGGTTTAATAAATTAAACTGTCAATATGACTATTATATACCTAAGTCGGAAATTCGGTGCAGTCGGTGCAGTTAATACTTTATTAAAAGCTGTCTTAAATTGTTAGATATAAAATTGGTATGACTAAGTAGTTTTAAAAATAACAGTAAATAAATGATAATGTACCTATATATTAAAAACTTTTACATGCATCAAAATAAACATGACAGCATAACCTAAAATCTATAACTGACAGCTGCTGAATATTGTCACTAAAGTAAAAAGAGACAAAAATATATCTATGTTTCAGAGAGCTTAGTTTTGGCCTAGAAAGAGATAGATTTTGACATCCGTGTCCTAACTCTTAAATAACACAGTTAAAGCTTTCATTTAGGAACTCTACTCTATGGTACCCCTCACGCTGCGAAAACACGGTTGCCATGACAACTGCACGCCACACATGCACTTATTATGTTGTTAGTGAAGCAGACATTTAGCCTGCTTCATTTGAAATGTCAAGTGCAATATTCTGCAACGTCTTAATTGCACGACACGGAGTGGAGTGCAATTACGTTGCAGAAATGCACGAAATAAAAATTTCCAGGCAGAATCAATGCACGAGGCTATATTCGGTAAGAGAATCATACTACGCACAGAAAAAAATGCATTATGATTAATTGGTTTTTATTTCTAAAACCACTGTTTTATGTACAGAGACTCCATGTTTTATGTAGCTGTATATGTTACAAGTATAATTTCCAAAAAGTTTCCAAAATACTCCTTGGTAGCATATATATATATAAATTTCCGGAAAATTGTGTGATTGTCATGGATACAATTCAAATTTGAATTTTTCTATTGGTTCTCGGCATCGTCGTGCGAATCTCAAAATAATTATTTATTAATATTTTAATAATTTTATTTTGATTTAAAAAGACTTTTTATTTATAATAGAAATAATCTTGTTGGGAAATCTTTTTACAGTTTGTAGTTTTGGTTGTATCTTCTACAGGTTAATTATGCATAATCTGAAGAAGAAACTTTGTTTTTAAAATGATCATAAGTTTTACTCTTATAACGTATTACCTTTAATGGTGTTTTTATTTTAATACATCAAAAAACTACGACTACAAAAAGATTTCTCAACTAAATTAATATTAATAATAATCTAAAATGTTTCCTGAATATGACCTAGATTATATTTTACTAGAAACACATTTAGGATTATCTTCTTTCTTTAACTTTAACTATACTGTCGTTATTTTAATATTTTGTAGGTACAGTGTCACGTGTTCATACAGTGGCGTATCCAGAAATTTAACTGGGGTGCTTATTGTTTTCAATATTTGATAAAGGATACTTTTTAACTAAAATTATTCACATTGACTTTATTATTGCGATTTAATATTTGTTATTTTCCAATTTACTGCAATGAGTGAATAAACATACGAAAACCATAGTGCAAATCGCTGAGAATCATTGTTTATAAAATGAATTGTATAGGTATCAAAAATGCTAAGCACGTCGAATACAGTTATACAATTTTCACGACAATTTTATTTAAGCCGAATAGGTATTCTCAAAATAAAATTTTGTGTAAAATTAATGTTACCAAGTTTTACTTATATTTGTTCGTACGTTAATAAAGGGCGTTTTCTCACAAGCTAAAAGTGTCCCCCCCAATTTTGGATGTTTTAAAATGTAAGGATTGTAATGATGACATACATTTTATTTAGAAAATAAACTCTATCTATTTTGGCCAATATCTTTTTAAGCAATTATTCAAAACTACTTAATGAACATGAACAAACAAATTGTAATAAACGAAAATAAAAAAATTATATCTAATAAATAAATTCAGTATTAATCATAAATGTATTAAATAAATTTACTAATTAGTGCACTTTGTACGAACGATAGTTTTCGGAGAAGAGCAAACAGACTCCCATCACCCAATACTTGTTTATGGCATGTGTTACAGTGGGCAGTGTATCAGGGGATTACATACATACCTGCTAGTCCTTAAGTAAAGTACTATTCAATTATATTTCAAGACGGATTGCCATATCTAGAATTTCCCATCATTTTTATACGTAAAACGTACAGTATGGTTTTTCTTACTAATTATTATTCAATTCATTAATAATAAAACTTTAAAAATATTAATATGAAGTCTTGTGGGTTGCTTTAGCCCCAAAAGCACCCCCTAACTAAATACGCCACTAAATAATTCATTGTTATGATTTCTGCTTCACTAGTTCGCAGACTCACGAGCTGCCACTGGTATTTTATTTAGTAGGTTACTAATAGCCAAGAATAAAAGAAATTAATTTGCCACAACGGTTTGTTTAAAATACATATCGTTACCGAGAAGAACGCTTGTAAAGCTGTTAGACCTGTGGGTTGATACTACCGGTCAGGAATGCATTAGAGAGAGCATCGCAACGCCGCACTATGGTTCAATCGGGAGGAATTTTGGACATTCGTTTGTTGCTCCCATGTTTATAGATTAATTGGTGTGATATTTATACAGTATTATCATACATCGATATGCTTTTAAACAGTATAGAGAAAATAAGTTTTCAACGAAATTTAATTTATAACACTTTAGTATGTAATTTTGAGCAGCATTGACATAATGAAATCTAAAAATGTCAAGTAGCATGGTACCTATTAATTAGGTAATAGGTCCAAGTTTAAAATGAAACATATTGCTGTGTTATTTGCAGGTAGAAATGTTAAATAGGTTATTTGGGTTGCCTATCTTTCAGGTGTTCGTAATCAAATCTCTGTTAAAAGGTTTGTTTTATAGTCTCAAAAGTATGGTTGAAGCCAGCTAAATACAAGAGTTAAGATAAATACATGCTATTTGCGATAATTTCGTGTTAAAGTTACATTTCATGCAAGATTATTTAACGTTCCGATCTATTCATTACATAACCTCAAATTTTGAAAATAATAATGGGTTTCTTTAGTGGAATAATTTATTCATATTATGTTGACATGCATAAAAAGTTTTATATTTCAACAAAAGGATACTATTTAAGTGTGTATATAATTTAATAATTGTAATTTTCAATACAACGTTTGGTACGTTAAATTGTTTTCTTGATCTTCCGTCAATAGCTCAAATTTGATAAATTGCACCTAGAATATAAATAAACGGGCTGTTATGAGTAGATTTGCATATATTAAAGTAACTTACCTTGCTTAATTTTCAAAATGGGTGATTTTTCTTTTACGATTCATAGTATTGGCTTATCGAGCCACCGTTCTAATTTAATTAATGTAGGTTCATCATGTAACTGTGGAATTTCGTTGGATAACATCTTGGCTGTGTAAGTTGTATAAAGTTTTTGTAGTTCTATGTGTGTTTTCTCAGCCAATTCAATTTAAAAACGTCCATACACCTGCGCCGATATTAAAATTCATTTTTAGTTAATTTTGTATTATAAGTGTTTGTTATTGATGTCAAACTATTGGGAAAAGTTAAATAATCATTTTAGAAATAAAAATGTTATATTGTTAGTTTAAGGAAGTGTTGGGGATTCTTTTTATGTGATTAAATCTAAAATTTAAAGAAATTTATATTTTATTTAAAAATTTTAAATGTCAAAATTTTGTCCATGGATTACTTGATAATGTTATATTGTTTTTGTTTTTGTATGTTTTAATGTAATTTGTTTTGTGAAAAACAATCAGTAATCTCCAGAACGCATTGAGAGGAGGTTGTGTCGTTTGTGCATTGATTAACCTATAAAAACATGCATTTTAATAATTTGAAAGAACAAAGTGAGGTTACAAGGTTTAACAAATGAAATTTCGTGCAAAGAAATGCATATAACTTACCTTTTCGTCGTAATATCAAGAAGATAATAAATTTTTGAATTGATTTGGATAACTTCACAACATATAAAATTTCTAATTTGCAAAGAAATTTAAGAAGAATTAGCTTTCTGCAAACTTGCATATTTTATGTCTGTGCCACCAGTCAAGAGGTTGGTAGTGGAAATTATAGCAGTATTTCTTCTCCCGGGATCAGTTTTAGACGAAGTATCGAGTGTGCGGCAAAATAGTAAGTGACATTAATTGTTTCATTATACTGGCCAGTAAAAGAAATAATTTCGGACTAATATTTTATTAAAAAGAAATCTAAATATTTTACATTGGGTCAATTAAGTATATAAATTTAAAAATTTAACATTTGAGAAAACTTAACCTAAATTTTATATATAAAAAGAAAATAGAAAATTTGCTAAATTGATATTATTAGAATACAAGAGTTTAATTTTTATTTAATGTTTTTGGTTAGTAGTTTAGAGATAATATATAAAAAATTACGTAGAAATCCCCAACAATAATAAAAGGCTGATTTGTAGTTTTTGTTTTCTGTTTATTTTTTATTTATGTGTTATTTATTTGTGCTGAAATAAAAATTGTGTTTCTATTTATATGTCTGAATTTTGTTTATTGTTCATGTTTCTTCCTTGTGTGGAAATAATTTTGATTTGCAGCTTGTTACAATTTTCCCAGCCCTGGTGTTATCATTATAGGTGGACCCATTGATATCAAAATTTGGTAAGGTAAGGTTGATTTATTACAGATTAAAGAGATATTTGTCGATTGCTTTACTGAGGCTAAAGTTTGAGCTAGTAACGGGGCAAAAACTTGTTATTTAAAAAATATTGTGGTGATATACGGTTGTACTATTATTTTGTTTTATTATATGAGTATATCACCCCATTGCAATATGTATAACATTAGACAATATAATTTATTTTTAACCAATCAAATTACGCATAGTAGATCATAATCAAAAATTATAATACGTAAAATGAATACCTAATGTAAAATAGTATAAACTATTGATAATAAAAATACGGATAGTTAAACTTAAGGTATTTAATTAATTTAATTTAAGCATCGAACTTAATAATGACTAGACCAACGAAGCAATTAATTAGTTTGAAGTAGTTCTCCACTGATTGTAGCTTTTATAATGCTAGTATTACAAGCAAAATCAAATAATACCTATTTAGTTTTGAATATTCCAATAGCTTTCAAGAGTAAACCATTCAGTAACTAAAAATAGACAGAGAATTAAATGGAGAAGAGTAAGAAGCAGCAGAAGTTGCACAATGGAAAATAACTTTAAAATCTAATAACTGTAACTTTTAGTAAAATATTTTACAAAATTCCTTAAAATTCATTTGCACATTTATCAGCACGTATATGAACGTACTCTTACTCCTATGAATGTGTCTTCTACCTAAAATGGTCCATATATTCTGATTACTATTCCACATATTAGTTGATAAGATGAAATTAAGGCCTAAATAGATCTAATTAGCGTTTCAAAGAATGATTACCTAGTAAAAGTAAGTAAGTTTTGGAGATAATCAAAGTCGTAGTCGAGCTAGGTACAGTGGACCTAAAGCTAAATAATATTATTAGTTCACTAGTTTACAGGAAATTTCTCAATTAATGAAAACCACGTTTTCTATAGTAGAATTTCGTGAAGTTAGATTCGGGAAATCATACTCGTTTTTTTAGGTTAGCTCGGATTTTTGAGGTATTTGCATTAAACCACGTTCTCGCATATTTACAAGGCAATACAGCTTGTATGGATATGTAAAAATTTTATTTCGCATTGTATTGAATCCAAATTCTTAAGACTTATAAAAGAGGTTTTGACAAAATTTTGAGCTATAGAAATGTCAAATCGCATTATTAGTCGCAATGGCAGAATATCTGAGAAAATATATTGTCACGTGGGGTTTTCGTGACTGAGGGTTGTAGTCAGAGGTAGAAATAGGAAGTAAACACAGACCACAATTAATTATATACTCAACAACAAGTTACAATACATTGGGTTACAAACATAAGTATGAGGACAGTTAGGTCCTCCTAAAACTAACAGTGAACATGAGGGTGATTGGAACCACCTGTACTAGCACTATGTCCTACAACTAAGCCTTAGGGAACCAGGTGATCAGTGCCCCTGGACACCAGATTCTAGGCTCCTAAATTACTACAACTAAGCACATTAGGGATCCGATAATCAGTGCCCCTGGACACCATTCGAGATCCCCTATAATAAATAATAATAAGTCACTTACCAGCTTGCTTCAAGATATTGATTCGATGGAGTCATTTTCACGACTGAATGTTAGACTTGAAGCAAGCTGTTTATATACTGTATCCTCATGAATATTGCGAAACCCGTTAATGCTTAAATGAATATATTACGTATAATAAGATGCATATATAAATGCATACTGTATAGATGAATAAATACTTATAATGAGATGCATACATTATCGTATAAATGGCGATTCGCATGCGATGCTTTCTGCACATGGTCTTGTCATGTGGGCAGCCGCCGCATAAACGGATGTAACCTTGGTAACATTTGCACTAAATGGAATGCAAGTTGAGGAATTATAAAATTATACAATTCGAAATAATTCCGTTTGTGACAATATAGAAAAACTTTAACTAACCAAGACTACAAAAAATTGATCGGTAAATAGCTAGAGAATTAGCTAGTTTGAGCCTAAGTATGTCGATATTGGAAATGTTTTGTGTAAGTAATAGCAAATTTTTTAAAACTATGAAAACTTTGCTTTTTCTGGTTTTTGCATATATTAATATTTAAGAAAGCCAATCTTTTCGTCCTTCCAGCGAAGAATTCCTGCTTAATTATACTAAATCTAACATTGCAGAACAGCATAGAGTTTAGAATGTTACAAGAACTAGAATCTGTTTGGTAGGCCAAGAGAATAAAATCTTGTAAGTCCGTTTGTTGCATCACTGGTATCCAGGAGATTCATCCCAACACGTTTGGGTGGAATTTAAAGCGAAGTTGGTATGTTGAACTTCGCTTCTTCTTCTTCTTCACGATGTAGTGTCTCATTTTCCACATACCATGGGGCGTTTGTTATGAATCTTAGTGTAGAATAGCTGCAGGGTCTTCAAATTTGAGGTACTTACTGTGCCTCACATTTGTATAGGTACCTTATGTCCATACCGGATTCAGTATTACTTTGTAGACTAGCAGCTTGTTACCGAGGATTTTGACTTGAACTTTCAATTAACCACTTCAGTTTCATAAATGTTAAGCCCAGTTGTTTACGCTTAGTAAAAATGAGTGCCTTGCACCTTAACCTCCTATCCACATGGATCCGTAGGTATTCCGTGTATTGGGGCAACTGCACATTGTTCAGTCTTAGGCGGACACGTGTATTTTGTAAAAGTAAAGGTATGGTGGGAATGTTGGATGTGCTCAGGAATTAAGGGATAGGCCCAGCACGCTTCCTTTGGGGAACCCGAGAATTTATGGCATACAAATGTGTTAATCCGTCTTGAGATTTAATTTAAAAGTAGCTGCCTGACAGGTAAGATTTGAGTTGCTGATAGTTCGTACATATGTGGAAATTTCTGTTTGATCTTCAGAAGTAATCCAGTATGCCAGACGTTGTCAAAAGCCTGGGAAATGTCGAAGGAGGCTGCATAACAGTACTGTTTGTTTCATATATCTGTTTAATTTTATTCATGACCCTGTATACGTGGGCGGTGGTGACAAGCTTATTTCTGATGGCAAACTGGTGGTCTGGAATCAGTTCATGTGATCAGTCTTTTGAGTAGAAACTTTTCAAATACTTTTGACGTTATTGGCAACAATCTGATTGAGCAGTAGGATCCTACTTCTTCAGCTGATTATCCTGACTTCGGTATAACAATAATTTGGGCTAAATTTCATGGTGATCTATTTCTGTCATAAGTTTAAAACCTTCCAGCGGCAGTTCTTCCAGGACCTTACCCATAACAATGATCTGGAATCATTCATGTCATTAGTCTTTTGAGTAGAAACTTTTCAAATACTTTTGACGCTATTGGCAACAATCTGATTGGGCGGTAGGATCCTACTTCTTCAGCTGATTATCCTGACTTCGGTATAACAATAATTTGGGCTAAATTTCATTGTGATCTATTTCTGTCATAAGTTTAAAACCTTCCAGCGGTAGTTCGTCCAGGACCTTACCCATAACAATGATCTGGAATCATTCATGTCATCAGTCTTTTGAGTAGAAACTTTTCAAATACTCTTGACGCTATTGGCAACAATCTGATTGGGCGGTAGGATCCTACTGCTTCAGCTGATTATCCTGACTTCGGTATAAGGATAATCTGGGGTAAATTTCATTGTGATCTATTTCTGTCATAAGTTTAAAACCTTCCAGCGGTAGTTCTTCCAGGACCTTACCCATAACAATGATCTGGAATCATTCATGTCATCAATCTTTTGAGTACAAACTTTTCAAATACTTTTGACGCTATTGGCAACAATCTGATTGGGCGGTAGGATCCTACTTCTTCAGCTGATTATCCTGACTTCGGTATAACAATAACTTGGGCTAAATTTCATTATGATCTATTTCTGTCATAAGTTTAAAACCTTCCAGCGGTAGTTCTTCCAGGACCTTACCCATAACAATGATCTGGAATCATTCATGTCATTAGTCTTTTGAGTAGAAACTTTTCAAATACTTTTGACGCTATTGGCAACAATCTGATTGGGCGGTAGGATCCTACTTCTTCAGCTGATTATCCTGACTTCGGTATAACAATAACTTGGGCTAAATTTCATTGTGATCTATTTCTGTCATAAGTTTAAAACCTTCCAGCGGTAGTTCGTCCAGGACCTTACCCATAACAATGATCTGGAATCATTCATGTCATCAGTCTTTTGAGTAGAAACTTTTCAAATACTCTTGACGCTATTGGCAACAATCTGATTGGGCGGTAGGATCCTACTGCTTCAGCTGATTATCCTGACTTCGGTATAAGGATAATCTGGGGTAAATTTTATTGTGATCTATTTCTGTCATAAGTTTAAAACCTTCCAGCGATAGTTCTTCCAGGACCTTACCCATAACAATGATCTGGAATCATTCATGTCATCAATCTTTTGAGTACAAACTTTTCAAATACTTTTGACGCTATTGGCAACAATCTGATTGGGCGGTAGGATCCTACTTCTTCAGCTGATTATCCTGACTTCGGTATAACAATAATTTGGGCTAAATTTCATTGTGATCTATTTCTGTCATAAGTTTGAAATCTTCCAGCGGTAATTCTTCCATGACCTTATCCATAACAAGGTTATATCATTGAGCTTTCTTCCTATTTATATTATTATTGATTGTAGATTTGATTTACTCTATTTGAATTCTTCTTATTGGTAGGCTTAGCTGATCTGCAGCATCGAGCTTTTCCTGAATCTCATTTTCTGCTTCTTGAGTTTACACGGTGGGATGTAATTGAAATAGTTCGGCTAGGTGTACAGCAAATGTTTCAAGTTTTCTCCTTGGTACTTTTGGCCTAGCTACCGTCAATTGTTCTGATACATAGCTAGTACACCCTTTGGGGATGCTTTAAATACTTAGTAACGTGCCAGAGAGAATAATCTGCTGCCTTCGTGTAAAAGGTTTTCTAGATAGGTCTCTTGTTGCTCTGTTAAAACTATTCTTATCGTTAGGTGATCTAGCATTGTGCCATATTTTACCATCCACTGGGGGGCAGTATTGGTTTTCTTTGGACACGAATTTATAAGTTTCGACAATTGAATTTGTTAATATAAATAAAACAAGTAATTAAAAATGTCACAATAGTGTAATGTAATATTAAAATGAAATAATAGAGATAAGTAACTAGGTGTAAACCGAATGTAATGAAATATCAAATATTTAATGCTATAGAAATAATAAGAATTTTAATTAACATTCATTAGTTTATGAAAATATATGAAAGTTTGTTAAAAATTGTTAAACCTTCATTAATTAAACGACAAGAAAAAACATTTTAAATAACTTTGAGTTGGGTATGTGACAGTAACATAGGTTTTGCATATTATGTGAGTCCTTCTATAAAAGCTCGTTAACTCGGATTTAATCAAAAAACGCCAGTGCGTTTCATTGCGAGTCGTACCATCATCCTATCTTCTAATTATCTAAATTTAAAGTTGCAAATAGCTTTTGAGACTTGACATGACTGTATCAACGGTATAATCCTATAGTTTCAAAATCCCTCATAACATTTATGATAAAACCCGTTCTGAAACTAACAAACTTAGAAAAGTATTTCTTCTTCATGTGCAGTAAAAGTTGTATAATGTATAATCTGACATCTGCAGCTACTATTCATTTTATCTGTTAACAAAAGTATCTAGTTAGCAATTTAAATATAATTTTTACATTCATTCTAAAGTTCTGCAAAGCTACAAAATCTATGTTATGCCACTCTTTTTTCCTGGAGCCTCTCACGTTCTATTACATTTTAAATTCCTACTGCTTTAAGCTAAGCACCCCTTTAGTGTGGTGCTATTAGCACTTTTGCAAATTCTTATTGTTGAAATGTTTAGAATAGTGAAATAAACTTATTCCCGCAAGTCTGAAGTATCATTTATTATATTCTGCAATTCTTTGCTAATAAGAAATTATTAATTCACTAGTAGTTGCTCCAGTGATAGCTATGTACTGCAACAAATGCACAATTTAAAAACCCTCGCTGATAAGTAGTCGTTAATTTTATAATAATAATAGTTCCCTTTCACAGCCCATGAAGGCCCATTGGGGTATAACAGGGTATGCTGCTATTACACGAGACATTCGGTACCCAATGGTGGTAAAGTAGCTAGATTTACGTAATGACCGTCTATTATTACCCCGGGAAGTTATTTTCCAAGTAAGTACTCATTTTCACAGACTGAGTCGACCTGGACGCCGTAGATATTTTTCAAAATTTCAATGTATTATCCCTGAGTATCGAACCAAGGACCTCAAGATTGGTAGTCAAGTGTAGTCATACCCATTTGAAACGCTAGAAAAACAAGGCCCACATTGGCAAAGCCAATTGAAACGCTCGAAAAACTCGGCCCACGTTGGACCGACATTGAAACGCTAGAAAAACAAACAAAGCCCGCGAAAAGCGACATTGAAACGCTCGTTATTTTCGTCAACTAAAGTTACTTTATATTCTTACTCAAACTGTACAATTCAAACATAAAAAAACGTCGCGCGATGGACTTCTAAAACTCATAAAAAACTTCAAATTATCTAATACTTACTGCATAACTCAAAAATTGCACCGGCTGTTGAGATCTCTATTATGAAAATTTAAATACAGGTGTGGGCGTTAACCCCAAAAGCTTCTAATTAGATAACGGAAATCAGGAACAAAATAAAAACATGTTGAGCGCCACCAAATTGATTACAAAATCTAGGAATCTCAATTTGGAAAGACTCCTCATTTAAAATTGACGTTAGATTAATCAAAAACGTATCAATCGATACTACTAAATTTTAATAAAAAAACAAAACATCAGCAATTTGTTGGGCCAAACCATATTATACGATAAATTAATTTAAAATCTGTATATTATAACATAAAAAAAAGTTGAAATAATAACAAAATTAAAAATTTAAAGTTATCATTATCAAAAAGTTATCATACAAAAAGTAATTTAAATTTCGGGATCCCAAATAGACATTACAATAAAACTTAGTTAAAAAATATAATACCTTACATTTTCAATAATCCAAAAAGTTCAAGATTTTTTACTCAAATAACTTCGAACACTAGAAGCACAATATTAATTGACTTTAACTTAATTTCTCAACCAAACTGCTGACCTGAAAAACCAATGCAGGAACAATCTTCTGAATTCTGAACTATGTTTATTTTAATGACAAACTTCAACTTACGAAAATTTCCGATAACTGATAATTCTTTTTTAGCACTTTCATAAATGGAACAATAATTATATTAACTTGAATACTGCTTGAGGATGGTTATTTTAATTTGTAAATTTAACTGAAATAACTGAATAAATCTCTTCACAACTCTTTCATTTTAATCCGGTAAAGTGAATTATTTGCGTTAAATCCATTAGCATTTAAAAGTTTTAAACGGTAATTTGAAGCAAGTAGGCTTCCTATACGGTACAATAATACACAAAACTGTATTAACACAAATAACTATTACTTGTCAAACTGTAACATTAAACACACCGAATATCATAATAATTTGGCCGGGGGTCGCTCTTTTCACGAATAAGGCACAGGCCTCCCCCGCGTGGCAAACGCCACCTTGCTTGATTGTGTATTCAACCAGCCCCTATTTTAAACTTACTTCGACTGACTATAAACTAAAACTATTTCGCGGAGGTGTGATCTCCTGAGGAGGGCGAAACTTTAAACAATCCAATAGAAAAGTGGCGGGATATTCTTCTTCTTCTAGCAAAATCTCGAAGAATCTTGAGGGCATTCCCTTTTTAATCTATACACACAAAACTGAAGCCGAGAACACACAGATGGTGTCTAGACGACCTATTCCAGAAAATTCCTTTTGGCGATAAATTAAGAGAAATTGTAACTCAGTATATTTTAAAACTGCAGATTCAAGGTTTATTGCATTTTAACCATAAGGAGATTTTTGTTAAGGCTAATATTAGATCTTAGCCCTTATAAGCTCGGAATTAAAAAAATTTTGTTTTTCTAGAACCTTCTATTTCTCGGAAAATAAACTTTTAACACTACAAAAGCGGTGCTTTTAAAAGGGAATCTGCAAATTTTTCTAGAAACAAATTTTATCGATCTGGGAATGTTTCTTTTAGATGACCCTTGATTTTTTTAGGGTTTTTTATCAATTATGCAAATAAAATTGCATTTTTTGGAAGTTCAAAAAAATGAACCGTTACACACTGAGCTACCATGGCTACTTCGCTAATTTAAAAAGGTGGAAACTTATAATATATAAACATTATAAATATTATAATATAAAATAAAAGTGAATTATATAAGTTAGTTTTTTGTATGAGACACATAACAGAGCGCACTAAAACAATTATCCTTGTTTCTTTAAAAAGAAAATTTTATACTTTTATGTATCCGAATATATAATCTGGCCCATTTTGATAACATTGAGTCCGACACGAGTCGTCACTTGCATAACTTATTCATATGCACATATTTGCTGACTATCAGAATCTGTAACCTACAAAATCTTACCCCCCACCAAGATTAAAATTATTTTTGGGCATGGGAAAATTGAAAGATTGACTGATATTTCGATTAGAACTATGGTTGAAGATATATTAACAATTCTATAATTTACGTTACGTTTCCTGCAACATGGGAACACACATGAGTTAAGCAAGCAAACCTTTGGCATGCAACCTTTTAATAGCATATAAATAAATACATTAATAAAAAGCAGGTATTAGGAGTCATTGTGTGTTATCATCATTTGTCATCATAAAAAATCTAATTATGCCAAACACCTTTTTTATGCCAAACACCTTTTAGAACAAATCACGCAATGACTCCTTAAAACAATATTAAATTAATACAATTTTGTAAACACAAACTCAGGATACCTTTAATGAATTAACATATTGAGCTCAGTAATTCTCCGTTACTGGAAGTGTTAGATATTTAATTCTGATTACACAGCCCCACAAAAATAAAAAAGTCTTGTAGTTAATAGGTGTGGTACCAGACCGTAAGCTTTTTGGTGTGTTGAAAACGAATCCGGGGTCAGAATTAACCCATCACCCAAGGATTTCGAGATAACCTAAAACAACACATTAAAAAATATATAAAAATACCTCTAAAAAAAAATCCTTGGGTGATGGGTCAATTCTGATCCCGGATTCGTTTTCAGCACACCAAAAAAACATACGGTATGGTACCTCACCTTTCAACTACAAAATTTTTTTGTTTTTTATTGGGTTTGTGTCAGGCCCACAAAAATAAAAAAAGTCTTGTAATTGAAAGGTGTGGTACCATACCGTATGCGTTTTGGTGTGCTGAAAACGAATCCGGGGGTAAGAGTTGACCCATCACCCAAAGATTTCGAGATAACCTCAAAAAACACATCAAAAATGTATAATAAAAAAAATCCTTGGGTGATGGGTCAATTCTGACCGTATTCATTTTCAGCACAACAAAAAACATACGGTATGGTACCTCAACTACAAGACTTTTTTTTATTTTTGTGGGCCTGTGTTATTTTTATCTTTTATCTAGGTACCTATTTTTTGTATTTACCTTAGCGACGTGTTTGCTTATATTTACATTACCTTTGATAATGACACAGCTTGTCTTGGCTGTCGAAACAATATTGTCAGGTTATAATTTTATAAAAACCGTGCAACTTACACTTATGTTTTTTATTATTCAGCCAACAACAAAGATAACTACCAGGATAATTACTGAATCCAATTCGTTACACAAGCCCTTGAAACATTTAGTTCAAATCTCCAAATATATGTTTACCACTATGTAATTCTAATACACTCACTTGTTGAAAATCAGGTTAATTCAACTTTCACACTACGCAATTATAATTTACTTAAGAAGATGATTTCCAAATAACGTGTCCACGATAAAACAAAACTCCAGATCAAAGACCTCCAATAAACGAGTTTAAATTAAATTGTTATGAAAACGGACATTGATGACTGATCAATGAATGGGTCTTCTTTCTTGTTATGCCGTTACTTGAGTACAAATGCGTCAAAGAATATTATGTTTAATTGAGAAATATTCCAAGAAATTAATTCTTGACTGAACATGATTAAAACATTTAATGATTAAAAAACCACAATAACACTTTTTTACAAATCACAAAATGTATGATGTCTTTGAACTTTTGGTAAAGAAGTTGACTAGTCTTTTAGAGAAACACTCCGAATAAAGACATGGTACCCGACGCATATAAAATAGATTTAGGCGTGATGCGGCGCCATTTTCTTTATTTACCTATCTTCAAGCCTTTTGGACAAAATGTTACCTTATGTGGCGATGTGAATTTTGATTTTATTTAATACATTTCAAAGACGTATGTATATATTGTAAGTATTATATATCTTCTTTTAAATTTAACCAGAAAGAAATTTATAAGAATATGATAATATTTGCTATAAATTTAAATGAGAGAATACAAAAATTATGTATTTATCGAAATACAAAGTTGATTTCCTATGTAATACAGCCTTATATAAAGGATTTATTTAATCGTGAATTATGTAAAATTAAGTGGATAATCTAAACAATAAAACTTTATTCGGTTACAAAGCGAGTCGTGCATTTCTATCAAAAACATATCAATAGTTGCTTTAATTTTTGGAAGTTAATCCATTATACTCATGATAGTATTTAAAATTATAAAGCTGTTTTAACTTTTGAAATGTAAACGTTATAAATTCAGCAAACAGTATTTGTAAAAACCATTATTTTAAATTTAATCAATATGCATACCTTCAATAAATTTTCTGACGTAAATACATCCCGTAAAATGTATTTTGTGCTTTTTAAATTACGAGTAGCTTAATAATTTCACAAAATAAAAACCTCTATTAAAATTTGCAAATCGCTTAAATTAGATCTCTTTATTTGTTGCATTCGAAATAAAATATTACTGGTATTATTTAGCAAACATAATAATTCAAATATACTGCGCCATTCTAGTTATTAAAAAAGTAATTGCTTTAATGAACCAAAGTTGCTGAAATTAATTTTTCATTTCATTTCTCTAGCGAATTCCCGTCATCTTTCAATTTCGATTCATATAAACGAAGAACTCTTTTCGTCGTTTCAATCTAAAAGCAGTTTTGTTTGTGAACCAATTTACATATTAGAAAAGTTTTAGGTGAACCGTGAATTTTTCATAAGGTTCGGAGTGTGCAATACGTTTAATACTGACTGAATTGTAACTAACAACCGATGGTTCGTTAGTTTAAGTTTCAATAGGGGGAGACTGCCTTGTGATTTCCAATTTAGTTTGAATTCAATTTAAATATCTATAGATAGCAATTTCTTTCGCTTGATGTGTGTGTAACATTAAAATGCAGTTGCTTGCTTTAGCATGTACATGTTGTCTAAAATAGAACTGTAACTTTTTATTTGAAATTTAAATTGAAATATAAATAAAGGAAATAAATAAAAACAAAGAAGCGAAACATATCCTTACAATAACTGCAAGAGATAGCAAAAGAGTATCTTGAGTAACTTGTATACGAAATTTTTGGTTCGCCGTACTGATCTGATTGCAAAGTAATTTCATCAAATTACCTTCAAATGCGGAAATTATAAAATTACCAAAATTGTTAATTTTATAAAAAATACATTGAGCACCACTGTGTTTGGTTAACAATTTATTTGATAGCATTATCGACTAATCGATGACGATTGATTGAATATGAATCGTTAAAGTCTAAACAACCAATATTAATACAAATACAAATCACCAATTATCATATTTAAAAAAAATGAGTTGCATGAGCAAAACATTATCAATACCAAATGAACATAATTAAATAATTTTATTATTAGACTAACTGAATACTTAAACGTTAACAAACAAGGAAATACTTATAAAAAGTATGCATGATAAATCATCGCATCACAAATAAGAAAAATCAAGTATTCTTATTATTTAAAGTAATAAAGGAGTAAAAGTTAATTTTGTTGTATTTCTCTACATGCTGTTTCTCTCTTTGTTACATATCTCTTTGTTACTTGCCATCTTATTTTCATGAGAATAATACGTCCTTAAAACGATGCGGTACAATTTTTATTCTCCTTGTATAATGTGACATATAGTCAGTCTGATTTAAAGCGCCCCGTACCATGTATATTATTAAATGGCATACAATTCTCTATGTTCTGGTTCATTAAAGTTTTCTATTCACTAAATCGGCGAGAGAGCTATTACGTCATCGAACGCTTTTTTTACATGATAGGTACTCTTTTATTAAAATGAATAGAGTATTGTGGTTTCTTTTCAACCATAATAAATATTCATACTTTTACATAAGAAAATTTTAAAAAATAATCAGTGGTTAGTAGCTTTGCATGCTGGTTAGCTCAATGAATAAAACAAAATTATCTAGCAAGCTTAGATAAAAAACAAAACTTTAGTTATTCTGGTGGTCTTTTATCTTCAATTAGTGAAAATATAAAACAAAACAGTTATATTCTAGTTCTACTACTAGTACTTGTGTTGTTCGAAGACGCGAATTATGTATTGAAAGAAATGGACAGCAAATTGAACCTTATTTACTAAAATACTTCAATTATTTAATTGTGACATTATGTGTATTTAATCTGTATCTCAGTAAGCAATTATTAGTTAAATTGAGCGAAAAAAATTCCTTTTGTTTTAGCCTTAAGAATAATACTGTTTTTAATTGTCCAGTTATTGGAATTATAAAATAAGTTTTTAAGTTTATTCTATTAATTATATTATTTATTATTGTATATTTTCCCTAATTAAAGATTAAATACCATCAGAATAACTAAAGTTTCGTTATTTAGCTAAGTTTGCTAGATAATCCTGTTTTATTAATTGGAGAACCATAAATCAAAGCTTACTAGTCGTAAATCATTTTTCACGTTTTTCTGGAGATTTTCTTATACAAGAGTATGAATATTCAATATAGTTGAAAAGAAAACAATATTTTATCGATTTCAGTACAAAAATACGCCGATTTAGTAAATACAAAATTGTTACACAATAATACAAAATCCTGAACCAAAACAGAGAATTTTATGCCATTTGATAACATACATATATGGTTTATAACATTTCTGACAGAAAATAAAGTTACTACAAAGCGGGAGCGCTTTAAATCAAACAGTCTGTATAACTAGTACGCTATTTTCTCCAGCAGGTAACAAATTATTGTTTCTATTTACCACATTTACTCGTTCCACTTACCCTTTCCCTTCTTCATACAATGCTTGCTACTGCCTTCATTCTAATTAACCGTACAGCTATTTTATTTCCAAAGCGATGTAACGTATTATCTGTTCAAATAAATGTTTAGTCCGATTATCATTTATCTCCGCTCTCTCCTTCTCTTTCCTAATTATTCTTCAGGCCAGGGTTCTTTGTCTATGTTATTTTAATTTGCAGGTTGTACAAAATAATCTTTTTATAGGATCTTCAATTGTTTCTGTTTTGCCAATTTTTATTAATATATTTATTTTTACTTAAAATTGCAAATACTATTACCAAAGACTGGTGCCATTAACTGTAATTGGGTTATTTTGACTCCTGAGAAAATATATGACATACCTAAATTGGTTTATCTTAGCTAAATATTATCCCGTTCAGATATAGTACAGAGCGATTCATAACTAGTGAAGCTATGTATTGGTAGATTCATGATGCCAATAGAAACTTACCCCTCTATCAAAGCATTCTATAAAATTTAGAGGGAAAAAATAATATTTCGAATATTGCATGACTTACAAAGTTCCAACTTAATACACAGTTTATGAAAGTTATAAACCACTGATTCTCAAGCTGTGAGGGGCACAAAATGAAAATGGGGGCAAAAATTTGAAAAACCTTTATTGAAACCAAAATAAGAAAAGATACAGTTAATGCAAAATGTCACCATTAAAAATAGATAAATTCATTCAAGTAACACAAAAGGCATATTCTTGTGAAAACGCGAGAAATACGGTGGGGCGACAGTGTTGCCAAATGTGGCGTAATTTCACTATTTATACGAAATTTTAGCCTTGTCACATATTAACGTTTTAAGAAAAATAGATATACTTAGAAACAAATATTAGGACTACAAATTAGTATTAACTTTCAAGAATACAGATTGTAATTTTAGATGGAATTATTATTCTATCATGTTTACCTACTTAAATGTTGTTTTCAAGAAGTGTCACTTCCTGTCGAAAACTTGCTGAGCAAAATCTATCTGAACGAGAAATATTGTGTCAGTGGAATGTTTTAATGCGTTCTGATAGCCTAAATTTAAAAGTCTGGTCACTTTTAATAACGTCACTTTTAAGTAGAAAATACAACTCACGCAATTTTTTCTAGGCGGTTTTCGCCAGATCGTTCTAGTCAGTTTTATCGGGATTTCTTGCGGGAGTCCACAGACATAATATATCATCATGTGACCAGAGGGGGAAGGCAACACTCAGATGTTTCACACATAAAATAATTACAATATAGGTTATGTAAAATTTCGTAACGTTTCCATACCTTGTATTTTCTTTTAATAAATTACGCTAAGTGTTATTACACATTAAAGGTAAATTTACGCCTCCTAACTAATTAAGCTGCATCCAGTAGCTGATCAACGGTCCGGTAAGAGATAAATTTCCAGGTAAAACATTGTGGATTTTCGGTTCATAGTTCAAAGGGAATTAAATTCCGTATGCAACAAAATGTATTATGAGATACTATGTTGGTAAATAAAAAACAATGTTTACACTAGTTAGTCTTACGTATACTTTACGTTACGCATATATTTACACTCAATCAATAAACTAAATATTGAATTGATTTTTTTTAATATAATAACTATTTACAGATCCTGTAACGTTCAGCACGTACATACAGCGAGCGACTTGTTTAAGCTGCTCCCGGCTGGTATGGCATATGAGCGGGTTATTTCTAGTGTTTCCGAGTCTCGGCAAATAATTATATTTAATGAAAAGCACAGCAGTGCATAGATAAATTATTGTATCATATAATTTTTTTCTTTTTTCGTTTTTGTAAGACAAATTCTTTCCCTTTTAGTGTTGTATTGTTTTCTGTCCAGTTTTAAGTCATTCATAGATTTTACAAAACATGTTTTCTGAATATAAGAATGATTCAGTCAAGCAAGTATTATTTAAAAAATTTATTTGAAATCTCAAAATAAACAAAGCTTTAAATACATTGATCTTTGCAAACCACTTCTCTATTCCCTAGAAAAGAATACCTGGTATTGCACCCGCAAGTTTTTATTATTTCGCGTTTCTTCAGTGATCATAAATATGTATCGCTAAGTAAAATGAAGCAAATTTAGAAATATAGTAAAACACACTATAAATAATTATAGAAGCGAATTATTGTCTTTACAAAAGCTAACAAAAATTTGTTCTAACCGTTTACCTCTTGAAAACGACTGCTTGCTAGCGTTATGAAGAACATCCTTCAATATGAATTTTTAAGTAAGAACATTCTGTTTAAATCTTTAGGAGTATTTATCTGTTTATAAATAAGATCGGAAATCCCAATTGAAATCCTTTTTGGATATAATTGAACATAAAGTACAAGGTTACTTAATAAATGACCAGGCTAGGTATTCTATCTAGGTAGTTTCTTACCGCAAGTAATCCCTTTCCCTTTATTGATTGTTTTAGACAGGTTGTAAATAATTTTCATGTATACATTTGAAATGTCTGTTTAGTGGTTTCTTTAAAACTGGATAAGAAAATAACCTGTGTAAGAAGACATTTTTGTTCAAAACAGCCTTTTTTAACTCATAAATTGCACAAGAAATTGAAATAACTAAAATCGTAATTCTAGAATAAGAATTTTAATTGAATTCCTTGTATACGAAAGTCCCGGTGTTTGGGATTATTCTTCACGAGATTCGGGACAATAACAAATTGAGGAATTCCTGGCTGTGTGGCATCGCTTATTAATCATTTTCGGTATTAAAGTTCGTTTATAGTAACTGTTCATTCAATAAATTGTATAACTCCGTTTATTATGCAATCTGCCCAAGTTACAGGCAATAAGCAATACATTTGTTCATATGGGGATGGCGGCTGAGAAAGCTGCCTTACAGATAGGCTTGTGGAGTAGAGATCTAGCGAGACCTCTCCTTACAAATAAACATAATACAAGAGTATATGAGTAAGTGATAGTCACTATTGGAAACGAGTTGGCAGGTCCGATGGTTTGAACCGTTTTAGGCGTCTAGGTTCGTCCTCTTCAGCCATTAGAGTGCGAACAAGGTCACTGGGGTGAACACTTAGTCGGTATTTATACTTAGCACTATAGTTTTGTATTTCATGTTTAACTGTAGACATACACAAGTCACTTAGTATAAGTTTGCTGGGCACATACCACGGGCGGGGCATTAACAATAATGCGCAAAACTTTATTTTGGAATCTCACCAGGATATCAATGTCTGAGTTACTGGCTGTACCCCATAACTGGATACCATAGGTCCAAATGGGTTTTAATGCAACTTTGTAGACTAAAAGTTTGTGGCTTAGTGAGAGTTTGGATTGCCTACCAATTAACCAGTAAAGTTTACGAAGTTTTAGCCCCAACTGCTTACGCTTGGTGAATATATGCGTTCTCCAGGTCAGCCTTCTGTCAAGATGAAGTCCAAGATATTTGACGGAATCAGTGTGAGGCAATTGTTGTCCGTTCAGGCTCACAGGTGGGCAGTTCGTATGTTTCATTGTAAATGTGATGTGCTGAGATTTAGATTCGTTCACCTGAATTCTCCAAGTTTTGAGCCAGCGCTGCATTTTATTTAGATGCACTTGAAGGTAGCGAGATGCTGCGTCAGGTTGGAGGTGAGTAGCTAGAATAGCAATATCGTCGGCAAAAGTTGCTGTTGTAGTTAACCTTGAAGTGGGAAGATCAGACGCGTAGAAAAGATATAATAAGGGGCCTAACATACTGCCCTGTGGGACACCAGAACAAACTGGTTGGAACTCTGTGATTTCATCTCTGTGCTGAACGTAGAAGTATCTATTGGACAAGTAAGACTTCAGAACTGCATAGATGTGATGAGGAAAGATTTTTTTAACTAGAAAAATAGGTCCTCGTGCCAGACTTGCTCTACAGACGGTGTACTTGCTCTATTGTTCCGTGTTGGTGTCGAAAGCCAAATTGGTTGTCGGAGAGCACTTTATGTTAATCTAGTATGGGCTGGATTTTAAGAAGAAGTAGTTTTTCGAATATCTTCGGCAGTATGGGAAGGAGGCTAATGGGACGATAGGAAGTAATGTCCCCGGGAGGCTCCCCTGGTTTCAAAACCATGATTATTTTAGCAACTTTCCAAAGATTGGGAAAATACCCTGTACAAAGAATAGCATTGTAGATTTGGGTTAGGAAACGGAGTGCTTTAGCAGGTATTTGTTTAACTATCTCTCCAGAGATTAGATCATACCCAGTAGCCTTCCAATAAATAAAGATAAAATTATCAAAGCCTTGCGAATCAAAAGTAAGATTCTATTGACGCGCATTATGTATGTACTCGTACATACATATTGCTATAATAAAATGTGGGGGGGGGCAATTTTTTATTTAAATTGTAAGTTGTTTATGAAAATGAATTGAAACTTGATAAATCATTAAAATTTATTTAATTATCAGCATAAACAACACATAAATAAAATTTCAGTAAAAGCACAGTGACAATATATACAAAATATAAACCACCTACCTTTACCATAAAAAAATGCTCCGGCTAAAATAATTGTCAAGCTTGAATCTTACCACAACTGAGACTCAACTAGCGGGTCGCTTTATAGGGCAATAAATAAATATGGATTTATGAAACATATTTAAACTATACTACACAAAACAAAAAAATAAACTTTAAGTTTCTTTAGAATTGAAATAACAAAATTTATTTAACACAACTAATAAAAAACTAAAATCAATAAAAAATAAAATTTGGATACCCTGAATCAAAGAAAGATCAATTCTAAGATAGTTTAATTATGTTTAACTTCAGAAGTAATATCTCTGCAATTCGCATTATTTTAAACACTGAAACCTTAAACTAATTAAATACCTTAAAATATTTAAAAATATATCAATGCATTGGCGCCGTTTCAATTAAGTACCAACAGATAATAATAATAATATAATCATAACTACTACAACCCATAGCCTAAACCAAGGCCCCAGAGGCTATAAGCTTGTGCGGGAGGGAGGGGGCGATTATTATTATTACGTAGGCCCAATGTGCGGCTGCAGCCGACTTACAGATGGAACAGCGCAAATCCCACATTTGTGTCACAGCTAAGGAAAACTGCAGAAAACCTTAACCAGATCTGCCGGCACCGGGAGTTGATCGCGGGCCGCTTGGGTGAAAGTCCGGCACGCCAGACATTACACTACCAAGGCTGTTTTAATGACAAAATGACAGATGTAATGACAAAACAGAAAACCTCTTTCTTCCATATGGTTCATAACTAAGACGGTTGAAATACGAAAATTCACCTCTCTTCATATAAATGTCTAAATTAAATAGTGAATAATAATCAAAATTATTAAAAACCAGCTGTTTTCTTGAGATAAGGAAAGTCCATTCAATTAAATTGATAATTGCTTCTATCATCCAATGTATAATTAAGATAGATAATCTCATAACTAATAAAAAATGCTTTTATAAAAAGAATTTACCCACTAAGAAAATTCACAGAACTAAATATTATTTCAATTGGAAATAAATTATTGTTAAAACAAACTAGCTAAATTCAAAGAACAAATTGTTAATCACTTGACGTTTCACCAATTTCTAACCTAGTATTTTGACATTTAGGTTTGTTTATATTTTGAAATCACAACATAACCTTTAAATTTTACAATTTTGCTCTGGGCAGATATGCACTGTTTGAAAGATCTAAATTTACAGAGAGTTTGTTACCAAAACGCTTACTGTATTTATATTTTTTCAAAAACAAATCATTACTATGGTTATTTTTCTAGTTAAAAACAAATGCCAATTTGAAATTAAATCAACATAAACACATAATTGTTTATGATTATTAATAATTTTTTAAATTAAGTCTATAGATATATAGAGAAAAAAATTGTCTTTTTAATGATGTCAATACTTGTACTAACACACAATAATAAGATGGTTAGAACTTGTCAACCAAATCATTTTTCAAATGCATTCAATTATAAATTAAAATTTAAATTAATTAATTAAAACCTCATAGTTACATCCTTCTATTCCTACAAAAGCCATCCTTACATCCTATTGAACATTATTTATTTAATTTTAAATATCCAAACTATAAAATAACAACTGAATTATATAATTTCAGATTGCCATGGTAAAACGAAATTTTTATTTTCAAACCAATACAT
Organism: Agrypnus murinus; assembly: GCA_929113105.1. Taxonomy (NCBI): domain Eukaryota; kingdom Metazoa; phylum Arthropoda; class Insecta; order Coleoptera; family Elateridae; genus Agrypnus; species Agrypnus murinus. The sequence goes on from OV816026.1 coordinate 120,024,336, forward strand.
CTTCTAGAAAAAACAATCCCAACATTTACATTTATTTCTCAGTTGTGTCCAACGAACTGGTTGACAACAACTTAATGAAATATTTCAGCCTAAAATTAAAAAAAAATTATAAAAAAAATTGTAACCCAAATAACATTTTTTTTTAATAGTTGCATATTTTCCAAACCATGCCATATATCATGACTAGGTATAGGGTTTCTATGCATTTGCATATTTTTTTCTGCTTATTTGCAAACATATCCAGAGTTGTATTTCTACATGTTTAAGCCACATATGAATCACATATGCCAATTTGAAAGTGCATATAAATGCATATTTAGTTGTTTTTTTATAAATGTATGCATATTTTAGCATTTTTGAACGAATGTGCATATTTTACCACTTTTGGAGCGTTTTACATGCTTTTATTATGAATTTCTAATATTTTTTAAATAATTTTAGCATTTTAGACAACCAGCCAAGGGCGGCTTAGTTGAGTCTAGGGGAAACCCATTATTTAAGCTTATTGTTAAATACTAGGCTTTAAAATATTTTACTGCCTTAACCATCTGTGTACTTGTTAATATTTTCTAAGAAAGAAAAAGTTTCAACTAAAATTTAAATACTTACATCCTGCGGTATTGTGATAAATAGGTATTAGGAAATTCCAAAGACCCTTTGACAACTTCCTGTTCATAGAAAAATCTGCCTGTACTTTTGTTTACTAATCTTGTAATCTTTCAATTAAGACAGTTCAGAAATTGCAAACTGCATTTCAGTTTGAAATTTTAGAGTGTAAAGATGGGTAAAGAAAAACGGTCTGTGTCTGTTACACTTCGAAGTTATATTAAGGAATTCAGTGTTCTTACAACTGACGATAAGGTGTTGTATTGTACAGTGTGCGACGATAAAGTGACTGCAACGAAACGCTTTCAAGTTACACAACATCTGAACACGGTTTGACATCAAAAGTGTTGTTGCCCTGAAATCAAAAACAAACATTGTTACCGGGGTACCTTAATAATTCGCACGGTGAGTCCAGAAAATCGATCGAATTTAATAAAAAACTATGTAGTGCATTAGTGGCTGCAGATATCCCGTTAAGTAAAATTAATCACTCAGCATTTCGTAATTTTCTGGAAGAAATTTCAGAAATGCCAATACCCGACGAGTCTACACTCAGGAAAAATTATTTACCTCGTTTATACGAAGAGACTATAAAATTAATTAGAAAACATGTAGCGAATAACTACATATGGGTTTCCGTTGACGAATCTACTCACACTACTGGAAGGTGCGTAGAAACTTCATTTCCTTCGTTTTGTTAGTAAAATTTAACTAACTAAAGATAGCAGAGCAATTTACGGATGTTTTATTTTCTATTTTGTTACCTAGTTACATATTTAATCACAACAATATTTTTGGTTGATTAAAATATAATTTTTTTTAAATAACTGTTTTGCGCTAATTGTTTGTAACCGACTAATTTTGTAGTCCGATAAAATAAAAATCTAATTTGTGTTTTCAGATACGTGGCTAACGTTATAATTGGCTTTTTAAATTCGGAGAACAATCCCAAATCCTATCTATTAGCAATGGACGTTTTCAAGAGCACCAATCATTGTTCTGTGGCAAAATTGTTTAATGATTCGATGGCTATTTTGTGGCCGGACGGCATACAGTACATCAAAGTACTCCTGTTCGTCACCGACGCGGCACAGTACATGATCAATGCTGGAGCAGGCTTACATGTTCTGTACGAAAAAATGATCCACTTAACTTGTCTTGCCCATGCAATTCACAGAGTTGCGGAGAAAGTGCGGGAAATATATCCTAACGTAAACTCTATAATTTCAGATGTAAAGAAAATTGTTTGTAAAGCTCCATATCGTATACAAATATTTAGGAAAACTGCTCAAGAAGTGCCTTTCCCACCTGAGCCTGTAATAACAAGGTGGGGTACATGGCTTTCTGCAGCAGAATATTATGCAACTTATTTTGATATTATTAAAGCATTTGTAAATAAACTTAATAAACCCGATGCACTATGCATACAAAGCGCACAGGATGCTTTTAATACTAAGGAAGTGAGGACAGAATTATTGTTTGTTTTGACAAATTTTGTGCGTTTAGCTAAAGTAATTCAGAAAATAGAAAGTCAGGGAAATTCATTAGATGAATCTCTTGAGCATGTAAAATTGTTAGGTGTTTCTTTGAATAAAGTAAAAGGGTTTGACTATAAAACAAAAATTTAAATCCGTTATAGACAAAAATCCTGGTTTTCACTTAATTAAAAGCATAAACGATGCATTATCTGGCCAAGACATTTTATACGAGGTAAAACATTATTCGCTTGTAGAATTAAACAATTTTAAGTATGCCCCAATTACGTCTTGCGATGTGAAACGGAGTTTCTCAAAATATAAAACAATATTTAGGGATAATAGGCATATGTTTACTTTTGAAAATTTAAAAATGTACGTCATTGTGAACTGTAACGCTCTATGTTTAGAAAATATAATTAATTAAATTATTGCATAGGATGTCTAATTAAAATAATGTCTTTAAATAAAATAAAAATAACGATAAACAGGTGTTTTTTTAATAATGAAAGTGCATATATTTATTAAAAATTTCTAATAAACGCATATTTCATGATTTCTAAGTGCATATTTAAGTGCATATTTCACGTTTTTATAGTGCATAAGTGCATGCATATTTCAGCATTTTTAAGTGTATACAAATCCTATACCTAATCATGACAATATGTGACCACTTCTAGGAAAAGAGAACACAAATTCAATTTTTGCTAAAGTTTACCTTAGAATCAAAATTAATAGAAAAAAATTGTTATAAAAAGTTTGTTAGGTTTAAACATCTCATTGAGATTGAATTATCTAATGATAATATAGTCTAATAGGCATTTAAAAAAATATTAAACAAAAACCGTTCCTCATTTTACTTTGTGTTTGTTTCGTTCCCAACGAGTTAATGAGCCAAATCAAAATCAAAAGTTTTATCAGCCTTTCAGGTTGAATTGAACCTAATCGTGCTTTTGGGTTCGATTAGGTAGATTGGCACGTTATCTTGATATATCAAATTGTGCCAAGTTTCAGATGTCTTGTTTAAACGAATAAAAATTGACTTTGTGCTGTACATTACATGTAACTCTAGAAAATGTTTTGTTGTAAATCCCAATCTTCTCTATCCTCGTTTTAGTCTATCCCAATTTTGGATAGTGCTGTTAATTAAAAGTTTATGTCTAAAATCTCTTTACTTTTCATAATAAATTACAGTCACAAACGATTTAATTTGCTGAATAAAATGATTAATATTTAATGGCTCTAAGTGTTTGGGCTGCGATATCACTCTAAATTTTAATTAAAAGTTGACAATTGCGCCTATTTGTTGTTAAATGTAATATGAATTGAAATTAGAAGATTTGTGGGAATTACATTAGGGTTGTAGTACAGAATTAATTTTGCTTCCTTAAATATTGAGTAGTAGGTAGCTTCAGCCTTGTTAATTAGGTCACTATTACATTAGAAGGGACGTAGAACAATTATATCCACTCGATTAGTTACCCTGTTCTATTTCAGGTTCACTTTGAGTGCTTTGTTGAATACTACTAAGCTTGGTAATTTTGGTACGCATTAATAGTTCCGACGTTATAAGGTACACCTAATTTAAGAGTTCATTGCGTTTAAAATATAAGTAGCTAGAAATAAATAAATGTAAGTAAATGTAATTATGGAAATGATCTATCTAAATTTAGCATAAGCAAATCTGCTTCCAAAAGCAGAATCCTGCTAAGAGCGAGAAAATGTACTGTATCTTATCTAGACCGACTACAAGACATTAATGTAATTTATTAGTCTGAAATCCTATGTAGCATCCTTGACATTGCATTTAAACAGCGAATGAGTAATACCCTATCTTACAATTAGGATGGTCCAATAAATTTGGTATCTGCTATTTTGTTGACGAAAATCCAATTTCTTTTGAAGATATCAATGAAACAATAAACTACACAACTCGTACCTCCAAATCATTAATAATAATTTGCAATTTTGTTTTTTTTTCTTTGGGAAATTACCCATGTCAGACATAATATAATAAGATAATCAGCAATGTAAAATGAAATACAGTGAGAACATTCCAAAAATTGTATCGTAAGATTAGTACGGGTCTGCTAAAGCTTGCATAGAAGTTGCTTAATTTATCAAAGTATTCGTTAGTACATTCTCAAGTGGAAATCCCTTTTTATGTCAGCAAGGGTAAACTTAATTTGACCGAAGCTAACAAAGCCTTGGTTTACAGAAGCGTCATAGATCTTTATGGTTAATTCCAACTATTTATTTATGGGTCTATTCATAAAGATTAAATGCCATATAACACATCGGAGCACTTAGTATGATATTTTATTGATCATTAGAAAGTCACACTATGTAGATATGAAGTTTTGAATTGAGATTCCTTTCCTATCAAATCTAAGCGCAAGACGACATGTTTTTTTAATATCAGTCAGCTTTAAAATACTATGTCCAATAATTTCCTCTTGCACTTTTATCTTCAATTTTTTATGGAGTAACAATATAAGAAAACGGAAACCTTTGAAGAAAAGTATGGAACCGAACTTCGACTAAATTCAATAAAACTTGGTCTACATAATATTGTATAGTATAAGTAATAAAATGCCCAATCTTGAGTGTAGCAGCCTTGCCCGTTTGCCCCGCGCATGCATACAAAGTTCCAAAATTGCCTATTTTCAAAACAAGATTACTCGAAAACGTTTTAGTTGATTTTAATGATCTTTTTTTATGTTAATCTTCCATAGGTTCTCGAGGTGCGATTTTCTCAGTTTGTCAACTTTTGACATAAAACTTGATCAAAAATGGAACCAAAGTTCGCCATGAGCAATTGTCCAAAGATGGGGATATGCGACACTAATTCAACGTTAATACATACAATATTTTACTAAAAATAATAACAAATTTTTGTAAGTATATACTACATTTAATTAGTTCGAATATAAAAATTTAAACATATGCCAGAAAAAACGTAAAAAATATGTTGCTATTATGTATTCGGTTAGTTATTACCAGAGGCGATCAAAATAGTTGGCCACTATATTTTCCTTGGCGTTGCTTTAATACTTCTTGTAGATTACGTTAAGATAAAGTTTAATATGATAATATTGAATTAAATTCATTAAAATTGTAGCCACGCCACTAAATATTTATTTCTTTCAACGCATGCAGTCCTAAAAAACCATTGCATCTTTAAAAACCGTTAAAAACTATCGAATTACATTTAGTTTATACCACAAATCTACTCGAGACGTCACATTTTAAAGCTTTTAAAGTTTCATATCGAAGTTCACATTATTAACAAGTACTAATGAATAAAACTTAACGCTCCATAGTGAATGTGGTTTTGTCGAGGGTTCCTCACTCTCGGCAATAGGTGTGTAGTTTCTCGAGAATAAATTGCTGTGAGTCGGAAATAATGAGAAATTTTCGGCAATATGGGAAATATAGGAAGTAAACAGAACTATACGGAAATACAAAAAAATAAGCGGCAACAAATATAGTACACGTGGCAAAAAATTGGGAATAAGCGGAAAAACTTATAACGTTGAAATTCACAACCCATTATTTGTTTGATGGTCACTGTTTAAAACCAAGCTTCTCCGTTGTTTGGTTGTCACTGGTTTTCCCTTTCTTTCGGTTTATCGTGAAGTCGCTCCTGCGCGTTTGAGCTCCCTTCTCAATAGGCGAGTGGAAGAAACAAAATGGCTTTTTGGCAGTAGAAGTTGGATGTACGAGATATATTAGAAATTGGTTTTAAATATTAATTCGCTTTAGCGGAATAAATCTCACATTCAACAGAACGATCGCTTGGTTATTTGTGTGCGATCGGTCGTCAAATTGGACGGATTAGGTTCTGGCGCTAGCCATTTTAGGTAAATTATTTTAGTTAAAACCTCGTTGCGCTAAATCTCACAAATATCTTTTTATTTTAGGTAATATTATTTCCCTAGCCGTCACCTTGAGGGAATTGTATTGTAAAAGACCTTTCAGTTTATAGAAAGGTAAAAATCTTCAAATATTTAAAAATAATACAATATACAGGGTGATTTCTTTGTAGGTCTTTTTTGTTTTGGGTTTTGTTGTTCGTTGGTGTATTCTTGTTCCTGCCCGTCTGACCGTGTATTTTAATTGGAAGGTTCTTCCCCTTTGTGTCCGTACCTACATCTATACATATACCGGGTCGGAGAAAAACAACCAAATATCGAAGGGTGAAGCAAAAACCCCCTAAGCAAGGCTTTAAACATACAGCCGTGGGTCTTCGAATGGTGGGATGTTTGTCTAAATTTGTATGTATTATGTGTCATTTTATTTATGTATATGTATATATTTATTCAATGTGTTTACAATTTATGCATGCATGTTAATTTTAAGGATAAAACGAAATCTCGAATAGTGGAATTGTTGTAGGGTAGTTTTAAGTACAACCAACCTTGATACAAATCACCATTCACCTTTTTTTTTGTTGAAACATTACATTTTTTTCTATCTGCACAATAGAAAATAGTTGCAAGTAAAATAAAGCCCTACTTAGAACGTTTACATTTCACTACGTGCGTTTTATTTATTTATTATTTATTTATTTGTATGATTTTAATTACTTTCCAGTTCGTCCTTTGTAAGTATATATGTACGGTACGACCAAAATATTGGAAGTTGCCCATATTTTAGTAGATCTATTTCTTCGTTTGTCTGATAAGCTTGAAGCTTTAGTAATAAGCATTGTTTTTAAACGAAGTGGCGCTTGTTTTTTTTATCTTTTATATTTTGTATTACCCCGCCCCTCTCCGACTTATTGGGGGCTAGCTGGCAAAAACTAAAGCAGTGTTATTTGGATCAAGCTGATACTTCCAGCACAGCTACATTTTGGTTGGTTAAGTGTTTCTTTATATAAAAATAGCCTTTGTGTTTCTGTAGGTTATAAACTGAGTAATAAACTCGGCAATAGGAATAACACTCTTCTCAATTTCTATTACGTATTTTATCTCAAGAGCGGCTAGAAATCTACTATTGAATTATGTTCTACTATCTACTATTGAAAAAGTTCTGAGCCCTGAGTTTGAATGCGCATAGTAAAAAAAACTAACCACTCAAATTAATTCAAACAAAAACAGTTAGATAGATCGGATTTTGTATATGATAGTAAATTTCTAATATTATTTGAGTTTCGGTTTTTGAATTTTCGCAAATGATGTTTCAAAAAGTCCAATGGTGTTTTAAAAGTTTTTTTGGGAGTTTTGATGTAAAACCTGTCTTTTATAATAATTAATATTTTAATAATTACTCGACAGAATTGAATGTAATTTTATATGCAAGTTATTCTTTGAAATAAGGGGTAATTGTGTTCTGAATTAATTTATTAATTAATTCGTGAATATTTTCAAAATTTCTTAATGTATTTGTTGTTTTATTTAAAAAATACTACCTTTTATAAAAATGATTTTGATTAAGGCACCGGAAGGCCAGAATACAATACCCTCTATTTCATAGAATAACTTGAGAAATAATTCAGTTTTCAAATTACAAGAATTTTCACATACATACTACAACACTATTAGCTACTTGCATATAAAATGACTTTTTTGCATATAAAATGTCAAGTAGTTATAGAAATATTAATTATTAAAGACAGGCTTTACGTCAAACCTGTCAAAATACTAAAAATTCGAAAACCTAAAATCAGATAATTTTATAAATTAACTATTGTTTGAATTAATTTGAGCTGTTTTCTTTTGTATGCGCATTCAAACTCAGAGTTCAGTTTTTGCATTCGGTAGTAGGCGGTATTCTGAAGAAGAGGGTATATGTTGTAGTGTGAGTGGAAAAATAATAACGTGAGTAATTATTTTTATTTTGAACATTAAAAATCATTCATTATTTTTAACAGGTCAGGTTCGTGACCTGACACTTACCCCGTCAAGACATGACGCTCAAAAAGCTAATTGATTACAGGATTTCCTTTTACTATTCATACTGTTCATTGTAATTATATCCTTCGTATTTTCATGAATGATTATTTAAATATGTAACGGTGCATTTTCTATCGACATTCAGTTCGTAAAATTTTACATTTATACGTATTAAAAATTCGAAGTTCGGTCCTGTAAGACCGCGCTTTATTCAAAATAAAATTCTGTCATGTAAATATTTCCTACAAAAATATTTTTAGAAATGATTGTTACAATGTTTGATACAATTAAAGAACGTAGCGTGATAAAAAATGATGTCTTTTAGTATTTTGTTTATTTATATTTTAGTATAATATCAATTACTTCGCGAGAGACCTTGATAAAAAAAACTGTGGGAAGTGTTTGGTCATCTAATTTCATAAAAACATTTCTGTTAATATTCTGAGAATACAGGCCTTAAAAAACAAATTTTTCTTTGTCTTCTATATGTGTTTGAAATCTAAAACGGGTTGGGCGTAGTAATCTCGGCTAGACGCCAGATGGGTGCCATTCCGTACCAGTTTGCGCGCAATTTTTTCAAGTACTACTTTCCATTGCTTTAGGTCGAAATTCCTGCAGAAGGTCAACCAAAAAGCTTCCTTATGGATCAATAGAATGCAGTATTCCGCGGACGTTTAGGGTTGCTGAGGCTGGCATTCTTAGCGCCTCGACAGAGCAGTGTGAACACACTTGCTTGCTGGCGGCCTGTGCCTCGAGTCAGTGGACTCCCATTTTTGATCTTCTAGCAAAGAGGTCGATATTAAGAAGTTTGCGGTTTATCTTTGAGATTAGTTAGTCGACTTTGGGGTCGGTTTATTGTATTATAATTCAGTGTGGATTATTCAGAATTAATGCAATCTTTGAGTACAGTTCCCGTATAGTTTAGTTGTGAATTGCGGTAAAAGTGAACTTTTAAAGTTAATTGAGTTTTGAGAATTTTCGTTTGAGAAGATTAACTAATATCGTCTCGTTAATAATCATTTATAGTTGGTTTATGTGTAGCGAACCATTAAAAACGATTACGCTGTTTGCCTGCGTTAACAGAAGAAAGTGAAGTTGTTATTAAAATTACTTAATTTGGGTAATAGTTTAAAATTGTGGATTGTCATTTTATCTGGCGATAATGACAGACAGTTATTTGGTTTAATCCGTCGAGTTTTTAATAAAGGAGATTACAATTACTCCTCGTGAATAAATTCTAAACAATAAACATTAACTAAACAAGATTGTCTAAACTGTGTTTAACGAACATTGGTGCTGAACATTGTATGGATGATTGACTATTGTTATTAAGTATTTCTTTGGACCTGCTACCATCAAACTGCAATTTAATACCATCGAATCATCGAGAATCAACTACGGTTCTTTCCAAGTGAGGCCTTTTCCAATTTCTGATTGACCAGTATGATTTGTTTTGTACAGCAAATAAACCAAGGTTTGAGGTATTGTACTTTAAGAATTGTTTATCTTTATTATTTTAAGGTTAGATTATTTTAAATAAGTGAATTTTGTTGTTCTTTACTAGAAGAGAGCTCTCAGTTGTACTTAATTTTAGTCCATTATTAACAGTGAAAATTAAATTTATAAATCTTCAAAATATTTAATTAGATTTATTTTAGTTTAAAGTGATGGATATTTGTTTGTCAAACTTTTCAAAAGATTTCTGGTTTAAATAAATTCTTGAGTCTAATATTATGTTGGAATACTTTTTAGCTAATAAATCCGGATATCCTTCAGATCTTGTTGAACTTTTAGAACAACTTATAAATTTATTAAAATTCTAATGACTACCATTCTGGGCAAATATTCCAATTATCTTTGAAATTGCCTTAAGTCTATCAATTTTAAAGTAGTAAACAATTATTTACTAAATGCTTAGTCTTAAGTTTAATAAATATATACTGTTTATGTGTTTTTATGTGTTTGAATATTATTATTATACCTGTGTTTGCTAACTATAACTATAACTATAACTATTTTCTGCTTTTATTATTTAATAAATATGTTTAGTTTATACTAATGATCTAAACGGAACCATATAATTATGAAAGTTTTGTTCAAATTTCACTTTAAAATTTTCTAAACATTTCTAAATTTTTATCCAAAAACCTATTATATTTAATTCATTTTCTGATTAATGAATTTAATATCAAATCAGGCTTAATTAAACATCAATATTAAGCTTCATAATCAGATGGTGCCCTTCTTGTGTATGTTTTTGTGTTTTTTGAAACCTTTATCCATTACAAATTAGACAACCGCAGAACCAATACCTACGACCTGAACATTAAAATTTGTAAGATAGAGCTAAATCTCAAGCCGTGGTATTCTTGAGCATCATTTAAAGTAAGTATTGTGTTTAATGTTGTTTATTGATTTTTTATCGACTTTGTAAGTTATTTAGTCTAGAAAAAAACTCTTGTTTCACTGCCGGTCCAACGTGGGCCAGATTTTTTTGTTGTTTCTAATAAAGGCAACCAAACATAACCAATTGAAAATGCTAAGCCTGGCATTGCCCAGCACTCTCCCCTTTCAGCTTACCTTTCTCTTTCCCGACATATTTCTCTCTCTGAGTTACTCTTCCCTTGCGGTTTATTCCCCTCTCAGATGTACCCACCCATTCTTATCATGGAATATTACATTGAATTCCTATAGGTATCATATGCTTAATATACCAACTTTATCTGTCAGTTTTCCCATGTTTCTTAGGAGATGGTGCATTAGTTCTTCAGGCATTCCTATTCTACTTATTCATTAAATATCTTAATCTGAAACGAATTCTAAAGAAACTGATAAACAGAGCCAGATACACATATCGAATTTTGTGCGAATGCTCCGTAGCAAATACTACGATACTCGGCTGAAAATAGTTTGTGAATTCAGGATAGGAAGAACGAAAAAATTTAATTCCCTAACAAAAGAATAATGCTTAAAATAAATTTTTTATTCGTTCATGAACTTATTATTTAATTATCTGGTTTAGTAAATGTTCGGTCCCGAACGAATCAAATTATTGAGAATTAAAAAAATTTGATTCGCGAATTTATCGCGTATGAATTATTCGTGAGTAAAATAACAACGCAGGTATATATAATATGTAAAGATGCAGGTTTGTTAATGCAGGGCTAATTACATTCTTCATCTAAAGATATTTCTTGTGCAATTTAAACTTCTATTAATATTCAAATTTATTAACAAAACATAATTTCTTTACAACGAAACATGTGATTATGGTTGGGATCTTGAGCCGTCATTTTAATAAAACACGTAATTAGATCGTCAAATACACCTGTATTTATTTGTTTAAACATGTTATCGACAATTTAACATTGCGATCTTCAGAAAAGAAACGTGACAAAGCGAGTGCTGTAAATAAACAATCGGTCTCGAGCGTATAGAAATGCATTAATTACAAATAACAATTTTAAAAGTATAAATACCTAATTAAAAAATCGCAAAACAAAGGAAATCTGGCAAATCTACAAAATAACACCTTTAACTTGGAATTGCGTATATCGGTCTAGTAGACCTCTAAACGAAGCGTAACAAAAATAAGTCTTGAGTTTTAAGTAGTTAAAATGTATTTTAAATTTACGGCTAAAAAACTAAAAAAAATTTGTCAAAGCTTATAAAAAATAATTAGCAAATCGGCCTTGTAGAACTCACAAAGGAGAACTATGGCGGCATGCAAAGATTTGCCTACCCATCAGAAGAAGAATAGAATATTAAGCACTCGCTTAATAATGATTCCATCGCAATTACAAGTTAAAGGTTTTATGTCGTAGAGTTGCCAGGTATTTTTAGTTTTGCAATTTTTTAATTACTTATATTTTTCAAAGCTTTATTTGTAATCGATGCATTTCTATACGCTCGAGACCGATTGTTCACTTACAGCAAAATCGAGATAATCCTCGGAAGTAATTTCACTTGCATCAGAATCAGAAGACGATACATTTTTGGATCAGAAATATCAGACTTGGAGGAAGGAAGCATGCAAGAAACAAGAAGAACGATAAAGCTGAAATTATAAAAATATTAATGTGTTACGCTTATTAAAAACTTATCAGCTTTTTAATTCTTTTTGAAGTTTATTTATACTCGTACTTTGGGATTTAAATTTTTCAAATATATTTTTATTATTTATTTGAATATGTTTTTTGTATTTCTTAGAGTCGATCTATCTGAAGATATATTTATTAAAGTTCTTTTTCTACGTATTTGGTTCTTAGTTACTTTAACAATTATATACTTGAAAACACCTTTTACAGATTATTTTTTGTTTGTGAGGAATTTTTATTTGCCTTATTTTAGTTGAGCTACGATCTCTTGCAAAATTATTAATAGAATCAATAACAATAAAGCACCTTTCATTAAAATACATCTTCTGCTAAGATCATGCATGGAATACGGAAATACAGGGTGGAAGGGGTTACTATGCGTTAGTTTTAAGGGGTGAGAAAACATCAAAAGGAACAAGAAAGTTTCATACAACTTTGTTCTAGGACGTACCACTTTTTTAGAAAAAAAGTAATAAAATTGTAAACTTTAATATCATCTTGCCGCGTTAATAATATTAATTTAATTATGGGACTATGTCAGAAGTGTATCTCGTCTAGCACAACATTTATATCTTCAAATCTTAACAACATTTTTTAGTATGATCGTTCGTTTACGCGTAAGATCGGATTTTTCTACAATTAAAAATCCAACTTTTTCAAAAAATTGTAATTTATTTTTTTCTGAAAAAGTGTTACGTCCGCGTCCTAGCATAAAGTTGTATCAAACTTTATTTTGTTCCTTTTGATATTTCTATCGCCCCCTACAATTAAAGCGTAGTAACCCCTTCCACCCTGTATAGTTGTTTACCTTTAAATAAGTTATGAAATGGTTTTGTGAAAATTGCAGAACCTAACAAAATGAATTAACATAGAACATACGGCACAAAGTAATTTACCAAAATTATTCAAAATTGAATTCTGGTCATCTTTGGGGTTTTCCCCTATTCGGTTTACAACCAACTGATAAACAATATTCGTAGGATATTGTTTACAAATAATAATGAAATAGCATTTTATAAGGGATATTAACCCGGCGTCCGACAGGTGAAATTTTGTCACAAGTTCCGACACGTGGGGTTCAATACACCCCAACATTTTTTGTATTGTTGAAATTTTATTTGAAAAATTTAAGCAGAATTTTCATTGTAATATGGTTTCTCATCAGGTTTAGTAATGTAAAAAATGAATACAATCAAATACTATAGAAATAAGAAAAAAAAGCTGTTTGTAATCGAAAACGTGATTTTTTACGTATCAAAAAACGTAAGAATCCTAAAAACTCAAAATTTATTCAAACAAGGGTTAAAAAAATAAAAAGACATTAGTTTTCTATTGTATGAGGAACATAGAAGTAAATAAAACGTCAAAAAGTAACATCAACAGAAATATAAGAATTTACTGACTATCATTCTCCCGGCAGTTTGGACAATAAAGATTTGCGTGTTCAAGACATAAAAACACATTGCATAATTTACATACATATTTTGTTGTTCTGTCTTGCTTTCGGGGACATAACTGACACCTTCCTATTTGATTGGAACTCATTTTCTTCTATGGTGGTTCTGGTAGTTCCCCCCTAAACTGCTGATATTTGACCTGTAACGGGTACATTTTCCAACAGCATTTTGTAAGCAGAATTTAGCATTTATTCTTATTAAAAAGTTAAGTTAAGCTTAAGTTCGGTCCTGTGGGCTTCGTTTTGTTTAAATCAGCATTTCATCATGTAAATAATTTCTACTGAAAGCACTTTTAAGAAAAGATTGTTTCATATTTGCTGTAATTAAAGAAGGTAGCGTCATAATGATGTTGTTTTTTCGTATCCTGCTAAATTGCATTTTAAAATAATATCAATTATTTTAGGGAGAGACCTTGCTAAGAAATTGTGAGAAGTACTTAATCATCAATTTTATAGAAATATTTTGTTAACATTCTGAGTATACAGGATTCGAAAATGAAGTTTCCTTTGTTCGTAAATTGCGTTTTAAATTTTAAGTCTGTTTATAGCGTAGGAATCTTGTCTACAAGGCAGATGCTGTAGCATTCCACACTAGTTTGCCGCGCAATTTTAAGTGCTACTTTTTACACTTAGAGTCGAGAATCCTATAGAAGGCCAAATAAAAGCGCCCTTGCCGCATAAAAACAGATGTATCCACGTGTAACTACGGGATCCGAGTTCATAAAAAGCCTTCGCTGGTTTTGACGCGAGAGACTCGCGACTGCACCCTGAATGCATGCGGTCGATATTGTGTTAAAGATGCCGTTTAGCTTAAGTGCTATGAGATTTGAAAGATAATCCTAAATACAGTACAGTACAGTTTTAATGCTATTTTGTGTAGAGTGCAAGTTTTAAAAGAATTTCCGTCTCGTTAATTCGTGTTAGAAGAATTTTTATAATTTTGTAACGCGGGTAAATAAATGTGTTTCACGCTATAGTGAAGAACTATAAAACAACAAACAATTATTTTGCTTCGTTTGGGTTTAAGACCAGTGCAGTTTTTTTAAAGCAAAACCATTTAAAGCGATCTCGAATTTAACGATCGACTCTAGTGCTTTTATAAATTAAAACCCCGCTTAAAGAATTTAAACGCATTTGGTGCTACACGTGATTAAAAAACAACCTAAGTTTCTGAAACATTATCGTTATTTTCCAAGTGAAAATCCCGTTTGTTCATGAAATCATATGGGCGAATGACAATAACTAAATATTATCGCATTTTTGGTACGGAGAATCAACACTTCAATACAACGCCGAGTTCAACGACAATTTCCCCAAATGAAAGGCCGAATTTCCAATTTCTACTGGACTATATGTATGGTATTCCACAAATTTGAGGGATAATATTCAAGGTACTGTAGTTTTAAGGATTTGTTTATAATTCAGTTAATTAAGAATCTCACAGTTAAGAATTTTTTCTTTAGGGAGAGCTCTCTTCGTTATTTAAAAATCTTTAAACTTTAATTTAATTACAAATCATTTATATTGATACTGTCGAATTGATTTAATTTGTCTAATCTCATTTAGATATTTGTTTATAAATTTTGTCCAGAAAAAGACCAGTCAATACAAATTTTAATATTTGAATTAATGTGTTTGAACAATTTTTGTGTTCGATCCAATAAACTTTTTGTTTATTTCCGTTATCTAATGAAAAGTTCTAGATGAATTTTTATTGATTTATTCTGTTTTAGTTATAATCTAATGAACTTAGATTGGAATTGTAATAAATGTATGAGGTGTGTTTTATTTCTTATATATATGCAAAGTTATGTCGTTACCATTTTTCTGATTAAATAAATGTTATTAATTCAAAACTAAGTATCTAGAAAACGGAACCATATTAGTTATGAATGCTCTGCTTCATTTTACTTCAAAATTATAAATTAACAACATTTTTTTGATTCAACTAAATATTTTATTCATTTTCTGGTTAATGAATTTAATCATTTTTAATGCTTATTCAACTAATATCTTTGATTGGGTATTCTTATACCTTAAGCTTCATAATCAGATTGCGCCCTTTTAAGTTTTTATTTGTGTTTGAACCTTTATCTATTTCTTTTCACAATTTATACACCTGTGGAACCAATACCTACTACTTGACTAATTAATTTGTAAGAGAGAGTTTAAATCTCAAGCTGTGGCAGATATTTTGAGTTTTCAGTTACAGTAAGTATGAATTATTTTATATAATTTTATAGTTTTTATAGTTAGTTTATTGTCATTTAGTCTGACAGAAAAACTAGTGTTTCACTGGCTTCACTGCCTTTTTTTTGTTGTCGTACTTTTGTGCAGAAAATTATGTAAGTTTCAGACCCCTAAGTTCACGAGTCAACCTTGGATTTGACGAATACATGCTAGCTTTATGATTATATTTTCAACTCGAGTTCTCACATTTTTTACTGCAAGTTCATTTTTCCACTTGGTACCATCCTTTCCATGATAGCATTTAACTTCTCTGATTGTGCACTCTTTCTCATCTTCAGCATATACGATGCCTGCTTGTTCATTGTCAGCGGCGTAAGTCGATTGCTTATTGGTGTTGTCCTCATGGTATTCGACATCATCATCAGCCACTTGCTCCATATCCGGATAATCACTGTTTTCGCTAACGTTGTCGTCTTCAGCCTCGCTTTCAGAATTTATAACTTCTTCATCACTTGGCACTTCGTCCCATAAAGCCTGCAACTGTTTCTGATGCTTCTCATAGTCCCCCATTTTCTGATAAATCGAAATATAAATACGTTATATTATCTATATATATTCCCCAATCACAAAATCTTACCTTTTAATGTTTACAATAAAAGAAATACTTTATAATAAGTCAAGTTAACCGTGCAAGAAAAAGTTATCAGTTCCGACACGTGGGGTTTCACACACCCCAACTGACTTTAGAACTCTACTACGTCCAAACTGCATTGAATTTTCCACCAAATGATAATTATGAGAGTTTCATCTGATGTGACTGGAAGGTACTAATTATTTAAAAGCGGTTGGCGCGCTTTTCAAAAAGTTACAACCGATCAAAGTGAGCTGGGGTTTCTCAAACCCCACGTATCGGACGCCGGGTTAAGAAACCCAGTTGGTTGCGCTGCGCTTACCGACCGTATATTTGAAGTATTATAACCGTATTGTAACGCAGGGGGCGCTCTCTGGTAATTTCACCGCTTCTCGGAATTTGCTGGAGGGCGATGATGACGTCTCACCCATACCTTCCGTAATCCCACTAACTATTTTTGAGTAGTAAAAAAATTACTCTATCAACAGTTTTGAGCAACTTGTCATCATTTACGTTTATGTGCATGAGTATAATAGTAATTCAAATAAAGAAGAAAAAAAAGGTCCTTACTCTCACCGCAATTTTTTAAATTTTTCTATATTAATTTTCTATTTTTCTGGTAAAGCTTATTTAGTCGCCTTATTATTTCATGGTGTTATTTTTGAGTCCATCGTTTATAAGTTTTTAATATTTTATAAAATTGTTAAATTATTTGATACTCGCAATCAATTTTGTTTTTGTAAAAGTTATATAATAGAAACATTTCTTTTAAATGTTCTTTCTGAAAAAAATCATTCGTAGCAAATATGAATAAAAGATTAAAGATTTTGCAGTGTAAAAAGGACGCAATAGTTGCACATTTGTCTTTATTGTATGATATTTCTAAAACAATACGACTTCAAGATCAAATGAAAACTGAATCGGTGACGGTTGATGAAATGCGACAAAAATATCAATCCAATGTGGACGAAAAAATGAAATTAATTTAGCTTTAGATCTAAAATATGAATAAAGTTATAAATGTCTGAATACATTTGATAATATTTGCACTTATAAATGTTTCCACGTGTACGTATTTTCAATTTTTCTAAGCAAAATAATGTACCTTCTGCGTCATGTCGTTCGATAGTAAAACAGGAAACGCCCATATTTTCTGAGTCAATTAAGAAAGTTGTGGTGGAATAGTCTAATTACACAGTTTTGCTTCAAATAATGACTCTAGCAAAACTAGTTTGATCAGAATGCATGTGAAAACAGTTTAGTTAATATTTATATATGTTTTTAATTAATTATTATTAGTCTGTTTAAAGGCAGATATTAAGTTTTGATTGTCTAGTCTAAACTTAAGAACGTGAAAAAGAAGAACAAACAAAAAATCAATTCTACTCAAAAATTTCATTTAGTTTACTTTTTTATTACTAAAAATAAAATAATAAAGAAATATTTTTAGAATATAAATAAACTATACACTTCTAGTCTAGTGAAAAAGTGACAACGTTGCCTTAAATTATAAATTAAAGTTGGTACTCTTGTAGCAGTAATTCGTTTGTTGTCCTGATGAAAACAAATTAGTGCAGTCAACGCTTTGACTTAAGTTTTGAGGTTATTTGTGAAAATATGACAAATATGTTTATATAAAACGATGGATGAAACATTATTTATGCAGATTCATTTAAAACGTAGCATTAAATCTTCGTAACAAATTTGAAACTTTAACGACACAACCTTACAACCTTTTTATGTGAAATTT
Source organism: Agrypnus murinus (assembly GCA_929113105.1). Taxonomy (NCBI): domain Eukaryota; kingdom Metazoa; phylum Arthropoda; class Insecta; order Coleoptera; family Elateridae; genus Agrypnus; species Agrypnus murinus. Next base: position 120,042,438 of record OV816026.1, read on the forward strand.
TTTGATGTTAAATTCTTTTCATCGTTTTTATGAAGCTATTATAATAAATGTGTCAACAACTTACAATTTTATATAAGATCGCGTGTTGTTTTTAAATGCAATTTTTGCATTTAACAACTTTCAAAACTTCCTAAACATTAAAAATTTTCATTCAGGAAAGAATTTTGTGAATTAAAATTTATCAACTGCACTATTTCTTTTCTAAAGTTTTTCTAGAGCCACAACATCCTTAAGTCTAATAATCCACAAATCACCAACTAACTAATTTGAAACGTGCACAAACAATATCTAATTGGAAAAATTGACGCATAATGTTTTGAAAATACATAACAGCAGGTATTGTACCTATGGGTAGATTAGACATTTTTTTATTAAAGCAATCAAGTGCCTAGTCTCAAATAGGTGAATAAACTTTCCAAATATTATTATATTTTCACAGAAAAGGTAATAATATTTATCCAGTACATGCTTTATGTAGCGATTCCAACCTACTGTTTTATAAAAAAACCTTAGTTTAACTTTAAATAAATTAAATTTAAAATTTATATATTTTCCTTTGTTTGGTGTTAAATTCTAATTACATAAAATGAAATGTAAAGGATATATTAAGAATTTATTAAAATAAAGACGAAATTCTGTTTCCCTTCTTTAAACATTCAATTCTCCGAATTTGAAATGACTTAAACTACTTTATACAAAAAAGCCACCTATTGAGTTAAACGAGAAAAAATTAGGCTCTCAGCAAAAAAACATAGTTTCATTTCACTAGGTAAATTTTGAATTTATGTATTTGATTACTGTTGTTGGTTAAATAAAATTTAAATTTTATTTAAAGAAAACTTGTAATTATTAATCAGGTTTGCAACCTACTTTACATAAACCTGAAATTAATTAACTGTACAAACATCTTTCAACAATATACAGGTAAGTGAAATCTACTCCTTTTTTTATAATACTCATTTTCAATAATAATACTCACTTTGTTTCAGTCACTTTCCAATGTGATAATTTATTTCCCCTTCTTCCTTTTACTTTGAAACCTGATAATTATACCTTGCTTATCGAGACTGGATCAAGCATTAAGAAAACCTTAAGTTTCATTTCCAAATAGTATCTGGAAGCTCTATATAAAAAATGATATCCAAATCTTGTGTTATTAGCAGTTTCAGCCATTAAATAATTTAAACAAGTTTTGTGGTAAATACTTCTATTAAATATACTTTTCTTTACATCTACAGTATTTTTAACATTGAAATAAAGATATTTTAAATTATTAATTTATAAATTTTCTCTTTACAAAAATTGTACTTGTACAAATTTTGCGTTTACAGATTTGCGCTACCTTAACATTCAATTAATCGTTTTTAAAGCTAGTAGGATTTTCTCACCTTTATAAGGTGTTTTATTATTTTTGGAATTTGTTATTTCTGACATGAGATCAAATCTCCATGCAAACCCAAATCCTTTCTAACCTTATAATTCATATTGTTTGACGTTATGTGAAAACACACATACCAAAAGCCTAACATAAAATTTACAAACTATTTTCTTTTAGTTTTAATGCACATTCTGGTCAATTCCATGTGCAGAAATTCCAATCAATAAAACATTTAAATAAATAACAAGACTACATCCGAACAAAGTATATGTACACAGTTAGTAGTAAACAGATTATGTTGATAATTTTCCTTTTAGGAATGAACGTAATATAATAAATTAACAAGTAATTTTAATGTATCCTTTGTATTTCATAATGGCTATGTATGAACAAATTAATCTGCTAAATTATCAGTACAGTAGATAATACCTTAACAATATTTTAGATTTTAAAAAATTCATACATTGAAAAATATTCCGCAGCTATTGCAGCTTTTAAGCAGTTAGATATTCCAGACCTCACTGACTTTATTTTATTGCATTGAGCGTTACGAAAGGTGGATTGTCAAACTGTACAAGCTTTCGAATCATCTGTTCGATATACCAAGTTTCCTTCTTATAAGGAATTTATTACATTCGTGCAGGAACAAGTAATAATATTAAAACGCTCCAATAATAATAATGGTTATTTAGGTACAATATTTACACAATGATCATTCAAAAAACTACAAAAATGTTAGTAATAAAGAAACAACAGTCAGGGAATAAATTTTCGTTTGTAGCACTTTCTGCTGTGCATTTTGGTTTGGCAGTCCCTTTGAACACTCCAACAGTAGTCGGCTATCATATGAGAATCCCATCTTCCTTGGTACCGAGTTTCCATGGTTTTTAAATCTTGATGAAATCTCTCGCCTTGCTTATCGCTTACAGCACCTAAATTTTCGGGAAGGCTATCAAGATGGCTATGAAGGAAATGAAGCTTTATGCTCATGTTACAACCAAGGCGGTGAAATTTTTCAAGCATTGATTGCACTAGCTCTTTATAAGTGGATGCTTTTTTGTTTCCAAGAAAATTGTTCGCGACCATCGTAAATGAAGTCCAGGCTTCATTTTCTGCTTCGTTCATAGAGTTGATGAAATTTGGATCTCTCATTAAAATTCTAATTTGAGGTCCATCAAATACCCCAGCTTTGATTTTTTCGTAACTTAGTCGTGGAAACGTTTCACACATGTACTGGAAACAGTCACTTTGCAAATCTAGTGCTTTAACATATCGCTTCATAAGACCCAGTTTGATGTGAAGAGGTGGAAAAATTACTTTTTCTCTGTCGACTAAAGGTTAACTTATAATATTCTTCTCTCCAACAACTAAGGATGTTCTAGGAGGCCAATGTTTCTGAATCCAGTGTTGGTTTCTATCTCGACTATCCCAGAGGCACAAAGCAAAGCAAAGCAAAAGCAAGGAAATTTTATATATCCTCCTTGAAAACCAAGTAAAAAGTTTACCATTTTGAGATCCACACAGATGACCCAGTTATGGTCGAATATTTTAGTAAATCTATCACCTTATCAATGTCGTCATATGTTTCCTTTAATTGAACGGAGTATCCAATAGAAATTGAACCGATAGCCGTTGTGTAGTAGGACACACTTGAGGCTTCTGCTGGAACTGTCGATAAACAAACGCCACTCACTTGGGTCATATTGTACAACGCCCATTTGAGTTAGCAAATCTGGCACATTGTTACAATAAACAAATTCACACTCTTGTTTAAAATATTGCACAAGATCACCTTTTACGATAAAAAGTTATCTTCGTACCTTGCTTGAGTAAGTTCTTTTCATTTAATCTTGAAGCTAGCAGTTCCGATGATTCTTTTAGGCCCAAATCCCTTACTAAATCATTTAATTCTGCTTGAGTAAAGCGTTGTGGTCCATAATTAGAAACTATATATTCATTGGCAGAATCTACATCTGAATTATCTTGCTCTTCAATAACATCTGACAATGTATTCAGCATCCGAGTGCTCAAGTGAAGGAAATTGTTTATAAACTGGCAGAGGTATTTCATCGGAATGAGGTACTGGTCGAATCGCGGAGTCAATATTCGGATATACCATTTTATTCTTATTCTTGGTATTATAACCGGAGGTCTGAGTTAAACAAAAGTAACAATCATCTACGTGGTTTTTCGGTTCACGCCATATCATTGGAACGCCAAAAGCTAATTTCTGACGTTTTCCTTTGCTCCACTGCCGCAGATTTTCCATACATGATTTACACACTTTATGTGGAGCCCATGACTTGTCTTGATCAGCAAGTTTTACATCAAAATAAGCCAAATACATTTTCTTAACGAAAACACTAATATTTGTCTTTTGACTGGGAACGGTGAAGCTGCCACAAATGTAGCAGAAAGAATCGGCACTATTTACACATCTTCGAGTAGTAGACATGATGTAGTTTCTTCACTAACAACTAACATGTAACTAGCATTTTCTTATCACCCTTGCTTACTTTTAAATAGTTCTAAGTGATCAATACTTTTTAATAAAATCTCATTAAACCCTAATATGTTGACGATGAGGACTAGCTTAGTTAGACTTGATTACTTTACAATTGTTTATTACTTAATTATCTAATTAAGTACTTAAATATTATGAGGTACAAATGTATATTATGCTAATGACTAAATGTATTTGGAATGTCTAAGAATTCCGTAAACAATTAAGAATTTGCTGCATTTAGTTAACGATTTTCAAGAATTTTGGATTCGGCAAACAAGAAACGCCGTAGAAAAAAACCTGACGTGATAGGGAAAAACGGGATTTATATTTGGCATTAGCGTACCAATTTTAGTTAAAATCAAATGTCAGATCAAAGTCAGCAGAAAAAAAAAATTTTTTTGTTGGCCAGTGTAATCAAACCAAATCCAATTATCAGCTTCAAGCTTCTGTTTCTAATGTTTCCGCTCGAGTCGAAACTTTTACGGTCTCTTTTTGCAACTCGCGCTCAACTTATCGCTAGTGCGATTTCGAGTCGAAACAATGTTCAACAATATTATTGTCCACCGATCTGGTCTATGATCGTAAAGCCATTCGTTGTTTGATAGTTAGTACTTCACAAAATTATCTAACAACCAGAGACGAGAAAAATAGTTAGCCTTGAAAATGAAACCCTTTGACGACATAATTTGTCGTTACGTTAATATTCCTAAGTGCAGCACGACACATTAAAAAAAGATCATATTACCTTTAGTTTATACCGCAATTCTAATCGAAACGTAACATTTTAAGTGGTTTCAATTTGAAGTTCATATTATTAATAAGTAAACTTTAAGCTCCATAAGAACTGTGGTTTTGTGCTTTACTATTTTACTCGTCTCTGCTAATAACCATTGAATATTGTAAATGACTTAACCTTAAAATAATTCCGGTTAGCAATTCTTTATAAATGTGTCGCGTTTCTCCATATAAATATTATATTCATGCACTTGTCGTCAACTGTATTACTGATAACGATAAATTACCCGCATGTTTTATTAATAGTTCTGTATGAAACGTTTATGTTTTCTAGCAGCGGAAGATAACTCACACTTAGTTAGGACATGCAGTTAGATATAAAATTGTAAGCCTAGTAAGCTAAATTGTGTTTCGTTTTCATACCATCTTCTATATTCAGTAAGAGCTATAGATGATCATCTCTTTTTATTTAAATCTCGTTTTGAAGTGTTAAATTAGAGACAATAAAAATCAAGAAAATTTACCAAATAAATTCAATCAGTTGTAACGATTTAAAAATGAAGTCAGCGATGGGACTGTCAATTGTAACATACACTATTACTGTAACTCAAAACATCTAAAACTCAAAATACTAAAATTTTTACTGTAAATCAAACAATGATACCTACTGTACTTACTTATGCACCGACGGAGATCTCTTTTTGTTGACAGATTATCATTCAGAGGTAGGTACTGGTTTATTAAGTTTATAGATTAAAAAAAATAAGGTTTTAGAAATAATAAGAAATATGGACGCCATTCACTTGAAGTCATTACAACATGATCAGGATCCACAAGTGAAAAAGGATTCCGAAATTATTGTTTTGCAAAACAATGGAGCAATATTTTATTAATATGCTAAAAGGTACATAAAAAAGTCTTGGTGACTAAGACAACTTACTTAAAAAATAATGTTTATCAGCTAATCATTAATAGATTGTGAAATCTATATAAACACCAAACTCTCATAAACTATATTTCCTTTTGTTCACTTTAAACTTTCGGCTTCAAGTTCTACACATGTAGAATATAAAAAACTGTAAATCCTGGCAAAGATGCGGAAGACAACGGGATTTACGAACTAAAGCTTGCTGGGTTTTATGTCGTTAATAACTTGGCTATTGTCACTCAATACTAAACACTTTAACTCATAAAATTTCAATAAAAACGTCCGTTATTTACAAATTTTCATGTTAACACATATTTAACTACCAGAAAGTTGCATTATTTTAACATAATAATATTTTGATCTGGCACAGTTTCTGCAATCTACTATATAAATATTATAACGGAAAACAACGAAATGAAGTTTATTTATCGTTAAATTATCTTCGCTAATCTTCAACTAACGGCACACTGGATTAAGTGTTAATTTTATTAACCCGAAAGACTAAACTGTAATTTAAAGCACTTAAGCTTTCCTGTACTTAAACGGAACAAAAAAAAACACAAAGCTATATCGGAAACTAACACATCTGCACTTCGCAAACTGTATCATATTCTTCTATTTTGGAACTGTAATTTTGAAAACACAAACAGACGCAGAACGCCGTAATAGGCTTTGGGTCAACCACTCGCAGCTCGGGCTCGAAAGCAGCTATGAAACTATCTATCATGGGGATGCAAAACTATCTGCTTGCTAATATTTTTAAGAAAGGGAAACATAACCCACCCTATCGATATCTAAAGTGACACACATTGACACAATAGAAAAGTCCTTCTAGAATATACTTAATTTTATTTTATAAAGACGAAGAAATAAACTTCACGGGAGGTCCGATAAAAAATAGACCAGACTTGATTTTGTCCGTAGATTTTTGAGAATCTATTTAGCAAACATGAAATAAGCACGTAGCGGAAACATAAATATTGGTTAAATACATTTATAGTGTCATTTTATCTATAAAGAATTTTTATCTTGATATTCTGTTACTAAAACCTAACTTATCTGCGCGAGAAAGCCTTTTACAGCTGCTTCTAAACTAACGAAAAACATTATTATGATCGGAATAAAATCTGCACTTTTAAACTGACAAAAATATGTTCATATATACAGGGCCGTATTAAGATTATTTACGTGAAATACATTTTCAAGTGTATTAAAATGGATCCTGGGATTTTAGCACGTTACACAGTTAACATGCTCACGTAATTAAACTACTGTCCGTATCAAAAAACTATTTTATTATCTAATATTTGGATCATATTCCTGCACTTAAGTTTGCAACGTTCCACAAACTTCAGAAATTAATTTTGTTATCGTAATCAGATATTTAGCACACTACTTTGAGATCGTTCTGAAATTTTTTTGCATAGTGTTTGGTCCACTACTATTAAATCAAATACCTTGCAGTATATGTTGTCGCTCGTGCTGCTGGTTCTCTAATCGCAATCTGCATGAATTATTAGCTGCAAACATCTAACGCTGACATTTTACTAAAGTTTGTGATGGGTTATATTCAGAGAGTACAAAATTGAGCGAGAATTCACCAAATGTCTCTTGCACTAGCTTTTAGTATCTAAAATTATTGAACTCAAGTTGATTTGTACTCCTTCATGACACACATTTTTGACATACCTTTTAAGCACTCAGAAAAATTTAACGTCTATTAAGGGTATTTAACTTTTGTAAGTTTTTACTTGGAATGTTATAAAATCACAAAGCTTTTAAAGTATGTTCTAAAGTGTTCCTAATGGAATTTTTTGTTGCAGGTACGTTTAAATGCCGACATACATATAAGGGAAGAGTGGACGGGTAAGATCTTGTTTATTTCTTTTCTTAGATGATATAACATGAAAACGCCAACAGGGTATTAGAGGTTAAATCGAAAATGCGGTCAAAGAAAGAGCAGCTTCAAAAACGTTTATACTGGAAAATGAATCAAACTCTAACATCAGCAATGAATAACGAACGGACTCTATTTTCTTGACGTAAAGGTGAACTACATTTCAATGGTTTTCCTGTTTACATAAAGTTCTAAACGAAGCAGCTATAATTTGATAATATCGGTTGACTTCTTTTTAAAAGAATGTCTTGGAAACTTTATCTATTTTTACAGACGAGTAAGCTTATCTAGTTTTTCTACCCCTTGAGGATTAATTAACTTTAACGAAGATATAAAAAAGTGAGAAAAATTGAGATTAATGGAGGATATTTGCCACAACGACAAAACGGGTTATTTTATGTCTAACGGAAGTATTTAAAAAGTCATTAGAGATTTCTAAATCTTTTTCTGTTTTCTTTATTCTTAATATTAGTTCGTTAACTGTAAAGAAATTCTGTTTTTGTAGACTTATTTATTTTAGCTAGGAGTTAATTAGGTTTCCATTCTAATTAGCGCCCCGTTGTCTAGTCTAGACAGCTTACATAATTCACAACTTTAAATCTTACTAGCAATCCAAAACTCTAGCAAACTTGTTAGCTGCATAAATAATTAAGGAAATTAAAATCATTAGGAGGATCGCATGCACCGAGCTTGATATGTCAGAACCACAGCTTAATTAGGCGACGCTGAAGAGAGCACAATATCCTACACCTCTAATTAAAACAAAGCCTTAGCAATATTCCCATTTTTCTTTCCTGACTCTAACGCAAAAGATTTCTTATAAAATTTATTTCTAGCAAGCCCCGGAGTTCCGGCAAGTTATAAATTCTGGTTTTGTTTTCTCCCTAGCCCGGCTACATATGTCCAGCATCTTAGTACTAAATATAAGTTTCTCCCAGATTTTCTTGCAAAGGTTTAAAGCTGTCATATTTTAGAATTTATTGTTCTTGAAGGAACTCAAAAATTGTAACATGTAATCGTTTATGTAGTTTTAATTTATATTTTTGTCCTAGTTATGAGAAACAGTAAATGCTGATGATCACTAAAAACACATATCTTACGCTCTACATTTTACAAATATTTTATTTTTGTTTGAGCATTACTGTGCTCTGCAATGCAGCTATAATACCCTACCAACAAACGACATGCTCTGCCAAATGCTTCTTGCTCTTAAGTTAACGCTTTTTAATTTTCTGCTTTAAATTCTATTTAATGTCGGACATGAACATAAAACAAGCATTTTAGAGTCGTATCCTTTATCAGGCAGCAGATATTGCTGACAATGTCAAGCACAAGAGCTAAGCTTTCTCTCGGTTAAATTAAAACTTTATCCAATTATTACACGCAGAAAGGTTTGGAAACAGTTTAATACGTATCTCATTGTTAGCTGGAGATTATGAACTCACTTTCAATTTCTGTCTATAGCAATGAATTAAAAGAACTTTATATAATTCAACCTCTAGTATACGAAATAAGAATTTCAAGCCATCTCAAAACTTCTGCTGGTATATGACGTCATCGGGATATTTTAAATAGAACGATTAGGTTTGAAGTATGAAAATCGATAGCAAATGTGATTCCGAATAAAAAAGTATTGAGGTACTACAGGATTATAATCGGTAATAACGGAGTTAGAGCCACTTGACGGTTACAAAATTCAAATAAAAAAATAAGCAGAGTAACATTATAATAATAACCATAGAATTGATACACATTTTAATATAAAGGTCTTGTTGACGGAAGCACATAGAAACATGTTTGACAAGTTGCGCTTTTCTAACGTTCAATTGAATTATGCAATTTGGCTTGTATGTCAACGTTTTTGGCATCTAAAAATATTCAGATAATATTTATAATGATTGTTTAGATTTGTGGAGAAAGGAATGTTTAAAAAGGTTTTTTTTAAATAAAATTAAGTTGATTATTGGTAATAGGAAATTATTCTTTCGTCGACATTAGAATTAGGGGTATTATTCTATTTTTCAATCCAAGTGTTTGGGTATATGGTTGAATTCAGAATTTTCTTTTCTATATGTTTATATAATTAGTTTTTGCAGTCATGAAAGTTTATAAATAATTATTGGGTTATGTAAAATCTGAAATATCAAGAGTTTTCGGTTTTTTGGAAAGATTCGTTTTTTGTTTCTTAAAATGGTATATAAAGGGAATCCATTTTTTAACAATTAAGTAGCAATATTCTATTAGAGAAACAAGGTATGTTTCCAGCTGTTTAAAAAATTGTAATTGTAAGGTTAGAATTCAACTTCGAAAATAATCAAGAACTAAGGTTATGTGAAACGTCAATAATAGATAATTTTTTTGAAGTGGATCTGAATACCTATATAGTTGTTGATTGAATTAACGTAGTTTTTGTAAACTTTTTAAAAATCATTTTAAAAATAATAACATGCATAATTTTATTTAACCTTTTCAATGTTCAATTGATTTTGGAAATATTAAAAGGAAGTATGGAATTTTATACTTACCTGCTTAATTGAAAAAAGATCCCATTTTAATAAACAAAGATTATTTGGTTTTCAATTGGTCTGGAATTTATATTTGAATCTATCAATATTTTCGTAATTTGACTGATGTGTGGAGAAATGGAGATGTCAGAATAATTATTAACAGAATTGTTTCGATCAGAGTTGGTAGCCGATTAACGAGTTTGTGAAGCAACTCGAACCTAAATAGAAATGAGATATATGTGGCGAGAAATTTAAAAAGAAAAAGTGGGTTATCGAATCAAAGTTCAATTTAACTTATTTTAGATACCTATATTTTATTAATTATAGAAATTAGATTTGTGGTCTAGATAATATTTTCAAATTTAAGTAATTTTCGTTCAGATATTCCAATAAAATGATAAGTGAAAAGATTATACATTTAAATAATTTTTTTATTTGTTATTAAATAATAAGTTTAATTTGATTTACTTTCATTTGTAATTAGTAATTTACTTCTGGTTTTATTAAATTTAATTTGGCATCAATTTTGTTTTTTTATTTTCTTTTTGTGTGATAAATAAACAATTTGTTTAAATAAATAAAAAACTTGTGTTCCTTATTATCTATTTTGTCATTTGTGTATGTATGATGATGTTCTATTCTCGTAATGCAACGGTCTGCCACGGCTTGATATTTGCAAGCAGCAGCGTGCCTTGAAATGTAGATTGTTTGTAAAAAATTTGCAATCTTGTTAATCATGTGTTTTTATTTTTTTTATTACAAGAATTTATGATAATTTTAAGAAGAACTCTTATAAATTATGCACGATACTCTTCACGTGTTTCGGTCTATTAAACCTTCTTCACAGAGTGCTCTTCCGTTTCTAACTACGTATTCGACACACCGGTCGGCCGAGCCTTTAGAGTAGGATAGTCCAGACGATTTTTTATTATATAAAATATCGCGTTTGTGTTCCGCTAAACGTTTCTCTCACTTTGTCCGATATAAAATGCTGCTTATTCTTGACAATAAATGTTGTACACGCCAGTTTCACTAATAATTTGTGACTATCGTCTAGGCACATGCGATACAATAATACGATACAAAAAAAAGGAATAAATAAAGAAAAATTTATTTCCGTAACGCTGAAAGCCGGCTACGACGCCAATGTCTTTTCAACTCGGGTGTCCAATGCGGTTAATTCCGAGAGAGTGGTGTAGTGCTCTTTTAGGAATTTTGGCTCAAGAAATATCGTACGGACTGTACATCAGCGACACAAACATGAGTGAGTCTCAATATTACTCACTACAATACATTTGTAAAGTCGGAATATTATACAAAATTTTTATAAGGTAAGAAGTTGTATTCCATATTTTTTGCAATTCATCTTTTGTCATTTTTTGATTTACTAGCTAGATTCAGAGAAATAACACAAAAATAATACACAAAAATTGTTTATTAAAAAAATTAATTTAAATAAATAATATTATTATGTTTTGTAAATTTAGTTTTTTAATAACTATGTACAATTTTTGTTGTCTTTGTCTAAGAAATGACAATTCCATAAAAGTGAGCCAAATTTTTTAAAATTTTGCATGAGGTCATAATTATACATCCTGAACAACTGTTATTAGCAACATTTTGTCGTATAATATACGGAAAACATAACTGAAAAGAAACTATCGAGGTCGACTTAATTTGTAAAAATTAAAATCCCTTAAAAATTATCTTCCGATTAATATTTCTAGTCCACCACACCTCTTGTAACGTCAATCCTACGCACTGTACTAGTGTATATTCAACGTTAATGTTGTTATAAGTATAAAACAAATATAAATAATTATTTTTCATTCATAATTATTCTTGGTTAGTCTTCAGATAAAACTATTCAATCATTGTATATTGTATCTTAATAAAATCGAACAATTTTTGATTTCTTCTTTTAATGCTTGCACATGTGTCCAAAATGAAATAATTGAATCGCAAATATAACATTTTTATCATTGTGACAATTTTCAATAGTTATTCATTAATGTTTTACATTAAATCGTATTATAAATGCAAAAGTTTCCATATAAAAATTACCACCCTGAAAGGGGATCAGACACAAGTCTTCTAGCTATACGGAACACGGAACAGTAAAGGTGTCCTAAATATATGTGCTTCATCAAGTTCGTTGACTGGCATTTCGTCGGCAACACATGAAACCATCAAAGTTAATCTAGATTTCTAATTCTCCTATAAAAAAATTAATTTTAAATTTCAAATAAATTCTAACTATATATTAATGTTTTAATCAGAAAAAAATATCGGCCTCTTAGTGGTTTTACGATAAATTATTAATTGTTTGACACTGACTTTATTGAATGAGCTCTTGAACAATATATTTTACTTTTCCTTGACACTCTATCTTTGTTGCTCTAACTGCAACAGCTGCTTCAGCCAGCTACAGTTAGATAGATTAGTACATTATGGAATGTAATTTGACAAAAAATGCTGGAAGAAAATAGGAAGGATTGTTTTGTGCATATTCTCTTGAGCGGTAGTTTTGTCTAGAATGGTTTATTAACAGAAGCATTTCACATCACCACAACATAGCTTACGACGACACTTCGACAACGCATGCTCATGCAATTACAAAAGGAGGCCTTTAAACTTTTCAAGTTCGAAATGCATACATTTAATTAGTCTACAAACATCTATTACTCAATTGCTAAATCAAACACCTCTTGCAAACACTGTACAATGTATGAGTACTAAGTACTATGTGATCGTGATTAACTGAAACCTTTTGCTTACGGTTGATAATGACCAATAACAGTTACAGGTTTCCTTAATTACCATTAGTCAATAAGTACGCGAAACGTCAGAGAAACTCATCCTGTCTCACAGCTTTTTTTCGTTGTAGTAATACAACTGTATAAAAACTGTAAAGTTTTTAAAAGGTACCTACATTTTCATGAGAGACTGTTTTGTATGCCAAATATTTTCTATGGAATGATATTAATTTTTTGTATTAAATAATTTAATTGAGATTTTACTTAAAAATACTAAGATTTATTCAATTATTCACAGGAAGGAATTATTTTGATTTATATGTAGGTATCGATTAGTATTTATTTTGCCTGTTTAAACCTATTTCTAATTAAGCAACAAAAACTTCATTTATTTATCTAGTTATGTAAAAGTAACCACCAAAGTTTCCACTTTTTAAATAAAAAAACAAAGACAAACGTTTATTATTCAATAACGGTTTATTTCTACAACATAGGTGTTAATAATACGAAGATTCTATATATTTTATGGTTTGTTAATACAACACACAACATTAGCATTAATAAAAAGCACAATGACTTCTAAGCTTCAAACTTCGAGGTAATTTATCCGCTTGCAGGCCAAATTAAATGAACACATTTCAGTTCTTTTGTATTTTTTTTATTCAAACAAGCATTGATACCCTTCAGAGTTTGTTTTTATAAATTTAATTACATTTATTGCCAAAAATGTACAATGAGTAATTTTATAAAATAAGATAATTTTGGTCTTGTGTTAAAACTTTGTATAATATATAAAAAGAAACCGTCAAATTGAAAAATTACTGAAAATTATTTAGATGCGGTAAAAGAAATTCACAATTTGGCTGGAAAAAATAAAACACTAAGTTCGTGCATAATCAGAAATATATTTGTAAACACAGAGTTCACGCATCAAATATATAATTAAAAAAAAACTACAATGACGTATAAAGGTTAAAATAAAATAAAATCAACAGAAAAATTCACTTTCTCATTTTTTAGTCTGCAAGCTCAATATCATTATGATTTTAAAATTGGATCTGCATCTGGTGACGCTGAATTTAGTAATAATATATAATAAAAAAAATAATTATACAGAGTGTTTCCTAAATACTGACCTAAATATTAAGGAACGTTTATATGAACTGTTAAGCTGCAGTTTCCTAGGACAGTCGGCCGACGGAAATTGACACTGAATGACATCCGCGGAAATAAAACTGAATAATTAAATGCAGGTGGTTTCCTAAAGTCCATTTACCTTCGTCGCAAAAAGTTCCGCTATGTTTGTCAGTTTTCATCGCCCGAAAAACATCGAGCGATTCAGTTCAAGAAAATTAATGTGTTATTAATAATATGACGTATTGGCTTATATCTTTCCGTGGGACACAACATCCACCACGAAATTGCTGCGGATTCGGTTTCCACTCTGTTTTCGCTCTGTCTCTTTTTCTGTCGGCTTTCGCTTCGGTTCGTCCCAACAAACAGTCTAGGCAAGTCGCAGCTTTAGAGCGAAACAAAAACACGTTTTTACCGAATCTGACGATTGGGGATAAAACCAATGTATGTGAATTTTACTGAAAGATATTGGCGACTTAAATTAACTTCACCGATGTATAATTTTTGAAGAACGCTTAGACACGTCGACTTTATTCCGACCTTGTATAATTTTAAAAACTACTTTTGATTGCACTGGGTATTTTATAAGAGTATGACAGGCAACTAGTTAGTTTTTTAAATGGACGAACTGTTTATAACAGCATACCTACTTAATATGCAGAGCATGAACAATTTTTTTCAAAGAATATGGTAAAATTGGTTATGTACTATTGTAAATGAACTGTCGAGTTAGAAATATCACTACATAGCATAAATACATAAATTAATGTTCACAAGCATTTCTCTTTTTTTATTTTTTATGTGACCAACATGTTTACATTTAGTTTTCCACAAAGCGACGAAAAGCTCAGAATACAAATTTTTTCGAACTAACTTTAATTATAAACGACGTAATCAAACATATGCATAGATTGTACCAACATAATTTTGATACATCTGCTGTTTTTGAGTTTATCTTTACGCTTTTCTCCTCTTTTGCTGTAGTTTTCGTAGGAATATAAACAGTATTTTAAACCGCATAACAAATTTTTAAAATGTTAACTTGTAAACATTAATAGGATTTAGAAATATTATTTATAAACTAACTTCTAACATTTTGTTAGACAGAAACATTACATTCAAATTTAAATTTTACGCCGAAATATTTTTATCTTTTCAGTGCGTTTTATCGTTGAGTGTGTCCTTTAACATACATAGGGCCATCCGAAACGTTTACTCATAGTTTTTATTAGCTCGGTTGTAAACTTATCACCGTGTGCATTAATTTGATTGTTTGACTTATGCCTATGATCTCAGGTAATATTCGAATTAATGGTGTTCATCTAATAGAATTTCAATAAAGTCAGGCGGTGGTTAAGTATAATCAAGGAACGTCAAAAGAATACCACAGTATTGGGGTTTCCGTTAGAGTTTGGAGAAACAAATGGTGTAGACCACCCCCAAGCAGCATCTAAGTAGCAGTAACTGAGATCGGAACTTTGATTGAGTAGTTGTTACATAACTACAACTAAATTTATGACTTTATAGGTTTAATTACTTTAATTCGGAATATTTTAGTACATAATTGTATAGTTGTTTATACTATTTATTGGAACTATGTAAATCTATTACTTCTAAGTAGCTTTTAAAGTATGTGGAACGGTATTGCCACTTAGTATAATTACTTTAAAGTCGTTACGACTTCAAAGTGGTATTATGATTGTAGCAGTAACTAGCCCGAAGCTACTTAAAAGTTTTTAAAACTTTAAAGTAGTACTGAAAGTTCCTTCCACCTGCCTGGTACCATTGCTTAATCTTTTAAAGTAACGGAACCTTACAGTAGTATTGATAGTAACACTTACGTTTTTTCTACCCGGGAGAATCACTTTAAAGTAATTTTTCGTAAACTACGTACTCCTTCTCCATATTTTTATCAATTTGCAATTTGTTATGATTGATGTTTTACTACATAACCTTCAATACACATAACAAATTGTGCTTTAGGAATTGTTATGTATTTAACTTGAAGTTGGCAACATTTATTTGTAGTGATAAAAGTAACTAGCCAATCCTGGCCCGTCCGTCAGTACTACTTGAGTAGGCTTGAAGGACACACATCTTGTACGGTCTATGCATTGTGTATGTAATACTCCATGCTTACTCAATATTAATAAAGATAATTAATGACAATAATTATGTATCTTTTATTTAACCACATATCATGTGTATCGACTTATAAGTGTTTATGTCATATTTTATTGAAGACTATTGAAGACTGAATAAATTTAATTTCACCATTATTATGAATTTCTGAAGATTGTTAGTTATTTTGGAAAGAACAGGATCAACTTGTAGGTGACAACTCCAGAAAAAGGAAAAAGTTGTAAATAAATTAGTATTTTTGTGTATTACAGTGTTGAAAATGGAAATATTAAAATAAACAACTTAATTCTCCAAATAAATGAAGAAAATGGGAGTTACTGGGGGGCCAAAAATATTTAAGATTCAGTTTGTTTATCTTGGTAGAAAAAGGAAAGAAATATTTTGTAAAACATTAAAAATTATATTTTATTACAATATACAATTATAATACTTAAGAAAATATATGTATATATAAAATATCGAATTAAAAGAAGTCATATAGTTTGGACATTGTAAATAATCATTTGTATCAAGCATAGTATTCACAAAGATTTTTCACTTGTGATGTCGATTTGGAACATACAGGCATCAGGAATAGTTATTTCAAAGGTGTCGACTCGTTTCGGAATCAATATCTAAACGCAAAGTTTAGATAAAATGTCATCGAAGAAAAGCTTTGTGTATATAAAGAGGTGTTCAAGTTACAAATTACATGTGAGTGAGTTGGAGAGGCATCTTGGAATATTAAAAAGTTTAAATATAAGTATTCTTTATAAGCTTTGCCAAAAGCATCTGTGAAGAGACGTTATAAATAGGAGGTACATTAGAGCAAATAAAATAAGGTAGGTTAATACTATAATGGTTACATACTCAACTGTAAATAAGAGGATGCTGGTGGGTGAAACATCTTGAAATACATAAAACAAAATCAATAATATCAAGTATCCTTTTAGCAAACTTTGTTAAATTTTTACTTGTTCGTGTGGTTCAGTGGAGTAAACTACTTTAATGAAGAAATTATTTCTTCACTAATAAGGTTCTCATTATGTGAAAGTGTTATTGAACGTAATAATCATTTTAGTTATATCCAATTCTTAATTATGCATAAAGGGAAACTACAATGCAGAGAATCTCACGTTGGAATTTTTGTATTCCATTACAGTATACTGTTCCTTGTAACAATTGTTTACAATGTAGTTACATTACAGGAAAAATAATGACTTCCTCTAATACAATCTCAGGATGATCATTGTTGTAAGAACAGTTTAAATTTTAATTTCATCAGTTCATGCCAGTCTTTCCACAAAGTTCTTTTAGTTAAACGATCAAAACTAAAATCTTTTTGTATACTACTTATTTATTTTTGCATTGTATAGTACACTTAAAGTTTCAGAGCTTTCAGTGAAGTAATCTGTACTGTGCACGTGGTTTTATGAATCCATCTTCAATATTTAATGTAGTTGCAGGAAGCGCTTTTAGTTATTTCCTTCTTTAATGACAATTTGTGTTGGGTTTATAATTTCTACTACTACCATTTATTTTACTGTAATAAATTATAAAATTAATAATTACTAGAAGTTAATATTTTGCGAATATAGTAGTTTAATTAAATAATTTATTATTTACAGAAGGGACCGCAATCACATTCCAATATTAACTCATAAAGCAGAGAAATATAAGAATTTGAAAATTATTTCTTGGGTTCTTGCTTATCGGTTGTGGAATTTCCTTTTATAAACGAAAACCAGCCGCAAACAAATTTTCATCGCACATTCTGGTGTAGGATATGAGTATTCAGAATGACAATGGCAGGGGAATGCCTTAAAAATCGTCATGTTTAATGTCGTTCTGGTGCGTGACGCTGCCACAAATGGGACACGCAGCACAGTGCTTACGCGTCTCTCAATAGATTTGGAAAATTTAATTATTCCTTTTTCTTTTCCATCTCGCATCGATATCCTTCGGTCTTATTTACAATTTACTTTTTTCTAATGTAGTATAGGGCTGATCAAGAGCAAAATTCATTCGAGATTTCGCAGCGAAGTCGAAACGGAAACGAAATACATGAGTTATTATTTTTATTGGCGTTCCGGGAGAAGCTTTCATGGGGTGCAACGTCAAGAGTTTTTGTGGTCGAAAGGAGAAAAGGCTGTTTTAAATTTAAATTTAAAAATCGAGAATCTGAGGAATCTCAAATGGTAAATTGCCAAATTCTTGCACAAAAAAGGTCATATATTAAGCTTGACGTATCAATAAAACAGTAGCTTAGTTTCCGTTTTGTGTTTATCTGCAGATCTGGTTAAGAATATCAAACAATATTTTTGTAAAGTGAAGTAGAAATGAAAAATACAATTGGATCAAATGCAATAAAGCTGTATTGTATAAAGCTGTAAAGTGATTCTCGAAAGAATGAACAAATAAAATCGAGGACATCTTTACGTTAACCAAATCTAACTGTGTAGTTACAAATTTCGGAAATTCGCTTACGTTTATTGACTTGAAAAAGTAAACAAATGTCCTGTATGTTTTATTGGAGCCGTCTATTTTTACACAAATGAAGAATTTCAATTGAATGCAAATGAAGCTTTAAAAATTTGAATTCTGGTCAGAAGCTTGTCCAAGTGGTATTACAGAATTTAGAAAAATTCAAACTTATGCTTCCAGAATTTCTAATAATATTCCAATTCGAGGGTTTTATTCTAACCTACAATTACTACTGGCTGATATACATTTCCCTGCGATCTGCGTTTTCCCTTTTACTTAATTGGTCTTATACGACTTTTAAACAAAGTTATTTGGCAACACCGACCGTATAAGCTCCAGAACCCTTGTTTTCAGGTATTACAACTTCGTGCAGTGTGCCGCATTAAATGTCAGGACAGAATGGTTAATGGGAGGATTTGCTAACTAACCACTTCCAGCTTACAGTTACCTTGAAGTTCTATACTGAAACTGAAACGACTATCAAGTATTACCTTTACTTGAAATGAAAAATATTTTATCTCTACGCGCAATTTTCCCACAACTCGACGAATTCTTTCCGTACGGTTAATTAAAAGTGAAAATCTGAAACTTCATACAAAATGTAAATGTTTTCCAAAAGTTTCTAGCTTATACAATTTACTAAATTACAAAAACTGGTTAAACTTTTAACTTCCTGCTCCTTTCACAGTGGGACATTAATTATGGAAGACATAAAGGCTTAAAATGTTTCTTAGTTTAGAAACATTTTAAGTTTAAAACAACTAAATTAGGAAAGCTTAAGGGTTAGGGTACTTTTCAACAATTTAAAATGCATTTTTTTGGTATTAACGTGCTACCTTGAATTTATATACATTTGTGTGTTTTATAAAAATTCGTACCTCTAAGTATCTTGGAAAGGTTAAAGATTACATATGGACAGGTGAATAGCTTTAATTTATTCGTAGGGAAGCCGCTGAATCTTATTGAGTCCTTTAGAAGCAACTTTCTGTTATTTATATTTGTCATCAAGTACCTGAAGTGATGAGAATAATTTGCGAGTGTCAAAAGCGATTATGGTTCAGTTACCAAACACTTAATAATACAGTCACCGCATCTAGTTAACCAGGCGGCGATACCATATTGGGTTGAAGAAAGCGTATAACTTAATAATGGACAAATCATCTTCAGAATCAAAATTATGTAGAAGGGTCTTTTAAACTAAACATAGATTTAATTAAATTTAATACCTACAGATAACAGAAACAAACAATTTCGGGCTTCCTTAGCCCCAATATTATAACTCGTTTACGGTACTCTGACCGGCCTAGCTGACTAGATGTAGTGACTCTAAGGCAACGAAATTTAATAGCGCCTCTTGGGTTTGGTGTGCACCTATCTGCCAAGATGGGCTTTAAAAATGTCGCCTGTTTGCATATGGTAAAGTATATGGAGGTTCCGTTTTTAATAATATTAAAATATATCTTCTGCCCCAACGTTTCTTCAGTAAAATTCATCAAACGTTTTTACCGTCATCATAAAAATGTTTTTATAGATTAACTTTTATAGGTTAGATCAGTAGAGCAATCAATAGACCTCTCTTTGAGACGGAATTTTGTTCTTGACTCTATTTGTTCTTACTAGCACTCATTGTTGCTTTTATGCATTGCTCATGTAAGTGTTCAGGCCGTGTAGTAGTGTTTTGTTTTTCTAATAAGTTTAAATTTACAAAATAAACATTTAGTGATGTAAACCAAAATAATTTCATTTTGTGAATAATTAAAATAATTTAGTATTTTAAATTATGACAGTAAATAATTTAAAAAATAATTAAATTAATATTATTCCATAGATAATAGGCATTTAAGAAAATGGAATCGGCTCGCCCTAGCGGCTCGTTGAACCTGCAACTCGATTTAATCTGTAAATATCATCGATAATAACCACACTACTTGTTACATTAGAGCTGGATATACGTGATGTAACAAAAAGATCGGGACGGTGGAATATCACGAGTATTACATTTGCAATTGTATAATCACGAAACAGGCAATCAATATTTTCAAGAGATCTATTCAAGTATGCTAAAACCAAGGCGTCCCCGTCCCACCCATAAAGATGGTGGCGGCGACTTGGTTTTATGATCTTCGGCAAAGTGTTATTGATGGAATAGCACTTATTGAGCCCATTGCGCACTTATTGCATCAGGAATGTGTGTGCCAGGTTTTACCATCGAATAGGTCATTGTCAGACCGAACAAGGTGTGTAGTTCTAGCACCTACGAAACATCCGTTACACTGTGTGCAATATCCATCGACCTGCAAACGTGATAGGCAAAGGGGTTCACATTAATTAAGCAACCCGATTCGTGAGAGGCGAGGGGAGTCACGTTAATTAAGAACTCTGATTCGTGAGAGGCGAGGAGACTCACGTTAATTAAGCACCAAAGAAATTAAAAAAACGTCCACGTCGTTGTTTCTGGGTAGCTCTAAAAGTAGTTAATTTATCGACCCTTTTCATACCTGAAATTAAAATTAGGAGTTTGAGTTTAAAAATCAAATTGAACTTCAAATCACCTTTGAGATTAATTTGAATTCATACATACAACTGAGAGTTTTTATTAAAAAAAGAGACGGATCTAATTTTCTTAGAGTCACTACATCTACACTACACTACACTAGTCACCTAGGCCGCGTTGGTCGATCAGAGTACCGCAAACGCCGCCATATTGGGGCAAAGGAAGCACGAAATTGTACATTATTTGTATCTGTATTGCATTTAATCAAATTCACGTTTACTTGAAAAGGTGTTTTTTATTCCGAATGATCAAACCTCTAATATGCCAAATTCGTAAAACGTGGTTTTAATTTGTTCATTATTAAAGATCACCCTTCTCTGACCCAATATGGCGGCGTTTGCGGTACTCTGATTGACCAGCGCGACTTAGGTGACTAGATGAAGTAACTCTAAATTTTCCTGGATTACAGCACGATCTATCATACTTAAAAAACATGTTTCGAACAAAATTTATTTGGATTTCTAGATGCTATACAATAAACAAATATACGTGAGACACGATGTCTTGTTCTCTGAAGCCCTCACTGAGGCAACTTGTAAAAGTTAACAGGGTTTAATTAAAAAGCAAAGGATTTGAGGGTTTCTTGTTCTTGAATTTCACTTACTCTGTTGCAGAATTTATCTCGTATTGTACGCGTTCAATTATCACAACTGGACCCCGATGTACATGGTAGTTCTTGGATCTCTTTATAAATTACAATAAAGTTTTTTGGACAAAGTATACCTTGGCAGTTTGGCATTGCTTTTGAGGGAGAAGTGATTTTTAATAACCCGGTTATACACAAGGCGGGTATTCCGATATAGCGATATTCTCTTGGACAGTAGTTTATCAGGCAAACAATCAGACAACAACTGCTCTGAGATACTTAAATAAGGTACGCCAGATACGGGAAAGAGCACGCGAGCATGGAATTGCAAGGTTCATTTTTAGAATACACCCAACTAAACAATTTTTACCAGATCAGGATTCCCATATTATGTTAGAAATCTAGGATGTGGCACCACATACGTTTTAATAAGGAATTAAACTGTATATCGCAATTCCACAACAAAAAGCATTTAAAAAGAAATTTATATCGACAACAAACTGTTGTAACTAAATGAAATTAGAAAAATCAAACAGCCGTTGTAAAATCTCGTGGTAGATTTCACGTGTAATGCAGATCGGTACCATGACCTTTCTGTGGTCACCTCTTCTTCATAAGGGTGACTGTTGTTTTTTACCTCCTCAGGTAATCAGTATCGCTTGATACCAGATTCTAAAGGAGATAATAGTTGAATTGATCAGTATACATTACTAATGTTTATTTGTAATAATTAATTTGTTTATATACAATTTCAACTTATTTTCTAAAATTTGTGACGCTAAATATTTACGTTATTTTTCATTAATTGAATAGGAAATTTTTATTCTAACATTTTGTTATTTTCTGGTTTGTCTAGTTAGCTACTTAAGTAGGTGATTATTTTAGCATAATAGCATTTTATACTAACCTACTGTTTTTAACTAGTAAGCATATCTTGCAACTATTAGAAGAAATGTGTTTATATTGCATAAGCATTTGTTCATATTTTGAAATATAATTTAGCCTAGAAATTATTAACCTTTTTTAATTTTATATTTTTGGAAGAAATTAATAAAAGTAAATTTTATGTTTAGTTTTAAACATTCTGGCGGCTCTCGGAATGGGGAGATTGTGATCTTAATGGCCGGAGCTTGATCATCTCAGGATGGCTGGGTGGCGTTTCTTCTGCAGGTGGAGTTCGTGTTGATTGGACATGATGATATTTTTTCCAAAGTCGACGAGTACCCCATAACAGCAACAGGAACATCGATATGATGATAATGGTGGTAATGCTACTAGATAATAGCGAATGATGACGGATGGTTCTCCATGTTGTTTCCTGAAGTTGTTTGTGAAATTCCTCCTGGCTGATCTTGAGATTAAATAAATCGTCAGACAGCTCGAAGACGGGTTCTTCTGGAATGTGGTCCTCATGTTGATGATGCAACGTTGAATTTATTGGGATATCGGTTGCCCTGGAATAACTGACAAGAACTGAAACGTTGACATTATTCTTAGGAGCCAAGGTTTTTTTCTGGGTCTTGATGACACAGTCTTGTGATATTTGTAAAACACCCGTAGTGTTTAGTGGCATGTCTTCACAAATTCCATTACAGACGACAGCTAATTTAACAGCATGTGGCGTGATAAAGAGCCAGGTGCTCTCCATGTACAGTGGCTTCCATGTGATGTTCTTAAAGTGGTGTTTCCATATTTCGCAGCTCTCAGTTTTGGTTGTGCTGGCTGCTGAGTTGATTCATTTGTTCCATGGTGGATATTGTGAAGTTTGTTGATTTCAAATGAACTACCTCACAGGTTTGAAGGATCAAATGTAAAGTCCTTCGTGGTGTGTGTTCTAACGCGGCAGTGCGGTTAGACTATTGTAAATGCTTGAAGGACATTTACTTGGTAGGATCCTTCTTGGTTCGATGGATCAAATATAAAGTCCAGTGTGAAGACTACGATTCCTTGGTGATGTTACCGCACAAGGGGCCAAATGTAGAGTTGTAAATGGTTGGTTGGATGTCCGGAGGATGATGGTGGTACCAGAAATTGTCGAAGTTAGCAATGTTCGTAGAACATCCTGCCGAACACCAAATTTGATCCTGCTTCCTACCACCCCGAAAGGTAGGTAATTTCTTCTGACCGTAGTGCTGGCGATCTTGGTTAGTTTTAGACCAACTGCCGACGTACAGTCTCATACGCCGTGGTTAGTTTTGACTTAAGTACAGTGGTCCATAGTTTGTTCTCGGAGTGGTAGGATAATTACTTCCCTAGGTAATCAATACCGCTTGGTATCAGATTCTAAGGAAAGTAGTTGTAGTGATCAGTATTTATGTACTAATGTTTATTTGTAATAATTAATTTGTTTATATACAATTTCAACTTATTTTCTATAATCTGTGACGCTAAATATTTACATTATTTTCCATTAATTGAATAGGAAATCTTTATTCTAACATTTTGTTATTTTCTGGTTTGTCTCGTTAACTCCTTAAGTAGGTGATTATTTTAGCATAATAGCATTTTATACTAACCTACTGTTTTTAACTAGTAAGCATATCTTGCAACTATTAGAAAAAATGTGTTTATATTGCAAGAAAGCATTTGTTCATATTTTGAAATATGATTTAGTCTAGAAATTATTAACCTTTTTTAACTTTATATTTTTGGAAGAAATTAAGAAAAGTAAATTTTATGTTTAGTTTTAAACACCCGTTAAAAGAATTGTGCATTTTATTTTATTCCTTTTAAAATTAAATTTCCAACACGGTATTACCATTCGACGAAAGTACAATAATAAGGATAACTTTACATGATGAAGAAGAATACTGAAAAAGTACTGTGCTAGCAGATGGTTGGACTATGGACGTAAATTTGCAAATTAAATATGTTAAGTATTTATATAAATGCTAGTGATATTACATGTACACTTTGTTAGGTGTTAAGGGAATATTATTTCATGCCGCAACATTTTCATAGATGTTCTGTTTTTATTTTCCAACGAATTTTTAATATACTCTTTGTTATCGGCGACTTATACCTTATACTTATAAACCCGTATAAAAATATTTCTGTCATCTTTCCATTTCCATACATTTCAGAATAGTCGTCGATCTTCGCCTAATTCTTGTAGAATCCGCAACGAACACGTATATAAGTCTGCTTTTAAAAATTAGATATTTAATTTGTTATATTTAAAAATATATTTTAAGATTTGCTTTACATTATTAAAGTTTCTACGTTTTCCTCTTAAGGCCATATTAAACAGTCCTGAACCATCTGCTGGAAGAGGGATAGCGGTAAGGAGACAACGATACGAGAACCTCTTGAACTTGAACAACACATATTATTTTTGGATAGGGATAGATTTAGAAACACATTGAAATTTTTGATACTAGAAACAGCTTGCGCAAATGAATTAATATTAATTGTGATTAATTAATATTAACCTGTTAATAAGTGAATGCAGAGTAATAATTAGTAATTGTAAAAAATCATCAAAAAGTAATTAATAATAAAAGAGAAGCAAACAAAATGATGAATGACATTTATTAAAGAAGCAAACAACGTCAACAGATACCATGGCTGAGTGGAAGCGTCGCTAGATTTCCGACTACAAAACGCTCTCATGCAGTTGGTTTATTTTTCTTTCGATAAAATATTTAATATAGTTCATAAATAAACAATTTTCTAAAATTATACTATTTATAACAAAGAATTACATCCAATTATCCTTTAATTTCATAGACATTGTTAAAACTGCATATATTGTTGTGGTTTAGTTCCCCTTCTATTTTTTTTATTAAAGTTATTAAATAATTATCTGAATTAAACAAATAATTATTTAAAATAGTCAGCTCAAACATAAGATTTAGACTTCTCGGCTTATTTCGGGTTCAATAATTTTAGGGCACCTCTCTTATTGTTGACTCACATTAAGAGTCTGACTGTTAACTATATTAAAATAATTAATAACCCATTAAAAAGTTTATTTAATATGATCCTAAAATTACTATCAAAACAAGTCCATCTAGTTTATCAATTTTGTTTTATTTTTATATGACTTCATTATCCACCTAACAACTGCTGATTATTTTGTTCACTTTACCTTTAATGTTCCTTGAACTGCATTAGTGACTGTCGGTATACAAGAACTCACTTTCTTCCTCAAAGTGTCTTCTTTTCTGCTTTATCTATTTTTCTCTTTTATTGACTCATGAATCATTAACTTCTTTTTTTATTAGGATGAAATAATTGTCATTCTTTATACCAGTTTTCATTTTTATTAATTATATCCAGCATAAGTATTAATGTTCCATTTATGTTATTGATATTTTAATATTTTATATAGTAATTTCTTGCAATTAACTTTATAATAAAAAAAATAACTCAACCTTTTACCAGCAAAGATATTCTTGGTTTCTATTTTAATAAAATTTTTGTTACAATTCTCTTTACATCCTCCATTTTTATTATCCTTTTTCACTCTCTTTTTTTAACAAAATCATAGTAAGTAGGAGTACTAGATTATAACTAAATCTCAACCTTCTAATAAATTTGGCTTTAAGCATTCTATGATACATAATTTAACAACATAATTATCAACTTGTCAACAATAAGAACACATCCTTCGATATAAACCCAAAGAAAAGATACTAATCTTTGATCTAAATTGTAATAATAAAATTATAAACGTTAGGTAAATAATTAAAAAATGAACCAAAGTTAAATAACTGTTAACCATAACAATATGTATAATATTGTAAGTTATGTTGTTTTATAGATATTATAAATATAAACAAAATGTTTATTTATTAAATATATTAAACATTTTATTTAAAAGAAATTAAACGTTGCATGGGATTTGAACAGTAGTTTTGTAGTCGGAAATCCAGGAATCTTTCCACGTCGCCATTCCGTCTGTTGATATCCTTTTTTGATTTTTTTTATTATTAATTACTTATTGGTAATTTTTTACATTTACTGAATACGGTATATTCACTTACTAATTAATTAATATTAATTATTCAACAATTAATATTAATTCATTTAGTTGCGCATGTAAACATGCTTTTGAAATCTAAAATTTTGCGGTTTGACAAAGACGGGCAATGAGTTGCAATAGCGAGGGCACCATTGCTCAATGAATAATTAACTTTTGCGATTTTATTTCTAACAAAAAAATGTACTGTAGGATTAACTTTAGATTTGGCACAGTGCTTAGTAAGTATATTTACAATGACGCTACAAGGTAAGTTACCAGAAAAATCTGCTAATTCAGATTTTCGAATATCTGTTGTGCCGAGTACCGTCTTTTAAAGTATTTTGATAATATTATTTAGAATAACTAACAAAACTCGATGTACCGCGATTCTTTAATTAACAATAATTCGAAAAAACTTTGATTTATATAATAACTATCCCTTGCATTTATATTAGAAGTAAACTTGTGTATATGTGGCGAGAACCGTTTTGTAATTCGAGAGAGCCCTTAAGTAGACAAAGTAATTAGGTTTTTCTTTTATAGGATGAAAAAAGGTAAGTTTCTTTGTTATGTAAGTAACATTTCATAGAAACGCGAATATATGACAAGCTAGATGAACAAGTATGTTTTCTATTATTGTATAAAATACCGAATTATCTTTGCGTTTGCAAAAACTATAGTGTGACATGCGACATTTGAAATAAACGCGCTTGCATAGCCTCTTGGACGCTAGGGTCGCGTGATAGCACAATATATTGTTTCATATTAAAAAAGCTTTTGTATCAAAACATTTAACTAAATCTAAAATGTAGTAAAATATACTTTAGAAGTGGTTTATGTCGTAGTAAAAACTGAAGGGAAGCACTATTAGTACTAATGAGGTATTTTAACGAACGATCTTATTATAACAGCAAATCACATAAAACCGTTATCATTCTCTGATACGTTAATGGATGTACTACAGTAATTAATGATGTTAGTAGCATTAATAAAGTTTAAAGCACTACCTTTGAGGAAAATCATGGAAAAAGTATATATCGTCACACAACATTTCCTTGAAACAACTCTGGAATATGTATCACATTGATTTTTGATTTTCACAGTTCACTTTGTGTATTCAACTGACAAAGCGTGTTGGAGCTAATACATCTAAAGTGCTTTATTGAGAAAGGTACTTCTTACAAATTGTCGAAAATATTTCGTACTAAAACCCGTTTCTTTGTTTTCCAACCATTCGTGCGATATATTATTGTAAACACTTTGTTTCAAAGCATCTACAAAATATGTTTAACCGTTCCCGTAGAATTACGAAAGCTTTAGTAAACGACTTTTTATTTATGCACAGAAGTTCAGTGCTTTTACATTTTATTGTTTGAATTTTCATTATCCCTAGGCGTACGCACATACGTGCACGCGTATATACAATAATTTAAAGCGCTTGTCAAACGAAACGTTGCGAAAAAATTTCAAGCACTTTTGTTTACAAAAACATACTACGGTATGCGTTACAAAGGCAACAAAGTACTGGTTGACTGGCTATAATTTTTACCCTTTGATAGGTCACGTTTGAATAACAAGCCGTAGATTTTGATAATTAGTGAATTCCATAAAATTAGTGCCTTTGACAACAATTGCATAAAATTTATATTGAACTACGGCTTTATGTCGGCTTTTGGATGATAAAGCGTTTGTTATGCATGAATTTTACAGAGATAGTAACACATAGAACATGTACTACATGTTGACTCATCCTCAAACACTCGACAACGCTATGCATTCTTAAACATTTGCAAATAAAGCATTCTTGCGTTTGTTACATATACGGTTCTGGTTCCCTCATTGTATCATTTCGTGAAGCAAACTTATTGATCATGTCTGCAATGAAATACATAAGAGCTAACATATTTGGAAATAACATAGAATTTAATATCTACCTTAAATATATATGTTTCAGATAATAGTGTTGACATTCAGACTTTTTCTTCCCGAATTTAAAGTACACAGTCTCAAACTAATATAAAATTCAATGACCTTAAAAGATTTGAGATTTGACGATTTGAGAAAGGGTCTGTTTAACTATCTTGTTACCTAAAAGTCTAACGGATTTACATCTGGTTAACGAGACGGCCATGCAACTAGACCGCCACATCCTATCCACTTCTCTTGAAAATGATTATTTAAATGTTGTCTAACAATAATAAGAAAATGGACAGAAGAACCTTGGTGCATGAACCATATGTGTTGTCTATATAGTAGGAATATCATATTGTCACGTGGGGCTTTCGTGACTGAGGGTCATAGTCAGAGGTAGAAGTGAAAAGTAAACACCGACCAGAATTAATCGTATTCTAAACAATAAGTGCCAATACGTAGGGTTTACAAATATAGATGTGAGGACGTACAAGTCCTCCTAAAACTAACAATAAACACAAGGGCGATCGGGACCACCCCGTACTAGCACTAGGTCTGGGTTCCTGGAATACTACAACTAAGCATAGAGCCTGACACAACCCCCTAATAACTAAGAAGTAAGGGGTCCGGTAATTAATGTCCCTGGACATTAGATTCCGACCCCTTACAATAAATAATAAAAAAGTAGTTCCCAGCTTGCTTCGAGATGTTGGCTTCTTCGAGTCATGGCACTGACTGAATTGTAAGCTAAAGCAAACTGTTTATATACCGTATCCTCATGAATATTGCGGAAGCCTTACTGTATAATTGAATATATTACATATAATGAGATGAATATATAAATACATAATGAAATGCAGATATAAATGCATACTGTATAAATGAATAGATTATTTTTAATGGGATGCAGACTGTATAAATTACTTCCGCTCAGCATAGACGCGAGTAACCTTGGTAGATCAGTGCATTAGTTGAAATGCAACTTGCGGTTTAGATTCTCATATAGATGGCTAGTCGTGGGTGAAGCGGCAGCAGCTGCTTGAATAGCGTGGCTAGTTGCTGCAGATATGCGCGTAACCTAGGCAGGTTTTGCGCTAAAGGGAATGCAACGTAGGAATTAATTAATTATTAATTGCCAATTATCCCGTTTCTGACAATATAATAGAAATTCTTTTAAATTATTTGAAAGAAAGTGAAGACGCTGCTCATGTCAGTCTATTAGCCAAAATGTAAAGCCCGATCAAGTAAAATCGTGACGTGACGATTTCCATCTGTTCGTTATGAATATGAAAATTGTTTATTTCATCTATGGTGAAAGAAGCCTCATCACTCATCAGTAAATAGGATGTTACATACAAATTGTGGATCCTGGATACATTGATTAAGAAACTACTGACAAAAAGTAATTCTATCTCGAAAATCAGCTGGCATAAGCGCCAGAACGCTTTGGACATGAAAAGGATGCAATAGTTGCTCATGCAAAATGATGGTCCACACAGTGCGATGACTTGCTATACATTCGTGCGGAGCAATGTTTTAATTGCTAGTAAAACAGCTGCTTCTAGTTTAGCAGTACTCACGGATTATGGTATACCATAGTTAAGTAAATATAAATCAAACGATCCCGCAGAATTTTTATGGCAAAATGACTATCGGCCGAAATTCTTGAAACTTTGGTAAATGATAGTCTCTAATGTTGTAGATCAAAAGTGTCAGTGGTCACAAAGTCCAAAAAATTATAGTTTTCGATTTACAGCAGTATGAAGTTGACAATTCTTGCACCCCACAGAATCCTTATAGGAAACGGCTCTCGGCTAGAATGTGAATGTACCCGTAATGTGTAGATCAAAACTGCCAACGGGCACAAAATGTAAAAAATTACAATTTTGGTATCACCTTATATTTTTCAACGTCCATATATTTAATTTGAAACTTAAAGTTTCTTTTCGAAGCCAGGTAATTTGCTATAAATATTCAATATTCAAGATAACGCCAGCCACCCACCTAAACCAACCAAGATAGCTTCAACAGCAGAGTGTTCCATGTAATTGAGGAAAAATGTCTTCAAGGTAAACCAGCGTGATAAAGGTAAACCAAGCTGCCAGTCTCAGAAATACAGCGTGGTCAAGGTAAGCCAAAATTTTTTTTCCAACAACCTTTAACGAGGTTTACGTTGCATAAATTGAATGGGAGAGAGTACAAAATAAATAAGGCTTCTTGTTATTGCGTTATAATTTGAAACATAAAATAGCCGATGTTAAACAGAATAGAACCAAGCCACAAAAACGAAAATATCAAGTTTTTAATGATCTGAAAAGAAAATGTAATATGTGTTAAACAAAAAAGAACTAAGTAAATTCGACTCCCAGTGCCATCTAGGCGTAGATTTTAAGATTACTGTTTCTTGTGTGTGTGTGTGTGTGTGTGTGTGTGTGTGTGTGTGTGTGTGTGTGTGTGTGTGTGTGTGTGTGTGTGTGTGTCTAATCGTATTCTTAACAGAAAGGAACCAATAGTTGTGTATGTCTTATTGGTAGCGTTGTATTTCAGATAAAGGTACCATATGCAGATTTAAATAGGAAGACCTTAACAAAATTTATGACAAAATACACGAACTAATTTTACAGAAAATTTTTCAGAACTAGATATACAGAATAACTTCAAACAGCTGTAATTGGAAAACTATAATTTTCTGGATTCTGTGCTCATTGACACTTTTGATCTACACATTAAGGACTATCATTTCCCAAGTTTCAAGAATCTGGTAAAAAATCGTTTCCCATAAGGATTCTGCTGTAGGTATATAAGATATTTTCTAATTTTATTAAACGTATTTACAGAAAAGAACCAGAACCTATAAAAAATATTTTTGCGTATACTATAAATTACAGAAAGGGACCAACCAACATTTTTTGTTAATAAAATGAAAACCAATAAATTTTATTTTTCAGGTTTTTTGCAATATATCTTCACTAAACCCTTTTTTCCTTACAAAAAGTTAATGTTGCACTTTACGTATTGTAATTTTGGACCACCAAAACCTTAGCTGGAATTTTGCTGGATTTGTGCTCAGAATGGGTTGATTCCATTCTGTTTAACATCGTCCAAATGTGTACCCTATTTTGGGAGAATTGAGGTATGCTCAATTAGCACGTCACCCTCTCTAAATTTTCTCTATGGCGTTCTTTAACCCCTAGTCCATGATGTGGACTTTACGATCTGCCCGGTTGAGTCCACCCCAAGTGTAAACGGGGCTTGATCTAGGATTTACTTTGGATTTGCCCACCCCAACCTACGAATGAAAGAGTTGGTAGAGACCTAGTATATCTAGTTGTCTTAGATGTGAACATCGATATGTTTGTATCAATTTAAGGTGATCCCCCACGGTGACCTTACTCAACTCAGCCGTATCGATTTTTTGCGCTTGCGTAACCTAACCCACTTATGGACTATAGAAATCCGCATTCTCCGCGACCCATTGAATCTGAGGGCTCGAGTTTACTGAGAGCGTCCGGTCCACCGCTTTGATTACACCAAGAAACTAGTTAAAAACACGGTCTCTCGTAGGGGCTTACTGACTACGATTATTTTCCGTACTAGACTCCACCCTTGATTTGCAACCACCCTTTCCCAAACTAAGGGGTAGGAGCCACGACCGGTCCAGTCATGAGAGAAAGTTATAGTCTATTTTCAGTACAAAACTCTTCACGAAAATACAATAAGCCACTTCAGAACAAAATATTGCACTTTTACAAAGACTTTTCACAACATTGTTAAACTAATGACGCAAAAATCCCAAAAATACACGCTGCAATCATCAGAAATATGGACACTTGTGTTTCATCTTTAAATTCTAACATGAGTAAGCAGCTGTAGCTTCTTGAGTAAGTGACGTCAGCAGGCAAAAATTAACCTGATTGGCGTATGCTTAAATGCCTTCATGATAATTATAAAGTAATAGAAGTAGATAAGAAGTCTATCTAACCAAATGGGATATTAGCATTATTACCTTAAATACAAAGGTGAGATTTGATATGACCGTATGTGGTACCTTATATGGATTTACAGGGCGTGGTAGATAATTTTTTAGAATAATCAAGGTAACAAAATTTATAAAAAAATTATTTGATTTTTAAATTATCGAAATATAAACTGAAATTTTCATAAAAGTTTTAACAATTTCTCTGCAACGATAGATTTATTAGAAGTAGTTTACTGACGAATAGAAATCAGAGAACGGATTTGTAAGCACTAAACGGCTGAATTGTTTTATGCATTCTACTTACTAATCCAAATAAGTCTACCAATATAGAGCTTTAAACGCGGACTGTGTAGAACTTAAGTACATATAGATCAAACATAACATTTTTTTGTCCTTTTACAACCTTTAAAGATCATAGGAGAGTTGTTGCGTATTCTGCAACCCCGCTTTTAAGCGTATTTTCATTTAGGATGCTATACGTTTTTCAAGTAACATGAATATCTAGTATCATTAGTAGTAGTAGACGTATTAAATAATGTGTGTTTATTTCTATAATAGAATCAAAATATTTTCAGTAAATTAGAAAACGAAAACAGAAAGAACAAAGATCAACTATCACTTTTGTGTTGGATGGTGCGTTCGCAGAAAAAAAAGCTTTATTTAAATATATTATGCAAATACATGTTTCCGTAACTAGAAACTTCAGTTTCAGTTTGACAATTCAAATAGACCACCTCAAGTAAATTTACTTATGTTAGTTGCTGAAGTCCCTACTACTAAACACACAATATCGAATTTCAAAGCCTCAGGAGATAAAAACAGCATTTGGTCTGCTCTAATTTACCTTTCGAAGGCAACCAGATCACCCATCCCCCTAAATTTATTATTATGGATTTACGAAGGACTAAAATTTCCGTCGGCTATTGCAAATTTATACTCCACCCCTAATTAAAAATTCAATTTTTCTTTGTTTTCGTAAAAACAGTAGAGCTTTGTAGGGATCTTTTAATAATTTATATTCTCCTAAGTACCAAGCAATTTATTTTGTGGATAAGAGTGAAATTTAATTTAAGTTGTAAAAGGAGAACAACGCCTCGTTTCTTATTTAATTCGAAATTTTTCCTTTAATACAATGAACGTTTAACAGCTTCTCGGGGAATGGAGGAATAATTGTTAGTAACGCGTACTAAACAGTTTTATGGCTGTGTGCGAGCAATTTGCACAATTTCCGGCCGTCGTGTAATGTATTATTGAACGGAATCTACTGCAGCCGCAGGTTTTGGTCTAGAGAGACATATAACTTAATACCGGGGCTGTATAATTCTGGGGAAGTGGCTAGCAAACCACCAAGTATTGTATATAACTACGTTTCATGTTTAATGATGTCAAATTCAACTTCCGTCTTGCTGAATGTAAAGATTTACACGTTTCTATTGTTCGGACAGCAAACAAACATACAGCCATACAATACACATTTCAGAAAACAATTTCTAATAATTGTCAGTTGGGTTTCTCTTGTCATATATCGGCACCTATAGGATTCAAATAAGAACTGCCGAAACTGCAAGTTTTGTGGTTTGCTTTCAACAACTGCAACGCAATAAAATGTAAGGTAGTTACTCGTATGTTAAATAGTTTGCATATTTTTTAATGTCAGTTTAATAAAACAATTTGTAGAGAATTTAAAGGTTAGTTTTAATTGTTTACCAACAACTATAAAAAATTATTTTTATTTAAGAAATACCAAATATATGTATACAAGTTTTACCAAACGCATAACTTAAAGTATCAAGTTCATTTTTAAGAACATAAAATCAACACTTTTGAATTAGTAAACGAAAAGGTTTCATAAAAAAGAGAAGAAAATGTTCACATCTGCCCCTAGATGGAACAGCAATGAACATACCAGGGGTAGTTTTGTGTAAGAAGATTATTGTATTTATATTATATTTTGCATGTGCAAAGTTAAATGACATTAAAAACGCTGTTCTTAATGTTTCACCACCTTTAAATGGTTTGGGTAGCTTAAGAGCAACATCGTTTTTGTTTACACCACTGCGTTCGGGTTTATCTGGAAGGAGAAGCTTAAACGATTCTTCGTTTTTTAATACTTTTTTTTTAAATATTTTACTCTATACTCCATACACAGGTTTCGTGTCTATTTGTGCTGCAAAGTGCTGAACGATGTTCTGTGTGCTAAACCTAATTTAGAACACAGTCATTTTCTTTCAAATCTCTTAGATATGTTTCGATTTCTTTACAAGGATCTAGCTCTTGCTCAATTTCGTCTTAACGATCTGAGTCATCATTAATTGAATATTTACATCCCTGCAACGTGAAATGGTTGTAAGTGAAGCGTGCAGCGAGGGGACAACTTCACTAAAACCGTTCCATTTTTCTTTCCGTTTTAGGACTCTTTCGGCGAGGCTCTTTCGACGACGCTCTTTCGGCGACGCTCTTTCGGCGACGCTCTCTCGGCGACGCTTTTTCGGCGACGCTCTTTCGGCGACGCACTTTCGGCTACGCTCTTTCGGCGACGCTCTTTTGGCGACGCTCTTTCGGCGACGCTCTTTCGGCGAAGCTCTTTCGGCGACGCTCTTTCGACGACGCTCTTTCGGCGACGGCGTTTCGGCGTTAGAACGATTCGGCTCAGGGTCGTTTCGGCGACGGTTTTGTCGACACCAACAGTCATAATATCAGTGTTAATAGTGACATATTATTAAATGTATCAGATAATAATCAATAATGTTTTCATTTTTTCATGTTTTCATTAAAGATTTACGAAAAACTTATATTTTGGAAATTTTATAACTCTCAAGCGCTAACCTATCAAAATATACATCACCTATGGAAAACAAACACTACAATTAGTTATAAGTAGTCGAGCATGTTGTAAATATTTTTCTTGGCATATTTTTCTTAAGATGCATAGTTTTCTTGTAATAAATGTGTCTGTTGCATGTATTTGATATGAAATAGAAATACCGTAAACATTTCCAAACAGTAGCGGATCCAAAATTTTGAAAAATGTGCGTGTGGGGGGGTTCCTTTCAAGTCAGATTAAGTTTTTTTTAGCACAAAATCTTTACATTTTGGATCAGAATTTGGTAAATTATATAGAGTAGTCAGTGAGAGTGGAGATTAATTACAAACTTTGTAAAGGCGTGTAATTAAGAAGTTGTATGCATATTGCAAATGCTTTGTTATTGAAGCATTAGTTACTTTAATTACAAAAACATCAATTTCTTGTTAGCTACAACAACTCAATTTCTATCCTAACTAAAAAGCACATATTTATGATTATGGCAAAAATATTTTATCCTCAACAGAAAAATTTTTAAAAATTAACCAATGGAGATTTATTTTAAGAACTACATAAAAATTACATTTTCACAGCTGTAGTAGGTGTCCAACAAAAATGTCACATCATTAAATTACTTCTAAATTTTGAGGAATGCAACACTCACAAAATTATAAATCCATACATAGAAACAACACGAATAACAATTGGCGCCGAAACGTACTTTACCCGAACAAGCCAGCGCCGAAACGGTGTGTCGTCGAAACGCCGTCGCCGAAACGGCCGCGCCGAATCGGCAGCACCGAAAGGTTCCATACCGTCCCTTTCAGTAGATAATTGCTTCTTAAAAAATGGCTTTCATGGTTCTCCATTACAATTAAAATAGCATCGTCTTTGCTGCATTTTGTATGTGCACTAATATTTTAACAAATAAACGGGTTGTCATCCATCTGTTTATAGTTATTCAAGAATTCGCCTACGTTGTTCTTATTAAAAGTGGTTGATCGGTCGAACTGATGATAACCAGGACCGGCGTAAGCTATTGCGGGGCCGGGTTCAAGAATATACTCACACTCACACATTATTACCTATTACAATAGGATAATAGAGTATCACTACAGTTATTTACGAAGTACGGGAAGCCTGAACTTGCGCATTTTTCGAAGCACGAGCGACAAGGAGCGAGTGATTAATTTGAGAGTATGCGTGGAAGATGACTTCGCGCATCGCATTAAATTTTTGTAAAATTTTTTGAAACGACCTTTTACAATAAAAAAAACATAATTAACCAAAATCTTTATCTGTAATACTGTTTCGAATTCAAAGTAAACATAAAACCAAGTAGGCAATAGCATTCTCTTTCCTGGGTCCGTTATTTCAACTCTGCTCTGAAAGCTCTATTGCTGTAGTTACAATTATTTACAACAAAGGATGCCATATAAAGCGAGGTCTTCGAATAAACATATCTGAAATACCGAATGCGGCTCTTGTTGACAATAGATGGCGCTCGCACATTTGTAAGTAGAATTATTAGCGATTACGAATCTTTATTTGTGATTTGTAATAATCAAATGAAAAAAATGACATTTTCTAAATTAAATTTTAGGTATAATTAAATAATTCCCCCACCAAACATTCTTTTCACCAAACTGGTGTCATTTTAAAGAAAGTTTTATGCTGATTCTGAATTTGTAAATCATATTTAAACACCCCCAAATCTGGGGATCAATAAAAAGTAAAAAATGTTGAATCTCCAATACTATGGAATAATAATTATATTAAGTTTCTAAGATTACCAAATTATGTAATTTAGATTCGCACAATTTAGTTAGGTTAGGTTTGAGTTAGATTAGGTTAGGTTGAAAAAGATTTGTATTTGCTTTTGCATAGCGTTTTGGCTAGGTAGTGACGATTTTGTGTAGATTAGATTGGTAGCAACCAATTTTAGAAGCTTAGGGGCGTTTGCACCAAAAATGAGTTACAGCTTGGAAATTCTTTAATTGTTCTAAATTTTAATATTATCAAGACAAATTATTCAACCCCACCGCCTGAAGAGGCTAACGCCTATAATGCCAGAATTAGTACAGCATCAAAGCAGCAAGTACTCGACCACCGAGCAACGAAAGTGTAGTATAATTTGAATCTTTGAACATTGAACAACCGAGAGAACCTTTACACTGATCTCTATTAACTCGGAAAACTATACCGAAATGCAGCTAGATTCTCAGCGCGGTAAAACTGACAATCTCTAATTAGATTATACGGTACGAGAATACACTTTTCCCCAATGTTATCATTAATGAGACCCCATTACTGGAATTACGAACTAATTAATATTCTTTACAATGTGGGATTTTTCAAAAAGATTCTCTTTATTATCTGTTATATGTATAAAAAATTTTGAACATTTCTTTCTTTTTTTTCTTTTTTTTATTTTTATTTTTTTATTTTTTTTAATTTTATTTTTTCTTTTTTTTTATTTTTATTTTACAGGAAAAAATTAAAACCGATAAAAAGATTAGAGACAAAATAAAAAAAAGCATAAAAATAAAATACACAAGCTTTTAATGAACGTACAAAATGAAACAAATGACAATTTTACAATTAAAACTAACAAAAATTGGATAGAAAATCTAACTAACACTAAGATACCCAAAGATATTGCAAATATTTTAGCATTAGGTCCAAAATTTTACATATACACACCAGAAGAAAGTATCCCTATTGAAAATTTAATTGCTAATGTTGAAAGTAAAATTGACCAGCTACCCCAAGATGAACAAAACAATCTAAGAAACAAAATATGTAATGTAATAACTAACTTTAAAAACAATAGCAAATCTAAAAAAATTAATAACAGTAAAACAAAAATAATACAGAACTTTAAAAACACAGAAAAATTTTTAAAAAACCACCCTGATATAATTGTAACCAATGCAGATAAAACAAACAAAACCGTCATAATGACAAAAATACAATATAATAATAAAATAAATACATTACTAAATGACACAACAACATAATTCAAACAAATAATAATAATATTATTAAAGATTGGCTAAAAAACAACTACATAAACAAAAATCAATATAAAGATCTAATGACATATAATAGCCAACCACCTAAATTATATGGTTTACCAAAATTACATAAAGACAACCAACCATTAAGACCGATAGTTAGTTCAATTCAGTCACCAACATATAATTTGTCAAAATTACTAGCAAATATACTATCTAATATTACAGGTAAAAAACTTAGATACTGTCAAAGACTCTTGGGAATTTAAAAAAGACATAGATAATTTCAAATTACCACCTAATCACATAATAATATCATTAGACATTGTTTCATTATACACCAACCTCCCTATTAATTTAATTATTGAAACCATAAATGAAAAATGGGATGAAATAAAAATGCATACAAATAAAAATATACCTAAAGACGAATTCATTAAAGCTACTAAATTTGTTTTACAATCAACCTATTTTTTATATAATGGTACAATATTTTCGCAAGTCTATGGTTGTGCCATAGGATCACCACTATCAGCAGTAGTCGCCAACCTTGTATTAGAAAAATTAGAAAATTAATTAATACCCACACTAGCACCAAATGTTAGCATCTATAAAATATATGTAGATGATTGTTTCCTAGGAATAAACAAAAATTGTATCGATAACATATTACTCAAATTTAACCAATTACACCCTAAATTACAATACACTATAGAAAAAGAAAAAAATAATACATTAAACTTTCTAGACATTACATTAATCAGACAAACTAATGATACTTTTAAAACTAATTACTACAAAAAAAAAATCACTCCGGTCGTTATTTAAATTTTCATTGTGACACATCAAATAAATATAAAATATCAGTAATTAATAACTTAAAAGATAGAGCAATTAATTTACCTTCAAAAGAATTTCATAAAGAAAATTTAGAAAAAATTAAAAAATACTAAAAGAAAATAATTATCCAGTACATTACAGCGAAAAATATATCAATAAAAGATTAAAACTAATAAAAAAGAAAAATTTTATGAATAAACAAATTGACCACTTTACAACCAAACTTTTTAGGTAACATTTTCAACAACACAACAATAGAAACTACTAATAAACCTAACACAAGTAAATAAAACTATCACTTTACCTTATGTTCCAGTATTATCCGAAAAATTAGAAAAAAAATAACAATAAAACAAAAAAAATTTTCACAAACTTAAAAGATAGAACAACAATTAATAAACAAACTCACACTGTTTACAAACTAGAATGTCAAAATTGCAATGCACAATATATTGATTAAAGTAAACAATGGTTAGAAAAAAGAATACAACAACATAAAAATTCAATTAAACAAAATCTAAAAAACTCAACTGCCTTAACTGAACACTGTATAAACAATAATCACAACTTTAATTTTAATAAACCCAAAATTTTACATACAGAAAAAAAAATACAAAAATAGAATAATATTAGAAATGATTGAAATCAAAAAACATAACAACTCAATAAATTACAGAAATAATATACAAAACCTTAATTCAATATACTATAACCTAATATAATAAAAACTGTTTGTTAAAATAAAATGAAATTTTTTTTATTTTGTTCATTAATTGATATCATGATGTTAATAAATAAATGGCGAATTAAATTTATTTATCACTTTTACTTTACTACATTTATTTTTATGTAAAGATATAATAGGAAAACACTAGATGGCGTCGTTTTGTTTTGTTTGTGGAATGTTTTCTACGCAGGTGTATAAGTATTTGAAATTAAAGAACGGATATATATGTACTTATATTGAAAATAAATTTTAAGTCATATATATATCCGTTCTTTAATTTCAAATACTTATACACCTGCGTAGAAAACATTCCACAAACAAAACAAAACGACGCCATCTAGTGTTTTCCTATTATATGTTTACATAAAAATAAATGTAGTAAAGTAAAAGTGATAAATAAATTTAATTCACCATTTATTTATAACATCATGATATCAATTAATGAACAAAATAAAAAAATTTCAAGATATACCAATAAATTATCAAAATGTTTACTCCTAAATTAAAAAACAAATGGAAAAACAAGGTTAATATTAACATTTTAGATATATCAAAGGGAAAAAAACAATATAAAGGTGAGGCAAGGTAAAAAAAAATTGAGCACGTTCACGAATCTAATTGCTTTATTTATGTTTCAGATTAACTTTTTAAAATAGATAATTAATATAAAAAAAATGTTCAAAAATTTTTATACATATAACAGATAATAAAGAGAATCTTTTTGAAAAAGCCCACATTGAAGGGCGAAATGTCAAATTTGTGTTTAAAATAATTGTTTTATTAAAGGCTGCTAGTCCTCAATCAACATAAACCAAAAAAAAATTTTATAAATTCTTTACTAAAATTAGTTTTTTAACTACCGTACTTTATGAATAATACGGAACACTCAGAAAATATACACATTACACACATTTCTAGGTTGCTTGTATAAGTACAGAGCACAAATAACAACGCCGGCCGGTGGCATATGAACTTAAAGAAAATTGCGTTATAACAGACAGATGGTGTTCAAAAATAAATAACCACTTTGTTTTCCTGCATGTCACGTTAAAATTGTA
Source organism: Agrypnus murinus (assembly GCA_929113105.1). Taxonomy (NCBI): domain Eukaryota; kingdom Metazoa; phylum Arthropoda; class Insecta; order Coleoptera; family Elateridae; genus Agrypnus; species Agrypnus murinus. Next base: position 120,083,325 of record OV816026.1, read on the forward strand.
AATAAGTCTATATCGTACTCAAATTTGCAATGTTAGCACAGTATATTCACTGGTTTTCAATGCATGATTATTGAATCATCGCACGCGCGTTATAATTTTACTTCTCTAAAAACATCGATCAAAATTACTCACCATGTATACTGTAACGTTCTTTTTAAAATAATAACAAAAGTGCTGTTTAAATCGTCTATTAATAAGAAATATTTATTTACAAACACTAATGAATACACTATAAATTAACGCTATGATTATAAACCATTAAAAATTATTATTTACAGACTATGAATTTCTAATACAACATTTATCTTTACATTCACTATTTATTTCGTGATACACAGTTAATGACTTGCTGTTGACTCCCATTTTATCCGCAAAGTTGCTTTTATACCACCATACAAATCTTCTAGAAATCGCTCGAACATACCGGTATATTGCTAGAATAACCGCGTCTATTTCACATGCTTCGTGCGATGAGTAATGCTCTCGATTGCTGTAGAATTTTCCATTTGTTGTTCGAGAAGAAGTTCTTTCTTTTTCTCTCTTGTTACACTGCCCCCCTCTTCAAGTCTGTTCTGTCCCAGAACAGGTTTTATGCTCTGGTTCCTGTAGAACGGGTCATGATGATATCGACAGTCTTCACCTCGACTACACGTTCCATTACGGTAGAAGTAACAGTCTACACTCTTCGTTGGCCTTAATGCGGGCTGTGGGTCAAAACTGCAGACGAAGATCTTGACGTCCGTACCTCTAAAGACGACTTCCAGCATGTTTCTAACGATTCTCCAATCCAGCTGGTCCCGCCCACAGCCGAGTTTGGGAACTGCCAATTTGTTAATACTCCTGGTAAGCAACTCGATCCTCAAATTCCATAATGCCCTCCACAAGTCGGCGTAACTCGGTTTCTGGTAGTAAAACTGCTTGGTTACCAAGTAGTAAATGGATCGGTCATGATCAGGCAAGCGTAAGGATTTACCAACAGAGGGATTTTGCTCTCGAAGTTCATTCAGCCGTCGAAATTTATTTCTAAACACTACTGCAATCCCCCTGGACATACGGAGATCCTCGGAGACACAGTGGGCAATGGAATAATCACCAGGGACCCGGAAGAGATCTTGTTGCATCTCAGTCGTGACTCCGAATCGCGCTTTTCTAGTTCCAGAAAACGCAGCCATAAATTCTCTAAAGGTTGGCTGATCATCTTCAAGCCTTACGGTATTGATAGCCACCTCAGCCTCATCTTCCCGATCCGGGACTGCGTCATTATTTCTCTCATAGTGCGCCAGACGATTGGAGTGTACCACCTTTGGTTTCCCTCTTGGCAATTTCTGGATGCGATAAATCAAGTCATTTATTCGTTTCTTCACCTGGTATGGGCCCTCCCAATTCCGCTGTAACTTTGGAGAATAGCCACGACGTCTTTGCGGGTTGTATAACCAGACAAGCTCTCCAGGTTGAAACCCTCCTTCTTGGGCTCTCACATCGTACGTAGCCTTCATCCGGTCACTCGCGATTCGACTATTATTTCGGGTTCGGTCGTGAATATCCTCCAACTTCTTCTTTAAGTTGATGACATAATCATTCCCGGCTACCTCCTGCTCTATAGGTGGAGACCCAAATTCCAGATCACACGGTAACCGTAACTCGCGTCCAAACATCACAGACGCTGGTGACTGACCGGTTGTTTCGTGGACCGATGCACGATAAGCCATCAGGAACAGATGCAGGTATTGGTCCCAGTCTCGTTGATGATCGGAGACGACCTTGGCCAAATATTTGCCCATTGTCCGATTCATGCGTTCTACCATTCCATCGGACTGCGGATGTAACGGTGTGGTCCGAGTCTTGCGAATGCCCAACAATCGACAGACTTCTCCAAATAATACAGACTCAAAGTTGCGGCCTTGATCCGAATGCAGCTCCATGGGCACTCCGAAGCGACTGAAAAACTGTTTGACTAGTACGTCAGCAACAGTCGCAGCTTCCTGGTTTGGTAGGGCATATGCTTCTGGCCATTTGGTAAAATAGTCCATTGCCACTAATATGTATTTATTCTCATCGTCAGTTTCGGGAAATGGTCCGGCAATATCTATATTCTTTCCAGGGGACTACCCACATTGTACTGCCTCATAGGTGCTCTTCGTTTCCCCAAGGGTCCGTTACCAGTGGCACATAGTTCGCATTTACGGCACCACTCTTTCACGTCTTCTTTACAATTGACCCAATAAAAACGCTCTCTAACTTTCTCCAAAGTCTTCTTCACACCGAAGTGTCATGGAGATGTCACAATACTGTAGCCACTCGGCTCCTTGGAACCACGAACTGACACCTAATGGTGGTGCCATCTTCACTCTCCAGTACTCGCTTCAGGAGATCATCTTCCACCTTCAAGGACTCCCATTGGGCCCAATATGCTTTGAGCGTTCTGTTGAAAGGGCTGACGGCCTCCCAGGCAGGCCTTTCTCCCACGCGCTTCCATTCCAGTGCCATTTTTAGTTCGGGATCAGCCTTCTGCTGTCGTTGCAATTCTTCCGGCAACCAATTGTCGTTGACGATGGTAGCTCTTAATAGTTGGCTAACCCTCTCTTCCAAGCGAGAACAATGACGGCAATCCGTTGGACAGGGTCTTCTTGAAAGAGCATCGCATTTCGATGACTAGTACCCGCTCGATGTTCTGTGTCAAAGTCGTATCCTTGTAATCGCTCGATCCACCTCGCGACCTGGCCTTCAGGATTACGGAATTGTAGAAGCTATTTCAACGCTGCATGGTCCGTCCTCAATAAAAACTTCCGTCCGTACAAGTATTTGTAGAAGTGCTCAACGGACTTCACGACGGCCAATAGTTCTTTTCTGGTCACACAATAATTCCTTTCGGCTTTCGACAAAACCTTACTAAAATAACCGATGACCTTTTCTTGTCCATCTTGTATCTGAGAAAGTACACCCCCAATGGCCAGATTACTTGCATCTGTGTCAAGTATGAATTTCCCTTCCGTCCGTGGATAGCTCAATATTGGTGCTGTTGTCAGGGCACGCTTCAACTGTTGGAAAGCTGTTTCGCACTCTCCGCTCCAAACATACTCGCGCCCATCTTCAGTTAACCTTGTCAGAGGCTTCGCTATATTGGCAAACCCAGGAACGAAACGCCTGTAGTAGGTACACAATCCAAGAAAACTACGAACTTGGTGTTTATCTTTTGGTGTTGGCCATTCTTGGACTGCACGGATTTTATCGGGGTCGGCTGCCACTCCATTTTGTGATACGACATGCCCGAGATATTTCACCTCCCTTCGGAATATGTGGCACTTTTTCGGACTCAATTTCAGGTTGGCTGTACGCAGTCTCCGGAACACTTCCTCCAGATTTTTCAAATGTTCGTTGAATGATTTTCCTACTACAATCACATCATCTAGGTATACCAGGCAGGTCTTCCACGACAGCCCTCTCAGGATGGTCTCCATTAGACGCTCAAAGGTGGCCGGAGCGTTACATAGACCGAAAGGCATAACTGTAAACTGCCATAGTCCGGAACCAATAGTGAACGCGGTCTTCTCCCGGTCTTCAGGTTCCATTTCAACTTGCCAATAACCGCTCTTCAAGTCCAAAGTCGAAAACCATCGTGAACCAGACAGGGTATCTAACGTGTCGTCGATGCGTGGTAAGGGATAGCTGTCTTTCTTGGTCACGTCATTGAGCTGCCGATAGTCCACACAAAATCTCGTTGACCCCTCCTTCTTACTGACCAAGACCACCGGTGATGCCCATGGACTGCTGGATGGCTCGATGACTCCTTGTTCTTCCATATCGGTAATAATCTTCTCGGCTTCTGCTCGCCTTGCTAGAGGTAGACGCCTCGGCTGCTGACGGACAGGCATAGAGTTGCCTGTATTGATTTTATGTTTTACTATATTTGTTCGTCCCTTCTGGCCATCGTCAAGAGCGAAGATATCTTGGTATCGGTGAACCAAACCCTGTACCTCTTTCACTTCCGTTCTGTTAAGGTCTTCGCACGAACTAGTAACCATACCAACTAATTTTCCACCATGGTCTTTGGGCGCTGGTTTTGGAACATCAGCCATGCACCTGGCTACTCGGAATACTGGCACACACTGTCCCACAAGGGTACTCTTCTTCAATGTCACCGGATCCACATTAACGTTCATAAGCCTCACCGGTACAGTCTTTCCAACCTTGATCAGCGCTTTTCCCACCAATATGCCACTATGGATCTTCTTATCACAAACAGGCTTCATCATTCTCACACATCCTACCCGAAGATCTCCATCCAAACCTGCCTCGACAACCATCTCGCTTTGACCAGGCAATATCACATCTTCTGTCAGCAAAACCCTTACTACAGGATCTTCTCGTGGGTGCAACGGAAGTTCTTCGTTACCAACCTTCAAAAAACCCTCCTTCAAGTCCAATGTAAAACCAAATTTTCTCAGGAGGTCCATTCCCAAGATGAATTCGTCAATGATGTCGGCTACCAGCACCTCATGATCACGTTCTTCACTTCCAATGCCAATCTTCATCTTCACCACTCCGCGTGTTGATATTATTTCTCCCGTCGCTGTACGGAGTTGAGTAGTTGTCTGTAACAGCTTCATACTTGTTCGTAGAACGTTAGGGCGTATGATGGATTTTGTCGTCCCCGTATCAATGAGCAGTGGAACAATTCGATTCGCAATTTTCCCATCTATGAACAAACTACTGGTACTATTCCCTGATGTTACGGCATGGACGATGATCTCTGGGGCATCTTTACTAACAGTCAACGTTCGCCCTCTCTTGCCAACCCCTTTTAACTTTTCCGACGGTTGTACTTTTGTTATTTTGGGACAACGCCGTTCTACATGTCCTTGTTCGCCGCAGTTTCAGCAACGGGGCCCTCGAACTTCTTGATGATTCTTCTTACGGTTCTCTTCCTTCTGAAGAACTCTCATTAATAATTCTTCTAGACGACGTTTAGAACCTTCATCTTCTTCCACAACGGTCCGAACACGCCCGTGACCTCGGGACGCTTGTTTTGCAGCTTCAAATTCTAAGGCGTGAGCAAGCGCATCATCAGGTGTTCTTGGTCGTGCCAGCCTCAATGATTGTTGTGTTTCCCCGTCTCTTAACGCATCAATGAAGGTCTGCACAGCCAGTTGTCCCAGAAATGAATCGGGTGCCGTAGGGTACGCCAATCGGACAAGCCGCGCAACATCGGCTTCAACCTCCTGCAGGCTTCCTCCATTCTTCTGGATACGATTCTTCATTTGCGCGTGATACACTTGTTGAAGGTGCGCGTCTCCATATCTCATCTCCAATCTAGACACTAACAATTGGTAATCATTCTCCTGTCCTGCTGGGATTGTTTGCAGGACGTTCAACGCGTCTCCACGCAAAGCCACAGTTAAAGAAACGGCCTTTTCCTTGCCTGTCCATCCGTTGGCCCCAGCGGCCGCCTCAAATTGTTTGTAGTAGGTAGACCAAGGTATCTTTCCATCGAACGTGGGTGGTTTTACTTTTATCCCTACGGCAGGACCCTTTTCTTCTTTAAATTGTTTCTTTTCTTCATTAAACGGCCACTCAGAAGTTGAGGAAAACCGTAGTTGACTCATTCTCTCTTCCAACAGTTTAGTTACGCTATCTTTCTCAGCTGTTGGTGGTAATTGCATTTGGGCCATTTTCTCTTCTACCATCTTTATTACCCTATCTTGTTCCGCCAATCTACCTTCCAACAGTCCTAACGCACTGGCATTTTCAAAAAATTCTTCGAAAACTTTATCTTCTAACGCTTTGACATTGTCCTGCAATTCTTCTTTAAGCCTTCTGGAATTTTCTTCAGATTTCCTGGAATTCTCCAGTATTTCTTCCTTTAGCATTCTAACATTTTCTTCGGACTTTCTAGAATTTTCCAAAACTTTTTCTTCCAATGCTTTAGTGTTTTCCATTAGTTTTCTAGAATTCTCTTCGGCCTTCCTAGAACTTTCCAGTAATTCCTCTTTTAACATTCTAGAATTCTTTTCCGACTTTCTAGAACTCTCTTCGTGCTTTTCCAATAGTTCTTCTTTTAGCATTCTAACATTATCTTCGAACTTTCTAGAACTTTCCAGTAACTCTTCTTTCATTTTACTTAATAACAAATTAGTATCAATTGCGGGTCCAGGTATTTCGAAGCGGTAATTTTCAGGATCTTCCTTCTGTTCTAAAAGTCATTCTCTTAGCCGATTTATCAAAACTTCTTTCTTTTCATTACTATCCAAGTCCCTCTCGTCCAATTCCCGTTTTAAATCTATTACTAAGAGATCTTTTAATAGTTTCATCGCCATTTTAATTGTTTGTTGAAATTAATTTTAACACTAAAAATTTATTCTCACAGCACTTTATTTAATTATTACGCGATTTTATTTATTTTAAAACACCACACCTGACACCACTGTCACGTTCTTTTTAAAATAATAACATAAGTGCTGTTTAAATCGTCTATTAATAAGAAATATTTATTTACAAACACTAATGAATACACTATAAATTAACGCTATGATTATAAACCATTAAAAACTATTATTTACAGACTATGAATTTCTAATACAACATTTATCTTTACATTCACTATTTATTTCGTGATACACAGTTAATGACTTGCTGTTGACTCCCTTTTTATCCGCAAAGTCGCTTTTATACCACCATACAAATCTTCTAGAAATCGCTCGAACATACCGGTATATTGCTAGAATAACCGCGTCTATTTCACAGGCTTCGTGCGATGAGTAATGCTCTCGATTGCTGTAGAATTTTCCATTTGTTGTTCGAGAAGAAGTTCTTTCTTTTTCTCTCTTGTTACAATATATTTAATAAACAAAAGCCACTAACAGATAAACCATCAAGTTTCTCTAATCAATTTACAGAGTTACTTAATCCAAACCAACATTTCATTTTTATTTAATTCTATCTGAAATTAATTTTTACTATAGCATCTAGACATACACACAAGTATATTTTAGAGCTACCGAAATATGTATATTCGCAATCGTATTGGTAATGAGTCCATTCCTGACCATTTAGAGGTCCGAAAATGCATCATTGTTTGTAACTTTGACATTCTCATGGTCCGAAACGATATGGCTTATAAATATATAAATGGCTGTATAAATCATGTTTGGTAATGTTGCGGACCTTGGCTGCTAAAGAACGAATACCCAGATATTATTATTAATTTATAAATACTCCTATTCAATAAAATCCTCGAAATATTATGCGATCGAATTTGATGATGTAAGTGGCGACATACGTTATGCCAATCCCAACCGATGACATTTAGCATCTGTCAAGAATTTTAGATCATTCGGTATTTAAAGGACGATTGCGAATAAAATAGTATACAAACCTCGGCAAAAGTACCATTCCTGTGTCTCGAGAAGTAGTTCACCTCGAGGCTATCGCCTCTCGGTAAACTATATTGTTCTCTCGACAGGAATGGAGTACTTTCGGCCTCGGTATGTAATGTACTATTCTTTTATTAAAGATAAATGACTTTAAGAAACAAAGAGATGAATATTTTATGTGCAACGCCGACAATAGAGAACAATTGTAAAAGCAAATATGTGAATTATGTCGTTTCGTGACATTGTGAGCACGTCATACAAAGAAAAATAGAAAAATATTAATAATAAGGTTGTTTTTAAATTCACAAATTTTAAAATGTTACAAAAATATCTGTAAGAAGAAAATATATAATAGAAGTAAATAGAGATTTCACGTCGGTCTTCTAAAATCAGGATTCATTTTCATGACCAAACATGTACCTTATTCAAAATCATTCGAAAACAGTGTTTCGTAAACTGCACATGCAAAGTTCCAGTTTTAAGTGAATATTAGAGAAATGATAAGACTAAATGGTTTATTACGTAGATAAAAAATATTACAAAGTTGCATTAAAGTGAATTTGAGATTTAAAGCAAGAACCCATAGAAAACGCCATCAAGGCGATGTTAATACAACATATTTATATCTGAAAATTAATTTTTAGAAAGAATCTAGAATTTTTTTAACAGGTTTTAAAGATATTAACAGGAAAATCTAAAGAAATAATCACAAAGTTATAGAACAGTCAAGTCACTTAAAAACTCTTTTTGATATAATTTATAAAAATCTACCAAAAAAAGCATATTTCTATCTTTTTTTTTTAAGTTCACAAATTCCATAGAAAGGCTGCTACGGATTTTTTTAGGAAACTCTGTTTCAAGAGTTTTTGACTGGAGTACTATACCGCTCTTAAACTTTGATATAAGAAAAACTTCTCTCAAACAACTTTGCCTTCGATATTATATATACATGTTTATATTAAATATTTTTTTGGATTCTGCTTATTACTATTTATTCACTGACATTTAAATCTGATTTAAGTCTTAATCGTAACAAATTCTACTATGTGGTGGTGGCTTGAGCGACATCTTGTTTTGTGCGTCCTGAATCCTTCGTTTCGTGGGGCAATAAAAATGATGCCGTTTATGACTTCTTACTTGATGGGTTGTTTACATGCACATTTTTACCTTCTCATATCTGAATATTAAGCATTCAATGGCTCGTTAAATTCTTTTGATAAATCGCACGTTATGTATGAAGTTTGAGTATTTTTGTAAAAACACTAAAACTCATTATGCAATTTTGGACTTAGCTTAGGTTAGGTCAGTAAATCTTAGGTTATGAATATTAGGTTATTTTTTATTTGCTATCAAAAATATATAAAATACTGAGAAGGAAATCAACAATTTCTATAAAGAAATCTTACTAACAAAATATCCAAAGTCAGCAGGTAAATGGTAGATGAGCTCACAAAACGTAAAGTCATTTTAGTATCGAATTTTATTGTTGATCGGGATTACGGACTAAATGAAAAGATTTTAAAATAAATAAATGTTAATAATTTTTTTAACAACCAAGTGATTATGTCTGTGACTATCTTGTTTGACTTTTATTATTAGTTATAAAGCTTTCACAGTTTGATAGTTTTCATGACTTAATTTTTCTACATAGGCTCACTCCAAATGAAAACTGAAAATATCCATGATTGACAATTTTCTAGTAAACGCTGTGTTGGTTTATTGATATGCGTGTATTCCTATTAATTTTGCTATTTGCACAAACTTAGTCTGCTGATTTCGTAAACGCATGAAAACGCGTCAATTTCGATATTATAATATGTAGCTGTCGTTCTGACAATTACTGCAATTTTTAAAGTTATTCTGATTAAGATAAGTCAAGTTTTAATGTGTATTGCGTTGTAACCTTCTGAATATTTTCCTTATGAATTATGTTTTCCTTTGGTTGATTGTATGGAGACGCTTTAGCGGATTATTTCGTAATTTTGTAGTGCATTGATCCAATTTTTTTTTATTTCTTTAGAGATTTTATACTAGTATTCTTTTTTGGATCTTATGCACCACATTCTCAGGCCCCGTAAGATTTGTAAGGTAATTTATGTGTTCATTGCTTTCATGTGCTATTTTATACAGGATTTCTTTATTAATTACCTGATGAAATTTCAATTTCGTAATCAATCCCATTAGGCTGTCTTCTAAATAGGTACGGTTTTGCATCTAGCGAACTGCATTTTGGTAATTCGTTTGTTTATTGAAGGCCTTTTTTCTAAGTGTGATTGTTCGTTTTGTAACCCTTAAACAAATAGTTGTACATAATTCTACTGGCATGCACATTTAGAAGCCAGCAACTGTGACTTGGATGTCATTACTTTTGTTTAGGGTTCAATATATTATCAGTAGATCATTTAATTATTCATATTAATATTAATATTTTAAGCCTTGGTAGTGTAGTGAATAGCGTGCTGGTTTCTTACCCAAGCGACCCGAGATCGATTCCCGATGCCGACAAATCTGGTTAGGGTTGTCTGCTGTTTTTCGTTAGCTGTAACAAAAATATGGGATTTGTGCTAAAACATTTGTAAGGCTGCAGCCGCATAATAGGACCTGGTTTCCAGGATATGGGTAGTAGTCGATATTATTATTCTTATTATCATAGGCAATTAGGTTATCAAGGGTGAGTTTCTTTAAGTGTTACATATCGATTCTCAAAAACGACTGAGTATAAATATTTAATGAATATTTTTTAATATAAAAAGAATAATAAATTAGTATATAAATTTAATTTGGTAACATATAATTAAATGTGAGGAGGAGACGTATTTTGACGCGAAAGATGTATTTTTGTTCACCTCCATAACTTAAGGTTGGGGGTGTTATTCGAATTCTACATAGACTGGATATTTTTTAGAGAATTGAAACCACCAAAAACGATACCGTAGGCCTGTAGAAAAAATGGAGTATCTCAAGCCGTTCGCGAGAAAAAAGTACTTATTTTTTTAAATCGCTGAAGAATGATTTAATAATTTCTTCAAATATTTAGAAAGAGACTGATTATTTAAAAAAGAGATTATCTTAAAGAGGGATGTTCGGGGCGTAAGTCATATGCTTGCATTGCGATTAGGATGATTGCAATTGTTTATTACCGTAGCGTGAGGTTATTTCCGAAAAGTTCCCGAACGTTACGCCACTGCTATTTTAATGCCGCTCAGCCGCTTACTGATATGTATTATTAATGTATTCTTCTTTAAGTAATGTGGTTCTAAGACTACAAAGATAATTTACATTAATAAAACTTTCTTAATGTTGTTGGCATAAACATATTTTATAATTGTTTAATGTTTATGTACCTACACTCTGCGAGATGGCATTCTGGTACTTATTAAAATTAATTAATTTTCATTGTTAAATTTTTGTGATAAATATAAAGATACTAATTTAAACAAAGTGTTGTGTAAATTTAAATGTTTTCGATTATTTTGCATAAGTGTGCAACTTCATTACTTAGTTGCTTTTATGCAAAAACTTTTTGAAAGCCTCATAAGCCAAACATATGTAGAACATACTACTATAATATTTGGAAGCATTCAAATACAATATGCAGTTTTTCTTAAAACTATTTAAGGGCCTATACCCTATACCGTACAGGAGCATTTATCGTTTTAGACATAACCTCGAAATAATCTTGCATCTATCTCCTACTCATTTTCTTTCTTTGTTATAGAATTCCAACGAAATTTAGATTTTGGAAGCATAAATCTTTTTACATGCGTAGATGAATTAATACTAATTGTTGATTAGTTAATGCTAATCAATTGATAAGTAAATGGACTGTAATTTTAATATTGTAAAAAAGAATTAAAAAATAAGTAATAATAAAGAAAGAACCAGCCAAAAAGGAATAATAAATGAACATACGTTAAAGAAGAGAGGTATGACAATAGCTCCATAGTCGAATGCTGCATTCGACTATGCGTACTAAATTTGAATAAAAAGCCATAGTTCAAACCCCAGGTTGTGTAATTTTTTTAAAATTTTTAAATATATTTTATAAACTTTTTTGCAAATATAACTTTTATAAAAAAGAAATTACATAAAATGTATAAAATTATCCCTTAATTTTATAGTTATTGTTTAACAAGGGGAGCTGACGTGGGGTCGATTTCAATTTCCAATTCAAAAACATTATTGAATTAAATTTACAAAATAACCCAGTAGTAAATAAGACGTAGTTTTATAAAAAATAATTTAAAAAAAAGATGTAATGCAGCTGGCGGGATTAGAACCCGCGTAAATCTGATAAAAAGTGGTTACTGTACTTTGCAGCTACCGTGTCTTTGCCTTAGGCGAATTCTTCTATAGGTACCGAGTTAATACCTTGCATCTTGTATGCGTTAATTTGTGCCCCTTTAGATTAAATTCAGAAACATATATACCTTTATTTTCAATTTACTTTTATTTAAAAAAGAAATTGTTGAATTCGGATTCACGTCATTTAATCTTTAATTGTAAAGCGTAAATAAAATCTAATATCAGCACCAATAATATACAATGCACGTTAGTGCATTTAACAATTATCCCCATGCCTCGAAGATGTTGCCGTTCGCAGGATCGATTTCTGTCCGGTAGCTTTTTTATAATAACAATAATAATAAATAACAAATAACATTAAAAAATATAATTCAAATAATTAAGTAAATAATTATTCTTTTTAATAATTAACAAGTTCAAATTAAAAAAGCTATCCGAGTAGGGATCGATCCTATGATATGAATTGTAAAGCAAGTACCTTCCACGTTGCTTGACGAGCTAACGCACCTTCTATAGTTTACCATTAGAGCTGATGTTAGATTTTATTTATGCTTTATAATTATATGTATCATAGTATGTTTAATCGTTTAATTTTAATTTCAATTAACATAAATATACATAGTTTAATTTACACAATGAGTGATGTGAATGAAATGTAGTAAATGCTTTTACTGTCTCACCTGTCTTATTTTTAATAAGCAAAAATCATGTCTTTCAATCTTTATTCATAAAGGTAAACGCATTTACTATATTTTATTCATATCACCTAATGACTATAAAAGTAAGGGATGTAATTAGTATTCCTTTTTATAAATATTATATTTGAAAAAATGACCCGAACGCGTTACATCCACGTGCGAAACAATGGACGATATGAATACAATGCAGCAAATGCTTTTACTTATATTAATAAAGGATGAAAGATACGATATTTAATTAGTAAAAAAATTGTAACAAAAGCATTTGCTAAATTTTATTCATATGGTCTATTATCGCACCCATGTCTCTAAAGTAGGCGGAACCACGTTTAATATTTACAGTATTTAGCAAATGTAGTGGTCTCTTTTGACACCAATAATAACTAAAAATTCAAAGAAAATTCATTTTCAATTATTCGTCTCCTGATCTTATTAATTCATTTATTAAAATGAAACAAATAGCAAAGTGAAGTACGATTAATAAGCTACTCAAGCGCTTTGATTTTTTTCAGAATTACCTTTGGTTTATATTTTAGGACTTTTTTAAATATCAATCAATTTTGCTGTGTTTTTCTTTAACAAAAAACACTTTTTTCTTAAATCCGAAAAAGCACTTGCGTAGAATGGACTTTCCTCTTTATTTTGGTTTATAAATCCCTACGTACTGTAGACCCTTAACACAATTTCACACAAGAACCATACCGCGACTTCAATATCACTAATAAAGATATTTTAGTAGCAAGCAAAAATGAGGTATATTTTTTGTACCACACAACTTAATTGTTCTATATCTTCATAATATCTTCTTTCATTATTGGTAAATTTGTTGAGAGAGGGGAGTTTCTGTGGGGTAGTGTGTATTTTGTCGAATTCAGGAAAGGAAATAAAGTCTCCCGTGTCGTTGAATTTTTGCAAGTAAATTCCATGGCTATAAATTAATTGCATGTATGATTGGATTGGGAACTAACTATAATGTTGTTTTGTAAGTGTCTCATAAAGAACATGAAAAATTGATGTTACATTTTTAAATTACTTTTGTAAGCTATGAAAGAGCATGAAATAGTATATTAAAGAACGAGTTTCATAAGGCAAGACTTATTGCATTGAGTCCATATTTAGAAAACGAGCCGCTTGCGGCGAATTTTCTAAAGGACTAGTGCAATAATGACTTATGAAACGAGTTTTTTTTATGCTATTTTTTCTATTTTCCGCCTTTTATTCCCTTTTTAAATAAAAAAATCGCAATTTCAAAATTTAGGGAATTTTGTGATAGTTGACAACACTGATGTGACATTTGAAAATTCAAATTTTTAGAGTGAAATTTTTGTAAATTTTCTGTTTTTTTTTCAATTTTTTTTAATGTTACCAACTTCGAAAAAGTTGGGCTATTAAAGTACTCAAAAGAGCTATTAACGCACTGTTTTGGGTGCGTTAACAGCTTTATTATACACGCAAAATAGAAAAAGTATTTTAAGAACGGACTATTAATAATTTCTAATTGCAGATATAAGAGGCTTATTTAATACAATTAGCCAATTACACGTTTTGTATAACTAAATATATCTTACAGTTTCGTGTAATGAATGTAACAAAACCAAATTCGAGATTATACGTTGCAATGTTCTAGACAGCACGTGCGTATTATGTAATTTTCATTTCGTCGACGCCTTTATTTTAAATTGCACAATTACAGGTTAGGCGGGGAATGTCTTAAAATTTACATTTAAGGGTAAGTTGTGTCCTTAGTTGCAGCCCACACTGTCCTATAAATGTTTTAGCAGGTGATTAATTATTTATTTAGTCATTGTCTTTAATGAGTTAGGGAGTCTGTGTTACTATTCGTATCAGTAATTAGTGCTGCTGTGTAATTCAGCAAAATAATAGGTATTTTCAATACGCTAGCTGTAGCTAATGCCTAGGATTGCAAACAGTGAGCATCCATAATGTAATTGCAAGTTCTCATAAAGCTAATGAGTAAATTAGTGCAGTTTTAGACGAAGGGGTTAGGAAAGTTTTAAAGACTTGCTTCTTTAAAAGAGAATAGTTCCGAATGCTTAACTGTATTTTCCTAGTTTTAAGACTAATTTTATCTACGAGCAGACTTACCAGTTTTATTTTATATTGTGTTTTTTATTAGAACACAGGAAAACGGATTTAATAAACACTCACAAATAGAGATGAAATATCCTGGTCTAGAAAAGATAACAAAAAAAAAATTTTCAGGCATAACATGAGCTAGGGAAAAACTTTGCTATGGTATACTCTTCCATTTCTACAGATTTGCTTGGTTGCCATTTAAAGAAAACTAAATTTTCTAAAAGGTATATAAAAAAAAACTATTATAGAAGTTTAAGGCTCCTTCTACTGCACTTGTATTTGGGAAAAGAGAGATGTATGTAGAGTATTTCTTTTAAAAATATTCCAGCTTCTTTTAACTAAGGGAAAATATTGCGATGAACCCCAACAATAAGGTCAAATAAAATATTACGCAGTAAATTCCGTTTACCCTTTTAAGCTGACTCAGGTTTATATTAATAGAGCATGAGATAAAAATATTTACTTCAACCTTAATAACTCCTGTACCTGGAACGAGACTTACTACCAAAGCATTTGAACTTTGGCAGCTAGACAACAGGAACATAAACTCTGTATAAAGATGAGAATAATGGATACTTGTATGTACATCAAATAAAAAAATGAATAAATTCAAAACACAGACTTTTACTTTTATTGTGGTTAAAACGAAAATCAAAATTCAAATTAAACCAAACGAAATTCAATATTAGGAAAATCTTCCTAGAGTTTGTTCAAGTGTTTTAGGTCTTAGTTACAACCTGACATTGGGGGTTGAAACTGGTATCCACTTCAACAAACTAACATAAAATAAATTTATCAGTAAAAAAAATAATTATTTACAAATCCTAAATGAATTTATTAAACTAAATTGAATTATCTTTGATAATAAACAAATTCAAAATTGTTTAATTGTTACGTATCTCTTTGTTATCTAAAAACAATCCAAAATGATCAAAATCAAATTCTAGTTTTAAATAAAAATTGTCTTTATGATTTTTTTATTTTAAAAATTCAACCAAATCATTTTATTTTAAACAACCTTGTATATTATACATCAATATCCACTTTCAAATTTCTTTATACAATTAGGCATGTGCATCACGTGACTCAAATCACGTGACTTTTTAGCTTGGAGTACAAGCAAAACCCAAACATAACCTCTATAACCGTAAACAACCGGTAACATTTACAGTTGTTGTGCCTGCTTGCGTGTTTTTGTGTTAGATTTTGTGAAACAATTAGTATTTTGATATCAAAATGGCAACCCATTATTCTGAGTATTATTCAACATTAGACGAAGAACATTCACGTCGTTATCGAGAAAAGATTTCGGCCTTGAAAGTCGATCCATTCATGATAGACCTAAATGAATGTAGTGTTGCCTTTGAGGCTTATCCAAAAGTGTTGTACCCTGATATTTTTAATTATTTGGTGCATGAAATAAGTGCATACACTTATGAACAAATGAAGGCGTATAAAGGTTTAGAGGCGTATAAACAAGCAGCCTGTGGTTAGGTGAAAAAAGTTTACACCAAAAAACTTGCCACAAAAGTTGTGATTTTAGGACAAGTAAGTGAATATTTGAGAATTTTATTTGCATAAAATGTATTTTGCTTGAGTATCTTCTGAGTAATTTATATGGTTTTTAGGTTTTGCATTCTCAGCGGCTCAATGAAAAGCCTTTGTCCTGTTGGGTAATAGTTGAAGAGGACGGTAGAATTATAAGCTGTCACTGTAACTGTGTTGCTGGACTGGGAGAAAGATGTACACATGTTAGTGCAGTTCTGTTTTTCCTTGATATACAGGTTCGCAAGTTAACTGCAGCGGACACAGTATCGATAACGGATGTCAAAGCATATTGGAAGAGTCCTTCTAAAATTGCAGAACCACAAAAAATTAAAAATATAAATTTTGCTACACCATGCACAATAGTAGAAGAAACATGTGGTGGAACATTGTATCGAAGGGAATCGGAAATGTCGCCTTCTGTGCCTTCCTTAAGCAGGGATGAGATACTTCAGACATTAACTAAATTAAAATCTACTCCACGGGGATGTGTGCTGCATTTAACCACAAAGCCATTTGCTACTGAAATTGCGGAAAATATAAAAAATCAGGGAACGTTTTCTTTAAGTAAGCTGCACGCTATTGAATATGAAACAGAACCGTTAGAGAATTTACAAAAAATTGGTATGTACGTATGTGTATACATTTTTCTAGATTTTATATACATATATATATGGTTTTTTACATGAGCTGCTTTAGATTTATTTGTTCCTATTGAACATTGTAAAAAAATAGATTCTATTAGCCAGGATCAGGCCAAATGCAAGGAATGGTTCTACTATCGAGCAGGACGAATTACAGCTTCAAAATTTAAAGCTGTATGTCAAACCAACATCAATAAGCCATCCATGTCATTAGTAAGAGCCATTTGCTATCCTGCTACATATAGCTTTTAGACACGTGCAATGAAGTATGGATGTGAACATGAAAAACTTGCATTTGATATGTACAATAAGGATATGATTACATCTCATACAAATTTTGGAGGAAACACACTTGGATTATGTTTAGATCCAAATTATCCATATTTTGGTGCATCACCGGATGGATTAATTGATTGTGATTGTTGTGATATGGGTTATATTGAAATAAAATGCCCGTATTGTGCTAAAGATATTGGTGTATCAGAGTTGGCTGTGTTAAAAAGGGTAGGAGTGCAAGAAGTAAATGGAATAAGGAAGCTTTCTGAAAAACACACTTATTATTATCAAATGCAGATGCAGCTTGCTATTACTGGTCTTACATATTGCGATTTTATCGTATGGAGTGACAAAAATTATTATAAAGAACGGATTTTGCATAATGAAGATTTTTGGGAAAGGGAGAGTAGTATTGGTACTGAATTTTATAAAACTGTTATTTTACCTGAACTGCTGGGAAAATATTTTACGAAAATGACGGTAGAAGAAACTGAAAATTGTATCACACAGCAATAACTGGAGTGTTATGTGGAGTGTGATTTTTTAAATGTTTTATCAATTCTTTTTCATTTTGTTTTTAAAAAACTATATTGAATTGTTTTTTTTGCCTGGCACCACATCACATGGAATTTTGGTACGTAAATTAAAGTATGTACAGCTAAGTACGAATAAATATTGGACAAGTCCTGAGAGTAATTTTTGATTTTTAACGTGTAAAACTTTATTGTAGACTTTATTTTATATTTTCCTATATAGGTAACTACATAACATTCTTAAGATTTTTTAATATTTTTAGTAAAACAACATTTATACTATGTAATACTGGCTGTCCTAGATTTATTTGAAATCAGCTGTACATAATCTATCATTACATTTACTTTGCCCTCTTTGAGGGAAAAGAGTAGTTTTAGAAAACCAAGATGGTAGACTGTGATGTGGTCATAGAGAAAGCAAAAGAATTCCCAGGATAACTTGATTAATTCTAAGTAATTGGAATGCTTCAGCTATAAAACTCGAACCAGGATCGTTTCACGAATGGTGTTGACAATAATTGTACAAGTGTTAATGTTACATTGAAAACTTAAACTAATGCTCTAAATGAGTTTAAATTAGTTTTCCAATACTGGAATTTTGATGACGTTCTAGGGTGTTACAGTTAATCTTTAAAGTAAATAAAATCTTTTTTGGTACCAATCCTTTTTCTTTTCTTAATTTCATGATGATCATGATCCTGATAAGAACCAGTAAAGAAATTCCCTACTTAATTAAAAACTTCATCATGGAATCACGAAGGAATGAACTTCCTGACCAAGTAAGAAAATGTTATATTTAAGATTATTAATAATACATCACTTTTAGATAACAAGTGCTGAAAAGAAGGGTGATCATTCGTTAGATTGCCACAAAATTAATAATAATTTAAAAACACATCAACAAAATTAAAATAACCAAGAACCCTACCCTATCCCAGTACTTGAAAAACGTAAAAACTTATTGCAAGAATAGAAATACATTAACTTAAATAATCATGAGATAATGTCCTTGGTATTGTATCTGAAAAACTTCCCAAACACTAAAAATTTACACTTATTTAGAATTTTAGAGAAATGCATTAAGTTAATTTCAGTTTTAACTAATACTAAATTGGTTTTATCTACATATACTAGAATTTCAACATTTGAATTTATATAAAAATATATTGTACCTACTAAAATAAATATAAATTCAATATAGTGGGACTATTGGAAGACACAAATTAATTAGAGCACAACAGACTACAACTATTTTATCTAAAAAAGCATATTCATTAACTTTCTTTTTAAGTATAACTAATGGTAACTTATTATTTAAAATGGGTGTATTTTTGTCGTAATAATCCAATTACACGTTCCACATGAATCCGTACATTTGCCAGTTTACGGGTGTCTTCAACATCTCTTGCTGATAACTGGTATCTTCCTTTCTTAAATGCTGGTTTTATTACCTCAGCAAAACATAGTTTGACTGAATCATCTATGGTAAAACCTCGATCTGATAACACAACATCACCAGGCAATAAATGATTCAAGAAACCACAATCTTCAGTGATAAACCGATCACTTGCCCTTCCACCGTATGCATTAGAAATAAAGCAAATTTGTCCCTGAACTGTAATACCTATAAGAAATTTTACTGTTTGGTGGTGTTTGTAATTAGACCATGTTTTGGCGGCAGCTTCTAAATTTGAGGACTTCTCAACAAACACCTTAAAACAATCTATGATAACTGTCGCAGAGGAAAAATTTTCTTTAAAACAATTGGGTATATTTGTTCGTAAGGCATCACGATCCGGCCAAGTAATGAAATTCTGCAATAACAACAAAATTAATTTTTGCACTGCTGTTGCACAATTTTGCTACAAATATCTTTACGCAAAATTAATGCAAGATCACAACTTTTGTGAAGCAGGCTCGATTCTGGAATTCAGGGTAAACTCTGAAAAGGATTTATTTCGACTATATCCCATGAAGACACGCTAGGTTAATCTAACCTCTATCATAACCCCCCTAGCTAACCTATAATCTAACTTCTTACCTAGTCGGAACCACTACCGACGACTGCTAGCATTAAATATATTCGAAATAAACAAAATTTTAGTTTACCTTGATTCCGGAATCAAGCTGTGAAGCATTATGTATCTACATAATATTTGTCCCTTAAAGCTCTCAATATTTAATATCGCTCCTTCAAAATACTCGTTTTTACACACTTACTATGTAAATAAATATTACCTCTTTCCTACGTTGAATGCGATGATACCGATTCTGGGAAGAACGAGAAGGCTGCTGAATAGATTTATATCCCATCTCTTGTGAGGGAATCCAATCTGGATCATCTCTATGATTTGCCTTTGCAGGTTTCCCTAAACAATTATAAAAAATTTGGATAAGCACCAAGTAAGGATCTAACATTCATTAATTGATGATTATTGTGGCTATATATAGTAAATAAAAGATTGCCAGATGTTACTTAATTTTATAATTTACTTACCTGTAATAAAATGTTTAGAACAAATTCGCCCATATTTTAATTTCGTTTCAGTTACGTCTTCCCTTTTTAAAGCACGAATCCATTTGTCACGTCTTTCTTTTAAAAAAGGGCATTCTTTGCCTTTATTATTATATATAGAAGGAATTCTATAAAAATGTACATCTACATCCCTTAATGTTCTGTTACCACAGTTAACTACCATGCAAGACGGCATTGTTGTTTTAAAGTTTAATAAAAACAACCAACTTACAAGCAAACTAAACTTATTATAACCTAAAAAGTTTATTTTGTTTGTACTCCAAGCTGGATGACCTTGAAGTTGTGACGTCAGGTGCACAAGCCTAATTGGTACTACAGAATTTATCCGCTACAGCTGATTTTAAAAATTCATACGAGTCGATTATCCAAATCAATAATGGAAACAAAATCTTCTTGATTTAATTTAATAAATAAATCGTTCACAATTCCATGTAATTGTTGAAGAACGAAAATAAATCTTCTTTAATTTAAATATTCAGGTAACTATTTCATAAATACTTTGTTAAATTCTTGTTTGTTTACAAACAAAAATATGGTTATGACTTAACCTTACTTTATTTTAGCAAATTCTTGTACGAGTCGACGTGGATTCAACCAAAGCGTTTTAACGACTGAATTTGTTAATTTTTCCTGGCCTTTTTATGTTTTACTAAAACAATTGAAACACAACACGAATTTTCAAAACAATCGAACATCAAAACTTTATAATGACGTCACTCCCGGAAAACATGTGTTCATAATTAACACTAATCTTAATTCTAAAAAGACAGAAATGTAGCTGGCAAAATAACGATTAAAACAACATAAGACACTTATAGTCTAAAATTAACATTAACTGAGAAAATTAACAAAACGACCAACGGTCAGAAAATCTCATTAAAACTTAATTACAAATAAAACTCATTGACTCCAGCTACACTTGCACAAGAAATTAACACATAGCTACACTAGGTAACTTATACATATAAGATTTACATAGACAAATATTTACAATAAAAGAAAAACTCAAATGAAAAATATGTTTGCTCGTTTTAGGAATTCAACGATGCTATACAAGAACCTACACAAATATTAACATAAATGAAATAAAATTACAATCAAACTTGTCTAACATACAGTCCTCCAAGTGCTTGTGTTCAAACAATGGTGAAAAATGTTCTATTAAAATCAAAATTTAAAAAACCTCCAACATATCCAAAACAGCTGATTCTATTTAATGATTTAAGCAAATCCTTTGATTACAGGAATTAGTAAGTTAAATGTACTGCAATAGACATTATAATAATGACCTATTTTACATATTTCCAGTGAAATATAATCCAGAAACTGGTTCAGCTTACTAGGATAATGAAGATACTATCTGCGGTCCCATCAACGACACTTAGGAAAAGATAAAAATGTTCTATAAAGAATGGAAAACTATCCTAAACATGTAAACATGAGTTACATACATCATGTTTTAGTACAAAACAATCAAATTAATTGATATTCCTTTTTATAAAATATGTTTTGCTAGTTTTAGCTGCTGTTCGGATTTTATGGCCTCATGTATATTTTGGCTAAAACTTGATTTTTCCGAAGAACATGCAATTTTTCTCACGGCTATATCTCGAAAACCAATTGGAATTTTGTTTTCCTGTCTTCGGCACAATTGTAGCTATAGACTAGGAGAATAAAAGGGTAAAACAAACTAACCCGAAAGAACTCCATCTAGTGCCTCAAAATTGCTAAAATGTCGAAAAATTTTCATTTTTTCTATCTTTTTTCACCATTTTTGGGCCATAGCTGCCAAACTGTGGGTAATTCAATAAAGTAATCTTCAGAAAAAATATTCCTTATAATATAATTCTTAATACCTCGGAACATTATAATACTGGAAAATGCTTTTTTCACATTTTCCAGCTGTATTTTACATCGATAATTTAATTCATGTATAAAAAATCCCATAAGCCGCGATACATTTGTCACTTTGACATCGGATAAAGTTAGCCCTAACTTTGCATCTGGATAAAATGTGTTTAAACTTCCATGGCTAACTTTCTCGAACCTGATTATTGTTTTTAATAATTGTCATTTTCAAGTTAATAAATGTGTTCTTGACTTCTTCATAATTACCTAGTTATTCCTTTTTATTATTCATTAAATTATCTCATCGAATTACGCTCGAGGTTTTTTTCTCCGGGATAAAATTGATTTTTTAAACTCTAATTTGGTTTCTTTTTGGTAAACTGACTCTACAAACCACCAGATAAAAAAACTCGTCCTTCGGACTCGTTTTTTTATCGTAGGTGGTTTGTATCGTCAATTTACCAAGCAACCAAATTATCGTTAAAAAAATCAATTTTATCCGGACAAAAAAAGACCTCTCGTGTAATTACAGTCGAATATTCGAGATTTTAGTTTATTAACTATGTGCAATTTTTTTTCAGAGATGGCGTTGTTGCAAGTGCATATATAGAGTCACTGCATCTAGTTACCTAGGCCAGCTGGTCGACCAGAGTACCGCAA
The DNA here is from genome assembly GCA_929113105.1 of Agrypnus murinus. NCBI lineage: Eukaryota > Metazoa > Arthropoda > Insecta > Coleoptera > Elateridae > Agrypnus > Agrypnus murinus. Next base: position 120,105,837 of record OV816026.1, read on the forward strand.
ACCGCCGCCATATTGGCGCAAACGAAGCACGAAATTGTTCATTATTTGTTCTGTATTGAATTGAATCAAATCTACTTTTACTTTAAAAGGTTTTTCTTATTCTGAAAGATCAAACCTCTAATATGTCAAACACGTAAAACGTGGTTTTAATTTGTCCATATTTAAAAATCACCCTTCTCTGCCCCAATATGGCGGCGGTTTGCGTTGCTCTGATAGACCAGCTGGCCTAGGTGACTAGATGCAGTGACTCTATGCATATAAAGCTTGAACTAGCCCTAGCAATCAATACAAATGTCATGTAGCCGCATGCTGTCATTAATGTAACAAGACAATAACACATTGTTTTGAGTGAATAACAATTGAAGAGCAAAAACATTAAATGCTTCAATATGGAAAATAAAAAGTGCCCAAAAATAAATGAATTTTGTAACGTTTGTGGTCATATAGTGCCCAAAGTTGGAAAGAAGGAGCGAAAAAATTTGGTAACTCCGGAATTTAAATTTGCATATACGCAATATTTCGATGAAGTGGATACAAGTGGTTAAGATTTCACGCCGAATACAGTGTGCAGTAATTGCTATAGCAATATTTTGAATTGGTTTCATTGACGAAGAGGACACTTGCATTTTGCTAAGCCGGTAATATGGGTGAAAGACCCAAATGGTCATGATGAAACCAGGTGCTACGCATGCATTAATTATGCTGTTGGAACAAATAAGAGGAAGTTGAAGACAAAAGCATATGTTGCAGCTTTTACTACCTCGCTTCCAGTGCCACGCTCTGATGGTGTCGAACCACCTAAACCTTCATGTCCTGAGATTATGTCTGCATGGGCACTCGAAAGTGTTTTCTCCTTGCCATCCAATTTGCAAGATCCCGATTATGCGGCCAATGTAGAAGATGATGAACCAAAACCACTAATACAAAACGAAATGGATTACATTGTGGCCTAAGTTGGGATTATCGCAACGGAATTCAGAATTTCTGACCTCATTTTTGAAGCGCAGAAAACTTACACAGCAGAACGTTAGATTTGAAGGCTCAGATGTTGCATCAACTTCACAGGCTCCACCGAGAGCATTAACTTCAATGGATATTGATTAATTAATGTTTTTTTTTTGCCTTTTGCTACATTTTTCATACATTTCTCAAATTTTCGATGTAAAATACAGCTGGAAAATGAAAAATGAATAGTTCTTTTTTATTTTGATGTAAATAAAGTTAAAAAAAAGATCTTTGTGGATGGTTTACGAGATATGAGTTAAAAATTGTAGTTTTCGTGTGAAAAACTGATGTAAGTGCTCAAAAATATGTGAAAAAAGCATTTCCCAGTATTATAATGTTCCGAAGAGTTATGAATTATATTATAAGGAATATTTTTTCTGCAGATTACTTTACTGAATTTCCCACAGTTTGGCAGCTATGGGCGAAAAAAGATAAAAAAACGAAAAATTTTCGACATTTTAGCAATTTTGAGGCACTAGATGCAGTTTCTTCGGGTTAGTTTGTTTTACCCTTTTTTTCTCCTAGTCTATAGCTACAATTGTGCCGAAGACAGGAAAACAAAGTTCCAATTGGTTTCCGAGATATAGCCGTGAGAAAAATTGCATGTTCTTCGGAAAAATCAAGTTTTAGCCAAAATATACATGAGGCCATAAATCCGAACAGAAGCTAAAACTAGCAAAACCCAAATGGGGTTTTGTTAGTTTCGATAAGTACTTCGAGAAATTCTACACGAGAAGGAGTTTGCATTTTATGTGTTGCACTCGATAATTATCGATACCTATCATTTTTTTACTATTTTTACTTGATAAGACTAACTATAATCAAGCATGTAGTCTTTAGCATGAATAAAATTACTGTCCTAGCATGTATATCCTTTCATTTGTTGCATGAATAATTATATAAGTGCTATCTGGCTAAACCCGTTACCTATCGTAGCCTATTGATTATTTTTAATATGTTGTAAACTCATGAAATTTTCAAACAGACGATTCATATCATCGCAATATCATCATCCTATTAATGATATTGCCAAAAAATGGTATTCGGTTTTTGTATGCGAACGGTTTTCAAAATATTTATTATAAGAAACTTTATAAAAATTCTTTAGTAAGTATTCTGCAGAGAATCGTTCATTTGTAGTCCAGCTCTTTAGCGTCATGTAATTTAGCGTCAAACACGGTCGAGCTGCAAATGCCACATCTAACGCATCGGTGCTCTTGACATCTTTGTTGTGTTTAATTAGTATCAATGTACATAAAATAAGTAAGAAATGTTGCTACATACACACAGATCCTTGAGCCTTGTTGCGAAACAACAGGGAGTGAGTGGAATTGGGAATTGCTACAATATTAAGTAGGGGCTACATGCTGCAATCATCCCATGCTAGTGTTTTCAGGTTGTATGTAATCAGTTTAGTATTTATACTTACCGATTGGTACGTACAGAATTAAATATGAGTTATGTTAGGTATGAGCAATATTAAACATTTGCGGCTAAATGTTCCCTAAGAAAATACCTTAGATGAACTGGTTGATACTATGCTAATACTAGTTTATTTGTAATATCTTTCAAACTAGTTAGAAGTAAAAGAATATTAATTTAATATCTGAATGTAACTACTTCTCGGTAGCAGATGAATCCAAACCTTCAATTGAATGAGCATTATTTTCAGTATACATATATATCTTGCTTAGCCAAATTACTTATATACTTGCCTTGATTGTGATTAACTACATGGGGTTTTCCATCCATTCGAATGTTAACTTCAGGCCAGAAAATTTTCAACCTTGAAACTGTTTTATGGGAAACTCCCTTCCGTTATCTGACAGAAATATTGATGGTGTACCAAGAAGAGTAATCTATCTTAAGTAAATGAAATTCTGCCTCCTTAGTTCTTTTGAATGTATGTGCTTACAATTCAAAAAATTTTGTGAAGTGAATCTGATAAACTGAGATTAGGTTAATTCAAGTTTATGATCATGATAAATTTAGAAATCTATGAAGTCCATTTAATACCGAGAGTCAGATGACATAAATTGTGTTACTAAGTTGTATTTCTTGTTTCTACATACAGAGTTCTGTATAATCTGCATCATCATTTGCTTGCTTGCTTTTGTCTTCAAGTACTTAGGGAGATGACAAACCTATTCTATCTAGTTCTGTGATTTGCCAATGTTCTCATCTCATCAGAAGATGTAGGTATGTCATTTTTTACAAAACGGTTTTGCTATGCTAGTTATTTGGTCTGCCGTATCCTTGTGTCGTCCTTACGAATTTCATTCGAGGGTCCTATGACAGGTACAATTATACAGTGTTAAATATTTTACTGGTTGGTACTGATAAATCGTTCTACATATTGCTTTAATTTGGAAAAGGTACCTCTTGCTTTTTGTATTCGTGTCGCCAGATGTTTCATGGCGCTATCATCTTCGGTTACATCACTACCCAAGTAGCTGGGATTTTGTTGTCTCTTATCATCAACGTCGTTCAGTCTAATGGCGTAAATTGTTTGTGAATTGATCCGTATTTTTTGTTCTTGTGTTGGCTTGTATGTAAATAAACAATTTTGTCGAACTGCTGACAACGTGCCTGTGACTCCTTTCTGACTGACCAGCCAAGAGCTTTTTAAAGGTCGACAAATTACTATATAACAGATTGCTCATTTATGACTTGTAAGCCGTATATTTTTAATCACTGTATGGCCTGCCTGTACCTTTAAATTCCCATTTTTTGAATTTTTACATATTACCTTCTTTCTAGTCCACTGGATATATGTACTTCATTTTCCCACATACTTTAAAAGACAAAATTATTCAAGACTAGCTAACCTAACCTAACATAGTGAAAGTAAAATAAACACAAATCTCTTCTAACTTTACCTATGACAGTATATACTCACTACTTAGTTACCGTTAGTACATAAATACTGACTAAAAAGTTATTTCAGTTTGAAAATAGGCAAACAAGGTGTCTTGATAGTGATACCTGATGGTTTAAATCAGGTATCGTCAAAGTGTGTTCCGTGGAACCCTGGGGTTCTGTGAAAATATTTTGGTGTTCTGCGATACGAGTTGCCATAATATTAGGAAGATAACTTACAATAATTTTTTGAAATACATTTTTATATTAATTTAAGATTGAAATATGAAATTATTCCGAGATTATTATTAAGTCCTGAAATATAACAAAAGGATGCCACTTGCAAAATGGTTAAATGGCAAAACTTTAGACTCTTCTTCAATAACAGTCTAATTACTATCTTATTTGTTGTTGCCTTTAGCTACCACAGGTTTATGTGAAACTGGATTGTCGAAATATGATATAAAATATGATAAATATACGAACAAAATATTGGATAAATTGGATGCCGCACCTAATAATACGCGAATATATCTATCAAATGTTAAATCTAATTTTTAAAGAATATTAAAATTTAAAATACAACTACATTCTACTCATTAATCATTTCTTTTGCTTTATAAAGTTTTTGTAATTCTATTTTGTTCTTTATTTTGTATAATTTGTATTTTTATATTGAATTTTCTATAGATATCTATATGTTTAAGACACACGGCTGGTTTTTGTTCTAGTTCGTTTGAGGCTTTTTAGGTTAAAATTTAATTAAAAGATGGTCATCCACTTGGAGCGCCATTACACTTATTACACTTACAATTGAAATTACACTTATAGACAAACTACTTCCATTACTAGCTTTATCGTCTAGGGGTTTAAGACGTCGATATGTAATATAACTATTTTTACCAGTTATAGTTTTATATGTCAGTGGCTATAATACTCAAAAAAATATATATAAATCTTAGAATGGTAGAAAAAAATTAATTCAAAATAGGAAAAATAGTTTATATTTCTATATTAAGACGCTAAAGTTTAACGTTTTACAACGAATGCGAATATAATTTAAAACTTTATTAAGATTACTACATGAATGATAAGAAAATAAGAATATTTTTTTCTGAAATTTTGAAGTTATAGAAAATTTAAAACAACAATATTTAATTTTTAGGTTAGTGCACTTCACGCAAATAACTATAAAACTACAATAAGTTTAATTATAAAATAATGTTTGCAATAAAATTCATTAATTTTGTATATTTATAAACATACTATTTATTAATATTTATTGTAATTAAGCAATCTTAGTTTGAAACAATATTTTCAACTTGCATAAAAACGTACATTAATGGATTATCTGACTGCCGAAAACATAGGTAGGTCAGATGTTTTCGAAATAATAATAGTCGTGATCAACAATTTTTTAAACAAGAGCGATTCTAGATTTTACGCTCATCATTTTTTTTAATTTTATTTTTTTTATTTATATGCCTGCAGTATTTAAAAGTGATACAATAAATTAATTCCAAATGCTAGTCATATTCGAATTGTTCTGATGTCTAGAAAAACCCTTACAGGCCGCCATAGTTCTCCTTTACGAGCTCTACAAGACCGATTTGCTAATCCCTTTCGACTTTGGCTTTGACTTTATAGTTTCTTTAGTCGTTAGATTTTTAAAACCATAAATTTATACCTATTTAAAACGCAATGCTTATTTTTGTTACGCTTCGTTTGAGGGTTCTACTGGTTACTTCCAGGTTAAAGGTTTTAGGTTGTAGATTTGCCAAATCTATTTTGTTCACATTTTTAAAAGCGTTATTCGTAATCGATGCATTCTATACGCTCGAGACCGATTGTACACTTACGCTTCGCAACGTCTTGGAACTGAACATCCTACGTCTACTTGCTTAATAATCACCAATAGCTTGCTTACAAATAATATCACAAACAATCTTCAGCCGAGTGTCCTAGTATTATGACGAAATTCGGTATGTCTGTCTCTACTGTCCGTTTTTATCGGAATTTTTTATTTTAAATTTGGATATTAAATGAAAAAGTTGAATCGGAATGTCTGAAGAACTAATGCCCTATCTCTTAAGGATCTTGAACAAAATGATGGATAAACTTTGGAAAGTTGGTATATTAAGCATATGATATAAGAATTCAATGCAGAATTTCATTGTGAGAGTGGTGAAGGTAAATCGGGCGGAGAGGAATTAGTCGAAACGGAGAGAAAAGTCAGAGAGGGAGATATGTTGGTAGAAAGGAGGGTAAGCTGTTTGAGGGACACCAAGCCTATAATTTGGTAGATCGGGGTGTCAAAACCATTAAAAAAATGCCACAATTGAGGTTGGATTCGATCGGGCAGTGGTCTTCAATTCCACAGGAATTGGGGGATAGTCCGAAGCTGGACGAGGTACAATCTCCTAGAAGAAAGTGCCGACGGGTGAGCACGTTTGTCGCTCCGGTATACTAGCTTGAAGAGCTAGTAGAGGATGGATAGTAACTTCGCTCCCACCAGTGAGTTACTGGTAGCATTGTGTCACACAATGCGAGTGCTAATCGAGCGTAGTCAATTCATGTCATTTTGACGGGAAGGAACACCTGAACGTACATCAATATATAGAATCAAATACCAACAAGAATACCATGTTTAATGCCAATATTATTGTCGTTAAGGCAGGTTAGCAAATACGGCCTATTATAAATTTATCAGGCGATAGGCTAATAGAACGCTGTTAGGATGGTTGACTCTATTCGCCAGAACAGTTGCATCGGTATATGCGAAGGGAATACTAGGCTTAGCATTTTCAACTGCTTACGTTTGGTTGCGTTTACCCTTTACCCTTTTGACCACCATGTCTTGATGGGGTTTCCTTCGTAATTATTTATTGCGTGTCTTATGCATAGTGCATGTTTGATTAAATTATTAGTAGGTAATTTTTATTTTTTTTAATGCCCAGTTAAGATTAGGATGTTTGTAGATATGGTAAGAGGGTTCCGCGATATGTAAAATATTGTATTGTGTTAAACCTCAATGTGGCTGGGTTTAGTTCTAGGTCTGCCTAGGATTTTCTAGGAGTTTGCCATCCCGGTCTACAATAATAACCGCTTGGCGAGTCTTCGACAAGATTCAGTCCGCCTGAAGGTAGTTACCCGGCTTACAGTAACGTGTAGGTGGGGTTATCTTGAGTGAGAGGCTAAGTATCGTAAAACATGTATTCGCATCAACCTTTCTTAAAGGTGATCACCCAGAATAGCCGGGTGGATCACATCAAATGCAGAAAATCAAATTTCATAGATTGGCAGCGACTGCACCAGCGAAGTCTCCTGGCAAAGCGATTTCCTCAAAGGCAGTGACACGGAGTTCAATAAGCCTTGCTAGTTATTCTTGCGTTCCAGAGTCCAGCCTTGTTCTGAGATCATCTCTAAACTAAGAGAGGTCTAAGACCAGTCCAGTCATAGTAAGAGACCCAACCCCAGCCTAATGCACTCCACAGTCGATATTTCGAAGACGAATTTTGACGCTAATTTTCCAAGATATCAGCGGTCGCGATCGTAGTTTGCATTTTTCCGTTTTTTTGCTGAGGACATCCAAATCTAGAAGCTCTCAAAGTTGCAAAATCTTTTTAAATTCCCATCCATTCGACTATTAATTAATATTTAACTAGTATGTTAAAAAACTTAAAATTTTACCTTTTAACTATTTTTTATGTAAAACATGAGAGCTTCTTAAATCGATTACACTGCAGTGATTTGCTTTTACTGTATTTATTTCGATTGTTTCTTTTTAGGAAAAGGATTTTTTCCTGTTACAAATATAGCACTTAAGTGTACTTAACTATTTTGCAAGTAACTACCTAAATTACCTATTCATTATTCGAATTACTTAAATAATTTTCTACCGACAGGGTAAGTAGTTGTTCTTTTCTTCTACAGGTTGAGTTAAGTACCACACATAAATATGAATAATTATTCTTATACTTACTTATCCTTGTTTATAGTATTTAGCATTTCTGCATCCTAGTAACTAGTAATAATATATGAACGAAATAACGTACATACTACATAGCGTAGAAATGGGATGCTTCGTATACAAGGTAATCTAATATTAGCAAAGGATATGCAAATTATCCAAATTCGTGGTTTGAGTTTCGAAATTCATTCATCACACAACACCATGAACTGTATAATATCAAAATCCTCGCATAGATTTACACAGGTTAATAGGTAATAGTAAGTCGACCTAATAATGTTATTGCACTACTCATGAAAGTTCTATTTCGAAAATGATGGCCCGATATATAATTTAAAGTGCAAATCTGCAAATTCTAAAACGTTTCCGGAGCATTATATCTACTAAGTACAACATTAGTGTCAAATTCAGTAGGCCATTTTCATACACAACCTCGTTCCATATTCACGCGGTCTTCGCCTATCACAGTAGGCTCGCGCAGGCTGTTACCACAGACCTGCTGCTTGCTTTTACATACATTACCAATTCCCAGTTTGGTGCTTGTTGCAAAACTTTCTCTGAATATCAAGAACGGTCACAGATTTCCCTTCACGCATTACACAAGTCATCTGAGTTCATTTGATTACATTAAGGGAAATGTGAAGTCGAATTATCTACTTCGCTCTAGTTCGAAATTCTCGCATCCCCAAACAACCACGTAATTTAATAAATTGCACTTATATGGAGAGAACAGCATATTGAAAGTTAGTTTACTTATTAGAATATACTGTAGGTATTTTAGCATCTACCAGAAAGGTAGGTAAATGGTAAATCATTACATTTGGTATTTTCTAGAAGAATTATTACTGATGATACATTTAAATTTTTATTTGTTGCTATATGCCTTTCTCATACCCATAAGCCATCTAATTTTAACATAATATGTAAGACTGCCATTCATGCTACAAAGTATTTCATTGGAAATACCTTAGCTGTGCAAATAGGAATTAAGGAGCTACTCTGTAACTTATCTACCTACGATTACGAACATATGTAAATTAGAATTCACTGCAAAGGTAGCTCCAGCGGCCTAATTAGACCTGGTTGGATTTACCTAGCGGTACGTAATTAATTTACTACTTATTGATCGTACTCTATGAATTACCATACACCAACTAATACATATCATCACTCCATTTTACTACAAGCTACTTTTCGTTATTCATCAAATTCTATTAGTCACATGCCGTCAATCGACATCGATATAATTCAGCCACTCCAATTCCTCCTTTCGCAGACCTAGCAAAACATGATTTTTTGAGCGCTGTAACTTAGCATCCACTGCTAATCTAACGCTAAAGAAGTTTCACTCAATACCTTTAATTAACCGAAAGTAGTTTATGCAGAAAGAACAATTTTTGGGTATTAGTCAAGCTGTGTTTTTGAAGGATTAAAAAGTGTACTATCCACTCCTCCACTAATCAAATCTCAATCTCTTTGTTTAAGAACGCCGCCACGCCGTAGCTTATCGCTGATTATATATTATGCCTCTCTTCACTGAGTTCCTGTACTGTGCACCATCATCTGAATGACTAAAGTTATATGGAATCCCGGCATTGAAAAGTAAAAGATGGAGCCTTTTCAAATGTACGAGTGTATATATAGATTAATTAAGTCTTGCTTATTAAGTTTCAGTAAATCCTTCAAAAGTTTTTGTGTCGTTTAATTGATACAGAAATTTGTTATTTTGATTTTAGGAAGGTAATATTTTGTTCTTTCTGGCCACTAAACAGTTAGCATCAGCAGTTAGCGGTTATTACTTTATCTGGAATGTCATACATATACCAATATGTGTTGCAATATTTCATTATATTAAAATGTTATATTACAAGAAATGCAATGCAAGACCTGACAAAACGTGTTTATTGTCTTTTTTGTTTTTATCGTTGCCCGGAGTAATGTAGTAATTGTCAACTGAGATCACTACATTACCCCGCCGATGGATATGGTAAATATAATAGAAAAAGGTAAATAAACAAGCAACTTTTGCAACTTTATCTAAATGCATTCTGAGAAATGCTAAGTAACTTTATCTAAATGCATTCTACAAAACGCTAGCGGAAGCAAAACGTTATCGCCACGTGCGCGCAACTGAAGGATTTTACGCCTACAGATAAATATAAAAACTGCGCAACTTGGTAAATTAAATTAGTTCGAGTTACCACGAGCTTGAAGGCTAGAAACCGGTATCCAGGGATATTGTTTACCTGCCTTTCAAGCTACTCAGAAACAGTAGAAACTGATATCCAGGGATATTGTTTACCTCGGTCTTCTGAGCATTATCACTTATTTAAAGTTAAAGAAACTGTATAGTGTTTAAGTTATTATGCAAGTGAATATTGTATATTAACGAATAAATACTTCTCGCACTTAACAGTATACTGTGTATATTTTTGTTACTTGGACTTCGTCTTTGCGTTTTTAAATAAAGTATTATTTTAAAAACGCTTTTTAACGTCAAGAAAAGTTAATTGGCGCAGCCGATAGGATAGGCAAAAGGGCTCAAAACACCCTTTTTCGACAATTAAAAGCACCGTCGACTTCCTTGACTTTTAAGTCTTTATTTACGTACCGAGTTTGCATCTGGGAACCAGCGATCCAAAGGACTATCATCTCCTGCAGACCGTATTCGTTTCCAGAGCATCACCTATAAGTAGAATCGCCGATTCCAAAGGACAAGCATGGCCTGAAGAACTGCTTGGGGGGAGGCTGCTGCAAAAGCCTGACTATTAGAGTCATCTAGCAATTTGTGCTAACGGCGAAATTTAAGTCGACAATGAAGATAGAGTAAGAAACTAACTATCAATTATTTATTATTCATGTCAAAAAGCGCACTGCACAAACAAATATCAAACAAGTTTACAAATAGTGTCATATTAAAATATCAAACAAGATTGCGTTTATTAATTTTAGTTTAAATGCATACTAAACTCTTTTGATTGAAGTTCACGTTGCTTGTAGTAAGCGAGACGGATTGGTGTATCAACTAGTGATACTTAATTTCCAGCCCACTTGCAAGCAATGGGTAGACACCTTTAGTATACCCTTACTAACATAAACATCATTTTTATTAAGTTTGTAATAAATATTTCAAACTTTGTTTATTTATTTATTAATTTTAAAGTGCAAACGATTTACTAATCGTTTAACATTCCACTACTTTATCACCACGAATTCATTTTTATGATTAATACTGATACGTCATCAGATAGTGAAACACAATTTCCGATTAACAACAATTTTGTAAGATCTGTACCACGACTTATATACTCATATACAGGGTGTTTCACTGCAGATTCGTATCCTCTGACCAGGTAATAATACTCTTCAATAGCAACAAAGAAAACCTTTTATGTCATTTTATATTTTACGCACATCGAAAAAGATTTGATAAAAAGGTTAACTTTTGAGAATTGCTGGAAAAATTGTCAAAGCAAACTGTGACATCATCTAGCATCAGCTGCTTAAATGTATCAGATAACATGTTGAAAATGCAGTTAGGTACATCCAGCTCCAACTGTGACCACCAACCCACTTTTCAAAAACAAATTTTTTCTCTCGGTTATTATGAAAAATAGGCGCTAATTATATTAAGCTTCTTTGTTGCGTTTTATGTGTAGCAAAACTTGTTAAGAAAATACATATCCTTAGTGAAACACCTTGTATACAAAAGTTCAATGAGATTGAGAGAGAAAGAAGTCAATATCCTTTAATACTTGCTGAAATGTACATGTGCCTCTCTCTCTCTCTCTCTCTCTCTCTCTCTCTCTCTCTCTCTCTCTCTCTCTCTCTCTCTCTCTCTCTCTCTCTGTGTGTGTGTGTGTATCCGTTTTTCTGCAATTTTATACTTTGAGCTTCTAATATTTGATAAAAAGCAGAATAGGAATGTCTGAATAACTAATGTCCTATCTCTTAAGGAAGATGGATAAAATGGCCAATAAAGTTTAGAAAGTTGGTATATTAAGCATATGATACATTTTATACAGTATACAAGGGTACAGTCTGTTTGATTTAAAGCGCCCCGCTAAATTTTCAAGTAAAACGTGAAAATTTTTTTAGGGCTAGTAGGCTTTGATTTCTGGTTCTCCAATTAATACAATACAATTATCTAGCAAGCTTAGGTAAAAAACGTAACTTTAGTTCATCCAGTGGCGTATTTACAATTTTTACGGGGGAGGGTGACAGTAGGTATTCTATAAAAATTCCGAATCAAAATACTTACATTTTCACATAACATGTCGTAGATCTTGACATAATTGACCATGATTATTAAAAAATTTCGGGTGGTGGCTTCATTTCGTTAGCCCCCCCCCCCGTAAATACGGCACTGAGTTATTCCTGATGGTCTTTAATCTTCAATTAGAGAAAATGTAGAACAAAACAGTACAAACATAAATAATCAATAGAATACATTAAAAAACTTATTTTAGAATTTCAGTTACAGATAGAGAACTGCAATAGGAAATTATAGAAGCATTTTTTACCATACCAGAAAGTATTAATCTTATCATATCGAACACGAAGAACAAGAATATGGCCATGAGAAATTAGTACCTTAGCTGCCCTGCAGAGGGCGCTTGTTTAAAATCTTTCGGGCGATCTGGCATCCACGCGCGACTTTCTAATGTTTCTAATTGAAAAATTAGAAATATCATTTAAATTGAATTTAGATAATCGTCTCCCACATCGTCAACGGACAAGGAAAATTAACTAAATTCTATGGAAAAACAGTTTTCCAGATAAGCTTTATTTGATTATAGTGTACTAGGGTGCATGTTGATTATAAATTAACTATATTTAACTTCATAAAAAACAAATCACTGAAAAATCATAATTTTAAAATTGAGGTTATGCAACAACTCATGTAAATTGTTGCTTTGAAATTTCATAAATAAGCTTATTTAAAATTATAGAGTGAGCAAATTCCTTTTTTTCGTATATCATATATCATGACAATAGGCATTCAACATATATGGGTGAGACTTAGATACGGCAGAAAGGTACCTTTATATACCCAAGCACCTAAGTGAATCAATTCAACAAACATCAGCAACTGAAAGTTCTTAAGAGAAAAGGTTCATGCTACGCGGTGTACAGGGTGAACACCCAAAGCAATAAATAAATAAAAAAATGCATTTTATCGAATTGATTGGATGATGTAAATATTATTAGGGTATGAGAAGGTACTGGTTGTCATGGTAAAGGTCTCTGATACTAAAATCTTCAATTCTTTTCAAAAACGATATTTTTGGAGCCGCCCATATTGTAGTGTCATACTTTTCATGCACAAAAAATGTGTGAAATACTAATAATTATAGTTTCAATTTTCCTATCGAACATGGAAAATTTATTATGACGAAGAATAATGATAAGAAAATAAAAATAAGTCAAAACTCAAAGCAAAAGCAAAATAATGAGTGCCCAAATAAGATTACTATTCATTTATAAGGTGTTGCTTGTTATTTTGAAACGTGATTGAGTTTTTCTTTTCTTTTGCTTCTATTTACATAAAAACGCTTCGGAAAGGTATACTCATCTTTGATTATTCTATAACAACATCCTATCCGTGTTTATCCAAGTTCAGCATCCAAGTGGAAAACTTTTACTTTTTGTTCCTTTTATATACAACTGGTTTAGTATTAAATTTCAAAATAAATTTTAACTCAACAAAGTAAACAATCAAAATCTCGAAACGTTCTGTTTTCTTTTATTTGCAAAAAACACAATCGGCATATCGATACCGTTTGGTTGTATCGTAATTATTCTGGATATATGAAAGGGATATTCCTGTTTCTTACTACAAAATATATGTAAGTCGTATAGGTATAAATTCAGTTTTGTAAAACCCTTCTCTGCAATGTCCTGTCAGTAAATATAAAACTATTTATTGGTCGGAATATGATGGCAAATTCACATTATCCTTATATGAAGTTCTTCCACTTCAATAAAAATTCCTGCGCCTTTATGCGCCCTGGAAATCGGAACAGAGGCTTTCAAAAGGTCGCAAATAACGACATTTATATCTTTCAGGATATTTGCAATATCCGGATAGACTTGTAATAGCAAAAGGAAAATTCAACTACAGTATTAAAAAGTTTTCTCAAATAGGTTTTAAAAGGAAATTGCCCGTTTTTACGTGTTAGTATTTGTACAATGTGATATTGTGTGGTTAATGGTAATTTTTAATGTATTTAATTAAAAAAAAGCTTTACGTAAATCTCTCTACAATAAAAGAATATCAAATGGACAAATAAATATATCGTTTTTCTAACTACTGCGAAATACACAAATGGAATCGCTTATGATCACAGCTGCTTCCGATTCACCAACTCAGTGGGCACCCCAAAATTTCGTACAGGTAATAAAAAAACCGTAGAGCAATTTTTTAAACCACAGCTTTGAACGAGCTTCTAACCAAGCAATAAATATGACCAGGACACAGAAATGAATCATATAAAAGGAGAAAAAGTTTGTCGTTGAACTCTACGACCTTTTTGATAAAATTACGTCAAGATTCTATAAGATTTTTTTGTCTTATATGCTACTGAGAAAATTCTAGATTTTCTAAAAAATAGTTTACTGCTTATGCTGTTACTAGTTCTAATTTTAATAATGTATACGTATAAAAATTAGAAATTTCTGGATATGACCTTAAAAAAACAGATTGCCCGTTTTATGTTCCTCCGTTCCTCATATTCTACTAAGACTTGAACTTCAACTTTTAAGTTACAGCAAACATTTAGATATTTTAGATTCTTTATGAGGTTGGTATGAAAAGATTTTCAGCTTACATGTTAAACGTGTAACATGTAAAAACTTTGTCTAACAGGCTTATTTGAGATAAAGCAGCTTTCACGTGGAGAAACAACACATTCAGAAATACAATAATAGATTGAATTTCTAAGCACGACTTTACAACATTATTTCATTTTTGAGATTTTTAAATAAATGTTTTTAAACCACTTTAGCGATTTAGCGCCAACTATCGAGGAGTAACCAATTTGTTTGAGTTTTTAGAGTAGAATTGATCACGCCTACTGGGGTAGTTTCTTCGTTCTAGGAGAATTTCACGTCAAATTTAATTACTTTGGACATAGGATGCATTTAGTGCAGTTTTATTACTTGTAAGTCCCTTTGTTTGGCTTAGATTATTTACCTCGAGTGTCAATCTTAACGATGGAGATTTTTTCGTTTTGTATTTCTTTATACACGCAACCTAGGTACGTTGTAATTTGCTGGATGGGATTAGTCACACAATGCACATTTTGATGGTAAATCTTTAGGTTGTACATTCCATCTATGTGACTTTTTTCCCACAATGAATAGAACGTTCTTTAGTAAGTCTAACAAACGGCATTGTTCATTCAGGAATTTCGTTTCGATTACTACCGAGGGTGGATCAAACAAACCTGAATTTATTTTTAAATTTTTAGTGTTAAATATAAGACAAATCAGTTTTTTTACATAATCTCCCGCTTTGAAGACGCATTTTTTCCACCTGATCGGATGATTTATTGTGCCGTCACTGAAGAATGAGTACCGTACCGTGATCCAGTTGTGCACGTCATTACAACGCTGTTCTCCCAATGCCTCTTTCAGGGACCCAAAACATGTAGACATCACAGGGAGAGGGATCTGGGGTATAAGGAAGATGTTCAAGGATACCCTAGCCCATTTTCTTCAATATCTGGCGAGTTAAGTCCGCCGTTCTCTTTTACTCATTTAAAATTCTTGATACTGCCGTAACTATCCTTAAGTCGAGGTGAAATTTCAACAACTGTGAGACGACAGTCGGTGTTCTAAAGGTAACGAAGCACACGAATGTTGTTATCTGTCAGACTAGCCCTTGGGAGGCAATCGTGACTCTGGTTTTTCTTCCACTCTCCTCCTTCAGAGAAAGTTTTGTGCCAATAAACCACACGGCGCTGTGACCACCTTCCTCGTCAAGAATTTAATTATGATTCGTTGCGCAACGGACGGATTCACCATTACACTGCCCTACTGACTCGACGAAGCGTTTGAGTTACACACCCTACTTCTTCACATACCCACTAACATGCCCTCAAGGTCGCAGCGCCCTACCACAACTTTCAGGCATCCTAGAGCGAAATACCGAAATATCAAAATATTATACTTGATTTCCCCTCTTACTCATATCTACAAACTGTATAAATGGTGTTTTGGTTAAGCAGTTGGTAGACCTGTGGGGATACCTGCCTCAGTAATTCCATGATTTCTATTTCTTCTTTCAATAGTTTCTTATCAAAATTGTAGTGTATGCAAGGTGTAAAGAATTCTAACAACGAAACACATTATAAACAACACCAATCACAAGAGGCATTTGGCAGAATCGACAATCTAGAGAAAATAGTCCAGTAACTAGCAGAAGACATGCGAACTATGTTGAAGATATCTACTAAACTACTTAATGAGATTTTCTATGGAGCACACTTTAAATTAGTAGTTTGGAATGTCAGTAGACTAGTACAGTATAGCTTAGAGCTAACTATATTTTTTAAATTACATCTTAATTATATATTTTTTTTAAGCACGCTCCATCAGCGTGCATTTGTTAGTACGAGTGCTACCAGATCACAGGCTACTACCGGAGCTATAACCGTGCTTAACCGTCGTGTTACTTCTCCAAAGAAACAGGCCCATAGTCCAGCATGTGGACTTCTCTCACAACATGAGTGGGATTTTACTGCCCGGCCGAATCCAACCTCAATGTGGCTGCCCAAGCCCAGTCACGCTTAGGCCTTTTCCCACTTTACGCTTGTCAGTGCTTCATTTAATTTCACTTAAGCTGTATCCCGGATGTATCCACTAAGGTAAAGTTGTTTTGAGCGTGAGCGGTCTTATATAACTATTCGCATCAACACCCCTTAAGTGTAATAATAATAATAATAATAATTACTACAACCCATAACCTTAACCAAGGCCCCAGAAGCTATAAGCTTGTGCGGGAGGGAGGGGGCGATTATTATTATTATGTAGGCCCAATGTGCGGCTGCAGCCGACTTATAGATGGAACAGCGCAAATCTCACATTTGTGTTACAGCTAAGGGAAACTGCAGAAAACCTTAACCAGATCTGCCAGCGCCGGGAGTCGAACCCGGGCCGCTTGGGTGAAAGTCCGGCACGCCAAACATTACACTACCCTGTAGTGGCGCTAGACGGTTTCTTTGGATATTAAGACTGGAACTTATGCTTTCGTTGTCGCACACATCTACCTGGTGACATTAAGCTTTCTATGGACTGGCGGGGTCCAAGATCCACCTAACCGAGATAAACCTCAATAGATTCTCCTACATCAGACTGAGTCTGCAAATCCATCCACACAGGTATTGATGTTTGTAGAGTTTCCTGCACAACGTTGAGTTTTCGTCGAGAAGCACTTTCGTCAGTCTCTACTCTACGACACACTACTTTCTGACTGCATCATCCGTTATCCACGTTTAGGCAGGTAACTACTCAGATCTCGCCTCGGATACTAGTGAATCGATTTATCCGAGACCTCTAACGACGGTCTGGGTAATCACTCCAGATTTCGTCTCGGATCCTAGTGTAAACCAACCTCCGATACTTTAATTGATGCCCTATTGCCCGTTGCCATTCCAAACCTGAGATTGAATAAACTACAGTTAGTTCTAAGGACAAACACTATATGATCTGCACCCAGGCTAGCCTCGGATAACATGTGCTTCTGTAATCCTAGGGCTAGTCTTGGATACTAGACAAGCCCGACATCTAAAGCGACCGCCCGGCCGTCTACCCAATAATTTATTAATAAAAAAGTAATCGCGGTACATGCTAGGATTTATTATCCTGAAACTATGTGCTTTTGGCGTTTGCAGAGTTCAATTCCGCGTAATGGCGGACGATGTAGTTGTGGTAGAAGATACTGTCGACGAAAAAGTCGAAAAAATGTGCAGAGGCTGCAGTAAAAATGTTAAAACACATTATGTGTGGTGCATAGAATGTGGTAATTATTTTCACGAAGGATGTGCGAATAAAGTTGCTTCATTAAAAAGAATCGGTAGTGGAAAAGTTACGTGTTGTAAAAAAGAAGTGAATGAAAAAATGAGGGAAATTGACCCTATCGAGAAAGACGAAGAAGATTTAAATAATGAAAATCTTTTACTAAAACATTTAGTAAGAGAATTAGAAGATAAAAACGGTTTATTAATTGATAAAGTTAAATTACTGGAGGAAAAAATTGTAAGGTTAGAATCGAATTTAGAAGTTGGCAGTATGCAAAATAGAGGTCAACAAAATTTAAGTCGCAGTTATGCGCAAATTGTCAGACAGAATGGTAAACAACAAAGACATCAGCAAACACTAATTATTCAAAGTAAAAACGGTAATAAAGATGTATATGCGGAAGTTATTGAAAATATAGACCCTAAAGAATTAAAATTAGGGATAAACAAAATAAAAAATTTAGGAAATGGTAAAATGGTTATAGAATGTGAAAATAAACACGACCTTGAAACATTACAAAAAGAGGTTAATAATAAAATGGGAACTAAAGTAAATTTACTTGAGCAGAAAATCACTAATCCAACAATTAAAATTGTTGGAATATTGAATAAACTGAATCCTGAAGAGTTAAGGGAGATCATTATAAAGCAGAATGGATTGGAGAAGATAAATGGTGTATTGGTAAATATCAAGCACATATACGAGAAAACATACGAAAACAATAAGAGTGTTTATAGAGCACTAGTGGAAGTTGACTTAAATACTTTCAACAAAATTGAATTAGGTCGAATTAAAACTGGTTGGTCTATTTGTAAAATATACGAGCAAATAAAAGTGTATCGATATTTTAAATGGTGTGGTTTTTTCCATAAGTCAGAAAATTGTAAACATAATCAGGCATGCAGCAGGTGTGGTAAGGAACATAATACTAGCGAATGTAAAGAAGCAACATTAATAGTTATTTAAGCATTAAGGGAGGTAAGTCCAATTTACCAGTCGAGGACGATTTTGCGCCCGAGCGCAGCGAGGGCTGGCAATTAAGTCCGAGACTGGTTAAAAGACTTACCTCCCGAATTGCTTATAACATTTTTCCCACTCCCCAGACAATAAAATCTTCAAGAATGTAATAATGTATGTGAATATTGATTGTACTTGGTGGTTTAAAATACCTCCTAGCCTAGAGGGATCACCACTTTGATAATAAATAAATACATGAATACATAAATAAATAAATAAATAAAACAGGTGTTCCGATCCTTTTGTCCCCTAGGGAGTTAAGTAGATCACTTACCTCCCGCGGCCACATGGTGTTCTGATACTTTTGTCCCCTAGGGAGGTAAGTAGATCACTTACCTCCCGTTGCCACAACAACCATTGTCATTTCGGTAAAACCAACTTACGTCCATAATAACAATGTATTAATGGCATGCTTACTATAAGGGGAGTGAGAAAAATGTATTAATTGTAGCATATTTAATGAAAAGTTCAAGTTAAAACTAAATGATAATCATTCAGCATTCGATGTAAAATGCAAGGTTTATTAGCAAAAGCTAGAGATAGCACTACAACGAATTAAATATTGTATGGATTAGCAATTAGGGAAAATGAATGGTAATCAAACTATTTATCTACAAAATGCACAAAGTTTAGCGGCTCATAATGATGAATTTCAGGAATTTGCTGTAAGTAATGAACCTCCAATTCTTTGTTTAACTGAGACATTGAGTCTATTGAGGATCATGAGATTTATATTAGTAATAACAATCTAATCAGGGTAGATTCTAAAAGCAGATTGACTGGAGGTATAGTAATATACATCAAGAAAAATATCACCTACCAAGTAATTAGAAGATTTTCAGAGGAAGGTAATTACTGGTTTGTAATTATTAATGTTAAATTAAAATCAAATAGCTTAATTTTAGGTTGTTTATATCACTCACCTAATGGATCTCATGCAGATTTCTTGCAGTTATTGGAAGAATGTTTTGAAAATTGCATAATAAATTATAGGCAAACTACATTAAGGTAATTACAATATTAACTTACTGCAAAATAGCACACCAGCTAATAGATTAAAGAAATTAATAGGTGATTATGGTTTTAAACAGTATGTCAGGGGATATTCCCATATTTCAGTAGCAGGTAATGAATCTTTAATAGATTTAGTTATTTGCAATTAAAGTAATTTACATTGTAATGTTGTAGATGAACCTGTTTTTAACCGACATTCCCTTATTAAGGTTGAATATGAAGATGGTGATAGTTATCATTCCGCAATTCGAATTAGGGCTAAACTAAACGATACATTAATTCAGAAGTAGAGTAAATCAAATAAATTTAAATTATTTTGATAATAATGTAATTAGAAAATATGATGATTTTTTAGATAATATGAGAACAATAGTGGATGAAGTTACTCCATTTGTTACAATTACTCAAACTGGTAAAAGTAATCCATGGATTACAAAAGAGATTAGAGATATTATGAAGCACAGAGATAAAAAATATAAAAGGTACAGAGCAGTGGCGTGCGGTCCATGGAAGCAATGAAAGCAATGCTTGCCTTGAGAATTTATTAAAAATAAAAACAATGCTAACAAAAATACTTTTGTAAAATTATGGTTATCGTTTATTTAAATTGAAATATTTATCAAATTAAAGCTCAATATCAACTCTGTACAGCAAAAAGTATAATTATTTAGAGTACTATTTTAAATTAGGCTCATTAAACTTGCACGGAAAGGTAATACCGATTCAAATGTGATACATACACTTCATATAAGCACTGCTTACAAATGCTCTTCTCATAACCTTGGCGTGAATCAGCGAGCGCGGGGTGTTATAATAGACGGATGCTGTTTGGCTGGTTAACATTGTTTGGTCGTAATTTTTATTGTGCTTCGTTCCCAAATGTTTATTTATTATAATTTGGTTATTTGTTCGATTTAGTGTTACTTAAGTAATGTAAATCTGCGAATGATACTGAATTTTGTCGCATTTTATTATTTTAATTTATAAGTTGTATTTCTTTAAAGACAAATAGTTCTATTTAGTTTGCCTGTATGCAAACTTAAAATTGCATTATCGTCACGACTGTAAATTCAACTGCTTCGGTGAAAGGTTCGAGTACCTTCGATATAGCCGAATCGGGACGATTTCTTTTTCAGTTTGTAAATTATTAATAAGGAATTTTTCGCATACAGTTTTGGACAGAAATTACAAATTATTAAGAAAGGCAGATCAAAACCAGATCTTCCAAATTTAACAACAAAGATTAAAACCTGTACCGATATTTTGCTAAGAAAGACCGGAAAATTGATACGTAGTAGTAGTTTTTTTTTAATAAAGAACGATAGTCAACAAATTCCATAAGTATAAAGTGTAAAAGTGCTTTGAAAAACTTTTAAGCTTAATAATTATAACACTGTTTTTATTGTACCTAGCAGGGGCGGATCCAGAGAAGTATTTTGAGGGGGAAATCTTTGGAAAAATAATTGTTTTAATAAATAATAATTAAACAAACATTATTTGTTTCTATTCTATGTAAACTTATTTCTAAATTGGGGGGGGGGGATTATTCCCTCCCCTTTAATCCGCGCCTGTACCTAGGTGTATTATAATTAAAATCGTGGTTGCTTCCCTAGCCTAAATTCTCACCGCACGCCACTGGTACAGAGTAACAAAACATCAAATAGATTGGAATGATTATAAAGTTTATAGAAATCAAGTGAGTAGGTTAATTCAAAATGCTAAAAAAAAAGTATTATGAACAAGTAATTGATAGGAGCAAATATGATTCTACTAAAATGTGGAAATCCTTAAAAAACATTGTAGGAAACGCAAAGAAGGAGAGTTGTTATACTTTAAAAATAGATGATCAGATGGTATATGAACATGGAGAAATAGCAAACAAATTCAATGAGTACTTTATAAGTAGTATACAAGAAATAGTTCTAAATATTGCAGTAGGTGATGATATTATGGAAGAGGCTGTGCCTACAAATGACAGGTTTTTGATTTTAGTTTCGTCTCGGAAGAACAATTAAGGGATGTTGTATTCAGTATGCCTAATAAGAACAGTACTGACCACATATCAATTAAATTATACAAAATAGCTTACAATGATTTATCTAGTAAATGAGTGCATTTAATAAACTTATCATTAGAAAGAGGAATAGTACCAGCATCGTTGAAATTATCTACTATTGTTCCTATACGTAAAGTAACCAATACTTCAAAGATCGATGAATTTAGACCTGTTAATATGATTTCTAGTTTAGCTAAAATATTAGAAAGAGTGGTTTATATTCAGATAGAGCAATATTTAAATACAATTCAGTATTTGTCATGTTACCAATTGGGTTTTAGACAACAACACAGTTATGAACAAGCGTTCCAATATTGCTTAAATGAATGGAAACAGAACAAAGATATTGATAATATTACAGTGGCTGTTTTCCTGGACCTTAAAAGGGCCTTTGAAACAGTAAACCGTGATAAACTAATCAATAAACTCAGAAATATTGGTTTAGGAGGAAACGTGTTGCAGTGGTTTAAGAGTTACCTAACGGGAAGAAAACAAAAAGTAAGATGTAATGGAATTGAATCGGAAGTGTTGGAGATAAATAATGGAGTCCCTCAAGGTAGTCTGTTAGGACCATTATTATTTCTAATTTATATAAATAATATTATTTATACAGTAAAAAAATGCAAAATACATTTATTTGCAGATGATGCTGTGATATACATATCTGGGACCAATAGAGATGAGGTTCTCCATACATTAAATAGTGAACTTCAAAATGTAATTAAGTGGTTAAATTGCAATAAATTAAAGTTAAACATTGATAAAACAAAAGCAATGATTTTTGGAAAAAGGAATATTGTTAATGGACAGAAACAAATTTTGAAATTAAAATTGGAAATTCGAATGTTGAAATAGTCAATAAAATAAAATAGTTATGAGTAGTGGTAGATGTTAATCTTAAATTTGGAGATCACATAGATTATATATGTAAGAAGGTAGGAAAAAAGTGGGTATGCTTAGTAGAGCTAGTCCCTACTTAAGTACCTACGTAAAAAATGTAGTGTATAATACAATAATATTGCCTCATTTCAGCTTTGCCTCCACGATCCTACATTTAGCAAGGGCGGGTGATATGAACCGTCTACAAAAACTTCAGAACAGGGCAATGAGGGTAATATTAGGTTGTAATAGGTGAACTAGCATTAAAACAATGTTGGAAAAGTTAAACTGGTTTAGTATTGAAAATTTTTGTGAAATGAATGCACTTATCTTTATACACAAAATTAGATGTAAAATAGTATCAACATATTTCAATAATATTTTAAAAACAGGAGAAGAGACTCACAATTATGTAACCAGATCTAGACTAAATTTTCAAATAGGTAGAGTAAGTCTTACTGAATCTGAAAATTCTTTATTTTATAAAACTTTGATCATTTACAATAATCTAACAAATTATTTAAAATCTTTATCAATTATCAAATTTAAAATTAAGTTGAAAGAACATTATTTACAGAAAGATTGCATACTTGCAGAAAGTTAAATAAACAAAATCACTTAAAATAAAATATTTATTAATTCTAACAATAAAGATAATACAAAAGATTATGCATGTACTTGATTATGTACGTTTATGTTACGTTTTACTTACTGTGATTTAAATGTGATTTTAAAATGTTAAATTTATATACAGTAGAAACTGCCTAAAGTGACCACCTTTGGGACTGACCCACTTTCTAAAAGTGTGAATTCTTTATACACTACAATTTGTCCAAAATAGCCCACACCCGTCAGCATTAAAAATATCCTGTGATATAAAGCCCTTTGCAAACTCTGTAAAACGAATAAGAAAATAACTTACTGTTGCGGGATTAATTTCATTTGCATCACCAACCAAACTCTTCTGGGAAATGTTTCGTTTCTTAAATGATTCGAGCCAACCCGACAATGCTTTAAATTAGGCAAATTTTAATGCTACTTCTTGTAAGATTGATCCAGAAAGTCTTACATTTACACTGCGCATTTTTAAAAACCAGTTTAAAGTTAATCGACTTTCACTGTGGTTTTCTAAAAACTCTAACACCTTTAGTTTTTCTTGCAAATTTACTTCTTTGTAAACTTTTTTTGAAGTCATCTTGATCGCACTAATTAACACAATGGCTTCAATCAACAGATGAAGCAAGACTGATTTTATAAAACAATTTTAAAACTATTCAAGGGTTACTAATGTGAAAGTTTGCAGGTAATGGATTTCTCAGAAGCAAAAATAAAGTCTTAAAACTTGGAAATACCTTAACCCAACTGGTCACTATTAAGGGATTATGATGCATTCTTAGAAATTCTTTGAATGCAATTTACATATACATGCCTACTTAAACTTCTAGAGATTAGTTATAACTGTTCTAAGTAATCCCTTGGCTAATGGTCACATTACACAAACATGTTTAAACAAATATTTGAGGTAAATGTGGTCAATGGTCACAAAAGAGAAGTGGTCAGTTTATACAGTATAAATTACATTAAAGTAATGGGATTTTTGCAGGGACTGGAAAAAAGTGGTCAATATGACCAGAGGGTCAGTTTAAACAGGTGGTCAGATTTACAAGTACTACTGTATATATTTTGTTATGTAAGGCGCTTTGGCCAAATAAAGATTATTATTATTATTAATTGTCCGAATGACATGTAACGAAATTTTCGGAAATTTTTTTCGAAATTTTGAATTTTTGAGATTACGTCCTATAGGACGTGCAAAAAATAGCGTATATACCACTATACTAAAGTGCCATTTAATCCCTCATGTGTTTATTTTCCTCGCTAACGCACGGAAAATCAACTCACATTCGGAATTAAAAGATGCACTTTAGTCCCTGGGTATATAATACACTATTCTTCTTTCAAAATTTAAAAACTCGTTAGTATAAAATAGGTTTGTGTTAAATAAATTACTGATTGGAAGTTAATTCCAAATTAATTAATAATCCTGTTAATTTCATCACAATGAGTATGAAAACTTCTACATCTCGGATGAATTAAAATCAAACACCAAACATACGAACACGGAAAGTACACAGTAAGCTTTTACTGAAAATTAAAATTTAAATTATAATGATTCACATTATCGTAGAATATGTTAGAAACTCGCCTTTTTAAATTCTTCTCTGTAGCTGGCAGTTCCAAAATGAAAATCAATTGGCGTTGTTATAAAGGTCGGGACAATATAATTATATGTTTTTCTCTCCAATTTTACACCTATTGGTCAGTTAAACGACATATATATTACAGTGCACCCTTCTATTAAGTAACGTAGTAACAAATTTGTGAAATCGAAATTTAATGTTATAAATTTTATGGTACAAAGTTTATAATCAAAACTAAATGTCTCAGATATTTATAAAGAAAATGTAAAAACATTATTGTATCTCAAACGTCATTTAAAAACAAAGACATATCAAACAAATACCGAACGTTTTAAAACGATACCGCATAAAAGTCGTGTTGCACTCACGACTGTAAAGATAGACTGAGTCAAACGCGGCGATCCGGCTCTTATTGAATTTTTTTCAGCTACTTTATGACGAATATGAGACCACAAAAAGTTACGTCTGAATGTTCCTTGAGCAAATTTACTGGTGCAAATTGCTAATCCATGTGTGACATATCTTACTTCTTCAATAACACAAAAAGAAGGCGAGATAGGAAAGAACATTCCAACATTTCTATTTTTTCTGTGTATTTACAGTAAAGGTAAATATTTATCTAGTGATTGTAGCCATATTTACGGTTATTTTGCAGTATTTATTATAATTTTATTTAATATAAATATTTATTAAATAAACTCAATCGAACAAAAACAGTTGAAAATACTAGGCTTACCATTATCAGACGAACTGTGTTTGTTCTGGACCCGTAGACGGGAGTGTTTGTTAAATAACGCGTTTAAAGCGTTATTTAACAAACACTCCCGACTAACCCTTCCTTCCTATCTTAGTTACCTTCGTCTTACTTCTTTTTCCGGCTTACCTCCTTCCTCTCAACTTATCTCTTCAACAGAATTACCTCCCCTTCCCCGGCTTATATTTCACCAGACTTAGCTCCCTCTCTGACTTACCCCCTCCGCCTAACTTCCTCTCGGACTCCTTCCTCGACTTACTTGCCCATTCTTACCATAAAATTCTACATTGAATTCATATATCATATGCTTAACATAGCAGATTTCTAGACTTTGTCGGTTATTTTCTCCACGTCCCTTAAGAGATAAACATTAGTTCTTAGACATTTTACTACTTTTTCATCAAATATCCCAATTTGCAGTAAAAATTTAAAAATTTCGAAAAAACTGACACACTCAGAGGCAGAGAGAGATATCGAATTTCGTGAATATGTTCCAGATACTAATTTTTGGTGGCATAGTAAGCAATTTATTGATTAAAAATAATGTTTTTAAATTAAAAGTATAAATAATTAAAAAATCACAATACTAAACCTCCACACACTACAAAAAAGAACGGTTTTAAAAATATAAAAATTAAATGAATATAATAGGTAGTGATGTTGACTAATCTACATAGTCACAACTTTAATATAAAAAAGAATAAAACAAATCGATCCTATAGAACTCGTAGACGAAGTGAAATAAAAATGAGCCGTGTTTTAAATATATAGATTACTAATAATAATTGGCCTATACAATAAAGTTCAATATAGGCGGTGTATTCACTATCAAAGTACATAACATTTTCGTATTCTAAAGCAGTGTTAATGGGATTTGATGATCATGACGATTTTTTTTGCCCAAACAATAAATAAACCAACCTTAAATAAGCAATTGCCATCGGGAAATCATTTATACAATACTTGGACTATATTTGTATAATTTGCATGGTTTCATGCTTTCCATGGTTTTCAACTATGCAAACTTTTATAATCATGAATCGTTCCAAAAGTTACCAACGTTGGGGACTGAGAGGCCGTTGCAAGTAGATGATCAATCTCGTGCGTATCCAAATAAATGTTTTAGATTTATTTATTAAAAATACAGATATTAAGTAGTGTTGATTAATATACACAACGCAAGCTTCAATAAAAAATAGAATCACATAATCGACCCAGTAGAACTCTCAAACGAACTGGAACAAAAATGAGCCTTGTAAATATAATAGATAAATATATAGATATGTTTAATTTATTATCTGTCCTTAGCTGTACGGGCAAACGATCAATGTAATATTGGCAATAACAGGAAATATTGAGATTAATGTACTAATAACATTATAATAAATTAATAACTTAATTTCAGCATAAAATGTATGCTTTTATTTTGTTTTTCCTTGTTAATATTCGCATTCGACAACCATCTGAACTGCGAGTTCTTAGGCGCTTGGGGTAACCTCAAAACATTGGCATAGAAACTTCAAATTTTTATGGCACGATAAGTTCCTAATAAGGACAATTTCCCCTGGTATTACGAACTTCTTGTCAAAGAAATTCACATCATTTTCATTCTACCCTATTAAATATGGATTAGAGCAATACGCCTTTTTTCCGTTTTCTTTTTTTACTTTTTCCTTCATTTTATCGTATCAAATATCAAAGTCAAGAAAATTAAGAAGAAATATATGTACTCCACAATTGAATTTTTATACTTTTGGTTTAGATGTTTGTACTTTGTACTCAGAGGTTCAATCATATTCATTTTTCCTTCGTTTTCGGTAGTTTGTCTTGTAACAGACTTTCTGTAATTTCCAAAAAGTATTTTGTTACGTAGATTAAAAAATTAATTCCAAACTGGCATTGAAATTACTTAAAAATTAAAACACGAATTTGTAAAAAACACTCGCCATTTTTAAAACGGCAGCTTTCGACCTGATTTGTTAGTAGTTAATATTCAGAAAGGGTTACAAAGCTCTTTTTTGATATAATTTTTTATATTCTACGCCAAAAAAGTCTAGTTTTATCGTTTCTATACGCTTTTAATTACTTAGATTGATTTTTGTAATTTTAATATTATATAAAGTTGTTAAATTATTAGAATATAAAATATTCTAAATAAATTTTATAAAGGGCACAGAATTATATTTAAAGTTTTTTTTAATAACCTACGGTTTACATTGCTCTCCCTGCTCTTGACATAAATCATGATTATTGTATGCTGTAAAAATATAGCAACCTCTCTGAAATTCTCATCTCTTCTACAAAATTAATTGGCAAAAGCGAAATGAATTATTATTCAAAGTTTATTCGGAAATAACGAAGAAAACGGCGCCAAGGAATATAATATAAAAAATTACGCGGTCTCGTACAAACCTCTTGGGGCCGGTACCCCTAAAACAGCAGCAGTGAAGCGATAATTTTATTGCCAAGCTGTTGTCGCAGATCGCGAATCCGCTCCCGCTATCCGTTGTGTTCTATACCGAACTAATACTCTTATGAATTGCCAAAAGCTGCGTTTGTATTTCGAATATGCTTCATACGATTTCGTAATCCCAGACACGGAAATAAAAAGATTAACGTTTTTGTTTGGTTTTATCGTCATGCATTCTACGTATTCTTTATGTATAATTATGAGATGGTAATAGTTATAGCAAGTGTATAGCTGATGTGTTAAGTTTCATAAAATATTCTACATCGTATTATCTACATTGAATATTAATCCTATTGGAATTATCTGCTTATAATCTCTGGTTTGTGCTTTTCGATACTATTGGCCGGTTTCACAAAGCTTGATTAAACTCTGACTAACTTAATTGTAATTAAATTTGAAATCTAGAAATATAATTGGATAAAATTCAAGATCTGTTAAATCTCAGCCAATGAAATTTCTGAATTTCGAATTTTATGACAATTAAGTTAATCAGAACTTAATCAAGCTTTTTGGAACCGGCCATATATATCATACAGTAAATTAGAACTACTTATTATACAAAGACGCTAAGAAGCTTGATTCTTTTTTCTAAATTTCCCCGTAGATCTTATTTTGTTTACATGTTTCAGTTTGTGAATTCAGTTATTTCTGTTTAATCTTTTAAGCGAAAGTTCACACTAAAGGACGTTTATCGCGTGTATACCGATAATCGGGATTGTACGCTATTACCCTATCTATACTACACACAAAGACATCCACCGACTGTCAAAGGACTATTCCTTAGGGCTGGATTTATTCTTTCCGAGAGGGATTCATATTCTTATTTCCTTGCTATGGCAAGTGCTGGGTCTTATCGCATTTGTTCAAAATCGGAAGTTCTCTTTTAGTTAAGAACTGAGATATCAAGAAGGCTGAGGGTTAACTCTGACGGGAGATATATAATCTAGGAAAGTGCATAGTTGCAACCTTACTGAATACCTGACAGCCTGGAATTTAATTTCAGTGAGATCTCAAATAGTAGTTGCTAAATATATTATGAGATATACGTCACTCAGTTTCTCTATTTTTAGTTAATACACTATCTACGTTTTAAGATGGATTAGATCGGAACTCATCAACTTACTGTTACTTAATCTTCTTGCATGTGTTCATTTTGGATTGACAGTTGTATAAACTTAAAAGATAAGGTGTGAATTACTCGCAAAATAAATTCAAAACAAAGGTACCACTTGGACATATGTAACTATCTTTTAAAAAGTTAAAAATTTGTTAATCTACTTTAATTGTTGGTCAGAAATAGTATAGACTATATACAGGGTGTCTTATTTAAGAGTCTACACTCAATCATTCTGACAAACTTCTGGCTATAGCAATGGATTTAAAAAAACTTTGTATAACTCGACTTCTAATTCAATTTTTAAATAGAACGACTACGCTTGAAGTATAAAAATCGATAGCAAGTGTGCTTTGAATAAAAAAGTATTAATGTACAGCTGATTTCAAATAAATCTAGGACAGTCAGTATTCCATAGTGTAAATGTTGCTTTTTCTTTCTCTTGATATTTAATAATTTTAAGTCCCAGTTACCTGTGAAAATATAATAAAATATAATAAGCTTGGTGAACACGTTGTTAAAAATGCAAAAATTACTCGCAAGACATCAATAAAATTCAAAATACTGAGTACTTAGTGCAATTGCTTACACTAAAAACGATACTTACTGTACTTTAATGCACTAGCTTAAGATCTCTTAATGACAAATTATTTCTCACGCGTAGGTACTGATTTCCATAGCTTATAGATTGTAAAGAAAAATAAGGTTTGTAGAAATAATAAGGATATGGGCGCCATTTGCTTGCAAATCTTTAGAATATTTTAAAAATTCGCAAGCAAAAAAATAATTGTGATTATATTATTTGAATAGTTAATATGAGACAGGTTACTGTATTTCACTAAATTATGCAAGTGAACGGTCCAATATTATTACAATAATACTTCATTTAAATACTCATTTATTCGTAGTTAAAGTAATCTTTTGTCTAAAATTACAATAATAAGAACAATTGTAATAATGTTCTAATTAGAATTCTTATTGAGGAGAAAATGTTTGCATAATTTACAAAAAATATTCGTAGAAATGTTACAAATAAATTGTAAACACAGAACTTACTTCTATTATACAGTTTATCCGTTAATCCTTAAATTTTATAGTCCTTTTATAAGTAGAATTTTATAATCCTTTAAATTTCACAAATATCACAGGCACAATAATACACTTAAATTCACTTAACACTAGGTACAAAGTACCTGACAAGTTATAGACAACGAACTGTAAACTGTTGTTGTCGATGTTGAAGTTATAACAATTGTTTATTACCTAAAGTTCATGATAGTTATAGTTACTTAAGTTTACAATACCCTTTACTTAATAAAGAATTATACCATATAATTTAAAAAAAACGTGCATCTTTTAAAAAGTTACCACGTTGACACAGCTGTATTTCTCAAACGGTTGCATTATCATTTTATTAATAGTTTTAATCTTTCACAAATTTATGCAATTCCCAATATCTGCGAATCGATACGGAACAAAAATATAATTTCTTTATTTTTAAGATTCAAATAACTATTGAATTCACTTCATACATCATAAACTACGGCAAACTGGATTAATTTTTGTTGTTACTTAAACGAAAGATTAAGCTTTACTTTCAAGCTTTTTAATGTCTGCACTGTACTATAAAGTCTTTAGCTTAAATGTTAAATCGGCTAACTCGAAGAACCAGACTGTATTATAAAGCAATTTGCTTATTGCACATTGCACTTGGCGGGGAATTTGGAAGTAGCCGCCCCATAACGTAGGCCGAAGTCCGCTACGTGACTCCCGTCACTTCTCTCGATGTAGATTCTATATGACTTAAGGGAAAAATAACCACCCTATCGAAAACTAGGCTGACACATATTGGCCAATTGAAAAATCGTTTTAGAACCTTTCACGGGCATTTACAGAGTCAAAAATCTTGCTTAGTAGCATGAAACCAGATATTTACAGAACATTGCAGACTAGTTTTTGTATGTCTGATTTCAGAGAGTCTATTCATCCAAAATAAGAATAGGAACGTAGAAGACACATAAAGTTGATTTTAACTGCATTTTTAGACATATTATTCCCTGAAGAAGTCATTTTTATCTGGTATTTTCTTTATAAAAACAATTAATATGCGTGAGAACGTTTTAGATGACCTTTCACATTAACGAAAACACCCTTTAAAATAAAGTCTGAAATTTTAACCAAACCAAAAAATACTTAAATATACAGGGCCGTCCACAGATTATTTGTGATAAATGCTTTTAAAATTGCATTAATGGAATCTATAATTTTCAACACATTACAGATTTAATGTTTTGAAGTATGAAGGTACCACAGGTCTAAAATGCTTAATGATGGAGCTAGAGCCACTTAACGGGTTCTATCCTGTTTAATAATCTACACTCTGAAAATTATTCTGACAATATTCTGGCTACAGCAATAGAATTAAAAGAACTTCCTATAATTTGATCTCTAACTTACGAAATCAGCATTAAAATCTATCTTAGAGCTTCCGCTCGTACCAGATGCGACGTCATGGAGATTTTTCTAAACGAAACGATTATGGTTGAAGTATAAAAATCAATAGCAAGTGTAATTCTGAATAATAATATTTTATTACCATTGTTTACATTTGCAATTGTCAACAGCAACATACATACATACATATGACATACAAACCAAACACCCCTCTTTTAAATAACTTGAACTCGACCGCACGCTACATAATTACATGATGTCGGTTTGCCTTAGATTGTATGTTACTGTTAAAAGTTCAGCTAGTTCGAGAACAGACACTGATTGGGTGGATCTACGGCAGATTTTCAATTTAAAAAGCTGAAAACTTGAAAAGTGAAAAACTTAAAGTGTGATAAATCTATGTAATTTAAAATGACACACAAACATTGTTGTTTAGTAAACTGAAGATTTTCTGCATGTTTTTCATTTCTTTTTTTCTGAATTTTCAGTAAATACAATTACAATAATTACCTTATATGTTACTTTATCATTTACTTTCCAAAATGGAGGTAGAATCTGGTTTGCTCCGGTGTTTACTCAATCCTTACAACAATTATATACAGGGTCTCCAGTACTACTCAAACAGTGGTGGACTGCACATCGCCCTTGTGCGGTGTAATTATGATTATGTTGAGGTATTAATAAATTATTAAAAAGAATCTGGTCTTATTTTCGTTTTCATTACTCTTGAAGTTCCTCTAACATATGCTTCTTTTAAAATTTATTAGTAAATATTTTCAAATTAATAAATTACTGTTTAAGGTTTGGAGTTTCTAATCTATATTTAACAAAATTTTAAAAAGTTACGATAAGAATAAAAGATTTGGTCTCACATGATCTATATCATTAAAAAGAGGAATCAAGGCTCTATTTAAATATGTCACAACTAACTACGATTTTATTATATAACTCCAAATCTAATAAACGTACCCAAATTCAACTAACACTGTTGTTTTCTTGCTTAAGAAAGTGTCTTAAGAACATAGATGTATATATGTATCTATGTATGCCGATGTGTAGCCAACTATCAAAAAGTCGAAAACCCCATTATTGGTTCTAACTCGAAAACTAGACACAGCAAATTCTAGCAAATATTAAGTATTGAGTTTGTTTCAAAAAACTATATCGGCAATGTGTAATCCATTTTCCTCTATCTCTTCTAGTAACTGAGTTCCCCTATAGTAACAAACACATTCCGCTACCCTGTGCATGCACGTCTGGGACTTTAGTAAATTCGGGTCTGAATTTAGCCATACGCACCATATTTTACAAGTTTGTTTTATCTTATTGTTTTTGTATAAATTTTTATATTATTTATATCCTTTCTAATGGTTGTAAAATTAAACATTTCCTTCTAAAGTAATCTTTCTGTGCATAAAACTAGTTTCAGACCTGAATCATTACTAAAGTTTCAGACTGTATATCCTAGTAGGACATGACATATATTTTTGTTTTAGAGCTGCATCAAGTAAACATTTGCTTTT
This sequence comes from Agrypnus murinus, assembly GCA_929113105.1. Lineage (NCBI taxonomy): Eukaryota > Metazoa > Arthropoda > Insecta > Coleoptera > Elateridae > Agrypnus > Agrypnus murinus. Next base: position 120,139,176 of record OV816026.1, read on the forward strand.
ATTTTCAGGTAAGATCAGTACTCCAGGAGTGTATGAACAAACCGACATTATAGTCTACAAGATATGAGAGGCATGTGGTAAGACCAACAAAAAAGTTGTAAACATCAAACATGTGGTGTTTTATTTACCTTTTTTATTTTGTACAGACTCTCTTAGCTTTTTTTTATATATTTTTTAAGTATAATTCTCCTTTTTAAGTATAAGGTATATGTAAACTTTTAAAATTTAAATAAATTCAAGATGGTTCCATAAAATTCTATTGTGCTTCGAATATGTTACCAAATCAATGGTTTCCGAGTTATTCAAGAAAAAAGAATTCGGTAAATTTCGGATTTTCTCAAATATGGAGAAAACATTTAAAATTAGCATGGAATTCTTCAAAACACTACTAATTTAACCTTTTTCCCATCTCGTATGATAACAGAGATATGAATGTTCATGCAATCAATTTGAGACACACACTGTATATTACCAAGACACCTCTGGGTTGCCTAATAAGTCCACATTTCAAGACTGCTGTGGATTTCAAGTAAACATTTTACTACAAATATTTTAATAAAAGTTCAAGCTTTCTTTTTTTTATATTCGTTAAAGGGTGCATAGGTAGGCACTCATCGTTCATGGTAACATTTATGTCCTCATATTTTTTCCTTATATATTCCTTATTATACGCCTTTAGGGAAGTGCACTTAAGTACATTTATTAAAAGAAAAGGAATTTTCAAAGTTTCAGTTGATTATAGTATTGTTTCCAAAGAGAAGTTTGTTAAATTAAATATTTTGTATGAATACTTTTTTAGCTAAATTGAATTAAATATAACGGTTCGGGGAAGATTAGCTCTAGGATGAACAGATCTGCAGGATGTCAAAGTTCTGCTTTACTGCAATATTTACAAGAAACAATCGGTAAAAGCTATGTGGGCGAAAGGTTCATACCTGTCCATATTATTAAACCGAATCGTGAGCGCGTTTTCGTATTCTTCGCGATTAAAGGGAGCGTGGGAGTTTTTTTCTACTATTCACAACTTCTCTTGCAGAAAATGACAACTAGCTAAAAATTTAATTAAGAATTTAATTTATTCTCGTTTTACACTTGGCAATATATTGGTTTACTTAAATCTCAAAGCTCTAAGACGTAAATTAATTGACCGGGATTATTTGCAAAAAATAAATTCGTTTGATGTTGTGTTTGAAGATATACAGTGTGTCGTGTTAAGATGAATCCACTCCCTATTTTCGTTATTTTAAGGAGTAAACATTTGAATGTTGGCACAGTGATGCATATTCAGGAGTTGCATTTTTGAGGTACTCAACTTAAGTGTGAACTGTAGAACCAGCCTCCCACGACCCTTTAAATAAGACCACTTCTCGATATTTCGCTTCGCGTTGGAGATATCAAAAAAAGTTATTAGAAAAAAGTTGGTTAGAATCCAATTTCGATCCTTATTAGCAAGTTTCATGGCAAAATTCACATTTTTAATTTTTCAGTATTTCAACATGAAAATAATTTTTGGTAGGTAAAAAATTAAAAGAAATATTTCAATTAACTGTCGAATGTAGCCTATCTCAACTAATTAATCCTCTGTTTAATCGAATACATTTTTAATTCGTGTATGATTCAGCTGAGCTACTCTTCTAAGTTCTGTAATGCTGATTTCGACAGGCTTCTCTTATATGTTATATGCTCAAAGTTATTCTCGAGTTCTGGACCGCGTTTTATTAACCTTATTTTTGTTCATTCCCTAAAAGTAAAAATCTAGGAGTGTGACATCAGGGGGTCTCGAAGGCCATAGTTCAAACGGACCGTTTTTTCCTATCCAGAGCATAAGAAAATGTTCGTTCAACCATTGACGAACAATTATGGAATTGTGAATCCATGCACCATCCAGCAGCAAATACATATTTTATCGTACATTAAGAGGTTCAAAACCAAACGTTCAGTATTTAACAAGTTATTAAAAAAAAGAACCTACTGTTCGGTCTAGAATTCCAAACCATACATTTACTTTCTGTAAATATTAGTTCATACAATTTATAACCCAATGGGAGTTTTCTGTAGCCCCGTATCTAAAGTTTTGCGATGGAACCACTCCATTAGTTATAAATGTAGCCTCATCGGTAAATATAATGTTATTCAGAAAATTCTGACAATTAAAAAATTACCTTGGGTTCAAAAACGATAATCTAATCTTTTATTTTCATCATCCTCTTTCAAAGTATGTAAGAATTTTGGTTTAAATGACTTGATCTTATGGCGAATGAAACATCGTCTAACTTGATTCTTGTTATGCGTGGTGTTGCTCGATTTGCTGCTAAAATATCGTTATCTTGAAGATGCTGGTGTATTCGACGAGGTTGCCCAATGTTATGTATAGCACTTCCAGTTTGATTAAAAAGACGATTTACGGCGGCTGCAGTTCCATGACTAATAGGAACTCGTAGAGGATGTCTTAAGCTAAACTCTGCGGCAACTTATGTACTACTACGATCGCAATAACCAAAATTACACCAAATAACCGAATTATTTCAAATTTCTCGCTTAAATTCAAAGGAATTTTATTTGTTAATATGGACTAGAACAGGGGACCAACTCAACGTTTTGTTAGATTGTATTTTTCATGACACTCGATTGAAATAAAAAGTAAACTTATAAAAGTTAAACTTAAAAAGTAACGGTGTGCAGACAACGCTAAAATACTGAAAATTAAAACCACGAATTTTGTCATGAAACTTGCTACTAAGAATCAAAATTGAATCTCCAATGCAAAGCAAAATATCGAGAATTTACCCTGTTTGAACTGTTTAAAGGGTCGTAGTAGGCTGGGTTGACAGTTCACATTTAGGTTAGGTACCTCAAAAAATACAACTCGTAAATGTGTATCACTGTGCCAACATTCAAATTTTTTCTTCTAAAAGTAGTGAAAATACGGAAGTGTATTCATCTTAAATGCGACACACTGTATATTTCTACCAATCATGTTTATTTAGTTCTTAATTTATTTGTTAATGTTTTCACCTTGTTGCAAATTATTAGGCTATGAAATAATATTTTTTGTGTGGGACAGTGTTATACTTTGAAGTACTTCCGACATTGTATGTTTTAAGTAACTATTATAGTCCAAATTAACTGTTATAGTCAAATTAGAAAAGATAGCGGAAGGTTGAGGTAAGTCCGTGGACTTTTACATAGACCTTCTGTAACTTATTAAAAACTCACAAACGAAACAACGCCCCGCGATTAGGCGCCAATTGTAACTTTTCGTTTTTTCACACAAGATAAACAATAAAAACTATAAAATTATTCATACTTTATCATACAATACTCAGAATATTCACCACGGCTTGAGATTTAGCTCTCTCTTACAAATTTAGTATTCAGGTCGTAGGTATTGGTTCCACAGTTGTATAAATTGTGAAAATGAGTAGATAAAGGTTTCAGAACACAAATAATAACTGAAAAAGGGCGCCATCTGATTATGAAGCTTAAAAGTGTTTATTAGTATAAACAAACAATGATGTTAATTAAATAAGCTTAAAAAAATATTTAATTCATTTAATAACGATTAACCTCTCTAAGATAATTACACCAAAATAACTCAAAACAGATATACATAAAACCTTTTAATCAGCAAAAGTAACCAAGAAATTTATTAGATGGGTCAAATAGAATTATTCAGCAAAATCTATTTAATTATTAAAATTATGTAAACTTGACTTCGTCGAAAAAATCAGCAAACAAATATCTAAAGGATATTATGCAAATTAGAATAGTCTAAATATTATCAGCATTGATTATTTTAAAATTCTTTAACATTAAAGACTTGAATTTCCTAAATGCTATAGAGAGCTCTCTTCCTAATAAAAAATTACAAAGTTCCTTGTATAAAGGATTCTTAAACTAAACTGCAATAATAAACAATTTCTTATAAAGTACAATACCTTTCGTTTGTATCCAACTAAACTCGTAGAAGACAAACAAAAACAATCCATTAGAAATTGGAAAATGGCCTCTATTTCGGAAGATCGTTGTTAACATTAACGTGATCTCGAAGAGTTGATTTTCAGTAGCAGAATCCAAGGATGAGATTCAATTTAATTACTGTCATTTGCGCATATGATTTCACAAATAAGTTTGATCCAGCACACATTAAACAATCTAAGATTTTAAAATGTTTATAAGTTATAACGTATTCACTTTTATTCACCAAATAAAACGGTAATGTTTCTCAGAAATTTAAATAATCTTAATCACAAGTAGCACTTAATGCGTTTACATTCTTTGCGCGAAGTTCTAATTTACTGTGTTAATTTATAGGAGAACGAGAATCTGTCTTGAAATTCTGGATCAAATTTAAGTGTTTTTTCTTTATGACAAACTGCACTAGTCTTAAAACCAAACGAAACGAAATAATTGTTTTTAGTAGTTCTTCACCATAAAATGAACCACTATTGTTTATTCGCGATACAAAATTATAAAACTTTCAAACACGATTGAACGAAACGTAAATCCTTTCAAAACTTGCACTTTGCAACAAAATAACACTAAGACTGTACTGTACTGTATTTAGAATTTATTTTAATTCTAAAGGATTAATAAACTGTAATTCGATAACATTGATTCAAAATCAACCACTATTTATCGGAACTCAATCGAAAGACGTCCACACTCTATGCTTGAGCGGGAGATTCTGTTCTTTAATTATTTAAACAAGAACGAGAATTCAATAATATCGACCTTCATTACTGGAAGATCAAACGAGAGTCGTCCGCCACGAGGCACAGGCCGGAAGCAAGTAAGTGACGCGACGCTACGAGGTCTCACTCACGAACAGTATTGATTTTTTCTAAGTACCCAATCAACAACGAGTCGCGTGTTTTGGCTTAACGAATCAGGACACAGCAACTAAAAAGCAAGTATTAATTTTTCCTCTAAAACTGCGAACGCCTTGAATTATCATTTTTTTAAACGCTTATATTTGAAAAAGAATGCAAATTTGCAGAACCGAACTTTGTAAATTTTTTTTGTAAATATAAATATAAAATTCTACATACTTGAGGCCGATAGAAAATGTACCGTTACACTTCTTTGTCGGTTGTTAAATAACCCCCAAAAAGTCAACGCCTGTAGGTGTTGAGCTCGAAGAGATAATGAGGATAAACCACGCCCCCTGATAGTTTTTGTCGTTTTTCTCGGAAACTATGTTACGTGCTAATTTCGTAGCACCCTGTATAGCGATGCTTTTATATTAAGTTGTATAGCGTTTAGGGATTTTTGCATTTTCTCTCTTTGTAGTTGCCATTTTCTTTTGGAACTGACTTCCTGTGATAAGAGATTGTCACTTTGTTTTGATCCGCTCGTGAAGCTAGAAGTTCCTTGAAGAACCTTTTCGTGGACATCGCCGTTTAATTAATCTTTTTCTTTATGTTGAGTTATGGGAATTGCCTTAGTGCAGATTTGATGATTGATTGTGGCGTTAGTTTTCCAATTTAGTTTACTGGAAGCCGTTTATGGGATGTATTTCCACTTGTTCTTTTGAGGTTATAGAAGCACACATTTTCGTAAGTTTATCGGTTAACTTTTCTATCATTCAGTCTCTTATACTTAATTCTTTCGATAGGTTTTTATGTATAATCGTCGTTATATGGAGGCGATATAAATCTCTCTTAAGGTCAACTTCCATCGAAGGTATTTATAAAGTGTTGTGATGGTCATTCTGTTAATTCGATTTATTTGTTACAGACCTTCTTTTCTTTTATTTTTTTTCTCTAAGTTTGGGTTTATCCTGTACTCATTTTATTACTTGCTGTATAACAAGTATACGTTGAATACTTGGGTTGTTACAAGACCATTACGCAGACCTGGTTGCTGTTGTCGGGATCACGTTACGTTCGAGCTTTGGTGACGTTCCCCTTCAGCTCTAAGAACAGACACCGTATCGTGATTTAGTTATAATATAGCAACTGGTTACAACAACAATAACGTTTGACAACTCTTTATTGTATATAAAACATTTATGTATATTTGTATATTATGATTTTGTATTAAATGGTTTTTCACCAGTGTGCGTGTAGCATTCATATCTAGATATCTGCTTCATATTTATAATTCTATCACATATCATTTATTGTATGATATTGTTAAGAATATTTGCGAGTGTGTACGTATGTCTTTACTCCGTAATAGATTAATAGCTCACTACTGGAGCTCATGATTGCGCAATCTGATTGGTACCTGTAGACGCGTTAAATTTTACCGTGTCCTTTGCTTATTGCTTTTGTGACTTTAAATCAACTTTAGAGTAAGCAATCGCGCTCGCATTAATCTTTTTTCCCTTGCAATTTGTGTATAGCATTCAATAACCACTATTCAATTTTTGCCAAGGTTATTTCACATTAAATACTTTGCTCTACTTGATAATTTGATTAATTAATAATAAAGCACTGTATATAACTTACTTGAAGATTTATTATTTATATGTGTGGTATTTGGAGTTTATATTTTCAGCTATCGAGGAGTCATTATTGGGGAAAGTCGACCACATTGGTAGTAGTCGCAAATGTGTTGTTCTTTTCAGATTTTGTCGGTCAATACTGTAGCTATCTTAGACGATTCTTGGCGCCCATTACAGAAGACCTTTAGTGAGACCCACGACCTCCCACTAGTTAGCTGGCAGCCGACAGATTTAACTGCGGTTAAAGGTTGTTACCGTTTCCCAATAAGCAGTCCCCATTTTGTTGGTAACAACTATTAGGTTTATCGAGATGAAAGAGGTTAGGTAAAATAAAGCTTAATTCTATACCAAAAATGTCCGAATGTTTTCTCGTACTTCACCTTCTTTTTGTGTTATCGAAGAAAGAAGATATGTCATACATGGATAAGCAATTTGCACTAGTAGATTTGCTCAAGGAATTTTCGGATGTAACTTTCTACCGTCTAATATTCGTCAGCTAAGAGTAGCTAAGAAAAATTCGATGAGAGTCCGACACGAACGTGGTCCAATCATCTTTTACCTTATCATCTCTTCGGCAAAATGCATCAGGTGATATTATCGTTATTTTTGGTAACAATCGGATGAAAATTTCGTATTGGCAAGTTAATTCTTAGGAGAATACACTGTACTAGTCAATTTTTCTACCCAACCCAATTCGTACAGGGTGTTTCGCTTATTTTTTGAAATCATAATTTCATTTATTTATAAGACCTTAGTATCCAGTAAGGTTTTTCCTGAATGATTGTTGCTGTAAAATTGAAATACAAGGTTTGAAATGAAGCTATTTCCTTGTGGCGCCCCTTACCATTTAAAGCAAGTAAGAAATTAAATCGTGTATTTCCATTTCACAGCAAAAATCATTTAAGAAAAAAACCTAGATCTTATAAATATAGAAAATTGGAATTTCAAAAAAGGCGAAATATTCTGTACGTACGTATTGAGTTTCATAAGAGAATTGCCAGTATACTCTCCTAAGAATTAACTTGCCAATTCGAGACTTTCATCAGACTGGCACCAAGAATAACGAAAATATCGCCTGATGAATTTTGCCGAAGAGATGCTAAGGTAAAAGATGACTGAAGCAAGATCGCATCCGGCTCTCAATGAATTTTTCTTAGCTATTTGATGGTAAATATGATATGTAAATATGGTAAGTATGTTATGTAAATATGTCTTTGATAACACAAAAAGAAGGCTAGATACGAGAAAACGTTCAAACATTTTGGTTATGGAATTAAATAAGCTTTATTTTACGTAACGTCCTTCAACTCGATAAACCTAATAGTTTCTGAGAAAAACTACAAAAACAGTTAGGGGGCGCCGGTTACTCTCATTATCTTTTCGAGCTCACCACCTACAGGCGTTGACTTTTGGGGGGTTATTTAACAACCCACAAGGAAGGTCTATGCAAAAATCCACGGACTTGCCTCAACTTTCCACTACCCATGAAAATTTGTTTTAAATTGACTGGACTATTCGAATACGGTAATAATGTACTAATGTATTACATTGCAAACGTATCAAAGTACTACGAGAAAATTTTATACAAAATCATGTTTATTTCATGTTCATACGCGAGGGTAATTGTTTTTATGCACGTCAAAGTTGGCTTTGATAGTATAGAGATTAAATGCTTAATTAAGTGCTAAATGCTAAAGTTATCATTGATTTTAATGATGTAACAGAAAAAGTATATTGTAATACAGGAGAGGAAAGGAAGTGAGTGGGGTGAGTTGTGCAATGTCCCTTATGCACATTATTACATACTATTTTTTCCATCGTGTCACACTATAGCTACGTATAGTTTAAAGGGGTTTGTAAATATTTAACTAATATACAGATTCATATAAATCAATATAGTAGTCATATTTGTATTTTATTCGCAAATATTCAATTAATGCGCATAGGTATTTAAAAATCATTTTTTATTTCTTATAATAAACCAATACAGAGGTTTTATTACTTTCCTCACTAGTGTGCTAAATGGTTTACTTTCATCACTTGTGATGTAAACGTCTACTTTCTTTTCCAAATTGAGCGATGAAAATGTCATTTTCACTATCTGCCTTTCATTAGTTTTCTAACATGAACCTTATATTGGCAAGCCATTTTCTTTTAATGTGTAATTTACAATACCTTGAAACAGCGTTTCTTAATGCAAAAAGTTAACAATGCTGTTCAAATGTACATAGCAACAGGTACATGTAATTTCATTTCCTGTATACGGGTTCTCTTCTCGTAAGTATAACAACTAACACAAGTTTTTTATATTGGAAAATGATTAGTGTTGAATGTACTACCCTTTAACAGCCATATACAGGCAATTATAAATATGTATTTTTAAAATTCTTTTAAGGTACCATACTCTCTTCAACTGTTGGTTTAATTTGAATTTATGAATTTTCCACTGGTATATAGCAACAACGTAGTAACAAAAATAATAGTGCAGGAGTAATTCAAAACAGAATGCCGTGCGTTTGAAATACTATGTACCCTACGCATTGTTGTGTGTACATGAAAGTTAATATAATGGTACTGTGGACTTATGAGCCGTCTCGGAAATCATTATTTTACCAAATTACTCTAACACAATGGCATGTAATGTTACATGTCAGAGATGAAATCCGTAAAACGAGTCGTGGCTTATTACGCGTTTATAATGTTATGTGTTGCGACCAAAAATAATGGTTGTACCTTTCACATACAGTGCGTTTATTTTAAAGGCACTCGAAATTTATGCATTCGTGTAATTAAAAATACTACATATACCGTTATTTAGACAAATGCGTCTACATTTTTATAGACCATTAAAAACCAAAAACCGTAGGTACTAAATAAATACAGCTTTACAAGCAATTGGAATTTAAAATAATGCGGTGAAGCTGTTATATAATAATAATTAGACTAGAATATAATTTTTGAACATTTTCTGTTTATTAGCATTTAATATTTAAATGGTTACTACAATTCTTTCTGTAGTATGAAAATAGTAGCTGTGTCAGTTTCAAGTGCAAGTCGTGCACTGCAAAAAACACTATTAAAAACGCTATTATGTATGTATGATATATACATTAACAAGTTCTGAAGAAGAAAAAATCGTTACTTATAATGACGAAGAATTTAGTCCTAAATGCAGGAAATATATAACCGAAGTATTATTTTAAATTTCTCTAATCGATTTTCACAAACATGTCAACCATTCCATTTACCGAATTTAAATATATTTTAACCTAAATCTTAGTGACTTACTTGATTGATCAACTTGTTATCGATAATTAGAAATATATTGTTTGAATAGCTCATTTAACTTAGTAGGTGGTTAAATGTGTATACACTTAACATAAAGACATTTAACGAAAAACAAGAGAAAAGCTTTCTAAAAAAACCTTCTTAAGAAAAACAATCTAGAAAAAAATCTTTCAACTTAGGTATTTCAATACCACTTCGATATTTGATTGTCACCTTTCTCAATTATGAAAGGTCTTTAATTTCTTGCTTTTTTCAAAGATGAGTCGACACTCAATAGGTTTATGATGATAATAGATGTACGTTTTGCAATGACGAAATACAAGAATAACAAACCACGGTAGAGTTATTCCGCAATAAAGCGATCGAAATTTGCCCCAACAAAATATACCAAGCGGGTAAATTTCATTAAAACGAATTGTAATTAGGACCCGCCAAGGCGTTTTAATCAATCTTGCTAAAATAATAACCAAATTCAAATTATCATTCTTGTTATCAGCAATATTTCAATTCAACGCTTCATTCAAAAACGCAACATAGTATGGCATACAATATAAAATGATTTTTTATTCAACAAGAAATAAACATGGATTTTTAGCAACTTTTATTTATAATAAATCACAAAACATAAAATCTGAACAGCAGCTATTAATTACTCAGCCTTTTAATGAGTTTGAGGGGGAGTAAGGTGGTTGATATTTTTTAAAGATGAAAAAAAAACCACTGAGATATTGATGTCAATCGACTTCATTTGGATCTCCAAGCAGCTTTTTATTAAGGTTTTCAGAGACTTCTTCGCCCCGTGTGGGATCATTCAGACAAATAAACAAACAGACAAACTTGTATATTCTGTATTAGTAGACTAACAGCTGAAAGCTGCTAAAAATTAAAGATTTGATGTTCAATAGACACTTGATAGAATTTCCATTTTGTAGTATTAATTAAAATGTATCAGTACTGTGTAAAGCTATCGTTATAAACACGAAAATAAATTTTAAAATTTCTTTTTTCTCTACACTTGACCTACTGACCCCGGCAATACCATTTAATGACTATCGACACTAAAACAACAAATGAGTAAACGAGATTTTGTTAGTGTACGCTGTAATAGCAGCCCCCTGTATTTCTTCAGTGCTGTACAGAATAAATAATTAATTTTTAAATACAAATAGTGTGTGCTTTACTTAACGGTCGAACTTAACGAAAACGTTCATAGTTATAAGAATACAACAGTACCATAACCTACACATCCACAATGAGATAATTCCATGGAATCATCAAACTGAAGCCTTTAAATACTGTTTTTATGCAAATCCTTCCTTAGGCTACTTCTAACTTATACCAGTTCAGTGCGGAGTACAAAATCAAGAACTAATCTTAAAAAATTACAAATCTTCCAAAATAAGGTACTACGCATATCAATAATTGCTCCTAGGATTGTATGCAACCAACAGATCTATGACGAGTTCGGAATTAGCACCATCGAACGGTTTGTAAGAAATTAACCAAAAAGCATATCAGAACTCAACGTAGCATCAACATCGCAACTATTCAACAACTAGGCAGGAGGGCCATCCACACTCGTCTCAAAATTCGACAAGTTCCGATATCAATAGTGATAGTGATACTGAATAAAAACAATAACTAGCCGTAGTTTTGAAAGGTTTTTTGCCTCATGATACTATAACGATTTCTTTTGTAATAAGTATAAGAGCTGATCTGATCGTCTAATAAATTAAAAAAAGAGTGTTGTTTATTCAAAACTTCAGTATGAAATTGTAGAATTATTGAAATCATAGTTTTCTTAGCTGAATCATCATATTCAAAAAAAATCTCTTCTGTAAAAGCTAGGAATGACTTAGAATTTGCTGACAATAATAATAATAATTACTACAACCCATAACCTAAACCAAGGCCCCAGAAGCTATAAGCTAGTGCGGGAGGGAGAGGGCGATTATTATTATTATGCAGGCCCACGGCTGCAGCCGACTTATCCATGAAACAGCGCAAATTCCACATTTGTGTTACAGCTAAGGAAAACTGCAGAAAACCTTAACCAGATCTGCCAGCGCCGGGAGTCGAACCCGGTCCGCTTGGGTGAAAGTCCGGCACGCCAGACATTACACTACCAAGGCTACAAACATCAACACTCAACAGGAAAGGTTTTGTGATAAAAGAAAAGAATTTATGATACGAGAATGCCTACGGTGCTTTTCAACAACTGCATTATTTTTCACTGAAAAAAACTTTTGAAGGGAAAATGAATTTTTAATGATTCATATGTATAAAATTACTTCCCGGGGTTCCCGGAATATATATTTCCCAGAAGTTTATATAAATTTCTACAAGTTTTTATTGTGAAATCCATATTTTATATTATTATACAGTGTGTCAATAAAGTAAGAAATAAAATCCAGTTTTTGTTTGTATTATGATTGTTTGGAAGACGTCGCGCGGACACGTCAATTTTATTTCTGCCTGCGTATTTTATGGACGTTGACATTAATTTTTTTAGTTTACAACTGTGGGGGTCTATGTCGTCATCGACTTTTTTTAAATGGAACCTCTTTATTTTTTGCCAGAAATTAAAAGTATTTTTTCAGAATTCAGCAATGCGACATTTTAAATTAGTATTTTTTTGAAATATGGTGAACCGAATGTGATAACTTTCAGGCAAATAATAAATTAATCTTTCAAGTCTTATTATTTTCGTAAAAGTTATCACATTTGGTCTTCCATATTTCAAATAATAATTTTAAATACCACATATTGCTGAAAAATATATATTTTTAATTTCTAGCAAAAAGAAGGGGGTTCCATTAACAAAAAATCGATGATGTCATATGCTCTACAGTAGTAAACTAAAAAATTAAAATTGACATCCATAAAATCAGCAGAAAGAAATTAAAATTGAGTTGTACGAGCTTTTCTTTCAAGCAGTTGAAATACAATAGATATTTAAGATACAAGTGTAAAAAGCCGTTCTTTATTGCGCAAACAGTCTAACACACGAGAGAGGTACGAGCGATTGTCTTAAAAGGATGTTAATGCAGTGACTTTTTACACGTGTATCTTACGACTTTTATCTACGATCATAACGATTTGCAAAAGTATTCATTGCATTTGATATTTTTTAAAATTTGTGACTTATGTCATGTATCTTTAGTATTACATATATTAGCGTGCTTAGATTTTTATGTGCTAAGTTGTTTAGCAACAAGTTTGTAAAATATTCAAAAATCATTTATCATACGTCTCTTATTGACATTAGTAGCGTGCAATACAAATTTTTAAACACTAGCTCAATAAACGTTAACTTTTTACACGAAAATCAGTATAAAAAGTAGTCACTTTTTGTATGATCGTAGATAAAATTAATTAATTAGAACATTCGTGGGATGTAGGACCAGGCAACCCAATTGATACTCGATTTCCCACCATTGAACATTTATTTTATAATAGATACTTTATAGGCGTCTCTATGGAGGAAGCTCCATTTAACCCAGCCATTAGTATTCTTGTAGTAAATTACATAATTATTAATACGGCTTTAAAAACAATCCAAGATAACGAAATATTATTAGTAAAATACTACGTAGATGATCTATTCGTGAGTATAGAAGAGACTTGCCTAACCTACATTTTAGTGCAATTCACTTAAATACACAACATACAATGTGCTGAATAAAAAATAAAATAATTAAACACAGTCATAATATGTATTCACCAAGAATACTTCGAAAAACAAAAAGTTCTAATCACTAGCAATTATGTTAGTAAATTGAATAACAAAATATTTCTTTTTACTAAATTTATTGAACAAATAAAATTTAAAAAAATATATATACCATCTAATATCCAACTACGATATTCTAATTTAAAAACAAACAAAAAATTAGTATATTCAAACACTAAATTCAAAACGAAAAAAGGGAATTTAATCTATAGAGTACCCTGTTGAAACTGCCCTGAAGTATACATAGGTCAACCTAGCCAATATCTATACAAGAGATTAACACGAAACAAAAATGATTGTACGCAAAAAATCATATAAAGCGCTCTTTCCATACATACATTCTATACATAGTCACGGCCAATCACACATAGTTACAATCTTGAAGAACCAGAAGCTCTGAATTTTAAAACGAGTTAGATTAAACGGAACAGTAGCAAAATGGTACATATCAAAAAAGAAGAGCAGTACTAATTTTCACACGAGCACGCAAAATTGATCTAACATTTACCGTTTCTATTATTAGATTTATAAATTACTAGAAAAACCTCATCGTGATGGCCAAAAGGCTAATTTATTGAAGGGTTTTCTTAACAACGTTCGTTGTGTGATTACATTCCTTCGGGTTTTTATATGAAACAATCGGCCCTGGGAATATTGAAATGAATCGATTACAAATATTATTTAAAAATTTAAATAAATAAAAAATCACAAAACTAAAACTCCACAGACTAAAAAAAAGACGGTTTTAAAAATATAAAAGTTAAATAAAACTAAGAAATAAGTAGTGTTGACTAATATCTAGATTAGTAATCGTGAATAGTTCTAAAACTTACCACCGTAGGAAGTGAGAGGGCGTCCCATGTGAATGTCCGATTTGCGGGTCAAGTTAAACATTTGATATTTACGAGCCCCGTCCCAGTGAAGTTCGCACACTGTATTTTTGTTATTTAAAGGATGCCCCGCATTTTTTTCTGATATACATAGTAGCTGTTTCTTGTTATTAGAGTGAAGTACTGTCTTTCAATCACTTATTCCATGTTAAGTTTCATGAAATTCTATAGAATGGTTTTCTCACGACGCCCCTTCAATTCCGAACAGTCTGCGGACGCAAAGAGGCGGTAAGAAGGATCCCTGCCTTAGTAAAATTTAAAAAACGTAACATGGAGAAGGTGCAGAAGCAATATTTTATTTTAACAATAAGAAACAGTTACTTTGAAGACCAAAGGAAATTTTGTGAAAAAAATTGTGGGGTGTACTTTGTTTTAAAATATAGAAAATAAATACACAACGAAATCTAACAATAAAACAACGTAACTTATAATACAGGAGGTCAGTACTGTTGTGATCCTGGATCATAACATACATCTCCAAGACAACAAATAAAAATAATAGGTTAATTATAAAATAAGTCAAAGAAAATATACACGTTTTAATCTACTCTTTGTCTCTTATCAAAGAAGCAACCAAAGTATAATTGATAATTTATATTTATGCGATAACAACATTGGTGATCTTTTACAATCACCACGCATAATATTTGGTGACTCCGACGTTTGTGAAAAACCGACATTCATAACTTCTCGGACATCCACATCAAGTATCAAGCATCGAAACATTCGCAATTTTTATACAACGATTCTGAAGCCCCGAAGACATCTACAGAGATGGCAAGTGCATTGTTCCTGACATTACTGCTAGCTTTTGGGATTATGTGTTTATGAGAACGAGTTGCATACCTCGGTTGCTGCATTTTCTTTGTGCATTTAAGATAAATATTTTTCTATTTTATTTTACAATTGCTTCCTGCTTTTTTGCAAATAAAATATTAAACTTCCTTTTTTGCCAAATGACATACGTCACTATTTTTTACTAATTTGTCAAATAACATACCAGATTTCCACCTATAATGCAGCATTCACCATAATCATTTTCATGTAATCATTCCTATAACAAGTCATCTCATTATGTTAACGCTTGTTCTTCTTTTGGTGTTCTTGAAACCAGTCCATGGAGTCTGTTTTATAACACCAAATCCCTCAAAGTTTATTCCTTGTTCTATCATTAATTCATCCATAAACATCATACAACCACATTCCAAGTTTCAATCAGCTGGTATTCTTTAGAGGTCGCACTCAACATACGCATATATGACTTATATGATCTGTATACTTCTGAGACAGTGCAGCAACCTCAATCAACACCCTATGGAAAAAAAAATTCCTCAGAGGCGCCTCAATTATGATCAATTGAGAGCATCTATAGTGAAATAAAAATTAAAAAAAAAGAAATTTTGTCTTCTGAAGCTTCCACAGATATTTCAACCCACTTCAATCTCAAGAACTTCTCAACAAATCACAAAAAACAACTCAAGTAAAGCCAGAACAAGAACACTAAGAATCTTTTCCCAGTGACTATATAATGATAATGATGTTACATTTTGTTTGAATTTTCCACTTCACCATCGCCCCCGGGGTAATCTCCAAGACAACAAATAAAAATAATAGGTCAATTATAAAATAAGTCAAAGAAAATATATTGTTTATTGTTTCCAGCCTTACTTTGTGAAACTCCATAATCATGAAATAAATGAAGATTAGTAACAGTTTCGCAGTTTTATTAATATATATATAAACACAAACTCAGGGCACCTTTAATGAATGAACAACTTGAGCTCAGTAATTCTCCGTTACTGGAAGTATTAGATATTTAATTCTGATTATTATTATTATTTCATCTAGTTACCTATTTTTGTATCTACCTTAGCGACGTGTTTGTTTATAATTATATTACCTTTGATAATGACAGCGTAGCTGTCGAAATAATATTGTCAGGTTGTATTTTAATAAAACTGTGAAACTTTTACTAATCTTTATTTATTTCATAAAAGAAAATATACATGTTTTAATCTACTCTTTGTCTCTTATTAAAAAAGCAACCAAAGTATAATTTATAATTTATATTTATGCGATAACAACATTGGTGATCTTTTACAATCACCACGCATAATATTGTTTATTGTTTCCAGCCTTACTTTGTGGAACTCCATAATCATGAAATAAATAAAGATTAGTAAAAGTTTCACAGTTTTATTAAAATATAACCTGACAATATTGTTTCGACAGTTATGCTGTTATTATCAAAGGTAATATAATTATAATATAATTAGCGACGTGTTTGTTTATAATTATATTACCTTTGATAATGACAGCATAGCTGTAGAAACAATATTGTCAGGTTATATTTTAATAAAACTGTGAAACTTTTACTAATCTTTATTTATTTCACGCATAATAGTACTTTACTCTAGCAACAAGAATTAGCTACTTCGAAAAACCAAAAAAAAAACAGAATGAAAATTGCGAGGCGCCGATTAACAGAAATAGAAGTGTGCGAACTTCACTGGGACGGGGCTCGTATTTAAATTAAAAATATAAACATTAAAAGAATATAAAAATTAAATAGTGTTAACTAATCTACACAGCGAAAGCTTCAATATAAAAATAGAACGACGCAAATTGGCCTGGTGGAACTCTCAAACGAACTGGAACAAAAATAAGCCTTGTGTTTTAAATATATAGATGACATAAACCACAACCCTACAATATATACAACACAAAATACATCAGAAACCATAATTTAAGTTAAACAGAGGGCACATCATTCAGACAATTTTTAATTATGCATCATTTTTAAAAACAATTACATTTACCTGCTGCGACTTATCTTTAACTAATTATAATAATACAAGTTGCTGATAAATAATGTCACGTTGGGGTTTTTCTGACTAGGGTCCTGGTTAAAGGCATGGTTAGAATTAAACACACAGCACAATTTAACAATATAATAAATAACAAAATGCTTGAGCACCCCGGAGGGAAACTCAGTTTTTTAACCCAAGACGTCGTCTTCATAAAGCTTCTGTAAATGCAAGCTAAGCATTTATGACGAGAACAGAAATGCAATGTGGTCGCTGCCAAAGTAGGAAAATTGCAAGTGCGTGAGTCGAAGATTTACACGATCTCTCTCTAACTCCGGATGCAGCTGCTGAAGGCAGCTGTAGGCAAGCTATTAATATCGCCACGTTTTTGTGAGCTATAATATGAGCAGCTACCTTGGAGAACGTTTCTGAGATGTAACTTGAAAAATAGTGAATAATTTTGTTCTAAATTATTTCGTATGTGACAATAACTAAGTTAATGTCCTAAATTTATTGCTGTCTAATATACAGGGTGTTTAATCCACTAAACCAAAGGTGTAAATTTTTGAACCTGAAAATTTCATTTTTTTTTTCAAAATGGCATACCCTGTAGTGTTTATTTATATTTGATGTACTTGAAACTGTAGCAATTCGTATAATATATTTTTTATTTCAATACTGCACACTTTCAGAGTTATTAGCGTTTCCATACAGTCTCGCTATTTTATCATTATTAATAATTTATTTTTTATTATTTTTCTATTATTATATGATTTTTATTAAAGTAGAACGTATAGATGAAACAGAGTTGTATATTGTTAAGGCATTTATGATTAGGCTGATAAACTAATTTTAGAAAAATAGCAAAACAGCATTAAAACTCCGATAGCTTTAAAACTGTTTACTTTGAAATGGAGAATATATTATATGAATTGGTAAAACCTCAAGAACTAAATCATATAAAATATAAATATACTATGCGGACTTCAGGTACATGAGTTAACCATAAATATTTATAATAACGTGTAAAATCGGAAATCGTGAATATATAGTGGGTGTTCGATTTAACGTATAAATGTTGATAGTAGCTGTAGCAAAACAATTCACTCTGTATATATAATAATATCATATAAATTTAAATTTGTTTTAACTCATTTTACGTCATCTTCGTGAACCACCCTGTACAAAAGATTTGCAAAGCGAAAGTTTGTTAAAATACACATAAAACCCAATTAGCCATTAATAAAAGAAATCAATTAACTATGTTAAAAGGCATCTTTAAACTTCTTTGATTCATTCGTCTACTTTGGTGGCTGCTGGAGCTTATTTGCTTATTCGATTTAAATTTGGTTTAATATAATCAACAATTTCGGTATATTACTGGACAGCATGTTTATCTTATGTTTCAAAGGTGACAGTTGGTAATTTTTCAGAGCGGAGAAAAATTAAAACATGCCTTCTTCTCGGTAAAGTAAAACCTAGAACTTGTGTCAATATGTTGTTTTGGCCCTAATGGGAGTAAAATTCCTCCAGGTAGGACTAAATTATAACAGCAGTCGGTTCCTTGAAGTTCTACCCATGATGATGATGATAAATAATATAGAAATGATACATTGGCCTGTACTTCTCTAAAAGCAAAATCTCATTGGGCAGTTCTCCACAATTGCATCTAAAAAATTCATAGTAAAGGGTATATTCAGATTTACTACATTTAGCAAACACATTTAATACATTTAAAGCAAATTTGGTGCACAGAAAAGTGAATTAATTTTTTAACCTTTGAATATAATAATAATTATTATCATAAGCAATATTTCAAATAATGTAAGAACATATCTAAACCTCCTCAAATACTTATTTCATGGACAATTCGTATAGTAACGGTTTCAGTATTTTTATGTATAGAGAAAAATCTGAGCAATCATTTCCGATACATTAAATTTTAGATATACACAAAGAGATCATAGAAAAATGGACATGGTCTAGTGATAGAGAAAACTGCAATTGCTTGTTTCTCATAGGTAAAGGTCGTCGCAACCTTTGACAGAACAATAGAAATGAAATGAAAGAGACTTCTGCAGGATATTTACATATTCTAAAACTTTTAGGTAAAATATAATTAAAACCAACTAAAGACAAAATATACTGTTTAGAATAATTCCTAAATCAACCTTTACTATAATGGATTGAAGGGTTAGAAATTAAGCCGCGAGCGCAATTTAATGAATGTAGTTGAGGTTAACCTCTTGAATTCCAATTAATTGTAGGCAACAACACAAGGGGATATGAAAGGCCATAAGGTCAGGTTGGGTTTTGTAACACCTTCCAATACATTTATCTAACTGCGAAGTAATACTAGTTATTGTAAACACCATGGTAGGAGCTTTCATTACTCATTCGCATAAGCGCCGACTTTTCAAAATTTTAATGAGGGTTGGCAAGTTTAGAGTTTTACCAACCGCACTAATTACGGTCTGAATATACTATATAAGTATTTTCGAAAGAATTAATAATTTAACTTCCACATGCAATAACAATACAACGTAAAAAATCAAAATACCTCGAATCAAATTTAAAGATTAACCTGTGCTAAACAATCGTTTGTAAGATCTCTTCAAGTACATCAGATTATTACAGTAAAACCTGTAAATCTGACCACCTGTTTAAACTGACCCTCTGGTCATATTGACCACTTTTTCTCAGTCCCTGCAAAAATCCCATTACTTTAATGTAATTTATACTGTATAAACTGACCACTTGTCTTTTGTGACCATTGACCACATTTACCTCAAATATTTGTTTAAAACTGTTTGTGTAATGTGACCATTAGCCAAGGGATTACTTTACTTACAGTTATAACTAATCTTCTAAAAGTTTAAATAGGCATGTACATGTAAATTGCATTCAAAGAATTTCTAAGAATGCATCTAATCTCTTAATAGTGACCAGTTGGGTTCAGGTATTTCCACGTTTTAAGACTTTACTTCTGCTTCTGAGAAATTCATTACCTGCAAACTTTCACATTAATAACCCCTGGATAGTTTTAAAATTGTTTTATAAAATCAGTCTTGCTTCATCTATTGATTGAAACCCTTGTGTTAATTAGTGCGATCAAGATGACTTCAAAAAAGTTTACAAAGAACTAAATTTGAAAGAAAAACAAAAGGTGTTAGTTTTTAGAAAACCACAATGAAAGAAAAACAGCGGAACATTTTACTATTCAAAACTGCCCTGGAATCCTGACAGAACTGTACCATGCTAAAAATAATATTAATGAGCTAATCTGTGCTAAACATATGATCTTGAGACAATCTACTTTACATGATTTTTAAATAAATATGTACCTACAAGTAGTATGTACATAACACATATCTATCGCATGTAATAAGTAGGGTAAGTGCTCTGTTGTATAAATATATATTATACATTTCTTTAGCATTTACTATAAGCACAAAAACTCAAACTATCTACCTGTGTAATGAATATCGCATGAAAATAAAAATTGTTGTGTATAAAAAATTCACACTTTTACAAAGTGACCACCTGCTTAAATTGACCATTTTGGGTCAGTCCCAAAGGTGGTCACCTTAGGCAGTTTCTACTGTATTTATGTTTATCATTTTGTTTATTAGTTTCGACTGTACTTATATCCAGAAAACGAAAAAAAATACATATTACAGTTCACTTTTTTTGAAAAGAAAATTGTTTCAACTAGTGTAACTTAAAATAAGTGTGGTGCGCTGACGAGCCGACTGATTCCACAGTTCTGTTAGCGGGAGCAGGGTAAAAATGACTCCGTCGCTGTCGTCCCAGGTTGGATTCCAGCTAGTAAATAACTTTTTTCATATATGTATATTTTTACAAAACAAAAAAATATGACAAATTTTCTCTTAATAATGTTTATTCCGCACATAATTTTAATAAATTTTATTTCAAATTGTAACTCTGATCCACAGTATTGCACACAACTGTTTCCAGGAAATGGCATGCATTGCACTCCTGCTTCAATTACTATATGACGAGCATTTATCATATCAAATTAAGAAGCTCAGTAAAACGCATCCGGAAATTCGAAAAATTGTAATAAGCAGTCAACCGAAACATTTAGTAAAACTACCAATCACATGCACAATTTATTTAAATTGTATTTTTAAAAAATAAATTTTTAGAAATCTGTTAGCTGGAATCAAACTTGGGGTGGCAGTGACTTTGGGTTACTATCGCCCCGTTCTGACTGTCTAAGCTATGCTATAATATCGGCACTCGAGTACGCCACACTTATTTTAAAAGTAAGTCGTACTAATTTATGATATGAGTAACTGTTTAAACTAATAAACAAAATGATAATAAGAAATAATAAATTTAGAAAATAATAAATTACTTGGCGAAATTTACAATCGATTTTTTAAAATTACAGGTCAATCTTTAGATTCGCTTTCTAAATGCGACATACGGTATTAAAAGCAAAAAAATACATTTTTATAGGAACACAGAAAACTGTGAATATGTAGATATTGGGATACGTCAGTATTTACTAAAATTTTAGACGGTGTTGTACAGCAACAAAATTAGACAAAATAACGTCGATATGCGGTAGTGCATGTAAATAGATGTAACATAACCTTTAAGCCTTTCAACATTTTAATAAAATTCTACTAGGAAGTTTGACAGGGTCCAAGATCCGTAATAGTATTTTACATTATTAGCAAGGTAAACGTGTTTTTACTGGCAATAGAAGGAAATGACTGGCGAGCCGACATGTGAGCCTGTCACGTTCTTGAGCCAGTAAAAACAGTTACCTTGCGTATAATGTATAATATTTTATTAGTTATTCATTCGTCAACAACACAAAACGTTTGTTGTATCTATAAAACCTGGTCCTAGTCATAACAATGACAACAAAATATGACACTGTTTAATAATTTTATGAGCCGTGGAAGTGTGCGTAGACGTGAATGTTATGACAATTGCTCTATAAATGTCATATTCTACTAACTTGTAAAACTTTTACAGATCAGCTGTCAGTTTTACAAGTCACTAGCTCGTAAAAGTAACTTTTTGTTGTTTGTGTTTTGTTATATTAAATAACGTTTACTATTGAGTAACAAATAAATGTATAAGCAAGCTTACAAATATAGGCCGTCGCAATACCGCCATTTTCGCGCTATGTGACAGTTGCTATACGTCTACTATCGAAGCCGACACGATTGTCATATGAGGCGCTCGACGTTCTAAAACGTTGAATTAACGCTTAGTACCAAGAAGTACATAACCGCAAACTAGTCGAGTTGTCGATTGTTACTGCTTCCTGTTAATCAATATGTTTCGCCATTTTCGCGCTAGCTGCAGAGTGGAAGTGTATGCGTCGACCTATATTTCACAGCTTGCTTAAACATTTACCGACCTTGTGACAAGTCTCAATAATATAATAATACTAATAATAACAGTTGACAGAAGATATTTGAACTTTAAAATTATAAGGTCTTTTTTAGAATTTAGTTTGCAATTTACTACTTAAATATTTCTAATTCGTTAGCAATGCTTTTAGGCAAATAGCTTTTTAGTCTGCGTAGGGCAGAAAATAATCTTTCAGTTGTAGATGTGGATTTAGGTATGGACATCAAAACTTTAAATAAACTCTAAGTATTTGTTTGGAAAAAACATACCAAAAATTATCTCAGTTGGATAAGTGGATAGACTCGGATCTTTAGATTTTTAATTTAGACTTTTTAGTACCTAAAATATACTACACACCAGATTATTTTAAGGAGGGCTACAGCCTTCAAACCACCACATAATCGGCGACAATGACTCATTGTGTTCACCTGACAGGTGTGACGTTTTTATGTATAAAGCTATACAGTCTAAACTAGCGTTTTTAATTGCCGGTTCATAGACCGGTGCCGGTCCGCCAGAAATCTTTGCCGGTCAGCAGAGAAATAAAAGTATTTTTTTAAATTTTATTTGAAAGAATTATTTCAATTCGTCTTATGTTGGAGCTAACTGGCTAAATGGTTTATCGGAATTGACGAAGAGTAAATTTATACGGGGCCGGCGCTTATGTGTCCTTATATATCTTATATATCGTACCGGCTTTGTACCTATGTGGTGGGGTAGTATCCAGTAATAGGTAATAAGGAGGATCTCCCATTTTAGAATTTCTAAGCGAGTTTAGGCATACCGGAACCGAAAGAATTTTCGTCTTGCGTCCCCCAGTAACGAGAACGGTCAAAATCCGGGTTTCGCTGGACCAAAAAACTTGCTTCGATCCGGACCGGTTTTTGTGTGTCGATGCGTTGGGTAGTACCCGTCTCAGATCTGAAGTCTTGACCGTCGCCGGTAAACCGTTTAGGCGGAGGAAGCAAAAAATTGCCCCCGCCTTCGTCGGTAGGTTGGAGCGAAAATTTGACCGCGGAATTCTTGCTATCGCAGTACCGCAATCGTTTTTACTGGAAAAGTTTTGGTACCGACACTCTTGCAGAGGCGGGGGTGATATAGGATTTTCGCGGGCTATCAAACGTGTTTGGGCATTCGATGTCACGTGGCCCTCTACGAGCGGTGCATCTATTGGTTTTTCCGTATATCTAGCCCTCTTCGCTCTAAGAGGCGCGCCCGTTTTGAGAGGCAAAAACGAGAGTCGTGCTAAAATAATATCGCCGCCACCAGCTGAATCGGGTCCTAAGTGGAAACCACTTCTGGAGGTCTTATATGATTGCCTCATGGGTCACTTGAGCCCATTTCTGTTTTTGACCGCCGCTCCCGAAACCCACTTACCAACGTTTTCGGTTATATATCCGCCTCTTGTCAAGATAACTTGTTCTAGTTTTGAACGATGGACACCCCCTATGTGTCTAGTACCCGGTTAAGGTCTTCGGCGCTGCACCTCGCCTGCGATCGTTTCTTCATTTGGCGAAAAGAGAAAAATTCCGACCTCTTAATATCCGCCGATTTCGGCCAGTTTTGGTCGTTCGAGGTTTAGTATGCGGAAAGCAGATGAGGTACGAAAACCGACGTTTGTTATTATAAAGGATGAATGTTTCTTTATTTTAGATTGTTTTTGTACGTGTAAAAGTAAATTTATTATTATAGATTTATTTTGCGAATTGTTTCCTTTAATATTTTACCTTACCTTACGTTTGGCCGTCCGCGAACAAAAAAGGTTGGGAACCGCTGATCTATACTATAGCAATTTAATCATAATTAATATAAGAATAATAAATATAAAAGGATAAAACAGACCAGTATAATTAAAAGTAATTGAAAACCAATAATTACTGATTATCAACAACATAAAATTGTATATTTATTTGACTAATTATTACGTTAATTTTCGATAACTGCTTTTAAATAAAAAATTATTTAAACTACCAGAAGTATATTTTCCATAATATTCAGATAATTTTTTTTAGTTTTGTAGAATTTGAGAAAATAATAAAGACATGTCGCGTTCAGCATTTAAGTGTACCACTTGTTGTGTTTTGCATCTAAATAATAAACAAGTACTGAATTTGAAAGCATATTTTATTAAACAAAAGCATACTTGAGTAGAACTAAAAAATTAAAAAACTAAAAATTCGTTTAAATAATAAGTACATAGGTATGTAAAAAAGCAATGCACTTTTCGAGCTTAAAATTTAGATGTTTATATCTACTTCTGCTTCATCTGTATCCGAATTTTCTTCAATAACATCGGCAACACTATTACGCCCAAACAGTTATAATAATCTCCAAACAAGCCCAAATAAAATAATTCAGATGGATCTGTATTTTTTCTCTTCTCAAACACTCCTCTTAAGATCACCAAACCAGTCACAACCTGCTATAACGTAAATAAAATCGCGTGATCTATTTTCCCTATTTTGATTGGTTGTTATAGACATGTCGGTAATTGCACTAGGATGATTCAGGCAAAAGTCGCACTTTAAATCTTATTGTACTCTAAACTGACTAATTTTGTATTCATTTGTCATGTTTTGCAATTAAATATACAGGGTGCCCATTGTGTATGGAATATAGTATATATCTCGGTAAATATCGACTTTATAAAAAAATTTGTTATATAAAAGTTGTTTAACATTTTATTTCCATAATAAGATAGCATTCGATTGTTTTTATTTCAGAAAACAAATCAGTAATGAATAACACTTTAATTTTTTTAAATAGCAATGTACCCTTTCATTAGGCTCATTTGATAGAGATTTTTTTCTCTTTTCGATGATCTAAAATCTTAGTACCCGTATATCAGAAAAATTTTGAAAAAACGTAAAAAATGTTTATTAAGTTAATTTCACCAATAACATGAATCTAGATATCCGAGATCGTAAAGTATCTCGAATTATTACCCTAAAATAAACAGATGTGCATCTACATAATGTACAAAACAAAACAAAATGAACAAAAAACAAAATAAAACAAATGAACAGAAAATTATGTATGTCTATTATAAAGCTTGAAGACAAAATGAAATTAGCAATAAAATGGTTTTCATGGCAATAAGTGTTCAAAATGATCGCCATTAACTGCAAGGCAGTGGCCCAACCTATCACGAAAAGAATTTCTGAGCGATCTGGGAGAAATTGCTGCAGCTTCATTTTGTATTCGTTGCTCTAATTCGGCCAAATTCTGGGGTCGGTTTGTATATACTTTTGATTTTAAATATACCCAGAAGAAAAAAATCGCAAGGTGTAAGATCCGGAGATCGAGGAGGCCACTCCACAGACCCTCTTCTGCCTATCCAACGGACCGGAAATACCACATTTAAATATCGGCGTACATCTAAATGATAGTGGGGCGGTGCTCCATCTTGTTGAAACCAATGATCGTCAAGATTTGCTTGGCAAGCTGGAATAATATGCTGTTGCAATAATTGCAAATAACGGTCACCAGTTAGAGTACCACGGATAAAGAAAGGTCCAATTATGTGATCTGCACAAATTCCCACCCATACGTTTAATTTTTGTGGTGTTTGGGTATGATTTTGGATCATCCAATGGGGATTTTCAGCGGTCCAATATCGACAATTATGCCTATTTACATTTCCATTTAAACAAAATGTAGCCTCGTCAGAAAAAACAATATTATTAAGAAAATTTGGATTGTTGTTGATTCGCTCCATCATAAACTCACAAAATTCAACACATCGATCGTAGTCATCTTCGGATAATTCTTGCAATAAAGTCGGTTTGTACGGATGTAATTTTTCTGAATGTAATATTTTCTGTATTGAACCTTTACTTACGGCATGGTTTAAACTTAACTGACGAGTTGAAATGTTTGGATTTTCTTCGATTTCTATTAAAACATCGATCTTTTTATCTTCATTTGTCGCAGACCTCTGCGGACTAGTCTTCACCAGATCTTTAACATTTCCAGTTTCCCTAAACCGTTTCAAGGTTTTGCTAACTACTGACTGGGTGATTGGTTCTCGATGTGGACAACGCTCATTAAAAATTCACATACTTCTAATTGTGTTCGTTTGCGATCCCCATAACCGACCATAATTAAAATTTCTATACGTTCAGTTTCTGTTAAATGAACCATTTTTATTTTTCCATGTACCAACAACTTAATTAAATAAACAAACTTCTGTCACAATAAAAGCCTACAATCAATTATTAAGACAAATGAAAGAGATCCCGGATATCTAGATTCATGTTATTGGTGAAATTAACTTAATAAACATTTTTTACGTTTTTTCAAAAATGTTCTGATATAAGGGTACTAAGATTTTAGGTCATCTAAAAGAGAAAAAAAATTAAAGTGTTATTCATTACTGATTTGTTTTCTGAAATAAAAACAATTGAATGCTATCTTATTATGGAAAATAAAATGTTAAACAACTTTTATATAACAAATTTTTTTATAAAGTCGATATTTACCGAGATATATACTATATTCCATACATAATGGGCACCCTGTATATTAACCTAGTGGAAGTTCAATAATGTGTGCAAGTCTATTTTCAATTTATTGAAACATGTCGCGTTTTGCATATATGCCCCTCATACGTTTTATAATTAAAATTCATAAATAAACTATCCACAGAATGTAAAAATTGTACATAACTTTATATAACTCACTTGGAATGATTCTCCACAGTGGATTCTATTCAATTGCAGATTTTTGCGATTATTAATAAAATGTATTTTGCAAATAAACACCCTGTATACACACACATTCCTGTACAAATAGATGTGGATTCCTAGAACCGCTTCAAATGATAATACAGCTAATTTCGAACATTAAGCAATAAAACACAGTTGGTCCAGAGAAGTCATCTAGCAGTTAATTGGCGTCGGGACGGGTTCAGCCGCAGGTCGTCGGGTCTTTAGGTAACAGTCCCCAGGTTGGTACTCAAAACCTAACAGATGCGAACAAGCTTCTGCACCGTCTCTTGCTTACTTATTTACCCCCTACACTTTACAACCCTCAATTTCAGCCCAAAATACTGTAACTTAGATCGTTACTTTTACGAATAATAAAGATTCTCATAAGCGAAAGCAGGCAATTTCTAAATACCTTGCCATTGTTTATTTCATTCTCTGAACACCACTAACAAGCCGGCATGGCCGATTTTCAACAGGGTTGCGGACCTGTTTTACATTATAAACATTTTATTGTTTTCAAAGAGTTGTAGAGCGACGATAATAAGCATAATAATAAAACAATGAAACTGTTTTATGGGATACTTATATAAGAGCAAATAGAAAGGAACATGCTAGTTAAATAAATTTTGTTATAATCGTTATCACATCATAACTTCAATAAAAAGTTGCATTTATAGAGCTTGTTGTCGACAATAAATGAAGCTTCTCTCGTTTTCTTGGAAACACATTTTGTCCTCATTTTTTTTAATTAAATAGTATTATTCGTTTTTCTAGGTTAAGTTTTAGGTTTTAGTACTGTACTGTGTTACTAATCCAGCATTAATAAACATGAAAAATGCATCTGAATATAAAAATCAATATTAAAATAGCTACGTTTGCAGTATTGTTTGTTTATTTTTGATTTGTTTGAAAAGTAAAGTCAATAAAGTCATTTAATATAAAATTGTTTCATAAAATTTAAAATCCTTTTTATTCTTGAAGTTTGAATAACAAAATGTATAAAAGCACAAAATATAAAAAAACAAAACTTAAAATTGTGGTTCCAGAAAAATTGTATAAATCTGAGGCACCGACTGCCTCGAACATTGATACACATTGAGCAGTTCAAGTTGAATTTATAAAAGCACGGATCAATAGTGTCATGGCTAAGTTCCAAATGCATGTATGTAAATAAATAGGAATGGATTGGGGATTCTACATTCCAGTTCTGATATTTGGGTTAATTGGTAATGTTATAAAGAACTATATATTTAAGATAATTATATTTAAATTAATAGATTATTTATTGAATTGCAAAGCTATTTTTTATTTTCAAATAAAAGGAAGTAATCTTGTGTAATTCTAAAATGTTCACTGCTGTATACTGAAACGATATTCGGAAATGTTATGTTTCCTTTTTGTTTGCCCTTACACATATAGAATCTACAGCCAAATTATATGCAAGTGTTAATTACATGATGAAAAATAATTAGGAGTTAAACAAATCAAACTAAACAGAAGCCCTAAATTAAACTAATCCCCAATATTTCTATATCAATTCAATATTGCGGTGATCTCCGTTCCAAATATAAACATGAATTATATACGGTGAATTAAATTGAGAATACACCACAGATATTCTTCTTTATTCTTCTCAGCTAGCTCAGGTTTGCTCAGTAAAGCATAAATTATTTTAATTGCGAGACTCTTATTTACTTTTATGCCTGGAAAGAAGGAAAAACTTATATCGTAAGCACTAAAGCTCCTGCAAACTGGACAACTGCTGCTAAACTCTGAATTTAAAAGAAAAGAACGCTGGATGCTTGTAATAACATCAATTAAACACATATGTAAAATTGAAAACACAAAAACTTTATTTAACAAACAAATAAAATTAAATAGAACGTCAAAATAAAAATAAAAATGTTTTTCAAAATAATACAAATGTTAGATTGAGAAGTGACTTCTCAGGTTTGCTCAAACGTTATAAATAATACTAGAGATCTGACATAGGATAACTACGGTCATTCGTTTGAACAAACCAACACAAATAAAGTTTGTTTATAAATAAAAAAAAACTATCGAAATAAAATAAATTTTTATTAAAAGAAATTTAATTGTTTTATTTATTTGAGATTGAATACATTCTCAAAAGAATCTATTAAACTAAACCAAATAGATTTTTATTATTGAGAATGAACTTTATAAATTAATTATTATTTATAAACTCAACAAAATCATTTATTTTAACCAACCTGGTATATTACGATATATTTTCCCTTTTTAAAATAATCCTCTTATTGGTAACACTGCGACGAAACCAAACAGCTGACTTCTTGTTTATCAAAATTATCGATACAAAAATCGATGTCAAAAATAAATTCAATTGAATTTATTTAAACAATCACGTTCACTTTATTTATTGTTGCACAATAATTAAATCTTCTTTTAATCCTTTTAAAAATGTTCAGGTAACACTTCAATTTATTTTAACTTTGTTTATAATGTGACATATGCATCAAAACCATATGGTTAAAATCTAACCTCAAATTAATTACAGATATTATATCCGGAGCCGAGCATAGATTGTGCCTTGAACGTTGTATCGACTAACTTTGTTCCAATTTGCCCCAGCTTATATAGTTTCTGCCAGAACAAATGAAAACTATGACACTTTTTCCAAAACAAAACAGCAAAACAAAAAACAGTTTTTAACAAAACAGCATCGAGTAAGTTTGTGACGTCACTAATCCGGAACCAGCTGATTTTAATTGTCACTAATCCTAAATCTATTAAATTATAGAATTGTAGGGCTTAATACAAAGATCAAAAAAGTATTATACAACTATGGTCCTAAAATGTATCGTAACGATGATATTGAAGAAAAACGTCTGACAATGTACAAAACTCGTTACGATCTAATTACATATACAATTTAACAAATCAAGGTTCATCCTTTACAAAATAGCTACAGGAATACATGATATAGGTAATACAATTTGTTTAGCCATAGAAACATCTTTACAATTTAATATCAACATAATTTTTACAGTACGAACTGCGATAGATAAACCAATTGATGTTTATACAAATGCCAGCTTAAATATTAAGTCAACATTAATCAAATTATGCACAAAATGTCCAGCATACACTACTCTAAACACTTACATAAAAACAATGGTGAGGAAAAGCAGGATAAAAGCCTATAAGAGTCTGTTAACACGAAACGAGAGGATTTTATACCTTCTTTAATTGTAGTGATCATAAATCTTATAAACAAATTCAAAGATTAATTGTATAGTATCAGTCATAATAAGATTGACCTAATTAATCTATTTTCAGCAAATTAGCAACATAAACTTGAGCTGGCCTCCTGGAAATTAAAAAAATCTATTTGACGACAAACATCGTTAAGTGTAAATTTCAATATGGAAATCACTTTCTCCTAACAAGTGGGAAACCCACCTAAAATGTAACATGGGTTGCATGAACATGATTATAATAAAACAATCTAACTAATTTTATATCCTTTTTCTAAAAACGAAACCTATTATTATTATGCATGAAAAAGCTAGGTTATGTTTGCATGAAGTCTTTATTCTTAAGTTTAAATTTAAGTATTAATGAACCTAACTGTGGTCCTATCCATCACCTTTATATTAATTATACCCATGACATAACATGTCCCTCGTTTAATTTAAATCCGTTACAAAAATATTTGTATTAACGTTTCCGTTCGGTTGTTACTAAAATTTTCAATTCGGTGAAATAATTACACCGCAATATGTACCTCATAAATATTTTATAAGCACTTTCCTAAATGTGCTGGCAATGTCTAATAATAATAATAATAATAATAATAACACAGTGTAATAAGAAATTTAAAATTGGATGAAACAAATGCACCAAAAAGCCGACTTACCCAATTACAAAATCCGAAAAGAATTTCAGTAGGTTACTTTTTGCCATTTAACGTGGGCCCACATGCGTTAAGCTTAATGATCGCGGGCCCTATGAGTTCATCGAATGGAAATACGCTTAATTAGCGACTTTCAACTTGTATGAATGCTACCTCGTATGGGTGGAACTTGGATCATAGATCTGCCTAGGATATCCTAGGAATTAGCCACCCCAGCCACTACCAGAACAAAGCATTTGTGCGCCCCGACAGACCCCGTCCAACTCTACCTAAAAGTAGAGACCTGGCCTACACCAACGTAGGTGACTTCAACTTCCCTTATAAGGTGATCTCCCGAAGTCTTTCTGAACTCAGCCATACCTGTGATGTCTAAACTCAAGTCACCGATCCATAGCAGAGTTGCCTCGATGTATCTGATCTACAGTATTTCGACAAAACCTGGTTAAGCACCTGGCGAAATGGTTTCCACATGAACAGCGATCATGGAGGTCACTGCCGGATTAAACCTTGCTAGTATGTTCCACGCACTGAAGTCGTCCCCAAATTAAGGGACGGGAATCCTAAGACCAGTTTAATCATAGTGCAAAGATACCTAACGCGTGCTTCATTAAGTTAGTCCTTAACATTGAGTTATCAGTTTTTGAAATTATCCAAATTAATTGTTCGAAGGAAAGTGATCTGAATGCTTTTCAGGTTAAGGAATTCATTTTTGATGTTTAGCTTTTTAAACCTGCAATAGAGTCTGGCCATTGCGTTGCCACGCTGTCCGCCATTTTATATCACATTAGGGTTTATGAACTTTAAAGTGAAGGTTTTGACATTTTACTGTTAAATAATGTTTTATATATACACAACCCACTATTTCCTGTTTTTTAATGAAGTCAAATACCATTCACCTGCGTATCAATATTTGAGCTTGAACCATTTCTGCACTTTTCAAATTTGGCGCCACGTGTTGTGATATAATATAAAATGGCTGTCTTGGTCAGACTCTGATTAAAGGGTCTCTACTCTATATTAGAGTCACTGCATCTAGTCACCTAGGCCAGCTAGTCGATCAGAGTAACGCAAACCGCCGCCATATTGAGGCAGAGAAGGGTGATTTTTAATAATGGACAAATTAAAACCACGTTTTACGTGTTTGACATATTAGTGGTTTGATCTTTCAGAATAAGAAAAACCTTTTAAAATAAACGTGGATTTGATTAAATTCAACACAGAACAAATAATGAACAATTTCGTGCTTCGTTTGCGCCAATATGGCGGCGGTTACGCTACTCTGGTTGACCAGCTGGCCTAGGTAACTAGATGCAGTGACTCTACTCTGCATCAAATTGTAGCGACATCGTGGAGCAAACCTGACACAAATTTTAATAAAAAAATACTACATGCATAATGATATTCAATATAAAGTTATTCACAAATTACAAGAATGCCTATTATCAAATTAATGTTAAATTGTGAATATTTTATTATTATTATTATTATTATTATTATTATTATTATAAAACCTAAGATTTACTGTAAGACCGAACGTCAAATCTGATAATATTCAATGTCGCCAACATCGTGCTAGTGATTCTGCTCTAGTGGCGCGATCAATCGTTGTCGCTACTACTTGAAAATAAAGGAACTATAATTTTCGCGAAGTTTGACTTATTTTTACTGGAAAAGGGGACATTTTTTAGGGGGATTTTTCTGACTGGAAAATTTATTCTTAACATTTATTTCAAAAAGTTATTTTCAATTTTTTAAACAATTTTCCATATTTCATTACAAAATGCATTTTTTCAATACAGTTCTCTAAAAAAAAGGGTTTGATATTTACTTTTATGACAGTTTATTTACCCCATGTTTTAGACAATCACAAAGAAACATCATTAAGAAATAGAAGACAAATTAAAAAAAAAATAGTAGAAAATTTTTAAGAATAAAATTAAAAATTCGATGTTATATCGACAAATTATATCTTCTTCTTTTTGATGCAGTTCATTATTATAATAAATCCCCTAAATATATTTTTTTTCTATAAAAATACCTCAAACTTAGAGCAAAGAGCAAAACTTAGAAACCCTTCATTTAAAGTCTGACTAATGCATTGCGCCGCATTTTATATCACAACAGAGTAAATGACATGGATTTTGGCATTTTACCGCTAAACGATGTTTTATATACACAACCCACTAAATGAGTCAAATATCGTTCACATGCGTGCCAATATTTGGCCGTGTAATTATTTCTACACTTTTTAAACACGTGGCCACGTGTTGTGATATAAAATGGCTGCTTTGGCTAGACTCCCATTAAAGGGTCTCTAGCAAAACTTCCTATACAGCACCCTCTAGCGTATGTTTTAGAAAATATAAATATCAAAATTAAATTCCTTAACCTTAAAAGTATCCAGATACACTTTTTTCAGAAAAAATTGGATAATTTGTTATTTACCTATTTATTTGATGCCATAGCATACCTGTAGATCGGCCAACTTTAAAAATTGATAACTCAATATTCCGCACTAGCCTAATGAAATCATTTTGGTCATGTCAGCTTTTTAATGCTTTTGATTTCATCCTATTTTAATCCGTGAACCTGCCAAATGTTTCACTGTGTAGTAATCAGCAATATTTTGACAATACAGATACACATTAAAAATAGTTTCCTCAAGTTTTAAAAATTGATTAAAATCTAACAAGGTTTTATTAGTTCAGTGAAATTAAAGTCACGGTAAACTACATGTGAAACATTTTGTTGAATAGTTTTAACTCAAGGTTTTGTTGAATGCCTCATAACCCGAAAGAATGTGGAGCATCCTACATAATATTTGGAAACATTTAAATGCAACAATTTTTCTTAAAACTATGTTTTAAAATTTATTAGGTTTATAAAAGGTATCGATTTAGTGTGCAATTATTGAATACCCCCGAAACCAGTGCGGCGCGTCCCCTTTTGGGGGAGCAAAATAACAAAAAGGGGGCGCGAAGATCGAAAAAATCGAAAAACTTATTAACACAAAAATAAGAAAATATATATTCTGTTACAAAAATACAAAAATAAAATGTCATCTTTAAATACGTAAAATAGGTAAATACTGCGGTGTATTAACTGATATAATATGCCCCACGTTCAATGCAAGCCATAAGATATATGCGGTGATTTAAATGATAAAATAAAATAAAATAAACCCCAAATTATTTTCCTTTTCCCAATCGGCTAACTCAGGTTTAATTCGATAGAGCATGAAATAGTTGAATTAATAAAACCTTATTGACTCTTATACCTGAAAGAAAAGAAAAACTTACAGTGAAAACACTTGGGCTTCTGCAACTGGACAATAGCAAGCTAAACTCTAAATATGAAGAGAAAAAGAAATGAATGCTTACACACACATCAATTAAACACATAGATAAATTAAAAAACACTGTCTTTATTTTATTAAAGAAATTAAATGGAAATCAAATTTAAAAGAAACTAAAAAGAAAGTTATTCAAAACCAGAACAATGAAGAAAAATAGGAAATTCCTTCCTAAGCTTGCTCAAGTGTGTTAAATCGTCGTTAATAACCTGACATAGGGCTATAACAGTTCTTCTCTTGAGCAAACTAACATAATTCAAACATCAAATAAAAATATTTACAAATGTTCAAAAAACTTTACTTTACAGTAATTAAATTTTAATAAAGAAATTTAATTTGCTTTATTTATGAGAAATGAATTCTTTTACAAACCTTTCAAGTTAAAAAATTGGATTCTGAAATTATTCAGATTATCGTTATAAATTTTGTTATTGACAAATCAAATCAAAATCTTTTATTTTTACCAACCTGGTATATAAAGTAACTCAACGTTCACACCAATATCCTTTTATATTGGTACTACTACCTTCACATCTGGCAGATGATTTTGTATTGTAAATACGTCAATTTTTTCAATCAATAATGGAAATAAAATCTGCTTGTATTTTTTTAAATAAACAACTCGTTCACACTTCCATATACTTGTTGATAACAAATAAATCTTCTTTGATTTTTATATTGTTCAGGTAATTATTCTTATTTAAATTTTATTTATTCACATAAACATAAGGTCAACCATATGATTAACACATAACCCAACTTAATTTGCAGAATTTGAGTCTCGAGCCGAGCGTGGATCTACCAAATGCTTTTGATCGACTGAATTTGTTAATTTTGGCTGGAGTTTATATAGGTTTAGTGGAAACAATTGCCGATTCTGTCAATTTTTCAAACAACCGCATCACGTAAACTATTTCCACACGGCTGATAAAATTTTTCACAGATCTTAATTCTACAAAGATAACATTGTAGCTGGTAAAACAAGGATCAAAACAATATGATACACTACTATTCTACAATGCATCGTAACGAAGATATTAGACAAAAACTATTGACAATGAACAAATCTCATTATGACCTAATTATACACAAAACTCATTAAATCCAGCTTCATCTTTTACAAAATAGATACATAATTACACAATATAACTAATATATATTAAATTTACACAGGAACTTCTTTACAATTTAAGAAACACGTACATTTAGATTCCTTTCTACGATCTGATACACTCAATGTTGCATCTACAAAAATCCATCTTTTACATTAAATCAAATGAAGTCAAATTATAGTCAAATTGTCCAGCATACAGTCCTCCAAGTGTTTGCATTAAAACAACGGTGAGAAAAGTTGTATCAATGAAGCCGAAACATTCAGTAAAATAAATTCTCAGGATTATTAAATAAGAGTTTATAAGTTTATTGTGCTATATTAGTCATTACAGGTTGACCTACTTTACATATTTTTAGTTAAATATCTGCCCGAAACTGAGTCAGTCTCTTGGAAAACAGAAAAATCCATCCTACGTTAAATAATCATAGACCCTAAATTTAACCAGGAAGATTAAATCTTCCAGACAAATGGAAAAACCATCCTAATATGTAACTTGGGTTGCATATAACATGTATTATCATGAAACAATCTACATGATTGATATCCTTTTTTTAAAAAATAGGCCTTTTTTACATATAAAAATAGAGGTTATGTTTACATGAGATTTTATTCTTGATTCCTATTTTAAAAATTGATGTATCTATCTGTGACCTAATATGTAGCCTTTAGATTAATTAGACCTAACCTCCTAGCATGTCTATCCCATATTTTAATTTGTTGCATGAAATAATTATTTTTACGTTTACGATCATATCGTGTATTAAATTTTCAATGAGATGGAATCAGGACATCTCAATACATATAAGCAATACAAAAGGTAACTTTTCGTAAAGACGCGAGAAATATGGTGGTAGTGGCAGCATTTCCAAATGTGATGTAATTTCGCTATTCTTGCGTAATTTTAGCCTCGTTCTTCAATAATACTCGAAAAAATCAATGAAAGGGGGGCGCGCTTAAGACTGTTTGAGAAGTTGGATCCCGAATATTAAAAGGTTGAGAACCGCTGCCCTAAACTGTTATACACCAAGAAAACCTGTTAATACACATGTTTCTTAGTTGTGAAAGCTACATACTTTAAAAATATGTATTTATAGCTATATAGGGTGTTTAAGAAGAGCGAGACAAATAAAACTATGTTTTTTTTAATGGGACACCCTATATATTTTACACGGAACTAATTTTTCTTGATAAGTTGTTTATTTAATACTAAAGTCTTTTTTGAATCCGTTGTGAAGTTGTCAGTCTATAATTGTCCTTTTTTAAATTTTTGAGTTTGGTATAAGGTCGTATAAAACACTGTTAAAATGTTGTCAAGATTTGTTTCTGTACAAGATGCTCAAACTTAACTTTGAAATTTTGATAAAATTGAATGGAAATTTGATTTTTTAAATGGATCATCCTCTGCGTTTTTTATCTATTTGTTTTTGTAAAATACCTTAGAATTAATGGAAGCGACCAAAGAAAATAGTTTTAGTTTAAGTTGTTTAAAGGCATAAAAATCTTAAGTTAAAGTTAATTTATAGTAGCGTTTTATTGTCTTTATTGTTTATTTATCTCTTGGAATGTTAAAAATTTTATTTAGCTCTTGGGATAGTAAGAGATCATAGAAATAGTTCACGTCCAGCTGGGCTTAGATTAAAGAGCTGCTTTAATCCAAGTGATTTTGACATATGATTACTAAAGGTATAATAGAAAAAAAAATAAAACATAACTTGGCAACGTCGCAACGGATTAAGAAGATTTCCGTATTGAATAAATAGCTAATAGGGAAATTAATTCCGTGTAGAATATATAGGGTGTTCCAATGTATTAAAAGCATAGGTTTATCTGTCCCGGATTTCTGAAACGGCCGTGTATACTTGTTTTTTAAAATATGCAGTTTTGGCAACGGAGAAAATTTCGTATGATAAGTTTTTCTAGATATTTAACAGTTTAGGAGATAACGAATAATTGCGCACTAAATGGACTGAAATGACAGTTGTGTAATACTGGTATATTGAACTGTTGCATAATTTATTAGACACAAGACTAGGACAGAACAATGAACATTTCAAATCATTTAATGCTGCGAAGAGTCTGTTCTGTGAACCGTGACTGGCACGTTTTCCAAACATTTGCCACAAATTCGTAGTTAACAATATGGAGTACTTTGAGCAAATTTCTTAAAACTACCTTCAATATGTGAATACTCTACTGTCTATATACACTGCTATGCATTTTGTCAATGAATGCAGACTAATGATATCTGATCTCTACCTATAGATACGTACACGTACTATCATATACCTATTACTATGGGGTTTAACAAATATAAAATATAT
Source organism: Agrypnus murinus (assembly GCA_929113105.1). Classification (NCBI taxonomy): domain Eukaryota; kingdom Metazoa; phylum Arthropoda; class Insecta; order Coleoptera; family Elateridae; genus Agrypnus; species Agrypnus murinus. The sequence goes on from OV816026.1 coordinate 120,177,136, forward strand.
AACATACGGAGACAAAATATGAATGCAAAAAATGACAAAAAGCACACAACTTGCTTACATTATAAAAAAGTTTATATGATGCTCCGGCTAAATAATTGTAATATAGTGATTAATACAATCCCACTATATTGAGACTATCTCAGATTTGGGTCGCTGATGTAGAATATTCTTATGTTTAAATTTAAGCTGGTTATTAACAAATAAGATTACACAAATAACAAAGTACAAAATAAAGAACACATGTTTTGATTTATTTTTTAACAACATTATTAACCACAAAAAAAAAACATATAGAAGTAAATTGATACCAATATGAAATTTTGAAAAGCAATCAGAATTAAATTAATAATTACTAATGACAGTTTATTATTTTAAACTTGCAAAAATAAATTTAAAAAAAATTATATAAATAGATAATCTTTTCTTTTATTAATGTTTTGTTAACTCTTAAGAAAATTAATTAAATTAGAAAATATTATCTAAGCTACAAAACTAAATTATATTACAAACAAAATTGTAGGTATCCAAATAAATTAAATAAATTTTTATTTAAAAACTCATTTTTCCTTTTTATATTTGGCGCCACATGAATTCCATCGCTAATCAGTTTCGAATTGCTTGACAAACTCTGTTTATGTTCCTATCACTATTCAATACCATACTGTCCAAAATTATTTGACATCTCCAAATATCAATCGACCCATGATGAAATTGATCGATTTAAATATAATTTCCAATCCAATTGAAAACCAAATTATTGTCGTCTTATTAATAAGGTCGTCTTATTATAATCTTCTCTTCATTAGACTAAACTTCAATATTTTCTTATTATATTTCCTCTAATTTATAATTGACAAGGTTAAATAAAATAAATGAATTTTTATTATTACAATCATTATGTTTAATTGTTTAATCAAAACAATATTTGATTTGATGAACAAGTTTATACTTGAAAAACACAACAACTTTACCAAATCTTGACGTTTCACATAATATATTTATAATATATTTTTATCACATTCAAAGTTCAAATCTAACCTAATACATTTCAATATTAGAAGCAGATAGACAAACAATTTATGTTTCTGATATTAAATTGCTACTTATTTGTTAAAAAATGGATTTCCTTTTTATACTTTTTTAGAATACAAATGACTTTGAAAAAACTCTAAAAAACAAGAGAACCTTGACATTTAAAAATTGACATAACCCTATTATTAAATTAATAAAACTAATTAGATAAGCTTAAAGAGAATAAAATTCTGAATTCAATGATATACAACACTTGCGTTGAAAAATAAAAGTTTACTCTAATTTTAATGTCGACAAAACAATGTTTATTTAATACTAAAAATTAATTTCTCCAATAAATCTAAACATTTAATCATTAATAATATTATATTTATTAATGTTTTTAGATATCAAACTTTTATTTAAAGGCCAAATTACATAATTCAAATGAACATGAACATTTTTCAAAGATGCCTTAAAAGTAGAAATTTCAACAATGTTATTACATACCATCAGAAAGGACGTTTATTTCTATCAGACACCAATTTCGAGTTCTAATGTAGGGTTTCTAAAAACTCATCAGAAGAAATATACTTATACAAAATTACACTATTATGCATATTGCATTAAAACTGCAAGTCAAAACGTTTCAAATGGTTATTCGTGATTTGTTATTCTTCTAGCCTTTTTCGTTGTGTACTCCTTTTGTGTTTCGTTTCAGTAACCCTAATAAATTTGTTCTTTAACGTTTCCGTCGAAGATATTAATCGTTCGGGTCCTTAATTTATAAGCCTCCTTACTTAATTGAACTTTAACAAGCATCAGTTGCAGTTTCCCTACCCTTAATTTGCCATTAAACTGATTTATGTAAATTGTATTGGTGTTTTTGAGTTAATTTAAAACCTTAATTACATTCATTAAAAATGTATTTTCGATAAGTTTGAAAACTTGTAAAAGTTGTTTTAAAGATATTTTGCTTTAAATTTAGAAAAAGTTTTATAAATAACCAATAACTCCAACTAACAAGTACACAAGACATGGTTTGCTTATTAAATATAATTTCAATGTTTCCAATCAAGAGCAGAGAATTATTTTTAGCTCAATAAACACAGTTTTCCTTCATCTAATTGCAGTGTATGTGTTGTGATTCACTGGAAGCGCAAACTGACTTGCATAGCAAACTATGATTATAAACTATTGTTAAGATTATTATTAAATGATCAAGAGCTTATACAGTGTATGGCAGATTCTATTACATTGTTAGCACGTACATCAGCTTCAAACTAGGAGAGCCATAAAATGATTCATTAATGCACATGTTGCAGCGTTGATAAATATGTCATTAACAAGAGCTAACAATAGTCTTATATGAACGATTATTAACTTTACATAAAATTTACTGATATAGTCTACATGTATAAGCAATTTAAATATAGCCATTCATATTTCCTCTTTCAAATTGTAAACATATTGTAATGGCATTTAATTATTGAGATAGTCAAAGTAATGAATCAGTGAATGAGTCACTAGAAGTAACTTTAGAGATATTTGGGTTGTAGCAATTATTATTGTTATTATATTTTAACCCATTTAATGTATGAGAAGGATACACAAACACTTTATACTATTAGAAATAAGTTTACTTTAATCTTTATTGTAAAGACTATACATTTTTATGCATTTTGAAAAGAACAGGATGAACTCATAGGTGACTATTCCTGACAGAACGAAAAACATTATAAATAAATAAATTATTTTAAAGAAAATGCCATTATATCGAAATCACAACTAGCCTTGAGAGTTAAAACACACTGTTGTTTAAACTATATTAATAATTATAATGAGACATTTTTGTTATGGTTTTATATTCACAAGACTAAGTGTTGATAAGGAGAAGGAAGAATAGAAAACATAAATTCTTTCCAATAGTGAAGTTGCTACTGGGGATAAGATATTTTGTTGAAAATTCCGAAATTTATAAAAGCAAAGAGAGTAACAACCTAATCATTATATTGTATATTGGTTATTTATAAAATTGTTAATAAGTGTTTACAAGGAGTTAAAATTATACATAACAACTTTGTAGAAAAAGCAAAACAAATATTTAAAATATGTAAACGGTTCTTATTTGTAATAATGTTTAATAAAAGAATATAAGAAGATACTTATGGAGTTCACTTAATACGCAAAAACAGTGAGTTTGGTGATTAAAAGGGTACATAAATGTAGATAGAAGCTCTCCAGTAACAAATAAAAGTCAACATTAGTTGTCGTATCTATATGAAAGTGAAAGCTGTTGTCATCGTGCAATTGAAACTCTTATAAAAAATCATTGCAGAAAGGTCATCATAGGGAGGTCCGAATAATAATCGATAAGGTAGTATTAATATTTACAGAAGGAGGGAATGAAAAAAATATTTTTAATTGTTAAAAGGTTATATTTATAAAAAGGGAACAAGTATTCTTTATACAAGTTCAGCAACAGTGTACGCAAAACGATGTGAGAAATAATTAATCCTTTAATATATTGTAATGAGCGCCGGTGTGTGACTCATCAGCGTGAGTCATAGACGGCGCGAAAAATCAATACACCTTCTAGAAGAATCTAGTGCCTTTTCTAGAAGATTATGCTGTATATAAACGCCGGCTGACACGGAAGGGAATCGATTAGTCAACCGCGAGCAATTAGACGTGTTAGTAGTCCCAAGTGGTATAGATAAATATCTAAGTAGACTATAAATGTGTGTGTGTAAATAGTACGAAATAAATATTGTGATTAAATATAAATAATAGTTAATAGTTAGTTTATAATTGTGTTTTGTAAATTAGTTAAGATTGAATTAGTGTGTCAATGTTTTCTCTTTATTAATAGATGATTCAACAGCATTTTTGGTTATTCTTTTTAAAAAGAACTTTACAATATAAAGAAGAAAAGTCTTAACAAAAATCAAATTACTTATTTAGTTTCAAATATGAATTGTAAATTGCTGGTGGGTAATTCACCCTGAAATCTATACAAGCAAATTATCAATAACAAGGATCCTTTCACCTTATTTTAGTAAAGTCTGACCTGCTCATACAATCCAGTGTAGTAAAAGTAGTGTTCTACTGTGAAAAAATTGAAAGGGTTTATTAAAGGTCAAATCTCTACTAATTATATGACCAGAACATATTTATTGTCACATGAACAAGATAAATAAATATCTACGAAATTATGTTTCGGAGTTTAGCAAACCTGTTTGTCTTCCAAACATTAAAATATCTGAAACTACGTTCTCGCAAATTTACCGGGGTACTTCGGTGTTCGAGAAATGGCATCACCATTAAACTAATTGGAATAGACATGCACATAATCTCACATGTTCAATTTTGCACAAGAAGGTCCAGTCCACATATTTAGTAGTCAGAGCCTTTAAGATAACCACCGTAGCATACTGTTGTCTGAATTTTCTTTCGTTATTCATTTCTATCATCAACGTTTGTCATCAGAAAGACCAGTATACAGGTTAAATAAATATTATTATCCCGAAAAAAATTAGTTTTTTACAGCTCATATTTATTTTTATAATAATTTTATTGTTAAATCGCTTGATTTCTCTTGCATAGGCAACACTTTTCACTTTTCACATCATGGGTTCTTGCGATTGGTTAACAATTTAAGGCTCTTTGTTAGTTATTATTTGTAGTAAAGTCTTTCTGTAGCCAACTAGGTTTTATAATCAATAATTTTTGTGGTTTGTTTCCACCCGGCTTATGACCCAAATCTGATTATTTTATCTTTGTGGTTAACTAGATTTCGACAACTTTTAAAAAGAAACAGAAGATAACTCCTTCCTGTTTCCGGCTACTCAAATTTACAGACGAGATACAGAAGTATTTGAGTTCCTTAGACCGTAACTCTTACGAAACGTTAACGTTACATCACCACTTTAACTAAAAACTGATCTCTTGTTAGAATGTTCCGTTTTGACATTACCCCCTTCGGACAACGTGTTCGTCAACGACTCAAGACTGACTCCTTTCAAATGGTGTTCGCTACCCCCAGAATCATGCCTAATTGAAGCGGGAAATTTTTGTATTGCTAACAAAAAAGAGGGATAATTATTTCGGAAACATTCATCCAACTACAATTTAAACCCGACATTATTATCGCATCACCAATAACAATCAATGAGCAAATTAATGTTAATAATTTTTTCGAGCAACGCATACAAGTAATAAATATTGTGGAAAAAGCTGAATGTAACCAATCCATCCTCAGCGTAATTACACTTCGTAAAATATAAAATATAGTTCCGAAAGCCATGTATCCTTTTGTGAACACTTGATACTTATCTAAACAGTTTAGTTACTTACTGAATCCTTAGTCTTTCTATTAAGGTGTAATACTATTGCGTTGAGTTAATTTTCTTCTTCCACACTTTTCTGTTCTGGGCTAGCTCTTTCACCTCTTTCCATTGAATCCTTCTCATTTCTGCTGCTTTTTTCACTTCTTCTTGCCCGGTTTTCCTTGGTCCACCCCTTCTGTGCTTTCCCGGTATTTTCGCTATTGTTCCTATATTGTCTATTTCTTTTGTTTTTAGGCTTTCCCAGACATCTTTTCTTTTAATTCTGTCGAAAGCCTTTTCCAAGTCTATGAATCCTATGTGAATTTCTTTGTTTTTGCTTATGGTCTTCTCTATCGCTTGTCGTATTATAAAGATTTGGTCCGGTGTGCTCCTTCCTTTTCCGAAACCATACTGTGTCTCCTCTAATTTATTTTCTATTTTACCTCTTATTCTTTTTTCTATTATCCGAGTTAGTATTTTGGCTGGTATGCTTATCAGCGTTGTACCTCTATAGTACTTTTTCCTTGATTATCATGTTGAGTAATTTTCTTAGGGCTTATTTCCCTGATTCAACTATGTATTTTATCATCTCAGATGTAATGTCATCTATTCCTGGAGCTTTACCCAATTTTATTTTTCTTATTACGTCTTCCACTTTTTCTGTTGTTATTGGTAGCATTTCTTGTTCTTCGTTTTTCTGCTCCTCTCCTATTTCACTTGTTTCTGGTAGCTCTTTAGTATTGTCGCCATCATTCCATTATTTTATCCTCGTTCGTGATTATATTACCATTTTTGTCTTTTATATTTTTCATATTATATTATTTTTTCTTGCGTAATTGTCTTAGCGTGCCATAGAACAATTTTTGGTTATTCATTCATACTTTGACCAAACTTACTCTATGATTCTCTTTTTGCTTCCTTCTAAACGGTTTAGTTTAAAATAAATACATTACTTGTCCAAAAGGATGTCATAAACTAATTGTTGTGAAATTGAAAAAAATTGAAAAACTTATTATTGTGCTATTAGGAAATAATCTTCGTTTAAGACGATTTTTTTAATTGCTAGGATAAAAAAGTGATTTCATTACGTGACCAAGAGAGTAACTTGAAACATCTGTGAAGATAATTTGTTTGACTAAAAGCATAAACCTGGAAGTATAGTTTAAAATAAAACTAGTGATGCTCGCGAGATAAGACTTTTGTTAACTCTCGTCTCGTCTCGCAAAAAATAAAAAGAATCTCGTCTCGTGTCGAATCTCGCGAGAGAAATCTAGCGAGTCTCGCACTTCTTTGGAATACAACTGGTAATAAATAATAACTCACAGTCTATTTATTACCATTTATTGCCAGTTGTATTGATGGTTACTCCGTTTTGAGGTAGATCTTAACTTTAAGAAGATTTTCTTTGGAAGATAATCAGAATTTAAACAAAACAAAATGTAACAAAAAGGAATGTAATGCCAAATTAATAATAAAATAAAGGTATATGTTATTGTGGTTATTTATAAAAGTTAAATTTTTTAAACGTTTTATAATACTACTTTCGCCGTTTGTTATAGAAAAATCTTCACCTTCAACTTCACTCCCATTTCCATATTCAGGCGTAAATAGGTCGTCACTTCCACTAGAATAATCACCACTATCCCTCAACAAATAAAGAATCTGGGTCAACGCGTGATCAACAGCTGTGAAACACATTATGATAAGATAAGAGCGTAAGCAGCATCTTATGTTACCAGGGCTGTTAAAAAGTCAGCAGCGTACGTTCAAATTGTACTTTTTAACATTTCGTTTGTCATCGTTAAATATAAACACCCTAATAACGGGTTATAATTAAAAACTTCATTATGTTTTAAGTGTCATATAGGGTAATGGGTAATTTAATTAAAACTAATTAGCAAAAAATATGGAAGATAAAATTAATTTAATAAGGATAAAAATAAATTTTATTACTATTATTAGGTGAAATAGAATAATTTATCGTCGACGTTAATAATAATAACTATTATAGTGTAAATTAATTTCATTTTCCCTATTTTGTAGGTATATTCGATTATAATTACTACGGAATCACTTACTACTTCCCAATTACTACTGAATCATTCCAGTTCACCTGCTGTTTCTTTTATCATTTAAATTATTCGAGTCAACCACGTAATCGTCGAGTGATAACCGCGTAATTCGCGATACGTTTTACATTTCCATTTTGCCTCGTGATTTCTGTGACCCAGATTATTCATTTGTTTGTTAAAGTATAGATGTCGAAATTCTCTCTTGTTCTTCAATGTTTTCTCTTTTTGGTTTAGAAAAACTATCACTCATTTTAAGCAAGCGTAATTGTAATAATCACATATTAGCTACATTAAACTCAAAAATTATAAACTGTTTTAAATCAAAGAAACTGCTACTAATCTTAATATTTCCAAATCAGAGCAAAACTATTTTTAAAATTATAGTATGCGTCTTAAAAATCAAATGTTTAGCATGAGCGAACAACAGAACGGTAATGTCTAAAGACAAAACTTTATATTACACTAAAACCGCAGAGCCAAGAAAACTTTAAATCATAATTTAATGATTTTTCTATTTAGCTCATTTAATCTACTAGGTATTTAGTTTTCTTTCTTAATATCCTATAACTTTTCTTTTAGTATCAAACAGAGATCATATCTTTAAACAGACATTAGAAAAAACAATTCATTGCCAGTTTTTGGCTGCTTACGCAATTAAACATTTATTAATCCTTTATTTTATTACACGATACAGACACGGCCAACAAAACGGCGCAATATAAGTGATTATTTGATTATTGTGAATTATGATATTTTATTATTTTGTTTTGTCTTTAATTTTATATAATAGAATTGTAACGTTGACCACAACAAAGTAAAATATAAAATTTATGGCTAAACGGTAAATTATTGTAGCTTTCAGAATGGAATGATCTACATGTATGATCAAAAAAGCAACGAATTAGTTAGGAATATTCGCTTGCGAAAAATTGTTATAGGAACCCATAACTTCCACCACCTTTGCTGCATATAAGTACAAATTTGTTTAAACAAAATCCTTAAATTTTATGTTCGTAAACGTATTGCATGGCGGTTATTTCATTATTTTTAATAAACCGATAAAAGAAGAGTAATTTGAAGATATGAGCTTAATTTGCGACTCTACAAGAAAGTACTGTTGTAATGTACATATCCTTATTTCCGTTTGTATAAGTAAATTTACTTTATATAATGGAATATTATTGAAACCTTACAAGCTTTGGACTTTATAATCATCTCCATCCTACCTGGTGTTACACACGAACAGTTCATACGCACACAGTAAAATTTAATTATATACAAAGCAAACTTTAACAACTGGCGGTATTGGTTATATGAAACATCGAGCTTGTTCGAACGAGGTCAACTATTCTATAATAATAATATTGTAGCAGTTGGAAGCTGAAACATTTCTAACTTCTTGCTTTACTGCTATATCAAATATTCATAATGTTTCTTAAAATTACCTTTAACATTTGTAATAATCAATTTTCCTTCAAAGCAAATAAACTAATAAAGGCTTCCGCGACGAGCGTCATTAGTAGCTATCAAACTTCTTGACATCAAAAAAATTCAAAGTAAGCGATAAGCAAATAAATCATAAACATCTTATATGTATTTAGGTTAATTATTGCTTCCGGCAGAGGCTTTTATTTAATATAATTATTTTCAGCGATGAAACTTACAAGCATTACGAGATTCTACACTTTAACTTATTAGGGATGCCACTCTAAATACATTTTTACTTTAGCAATTTCTAAATCGAAAACCAAATCTTTTTTATTATATTATTATTGGTATTAATTTTCAAAACATTTAATTGCGAAATAACTTACTGAAAGGACGTTTGTCAATAATCCTTTTATGCTATTCTATTTGGTTTAACCTCAATCCATCGTGACACTAACACTTATAAAAGTAATTATCACAACAATCCAAAAAGAACATACACTGTAAAGATGCTGGAACAATGCTGAAACGTAATTATTCAACTCTGAACTTTTCTTATAAAGACCTAAAGCATCTGAGAATGTAATCACCTTTACTCCTAATCCCATTGATTTATTTAAAACGTATACTTTACCAAATTTAGTCACTTTTGCACGATAACCGAAACTGATATCAAAACGAAATTTAGAGTCCACATTTATTAAAGACTCTTCTATGAAAATTTAAAAGATAACCTTAAAAAATTTAATTTTATTTATTATTTTCATAAATTTTTCCAAAGCACATCGCACTTTATTAAATATTAATAAGATAATATACTCCGCGAGACAAATTATCTGGCTTCTCGAAGTAGCTAAGTTAAACATTTATTCCTTGTTTCTTGCATTGTTTTTAATTATTAAGCACAATCCGTATAACGGATGCTGGCAACTTTTCACACTAAAGTTTGAACAATAAACTCGACTAAATGATACCCTAACCAAAACTTCTGGACACGAAACGGGAGATTTCCAGATATACGTAGATGTATGTATTATCGGAACGCATATTAATAGCCAAGAACGCTAAACAAATCAACTGGAAGTTGTACCGCCCTCGGACACGTCAAGCATCTCTTCGACATCTGTCTGTCCTTCTCTACTCGACTACTCTCCAAGCGAGAAATTATAAAACTCTACTAAAATTTAAGGGGGGCTGTTTGCTCCAACAAATCATACAATAGTCTTGGCGTCGATAACCACCAATTTAGACAAATTTGTCTCTTATATTTTACAACATGTGCAAAGGGCCATTAAACTCAAAGAATTAGAACAATCTCAACAAAATCCAACCCCTTTACAGAACAATAAAAATCTCTGGCAAAACATGAAATATGTTTTAAAAGCAATTTGTTTGAATATTTTCTTTTCAATTTTTTTTCTCAAACTAGCACATTTGTCTAGAACAGATCATATACTGCTAGATATTTTAGATAAACCTAAATTTATTAGAAAGCTAGGAGAAAACGCTTTTATTTTTTAATTTTTTTATAATATAACAAACAGGAAATGCTTTGCGTCCAACTAGGGAATATATTTCACATAAAAGGGTTATAATATATTTCACATATAATAATATATAAAATAATATATTTCACATATTCATACAACTGGTAATTTTATTATAACGTAACGAAGACAGAATTAATTTTTTTATAAACTGAGATATCGATTTTGTAGAAATGCGAGCTTCTACAATATCAAATTGATATAGCTTCTGCTATATCAAACACTGCAGGAAAAGGACGTAATTTAATAGTAATACTTTAAAATTTGTGAAAAACTTCTTTCGGCATATAAGCTTTAAACTTTTCACAAAATAAAGTTATAGATATAACATTTCACTAATAGGTCTTCTGTTTGTTGCCTTGTGGATATGTGGGTCGGCTGATATGTCTTACTTGCGACAACTTAAATGCCATGCAGCGTTGAGACAGAACGTAAAAGGTCGTAAAATGCCGAATTTAGAGAAACATGAAAACATTTTCACTTTAGTGACTTACTTTTTACATGGAAATAAGGAGTAATTACGGGGAACTGGGAATTTCGGGAGTGAAGATTCACTAACACAATCATGCCCTATGGTGTTCTGAAACAGATACTGAAACAGGGCGATCTCCAGCGGAACGTTAAAAAACCAGGTGTACATCAGTGTACACAGTCACGTATTAATTTCTCCCATGACTGCCCTTTGTCGGGATTGACATAGGAAACTAGAGAAGAACACCCCAACGGAACCACCGGTGTAATTTAAGCTATTCTCATCCAGGTCGAGGTCTACTGAGAAAGCACGGTGAGTTTTCAGTCTCCAAGCAGACAATGCACTGTGCGGTTAATTTATTTCGACTCCATTAAGCTCATCGAGACAACATTACAACAGCAACCATTGCTGCTAATAACAATCATAATTAAAAACAATATTACACATTGGACAGCGATAATAATTCAAGCAACACCTCACTTTGCCAAATGATAATCTATTTCTGTATACTTTTGAATATGTGTTTCTGACAGATGAGGGTGTGACAGATGTGGGTGTGAAGTACTGACTTATAGCCTTACATTTTTTTTCGCTTTTATCATTTTCGTGTAAGTTTTACTTACATTAACTATTATCATTCACTATTTAATTAATATCTAAAGATACTAATTTATATATAATAATAATAATAATAATAATTACTACAACCCATAACCTTAACCAAGGCCCCAGAAGCTATAAGCTTGTGCGGGAGGGAGGGGGCGATTATTATTATTATGTAGGCCCAATGTGCGGCTGCAGCCGACTTATAGATGGAACAGCGCAAATCCCACATTTGTGTTACAGCTAAGGGAAACTGCAGAAAACCTTAACCAGATCTGCCAGCGCCGGGAGTCGAACCCGGGCCGCTTGGGTGAAAGTCCGGCACGCCAGACATTACACTACCAAGGCTGTTAACATCATATAGAGAACATAAATGTATTACACCTTTCAGTTAACATCTTCAACTTCAATACCTTGAATTCACACAAAGAACCTAATTACCTTTTTTGTGAATTACTAACAAGCCAAAAAATTTAAAAAATTTAAAAAAAATTTAAAAATCGATATTAAGCTCCCTCACCAAGATAAAAAAGATCTGAACACAGATCAACAATATTTATTTTTAATTTATAAAGCAATAAATTGTTGTACTTTTTGGCTAGTGTTGTTAGAAACTCAGGGAAGATGAGGCACTCAAGATGGTTGACTACTGCAAGTAGGATCTTACGATCGTATATTTCTGCAAAGGATTCATCTGCCATCTCTCAGATACTAATGGAATTCATCATGAAAGTTTATGTTTCAGAATTAAATCAAAGCTATACAGTCATCAATCACAACATGGAGCAGGACATTTATAAGATACAGTAATTGACGCTAGATAATTTTCAGACAAGGTCAAAAATAGTTGACACAATTATAGCAGGCACGCATATTTTGCACATGCAGGAAATGTCTTACTCGCAATGTTGGCAGATGACGCGTTACACACTATACTTTATCTACGACTACAAAAGGCTAAGAAAAATATTTAACCTAGTGTTTATATCCGCATTCATATTTTTTATGTGAAATCTCTGACAATAAATTAAGAGTTGTAATGTGAGCAGCTTCCACGATGTTTGTAGGTGTACATTCCATTTTCTCATCATCTGATTTACTTATAATAAATCTAAAATTTAAGAAACAACAAAACTAAATATTAAATTTTTAAAGATAATAGTAACAAAATGCTTACAATCTGTATTTATTTTCAATCAATCTAGTAAATAAAAAATCGTACGTATTAACGTATGTACTCGTTTTTAAAAGTATTTTTTGTAAACAATCACAATTCAATTGTCAATGTTATTTTTCAAAGCAAACTTTTAAAATTATGGTTTTGAATTATAAATTCAATTACAAAAAAAAACAAGATAGGCTATCACCAATATACTAGTTAAACAAGACGTGCCATTGTTTTCTGTCACCTGCATCTTCATAGCGCTATCTTGTATCTAACCCCTTCCCCCCCTTTTCAGCGAAATGTAAATATATTCTGGCATGCATTGCAAGTGTAGTGGGTGACAAGGAACGACAGCTTTAAGGGTACCCATCGCGCTAGCACTTGTGAATTATATGAATGAAATGTTTCAAATTATAAAAGTTCTCATTGTTCTTATTGTAACTTAGCAATAATGAATATTATTAATAGATATTAACAATTATACGTATAATGTTAAAAATTTTATTAATTTTACGTTAATTCAACAACACTTTTATAATAACTTTGTATAGTAATAATAAATAAATTACGGTGAGTTGCATAGTTAATTGTACAGACTTCGCTTAGCAACCGAGCGGACCAGGCGTCAATTCTCCGCCGGAGTGATAATTTCTCTACACAGATTTGCATTCAAAATATAATTTAATGTAAAAACATTAATTAACCAAATATAAATTAACGTTTATCAAAAATTTAGAACCTTTATATTATTATAAATAATAATAATATTGCATGTGCTGACACATATGACGCTTTAATAGAACTACTGATCGTGTGATTTCATTTTGCACGGTTATTCCCGTTCAGTTTAGAGATTGTGAGCAATGGGTCATTCTCATGGTTACTAGGCTGTGCGAAATGTGTAATTTTCTAAAGTGGTCGTAGATAAAAATTATTGTACTAATAATCAGTCATTGGGAAATTATAAACAGTCTGCTATAACAATAGTTTATTTCATTGTCACAATGATCAATCACAACTAGTTAATAATCACTTTTTTCAGTCAATTTTGAGTGTTGATTATCTGAAAGATCATTTTGTGAGTAGTAGTAGACTTGAAAAGAATTTGTCCGAATACAATTCGACAGCCAACAAAGTCATAATTATCCGATCCCAACCTGTGTTTTTATCCGACATTCGACTTCTATCGGAATTTTATCAGATTTCTAAATTTTATCCGATTTCCGAATTTTTATCTGACATCTGAATTTTATCCGATATCTGAATTTTAGTCGATATCCGAATTTAATCCGGTATCCGAATTTTTATCCGCCTTACAAAAATTAGTAACGGTATATATTCATTTCGTATCGATACAAAACACCCTGACACGGTGCCGGGGACAAAAGTTTACGTCTGTATATTATATATGTATTTAAAAGAAATCACATAAGCTTCAATTTGATTTTTACCGTTTTGAAATACTTTTTGAACACATTTCATTAAATCTAGAATGATATGTAGATGAATCTTATCTGGCATTTGCATGTACAAGTTGTCATCAAAATTTACATGGGAGGTTTTCTTGTGGTTCAAAGAACGTATATGGGACACTCATAATTATCTTCCAAAATTCTTGAAGGAGTCGTGCTTCCACTTGACCTTTATTGTATTAAAATACTTTTGGAATGAATGAATTCTTGTATAGCTAAGTTTGGGAAGCTTTCGTGTTCGTCGTAGCAAAACTTAACTGGAATACTCATAGTTGTCTTGTATACCCTCTGTTACCATTATGTCCGATGTCTACACCTACGATAATAAACGAAATAGCAATTCGTAAGCAAATAGTTTTAGTTTTCTTAAAAGGAAGGTATATTATTATTTTCTTAAAAGTTTAGAAGAGTTAAGTACAATTTTCGTAGTAAAATTTTTTATACAAAGCAAACATGCAGCAACGGGCGTTTAAAAGTAATAAACTTTCTAACTTTTATATTACCTGCGTTTTCTCAAAAGATTTTATCTACACTTTATATGTCGTAAAAGATTTAAGAAGCATTGCTCGTAAAATACATACAATACATGAATTGCTGTACTAAAAAACTAACCAATTACTATTTACTTTATCTTATTGTTCTTTTTTCAAGATTTACATCTACCAGGGAGTTAATAAAATTGAATGTAGGAAAAAAGCGTCGAAGGCTTCATAATGGTAATGTTTGCTTATAAAGATAATGCTCCATTGTAAACATGGCTTCGTATCCCAGAGCGGCTACTTTCATACAATCTCGCATCCAATTTGCATGTCAAAATCCGCTTACAGGCTCTCAGGCTACATCCCAACTCATATCTGAGTCTGAGACTTCGGTTTGCTTGTTAGCGACCAACCATCCATCCACCGCTAAGTTTTAAAACAAGCAGATCTAAATAAAAAGGTTTCTGCATTATATTGGAGCAGTTTGTTACAGCTTTAAAGCAAATAATTTAAGGATTCTCACGATTTTATTTTACAGAAGCAAACAAAAAGAAAGAAATATTAGCTGCTGGAAGAATGGGTAAAATAAATCATGAGGGTTATTCAGAAACAGCAATAAATATTGCTTCGAATCATGCAAATCTCAAATATTGTCAAGGACTCCGAGATTACCCCGCCAAATCTCACTCTAAAAACAGAACGCTCGCCAAAAAGAAACAACAAAGCGAATATTACAGCAGATTTATTAAATTAGTTGCGAAAAGCAAGGCGGTTTCGCAAGCAGTTATTAATATTGTTTCGTTTTGTTTTTGCTTTTGAAAATGACGTGAAAATAAAGATAAATAACGTTTCATTCAGGGCTAGTAAAATCTTAATAAATAACTAACACTAGTTTTTAAGGTAACATTTTACAACTGGAATCTATGAAACTTTATAGCCAAATTTCATTTCGTATTAAAAGGTTAGATTGTTTATTGTACACAACTTTCTACTAACTAATGTTTCTGCGTCTCAACAATTTTTTCTATTCACGGGACTCGATACTTTTCCCTGGCATCCAGAATAGTAATTTCACAATTAAAATCGCTTTAACTAGTCCGCTAATCATTTTTTCCCAAAAGTTCCTGTAAAGGAACTTTTCATTAAACTGTATTTAATAAAAAGCACAGCAGTGCATAAATAAATTCTCGTAATCATAAAATTCTTTTTCTTCTCTCTTTTATGGCAAAAACCTTTCGTGTTTAGTGTTGTATTGCTTGTTGGTAAAGTTTTAAGTCATTCATACCTTATTATTCATAGTAATAGTTCTAGCATAGTATTAGTATTCAAATTCTTTTTTTTACAAAATTTTAAAACTGGTTTTAAATGCATACGATGCTTACACAAAATTTGTTTTGGATAACAATTACATTAGGTCGTTTCTACATTTTCACACTTTTGAAATTGATTTCAAAGTACGCTTTAGTAAAGGTAACTTTAATACTTTTTTAGCTTCACTGGAAGGTATCTTGTCAGAGGCCTATAACAAATGTCAACATATCGTGATTCTCGGCGATTTCAATCTAGAATTCAGGACGGAGTCATCCAAGCTGTCCGATCTTCATTGCATCCTAAAACAATATGGTATGGAGATAACGATCACTGATCTTACGAGACCAAATCATAGAAATAACCCCTCTTGCATAGATAATATTATTACGAATTTAAATCCAGACCTTTACAAATCTGTTGTTGCAGATCCATGTCTGTCGGATCAGTTTGCCCAAATCATTGAAATCAAGGCAGTTTTACCTGTTCCAAATCAAACTCTGCACAGATGTATTACATCGTCTGGATTAGAGAAGTTTAAAAAACACCTCTGCTTGGTAAATTGGGGTTTATTTTAAAACCCAAACCATGATGCAAATTACTTAGCAAATTTTCTTATTCTAGTTTTTGAATCCCTTATACCAAAGTGCTTTCCATTAAAAAAAGCAAAGATAAATGGGCAAAGTCCAGTAAATTGGTTCAACGATTCACTCAAAATTATGAGAGAAAAGCTATCAACTCTAAGTACAATTTACAAATGTACAAATTCTCCCATGGCTCTTGGAAATTTCAAATCATACAGAAATTCCTACAAGAGTGAACTTAGCAAAGCAAAGAGCGAAGCTTATGGTTCATTCATTTCCAATTCTTCTAATAAACCCATAGATAGCTGGAAATTAATAAATCACATAAGAAATAAAACAAATTCAACATATCCAGGTACAGACTTAAATCCCGATGACTTCAATGATTATTTTTTAAATATTGCAGATCAGGTCATCAGTACAAATCGACAATCTTCATTGTCATATAAGGACTGTATAAAAGATGCACTTATAGTAAGAAGTTCCTTTCTTCTGGCTCCAGTAACAGTAAATGAAGTCTTCTACTCGGTAAAACAACTAAATACCTCCAACTGTTTTGATATTTATAACATAAATAGCAAAATGGTTAAAGAGGTTATTGCTGAAATAGTTTCACCTCTAACAACTATCTTTAAGTTAGCTTTTAGTTGTGGAATATTTCCTGATGCTTTCAAGATTTCTAAAGTACTTCCTCTTTTTAAAAAAGAGGATTCAAATAATCTGACAAATTATCGTCCTATTTAAATCATCCCGGTCTTTGGAAAACTTATGGAGATTATCCTAAAAAATAGATTAGTAGATTATCTGGAAGAAAATTCTTTACTTAATGCAAGTCAATTCGGTTTTAGAAAAAACCATAATACTATTCAAGCCGTAAGTGGGGTTGTGCGGAGCATAGTCGAGAGCTTCGAAAATGGTGAGATTGCGGAACTTACAATGTGTGACCTTACCAAGGCTTTCGATTGTGTCTCCCATAACATCCTGATTGAGAAATTAAAATATTATGGATTAAATAATTTAACTATTTGTCTTTTAGGCTCATACCTGACCAATAGAAAACAAACCGTGTATATAATCAAAGGTTATTCTACTTCAAGAGACATTAAACACGGAGTTTTTCAAGGTTCTGTATTAGGGTCCCTGCTATTCATTATGTACATAAATGATTTTCATCATTTTATGCTGCCAGTAAGTTCCATTCAATTTGCAGATAACACCAGCATAATAGTTAGTCACACTGATATTGACCAATTAGCTAAACTATCAACATCTACATTCAAACGAGCAGAGTCCTGGTTTAATGCTAATAAATTAAGCTGCAACCAAAATAAAACCAAGAGACTTGTCTTCTCAACAAATCATAAATATTCAAAGGGTGAAAATGCCACTTTATTGGGTATTATTCTGGATGATAGCCCTAATTTGGCATCACATATCTCTCATGTGAGTTAAAAATTGGCTTGCTCCTTATTTTTATTAAGAAACCTAAAAAATGTCTAAATTTTGATTCATTGATGACTTCTTATTTCTCCCTATTTCAGTCTCACATCAACTATGGTGTAATTCTATGGGGAAATTCTTCAAATGCTCATAAGATATTTATACTTCAGAAACAAGCCATTCGCACCTTAGTTAATGCTGATAACAGGGAATCCTGTAGAACTCACTTTACAAACCTGGGTATTTTACCCGTCCCTTGTCTATTTATACAAGCCACACTTTTAGAAATTCAAAGAAATCAGAATCTATTTGAAATGGCATCAGAAGTTCATAAATATGGAACTAGATCCGCTAGTCTTCTTAGAAAACCACAATTGCGCTTTGACAAATCTATCAAAAATACAATCAATATCGATCTATATAACCAGATCCCACAAGAAATAAAAAATCTGAATTTCAAGAAATTTAAAACATGTATTGATAGATACTTGTGCAAATTTTGTTTTTATAGTATTGATGAATATAGCAACTCTGCTTTCATTGTACAAGATTTCATGTGATAATACTATTCTGATTTTTCTCTTTGATTGTTATATGTATACATTGATATGTTCTTACATATTGTTACTTTTTTTTATTATGACTTGCTATAAACACTATTGTGTAACATAGTTAAATAAAAATATTAATATTATTATTATTAGTTTATTTTCATCTTTTTACATCATATTATTTTATTTATAAATTTAACGAATGGATAAAATTGGTTTAAGTTTAAGTTTAGTTTATTAGTAAAAACACAATATAAACAATTATAAAAGCACAGTATTCCCTTTACAAAACTATCAAAATCTTCTTGGAACACTTTACCTATTGAAAACGACTTGTTGTTAACCCTTTTTGAATATAAGTGAATATAAAGCACATGTTTACTTAATAAATGGCCTGCCAAGCATCATATCTAACGACAGTTTCTTACTGAAATTAATCCCTTTCCCTTTATTGATTGTTTATAGACAAATTGTAAATAATTTCTACGTGCAATCAAATGCAATTCAAATGCAAGAATTATTAAGCAGAGTTTCATGGAGCAAAATCATTCCTTAGAATGTTACAATTGCTACCGGTGTGGAAGAAATACATGAGGATTCTCCAAGAAATCTATTTTTATAAAATCTTATTAGCCATGACAATAGCTGTCAGATTAATCTCAAAAATCACATAGAGGTTATGTCATGCTTTTGTATTATGAACATATTTTATAAATTGATTCTCGTTTTTGCTTTTTTTTATTGTTTGTTGTTTAATTTTGTTAAATTAGTATAATCGTTAAATAATATAAATGATGTATAATAAGATTAAAATGTTTTTTCTTATATTAGTATCATTCTTATAATATGTTTTAAATTTATAATACAAAAGCATGACATAACCTATCAGTGATTCTTGAGATTAATTTGACAACTATTGTCATGGCTAATAAGATTTTATAAAAATAGATTCCTGAGAAATCTTGTCAATTTCTTCCACACCGGTAGCGATTGTAACATTCTGATGAGTGATTTTACCCCATGAAGCTGTGCTAAATAATTCTTGCATTTACACCTAATGTTTAAATCTAACGTGGTAATTACTATTAGCGAACTTCCCATTTACAATGTTAATTTCCTATACCAGAAAATCACTTATATCTTGGAAACTATTTAACACAGATGCTAAAGTGAAGGTGTTTTGAACAGTATTCAATAAGGTCTACAACTTTGCTATAGTGACTTTTCCTTTAAAATAATTAGGAGAGCCAATATTTGAGAAATTGTGTTTTTATATGCTATTCCCCTATGTTAGAAAATCGATAATTTAATTCATGTATAAAAAATCCCATAAGCCGCGATACATTTGTCACTTTGACATCGGATAAAGTTAGCCCTAACTTTGCATCTGGATAAAATGTGTTTAAACTTCCATGGCACACTTTCTCGAACCTGATTATTGTTTTTAATAATTGTCATTTTCAAGTTAATAAATGTGTTCTTGACTTCTTCATAATTACCTAGTTATTCCTTTTTATTATTCATTAAATCATCTCATCGAATTACGCTCGAGGTTTTTTTCTCCGGGATAAAATTGATTTTTTAAACTCTAATTTGGTTTCTTTTTGGTAAACTGACTCTACAAACCACCAGATAAAAAAACTCGTCCTTCGGACTCGTTTTTTTATCGTAGGTGGTTTGTATCGTCAATTTACCAAGCAACCAAATTATCGTTAAAAAAATCAATTTTATCCGGACAAAAAAAGACCTATCGTGTAATTACAGTCGATAATACACCCTGAATGTTTGTAGTATGTATTTTTATATTTAAGATTTATTCATACAAATACCTTGAAAAATACATTATTGTTTATACAGCCAACTCATTTTGATGAGGTTAATAGTATTTATTTCATTTCATATTTCAAACAATTGTTTATACAGGGTGTCCTGTTTAACAGTCTACACTCAATCATTCGGACTGGCTTCTGGCTAAAGCAATTAAATTAAAAGAACTTTGCATAATTCGACCTCTAGTTTACGAAATCAGTGTTAGCGCCCATCTTGGTACTTTTGCTGGTACCGGATATGACGTCATCGGGATTTTTTTAAATGGTACCATTAGGTATTAAATATGAAAATCGATAGCAAATGTGATTCTGAATACAAAAGTATTAAGGTAATACAGGCTTAAAATGCATAATAACGGAGCTAGAACCACTTAACGGGTTCTGTCCTGTTTAACAGTCTACACTCAATCATTCGGACTGGCTTCTGGCTAAAGCAATGAAATTAAAAGAACTTTGCATAATTCGACCTCTAGTTTATGAAATCAGTGCTAGAACCCATCTTGGTACTTTTGCTGGTACGGGATATGACGTCATCGGGATTTTTTTTAATGGTACCATTAGGTTTTAAATATGAAAATAGATAGCAAATGTGATTCTGAATATAAAAATATTGAGGTAATACAGGCCTAAAATGCAGAATAACGGAGCTAGAACCACTTAACGGGTTTTGTCCTGTCTACACTCAATCATTCGGACTGGCTTCTGGCTAAAGCAATGAAATTAAAAGAACTTTGCATAATTCGACCTCTAGTTTATGAAATCAGTGTTAGAACCGATCTTGCTACTTTTGCTGGTACTGGATATGACGTCATCGTGATTTTTTAAATGGTTCCATTAGGTTTTAAATATGACAATCGATAGCAAATGTGATTCTGAATACAAACGTATTAAGGTAATACAGGTCTAAAATGCATAATAACGGAGCTAGAGCCACTTAACGGGTTCTGTCCTGTTTAACAGTCTATACTCAATCATTTGAACTGGCTTCTGGCTAAAGCAATGAAATTAAAAGAACTTTGCATAATTCGACCTCTAATTTACGAAATCAGTGTTAGAACCCATCTTGGTACTTTTGCTGGTACCGGATATGACGTCATCGGGATTTTTTTAAATGGTACCATTAGGTTTTAAATATGAAGATCGATAGCAAATGTGATTCTGAATACAAAATCATTAAGGTAATACAGGTCTAAAATGCATAATAACGGAGCTAGAGCCACTTAACGGATTCTGTCCTGTTTAACAGTCTACACTCAATCATTTGAACTGGCTTCTGGCTAAAGCAATAAAATTAAAAGAACTTTGCATAATTCGACCTCTAGTTTACGAAATCAGTGTTAGAACCCATCTTGGAACTTTTGCTGGTACCGGATATGACGTCATCGGGATTTTTTTTAAATGGAATCAGTATGTTTTAAAACATACAAACAAACAGGAAAACAGTGTTAGAAAACTTTTTAGTGCTTATGAGATATCACAAGTATTCTGTGGTCAATGATTAAATATCAGCAACTCTATATTTTTATACGTTGCGGTCTAGATGGTAATAACCGTTCTTGTTGCTGTACACGCTATGGTGTTACAAAATTAGATAAGGAAATAAAGGTTTTTTGGTATTGGGTCTGCTGTTACCTATTGAATAAGTACCATTTTTGTATCTAATACAGGTAAGTCGAACATCTCCTCTACTGGAAATCTAAATCTCAACATTAGGATATTAAAGAGATTAGTTTGGTTATTATCATTTTGATTCTAAAGTTAAAAGCGCATTTGTTTGATGAATGCTATAACATCAGCGATTGAGTTAAGTGGTAGTGGCAGATATTATCTGGTGACATAAGGTGGAATCGTACATGAGAAAGTTCAATTTATTAAAAGTCGTTATAGCGGTTTGGTAACAATGTTCCATTATTCGCTAATAGTCCAGTCAAATCCAGTCAACAAATAGCGGAAAGTTGAGGGTAAGTCCTTCCTTGTGGGTTGTCAAATAACCCCCTGAAAGTCAACAAAATGTAGGGCTCGAAGAGATAATAAACCACGCTCCCTAACGGTTTTTGTCGTTTTTTTCGAAACTATCAGAAGGAATTTAGGTAAAATAAAGTTTATTTAAATCCCTACCAAAAATTCTCAAATGCTTTTTCGTGCCTCGCCTTCTTTTTGTGTTATCGCAGAAAGAAAATATGTCATACATGGACCCCATAAGCACTAAAAAGTTTTCTAACAGTTTTCCTAAGCTCTAGATGTAACTACACTACTCCTGTCAACTCCATTGCTATAGCTAGAAGCCAATTCAACTGATTTAGTGTAGACTCGAATTATGCAAAGTTCTTTTAATTCCATTGCTGTAGCCAGAAGCCAGTCCGAATGATTGAGTGTAGGCTGTGAAACAGGACAGAACCCGTTAACGGGCTCTAGCTCCGTTATTATGCATTTTAGACTTTTATTACCTTCATACTTTTGTATTCAAAATCACATTTGCTATCGATTTTCATATTTAAAACCTAATGGTACCATTTAAAAAAATCCCGATAAAGTCATATCCGGTACCAGCAAAAGTTCCAAGATGGGTTCTAACACTGATTTCGTAAACTAGAGGTCGGATTATGCAAAGTCCTTTTAATTTCATTGCTGTAGCCAGTAGCCAGTCCGAATGATTGAGTGTAGACTGTTCAACAGGACACCCTGTGTACTACAATTAGTAAAATAAACTATATCTTTATCTCCATTGTCAATGACACCGGGGTTCAAGACGTTCTTGATCTCCGTTGTTGTTGGCAACGTAAAAATCATTTGATGTTGCATAACAGCCACACGTGACATGCTGCTTTTTATCTCCTTGGTTACGGGTATGATGACACAGACAAGGGAACTTGCTTCTTTATACAATAAATTCGGATGAATTTTAAAAGGGAGAAATTAGGATTGAAATACGAAATAAAATAAAACAACTTATGCAATACGGAGATCAAGCTTCTTTAAATCCTCAAAGATGTTATACCGCCTCGGCGTTATAATACATCTTCTCTTCTCAAATATCGCTTGATCTCCTAATTACATAATATATATTAATATATTGCATTTAGTAAAATTTAACTTGATACATTAAAATTTTTAATTTTGTTGTCATTATTGGGTTACGGAGTGGCGCAAGTCAGACACTTGCCACAGGCGCTTCATACCCTCGTTACGGCACTTCAAACGACTGCCCAGTCCTCTGTCATACTAGGCTAGTCTACCTCGAACGACTACCTGGCCTACCTGCCAGGGTGGTGACGACGTTGGAAATTCTTCTGTCATCGTTCAGCAAAGACCAGCATCAGCAACAACCGCAGCAGCAGCAACTCGAGGTACATTGTAGTCTTTTACTCCCCGTTTCTCTGAAGTTTCTGATAGGTGCAAAATCACTGATAAAAACGGGGTTTGCATATTATTGACTACTGCAGAAGGTTTGCGGGCGTGATACTGAAAACCTGGTAATAAAGCACTTCTTTTCAACGCCTTAGAAAACATTTAGAGAAGCAAGACACAGAAATTCAACACATATTTAACCTAAACGACTGTCAAGAATTATAGTTGCACTGGGATGGAAAGCTGCTCCCAGCACTCACAGGTGTTAAAAAGGTTGATAAACTGGAAATAATAGTAACTCTTCAAGGCAAGGAGCAATTGTGGAGGGTCCCTGAAATCCCAACATCTTCAGGAGAAGCGCAAGCTATGTATGTTTACCAAGCAGTAGAGAAGTGGGGTAGAACCGATAAAATCCATGCACTTTGCTGTGATACGACAGCAAGCAGCGCAGGTCGAGTGAATGGTGCCTTTACAAATATAAAAAATTGTTCAATCGTAACCTGTTGTGAGTGATCGAGGGAGGTCACATTTCTGAGTTAGTTTTGAGGAGCTGTTTCTTGCCATGTTTAACTGCCAGAAAGAAGTTCGATTATTTAATTTTCTTGAGTAGTTGATAAAATGCAACTAATTTTGTAATTTATCAAATTCTAGATAGGCATTGTAGAAATTATATACAGTGTAGTGGCATTTAGAAGGCTATGTCATACTCGTTGCTATGGCAACAGCTTCGTGTTCGTTCTTCTAACAGTGGAATAATGTAACTTTATTCCACTAATGAATCATAGGTCCCATTATACAGTTATAAACATACAGTTGATTGTGGATAAACATAATGTATTGTTATTTTTATTTAGCGCATGTGATTGCTACTGGGGAACCTGCATGCCGAAGAATGCGGTATTTCAGTATAACCACTGGTAACCGGGACCGACTGTTTAACGTACCTTCCGAAAACACGACCTGTTGTGATCTTCGTACCGCTAAAGGGGTCTCCCACCCAACTTCTGACCCGAGCCAACGTAACTTAAGTACAAATACTGTTTTATCAGTGCTCATAGCGCTAGTCCATGCAACCGATTGTAATGTATTGTATATTTGTATATATATCGCAGTCAAGTCAAGTAGTTTTCATAGGGAACTATAATTAAATTTTCATTTGAATTTCATTGTATTTATACGTTCACTTTAAGGTGATAACGGAGACTTTAAGCTGTGAGGATCTTTGCTAATTGTGGAGTTTTAAAAATATCAGCGAATAATATTTCAATGGTGTCAAATCAATATCTCCAATCTTACATTTAGCTTTAGAAATACATCTTATGCCAAATGATGCTTGAATTTTTACCTATTTTATAAAATGTAACATCATTCAGTTGACAGCTTTACAACAGCACTATTCAAGCAAACAGAAACACGTATATATTTACAATAAATAAACGAGGATGTTGAATGAGCATCCGCAGAGTGTATGCTTTCGATTTACGACATGTTCATGTAACACAATCGATCTTCTGTCTATTAAAAATGTTACTAAATTAAGATATAGTAAACTCAAATAGGTATATTTTTTAACATTCATAATTTTTCCTTGTTTAAACATAAAAAGTTTAATATAGTGGGATGATATAAACCAAATAAATAATATAAGAGAGGATTTTTAATAAAATACTAATAATGAAATAAATTCCGATTAGTTTTTACAATTGTAAATTATAACACCCCAATAATTTCTCGTTGACCCAGTAGTCTAACTCAGTCTTCATTCGGTTGAACATGTGATAAAACAAATATTAATATTGATCTTAATAATCCTTATACCTGGAAGAAAAAACTTACTACAAACCACACCTGGAATCCTGCATCTGGACGAGAAAAATTGTAAACAACTCTGTATATAAAAGAAAATAAATGGATTCTTGCATCCCACAACAATAATAAATAAACAGTTTTATAAATTATAAACACAGATTTTATTTTATTTATAAACAGAAAATCTATTTAAAACAATGAATTCAAGAATAGAAATCATAAAGGAAAATCTTACGTAAGCTTGTTCAAATGAATTATTGTTTGTAGACAACCTGACATGTGGGTTACAACTTATTTTATTTGAACAAACCAACATAAAAACAAATTTAACAAAGCAATTTATTTACTGTTAAAAGAAAAATTTAAATTCAATATAAGACAAATGAATTTTATTCTTAATGAACTTCTTGGAATTTATAAGATTAAATTATAAAAATTGTTTCACATAAATTGTTTCATCAAAGTTTCTTATCAGAAATCCAAAATCTTATAAACGACCCATCTTGTAGATAATTCAACAAATCAAATATGTGTCGCTAAGCTCACATCACAATTTCCTTTGTGCGCAATCGGTAAAACAGCATTTATCCAAAATCACCTGTTATATCCATACAATATCGATATAAAAATAAATAAAATCTTCTTTGATTTAAATAAAATAAAACAATTACAATTCCCAATGATTGTCTTAAAATGCGATGATAATTTTTCTTTGTTCCAAATATTACAAGTAAATATCCAACTCAAATATGATTGACGTTTATTTTTGGTTAGAAAAACATCTGATCAATCTAACCTAACTTTATTTTTAAAGATTTTGATCTGGAGCCGACGTGGTCTCACACACAGGAAAAATTAATATAAACTATGTCACCAATATCATTAAAACTTAATTACATTCAAACTAAACAAATCTCCAGCTATCTCAGTGCATGGAATATTTACGTAATTACTCTAGGTAATCTACTTATATGGAGTTCATAAATTTTAACACTAAATACTAAAGAAAAACTTAACTTAAAAATCTGGTTTTTACGTTTTAAAGCCAGAATGATGCTTCTGCAAGTCCATGATAATAAAAGCATAAATTGCTCAAAACTACTTTCGTCCAGTGTACAGTACTCCAGGTGACTGAATCAAAACTATTGTGAAAAACACAAAATTAATATCAAAATCTCCAAAAATTAAAGAATATTAACACTGCCGATATCTTCATTCAAATGACATGATTTTTAAACAAATACAGGAATCAGTAAGTTAACTGTTTCCATATATACATCAAGGTAATGATCTGTTTTAACTATTTTCAGTGAGATATCTACCCGAAACTGCTTTGTCTTTGTGGAAAAATCATACTCAAATTTAAAATGCATATAAGCTTTCAAAAAAAGTGGAAAAACTATCCTAAACATGTAACCTGTGTTACATAAAACATGCTTTATTCTAAAAAAACATAATTGACTGATTTGCCTTTTTTAAAACTTAAATCCTTTTTATAAAATTGAGGTTATGTTTGTATGAGTATCGTACTCCTATAAATTCTGTTTGATAAATCTATTTGTAATCAAGCATGTAACCTTTTGAATAAATAAAACTAGTATCGCATGTCTATCAATCTTCTTGTTGCATGAATACTTTATATAAATACAATTTGATTATCCGTAGCTTCCGAAAACTTATCGTAGCCTTAAATATGTGTTATTAAATTGATACATTTTCAAACTGATGATAAGATATCATCTGAATAGTATCACTTATCGTTTTTTAAATATTTAAAATGAAGAAATAAAGATTAATTAAGTATAATCATAAATTCCACAACGTTCTAAATTTTCGTCAGGATATTTATCTGTTTCACATGGAATCTTTGTAAAATACCCAGTTATATTGCTGGCTTACTAATACACTGTGAATCTACAGATTTTCTGCTGAATTATCCAACCTTAATAAATGCACATTTTCACCCTCAGGAAACGACATTTGCTTCCATCTGCCAGTTTCTCGTGCATAAATTTTACGGCTAACCCGTATGCAGCTAGGCACTTTCAGCTTGGTCACAATGTCATTTTGAGTTGGTCCATTAACCTAAGATCAAGTAACTTTCGAAGCTTTATTTCTTTTTCGTAGCTTAGAATTTTAAATTTAACATAATATGCAAAGATTTTAAAAACTTTTAAAAAGAATTGCCTTATTATAAAAATCTGCAGTATCCACATCTCCGATACATAATTACTGCAAACGTGATTTAATTCTTCACTGGTATGATTTTGACATTTTTAATCTAACATTTTCTTGTTCAGTGCACAACTCTACACAAGATAAGAATATTTTATGTAAATAACTTAACAAAGTAATTGTATTCAAAATTGTCTTTTTGTTTTTGCCCCGTTGCAATTAATTTTTAGTAAAAATAAATTCTCAATATAATAAAATATACAATATAAATCTTAATGTAGAATTTATTCTAAACAAAAGCTTTTGTTTTCCGTCTTGAAATGGGATGTCAAGTTACTTTTAGGAATGCGAAGTAATTTGCATTTTCGTTGAAAAGGTAAAGTATTTTAAGATGTTTTACTGTTTTGACAATGAAAGCTTTCTTGTTTCATTTGTGAACAGAGAATTGTTAAGTATAACAAGGGGGACTTCAATGAACTTGTATTTTTAAGCAAAGAAGCCCTTCAGGAAAACTCAATAAGCTCAATTTAGTATTTATTTATTTATTTATTTAGAAATAGCTATTGCTTCATCGAATAAATAATTCGCTCCAGACACGTTTTTAAATTTTGAAAAAATTTTATCAACAACAAATTGATATATGGAAAGTACAAAGGTTTTGTTCTACTTATGATCATTATTTTGCTTGGTAGGTTTTTAAAACTTTATAAAGCACATACCTGTAGTTTTTTAGTCAGAGATTACTACGGATATAGCCATACAACAATTGAAAATTAAATTAAACCTGACAACGAACAACATTCAGTAATAATAAAATATGTTTTATGTATAAGATAAGATTAAAGTGAGGTTATAAATATTCACTTTGTAAGTGGAACCTAACACACGCTTTCTTCACACAATGAATAAAGTGTTATTTACTTGTAAGAAGGGAATTTTGCCTGAATACCGTCTAGACCGTGGAATTAACACCGTGAGACTAACTTTAGCTATTCATAGTGTATTAAGATAGCGTGGAAAGTCTTAATTTACTGGAGATACAACAAAGCAAAAATATTATTAATACCTTCAAGATATCTCCGAATTTATACAATTTTATTCTATGCGTGATTACCTACCGTGTAGGCGTGTAAACATAAAAAACTTTTGATAAGTCTTTAAAAAAATTCTTTTCTAGAAGGACAATAAAAATAAGCTTGATCTAGCAATAGGCATCTTTCTCCGTCTGAAATTGTTATGTAAGTATGTAATAAGATAACAAGATTACAGTAGTATCTTCCGAATATATTTTACTTCCACTTAGTCACAGAGATGTTAATTTTAATTGGAAAACTGCAGGAGTAATTTGGGGGTTAGACCCATGGGGGGGGGGGTTAGCAGGGTCTACTTGCCCTGCTACAAAAAAAACAAGGAAACGGCGCTTTTCTTACAAAAAAATAAATAAACACGTATAAAAGGTGTATAGATGGCGTATAAAAGGCGTATAACGATAAAAAACAATAATAAATGTAACCAAAACCTATTTTATTTTTCAATTTGCGGCACTGTTGCCACTTGTAAATCTTTCGCTAGCGTCCCCACTCCCCACCACACTCTACTTCCGGTCTCGTTTACGATTAACAACAAACTATTATTATGTTTCCAAATAAAAAGCGGCGCTATTGAGTTGTCTAATACTCTTTTCATGCCATAATTAATATTCCAAAATGATACCCAATGGCATGTAATAATTACAAGTCACGTGGTATATTTTTGGCACGTTAAAACTAGTACGTAAAAAATACATCCTTTTCATGTCTTCGTCATTACTACAATCTTTACATGTTTTTGATGAGTATATAAATAATAATATTGAGCAACACATTTAATTTATAAATTTCCTGCAGTCACCAATTAGTCTCATTTTAGTGCGATGGAAAGAGGTAAAAAAAATATATTTCTCATTTTATTTTTCACTTTATATTCATATATAATTTAACAAGTGGTCTAATTTTTTCCGACAAAATTTGTCATTTCACATATGAGTAGCTTTCGCAACGAAAACTACACGAGTCGACGCAGGAGACGAGTGTAATGCAAGAAAAAATTAGACCACGAGTTGAATTCGGCTTGACAATCCATCGAGCAAATTTTTATTTAGCGTGTGTAGTTAATATTAATTTAATTAAATTTAACATTTCATTTTGACATAAATTTTTTCACTAAGACAATCCAACTCGAAAATTTTTAACCAATCAAATTACAGAATTTTTCAAATTGGGACCAATGAAATTAGTTTTATAGTGAAAGAACCACTAGTGGTTTTTTCTTAGTGAAAAAATTTATGTCAAAATGAAATGTCAAATTTAATTAAATTAATATTAACTACACACGCTAAATAAAAATTTGCTCGATGGATTGTCAAGCCGAATTCAACTTTTGGTCTAATTTTTTTTGCAAAATGTATCGTTTAAGACATTCGTAGCTTTTGCTTTTGGAAAATTACACTCGTCTCCTGCGAGGACTAGTGTAGTTTTCGTTGCGAAAGCTACTCATATCTGAAATGACAAATTTTGTGGGAAAAAATTAGACCACTTGTTAAATTATATATGAAAAACCCACTGGTAGTTTTTTCACTATAAAACTAATTTCATTGGTCCCAATTTGAAAAATTCTGCAATTTGATTGGTTAAAAATTTTCGAGTTGGATTGTCAGAAAAATAAAACTTCAAAATGTTAAACTTGATCAGTTCTAGTGCCCCACTTCAGAGTTTTTGTGTATATTAGCTGTAACCCAAACAGTGATTATTCGGAACTAGAACGTCCGCCTATTTGCTGTTGATATTGTTACAAGTTTGTTGTCGGTGTTTTTATTAATTACACAGCAACACAAAAAAATCTTGTTCGGGTCTGGTGATCAGATTATGTTTTCTATATGTTTTGGGGTCGGTGAAACAGAATCCGAAGTCCGTTTTACCCCATCACGTCAGGTTTTTGACATAACCTAAAAAAGTCTTCACAGCCACACAAAAATAAAAAACAATGCTGGCCTGGAGGTCAAGCCATTTTTACTATATGTATTTGGGGTCGCTGAAACCGAATTCGAAGTCCATTTCACCCTATCATGTTAGGTTTTTGACATAACCTTAAAAAGTCTTATAAACCAAGTCCAGTTAGCCCATTATACCTAATATATTGAACCTCATAATCTTTTAACCCCATAATCATTCGACCACTTCATACCTTAACCCCATAACATATTTATCCTGTAACCATAAATTCCAACTTGGGGTAATTGGGGTTGGATTATAAGATTTTTTAAGGTTATGTCAAAAACCTGAAATAATAGGGTGAAATGGACTTCGGATTCGGTTTCACCGACTCCAGAAACATACAGTAAAAATGGCTTGACCCCCAGGCCAGCACTGTTTTTTCATTTTGTGTGGCTGTGAAGACTTTTTAATGTTATGTCAAAAACCTGACGTGATGGGGTAAAACGAACTTCGTATTCGGTTTCAGCGATCCCAAAAACATATAATAAACATGGTCTCATCCCCAGGCCAAACAATTTTTCTTGACATAACCTCAAAAAGTCTTCACAGCCACACAAAGATAAAAAACAGTGCTGATCTGGAGGTCAAGCCATTTTTACTGTATGTTTTTGGGGTCGCTGAAACCGACCAGATTTTTGACATAACCTTAAAAATCTTATAATCCAAGCCCAATTAGCCCGTGATACTCAATATATTGAACCTCATAATCTCTTAACCCCATAACCATTCGACCCCATCACACCTTGACCCCATAACCTCTTTACCCTATAACCATAAATTCCAATTTGGGGGGCTAATTCAGCTTGGATTATAAATTTATTTAAGGTTATGTCAAAAACCTGACATGATAGGGTGAAATGGACTTTGAATTCGGTTCCAGCGACCCCAAAAACATATAGTAAAAATGGCTTGACCCCCAGGCCAGCATTGTTTTTTATTTTTGTGTGGCTGTAAAGAATTTTTGAGGTTAGGTCAAAAACCTGACGCGATGGGGTAGAACGGACTTTGGATTCGGTTTCAGCGACCACAAAAACATGGTCTGATACCCAGACCAAAAAAAAAACTGAAGATAAAGTCTGTAGTTATTGATTTTTTATCGGTATTTCGGTACGAGAATTATTTTTATCGATATTCGATACGATATTTATTTCAACCGGTAAACTGTATTAAAGCTATTACACTTTTTAATAGGAAAAACTAGATTTATCGTTCTTTAAAAACACAAATATCCGGAAAAAATATTTAACTGTATAACGGTACTTTTGTTAACCACAAATTCTGAATTAACGTCCGGAAAACTAATTACACAACGGTATTTTTGTTAACTGCAAATTTTCAATTAATTAGGCACGGGCATCCGACACCGGCCATTAATGAACGGTAAGAAGGTCTTTTTCAACTATACTGTATCGAAACTAAAACTGAAGTGCCAGACTGAAGTGTTAAACTGCGCTGTCTCGAATCAACAATGGAAGTCGTCTGCTTAAAAAACTGAAGGTGATTTTATTATATACGGAATATTTTGGAGGGTGCAGTTCTTCATACACCAATCAAAAGGTCGCGTGTTCCGGTCTAAGCAGATCAGGGCTGTGCAGTCCACGTGTAGTCAATAGAGGAAGTTTTCTTAATTCCACTACTAGATTTTGACCCTAAAAGACTAGAGAATACGCAGTTTTGTTTTCACGAAAGAAAAATGTAAACTGATGTTATTTTAAAACAAGTCCAGCAAGCATATCATGTTTTTAGGCGCAAATGTAAATAACCGAAAGAGGTTTTTTAACACGTAGCAAACATAATTTAATAGATAAAGGAGATTTTTTTATAGTATTTTCACGGAACACCAAACTGCAACATCTGTGAGAACTAAATAAATTTAGATTTATCATGCACCATATTTAATAATTTTCAAGGTTTTAACAAAGAAGCCATTTTGACCAACGTACATATGCGTAAATAAAACACAGAAGGAAATAATTTATTGCCCAAATGTTTTTATAATTCTAAGAAGATTTGAAACACAACCTTTTAAAATAATTGTTATAGGTTTATTTGTACTAAATGCTAACACAAGTTTATATTTTAAAAAGAACGCAAATTTGCAGAACCGGACTTAAGATTTTTCAGTAAATATGTAGACAAAACTACATTTATACAGGACTGATAGAAATATACCGTTACACAGTTCAGTAACCAAGACTATGACTTTATTAATTGAATGTGCAACTGACAGAAAAATAACAGCAAAACGACAGCTATACGTGATACTTGTTGTTTATGATCAAAGGTAACTATAAGTCATGATTACACCAGGTAATTAAAAAATGAGTCTGTCGTGCACTTTCAAATGAGCGGCAATGTACCTGCCACGGTACAAATAATTATGTATTGCCTCTCGGTTGATGACTGTGAAAATGGTGGAACTCGGGTACAGGTAACAACAAATACAGCAGCTTAAGTTACGGTGCCAATAAAGGTTCTTCATCTTCTTATCACAAGACAAACTCGACGATACATGTTAGGATAGCTCAATGACGAGTATACTAAATGGGGATTAAAATAGATGCTAACAAAGCTGAGTGCACCGTAAAAGAACGAGGCTCAGGTATTAGTATTTTATAAATTTCCGGAAAATACAAGCTGGAGGCTGGGAGTATTAATTGCAAATAATAGGGGTTGCAAGAAAGACATAAATTGTATAATTTCGTCAGAGCACAATTATTATTATTTTCTCATAGCAGAGAATAAATCACTGAGAACAGGATATGTGTGTCAGTAGTGACATATATGAAAAGTATTACAACATATGGGGTGAAATTGTAGAAAATGGGCAAAATGACTAAATCCGGAATACTACTTGCTCTTGAAATGGGCTACTGGAAGCGATATTTGAGGTAAAAGTGAAAGCCAGTTAACTTCATCCGTCAACTAGTAGGTATGTGTAACGACATCAAATTTGAAGGCATTTTATGTCGCTTCATTTTAATTTTTAACCCCGCCATAAAAAAAATTATCTCCGTCTTCGTAAATGTCTAAATAAAATTCTTATCTGTTCCTACCCTATTCTACAAAATATATTCTTTTTAATCACGCACGCAAAACATTTTCTGTTTCTTAAATTATAAAAGAGACACAAAATAAAAGCGAATTCTTTTGGTTTTCTTATAAATTTAGCAGTTTAATTCCAAGCAAACTAGTTTGAGACAATTTTTTAAAAAGAAAATATTCATACAAAGAAACAAATTGCTTATAAAAACACAATTCATTTTTGCCAGACATTTTATAGTTTTGTAAAGGGGTTAAAATCTGATAAGCTTGTTCTAACCGTTGAGTTTAATGGCTATTTGCACCTTTTATAAAATATAAGATAGGATACCGTCTAAATTTATCATTGGTAGCTATTGACGTCAAGAATATTGTGTGGTTGGTTAGAACAAACATACTCTCTTAAATATTAATAGGGTATGTAACAACCTGATGCTTTTGATGTTTGCTTCCTAATCAATCTCTGGAACCACATTTCATCGATTTACATTTTATCGACCAAAAGAATATTAATAAATATTGTGATAAGTCATCACTAGAAGAGCTCTGTTCTGCTGTTGCTTTTATAAGAAGACACACTGAAAGTATATTCAAGTTTTAAAACGTGTAGGTCAAAAGCAATCCTTTTTTTAATTGTTAGCATCTGCTTTGGAACTTCTAGAAAGTAAATCAATTATTGGGGTGTTCGTAAAATGCGATAGATTATTTTTATTATTTGCTATCTATTTAATAATACTTACCTCACTAGCACATTCCTTTTCGTTCATTGAAAACTAATAAACATTATAATGCAAGCTTTTGAGAATGTCTCGCAAATTCGAAAACATGCAGAGCATTACAACAATTTTCTTAAAAGTATTTATTATTGTATGTCTTTGTTTATGTAATAACTATCTTGCAATAAAAAATATTTTTTTATTTGAAATTTTTAGTGTTACGCGTTTTACATGCTCACTGTTTTAATTAGCACATCATAGGCACGATAAGATAATAGGCATAACAATAATCAATAACTGAAATATCTACTAGTACAAAAACTAACTAAATAATTTTTAACCTGATAAAATAAATAACAAAAGTTATTTGTTTAATTAGTGCAAAACCGAATTTATTATATGAATTAACATACTATTTATTCCAGCCGCTTTTAACTAGCAAACTCCGAGAGAGGACTGTTTAGAACAAACATTACGAACTGAACTTTTTATTTACTGAAATTCTAATACGAGCAAATAGGAACAATTTTAATATTAATATTATTTAAAAATACGCACAAATGTGTAATCTACACTCCCATATTGTCGAAAACTACAAGAACTTTTGATAGGCGTCGGACAAAGATATTCCCTTACGCGTTCAATAAAAAGAGATTGGGATAGGTTTTTGTTTTTGTCGTCCCAATCAGCAACTAAAACTTTAATAGAAAGATCTAATTTGTGTTTGTGTTTTATGTCTTAAAGAAGAAATTCAAAAATTAATTTAACATTTTAATAGCGCTAAAAAAGATAATAATTATTATTTAATTGAAAGTTTAATATAAATATTTTATCTTATAGTAGCGGCTATGTATTCTACGTAATCGTTTTAGTGACTGAAAACAGCTAATATTCACAAATGACAAACTTGTTTCATTATACACTGCTACTAATTCTATTAGCAAAAATTGTTTAACAATTCACAAAATGCAATGCTAATACGATATTTATTTTTGCTTGAGTTATTTAAAATCTCCATTCGGTTAATCTTCGATATGTTATCTGAAATAGATAAAACAAGTTCCAATTAAGGAGTATGCAAAGGTAAACTAACTTACCTAGAAAAACTTCAATATAAAGACATCAATGAAGATGGGTTTCGTGTGTATTATGTCAATTATTATTGTAATTTCACATAATACGATCTTGACTACTGGACATGTAGAGACTGTATTGTAGAGATTGTCTTTCCTTAAAAGAAATTAATGTTTGTAGACCTGCATCTTATGATCATCGGATATATAAATGTTAAATGGGTTGCAGACATTGTTGTGACCCACCCCATTATATATTTTTAGAATTTATGAAAAAAGGGCTAAAAGTTTATTTTTTTTTAGTTTTATTATTATTATTATTATGTAAATTTTAAAAATTGAAAATTTCTTTGTTTAAAAAAAAATTCATTTGTGAAAGATATAAATAAGACCGACTGGAAAAATAGTCAATCAACTTTACCCATGCAAGGAACAAAACATAGCTATTGGCTGTTTCAAAATTAGAATTTGAGATTAAATATAGCATTTTGTGCGAGATTAAGTCTGAAACATAAAAAACTGTAAACAAAAACAAAGTTTGATTTTTAATTTAAAGATTTATTTAAAATGAAAACATGGTTAGTATTGATTGACTTTGGTGGACCTCATATGCAACTGTTAAACATGGCAGGATTAAAAAGGTCTGATTCCAGTATAATTTTGTTCTATTTTCCCTTTAATTTTCTCCAACATTTTTTTAAACGAAAAACGGCTTTTTATCTGGCAAAAAGTTATAAAAAGTTTTGTT
Source organism: Agrypnus murinus (assembly GCA_929113105.1). Taxonomy (NCBI): domain Eukaryota; kingdom Metazoa; phylum Arthropoda; class Insecta; order Coleoptera; family Elateridae; genus Agrypnus; species Agrypnus murinus. The sequence goes on from OV816026.1 coordinate 120,213,368, forward strand.
AACTAATCTCATTTCCACTTAACATACGGGTAGATGAACTTTATAATTAGTTTGTATCAGACGCTTATTTGAACTCCATGAAATATTTTCTTTCTCTCTTCGCCTAGTAATATATGCAAGAAAACAGTATTTAAACGGTGTGTTTTAGAAAAGCTTCTGTCTTCTTTTTTGGTTAAACATCTTGAAATGGAATTATTAATATGCCGAGTATTTAGTAAACACGGAACTTCTAAGATTACTTCCAAGGAAATTGCCAAACACCAACATTAGTGAAATAAGCAAAGAAGCACTTAATTAAATTCCCAAGTTACCACTTTCCTTTAAAATCTTGCATATGCAAACGTTTGAGTAAACAAGCATTGAAGGAAATGCTCCGTTAGACATCATGTACACTGAACCAGTAATCGCAAATGCAAACGCCTTTAAAGTATTTAATTTTCGAATATGCAGTCCTGTACAGTATCTTCGTAAACAGCTCAAATTGGACTCGAGTTAGCAAATAAGCAAAAGTCGGATTAATGAAGGTCTAACTTGAGATCCTAATTGACGCTACGTTTTAGTTTGTTAACTAAACCCTTGAAAGTACTAATCTCGAACTTGTTAATATTTAACTTGTTGGGGATTAAAGCTTCTGTTAGATAGGTATATTTGTATAGTGCAATTTCTAATAAACCAACTATCTGCAACTGGCCACCTTTCAAAATCAACTAATTATAAACTGCACGTTAACGTCAAACATACTAGGTATGTTTAACCAGCTAATTAGTACACTAGTATGTGAAATATCATATTATACAGCACTTCTTTAATAAACAGATTAATGTACAAATAATTATAATTCCGTTACAGATGAATTCGTTTGATCATTTCATATTATGATATAGAAAACATAAAATTTGATAGGATTCATACTTCAAGTGCTATTGAATTATACCCAATTATACCCAACCCTTATTAAAATCTGTACACAGACCCGATAGAAACGTATTACACAGTCTTTACTAAAACTGTAAATTTCATCTGTTCTGGTTCGAAGTAATTAAAGTTTTGTAAAGATAAATAATATCAGTTATGTTCGATTGCCCATCTCAATCAAGTATGCAATTTGAATATGTAATAGAAATTTTTTCTTGCACAGCCGACGTTTGAAATATTTCTGAAAACAGAACACAAAACTCCCACGCACCCGCGTCAACTATAACCACAATAATAATTCACTGAAAAAGACGATAATTACTGTAATTTATGCACCGGCTGATATCTCTAATTATGTAGATTTAAATACAGGTGTGGGTGTTAACCCCAAAAGCTTCAGATTAATTAATAGAGTCAGGAACAAATAAAAAAAATAAAGGGTACCTAAACTAAATGATGTTTATCTTAAAAAAATGTGAGAAGTCCTCAGCTTGGGAAGTGACTTACATCACATTAATCTTTAATCAAAAATCTTTATTGACAGAAACATCAGTAGTTCGTTTAGCCTAACTATATCAAACGATAAATAAATTTGAAGTCTGTATATTAAAACATAAAAAAAGGTTGAAAAATAGTACACAAGAACCATTTTAGTTAAAAAATTATCTTTTCTAAATATTACTCAATTTTGGGATCCCAAATAAATTTCACATAAACAACTTAATTAAACTATCAATACCTTGAAACAGTTATTCTTAATCCAACATAATGTTCATAAATTCCTTGCGCAAATGGAAGGCTCCAAACATATTACACTAAAACACAATATTGACCATACACATAAGTTTCACTACAAAACTGCTGACCTGGAAAACCAACACAGGAAACAAATCTCCTGAATTTTGAACTATCTTGATTTTATTTTAACGGCAAACTTTAACATAACTGTTTGCAATAAATTCCAGTACAGAACAGATTCTTTATAATTATTACAATAACTGGAACCGTACTTACATTAACTTGAATGTTGCTTCAAAGGACTGATTTATAATTTTTCCACAACAGGAAACGTGCTGCGATTATTAATAAATGCGTCAATGTGATGATTAGCATTAAACACATTTTTTTAAGCCAAAAAAACGTTCAAATACAATGGAATTAATATGATCTTTTCGTTTACTTTACTACTTTAGTTTACTGGATTAATTCTCTAACAACAAAATCTGTACGATATAACACAAACAATACTTCGTTCTAAACTTTATTGTAAATATGCGTCGGTAATATCACTTGCACGCAAGCGTTAGGGGCAACCTACTAGCTTTAGGCTTCGAGAGCCGCTGTTAGACTGACTTGGGGATGCAAAAATATTTTTACGATAATATTTTTTAAGAGAGGGAACCATGAATATCCAATCAAAAACTGCACTGCGTGTTCAACGCGGCGTAAATCGCTATGTGTACTGGGTCTTAGCACTAAAAATCCGTCACAACCCTTAGATACCAAATTAAACAATGCTTTATGCCTACACGTGGTCACAATGCTATAGTAAACAGTAAACGCTCGCAGAATACGTTCGCGCAGATCATGTGACGCTCGGCGACAAACCGTGTATACGTACTACTCGTATTGCAAGACATCACTGTTTATCAAGACAAAATTTATAAAAAAAAACTGCTCGTCTTACAAAACACTCGCAGACCAAGTTACTCGTAATCCAAGGTTTTACTGTATTTACAGAAGATTGCAGACTATTTGTTTGTATGTTTAATTTCAGAGAATCTATTCATCCTAAATGAAAATATGCACGTCGAAAACACATAAATTTGAGTTTAATGCTCAATTATAATTTTCATATAAATTTCATCTGTGTGAAAACGTTTTGGGATAACATTAACGAAAACACCATTTGATGTAAAATAAAGTGTAATTTTAAACCAACGAAAATGTATTGAAATATACAGGACCGTACCAAGATTATTTACAATAAATGCCTTTAGAATTGCATTTAAAATTGAATCAAGAATTTTAACACGTTACACAGTGAGGCCAGTAAAGATTAATTGCAAAGCGTGTGGCGTACACGCACCGTACATTTGCACCTTCTACAAGCGGTTTGTTATTAATTTATTGTATATTTTTTATAAAAAAGGCATTTTTTAATCAAAGGCAGCAGAACAATTTATAGCTAGACGTTGTCATGCTATGATAAAAGTTAGTTTTCATTAGCATTTTGTTGATGAGCATTGTAAAATTTACATAGAAGATGGAAATAAAAGATAATATTTTACTGAATGCAATAGATTTTTCTTATTACACAGTTTTTTAATGTACCTTACTTTGTAACTGGCACTTTCTAGGTTTTTAAGTTACACGGTCTGTCAATTTATAAACATGTAAAAGAAATGTAGTTTAGAATGCAACAACAAAGAGTTGGATCATAGAATTTTGAACGTGGTTATTTACGTAAAGTGCTGTCAATTATAATTCGCACTACAATTTTACACCCATTATTAAGTAGAGCTGGACAAAGTGAATTAATTTTAAGATTTTATTTTGTCACTGTTAGAACAATTTTATTGTTAGTTTTTACTTCCAAGAGAGCATGTGACTGTCATTATTCTTAATAACGTTAAGTTAATTAAGTAAGTAACAACGACATTTCCTGTTTACATTTCCTGTAACTTTACATTTTCTGTTCACAATAAATCATATCATCCTAAACTCATATCAATAAATTTGAATAATATTGCGTAAATAATGTTCATTTTGGGCAACCTGAAACTCCCATGTGGGACACATGGACTAAAGTGGGGTAGGCAGACGTTTCAATTCTTACTGAATTTTTACTCGAATCTATGCGTATCTTAGACAAAGTCAGCTAAGGACTTAGTTGTATGGTAAAATACCTTATTTTACTGTATAATTATATTCTCAGACACATTTGGACAACTAACCAAAAAGAAAAAGTACCGCCTAAAACGTTTACTCTATCAATCATTTTAAGAATGATTGCAGCTGCTATATTATCTTTGCTACCTTTGCCTTAGAAAGTGAGTTTATCGACTTTCCAAACCAAACAGACTTAAAAGCACTTCGAAATTAATGAATGAGTATAAAAACAAGAAAATGATTACAAGCCACACGAGAAGCAAAATTTTCTAACTACTTATTTAACTTAAATTATTTCAATAATTTGTGGCTATATGGAGAACTGGACTACACAAGGACATCGCTGAATTTAAAAGTTAGGAAAAGTCACATAATTCGTGATAAATAGCAGTTTGATTTGTAAATAGTTGCGAGTAGCAGATAAACAAACGCTAAGTAATCTTGATTTCCCGTAGGCAAAAAGTTTTGAATGTGAATGTAAGCTGTAAATTAGTCATACAGGTGTTGAACGCATTTTAAGAAAATTTATTTACAAGAATGTGTTAATATTTTGCATACTAGATATGCTAATAAATATAACTAGTTATATAACGCTGGATTTCCCTCAATAAATTAATAAAATCAAAAACTAGGCTCCCCGTTAGGCGCCAATTGTAACAAACTAAATTACTAACATTGAAATAAAAACGTTTTACCCCGTCATTAACTGATACCTAAACCTTAGTACAAAAATATAGTTACTTTAAAACTTATGACCCAGCAGAGACGTCTTTCTTATTCGAATTAAATTCAGCGATCGTAGGTGCTAATTACCAACGCTATTCAATTAGAGATGAGAAGCAGGAATACATAAGGAAAAAATGAGAAATTCACAATCTAAGAATTGACATTAAATTAAATCAAATAAATATTTATAGTACTAGTGAAATTTATTTTATGAATAAATCACGAACGATTAGTTGTGCCGAACTAGCGGCATAAAGGATAGGGTTAATAGATTTATTGTTTAAGCAAAAATGTTATTTATTGCAACACTCGTTCGAAATGAGTTTTTGTTTAGAATTGAATTCATTGCATAATTCACCACTATTTAGTAATATGAGTGGTATGCAATCTAAGGACTATTAGGGATCCCATGATAAGTACAAAGTCAGTAAATTAATTAATGCAGGAAAAACAGTAAAAAGAATTGGGCGTATATAATATAAATATCAAGTAATGTTTATTGTTAACTTATTGAAATTTTGTGTGACAATAATCCCTTTTCACTAAATTCTGCATTTAATTTCTATGCCTCTCCACACTTTACAAATAAAGGTTATAAAATCGCAAATACTTAATACTTCCTCACAACGAGAATACAGGAAGCCATTATCTATAAACAGATAATCTTACGAACTCATCAGATTGAGAGTCGAACTGCTTGTATTTATTTTAAAAGGTGAATCCCTTAAAAAGGGTAACGACATCACTGTAGTAGTTGTTAGTGAACTAAAGTTTAAATACATACTTCTTGATTTAAAATTATAATACTAGAAGAGAATTCTTTCCCTTTTTATTACAAACTCAGATTAAAGAAATAATCGTAATTATTTCTTGTCGCAGAACCTCAGCATTAATAAATGATTATTAACTTTATTAACAGTTTAATTACATAAGTGTAGACTATAAGTGTTACCATTCAAAAATTACTCTATTTAAACCCCGAAGAATTATTAGTTCTCTCTTTAGCTTTTTCTTTGATAATTCATCTTTACAAAGTCAGGCAAAACTGAAAACCATTAGTTTCACAAATACGGAATCTTAGACAGCTGTCTTGCGACTCTCCTGAAACTCTGATTGAAACTGATCTTGCCTCTCGGAAAAAAAATATCTTTTTTAATTTTGAAAAGAAGATGCAATTGTCATTTAGCCAACCCAACGTGTTGTTACTATACTTTTTGCCAATAATAAAATTTGATTAATCTGTCTGCATTTGTTTGTCTCAAGTTGCAGGTGAGCTTTTAAACACAAAAAAACTACCAGTAATTCCATGAAATAAACTTATAAAATTTGATTTATATTTAACTGTTAGATTATATTTCTATTAGATTTTGTAGAAAACACACTAGAAAATACAACAAAATTCAATTTGGTTAAAGGCATTTTTAGCTGGTCTAAAGTCGTGAATTAGATTGTCTTTGCTAAAGTTTACTTTGATTACAGCAGAAGGGTACATATCTTGCTTTTAACAGAGAATTCTGATACGCGATAGAGAGAAAACGTGCCGCAAAACAATGTTTCAACCGTGAGAACAATTCTATTTTCTTGCTTCTGAGTTACGTAAATTTTGATACTAAGAAAATGTATATTAGGCAGATTGTCTACATTCCTAAACATTTGTTTGAATGCAGCTGCTTTTTGTGTTCGACTATAAAACATTTTATCTTTTACATAACAACTTTAATCTCAAATAAATTAATATGCATGCATTATTTCGAATATAAGCGGTTAATTAATCAAGAATTTAGGTATTTCAACTTCCCGGTAATTAGTTAATTTTCAATCCGATAAGCTGCTGATGTCTATGGAAGTATGTTCATATCTGTATATATCATATGGAAACTACAAGTGCAAGAGCAAAAAACAGTAAGGGACTTTAAAGTATAAAATTCAAAAGTTTACTAATAAACAAGAGAAGGTGTGAAGTGAAGCCAACCGCAGGTATATAAAACACTTGTATAAATAATCGAAATGACTATTCGACAGCAGACACATTTATTGATAAAACAGACAAATTACAGACGTAGTTGATGAATTGACCTTGGCCAAAAAATTTTTGACGCAGTGTACGTACTTATCACATTGACAGTTGTTGGTATATTTAGTCGACTAGACTTGAGCTTGTTAAATATTTCTTACTGTTCTTCGCATTCTATCCATTAAAATATTCCAAAATTTCTCCAGTTACTCCATTAGTAGAAATTTCTTAATTCGGCGGATTGTTCTTTTTCTTTTGAAATAACGTTTCCAGTCAGAACCGTTTATTGCATGGTAAAACATGAGATGTTTACTTCTTTCACTGTTAATGTTACATTTTTAACGTAACGATAGTTCGGAAACCAACGCGTTCGGTTAAGCGTCAGCACGACTCCATGACTGAATGTCCAAATTTGAAAATTCTAGGCTAATCCGGATGTAGTTTTAAACAGATTTAGTAGCTTCAGGTTCTTTTGAATTGGTTTTGTCTTCTTAGATTGTTGTAGTATACTGGTTAGCGTGCTAGTATCTTACTCAAGCGGCCCGAGATCGACCCCCTACGCCGGCAAATCTAGTTAAGATTTTTTGCAATTTTCCTCAGCTGTAATACAATCTAGGATTTGTGCTATAGCATATGTAAGTCGGCTGCAACCGCACGATGGACCTGCGTAATAATAATATCCGTCACTCCTTCCTGCATATTCTTCATAGCTTCTGCGGTCTGTTTTCCAGGTTATGGGTAGTAGTCGTTATTATGTTATTATTATTAGATTGGCTAGACTGGATAGGAAATCGTGAGTTTTAGGTAAATCTGATTTTTGACTTAACTAAAATGGGTACTGACTGTGAGTAATATTAGGTAAGTACTTATTACTTGCTTCCAACGGACTTCCAAATCTGTACAAGTAACTTGATCTACAACGTAAGTAGTACTTCTAAATGCATAATCAGTGGACCTTTTCTCATCAATCGAATTTTGAGAAAATTTTCTAAGTTTTCCGAAACTCATTAAATTCATTAAAGACAGCTTCTACTTGGCGAGATTTATGTACTGCATGCCGCCAGAAGGTATAATATGTAATTGTTGCAAAAGATGTATTAAATTTTAACGTAAAAGGAATAAAATTATATAATACAAAAGCTTAAAAATAATATGTACAGACATATTGCAAAGATGTATAAAAAAAGCTGTATTTTTTAAATATACCTCCAAGAAAATCACTTGGGGTAATTTGCTACTTTACGGCTTGTGACAAATCACCTGAAAATGTGTTGGCACTAATGTTATCTTGTTAACGTCAAAACTTTAATGCTGCTTAAAGCAATAACGATTCAATGGGTTCTTTGACTTTCGCTAAAAAAACAAGGTGTTAAAAAGAAGATATGAAAGCTTTTAGCGAAAGTGAAGCTTTGGTATTACTTTAAAATGCAAATTAACGTAAAACCTTATATAGAGGTACTCTTCGAAAATTGAAATAAATAACCAGAAAATTCTTAATTAAACCTTAAATATGCATTCCGCTAAATAAGAGAAGTAACAAGGACTGAACTAAAAAAGCAATATATCCTAATTTTAAGAACTTCAAAGTGGATGTTCTACAAAGTAAAAGTTTTCGGCGAGTTTGACTTAACGTTGGAAAGTTTATTGATGATTCCTTTATAAAGGTGTAAGCATAAGGAAACTAAATCGATCTAAATTTTTCGCTATACATTCCAGTTCAGAGAAATAGGCCGAAGGCGTCTATATTGCTGAAGATTGGGAAAGTTTAAGACAGTTTCGGGTTACAAACAAGTAGATCAAGATTGTAGATGCTACGACTGAACCCCTCACCCCTGTCCTTTGCGGCTAGTTTGCTGCCAAAGCGCACTGAAAGTCAATAGTTCTATGGTTATCGCTTTAAGGCAATCGGGAAGCACTCGGAAGTTTTTGTGGTTTTATAGGAAAGAATGCTAGCGTTATATTGAATGTAAAGTAGAACTACATCTACTGCAGCAAATATAGGGCAACAAGTCTAAGCAATTATCAATATAGGAGTATATAAGTAAAGTTTGCTTGATTTATGTTAAAATAGTTTTATACCACTAAGGGATATAGTGAAAAGGGTCAACCAGAGGATAAATGGCACATAATGAAAATATATCATCGGTAGTATGTAGGAAAGATGCTTTCTTGGAATGGAACGGCAATTTAATAATTCATTCTGGGAGTACTTTATATTTTAATTAAGTGAAGAGCAAATACCGAAGAGAGAGAGAGATAGAGAGGTTTTGTTGGATGCAAGATTATTTTGTACAAGCTTCCACTTTTTCTGTTTTAAGCCCATATAATGAAACAAAAGAATTGGAGCAAGTATAAAGCGTTTTGGACATCAACAAAATTATTTGGAGAAAGAACTGGAGCGGTCGTAAAGAATATGATTTAAAAACTGCCTCAAGTTAGAGGAAATACTTTTATTTATTTAAGTCAATCTTCGGAAAAAATCTAAAAATAAATGCTTTTCAGGTTAACTAAACTGTAAAAATGTATTAGCCTAAAGCCGGATTTTCTGTGGAGATGCTTTTGGTGGATTTAATTTTCGATATACAAAAGAGTTTCATGACAATGGCATTATCGTAGTGGTTATTTTTTAGGTTTGATGTTAAAGTATATGAAGAAATATTCGCATAATTTGTTTTATTATATAAAAAGATGAGGTTCAGAACAAAAAATGTATTTATTGTAAATATGTGAGCTATTATAGTTTGACTAGCATATTGAGACGATATGGAATCATCACATTGAAAATTTACTTGACGATTTGAAATTTTGAAGTATTTTAAGACTACGATTTGATCGTAAACACAAATATAATTATTTCATACATTAAATAAAAAGATAGACATGCTAGGATATTAGGTTTATTTAATCTAAAAGCTACATTCATGGTTACAGATAATTTTATCAAGTTGAAGTAGGAAAATAGGAGTACGATTATCTTAATACACATTTAACCTCACTTTATAAAAAGTTTGAATTTATAAAAATTATCCAATTTTTTGAGGATTTAATCTTTCTTTATATGGGGTTTGTCGATAACTAACGTAAAAAAGAATTTTCTTGATCCTACTAAACTGAACCAGTTTCGGGAAAATATTTTACTGGAAATATGTAAAACGTGTCATTATTGTAATGTCTATAACAGTACAATTAACTTACAAACTTATCTCCTGTGTGTGTGAAAAATTTGTGTTAATCTTTGTGAAGGTATTGGGTTTGCTGATATGCTTCAAATTTTCCAAATATTGATTTTTATTATACACCGCTATATGAATGCAGGTACTTGGAGGACTGTATGCTGGACAAGTTTGAGTATAGTTTGATTTCATTTATGTTGTTATTTGTATGGAGTTTTGCAAAGCATCGTTTGATCTTAAAAACGTATAAACAAATTTTTATTTTTGTTTTTCTTTTATTGTAAATATTTTCTATGTAAACTGCATATGTATGAGTTACCTTGGGTAGCCATGTAATCATTTCTTGTACAGGTGTAGCTGGAGTTAATGAGTTTTTTTTGTAATTAAGTTTTAATGAAATTTTTTGTCCGTTGGACAGTTAATGCTGATTCTAGACTATAAGTGTCTTATGTTGTGTTAATCGTTATTTTGCCAGCTATATTCCTGTCTTTTTCGATTTAAGATTAGTGCTAATTATGAACACATGTTTTCATTAATGACATCACGAGTTTGGCGATTCATTTTTATTTTGTAAAAATTGTTGGTGTATCAATTGTTTTCTGTAAAACATAAAAAGGCCAGGAAAAATTAACAAATTCGGTCGATAAAACGCATTGGGAGTATCCATGCTCGACTCCAGACCAAAAATCTGCAAACTAAAGTAAGGTTAAGTGTTAACCACATGTTTTGTTTGTAAACAATCGACAATTTTTAACAAAGTGTTTATGGAATTGAATAGTTACCTGAATATTTAAATCAAAGAAGGTTTATTTTCGTTCTTCAACAATTATTCGGAATTATGAACGATTTTATTAAAATAAATTAAAGAAGATTTTTATTGAACATTTTAACAATTTGGTTTTCGACCTTGAATGGAATGAAGATCAGCTGTTTGGAAGATTCCTATATTACCGATGGTACAAATGTGGATATTGACGTATAATATGCAAGGTTGGCCAAAATAAAATGGTTTGGTTCAATTTTTAAAATAACAAAATCATAGAGATAATTATTTAATAAATTCAGAATTTATTTTCTTAATTGAGTGTTTTCAATAACAAAGTTGTAACATTTAAACAAGTTCAATTTGTTTATTCACAAAAATAATTGATTTTTCGTTAGATTGAATTTATTTAGAAATTGTAAATATTTTTTTATCTGATAAACTTAATTAATGTCATTTTGTTCAAATGGATACCAGTTACAACCCCCATGTCAGGTTGGTTACAAATATTTAACACATTTGAGCAAGCTCAAGGAAGATTTTTCAATTCTTTTTTAACTTTTCTGTTTAAGTATTTTTTGATTTTCACTTTCGAAATAGATTTTCTAATTATCATAAATAAAAATAAAAACTGTGTTTCAATTTATCTATGTGTTTATTTGATGTGTATGCAAGCATCCATTTTTTTCTCTTCACATATATAGAGTTTAGTTTACTATTGTCCACTTGCAGAAGTCCAAGTACATTGGTAGTAAGTTATTTTCTTCCAGATACAAGAATCAATAAGATTTTTTTATATTTCATTTATCTCATGCTCTATCGAATTAAAGCTGAGTCAGTCTATTGGGAGAAAGAAAAACTTGTGGGGTGTTATATTATTTTTTTAATAAATTCAACGTAGGGTTTTTAAGAAATACTATTTTTATTCTCACTTAAAACATCTCATACTTTTATGTTGCCTAGAAAAAAATTGTGGGGCATATAAAATAATAAATATAATTTTATTTATCCCAAAAATCACCTCATACTTTTAATGTTCGCCCGAACGTTGGGCTTTCTGAATTATCATTTAAATAAAAATAAATTTCACCTCAATATACCAATTCTGTTTAAATTTCTTTATGGTAAAATGCTGTGCAATTTTCTGCAAATCTTTAATTTTACAAATCTGAACTGGAACTTAGTTATCAGTAATTACCTTTTGCTTTTATAGTATCACAATATTTATTAAAAAAGAAATAAGTGAATTATTATTTTAAACTAAAGAAGCATAGTTCGTTTGTAAATCAGACGGAGATGGATTTCAATGAAACTTGGCACACAAGACCCCTGTTTAAGCCAGCTAAATAAAGACTGGAAGTAACAGTAAAAATTATAGCAAGCTACAACAGGTGTTATTAAAATTTAAAATTATAATTAGTTATTAAAATTTTTTAAAATGATAGCAACTATAAAATTAAAACTTTTCTTCAAAGGCTTACAGAACGTACAGGTTATATCAATATATGTTACACCAACGTATACTATATAGAAGGGTGCCTGAAAAGGATGGTATTAGTTGGAAAATAAATTTTATAATCTATATAATGTCACTTACGATTGTATAAGCGTTACCAAAGATAATTACTAGAAGCAACTGTGAATATATCAAAGAGATCATAAATTAAAAACTAGATTATATTAATAAAACGTAATAAAAATTCAACTTCAAAGCTCTTTCTGGTATTTGCACTACTGCATTTATGTAAATATAAAATTTATAGTCGAAATAGACAGCCGATAAAGTACTAAAACCCAACATAAAACGCCATAAAGCAAAATCGTAAAATAGATATATCTAGTTAACGCCTATGTAAGATAGCAAATGCATAAACTATATGTTATTTTAAAAATCTTATTTATTTTAAACAGAAGTACACCTTAGAAAATTACTAAGGAAAATTAAATAAACGGCATTACCTTTCCAGTACTGAAATAATGGTAGTTATTTGACCATTAAGAGCGCAAATTCATAGTTTTGCCTTCATTAATAACTCATTCATAGCTTTGTCTTCGCGGCACACATATCTTTCCTACAATTTAATTTTAAGCCACAAATTAAAAAGCACTGAGATCTTCTTCAGTGTATTTTTAGTAAGGTTAGGTTAAATTAGTTTTGAATAATGTTGACATGAGAATGCACACTTTGTTTCTCCATATAAATAAATAGCGTTATTGCTATTTATTTGTGTCACAAATGTTTCAAAAAATTCTGAAAAGTTTACTGCTAAATGATGCTGCATAATAAAATAGCAAAACGTTTAATAAATCTTTAATAACTGATAAGTAGATGAAGATGTTCACTTAAAATAGATTGGTGATTGGAAAAGTAAATGGAAGCTCTTCAGTAACAAACAAAAGTCAACGATAGTTAACATATCTTTAGGAAAGTGAAAACTGTTGTCATCGTGTAATTGAAGCTAGACCTAAAAGGGAAATTGCAGTAAGGTCACACAGGGAGGCCAGAAAGTCAATTGATAAGGTACTATTCAAATGTGTGTTACAAGTGAGTGATAAAGAAAACATCTTAAATAGTTAAAAGGTTATATTTATAAAAGGGAACAGGTATATTTTTTACAAGTACAGCAACAGTGTAAACAAAGTGATAAGCATTTAATCCTTTAATACATAAAAAAGAAATGGTTTAAAAATACTCAAATTACTTGTTTACAAATATAAAATATAAAGTTGCTGGTGGGTAATTCATCCTGATGTCTGTAAAAGAAAACTATCATTAAAAAGTATCCTCTCATTTTATTTACTAAAGTCTTACCTATTCATATAATCCAGTGGGTTAACCTCAGCCTTGGTTGGCATTTCTTATAAATCTATTTGACACTTCACAAAAAAATTTTCATCGCGTCAAACTGTTAGTTAATACAATCGGCATTGTGTAGCACATGAAGAAAGATTTCAAGCAAATTAACCAAACGACTTAGCATAGCATTAACGTTTATGTAAATTTGATGCACAGCGTGTAAGGCAATTTAAGCATACATCCTTACATGATGTGCATAATATACTAAACCAAACACAGATAATCTACTAGTTGATTTCCTTCGAAACAATTTGAGTCAGTCAACACGTTCGTCATTCCCTGAAACAGCTTTAAAAGTTGTTCTTCTTTAGCTTCTTTGAAACATTTTCCTGATCAGTGCAATCTCTTTATATACTTCGATATATTTTTCATCATCAATGTTTGTTTTAAAGAGAAATGCCGTCTACAGTATTTTTTGTTCGACAAGAACTGTTGCTTAAACGTGTGTGGATCGGTTACAAATCATGCCAAATGTGTAGCATGAATACGTACATGCAGCGATCTAAAGACAATAAACATACCACACACATTTATAATATGTTAGTCTTATTGAAATGCTACAAAATAAATGCCTTAACGTTACAAAATACACTCTATTGGCCAGGACAGAGTGCCTGAATTTTAAGTCGAGCCATTATGCTACCTCCGTCCGGGAGGTCCGAACTTTTAATTTTGATAGAGCCTGCCAAAGTACCGTAACGTCGAAATTACAAACCGAAAAGGGTATTCGGGTTAAAAATAACATATTGCAAGATAAGGCAAGTAAGGTGCATGTTAAATAATTGTCGTTCCTTTGAATATAAGACTTTTGGATTTTTCTCCAATCTAGTTGTTGCATCATAAGTAAATTATCATTTATTATCAGTATATCTAAAAACAAAAGAAATGTAAGGCTGGGTTTATATCAATCAACCAAAAACGTTTTTATACAAAACGTTTTGCAGTTTGACAAAACAGTAAGTCACACACTTGAACATCAAAAACGTTGGCAGTCAAATCGTTTTTCATTAAAACAAAATCGTTTTGTTGCAATTTAGCACAATCTGAGCAATCTAAACGACTGAATGAAAAACGGCTTGTTGTTATACAAAACAGTATCAATGCTGTTTTGTGTCTTTAAAAATGTCAGTATCATTTAGGATTGTTGATTGGAGATACTTTTTCATTTTAAACAGGTCTTCTGATAAGAATGACCAAACATAAAATATTTAATTAATCCTTTTTATCATAGATCATACCACAGATTATAGTTTTTAATTTTCAAATAATAATTTAAAAGAGGATGATGTGGTTAATTACTGCAAAACGAAAATAACTGATCTCTCAAATGTATTATAGTAAGTAATAATGCCATTCGAACAAGAAAGAGCACTTGCCTTGCGACCAGATCACTCACTTTTCTTAATTACTCTACCTCTCATGATTAATATGTGGATTGTTCTTCTTGACAATTCTTCTGACAACAACATAAATTTGAAAGATCATTAATTTTATTTGCAGTAATTAACTATAGCGCACTATATTTTAAAATATTATTTGATCAGTGACTAATTACAACCCAACACAAAGTTAGTACAAATTTTTAGTTGTAACCCGTTATATGCATTTTACACAGATAATTAAATTTTATTAATAATTAACAAATAAAATAGATGCGAATATGTCCAAAATAAATTTGCAACTGCATAGTTTCGCGGGTTTCACATTTTGTTTCGCCTTCAAACAAGGGATCATGTTTGCACGTTGCAACGCGGTTGAAATTGTTTGATAGTGTTTGAAGCTGTAAGCACATTGATAAGACAAAAACGCTTTTAAACAAAACGTTTATGCAGAATGCGAAAACGTTTTTTGTCTTGTAATTTATACCTATCAAACAAAAACGGTTTTAGACAAAACATTTCGTCTGAAGATGTTTAAACTTGCTTTTTTATGTTTTGTTTGAACAGTGTGAACCGCCACATATCACAATTATTAAGAAAATAACGTCGAAGAAAATCATACAAAAACGTTTTGTATAAAAACGTTTTTTATTGATTGATATAAACCCAGCCTAACTGTGCTGTAGTTGTTGATAAAACAAATAAACTTGTTAATCTTTCAAGTTTTACAAAAAATACTTCTTTTCTTTGGTCTGAGCCACCACTAATGAAATTGTTTTTGCAGAGCTACAGTACTCGAGAAACTGTGGAAACCTAAAAATTGGATTTGTATAGTATCTTAGTTCTTCCTGATCTGTGTTAGTTAGTTAACCATTTTTAGGGAAATATCCTATTATTTAAGCAATTAATCTAAAGGGTTGCCCGTTTATTGTGGATCTATACCTTACTTCGAAAACTATTATTAAACTATTAAGTTACGTGAAAAGAGGATTATTAGTTTATCTATTTTGTGATAAGCGTCTAATATTAAAGTTTAAAATTGCTGTACCGTGTTGTCAAGTTTAGAAAATTTCTTAATTTTAAAATGGAGCACCCTAAATATTATTTTATTTGTGAAAATTACTGTAGAGATGTCACTCAAAATGGAACACTTCATATATTATATTGCTTCATTTTTTTTAAGTGCCTATATTATGCAGAAGCATTTATCGTTTTAGACATAACCTCAAAATAATCTTCTGTAATATGGGTGGATTCGTATACTAAAATTACTTGTACATATTCAGTAGTGGGAATCATGCATCTCTCTCCTACTCACTTCTCTTCTTTGTTATAGAATTCCAACGAAATTTAGATTTTGGAAGCATAAATCTTACATGCGTAGATGAATTAATATTAATTGTTGATAAGTCAATGTTAATCAATTAATAATGTAACCAAGTTACTGAGTTTTAATTAATTATTTTGGTTATAAGAATAAAATGCTTATCAACTATTGCAATCTGAGACTGCTTGGATAAGCGACCGACTCAAGCGAGAGCACGTGTCCCTTCCTAGCCCTATTTGGCGTGCGCCGCTCCGTCTTACTCCTACTATTACCCCAACGCTTCGAGAACACCAATATAAGAAGGTTCGGAACACCGATTTACTCAGTTCGTAGGAAAATTAGAACATAACCTCTTACCGACATTCCGACCCCTTTTCGGCCGCCCTCACTGTGCGTGTGCCTGGGGGTCTCATCCTGTTTCCACCCGCCTTACCGTACCTTGTCAGAGACCTCATTGTGTGTTAGCCTGGGGGTCTCATTCTGCTTACACCCTCCTTACCATATCTTGTCCGAGATCTCACTGTGCGTGTGCCTGGAGGTCTCATCCTAATTTCCACCCGTTACCGTAAATTAGAAACCTTCCCTGTTACCCGCTATTCTACCCTACCCGCACGCTTGGTTCGCTTATGCTACGCTGTATTGCACCCCGCTTGCCTGGAATGCCGTTATTAACCGTAAGCTTATTAGGGTAGTAGTAGTAAGGTTTGTAGGAACTAATAGTAAGAATAAATTGCTTTCTGTTTGGTATTTTGATTGTGTCTTGATTTGCTGATAACACCTCTACCTATTCTAAGTGTCTTAGTAGAAATAGGTGGAGACACGTGGAGTGATCCAAACTGGCCCGACATCAGCGACACCAGCAGTTCCCTGGATTACTTTTCTCCACTAGCAGTTACCCGGTTCCGTGGAGCATACCACATTAAAATAACTGGCGCCTGAGCGTACCGCCGATCACTAAAAACCACACTGCGCCACTTCGTAAGCAAGTCCCGTACAAATTTGGGGTCCGAGCAGAGACGCATGCCGAGGCAAACCCCGCGGCACTTCCGAACGCTTACAATAAAAAACAAAACGGCTGCAATGGTAAATAAAATAAGAAAATAAAAATTCATAGAAACGAAATAAACAATAACTTCAAGACAGTTCATTGCAGCGCGTATCGGTATATATCTAATTCTTAAATTTTAATTTTAAGTACCTACATTACAAAATAAATAAAATCAAAATTCTTTAAAAAAGTTGTTTACCAACTTTTCTAGTTAAATTTGGACATTTACTGAAGATAGTAATCAATAAGTTCCAAAGGGTGAGTCACATATATATAGGCTCCTTAAACAGTTACAATTGTTTTCAAAAGCAATAATATTTATCAACCTGTATAGGTACCAAGTAAAAAATGACGAAATTAGTAAAACGTTACAAAACTTATCGAAACGTATAGGCCCATAATAAACAGCCTACCGCGTACAGTATGCTCAAATTATGCATAAATTAGTGTTTTCTGTTAATTTGTGGCCATTGTCCCAACAGACCAAATGATTCAAAATCTTACTTTTTTGTTTGACAACCCATTATAAAATATTCAGATTTGGCAAAATTCAAATGTCTACTATTATTGAAATTAAAATTTAAATCTCGATGTGTAAGGTAAGAATCTGAATACGAAACCCGGGGCTAACAAATACACCGAGTGAAAAATGGCGTTTTTTCCTGCTGTGAAGGTATTATCTTTTTCATGACCCAATGATTTTAATAACAAAAATAAAATTTTAAAATTTCGCCAAACTCATGATTGGTGGTTGTTGGTTGTGTGTTACTGTAATGTTGTCATCATGAAAAGACTTTTACTTCCTAGCGACATTTTTTGATTAAATACATTTGAAAATCCGGAAAATCAAGCAAAGCTTTTTTAGAAAAGTGTGTATAGTACTAGGTCAGTGGTACACGCGGCCCTTTCAGAATTCTAATTAAAATACACCGCTGTTAACTAATCGAAACAAAATATATACGAAATCTTTTGTAGAATATTTCATGCGGGATTTTGACTGAATCGCTTTCCTTTCGGGATTACCAACTTGTTTTACCTACTTAGTTATTGCAACTGATCATGTGTTCCGTTTTGTTCAGGATGTAATTTCCTTTTTATAAAACGACAATATACAGTTTATACGGACGAATGTAGTTCACGCCAGATATAATCTGTCTATATATTTAAAACACAAAGTTTATTTTTGTTCCAGTTTGTTTGAAAGTTCCGTTGGGCCGATTTACGTCATTCTTTTTTATATTAAAGCTTTCGGCGTGTAGATCAATTAACACTGTTTTATTTTTAAAACTTTTTAATGTTTATACTTTTAATTTAAATAAATATAAAATGTTTAATTTGAGACGCACGGATTGGACATTCACTTGGGGCGCCATC
Organism: Agrypnus murinus; assembly: GCA_929113105.1. Lineage (NCBI taxonomy): Eukaryota > Metazoa > Arthropoda > Insecta > Coleoptera > Elateridae > Agrypnus > Agrypnus murinus. The sequence goes on from OV816026.1 coordinate 120,231,836, forward strand.
TCACTTTGCACGATGGCGAGTTTCGTAACTACCCTCGCTTATGTATATATTTAAAACGTAAAGCTAATTTTTATGCCAGTTCGTTTGAGAGTTCTCTTGGGGAAATCTTTGTGATTCTTTTTTTATATTGAAGCTTTTGTTTATATATTAGTCGACACTACTTAATATTTGTATTTCATTAAGTTTTATATTTTTAAATAAATAAAGTTAAAACATTTATTTTGATACGCAAGAGCATTCATATTATTGCGATTTTTTTTTAATTAATAAATATGTGGTAGCAAAAGGCACCAACAAATAAAATAGTTATTAGGCCGTTATTATAGGAAAGTTTGAAGCTTTACAAATAGTATCCTTTTGTTATACTACAGGACTTACAACTGTTCCCGCGGAACCCTAAAATATTTCCACGAAACCCCAGGGTCCCAGACCACACTTTGGGAGTAAACTTTTTTTTTAAATTTGCCATTTCAATAAGCTCCCGGAAATATTTCCATGGAAAGTTAGCCAAAAATAAATAAATCGTGTGCCCATTAACATCTTATGTTCTTCGATAGTGAATACATCGGTCGTATTGAACTTTATTGTATAGGTTAATTATTATTTACCAATTTAAGTATAATATTTAAGACACGGCTCATTTTTGTTCTACTTTGTCTACGAGTTCTAAAAGACCAATATGTTTTATCCTTTTTTATATTAAACTTTATCTGTATAGATTCGTCAACACTACTTTTACTTTTTATTTTTATTTAATTCTTATATTTTTAAACCCGTTCTTTTTAAGTCTGTGTAGTTTTAGTTTTGTGATTTTTTAATTATTTATGTTATTAGTTTAAAAGGATTATTTGTAATCAATGCATTTGAAGGAAAATCCTCCAATAAATTATCATTTTGACCATCATCTTTTGATGAGGTTTCGCTAGTATAATTGAAACTGCGTTATTAATCTAAAGTACTAACATTGCAGTAAATAAAACCATCCAAGGATAGTATCGGATATACGTAATTATTACGTACATAACAGACCGTAGAAGAGGTGGATAGGTCAAATTATATTTATCACCCTAATGTCAAAGCACCGAATAATAAACATATCTTGTGTCTTATATAATTGAGATTTAACATATAGTAATTCTGAAACAACTCTTGAAAATGAAAACTAGTTATTAATTTAAAGTACTAACATTGCAGCAATAAAAATAAACCATCCAAACATAGTATCGGATATACATACATAACAGATTAACGAACAGGTGAAATAGGTCACATGTTATTTATCACCCTAGTGCCAAAGCACAGACTAACAACTATTATTGTTGACTAACATATAGAAATTCTGAAACAACTTCTAAACGGAAACCCTTCAGCTGGAGTTTTTCTTTAACACCTTCATACATTTAAAAAATTTCTATTACTGTTTTTAATCATTTTCAGTTCTACACTGCCTACATTTTCTTTAAATTAACAAAACTAGTTTAGTATGCTAATTACCCTTGCACGTTTGCGTTTATTTATTGCTTCAACATTAAATACATATACAACATCCAATCGGATATATGTACCCACATCAATGTAAATCGGCCATCACAAAGTTTTATTGAATTTGTATATCCGGTCAGATCGGACTTATTATAGCGGATGTGATCGGGTTGTTTGCGGTTAATATCGGAACGCAACAAAATAAATTCAAACAAAGCCCTGTTTCCCCAGAGTTTGCCACCATTTATGTTAGAAATTGTTTTTACATACAAAGTTGAAGACTATTTGCATATACGTATGCAGGTTTTGTATGCTAAAGTGTTGAAATTAGAATTTGAAATGTTAAACTTATATTGATTTATGTAACGATCGAGTTATAATGAAACATTTGTGTATTCCGTTTTGTTATCTATATTTCAATCTCTTATTAAGTTGGAATCAACAATTTAATTGCTCCTATCTCTTTTATGAAAATAGTTTAGTTTCAAACTGATAATGAAATTATTTTTATCTACGACCACCATAGAAAGTTACATACCCTGCGCAATCTAGTAACTGTGAAAATGATTAATTGCATACAATCTCTAAATTGAACGGTAATAACCGTGAGAAATGATTTCTCACGATCAGTAGTTCTATTAAAACGCCGTAGATGTCAGCACTTGCAATATTATAATATTGTTAATTATTTGAAATATAAAGTGTTATAAATTTTAGATATAGGTTAATTTATTTTGTTTAATTATTGTTTTACATTAAATTATATTTTGAATGCAAATCCGTTTAGAAAAAGTATCGCTGTTGCGGGGAATCGAACTCCGCATCGCCTGTTTGCTAAGCCAGCGTTCAGCTATGTAGGCGTCTTGACATGAGTTGGTTATTCTCATTATATGAAGTTATTGAAAATTGTTATTTTAATTAACGTAAAATTGATTAATATTTTACATTATTATATAATTTTTAATATAATACTATTCATTATTATTTCTAAATTGAAATAAAAACACTGAAAGCTTTTATAATTTTCTACATAATTCACAAACTGCAAAGCGCGACTTAACTTTTAAAGTTACCTACCTTGTCATCACAATACGTGGGAATGCGAGAATATGTTCACATTTCGCTTCAAATAGGTTAATAACCTTGACAATTGAATTGTGATTGTTTTTTATAAAATTACTTTTTGAAAACGAGTACATACGTATGATTATTTAACTGTAAGTACTAAATAGTAGATTGACTGAAATTATACAGATTTTAAACGTATTATTACTGTTGTCTTTAAAAATTTAATACTTACTTTTGTCGTATTCGAAATTCTAGATGTATCATGAGTGAATCCGATGATGGGAAAATGGGGTGTACACTTGTACACCTCCAAACATCGTGGAAGCGGCACACATTACATATCTTAACTTATTGCCAGAGATTTAAAATAAAACACATGAATGCGAGTATAAATTCTAGGTTAAACATTTTTCTTAGCTTTTGATGGTTTATTACTTTTTTGTTGTCGTAGATAAAGTATAGTGTGTAACGCGTGCAAAAACGCCAATTTCACACTCTTGTAATTTCGACTTCTTCACACTCGTGAGAAATTGACACTTTTTTGCACGTGTAACACAATATACTATTACTTTGCAGTTAACGAATTAACGATCAGCTTGATTTTACTCCAGAGGGTGTTCAAAACTTACACTGAATTACATTTAAAAGGAACGCATAACGTATTGAGGAAATGATGACCCAAATGTAAAAATATATTGACGATGCTTTATACACGCATCACAAAATATATAAGTATATCAGGCAGACAGTTAAAAAAATGTATAAAAAAACTATTATAGTAAGTATACCTTAAATTATATTTCTAATGATCTTGCCTGTTTGCAATTTTATCTATATGTTATTTCTCAACACCATACCAATTAGCATTTATAAGTGAAGGCCGTATAATACAGTACAGAAGCCAGAAGGTCAATTTTCAACAAAAAAAAAGAAGAATCAAAAACAAGCAACCAATATCTTGAAATAATTGGATACCCGACTGTATAAATTACATATAATAGAATAAATATATATACATAGTATCTATTCAAATGCTTTTTAATGAGACATTATTTGAATGAATAATTATATTACTGAAAGGAATTAGCTTTGTCCATAAAGCAAATAATTATTTTTTCTGTAATATTGATCCCGGCCACACCTTTTTTGATGTTGCTTCTTTTCGTACTTCATTATTTATACAGGGTGCCCATTATGTATGGAACATAGTATATATCTCGGTAAATATCAACTTTATAAAAAAAATTGTTATATAAAAGTTGTTTAACATTTTATTTTCCATAATAAGATAGCATTCAATTGCTTTTATTTCAGAAAACAAATGAGTAATGAATAACACTTTAATTTTTTTTAAATAGCAATGTACCCTTTCATTAGGCTCATTTGATAGAGATTTTTTTTCTCTTTTCGATGACCTAAAATCTTAGTACCCTTATATCAGAAAATTTTTGAAAAAAACGTTTATAAGTTAATTTCACCAATAACATGAATCTAGATATCCGAGACCTCTTTCATTTGTCTTAACAATTGATTGTAGGCTTTTATTGTGACAGAAGTTTGTTTATTTAATTAAGTTGTAAGTACATGGAAAAATAAAAATGGTTCATTTAACAGAAACTGAACGTATAGAAATTTTAATTATGGTCGGTTATGGGGACCGCAAACGAACCAACTAGAAGTATGTGAAATTTTTAATGAGCGTTATCCACATCGAGAACCAATCACTCAGTCAGTAGTTATCAAAACCTTGAAACGGTTTAGGGAAACTGGCAATGTTAAAGATCTGATGAAGACTGGTCCGCAGAGGTCTGCGACAAATGAAGATAAAAAGCTCGATGTTTAAATAGAAATCGAAGAAAATCCAAACATTTCAACTCGTCAGTTAAATTTAAACCAATTAAAGTAAAGGTTCAATACAGAAAATATTACATTCAGAAACATTACATCCGTACAAACCGACTTTATTGCAAGAATTATCCGAAGATGACTACGATCGACGTGTTGAATTTTGTGAATTTATGATGGAGCGAATCAACAACAATCCAAATTTTCTTAATAATATTGTTTTTTCTGACTAGGCTACACTTTGTTTAAATGAAAATGTAAATAGGCATAATTGTCGATATTGGGCCGCTGAAAATCCCCATTGGATGATCCAAAATCATAACCAAACACCACAAAAATTAAACGTATGGGTGGGAATTTGTGCAGATCACATAATTGGACCTTTCTTTATTCGTGTTACTCTAACTGGTGACCGTTAATTGCAATTATTGAAACAGCAAATTATTCCAGCTTGCCAAGCAGATCTTGATGATCTTCGGTTTCACAAAGATGGAGCAACGCCCCACTATCATTTAGATGTACGCCGATATTTAAATGTGGTATTTCCGGCCCGTTGGATAGGCAGAAGAGGGTCTGTGGAGTGGCCTCCCCGATCTCCGGATCTTACACCTTGCGATTTCTTCTTCTGGGGATATTTAAAAGCAAAAGTGTATACAAACCGACCCCAGAATCTGGCCGAATTAGAGCAACGAATACAAAATGAAGCTGCAGCAATTTATCCCAGATCGCTCAGAAATTCTTTTCAAGCTTTTCGTGATAGGTTGGGCCACTGCCTTGCAGTTAATGGTGATCATTTTGAACACTTATTGCCATGAAAACCATTTTATTGCTAATTTTATTTTGTCTTCGAGCTTTATAAGAGACGTACATAATTTTCTGTTCATTTGTTTTATTTTGTTTTTTGTTCACTTGTTTTGTTTTGTACATTATGTAGATGCACATCTGTTTATTTTAGGGTAATAATTCGAGATACTTTACGATCACGGATATCTAGATTCATGTTATTGGTGAAATTAACTTAATAAACATTTTTTACATTTTTTTCAAAAATTTTCTGATATAAGGGTACTAAGATTTTAGGTCATCGAAAAGAGAAAAAAAATCTCTATCAAATGAGCCTAATGAAAGGGTACATTGCTATTTTAAAAGAATTAAAGTGTTATTCATTACTCATTTGTTTTCTGAAATAAAAACAATTGAATGCTATCTTATTATGGAAAATAAAATGTTAAACAACTTATATATATAACAAATTTTTTTTATAAAGTCGATATTTACCGAGATATATACTGTATTCCATACATAATGGGCACCCTGTACATGCAACATATTCTATTAAAATGCTGCTCTAAACTCTAGTGACTATGGGGTACGATCTTTACACTGCTAGTAGCTTTCCTGTATTATAATCGAGGATAAGTGTTCAGCAAAGCTCTTTGAAAATATTTAGCTTAGAAATTTAGTTAAACAATTTGTGAACGTATCGTGATAACCTTTCCGTTTTGTTCATAAATCTGATGTGATGGATAAAAAACAATCGGTAGCAATGACTTTTCGGTTTGTGCCTTCATCTATTATTTACCTCTGCTAACTTTAGATACTTAAAATAAGATTTCTAATTACTGTCATGATATTTGATCATTCTAGGGAGAATTAAATCTCACTATAGTATTTAACAGGCAGATTATATGTATTTTTATAACCCGATTTAATAGTGCATAACCTTACCTTTCAAATCATAAATTTTGAAAAAGATTTTCTTAATGAAAATAAAATTAATGAATTAAGACTAACATGTACATTTTTTACTCTTTAACTAGATAAAGAACATGTAGGAATCCAGATTTTCATAGTAAAAAGATAATTTTTATCATAACTTAACGATTTAGGAATCGTTTATGTTTATTTTAACTTAATAAAGATTTTAATGTTATAAATCATCTGGAACAGACAAAATATGTTGTGTTGAAGGTGTGTGCAAATGTATAGCAACTTACCTGTTAAATTATAGTTGAAACGTAAAATTCATGTTAACGTAATATGTTTATTTTGTAGTCAGTAGAGTAGCATTATAACCACATAATTGATACACATTTTAATCTAAAGGTTGGATCTGGTTGACGGAATCACATAAAAACATGTTTGACAAGCTGCGCTTTTCTAACGATTACTTGAATTATGTAATTTGGCTTGTATGTAAAAGTTTTTGGCATCTAAACACATTCAGTTAAAATTATTAATAATTTGATGGTTTTAAAATTCAATAGTTTTCCAAAATAGTATATAAAGGGAATCCATTCTTTAACAATTTAGTAGCTTTATTTCATTAGAGGAACAATATATGTCCTAGTTAGTTACTTCAAAACTTTAAATTTAATTTTGTTTACGAAAATTATTAAGGTTATGCAAAACGCCAAAATTATTTAATTTTGTTTGAAGTCTTTATGAATAATAACTTGTTCTTCGAAATAAATACAGTTTTCTTTTGACTTATGAAAATAAATATAAAAATTAATAACATTTATCATTTTATTTAACCTTGTCACTGTTAAATTATATATACTATGTAAATATCAAAAGAAAGTATCGAATTTATTACTTACCTATTCAAGTCAAAGTAGATCCCTTTTTAATAAACTACAATAATTTGATATTCTATTTGTATGGAAATTATATTTAGTTTGATCGGTACTACTGTGATTCGATTGATGTATGGAGATGTCAAAATAATTTTGACAGAATTATTTGGACCAGAGATGGTAATGATATATTAATGAGTTTGTGAAGCAACTCGAACCTAATTAGAAATGAGATGCATGTGGCATCATATTTAAAAATGAAAAAATAAGTTTTTGAATCAAAATTTAATTTTATTTAATTTAAATACCTATTTTTTATAATAGAAATTAGACTTTAGTCTAATTTCTAAATAATTTTCGTTGGGAAATTTAAAAACAATAATAAATGAAAAGGTTATCCATTTAAATTATTCTTTTAATCATTTGTAATTAATAATTATTTCATAATTTTTTTCAAAATTCATTTTGATGTCAATTTTGTTTTTTTATTTTATTTATGTGTTTAATTAAGATTTAATAAATAAAAACTTGTGTTCTGTATTCTGTACATTTTATTTGTGTATTTTCATTTGATATTTGTGTAATTCTAACTATTTGTTAACAACCAACATTTATTTAAATAATAGCAATCTACATGAGCGACCCAGACTTGAGAGTTTCAATGTATAGCGGGAATATTCTCCGTTTCTTTATTGTGTAGTTTTTCATAAAACTGATTCTTATTAATAACCTCGGGTGCAGAATTGACACCCTTAGTGTTGATTTTTGAGATTATGTATAAGGAATTCCACGTGCACACAGAACATTAACAGCCGTACTTATCTCAAATCTCAAACTTTTATTAAGTACATGCATTGTGTTTTCATTCATTCATTTTTTCTGTGGAAACAGCCAGCGCTACCTAGCGCTGGATGACCCAAATCCTATTGAACTACGCGATGTAAGAGAGAGAGGTGAGGATCCGAGCTTGAATTCTTTTTTCGTATTTCAACAAAAGCAACAAGTTACTAAAGCTTACCCATTAGGGTAAGCAGTTGGCACCTAGTAGAGATATTAACGGCGTGTAACATAATAATAAATGTTATGTTACACGCCTGTCTTTATAAGTGCGTCTGTTAATGTCTAAGTTATAGCAGCAACTTTGTGCAACAATTCATGCAACAGTCTTGCATTGCATGAAACGTCTAAAATTATTAGACATTATGTAATATTTTAAAATTACATTAGGTGTCAACTTTTCATGAAATGTCTAGACAGCCCATGAAATGACCAATTTCGCTAGATGTCTTCAACAAATACACTGTATATATAAAGCGACTGTAATATGACGGTAATATAACTGGCAACTGGTAGTACAGCCCCTAGATGCTCATTAAATAGGAGTTGATTCATCACAACTATCAGCACTTAATCAGTTAGATTCCAGAAATAAATGAGCATACAGGAACAAATAGTAACTAATTTTTTTATTTTTAGGTTATTTTAGACAACTTAACTAAATTCTACTTGCAGAAAATATGAATACATATTACAGACAACAAAATACTACTTATTTCTGTTTTGTAGAAAATAGATTTACTTTACATTGTTGGTAGTACTTATGGCTAAATACCTACATTGTTTATCAGTCATTATTATTATCATGATAAAGTCAGGCAAAATCCAAAATTGTTTAACCAAGTTAATTAGCTGTTACACAGATGTTAACAGATTGTCATTCTTTGATTTAACTACTTACTAAAACAGGCTCATATTCTTTCTTTTCATAGCATATTCAATTTTTCTATCTTTCTTTTGGAGATTTCGCATTATCTCTCTTTTCACCTTTTTTTTAAACAATTCAGTTATCTTTTATTTTGCCTTATTGGTTTCTCAATATTTTTGCACTACGGTATGGAACACTCAGTGCTTTGCTTGGTGTCTGTGTAGTGAACATATGTGTGGTTAGCACATCGAAAGGTGCTGCCAACCCGAGTAAAAGTGATATTCATGCGGCCAAGAGTGCTCGGTCTGTTTGTGTAGTGTTAACCGGTAAGTCCATAAAACCTAGTTCCAGGAAGAAGCCCTGCCATCACTTTCTACAACCATTCCGGCGTCCCTTATAACTGAATCGGGTAGCAGTATAAGGGTCGCCGATGATTACAAGCGAGCGTCACCTCCCTGTTTCTTCCTAACAGTTGTTAGTCATTGATGAGATAACTCCCTCGGGCCTTTTCGAGGTTGGGATTTGTTTGAGCTTTCGGCTAGGGACTGTTTGTCCCTTTTTTCTCCTTTCCCATCCCGGGTGGCCCCCTCACACCCCAACAAACAGGGTCCTGTGGAATGAAACGACAGTGGAATCGACTAAACGCTTAGTGCTACATAAAGACACCCCTACACGGCCGTGGCTCGGAGGTGGTCCTGACAAAAGCAGTTTTTTGGTAACTTTTAAACAAAAACCTAATTTTCAACAACATTTAACTCCAACAACTTAATCTATCTTTATCAACAATTCCATCAACCATCTTTAACAAAACAACGCTAATTAACAACTGGTGCTAACTGCAAACCAACAATTCAAATTATTCCAATTAATTTCAACATCGCCTCCATCATCAACCAATTCCACATTCCAACAGTTATCGCCCATACCAACATTTTCTGCATGCTAGTATGGCTGATAACAAAGAAAAGAAGAGTTTGATAGTGGTTATTATCGAGGAGAACAACGAACGACGAGTATTATGATTTTGCGAGTATTGATTGGTTATCATCACAATCATTATTTCTAATGTTGCTGATATATGGCAATATTATTTTTTATATTTAACTTAGCGACGTGTTTGTTTATATTCATATTACCTTTGATAATGACAGCTTAACTGTCGAAACAATTGTTTGGTTATATTTTAATAAATACTTTTTAGTAATCTTTATTTATTACATACCATTATCCCTTAAATTTATAGTTATTGTTTAAACTATGTATATTTATTATTTATGTTAAATAAAAATAAAACTAAATGATTATACATGTTTTTTTTTTATTTTTTTTATTTATTTTTTATTTGACGCCTACACTACGGGGGAACCAACATCTAAGGTCATCTGTCCCCCATCTAACATGCAACACGAATACACACATCCATAGTTGAGGTGACGGAATTTTCCAATTAGAAAAATTCCGCTGCCCCAAGTGAGATTCGAACCCACGACCCTTGGAACACGAGTGATGCACTAACACCACTCGTCCACCGCCGGTGACGGTAAAATTTTGAGGTTATGTTGGTGAGTTTTTCGTCACTTAACTGTCAACAAAGTGAGGTTATGACAAATGTCATCTTGTTTTTAAATTTTGTTATAATGTTTTAATAATTTAATCAATAATAATTATAATGAACAATCAAAGTAAACTAAAACGGATAAAAAAAGTTATGTGTTAATTTGGTGTATAGACTGATCTCATAAACTGAAGAAATTTTTTGGAATTTATAACTTTTCATCTTTCATCAAGCTGCTTATTATTCCCAACAATAAATATTAATCTAGCCCCATCTATATCATCTCAATATGTACCACATTAATATTTAATTGTAAATTATTTCTTTTTATAAATATTATAATTATAAAACAATTGTTTATGAATATATTAATAAAAAATACCCCACCATCCGGGGATAGAACCCGGGATTTAAGTCAGAAATCCAGCGCACCTTCCACTCGGACAAGCTGTATGTTGATGTCGCTTACTTCTTTTTGAATGTCTTTTATTATTCTTTTTTGTTTGTTTCTTAATTATTATTAAATACTTTTTGATGATTTTTTTACAAAGACTCTACAAAGTAAGTTGTCTGAAAAACCTCTAATTCAAATTATCGAAAATCTGATCTGATCGATTCTATAAATAACAATAATTCGAAAAAGCTTTGGTTTTTATAATAGTTACTATCCCTTGAATTTATATTGGAGGTAAACGCGTGTATATGTGGAAAGAACCATTTTGTGAGCTTTCGAGATAGTCCTTAATGTAGTACTGCAGTAGCACGACATAGGTTAGTTTAAAAATAATCATAATAATTATTTAAAAATAAAATTTTTAAAAATTAATTTATCTATCTATTTTAGAATTTTTAATTTCGCAATTTAAGATTACACATATTGTGATGTGTAAACTAGTGATGGGAACTTGGGTGTTGAGTGTCGTGATACTATTCGTGGTCGTGACACTTGAAGTGTCACGACTCTTAGTGTCGAACAGTATCGCTCTTATTAGAGTGTAATTCGAAGTTGCTTGATCATTCTTACAAAGAAATGAACTGGCCAACAATCATTGAATGCGACGTACATATAAAAATATTTTGTTGTGGATTTTTTCTTTTGTATTAGTATAATATTGACGGTGATAATTTTATCTTGGGTTTTCAGCAAAATAAATTAAAATCCATAATTGAAGTTGAATAAGTTCCTCGTGTACCTAATTATTATTTCAGCTTCTTATATTTATACCTTATAATGTATTTTGAAGAAAGACTACTGTCGAAACATGTGTAAATAAATACAATGATCAATAATTTTAATTAATTCAATTTAATTTGCTGAAAACCCAAAATAAAAGTATCATCTTCAATCAAAAACGTGTTCAAAAACACGTTCTCGACTAAAGACCAACGTCGTCAGCGAAATTACATTTTGAAATAGTTTTTATAATAAATCCAATGAATAGACTTGAATTACAAGTTATTTATAGAATTTGTTTCTTTTCTTTTAAATTTCTGTTTCATAATATGTATTTGCTTTTATAAATAATTTAATGTCGTTTAATATACTTAATGCATAAATATATAACCATAACAGAATTTACTCATATAATTGTTTTTTAATTCATAGTTTGCTTATGATTTATGTAGCTATGAATCTTGACTGCTTCTCGTTTCAATTGGATTACATTTACACTAGCGCATGCATGATGTAAAGGCGAAGTGTCGTTAAAGTATCATGAAGAGTCGACACTTCTCACGCCATATTGTTTCGACTCTCAAGTGTCGCGACACTCGTGTAGTATCGAGACCTCATCACTAGTGTAAACGTTTGAGCAGTAGTGTCGGGATAATTAATTAACGTCTTTTTCTTTGGTTTTTCCAATTTTCAGTTTTGCAGTATTGATAAATCAATTTGAAATTATTAATTTCTTTTATTATTTTATTAATCTACTCACCTGTAAGCTTCAGTATTATAACATAACTAACTCAACCCTACTAATGTAAAACATGTGTGCGTACATATTACACTGAAATAATTTAGCCTGTGTTGTATTCGTATTTTCAGCATAACATGTCTTTCAACAGAGTGTAAATTAAATTTTAATGGAAATTCTTTCCACATAGGCGCTGGTTTAATTTGGAGCGTACGTAACATACTGAGACTCCGGAAATAAATAGGATGAATTTGAAAATTATCTACCAACAAAACGAAAAATAATAGAATTCCAGCACGTAATGTGATTATAAAACTTTTCAAACTATTTCAAAGCAAATTTTGCCATTCTATGCATTTAATTATCATCAAACGTTCTCCCATTTGACGCACTTTGCCTTAATTAGTGTAATTTATTCAATTTATTTTCATATTAATTTCAAGAAGGTATCATAGGATCTAGTTTTGAATTTCAGAATTCCTTCTTATATATCCAACGTAATTTTCAACTAGGTCAAGTATTCAAGGTAACACTTTTTAGTATACCATTAGCAACGTCTTTAATGAGTTGAACGTCTTCTTGAAAAGTTGCTAAAGTTGCTATAATTGATGTAACTTTAAATCAAAGCAGCTATGTATAAGATACTCAAAAGTAATTGGATTTTAATTTAACATTTTTCAGTAAATAAGGGAACAAAACAATTTTTTCTTGACAAATTTCGCTAACATTTTACACCATCATTATTTAGAATAAGATAATAGGCGGATAAATAAGAACAGATTTTTTGTAGTTGTCAAAGGTTCAATTTTATTGTTAAAATGAAACATAGAAAACTGTTGGAAGAAAATTGGCTTTCGTTTTCGTGCGTGCGTTTCAAGGATTCGGCAATATTCATTCAGTTTTCTTTCCTGCGAAAATGTAATATTTTCATATTGAATGAATTCTTGGGTTTCTGTTCGGTCACTTAAATAAATACAGTTTCTGAATTTTATGGCACTGGAAACATTTTGCCAATTTGCTGACATTTTCCAATTCAATAATTTTAATAAAAAACGAGAACGCTTGTGTAAGACCTTATTTCAAAGATAGTCAGAAAAGAGATGTTACACGTTATGGTATTTATTCAACGTAAACGTAAAACCGTATGTGAACACATTGTTAATCAATTTTAAACAATACTTAAACTGGTTTTCGGGAGAATTGTTCGGAGGGTACAAAACATACATTTTGCAATAGCAGTGCATCAAGTACGGTACTTGTCAATACTTGCTCCACCGCAAGATAGAGTACAGATTATATGAGGCACAAGAACTTTGTGATGGAAAGCACCATAAAGCTTTCAAATTGATTGTCTTTTTTGTCGTTTCATTTTATATGTGAAATAAAATTGCAAATTTTATTGAATATTGCAAACCAAAATTAGTTATTAGATATTTGACTGAATTTGACGAAAAATTATTGTATACAGACTATCGATTTTCCAAAAAGGAGAATATTATAGTCATAACATGTAGATATAAGTAAATTTTTAATTCTTACATCCTTGCTTTACATTACATTACCTTCGCTTCTAAGTCAAGTTACCATGCTCTATCATATCCATAAAACGTTACATCTCTAGTCACAACATCCCAAGACGAAATCCTTTCTTAAAAAAATACTAAATAGACCCAGGTATAAAAGTCAAAAATATATTGTCATGATATTTGATCATACTAAGAAGAATGTACTCGTACGAGAATATTTAATAGACAGAGTTTATGCAATTCTATAATTGCAATGAAATTTTTAATTAGATTAAATTTAGTTAATTGACTAACATTCACACAAAAACCTTTTAGCAGATCAACGACGTGTGGTAATTCAGGTTTTCGTAGAAAATAGATAATTTTTCTCATAACCTAACGATTTGGGTATCGTTTTTGCATTTTTTCAATTTAATAAAGTTTAGTTCAATTTTACTGTTATTAATCATCTGGAACAGACAAAATATGTTGTATTGAAAGTTTATGCGAATGTATAGCAACTTATCTGTTGAAATATAGTTGTGTGGCATAAAATTCATGTTAACGAGATATGTTAATTTTGAAGCCTTATTGATTTTTCAAAATTTTAAAGCTGTTTGCTAAGTTGTTTTAGTGGCAATAAGTAGAGTAAAATTATAACTACAGAATTGCTACACATTTTAATGTAAAGGTTGGATTTTGTTATGGAATCACATAAAAATATTTTGATGAAAAGCGCAGCATTCTAGCGTTCAATTGAATTATGCGATTTGGCATTGGCATCTAAAAACATTCAGATAATATTGTTAATGATTATAAACATTTAGATTGGTGGAGAAGGTAATGTGTAAAATGGTTTTTTTTTGTGATTAAGTTATTTATTAGTAATAGAAATTTGTTCTTTGGTCGACATTATAATTAAGGATATTATTCTATTATTCAACCCAAGTGTTGGATATGGTTGCATTCAGACTTTTCTTATCTTCAAGTCTATATAATTAGTTTTTGCATTAATGATAGTTATTATTAAATTACAATAGGGTTATGTAAAATCTAAAATGTCAAGATTTTTTTGTTTCTATAGTTCTTGTTTCAGAGAATTCATTTGTTACCCAAAGTACTATATAAAGGGAATCCATTTTTAACAATTAAGTAGCAATATTCTATCAGAGAAACAAAGTGTATTTCTAGCTGTTGTAAAAATTAATATTGTAGGGTTAAAATTCAACTTTGAAAATAATAAAGAAGTAAAGTTATGTGAAACGTCAATAATACATAATTTTGTGTTTGGATATATAGTTGTACATCGAATATAATTAAGTTCTTTTAAAATTTTAGAAATAATAAAAATAAAAATCTAAAATAATTAAAAATAATTAACGTGATGTTGAATTTTATGCTTACCTGTTTAATTCAAAGAAGATCCTCTAACAATAATAATCAAATCATAACATCCATAATCAAATATCAATAAATTATAATAATCAAAATATTGTTAATAGTCAATCAAAAAACTACTTAATCAAATAATAAAGTTGGATAAGAAATTAATTTTTAAGAAAATTAACTATGGCAACAATATATCAATGATTTTGCTACATTAAACTTCAATATCAAAATTAAAATTTTAAGTACAATCTTAAACAGGATATGTACCCTTAATGAGATCTCTGAGGCGATTCTAATAATCAAGCCCTATCGGTTTGAAATCCTTCTAATAGCTTGAACTTAGCAGCAAGTACCAGTGATCTTACATAAGAATAATCACATTGATTATAACAAAATTTCAAGGTAATAACATAACCTGGTAAGAAAACAAATATTACTAAAGGTATATCAAGCAGTCAAGTAAAGCTGGCAAAAATTTATTAAATCAAATAATCGATGTTAAGAAAAATTTTACAAAATGGCCACATGATAAGTTATTTACTTACCTCCGTGGAAAAATGAACATTCTCTTAAAATCAGCCTTCTTGGCTTTTCTGTTCAGCCAGCTCATGGTCGATGTATGGTAACAGATAGGCAAAGTTGTTATAATGTTATTATAACTTACGTGAAATGAAATTAAATTTTGAAGTTATATGGAAATATATTGGAATTATTTCAGACCATCTAAGCCTTCTGAGATGAATAAAACTTTTAATTTTTCAACTTGGTAACGTGGTTATAGTACAAGTGTAATAATTGAAATCCAAATATGTAAAAATAAAAAAATTTAAGACAGCAAGTATTCCATAGTGTAAAATTTTTTCTTTTTATTGATGTTTAAAAATTGTGTCTATGAAAATACAACTTAAAGCCTGATTTACAAAACGCAAAAATTACTCTCAAGAGTTTTAGTTTTATTTGAAATCAGCTGTACAGGCTGTTCCATTCAAAGATCGAGATTTGGCGTCATTTCCAGCGAAACTGGAGGTCTACCAATTTGGATCTAAATGCCAAAGGATTGGAATTTACGTCTAACATATTTATACCAAATCTCATAAAAATCTGTTTATACATAAAGAAAATAATATATAAACTTGTCCCTAGGCCCTTGTGTCATTCAGTTAATTGTTTGGCCTCCGCTGACGACTTTCTGTGGTCGTCAATGTGATTCAGAATAACATAAAATTATCACGATTGGAAATGCGTATAAAAACGCGGCTGGCAAAACTTTAAAATCACACAAAGTTAAAACTCTCTCAGGTTGGGTCGCTTTGAAGATGTTTAAGTTATTTTAGCGTATAAACAATTACAATACATAAACAAATCTTCATATCAAAATAATGAAAATTCGTTATTTTTATTATCACAGACAAACAAATAAAACAAATTATGATACCAAACTGAACTCTTCAATTTTAGTTTGAATTAATAACATTTCAAAAGATTTAAATTAATTGAAAAGTTAATCTGTCGTTTTATTGCTAATTAAATACAAATCCCTTCTAAACTTTTAAAATTCTTTGTTTGGGATAAAACAAATAAATATTTTAACTTACAATAATAAACCATAAAAAAATTATTAATATCTATAATATGTTTATAATTTAAATGGTATCTTTTATTTTTTTAATTAATAAAAGTTTTGCTTAGAAACTCACTGTTTTATTTTTTATTATTTAATTTGGCTAAAATGGTCCTGCATCTCTAACCTTAAATATTGACGCTAAAATCTTCCATCCATAAGCTCTTAAGCTGCTTGCTTATTTGACAGCGAAATAAAATACCAAAACTAAGATCTTCATTCGATCTCTGCAATTATCCAATTCCATACGATAAAATGATTAATTGTTAATTAGTTCCATCTCCATATACTGGTTATTGTTAATTTTGTAAATTCATTTGTTTTCACTTTTGAATAATTATCTTTAACACTTTGTTTAAATTAAATTGGTTGAATAACTTTTTAAATTTGACGTTTAAATTATAATCTTAAATGTTTTTTATCTGACGTGAACTAAATTTCAATTATTTCTATAATTAACATAACCTTACAAAATTTTAATTTGAAGTGCTCCAGAGGCGCATGTTTGGAGGTTTCAGAGCTACTTAATTGTTAGAAAATGTGTTCCTTTTACACTGCTGATCAAACAATTCAATTTTTACATAAAATAAAAGAAAATGACTTCCAAATTTCGTATAGGCTTATCTTATTTTACAAATTTTCACTTAAAGGAAACCTATTTAGACCATCTTGTAGATAACGGAATTACGCATCTACCGATGTATAACGCTTGACAGAAATAATAGATTATTCATCTAAATTTTGTTGTCGGCTAAATAACATTGTTTAGAACTAAAAATAACAACATACATAGTAATAACACAATATCTTAATGTTTCCTAAATCTATGTCTTACACCTTTTATGCCTGTCAAACATGTTTTTTCACATTTTATTTCAAAACGAACCAATCTTTATATGATAATAATTAATATCAATTATGTGGTTAAGATACTATACTATTCAATTCCAACAAAAACATATCAAAAATCAATAAAATTATCAAACTGGAATGTGAAACAAAGGTGCTACACAAACAAAATAGCTCCCTAAAATGAAACATAATTTCAGTATTAAATACAGCAGGTTACATTTTAAATACAACCTTTTCGGTCGGTGCCAGATAATTTTTTACTTTGAACAATCAACAAAACTTTATTAAGTCCTAAAAAGTGTAAACGATCCCCAAATCGCTAAATTTATCAGTGAAAACTAAATTTTTACCTAGACATACAGGATTTCACCATAGCCTTTCCATGTTCGAAGTGTGTGAGTGTGCATGTTAGTCCTAACTGACTAGTTTTATTTATATTAAGAAAATATTTTCCCCAATTATATCAAAAAGTGAGTATGTCACTTATAGAAAGAAATCTCCAAAAGTTGCATAAAATATTCCTGCGAAATAATTTAATAGGGTTTGTATCTACCTAACGTGAAAATCATAGCACTATACAGCACAGAAGATGTTGCTGGTGCCAACAATAAAAAGAAATATTTTACTAGTATTATTTCCGAACTAGATATTTCTTGTACGAATGGCACAAAGGTTCAGAGTCAACCTTTTAGCACGAAAGGTACCTATTGCTTTCAGTATTGTGAGAATGCAGAACTGTTCCGGATTCACTTTTTGGCAAAGAATGAAGAACAAAGGGATTTTAGAAAGAGGTGAATATTATATCGAGCTGGTAAACAATTGTTTCAAAACGTTAAGTTTAACACAAAGACATATTCGACAAAGATGTTCGGTTCTTAAAATACGACAAAGCAGGTTTGCATGCATGTGACGTTGAGAGTATAAAGCATACAAGGTTTATTATAATACACCTTGTATGCGTATACGAACGACATAATAGTATATACTATGTCGTTCATATTCCTTCGATCTTCCATTATTATAGCTTGAAATAATTACCTCCGTATTCTATAGGTGATATTCATATTCAACTAAAGTTTACTTAACAGCACCCAGGTTAAAAACGTTTTAGTAATTATTGAAGGCTTTGATAAAGGTAATTAATGAAATGGGGAAACGTAAATGTAGATTACATTTTGTATTTTAAAACTACAGTCTACACAAATGCTACATTTCATTTTTGTAAAGTATCTTTGCAGATAAAACACATTCAGTACACGATGCACTCTTAAAATTGTCCTGGATTTTATGATACCACTAAATCAGCATTCAGTCGCTATTCAATTAAACAAGAATGAATTTATATCAAATCATCAATAACACAGGTCTACAACAAATTTGATGTTTAGAAATTAATACCTTTTCTTGGATGATTTAGACCTCCTGATCTCGATAATAACATCCTTTCTTTTCCATCACGTACAGATTTTTACAAAAAGTGTGCTTGTTAAAATTCAGCTAATGAAAAAAATTAAAATAAATGTGAAAAATATTCATGCCCAAATTTGACAATGATGTTTGTAGCAAAATGCCATTATAAAAAGTTAAACTGGGAATATTGTGTTTCGATTTTTGTGTTTTCTTAGATGTTTGTTTGTGTTTTGTTAATTTTAGTAATGGAAACACGGCATTGTATAAATAATCCGAACTGTTTTTGTTGCATTTGTAGAAGTTTTGTGATAACTAAAGAAAGACAACATATACCTGCATTTGTAAAATCAGCATATTATGCTTATTTTAGCATAAAACTTGGTGACCAAGATAAATCGTGGGCACCACACATTGTGTGCAGGGTTTGTGTAGAAGCCTTGCGAAACTGGACAAGAGGTAGAAAAAAAATTATTAAGTTTCGGAATACCCATGGTATGGCGTGAACCAAAAGACCATAGTGATGATTGTTATTTTTGTTCTTGCAATAAAAAAGGTTTTAATGCTAAGAATAAGAGAAATATAACATATCCCAACGTCAGTTCTTCTATCAGACCTGTGCCACACGGACCTGACGTACCAGTACCTGTTCCACCAAAAGAAATTGAAGCTATAGTTTCATCTGACTCCGATGAGGACCCACATGATTCTAATGCCGGAGACTTTAATCCAGAAGAATGTGATAAACCAGAACTGTTTACTCAAAATCAACTGAGTGATTTAGTAAGAGATTTACATCTTTCGAAGGGCTCGTCAGAATTGTTGGCATCCAGACATCGAGAGAAAAATTTGTTGGTTCCTGGAACATTAACCAGTTTCTATAGAAATCAAGGAAAAGACTTAAGCCCTTATTTCAGTTCAGACGGATCTTTAGTATATTTAACAACATTCCTGCTTTAGTTACAAAATTGGGGGCTGCTTCGTATGACAAAGAAGAATGGCAACGTTTCATTGATTCAAGCAAAAGAAGCCTAAAAGGTGTGTTACTACATAATGATAATGTGTTGAGCTCCATTCCTGTCGCAGATTCGGTACACCTTAAAGAGACCTATGAGAACTTGAAGCTTCTTTTATAGAAAATCAAGTATGTGGAACATAATTGTATGCTTTGCGGAGACCTAAAGGTGCTTTGTATGCTTCTTGGTCTGCAATCAGCATTTACAAAGTTCCTCTGTTTTATCTGTGAATGGGATAGCGATGAGACAAGAGACAAACATTGGACTGTAAAACAGTGGCCTCTTCGAAAAGATCTCGTCCCAGGTGCAAAAAACATACAACGTACTAAATTGGTGGATCTTACAAAAGTCCTTTTACCCCCTCTACATATTAAATTAGGCTTAATGAAGCAACTAGTTAAAGCTTTTGACAAAGGTGGAGACTGTTTTAAATATGTTTGCACCAAATTTCCGACTTTATCTGAAGCAAAGTTAAAAGAAGGAGTTTTTGTAGGGGCTCAAATAAGATCGCTTTGTAACGATGAGCATTTCATCAATTGTATGAACACTGTTGAAAAAGATGCGTGGATTGCGTTTAAAGAGGTTATTGAAAAGATTTTGGGGAATCATAAGGACCCCGACTACGAGAATGTTGTCAACATGGTAAAGAAGTTTCAGCACTTGGGCTGCAAATTGAGTTTAAAAGTACATTTCCTATTCTCACATTTGGTTCAGTTCCCTGAAAATTTCGGTGCAGTGAGTGAAGAACAGGGTGAAAGGTTTCACCAGGATATACGGAAAATGGAACGACGTTATCAAGGTAGATGGAGCATATCAATGATGGCAGACTATTGCTGGATGTTACAACGCGATAATCTAGAAAAAACACACAACAAAAAAGCTACTAAGCGCAGTTTTCATACAAAACGTAAAATATATTAAGTTTGACAGAAAACAAAATCACATATATGTTATATTTATATCCTATTCAATGCCCCAGAAAATGCTACAAATGATGCCAAAACTGATATAGATACTGTTCAAAAAGTGCTTGATACAATTGGCAATGGTGTTATTTATAACCCAATTGAAGTTAGAAGATTTTGACGGGCAATGAATAATAAACCCAAAGGTTTGAAAGTTAAACTCCCAAGTAATAATGATGTCCGTGCTATTTTACGCAATAAACATTCGTTGAAAACTTTCTATTTTAAAAATGTAACTGTTCAGGCCGATAAAACTCCACAGCAACTTCACTACCTTAATGACCTTCGCGCAAAATTGAAGGAATTGAACGATAATGGTGTTGTTGGAAAAACTATAAAATACTTGAGAGGAGTGCCTACTATTGTTGATGTTAATTCTCCAAAAAATTTATATTAATTAACGAAATCATTGAACTCTTGTTCTTCTACACAAATATTGCTTCTTTAATGCCTAAACTCAATCTCTTCCATCTATTTATTTCTCAACATTGTATTTTAATATCTGAATCATGGCTAACTGTTGGTATACCTAACTCTTTAATTGACTTACCAGAATACACCTTATATCGATACGATAGATCACACAAAACAGGAGGTGGAGTTTGCATATTTCTGAAGGAATCCATATTTAATGTTTCGAAATTTCAGAAATTAAAACTAGTATTCAAAATGCGGAATCACTTTTCCTCAAAGTCAAATGTGCTCGCTTTTCTCTTGTTCTGGGATGCATTTACCGACCTCCTGATATGCCTATTGCAGATGATATTATTTTATACGAGAATCTCAAAACTATTTGCAACAATTTTTCTAATTTGCTAATATTTGGCGATTTCAATCACCCCACTTTAAAATATTCTCTCTCACCTATCTATCCCTATCTCACAACCCCTAGCTAGTAACAATTCCGCTTCGCAGTTTGTAGATTTATTATTAAACACTAACTTAAACCAATTGATTATTGAACCAACACGTTTTCGTACTGGACAAAATCCTTCCTGTCTTGATTATTTGATTACTGATGACCAAAATCTTATATCCAACATAACATACCATTCCCCTATTGGTAAATCCGATCACTCAGTTATTGAGGCTAATTTTCAATTGCTAATCAATAATCATACTAAAAACACCATTAGACAGATTAAAATAATTGATTGTATTAAATTACACAATTTTATAAATAATACTGATTGGGATGCTTTATGTTTAGAACAAGACCTAGAACTGAAATCTTCGAGCATGAGGCAGATCTTGACAAACAATCAAAAACAGTGGATAACCGAACAGCTTATTCGTCTCTCTAAAATAATAAGAAATCTATGAAGAAAGTACAGAAGATTGCGATTACATGTGGATTTGGTGAGGCATCGCTGCTTTTCCAATGAACTTAGCCGAGATCTCAATCAGGCCAGAGTAGAATATGAAAATAAACTCATCGACAGGGGTCCCAAAGCAGTACATAAATACACTAGAAGCAAGTTGTCATCAACGGTCAATACTCCTAAGGTTTACACGTCCAATGGCGCTTCGTCTAACACCGATGAAGAAGCAGCTGAAGCTTTTGCAAAATATTTTCAAACTGTATTCATTCCCGAACCGTTTGGACCATTACCCGAAATTCTTTCGCCCAGATGTCCAAATATACTTGACACAATTCACTTTTCTGTAGAAAAAGTTCAAGAACAGCTAGATAAATTAAACGGGCAATCCTCTCCTGGGCCCGATAATATTTCTCCTAGCATCTTAAAGAAGTTTTTTTCTGTTCTGGCAAAACCCTTGGCAGCTATTATGACTCTTTCGTTTAATTCATCTCTCCTTCCGAAAGACTGGAAATTAGCAGCTGTTACATGCATTTTTAAAAAGGTGATAAATTAGACATGTCTAATTATCGTCCAATAAGCCTTACATCTACTCGTATATGTGTAAAAATTATGGAAAGAATCATTGTTAATTATCTTCGCAGTTTTCTTAGTGCCAATAGAATTATACCAAACTCTCAGCATGGTTTCACTCCAGGTCGCTCAACTACTACTTGTCTTCTACAAGATCTTAATCTTTGGACTTATGAACTTGATAAAAAAAATCCAAGTGATGTTATTTATTTATACTTTTCCAAAGCCTTCGATCGGGTACCTAAGCGCAGACTTGTAGCAAAACTCCAACATTTTGGTATAGAAGGACTCTTGTTGTCTTGGATTTCGGAATATTTATCCAACAGAAGCTTCTGTGTCAGAATTGGCAGTGTTTATTCTAAATCATATTCTATGCTCTCTGGTGTGCCCCAGGGTTCAGTTCTGGGCCCATCTCTCTTTTTACTGTATGTTGTCGATCTCGACTATCTCGTTGCTTCACCCCATTCATTTTATGCAGACGATTGTAAATTTTATAATAACCCTCTAGTCAATTATAATGTCCTACTGGCAGATTTAACAAAAGTGAAGGAGTGGTCAGATCTTTGGTTAATTCCTCTTAACCTCAACAAATCTTCTGTTTTGCACCTAGGCTCGGACAATCCTTCTTTCAACTATAATGTCGACTCTGTTAGGATCACTAATGTTGACTCGCAGGTTGACCTCGGAGTCACTATATGCAAGGATTTAAGCTGGTCAGCACATATAACTAAAATTGTTAAAAAAGCTAATTCTGTAACTTATATGCTGTCCAAGACTTTTGAAAATCCTGACATAAATGTCTTCAGCAAGCTTTATAAATCACATATTCGTCCGTTAGTGGAATATGCAAATGTTGTTTGATCCCCGTATCTGGTTAAGGACATTATTCTATTGGAAAATGTTCAGAGGCGAGCGACACGTCTTCTTTCAAATGTACGTCACAGAGAGTACCCAGATCGTCTTGAGATATTAAATCTAATTTATCACTCTGAAAGGAGGAGCAGGGGAGATCTAATTCATACTTATAAAATTCTAAACGATAAATTTACAATAGATCTTCGCAACTTATTTAAAATAAATACAGATGCTCGACTCAAGAGGTCACTCTTTAAAATTATCCAGGGAAAAATTCTACACCAGGACTCGCCAACATTTTTTTCAAACAGAGTTGTTCACCCTTGGAACTCACTTTCTGAGAATGTGGTATCACACAACTACGCAAGTGTAAAGTGTAAGTAAGTTTAAGTGCGCGATATGGCCTTTTTCCGAAAATGTAGTGAAGCTTAATGTGGGCTATGCTTTGTGGTAGTTGTGCAATATCACCGATTAAAGAATTTGTACTTTAATGGAAATTTGGAAGCTGTGTAGTATCTTTAGTTTTGTTATTTTATACGGAAAATACGTATGTTAAGCTTTTTAATTTCATAATTTAATATTTATTTGGTATTGATACATGATGTAATTACTCTTTTTCTTTTTCTTTTCTTTATTGGGCATAATAGTTATTGTAACTCTGTCCTAAACTATTTGCAATAATAATAATAATAATAATAACATACTGTGCAGCAGCTGTGATAACCAAATTACATTCACCAAGGCAACATGGCACTGAGAAAAACCTCTTAAACCTAAATAAAAAGCCACAATGGGAACGTAGATTAGAGACCAAGATAACAAATATTAGAAAAGATGTCGGGATACTACATACTTACCTTAATAACCAAAACCCCAGCAGAAAAACAAGGAGAAAGGTTGGAAAGCTCGCCCAGACATCAAAAATCAGGCCCAGGAATCCATCCTACCGCCAGAAGCTGATCGTACTCATGGACAACCTAAAACAAAAAATATCTATGTTAGGCTGTGGACTAAGAAGATATCGAGCAAGAACTAAAAGGTATCACGAAAACATACAATTTACCAGAACGCAGTCTACATTCTATAGAAATCTACAACACGGAAACAGTACAATACAAAATAAAACTCCAAATAAGGAAGAAATGACGCAATTCTGGAGAAACATATGGTCCAACCAAGTCCAGCATAACAAACAGGTCTACTGGATAAAAACAAAGGAACATCAACGCTAAAATGTGCCATCTATGGAATAAATGCAAGTAACAACAGAAGATATCACTAGAGTTACCAGAAAATTAAGAAATTGGTCAGCACCTGGAGTTGATAGCATTTATAACTACTTTTGGAAAACATTAACCAATCTGCACACTACATTAGCAACACAAATACACCATGCAATTCACAATCCTTACATAGTTCCCGAATACTTTACCCTAGGAGTTACACATCTACTACCTAAAACTGGAAATACCGAATAGGCAAAAAACTACAGGCCAATTACTTGTTTACCAGGTATTTATAAAATTATCACCTCCGTAGTAAATTCTAAAATTGCGGAACACTTAAAAAGGCACGATATCCTAGCGTGGGAACAAAATGGTTGTAAAAAACGAGGTAGAGGTTGCAAGGAATTGCTAATAATAGACTCAACTGTAACTGGCCAGGTAAAAGCAAAAAAGAGGAAGCTTTCGGTAGCCTGGATAGACTACCGAAAAGCATTTGACTTAATACCACATTCCTGGCTCCTGGAAATCCTTAAAATATACAAAGTTGATCCTACTATAATAGGTTTTCTCCGCCATCTCATGAAAACATGGAGAACTACACTCAAAACCACAACATACACCACAGACCAAATACCAATTAGGCGGGGCATCTTCCAAGGGGACAGCCTTAGGCTCCTTTGGTTTTGCATGGCTTTAAATCCACTTAGCGGAATGCTAAATCGAAGTAGTAATTGCTATATCATCGAAGATCAAGCCAAAATCTCACATTTATTTTATATGGACGATCTTAAAATATATGCAAAATCTTCACAGCAGCTCCATGGATCACTGGAACTAGTCAACGCATTTAGTGAATCAATAAAAATGGAGCTGGGCTTAGATAAATGCGCGGTTATGCACGCCAATAGAGGAAAAATCATTCAGACAGAAAACAGTACATTGATGGATAATACAATTATTACCGCGCTCACTCCAGAGCAATGCTACAAATACCTTGGTTTTCTACAGGGATTGAGAATAAACGAAAAAGCCAATAAAGAATCAGTCACAGCAGAATACTTCGACAGGGTTAAAAAATTTTTAAACACAAGTCTTAACTCAAAATATAAGATTACTGCCCTTAACACCTGGGCTATACCAGTGGTGTCGTACACTTTCGGATTACTAGCATGGACAAAAACGGAACTCGAAGCAATAGATAGGAAGCTTAGGACCACGCTTACAAAGTACAGAATGTTACACCCTAACTCTGCAATTGAAAGAATGTATCTTTCTAGAACAGAGGGAGGCCGTGGAATCGTCAACTTAGAGAATACACATCAAAGAGAAAAACAAAAGTTAAAACAGTATTTTAGCAATACAAACTTACTTTTACACCAAAGTCTGGTAAGAGTTGATCAAAGCTTTTCTGCAGTAGGTTTAGCAACACCCGAACCTGAAACAGAAAATTATACTGACAAATTAAAACATCAATGGAGAAATAAACCCATGCATGGGCGTTATTTCAATAATTTACACCAAGAAGACGTGGATAAAACCTATTCTAACACTTACCTTACAGCGGGATATCTGTTTACCGAGATGGAGGGGGCGCTATTAGCCATACAGGATCAGGTAGTTCCAACACAATACTACAAAAGTACATCATGCATTTAAACCCTGAAACAACAAAATGCAGGCTTTGCAATAAGGAAGAGGAATCGGTACAGCACCTCTCATCAGCTTGTACAAATCTTGCATCTTCAGCTTATCTAAGTCGGCACGATAACATGGGAAAAGTTATTCACCAAATGTTGGGGCAAAACGTAGGGCTTGCAAATAACACACCATTTCATAAATATAGTCCCCAAACGGTACTAGAAAATGTATCATTAAAAAATATATTGGGATACAACTATCATAACCGACCGTACAGTACAACATAACAAGCCCGATATGATAATAATCAACAAAGAAACAAAATGTTGTACTATAATAGACTTTTCAGTGCCGTTAGATGAAAATATAAGCAGAGTTTACAGAGGCAAAATGGAAAAGTACAGAGATTTAGCCGATGAAATCAGTGCAATGTGGAGAATGCAGAGGGTAGACATTAAACCATTTATTATTACCTCTAATGGACTTGTACATAAAAAGATTCCCCTGCATCTCAATGAATTAGGCATCCCATTAAGCGCCATATACCATATGCAAAAAGCTGTCATATTGGCCACAACAGCAATAATAAGAAGAGCCATAAAATAACAGTCGTCTTGAGAAATCCGGCGTACTGCTAAAACAGTCACTAACTCATCCACAGTTTGTGTGATAACAAAAAAAAAATAATAATATTTTTGGAAATATACCTTCATTTTTATTTTATGCACTAAATATACATTATGTGTATAAGTTGTTTTCTTTTTTGTATTTGTTTTGGAAATATACGTTCGTTTTTATTTCGTGCAATAAATGTACATTATGTGTATAAGTTGTTTTCTTTTTTTTGTAATTTGTAAAAAACCTGACGTGATACATAAAAATTTAAAGGAAATTCATAATCAGGGTCCCGAAATTGCATAAAATTAGTTGTTGAAATTAAAACATCTTTCAAAAAAATTTTTTGTAGACCTGTGTAATTAATAAATTTACGTGAAATAAATAAACATTAATAAAAGGTTTCACAGTATTTATTAAATTGACAATATTGTTTCAACAGTTAAGCTGTCATTATCAAAGGTAATATAAATATAAACAAACACGTCGCTAAGGTAAATACGCTTACTTAGGTAAAAAAATAGATAACTAGATAAAAAGATAAAAATAATGAAAATTAAATATCTAACACTACCAGTAACGGAGAATTACTGAGCTCAATCTGTTCATTCCTTAAAGGTACCCCGAGTTTCTGTTTGTATATCTCAAAAGCTTCTAAAATGTCTAATTTGCGTTTGTTATTACATAAATGTAGGAATTTTATAGAAAATGATAAATTTACGTCTAATCTTCCAAATTAAAAGAATTATTAAGCTGTAGAACGAAGTGTAATAAAAACAGGTAGAGGTACAACATTTGTCTCCCTTTACACGTTCTCCATTAGAAAATTTACCAAACCTGACTGATAGTAAGGGCTCATATAGGAATGGACAGTTAAGCCCTTTGTTAACTAAACATATACTAGTATGACGTACAAATCCGTTTTCTACTCATTAGCGTGCGAGACATTTATGGAACTAGCGGTTACTAAATCACATGTGATGATATACGCAGGTCATTGTTTAGGGGTGTTAAATAACCATAGCAATCAAACCTTGTAAGTAGCTTAAAGGATCCCGTAAAATTGTATATGTAACACTAAAACTCAATTTACCCAATTAGGAAAATATTATAAATCTAGATTTTACCTATTTAGAGGATTTACTAAAGCCACCTCCTGTTTTAACCTCATCCCTTACAGTCTATCTTCGTTAAGCCACTTGTGAAGGGTTTACATCTGCGGTGATCGTAAATAGTTAGATAAAATAAAATGAGAAATAAACTATATTAGAAGTACCAAGCTGTTAAGATTTTTATTTGTGAAATGTTTTCCTCTCTGTTCAAAGCTCTCGGGTGCTATAAAAACCTAACCCGTAAACTTGATTGATTTTTGTCTTTGAACTCCCCCCTCTTTGTACAGTTTGGAGACAGGAAAAACGATGATTGGTTGGGATGATGAGTAATTGAATTCGATCATCCCTTGCGACAAAAACTTTATGTTGTTCAAGATTTTTTATAACATTTAAAAGACAATTTATAAAATTGAATGAAAGAAGGAAAATAGATATCAAATTTTACACTTATGATTACAGTAATTTACATTGCTGGAACATTGGTACAGAAAACACTAAAGACTCATATATTATTCAGATGGAAAGGCAACAAACATGTTTTTCGAATACATTCCCGAAGCTTACGCTAGTGTGGGTGCATTGCTGGAAATCAGTCGAACCATTGTGTTGCTAATGCAACCCAATTCCTGTGTTAGACAATAAATCGTCGAATTCCGACACCAAATAAATTTGTACAGTGCGCACTGGCAGAGGTTTTGATTAATTCTTGCTTTCAAGCCCTGGTAATGACCTCAGTCACATTAGCATTACGATGCTTTATTGTTTACCATACCAGAATACTGTTCTATCCTAATGGTCTAATTTACATGTCAGACAAATGCAGCTATACACTAAAAACATTCTACTGCCTTTAGTAAACAATTTTGAGTTGAAAACAACCACGGAACAAAAAAAAACGCAAATTAATTGGTCTTTAATATTAGTTACTAACTAACACTACTGTATACTATAGACAAAGAGACAGAAAAAGTGTTTCCACTTCATCCCTTCTTTTTAAAACAGATCAACATTTTCTTATCTTTGAATGCCTCTTTTAATCCATTTAACACAGTAGCAATTTCATAAATTTCTTGGTTATTAAAGGTTTGAACTTTCTTATCGGTTTGCAATTCAAGCTATCGGTTTCAATCATTTCTAAGACTAGGAATTCATTTTTTATTCCTTTTGTAAAAGCTGAAAGGGAGAAAATCTTTTCCAGTTTGAAAATGGTATACACTTTAACTGTAATAAAAAAGTTGCAGTCCTTTGTAAATGTGCTACAGTTATTTCAATAAAGAAAGTAATACTTATTAATTAGAAGTAATTATTTGTTTCGAAAATAAAATATAAACCGAATGTATATTTATAAAACTATACAATAACTGTCAGCAAATTGAAAAATTATACAGTAGGTATGTACTTTAATTGAATGTTGGTCCTCTTGATTTTAAATATTAATTTTCAGCTCAAACAACAAAATCCCTGCATTCCCATTAACACGTCTATAATATATATTTTTTAAAAATAAACACTAACAGTAATTCCTTGAGTTCGTGCTGTTTGAACATTGACAATTTATGTGAAATAAAAATATTCAAATAGTAAGTGATGTCGAAGTCTTTATACGGTAAGAATAAGGATTTAAAATAATCTAAATACATTATTTGCCTATGTTATAACAATAAATGTAATTAAATTAGGACAAAAATGTTTTCATATATATTGATATGATACTTATTTACATTTTTGTATGTTATTACAAGAATACATAATTTATTTGAATACTAGACACAGACAAAGCTACGATTGTAACAAAGATACTCAACTAGAAATACTCAACTTATTACTTGCTTACCTTTAATTGAAATAAATGCTTTGGCTAAATGTATTGTCGTTGTGAAAAACCTTACTTCCCACAGAAACTCTCTCAGGCGCGTCGCTTTTATGGTTTGCTATCTCCTTATAATTATTATGGGCGAATAATAATAAAAACACATACAAATAAATCTCATACATAAAACAACACAAATTTATTCTTTATTAACATGTAACTAAGAAGAAATAAATAAAACGAAAATTAATACCATCAAAGAAATCTTTTCTTTTATATGAAATAAAAAGACTAACATAAAATTTTAAATTAAATAGCAAAGGAAAATATGAATACAAGACTATCTTTTTTTAATTCGATTCATTCCTTTCAAAACAAATAACCGTTTTTAACTAAAAAAAATTACTTCTTAAAATAAAGAGAATATTTCTTTACAATTCTTTATGCCCTTTTTGGTATCATTAAAATTTCTTATTATTAATTATACTAATTACTACAGAAAACTCACGGTTTTTAATTACTAGGATTGTAATTCCTTCCTTTTGATTTTTAAAATTGGCGTTTTGTAAAATACTAACTTGATATACTGAAACCCCTGGTAACAGCTGTCTGCTATCATTAAACTCGAGAAACAGTTGAAGAAAGAAATGTCAACAATCCATTCATAAAATACTTTTAAATCAAAAATATATCCAACTCAAAAGGTTTAAGAAAACGTAAGGAATTCCAATTCCATACAATTCCCATTCATCAATCAAATTTGAAACAGAAGTTATTTTCCCAGACTAAATTACATTTAAAATCTTTAAGATATTTATACTTACGATAGGTAGTGCTCAAAATTGCCACAGCTTGAGAACTTATCTTTTCAAATTTAAATTTCAGATCGTAGGTATTGGTTCCACAGTTTGCTAATTATCAAAGAGATAGATAAAGGTTCTAAAAGACACAAGAAAATGCATATATTTGAACACCATCTGATTATGAAAGTTCGATAATAGTAATAATTAAAAATAATGACTTGATACCATTAACCAGAAACTAGAATAAGATCTAATAAATTTAATTCAACTTGATAGTCATATTCGGTGATGTCAAAGTTATGTTGGATAAAATATTAATAAAGACTTTCATAATTAAATGGGTCAATATTATTCAGTCTAATTTAGTTTAAAAATGAACCAAAAAGTTAAAAAAGATAACAACTAGTCATTGAGAAAATCATTAAATAAAGTCACAATATCCTGCATAAGAGCTCTTAGCAAATGGGAACGTTTTCATGCAAAAATGACAAAAATAATCGGTACATAAACAATAAACAACTTACGCAATATTCGCAAAATTCAAAGAGTCAACAATTCACAATACCTTGTTCAAATCGCTTAATTCACAAAACTGAATCAAAAAAGACTTACACAATATTGCCCCTTACAAACACAGATATAAACGGTTGTCGCTGAACTGTAGAAACTGGAAAACTTCATAAAATTCTGCAATCACTAATAACCCAAAGCTACGAGAATAAAAATTCACGATACTGCAATACAGAAAGGTATTCATTAATAGAATTCACTCTTTCAAATAACTGATACAACCATACAACTTAGGTGAAATTACTTATTTAAATTATCTTAGAAGAAATGATCTGCTTCTTTTTATTTATTTATTTTTAATCGTATCCTTGAACGAGATTCTTTACGAACCTAAAATGCGGCCACTAGAAGAACGGGTTACACTTTATTATTATTATCGGTAAAGTGTATTAGATTAGACTTTAATTTCCTATAAAATGAATTTTCCACAATCACAATAGGTATATCACAACGGTCCAAAAACTCTACATGCGACAAAAGTTTCACGTGGACCCTATTTTTAAGCTCTTTCTGACATTATCAGAGTCTGTCTTTGACTTGCTTCTTTTAGAGATTATTTTTAACAGTAGAATGAATTTTAAGAGAGGTAAGCTATCACAGTGCGGCTTGATTAAGCCAATGAGAATTGATTACTTTACACAAAGGACGCTCGAAAATTCGGGACTCTACTCGTATTTAAAAGCTGCACCACATGCAAAAAACCAGACACTCTGTGAACGAAAATTTGTTTGTCTAGAATTGATTGACAAGCACGTACAAGGAAATCATAAATTTAACCCAAATGGGTTTTATTAGTATATTTTTCGTAGAAACTCAACTTGTTTAGATGAGAATATTTGCAGATACTCGTTCACATCGACGAATATTGCTGACAATTTAAAATTTAAAAAACAAGTCTATTCGAAAATATTCTTTTTTCCAGGAACAACATAGAATGGTAAATGCTAACAGCCATGAAAACAATACCTTTATCTGAAACGAAGTCTGTAAATTCTTATAAAAACAATTTTATTAGTCTGGGATACTTCTTTGAGATGACCTTTAGTATTTTATGAAGTTTATTTTATGCAGTATACCAGCGGTGGTTTTAAATTGAAAGAAAATATATGAAAACACAGGACCGCATTTAGAATCTTTTATTAAATATGCATACTAAATTGCATTATTTGAAAACCAACAAAAACGTAACGTTACAAATTAAGTTAGCCTAATTACTTAAAAAAATATCTATTCACACCTTCCTATCTTCACAAATTTAAACGTTATAATCCTAGTAACATTATTTACGTATTTTTAGATGACAACAAATTCAAATAATAAACCAATTACAATATTTCAAGTGGTACAAGGCGCAACATAACTATATGTTGTTTATCTGATATCTGGTAATAGAAAGAAACTCCTACATTTAAGACTGTAACAATTATGTGGTAAAGCAGCTACTTTACAAATTTGCATCACAATACTTAAAATCTTGAAATACGAGAAACTTATACAACCGTGGAATCTCGTTTTCATGAAAACACATTTTTTAACTTTTAATTAATAAGGTAAGATAGTAAATACACTTATACCCCCCATTACAGTACACGTTGTCTGTTTTAGATTAATTTTCACATTAAAATTGGCCTAAACGTAATTATATTGAAAAATTAGATTAACGTCACCCAAATCGTAGATAGCACAGTAAGATTAACTAAATTTTATGGAAAATCCAATTTGCCTTATATCCTTTTTACGCCTAACGTGTTCAAGTGTGCATGTTAATTATAATGATCTATATTTAAATTCATCAAAAATAAAATTACTCAAAATAATAATTTTAAAATTGAGGTTTGCAAACCATAAATTGGCTAAATGTGAAGTTGCCAAAATTTACTTAATTAAAATGTTTATATAGGCGAATTCCTTTTTGGCATGTTAAATAACTTTCAATATATTTGATTAAAATCAATATTTGGACTAGCACGAACGTGCGTAGGTGTAAATTTCATAATTTGAATTATTTAAGTGTCCATTAAATGCTAAACACGAACATATTGGATTTCTGTTGCCCATATTTATGTTACTACCATAGTAGCGAAAATTCTACAGCTCCATTTAAAGATAGCACTGGTATTAATTAATTTTATTTCACATTATTGTATAGCTTTACCAAGTCAAACTAGTAACAATAAACTTCGATAATAATTTATTTAAAAATATTATTAGCTTAATTCACATTTTCCAGGAAGGACATCAAATATTAATTAAATACATTGTATATTAAGCGTATATTGCGTTAAACTTAAATTAAATTGAATTTAATAAAGCACAACAGCATTCAACATTTCTCTTTTTAATTATTATTAATGCTATTAATAAATTATTATTATGATTAATACCTACAAAGAGCTTTTAATTATACAATTTTGTTAATAATTTATGTTTTAATCAAGCTTGGTTTTCATATTATATTAAATAAACTAAACTTCCCTAATCGAAATTTACCTTTCCGCTTCTAGGTTGTCATAATTGATTATATAATAGTTACGTTGAACATATGATTACTGTGATTTATATTATTAACTAGCGAAAGTTACTTTATAGAAACACACTGTCCGTCCGACCAGAACGTGATTATCTCTGAAATGGTTTAATATATAATATAATAATATATGGTTTGTTTTAATTAGGGAGACTAGCTCACCGAGTCTTTGTTATGATAGACCAGGTCGACAAAATCCTAAGATCTCATAAGCAGACCTAGGAACAACTCCCAGACATATTAAAGCTGCACTCGACCGAGCAGTGGAAGTCCTCATGCTGGACTAGGAGTGAAAGGACCTTAATAGCTCCGGCACTAACCTGCAGAACTAGATAGGTAACCTTGCTCCAACAGTGTGAGCTGATAACAATAACACAAGTAAGGGACGCACTAATTAAGCGTATCTCAATTCATTAACCACATCGGGGACAGTCGTCATTAAGCAAAACGTCAAACCGAGAATTCATGTACGAAGCACGATTATCGCTGCAACGATTGAACATTTTAAAATGCGGTTTTCGAGAAATGAATATAGACTTTCTGACATCATCAATGCTTGTTTGGTTGTTTAACGGTTTTTTAAGTACATAACGAATGACATAAGTACAGTAAAGGTTACTTTGCTCGATTTATTGAACGGGTCCGTAACTATTATTATTAGTAGCAGATTTTGCTAATTATATATGGCAACTGACATAATGTAAAAATAAGTTTTGCAGTTGGTGTTAGTTATGTGGCAAGCTTTGTAAAAGAATCTTGACGGGCGAGCTGTAAAGTTTGTGGGGCGAGCGACGAAGAAACAAGCCTTAATCCTTATTAACAAGCATAATCCAGTTAGCCCAGTAAAGATTAATTGCAACGTGTGCAGCGCCTTAAGTTTTATTTCCGTCTTCGCTAGCGTTTTTTTATTAATTTATTGTATTTTTTGTATAAAAAGACAATTTATAATCAAGACGTATAAAAACATAAGTTTTTATTAGTTTTTTGTTGATAAGCATTGTATAACATTCTCTTTTAGGAGCCCGTAAAATCTAACAGGCCTGAAGCTGAACTACTCATTTACTTAGTTACCATACATGCCTATAATGCCTTTATTATGCATATAAAGTGTCATTTACATAGAAAGTGCAAATAAATTATATTAATAGTTTAATTATTTGATTTTGATTTGTTTATTTTATTGAGACCAACAATTTGTACCGTTACATTAGCTCGAGAAACTTTGGCGCATAGTATTTTTTGATTTAGTATTTATAATAAAGTAGTTAACAAAAAATTTTAATGCCGGACGCGCTCTTTCACCCCAGAACCTCTTCAGCAAAATTCAGCAGGCAATATTATCGTTATTATTACTTCTAGTCGTAGAGTAACTTTGTATTAGTAAGGTAATTTTTAGGAAAGTACTTTGTTGCCTGCTTTTGTTGAAATCTCTTTAACTTTATTTATAAGATATATTAGTAAAACAAATTCTTGAGTGGTTTTTGATGTTGAATTGAAATACACGATTTAATTCCCTACCCATTTTAAAGCGTAGGGCAGCACCTTAAGCCAAATCTTTTAGCGAATCTGCTCAAAACTTTTTAAATCTCAATTCTTGTCATTTGGTTTAATTTATTGAATATTTTGGTACTACATAAAGAACTGTGGCCGAGCAAACAAAAACTAAAACAGGCCATTACCAAGATATTAAGGTTGGTAACATGTTTTTCGCAGCCTAGGTCGTATGCAGAGGTACTAACAACTGCCCAAATAAATAGACGAACTGTCAAAATAACTTTTACAATAATTGGTATTTCCAGTAATTTAAGAAATATGAGATAACAACCTTTAGAACATGGTTGCGGCCTTCTATAATGCGTTTATTATTTAAATGCATAGTATTAATAAACGTCTTAAACAAAATAATATGCTATGTCAGTAAAATGTATGTAAAATGTATGTGGAGCACGCATATTTCTAAAGGTTTTCAATATTTACATGTGCTCCCTGCGAGCCTAGTCCTATAAACTCATAAATTTAAAAAAATCATTCTCGGAAAATATTTAAAATCGAGCGCAAAATAGACTTCTGTAGAAAATCTAATTAATTGAAAATAAGTAAAGGAATATAAAATATATAAATATTAGCTCAAGTGTGTCGTTAGCAATTCGATAAATTAATTTTTTTTAACATTACTCATTATTAAATTTTTTAAAATTTATTTATTTTAATACAATTTAACAAGCGGTTTTAGATTTTTATTAACACCTATTATTTAAATTAATTTTTATTTATAATTAATCAAATTGTTATAAATACTGTGTTTTAGAGCAGAATATTTTAAAGACTGACTACACACAGAAATTATAAATCAGATGTAGAAGTGAAACCATCAGGGAATCTATAAAGCATGCGCAAAGGTGTCCGACAAAAAACTTTTTCCTAATTTTGTGCTGTCTCACATGTTAAAAGTTGCTTTTTTTGGATAGTGGCAAAGCTAGCGTTTGTTTTTAATTAAAATATTGCCATGTAATCTTTCGATGTTGGGCAGGAGCATCAACACAGTACAAGAAACAACACATAATTTCAAAGTTTTATTAATGTATTGTGGATCAGCCCATAGTAATCTTTATGTATGTAATTATAGCATACAATAATTATAGCATACCTAGAAATTAAAATTTGTAACGTTTGCGTTTTCTTACTCTAAATACTAAACATAAAATACGCCGCGCGATGGACATCACTGTAATCTCAAAATTTTAACTACTAAATACTTACTGTAAAGCTCACAATACGATACTTACGTTAGTTCATAATGTCAAGACATCTTAAAGACAAGTTACGGCTCAGGAAGTAGGTACTGAGTTTCATAGCTTATTAATTATAAAGAAAAATATGGTTTTATAGACATAATAAAAATAAATATGGGCGCCATCTGATTGCAAGTCCTTGAAGCAAGTTCTTATTCGCAAGCAGAAAGAATATTGGCTTTATAGATTAAATTCAATTTATAATCATGTTTAATTACATTAGTATTAAGCTGGTTAAGATATTTTAAAGAATTTCACAAACGAATGGTCCAATATTATCACAGTAGGGCTTAATTCAAATAGTCATTTATTTAAAAATAAAATTATTTACTTGTCTTTAATGACAATTGTATAAAGTTTGATGGTAATACCCTTATAAGAAATCTTATTAAAGCAAAATATAGACATAGATTTATATAACATAATTATTCGATCGAGTATCCATTAGTCTTGATAGTCTGGTAAAATTTTACAGTACTTTAAACTTCCAAAAAACAACACTTTCATAATAATGCCTTTGTTTCACTTAACACTAAATACGAGGCCTTCATAGATTATTGATATGAAGCAGGAAAAACTGGAAAGTATAATCGTTGATACCGCTTTTCCACTCAAGATCAGAGAACGAAAGTTCACAATCATTGTCACTTAATTGCAATTTCATTAGCAATTGCTTTCTAAATAATTAAAGCCATACTCTTATTAGACTCTGTCTAATAACCAACTTTATTGGTTTTTCTTACTATGACATCCAAATAAACAGTATTCTAAATTATTTCGGCACATCTAAGTCGAAAAATATAATTCTTTATTTTCAAAATTAACCATTACATTCTCTTATAAATTTCAAATTGTAAATCCATGGAATAATTTTATTGGTTATTAAAACGTTTGTTTCGCGTTTTTGGGTCAAATTTCAATAATTTACTAATTTAATCAACTCGAAGAATTAATGCTGCATTAACAACCACTAGTTGCGTTTAACGGTAAGTTCGTGGGCTGTATTAGATTGTTGATTTCAACTCATTTTAAATCTCACGCAAAATTTGTTTATCAAATTCCTACAAAATTCTCTTTATCACTTGTCTAATCAATTTATTAGATCACGCTACGATACTGGATCCACATTACCAAAAACTCTTTATTCTATTATTAAACTAATTCGTTTAACTAAAAAAACGTACTGTAACCAATTGCCTTCGGCAGAACTGACTCCTATTTCAACTGTAACCTTTTTTATACATAAAACTATAATTTTAGAAACACCTACTAACATATAATTTCGTCGGGGGCTTCTCCAAAGAGAAAGCCCCCAGGTCAGCGCGGGAAACCGCTCTCCGCCCGACCCGTCACTTGTAACCTTGTTGATTTTATTAAATTCTGTAATAGACTGACTGAAATTAAGGAAGCAACCCTATAATAAGCTTGAATTTAAAAGAGGGAAAATTAAACCAACCAATCCAAAGGAAGTTAACATTCTTTCCATCAATCAGGAAAATAACCGCGTAAGAAATCTTCTAGAATAATCCGTTTAAATTCGCGACATACCGCCTAAAGTCCGCGTCTGCAGGTAGCCATATGATGCTTCTTATGAGTCTGTACTTTTAAAAATGTATTCATCCAAGTTAAAAATTGCACATACAGGATATATAAATTTAGGGCTTAATGCGTTTTCAGATAAATTATTCCCTAGTTAAAAAGCCGAACTTATTTTTCTGCCTTTATAATCTCAATTTTTGTCTGTATTTTCGTTACTAAATACGATTTTTAACCCTGGAAAGGCTTTGCAATGAACTTTGGTATTTACAAAGACGTCAGTATGTTTATTCTAGAAGGAATTTCATCCTATACGAAAACATTTTAGGGTGACCCTTGGCATTAAAAGAACACCAGTCAATTCGAAATATCATCTGCATTTTAAATTCAACTGAAATATTATGGGCAACGCAGGACCGAACTAAGGTTTTTTACCATTAATGCCTATAAAATTGCATTTCTATAAAATTGGGAATTTGAGCACGTTATAAATTAAACAAGTTATGTAAGCGAAGGAAGGAGTTACAAAACAATTATGTTTCGTTCTTGTAATATTATTTTGGAAACTACAATTATCATCATTCAAGATTCAACAGCTGCATTATGTGACTCTTAGTTACATTTAAGCTTGACACAACGTGTTTTACATTACACTAATTCAAATTATAATTACTGATCAAATCGATTACTTTAAGCCATTATATTCTTGAAGTAATCATAAAGAAGAAATTTTGATTATTCCGGGTGTCTCAAAATGCTCTTTACAGGCAATATCTCCCTTATTTGAAAAGATAAAATATCACCCTAAAACTATTGCGAGTGGCTCAGAATACATTTCCGTAAAAAAACAGAGAGTGCAATTTGAAAAATTAATCAACTTGGCATGATCTTTTAAACGTTACTATGCAACCAGCGTTTAAGGTTGTTGTCTGAAGGACCGTTTTGTGTTATTTACAATAGTTTTTGGTTGATTTCTTTATCTTTTCAAATAAGGGAGGTATTGCGTGTAAAGAGCTTTTTGGGTCACCCAGTATATTGACTATTAAGACAATCACCTTGGCAATAACAGAATGCGGTATTGTCTGTAAAATTAAAACAATATTTCAACTTACTAAACAATATTTGACTGCATATTATTTTTGCAAATAATTTATTCTTTGTTTATTTATATTTTAATGCACGTTATTGTATTTGAAAAGGTCTAGTACTGAAATCGAATTTTGCCGACATAGATAATTACATAATAA
The DNA here is from genome assembly GCA_929113105.1 of Agrypnus murinus. Lineage (NCBI taxonomy): Eukaryota > Metazoa > Arthropoda > Insecta > Coleoptera > Elateridae > Agrypnus > Agrypnus murinus. The sequence goes on from OV816026.1 coordinate 120,271,361, forward strand.
TGCACAAACGTGTCTCAAGATATAAAACGTTTCTATCTGCCTGAAAACTATTTTGCGAAGGTAATTTTCACTATAACATATTGATTCTGCCATATGCACACAACCGATTACGATATTTCACGAGAAAGGCAGATCTGAGGCAGACAATTATTGTTATACGTCGGAACGTCATGTCAGCTTTGAGCTTAGAGCGAAACTAATATTGTATCTTGCAAATGCATTTCAAACCACACCACACCGCTGGAAAATATTGATTAGTTATTTATAAACGCGTAATTATTCAAGTAGCTGTCTATATGAGGTCCACAATTTGATGATAATTAAATAAATCCGTGGTAAAGCTGAATTAGTTGTAAATTGCCGATAAAGTTATGTATTGGTACTTGTGTTAGTGGCAACTAATTTTAAGCTACAGATTAATTACTTACGGATTTGTAGTTAACTGGGGAAAGGCATTCTAAAGAACATGAACGGAAATCTTCCCTATGTTTAATAACTTACCCTAGACGTAGGATCAGTTATCAGCCCTATCACCTGCAGATGTTTGTAAGTAGGGTGCGTTCTATTAAGAAACTAAATTTCTTAAATCTTGCCTTCCAAAGGTTTGTGCAAACTTGGAACTACTAGGGAATGATTGAACCAGTAGTATTATCCGTTTTATAAAGTTTCATTTTTCTTAAATTGTTTCTAAGTTGTTTGAGTAGTTTTTCTACGCCAGGTAACCATGAGGACCTTTTTATCAGAAGTGTAGTATTCACCTGATTTTAATTCGTTTGGATCAAGATCCACCTGATTTTAATTCGTTTGGATCAAGATCCATTCATGTGTATGTATACCTAATACACATACATAGGTCAACTCATCAAAGTTGAGACGGCCATATTTGAGCCCAAGTTCGATCTGTCAGTTTCTGACATAAGTGAAACGCCGAAGTCTATTCCCCAAAAAATGACTGGTTGTAGTGCACCAAACTGTTCTAGCAATTCCCGGAATGGTGCACGTTTGTTTCTTTTTCCAAAAGATAGGAAAATAAGAAAAATTTGTTATAGATATGCGTAGAAGTCAGAATTGGGAATTACTGAATACTCAAGATTATGTAAAGTAAGCAAGTTTGAGTCTTAATAAAATTACATGTAGAAATAATATAAATTATTTAAGCATAGAGAAAGGATAGTCTGTAGATTACACCATCTTTTATTACCGTTTTACATTTCCCCTAGTTTCATTTTGAGGAAACGCAATTTGGAACAAGAAGAAAAGATGGACGGTAAATATTGAAATGAAACGCAATTCCTACGTTATTTAACGGTTCTAATCTAGTTAGAGTTAATAAGAAACGTAAAAGATTAAATGAAGGGATAAATGTAGTTGCAATTAATAAAAAAAAATTAAAACTTTTAAAGGGAATAAAGGAAACAGGCCATCTAATTGCCAAACACATCATCAAATAATACTGGATATGTTAAAGAAAAGCCTAAAATAATTAAAGAGTGTGGAAGGATTGAAAGAGAGAGCCTCGATATACTTTAAATGAGAATACTACAGCACATTCTCATGCAGATTCTAAAAGGAACAGAGACACTATTCACTTCAGGTTTTAAAAATACCGATGTGGCCGCTGGAAATTTTGAAAATGGCAGTACAAATACGCTTTGCAGGATAATTTTCAATTACCTACTTAACATATTCTTAATTTCTAGCCGGTTGGAAAGGTTACAAAAGCTTAAAAAATAATTGCAGCATCCACTGGCATCATACTCCATTCTGTACAGACATTTACAGAAGTTAGATTTCCGTCCACGGCCTTTGTATGGCTTTCTGCCATATTTGGATAACAAAAAAGAGAAACTTACAGGCCCTCTGTGATCGAGTGGTAGAGTTCCTACCTCTCGTTCAGAGGGACAGGGGTTCAACCTCGGTTGCGACTGAATTTTAAAAATTTAGTGCTATCTTGTTTGAGCTCCTAAGGTTAAGGTATGAAAGTTGTATGAATGATAAAGTATGGGGGAGCGTAATGTACTTGCTACAATAGCTCTATTACCTCGGTTGTACTCCCATAAGAGTTTGTGTGTGGAACCCCGACACTGCGAAATTTGGTAAAAGGGGGATGGATTATGTATGTATGTGATATTTACGTTTTGTTCGATAGATAAGTAATTTATTTTAAATATTATCTATTGTTATTTTAAATGATAAAGTTTTATTGCTTAAATTATCCAATAGAAATGCATATACGTTTCTGTAGGTTCGCGTACTATTTTTAATAAATCCTTTATATAAGGCTGTATTATATAAAAATCGTATCTATATTTTAATAAATAAATAGCCAGTCTCATAATCCAAGGATCGCAGGTTCGATCCCGGCAGAGCGGGTAATTTATCATAGCGGAGAAAAATTAAAAACATGCCTTCTTCTCGGATAGGAAGTAAAACTGTAGGTCCCGTGTCAATGCGGTGTTTGGCACGATAAAAATCTCTACTGGGGGTGGAATTCCCCCAGATTCGGCTAAATTCTAATAGGGTCGGCCAAATCATTATAGCAATCGGTGCCATGAGGTACGAAGGATGCTCCGCCATCCTGATAAAAAATAAATAAATAAATAATTTTTGCACTCTGTCAGTCAACTTATAGAAGTAATCAATACATTAAGCTAATTTCTTTCCTACTAAGTGATTAACATTAACAAAAGAGGAAAAAGATACCATCATATAATTTATTGAAGGTAAGATGTTTCTCTAATATTATTCTTTCCTTCATTTTAAAGGAGTTGTTAGGCAATCTTTGTTTTTGTACCAATCCAATTTAAACTCGTTTATTGAAGGTTTTAAGTAATAATTCATGCGATTTTTATTGTATTCGCTGAACAACAGAAAAGTAAATGATAGTCTTTAAGTTGTTTGAACCTATTGAACAAAGAAAATTAAGAATATTATTTTGCAACAATTGAAGAGTTAAAATTTCTAAAGACGCAAAACTTTCTTTATATAAAATAAATACAATAAAATGTATGAACTATTGTATCAACTATTGTGTGAACTAAATGTATCAATTATTGTTGTGTTTTTTGATTGTATACATGCTATTAAAAGTTGCGTTTGCTTGTTTAACTCGACATCAGGCATGTCTGTATACCTATACCTATGTCGAAAAAACTCACCGATAAATTACATTCTCGTTAATACTATTTTCAAATAAGCTGGCGCTCATAAACAACGTAGTTCTATTCGAATCAGCCTAACTAAGAATTTTAAAGAGAACTTATCTCTGGCTGACTTCGCCTATAAGTCTCACTCGCAAAGTTCTACATGATGTACGAGTTATAAATAGCAATAAAGCTGTATAATATTATTTAACTACAATTAATTAATAATATACTTACTTTCTATTAATTCGCCGTTGAAGTGCACTTAGTATTAATTTCACTATCACAACTAAAGCAATCTTAATAACAGCAAAACGCTGTTGCAATTTTAATTAAGAAATCGAAAGTTATGCCTGTGAAAGAGAGATTACTATCAATGTGTTTAGAACGCTGAATGATCCATTAGTAATTGCTTTCTATAGCAATCTACACCTTACTTACTTACAAACCAGGTTTTGATTCTAGCCTGTATGTGAACCTTCGATTCAGATTTGCACTAACATTAGCAAATAGCAAAATAAATAGATATAGCCACTATTCATGTTTACTTTCGCGATGTTAATGTTTGTGCTATGTTAGGTAGAACATAGGGCAAAATGTGCAACCCGCACTTTCATCAAACAATTTTTTAAAACTCATTTCAAGTACAACTGCTACTTCAACATAAAGCTTGATGATGATATTCCACATATAATTTATGTCTTTATTGAAGCTTAGCTCTTATTATGTTTTATCATAGGTTATTTTCAGTATTTTCTCACAAAATTTTCATTAACTCTACAAGAAAATAATTATTAGTAGCGTCACAAAATCTCGCACCTGCTGTTAATACCAATGAATTTTTAGCGAAACGGAAATTGCGATAGACTCCTTGTGTAACATCGAGGTAAATGATTTAAAGAAAAACTGTTATATTTAAATGTTTCCAAATATTTCAGTAAAAAGCTCTCCGTATGTTATAAACAGAAAAAAAGATATTTTCTACTTATATCTGAAAATTTAGCATTAGATACTCGTGGTACGTATGATTAATTTAATAATAATAAATAGTTAAAGTGCCATTGCCATCAAATAGATATCACATTAATTCTTGCATCGTCATTATTATGTTGTCGTACAGTTCTTGGCCTGCTCCAGGACTTCTTCCCATTCGTCTCTATGTAATGCTTTCCTTTTCCATCCTCTCGCACCAATGCTTTTACGATAGGTTCTGTCAAGGTAATGTACGGTTTTCTTCTACGGCATTACCTTATTGGGTTTTAGAACATAAATATTTTCGCAGGGGCCTTCCGGACACATGTCCAGCTCACTTCAAGCGGCTAAGTTTCAGTTTTTTGACAATTGACAATCAACTCGTTTTGTCGACATCATCGGCGAAAGCGAGAATTTGGAAGCTTTTGTTAAAGATTGTTCCTACTGTAGTGATTTGAGTAAATCTTTTCTAAGGCTAGGTTAAACAATATATTATACAGTCCGTTTGATTTAAACCGCCCCGCTTTGTAACAACTTTATTTTCAGTCAGAAGTGGTATAAACCATATATATGATTAAATGGCATAAAATTCTCTATGTTCTGGTTCAGAAAGTTTTGTATTTAAATCGGCGTGAGCGTAATGACGTCACCGGCTTTTTTTTAAATTACATGATCGGTATTTTTTTTACTGAAATGGATAGAGTATTCTGTTCTCTTTTCAGCCATCATAAATATTCATACTCTTACATAAGAAAAATTTCAAGAAAAACTTGAAAAATGATTTGCGACTATTTAGTAGGCTTTGATCTATGGTTAATGGTAATAAAACAGAATTATCTAGCAAGCTTAGCAAGTTAGCAAGATAAATAACGAAACTTTTGTTGTTCTAGTAGCGTATTTTTCTCTGGGGGGGGGGGTACTCCATAAAATCCCGATTTAAAATACTTAGATTTTCACATAACATAGATTTTGACATAAATGACCCGGACTATAAAAAAAAATCGGAGGTGGCTCCATTCCGTTAACCTACTTAACCCCGTTAGACCAAATAGCAGTACTTACACAGTAGCTCTCGTGGCCAAAGCAAAGCTTAAATCTGATATCCTTCATGATACATGAGATGATAAAGTTTTATTTCACTGGTTTATCTTATCATATCGAAAACCAGGAACAAGAACATGACCATAAGAAATTTTCATTTCAGTCGCTCTGTAAAGGACGCTTGTTTAATGTCTTTCGGGCGGTCTAGCACCCACGTGCGACTTTTCAATGTTTCTGGCAATCTTGGTTTGGTATCCCTTATAATATAAGAAGTTATTAAAAAAAAGAATCGAGTGGTAAAAAGTATATCATGTGATCCATCCACTAATGCAGTGCATCAATACATATCAATAATTTCCTATTGCGGGTCTCTATCTATTAGCGAAATTCTAAAATAAGTTTTTTAATTTATTCTATTATTTATTTTTGTACTGTTTTGTTAAAGATTAAAGACCATCAGAAAACCTCAGTGGCATATTTGGGAGGGGGGCTAATAGAATGCAGCCATCTCCGATTTTTTTTAATAGTCCAGGTCATTTAATATGTCAAAATCTAAGTATTTTGATTCAGAATTTTTATAAAGTACATCCCCCCCCCTCGAGAAAAGTTTGTAAAACGCAACTGGAACAACTAAAATTTTGTTATTTATCTGAACTTGCTAGATATTTCTGTTTTATTAATTGGAGAACCAGAAATCAAAGCCTACTTACTAGTCGTAAATCATTTTTCACGTTTTTCTTGAAAATTTTCTTATGTAACACTATGAATATCGATTATGGTTGAAAAGACAATACTCTATCGATTTCAGTAAAAAAATTTCTATCAAGTAATTTAAAAAAAGATCGATGACGTCATCATGCTCACGCCGATTTGGTAAATACAAGATTTTCTTAACCAGAACATAGAGAATTTTATGCTATTTAATAATATATATGATTTATACCATTTCTGACTGAAAATAAAGTGGCTACAAAGTGGGGCGCTTTAAATCAAACAGACTGTATATGGCAAAGCCTCCTCATGTCACAATCCACAACTGGTTTCAAATGACAGAGATTGATTACCCTGGATATGTACTCTGAACTCTACTTTCTTCATGTATGGCTTTGTAAGGCATATAAGGTATCATTGCTACCGTAATATAGGAAAATCTAGTAAGTTAGTTACTATGTTATGAAATATTATGGATATTTAAAATAAGTCCATAAGATTTTTACGGGATAATTTAAAATATCCATAGTTCATAACATAGCAACTAGACTTACTAGATTTTCCTATATTGCGGCAGATTGTATGCCTAGTTCTTCCATCGCTACAAAAACTTTCTCACTGTTGATGCTTCTGCCGTAAGATGCTTTAAAATCGACAAATATGTTTTATTTCTATGTTTTGTTTTCGAGTCTTCTCCAGCATTTGTGTGAGCGTTGAAATTTGACCTTGAGCCGATTTACCAGCTCTGAAGCTTGTTTGATAGCTGTCAGTTATTCTTCCCGCATAGAGTTTTATGCAGAAACAGGGTAATGTGGAAAACTAAATTTCGTAATACTCCTGTAGTTTTAGTTTTCCAGGACATTGTCTTTCTTATGATAAGTGCATATCATGCCAACGTTCTAGTCACTGGGGAGAGTCTTTAATGTACGGATTTCAGCGATGACTGTGTATAGTATGTATGTACCTAGTTAGATTTCACCATTCCTAATTATTTCCGTTGAGATGCTAGCAATGTAGATAGTGTTCTCTCTTCATCTTCCGCTTTTTTTGTTCGTTTGACTGTATGTCTTCTTCATTGACAGTCTCTGTCACCTTGTTTTTTTGGTTTAAAAGCGCCTTAATTATTTTGTTTAGCGCTGTAACATCCGTTCCTATAATGTTAACTGCTAGGTCTCCTTCTTTACTTGCATATTGTGTTGTTTGTTTAAAGTCTCTTCTCTGTTTAAATCTTCAATGTTCTGCGCTTTCTCTTTTTTGCTTTATGCTTCTGTTTCTCTGCTCGTCTGCTTTCTTGCTATTCGTCGACCGTTGTTCAAGTTCTTCACTTCCGCATTTTTTTACTGCCTTAACACACCCTTCTTCGTATCATCTCTTTCTTCTTCTTCCATTTATTTCTTGTGTTACCATCCGGTGATACTCAGGTTAGTTGTGGATGCTTTTATAATAGAACCATGTACTGGATCCGTCATGTTTAGTGATGTAACTAAGTTTATCATACGGATTCTAGTATCGTTGCTTTCTTAGAATAGGATATTTTGCCTATTGTAGGAGCGAAGACCGACATGTTACCTAAGACTGTTTTTAAATCATTTTTTGGGAGTGTCTGTATGCTGTTTCAAGGTCTTCATAGAACAACGTTTTTTCTTTCTGTGGACACACGGGCAATGGGTGTTCATACTGCTGATGCAAAATTTTCCTTTGTTCGGATACTGCAGATCCGCTGACTAACCGCGTTAAACCCAATTACTAACTGTGTAAATCGCTGATTCCTCAGAATTCTCACTGCAAAATGAGTGATCTCTATGATTACCACTGTAATATATATATATATATATATATATATATATATATATATATATATATATATATATATATATATATATATATATATATATTGTGTCTTTGTTTCTCCTTCTCCCATAGTTCCTTTTCAAATTAATGGCATTTTTGCAGTGCTGTGATATTCAATAGGAAACTGCATGCCAGCAGGTAGTTGTGATCGGTGACGAAGTATAAGGATCATACTATGACAGTGAAGTTCCAGTCGTATGATACGCAGAAACTGTCTAGAACCACTACGATGAAGGGGTGCTAACGCGAATATATAACCTCACACGCTCAAGACAACTTTAGCTTGACGGGTACATACCGGGATTCTGCTTAAGTAGAATTAAACGAAACGCTGACAAAGGCACACGAGGCCTAATAACATGGTAGACCGGGGTGGTATAAGCCTACTTACCTGTCTTTTAGCCTATGACCACGGACCCCTCGGAGTCACAAATGGAATTGCTAATATGCAAATACTACCAATTAGCACTGGTGGAAGCGAGGTTGCCTATCCATCGTCTACTAGCTCCCCAGGCTAGTACCGGAGCTATTACTTATTCTCCAAAGGGATGGGTTCTAGTTCAGTATGCAGACTATTCCCACAACGTGAGTGGGGCTTCACTGCCAGACCGAATTCAACCTCAACGTGGCTTAGTGTTCAAGCCCTATAGAAGTCTTATATTCTCATATCCTTCTGACTCATACCCATCAGTCTGGCTTTCCTTCCTTGAGCTTTCTTAATAATGATTCTTTCTAGGAATGAATTGTCGGTCCATATCCCATCCTCCTATTCGCAGCGCCCTTTCTCCCACTTCTCACTGGAGTTGCCTACTCAATACCCCACACCAACGTTGAAGTGAGAGTCAGAATTGTGTAAGAGAGGTTAGCTGATACTAGTAGAATACAGGCATCATATGATACACATCATTTCTCCATTTGAACCTCACATTATCTAGTCTAGCATTACACATACTCGTAGCATGCTTGTTTGATTTAATAATGAGATGTGTAGGTATATATAATTTGTGTTCTGATAAAATTTTCCAAAAAAAGAATAACTATAAAATTACGTTGTAATATTTATTTCGTGATATTCAGCAAATATCACTTCAACGTTACTACCTCAAGTAACTAAACACTACACCACACCAGGCCAAGCAATTTTCTAAGATTTTGTACTTAATATGCCCTACTCAATGTAATAGATCACAAGACTAACTCAGATGAAGCTTGATTGTGATTGATCTTCTCTTTGATGTAATTTTAAGCCAATTCATTATTATATTACTGTTATTATTATATTATATTATTATTTATTATTATATTAAATTATATTACAAAACTGTAGTTAGTTCATTTTTTGAGGACGGAATATCTTTAAAATAACATAAATGTAACTTTAGTCTGATAGCTTTGTATAGTTAGTTATCCAACTCGGTTTTAATTAATTTAACAAAAACAAATAGATACTTCAAACTTCCTCTTTACAGTTATTCATACTTCAAGACAAATTTTGTTTCTAATACTGAAATCAAATTAAAGTTATAATAGCAAAAACATTGAAAAGGTTGTATGAGAAGTTTTGGTTTGCATTCAATTACATCTCATACTTGCTGAGGAAGCAAGATTGAACGAAACTGATCAAATATCTAGTTTGTGTTTACGTCTTTTTTCCGTCCGCATCACGTATTTTGACTTTTCGCAAAGTAACTACGAAAATAACCACTCCTTGGTAGAAGGAATTTGATGTTTCGCACAGCGCGTGAGTTTGCGGTCAATCCATGTATTTTCTCACGAAATTTATAACAGCACGGTTCTGACAGCCTTAGAAAAAATGTGACAAATTGAGACTGCATGAATGGATATAGTTCTTATAAGATTTTTTTATTTGCCTTAACGTATTGTCCTTCTTTTATACAAAATGATGATTCAACAGGGAAATATTGTTAAGGTTATTTTCGTTTTTTATAACGTTCCTGCTTTTCAATGGAATTTTATGGCTAACGAGTAAAAGAGCTTTCAAGCTTCATAATTAAGTTTTAGTTGGGTACTAAGTAGGAAATTTAATTTTTAAAACCAAATCTGCCGTAAAACTAAAAATTCTGGTTAAGGTTGTATGGAAAAGCCTTTTGAAAATAAACATTCTAAAGAGAATTTCTAATATATAGCTGTAGATACAGCTCATTTAACTATTGCTCAATCAACCGTCGTTAAAACATTGCCGTAATTTTTAACTGTCTGTAGCTACTGACTAATTGCGGGAACTGAAAAGTGTTGCTGCAAATTACACCTTAAAATTATAATAGAAAGGCTTGTAAAAGGTTCTAAATTCGTTGAAAAATGTTTTGTGTGAGAGTTTTGTTTTGGTTCGCTTAACGAACGAATTAATCTACATTCGAGCACTAAGCGCATTAAGCTCACAAGGTTAATGTAACTAAAGTTTTTACATAAACGTTAATACATTTTAAACGAGTATTATTATAGTCATAAGAATCAAGAATGTATAAAATGAATAATTTTATACACAAATATTTGAAAAACTACACGCTTTATTAATTTCTATTGTCACAAACGGAAATTACTTCGAATTAAATAATTCATAATACATATAATATATATTATTCCGTTAGTGCAAATGTTACGCCAAGGTTACGTTCCCGTCTGCAGCAACGACCCACGTTGTTCGACTATCTGCGCGGTCAGCTGCGATCACGCAACCGACGGCTTGGAAGCAGCTGTGCATTCTTGTGCATTCCTTCGTAGAAACGCTCCTGCTTCGCCCACACCAGATCTCAACTGCATTAGTTAGCATGCAACATATCTGCCTACGTTACTCCGTATATGCGGGCCAACCTACGCGATTTACAAACAGGTGCACATTCCTTAAGAAGAATCTAGCATACTTCCGCACAACCTACAGATTGGTGCCAGGCACCAGAAGCTCGAATGCAAACTACCCACAAGCTTGCAACCAGGAAACGTGAGCTTCCTTAGTTTCTTACTTGGAACTCCAACCCACTGATTCCCACTACGATGCTAATATCTTCCACGTTCAACAGTATATAACCAGCTTGCTTGAGCTATTCAATTCAGTCAGTGAAGATGGCTCGAACACTACATCTACAAGCAAGCTGGTGAGTACTTTTTAAATTATCTAATGCTTAGTGCTTAGTATGAGTGGGTTGCGCTAAACGCCCACTCTCTACATAATTATGGGAAGTTGTAACCAGGCTACCCACGCTTAGTTGTAGATCCCCAGGAGTTTAACTCCTACGCTTAGTTTATAGATCTAGTGCTAGAGCAGGGTTGGTTCCTACCACCCTCATGTTTGTATTAGTTTTAGGTGGTCATGTACGTCCTCACGATGAATACTCATTATGTATGTGAACCTTTGTACTCTCTTTATTGTTGTTAGTATATAGTTGTTTTCTACGACTTGTGTTTATTTTCCTTCTACCTCTGACTACGTCCTCCAGTCACGAAAACCCCCACGTGACACTATATTGTAACTTAATTTGAGATTCCATTCTAAATACATTTACATTAAGTCCTTTAATTAATACAGAAAATATTTATTTTATTGGCAAAAAATCAAACCTCAACTAACATTGTTCAAATAACTGAAAGTCAAAATGCTGTATAAATGGTTACTTTTGGTTTCAGTACACTAGTAATTTTCTATTCCACCTAAATTCACTATAAACACAAACTAACAAACACCAGTTGAAGTTGAAGGAACATAGAAGTAATAATGAGCAGCCCACAAATTGAATCCTGATCGATTTGTATTAAAACTAAATCTTCGGGCGTAATTATTTAAGAGTTTCACAAAGTAGTTTTTATTATTAGTCTTCGGGACCAATATCAAGACAAATCGAATCTTGAGTTTTACGACGCTTGTTACGAAAACTATGGAAGTTGATTTGTTGCAAACAAATACAGAATTTTCAAAAATTTGCGTTTATTATTAGATGCGGAAATTCTCCAAAGAACAGTATATCCTTTAATTAATGATGACCTAGTCAATGTAAACTCTGGTGCGGTTTTACTACAGCATTACCCTTTCTCTTAATTTAAATAACATTTCTAAATCGGCAAACACACGGTCATTTTTCCAAATAAACGATTTAAACTATAAAACTTGACAAACGGTAAATCCGCACAAACTTGCATTACTTACTTAAAACAACTACCCATTTTGATACAAATTCCACAGGTGGATAAACTCACGTTACCAGACTGTGCCTCCACATCCACATTGACATGGACTAACCGGTGTACTAGTCTAGACCAGAGTATCTTTTTCGCACTTCAAAATAGTAAACACTCAACTCTTTTTTTAACTTTCAAGACAGGCAAAATGAATTTAATCAATCAAACTTAAGTATGTTAACCTACGCCACCAATAATAAACTAGACGAAGTTCTTGTCTTTTATGTTATAAAAATATACACAAAACTATTAAATCTAACATTTGAAGCAATAAAGCTGCCTGACCAAATAAGAATAATTACTTGAAAGCACTTTCTCTTAAAATTTAAAGAAACTTATGCGATGTAATGCTGGGAGACCACTCTTCTATACACGGAAGACAACCTGAAGTTCCTCGAATGTCGAAGTGAAGCTCTCCAGCGGCTTCAACAAATCGAAAGTAAAATGAAACGCGATCCCGAATTTGGTGATATGTACAAGGCCAAATTCACGGAGTATCTTCAAAAAAGGTACCTGGTACCGGTAGGGACGCCAAAGAAGAAAGGTATACCCTCCATTACCGTTTCCGTTATAAATTTTCGAATTCATTGCCATGTCATAATGGAAGATGTCGAATAGATGTTCCATCGGGTTACCATACGAAATGAATCTGCTCATTTTTGGAGCTGCCTCCGTTCCTGTCACAGCTATCTACGTAAAACATCAAAACGCCTTTCGATTTCAAGAAGAGCACCCTATTACAGTGGAGGTCATTATTGATTCCTGCTTTGTGGACGATATTCCCACAGGTGCAAAGACGATCAGCGAAACTCTAACCGTCTGTGAACAGATTTCACGTATCTTCAAGGAAGGCTGTTTCAAAGTGCGGAAGTAGCGAAATCTTGGCCGCTATTGGCCAGAAATCTTGAACAAAAAGCCACAGGTCAAACGTGAAATGTGTCGAGTTATAATAAACCTTTATGAACCGTTTGGGTTCATTAGCCATTTCAAGGTAAAAAGAATTATTCTGCTTCAGATGACTTGGCAATATAGAACAATCTGGGATCAAGAAGTTCCAGATAACATTTACTATAAATGGAAAATCTAGCCTGCCAAAATTAAGAAAATCGAGTTTGTAAGGGTACCTCGGAAGTACCACCGCGACCTATTAAAAGCTTCACGTCTTTGTTGCTAGCCAAAAAGCCTTTGCTGCGGTCGCCGTTCTACGTTGCAACTTAGAGGAAAAAGCCAGTGGCTTTCCTGTGTTCGAAAAACGGAGTAGCGCCAACATGGCGAGTAAGCGTTGCAAAGTTGGAATTGCAAGCTGTCCTTCTCGGAGCCTGACTTGCGAAAGCCATCGGTGAGCATTTGAAACTGAAGATCAACAGACGATCTTTATGTAGCGACAACTTGGCAGTTCTAAAGTGGATAAAATCGGAATTCCGCGAAGCCTCTAATGACAAAAGGAAGATGTCATGGTCACGAAGGTCGAGGTTCTTTCGGATTGGCCAGTTGTATGTCAATATTGTCAATCTCTTCTGGGACCGCTGGGTAAAGGAATGTGTGCCAACACTGCTGCGCCAAAGCAAATGGAACGAGGACAGTGAACCCATCGAGATTAAAAACATTGTATTGCTTGTCAACGATCAGCAATCACGCAATACCTGGCAGCGTGGAGTCATAACTGAGATCTTCCCTGGGAAAAACAAACTCGTCCGAGTGCTGAAAGTGACGGTGGTAGATAAAGGAAATAGAAAGAAGATCACGTATAAACGGCCCGTTTTTTTGGTTTGTCCTCTAGAATTGCAAGTTGTGGATTTGGAAATATGAATGGATCCCTAATCCAGGGGCCGGAATGTGAATGAGCGAAGGCGAAGCAGCGGGGTAGCAGTGACATAATTTATATCTAAGTAGTCATGAAAAATGTAATAATGGTATGTCATATAATAGTATATTATATTATTATATACCAAGGTTGTGAAGAGTTTTTTCTAGAGCCGAGCATTATTAGATCCCGAGATGCGCAGCATCGAGGGATATAAGATGAGAGGCTCTAGAAAACACTTCACAACCGTGGTGTATATATTATTTTTTTCACTACTAGTACTTTTATTCCTTTTATTCTTCTCACATAAAAAACGTACTATCGCGATCACGGATTTTTTCCTGGATGCCAGTGTATAATGGGATGAATTTTTGCCCCGTGTTACACTAAAATCTGGATTATTGACTAGTAGTCAATAATAAGAAATTATTTACCACTAGGCAAGAAGGCTAACTTCACAAGGTGACAACAGACTAGATAATAGTATGTTTTAAAGCTAGTAGTGAAAAAAATAATTTTTTTCACTACTAGCTTTAAAACATACTATTATCTAGTCTGTTGTCACCTTGTGAAGTTAGCCTTCTTGCCTAGTGGTAAATAATTTTTTATTATTGACTACTAGTCAATAATCCAGATTTTAGTGTAACACGGGGCAAAAATTCATCCCATTATACACTGGCATCCAGGAAAAAATCCGTGATCGCGATAGTACGTTTTTTATGTGAGAAGAATAAAAGGAATAAAAGTACTAGTAGTGACAAAAATAATATATACACCACGGTTGTGAAGTGTTTTCTAGAGCCTCTCATCTTATATCCCTCGATGCTGCGCATCTCGGGATCTAATAATGCTCGGCTCTAGAAAAAACTCTTCACAACCTTGGTATATAATATACTATTCTGCATGTCATTGACTAGAGACGTAAAAATAATAAACTGATAATTAAAACTGAATACGTAGTTTATTTAGATTCTCTAAACTATGAGAGAAAAGTCCAAGGAGTAAAACTGATTTAGTTACATATATTGAGCTTATTGCATTTTACTATTGGCTTTCTAAAAGCACATAGTTATCGAAGGAGTGCCATACAGTCCATCGCTCGACCACAATAACACGTCGTCCTGCGTGCGACCAATGTGGCGAAGCATCCTTATCATCCGATAAGGGCGAAGCGAGCGAATGGCGTTGCGGAGGAAGCGGATTGAGAGTGTTCTACGTAGTAATGTTCGTAATCGCGAAGAACTACGATACCCTAGTTTGGTAAGATTGGGCTGATGAAATAAACGCAAAGTTTGAATGTCCAAGAATATATATTTAAAATTACGCTATCGGTGAAAAGGTCTTCAACAAATACTGTTTATAGGAACAAATATGGAGAGGATAAAAAGACCCTGCATAATCCTTACGGAAAATAGCTTTCATCAAATTGCTGTGAATACTGAAAGATAGTTTTCGATGTGTAGATTAAAAGTGTCAATGGGCAACACAGCCCACAAAATTATAGTTTGTGAATTACAGCCGTTTGAAGTTGAATAATGCAAGAATTGTCATTTGTAATTCGATATCTATAATTTTTTGGTGTATACCAAAGTTTTAAGAATTTTGACCGAGAGCTATTTTCCATAAGGATTGAGCAGGGTTCAATTTAAAAATTGCCAACTTTAAACTGCTAGAATTCAAAAACTGTAACTTTTTGGACTTTCTGCCCAGTGACACTTTTACACATTAGAAACTACAGTTTACCAAGTTTCAAGAATTTTAGCCAAGAACCATTTCTCATAAGGATTCTACCGGATGCAAAAATTGCCATCTTCAAACGGCTGTAATTCTAAAACCATAATTTTTAAACTTTGTGCTCATTGCCACTTTTGATCTACACATCGAAAACTATCTTTCACCAACGTTTCAGAGCAATCTGGTGAAAGCCATTTTCCATAAGGATTCTGCGGTGTCCTTTGGAAAACTTCACCATTTATATTAGATATTAACAAATTGTTCAAATTTATTTCACAATTATTTCAAAATTAATAATTTTATTCCGACCTTACGTAGGACACTTGCATTGTTTGCTTGATGTTGATAAATCCGCGCCGGCCGCTTCGCCCACAAGTAGTCGATCACGCAGGTCAGCGTGTTAGGTCTTCGTTTATAGCGCATTTTATTGCCCGCCAGCTAATATTTTGTTTATTTCTTAAACTATATTAAGCGGGGTTTTAAAGAATACGTGACTAAAGTAAGTATTAACCCGTGGAAAATAGATTTTATTCGTGCAAGTATTGACTTGCTTTTATCTAGATACCACGAAATATATAGGTTACGTATGACTGTCTGCATTTTTTAAGTATTTGTTTAAATACAGCTGTCTTTTGTTTTAATACTAAATTAATTCTAAACAGAGTTAAATATCACCCATAATTAGCTCGTTACAAATAACATATTTAGAAGTTTTGTGAATACTGACATTAATCTAATATTTTCAGGCATTCTGGTACTTTTTTCGCGCTTGCAGGAAATTGTACAATACTTGCGAAATGTGTCTTTCTCTCACTAACATTTTGTCGAGCCGAAGGCAAGTAGGTTGTAGACGAATGATTACGCTCAATGAGAATAGGCACTTTCTTCACTTGTACAAATAACTATTGTCGTTAACTCATTGTTGCGATACTCTACAAATCTACATACTATAATATGGTATAGAGTCTGTACCATAGACTTAGAAAACTAAGGAAAGTAATAATTAAGAAGAAAAGTTAATAAAAGTTAAAAAGTTAATAGAAGAGTAATATCCCCGCATAAATGCACACCTAGTACAAGATTTAGTAGTTTCCAAAGCATGGAAAGCTATTGTATTACAAAGATTCATAGGGTGTTCTCTGTTAAAGATTAAATTGTGTAGCATGTAAACATACATCCACTACTGAAGCTAGTTGCAATCGGTGAAGCGTCACAATATAAGATATAGCCTGTGTCCACGCTGTCAGGTGTTCAAAAAAAATGGCAGTAGGAATTGAGCGCATCCTTAACTGAAAACCAAAAACATGATGATGATGATTAATTTTATTTTTGTTTCAAATTGCCCTCAATTGGCTTTCAAGTTCAAGAAACTAAAATATTTCAATTTCATTAACCAACACGCAAAAAATAGTAATTTGTAATTAATAGATACCCTTTAATCCGCTTTTGAAAAATCTAATCTGAATATTAAGGCAAATGGCAGCCAAGAAAAATTTGATTGCAAAACCAGTATCGACATTTAAATTCTTTTGACGAATTTGTGTAATTGGTGCGGTATTAATATGTACATAGGCTGTATCAGGGCATGTTGATCCAATCGCCTGTATTCATTGCGGTACACACATGAATACGACAATGTGTCGATGTATTACAATCACATTTCGTGTTGCTATATTAATCTCAAAGATAAACATCCACAAAATGGCGAGAATACAGCTCTAAAATTTGTGCAATCTGAGCTCGCCTAAATTAAAAACCTTTCTTTAGGTAGAAGCGTTTATTAATGATAAATTACCTGCTTCTAGTTTTTAACCGTTCATTTAAATTGTTTTATTACTTTCTGGTGTCTGTTTATCTTTAAACTGTTGGCAACCTTTAGTAACCTAAATAAAAAGCTAAATAATAGAAGTAAGAAATTTTAAACTAGCTGTTGTATCAAAGATATCTCGCAGCTTATTTTCCAAGTTTATCTCTATTGTAGATCATTAGTTTCTTACTGTCGGTGCTTTTCTCCACTTAATTCCTTAAATTGTCCTTATTTCACAAATGTTTTCCAGATAGTTTTATAACGAACTCTAAATAGCTAACAATTAAATTAAATACATTTAAATTACTTGAAGTGTTGAACACAATACCAGTGAACCAGCGGTGCAAATAGTACACACGAACGCGTCCAATGTGCGTGAGCTCAGCTGCAAAATGTCCTGGAGGTGTGTTTTGTAATCTTTGCAAAATATGGTTGATACTTAAAGCAATGCTTTTGATGTACTGTAATGGATTACTGTTTTTATAGTAAAAATTTTTTATGTGCATTTGCAAAACTTGGTGCTTTTAATAAAAAGAAAACACAATTTATGGCGCTGTAACAATAATAGAGGATAATAATAAATTTATCTAGAGACTGCCAAAAGTGTTTTACGAATAGGCACGTTAATAAATTGCTTAGAAAAAATTGGAAATGTATCACTGACATAGTGATGTATTTTGGCTTGCCTTGTAAGAAACTTATTTATATTTTTCCTAGGTACATTTCTCTTCTTGTTACGGTAATATTTTAAAAATACCTACCTAGACGGATTACTAAGCTTAACATATCGCTAGTTATTACGCGAGTGGAAATTTTATCGACACCATAGGCATCCTTCCAAAAACGCAGGATAATATAAATGCCGTAGTACTCATCGTCATACAAAACACCCTAATCTCGTAGCGAAGCAGCAGACAGGCGGATTCAGGAAGAGCTCCGTTAAAAGGCTCAACAGCAGCTGCACGGCATTTTAAATACGTCTTAACCCCAGTTATTCTGAATATTTTATAGCAGATTATGACGATATTTTCAGGTTCCACTAAACGCGTCCTCCTTGAGTTGCCCAGCTTCAAAAATGAGATATGAAATGGATTTACCGGTAATACGTTTGGGAGTTAAAACCATAAGAAATTTATGAAAAGTTACGTTTTTATGCTACACTCTGAAGACGCTTTTCGCTTCTAATGATGTTCTGAAATTCTATTTCGTTTTAATGATTCAGACTTAAAAATATTTTTGCATTCCCTAAGGATTTCCCTATAGAGAAAGATACAGTACTGCAAAAAAGCTTTGTGTAAAGCTGAAATACAGTAAAAGTCTATAATTTAAAATTGACATATTTTATATTGGAGTAAATATTTCACTCTTTTTTACTATTTATATTAGATTAATATACATCCATTTTAATTTTACACATATGTTCTTTTTTCATGTATTTTCTTATTTATTTAATTCTTATTTTTTCGAAGTGTTACTAACAAGTCAATGTCAACTAACCTCACTTAATTAATTTATTTTTTTAAATTCAAGTAGTCTAAAGGAATACATTCGACCACTTAATGACTACTGATTGTTTTTCATATCAGGATCTATTTATAAACCTACAAAATATGACATTAATTAAAAATACAATAATCCAAAATTGACAGTAAATACATAGAAACAAAGTCCTAATTTCGCTGATTAAGAAAAATGTATAACCATTACGTATAAATATAGAAATAAAGCTAGAATTCAATTCCGATGTGAACTGTCACATCATTAATAAAAATTTAAAAAGTATTTTCTCCAAACATGATTAGAAGCTGCTTCATTCCCTTGTGCATCTGCATTACATTCTTAACTAAATATTTTTGAATAATATTAAATTATTTAAATATTTAAATTCCACATTGGCAAGGAACAAATTATATTAGATCAAATAAAATATAATTAAAACAGTATTCTTAACTTAAAATGCGTGTAATTATTTTCCCTAAGTAAGCAAACCCTTTTCGAAAATCACTGTCAAAGATTATTTTACCCTCGTTAGATTGGAGACTAGAATAATCTGCATGGAATTAATTTTTTTTAAATAAATTTAGCAATCAAAATTCTCACTATCTAACTTATTAGCACTCCTTGTTTATCACCACAAGATATTTATTTATTTATTTTTAACTATCAGTGTTATTGATTATAGTCGATAATCTGTCGATTAAAGCAATTTAAAGATAAATTAAATATAGCTGATAATAGTTATTTATCTTATTAGTGGGATAAAGGAATTATTAACATACGAATGCCCTGAGCTGCACGACGAGGGCGTCAGCCTGAATCAGGTAAGAGCATGAGTATGTTAGTAGGCCTTATCACACGTGTTAAGATACAACTATTTATCTACGACTGCATATAATTGAAGAAAATTGTATTATGTAATAAGTTGATACAGTTTTTTGACGTATATCATGAAATTTTTTATTTAAAATATAAGCATAGAATTCGAAGCCATAGCAACCAGGCTATCATGTTCTTGATTTCATTATCCCACTCAGTTTGATAATAAACTTCATTATCTAACTCAAATGAACGCCATAATGCGTTCTTATCCAAGCAGACGTAGATAATAGTTATTTATGTACCAAGGGTGTTAAGATGGGCCCAAGAGATGGGTATCACCCGCACCTAGTAACGCTCGTGGTGCATACAAAATTATATTTTTCACGGGAATTTATCCTACAAGTAAAAAATTAATTTTAATTTATAATTGTTGGCGTTGCCAAAGACGTTGTTTATATTTATAAAATTAGAAATCCTTATGTATGTCGGATAGTAAAAACTTTTATTTAATTTTCGAAAAGTCAAATAGAGATATGAAATTTTAATTTTAAACAATTTTGTTGTTGGTTATCATCAACATCAAAACAAAAAATCCTAATAGCAGATGTCATTTAAAGAATAAGTTAATTTTATCTAAGGAATTTCTGCAGAAGTCAGCACAAAAAAAATTGTAGATCACGGGTCCCAAAACTACGTTGCAAATACTCATGTTATTTGTTGTGTTGCAACATACTCGTACTCAAACTTATATTTTCTGGCCTAATGATTTAAATTACTATTCAACGTAACGTCAGCTCCGATTGCAAAGTGAATGTGAGCGGGCTTTATAACCTATAATGCCCTGGTTGTTATGGGCTTGTTTATATAGTTCGTATCACAACAAATAATATGCAAGAAACATAAAATAATATACTCCTATAAAACACCCACTAAATATATAAGCAATCTACAATGCTAACACTTTTCCGTAATTCAATTTTATATTTACATTAAAACGTTCAAAAATAGCGGAAGAAAAACCAATTAAAATAACGTATTATAATTATTTTATAATTGCAAAAATCAATCATTAACATTTTTCGTAGTTTATTTCTTACGCAATAACGCAATAAAGCAAAGAAATTCCTTTGATCAAAAATTTAAAGAACATCCCTCGAAATTTGTACGTCGTTGTTAGTTTATTCAACACTATAATACGTTATTTTATATTTCCGTGACAGCGTAATATTTTATGCTGTGGATGATAATACCGCATGCTAATTAAATTAGCCCGACTGACCTGCTCTGACGCTACATAAATTTAATATTGCACATGCATATGCAATTAGTGACTTTTCAACAATTTCTCAAACCTCAACTAACACAAAAATAGCCGTATGCTTACTTCTGTATTTTTTTATTTTGTGAATTCTCATTTTGTGAACAGTAGATGAAAGTACTTTTACAAAAGTTCCAGAAGTTTAAGTACTTTTTATAGCAAATCATTCAAAAGTTTTATTAAGATATACCAAGACAGAATTGACAATTCAGAAAAAGAAAATCAATCATCAAATATTTGTTTTGAACATACGAAATTATATACATATACCAATGCAGACATTGCCTTCACTTACACACAAGTTAAAGCTTAAATGAACGTAGACCGATACTTATGCATTTAGCTTTGCTCAAAATTATACAGACATTATCGTGACTTCGTTAAATTTAAGTAATAGAGCAATTGATACGAACCCCGTATCATAATCTCATTTTGGATTTATTTCTCGCTAGTTACAATAAACTAAATACGAACCCTGTATCATAATATCATTAGACTTTTGCTGGTTGACCTTGTTGACTTGATTATTTTTGCTGTTTTTAGAAAATTTAAGAGAAAGCTGATTTATGGTTTATTTATGACCTCATTTGAAAAATAAAGAACGTATTCCTTCTTAGTTTATCATTGTGATAAAAATTTAATAGAGGTATTAGGTTGGGCACGAAAAATGTCAAGTAATAGAAGCAGCTATGTACTATTGGTTAATAGTGACATCATGATAATATTCCAGAATTATTTGAAGTATTGTATTAAATTCCTACCGTACCGTATTAGTAGCGTTGGTATTGTATGGACGAGCGTGCACTTCTCTCACCTAAGCGGTCCGGTTCGGCTCCCGGTACCGGCAGATCTGGTTAAGATTTTCTGCAGTTTCCTTTAGTTATAACACAAATGTGGGTTTTTTGTTAATACCAACTGTTAAGTCGGCTGCAGCCGCACGTTGGGCTTGCGTAATAGTAATAATCGCCTCTCCCTCCCGCAGAAGTTTCATAGCTTCAGAGGTCTGGTTCGCCAGGTAATGGGTAGTAGCAATTATTATTATTAACAACTGATATTGATTAATTCCAAGTCAGTTGTGGTTGTTTAAACACTTCGAGCCGTATTCACCTCTTACGATTAAATTAATAGCATGTTTAATTACCATGCTGACCAATTCTATTTTTTTCCACCTATTAGAATTAGATAAAGCTATCTCTATTCCTATTAATCTTAAACACAACTTTAGTTAGAGACACTATTAATCGAGGCTCGTCGCATGACCTGTATGGCTCATTTCGGAGTTACAAGTCCTGTTAAATCCAAACAATTCAAGTTAAGTGCCTAATCTGATAAATTAATTTGTACAAAATTTTATTTTTTATTTTATTTTAGATTCGACCGTTTTAACAGATTCGCTTTTTTTTAATTTTTAGTCATTTTCTTTAAAAGCACTTACCCACACACAAAGTTACGTTGGCTGAAGATTTCGCTATCATTTTGGAATTTTTCTACGTTGAGAAGTTAGGTTCGGGTTTTTTCATATAACAAGATACATAACAAGTACATAAAAATCATAAATATTTATATTTTACCATCGAATCTTACTTGAAAAATTATCGACAAATTGCCGCTTTTAATGTTGTCCTTATTTGTTAAAACCATTCTCAAGATGAAATTCATTTCGGTGGAAAACTTGTTCTGTGGAACCTCATGGAAAAAATCTAGACAATGATTTTATTGTAAAAGCAGATGAACGCAGTGAATCCTAACCTAACTTAAGCCTAAACATCAATCCTACGGAAAAATGAAACACAAAATTACAACAATGGCAAAGTGGGACCTAGCTGCAGCGTCAGCATAATTCAGGGAATTATTCACCGCTACTAGTCAGTAACCTGCCTTTTTCAGAGGTTTTGCAGTCACCTATAGGCTGGCCAATAGTATGAATGATAGCTACAGTCTTCATATTGGCCTTGATGATGGGACCAACTCCTGAACCCTTAAAAGCACGAACTTCTAGGCTTTCTGTCAGGTTCCAGCAACATTATCTTATTTCAGTATATTCTTGTTACGGCGTTTCGTCCGTCAACGAAAATCTACCTGAACCCTTTTATTTTCTGTTTTATGCGGAAATAAAATGATGCCGTTTATTACTTCTTATTTCGTGCCTTATTTACCTGCCCATGTTTACCTAAGAGTATCTGAATATCAAATATGATAGTAACTTTAATATTCTGTACTTCAGCCAATACAGAACTAGCTAAAAAGCACGTAAACTCTCTCTCTCTTTGGTACTTGCTATTACTTAAGTAGGTGGTACAAGCTGTAGTTTATTCCATATTTTGTCAAAACACGCTTTTTAAAAATAACTCAAACATAACAACACTTCTAAAGAATAAATTTGCTATAAAAGGTAATGTGGCTCCTGTAGGATACAACTTATCTTAATTTTTTGACATCATTATTTTGTTTACCATTAGCGCAAAAAACAAACGGAAACTTTACTCAATTTAGAATATTGATGGATAATACAGATCTACTGAAATATAGGTAATACAGACTAGCTAAGTGTACTTTTTTACTTACATTTCCTTCAATTCATAATTTGACTAAAAACCAAGAATGTTTTTAATTATTTATATTAAATCCATAGTGTTTTTCTTTGTACAGAAATATCGAAAACGTTAAATATTCTGAGTGGTATTGTATTTGAATTTATCCTTTTCAAATACTTTCGTTTTAGAGAGATTAATAGCTACTTTGTAACGTACCGATAATATTACCTCTAATTTCTTTGAAAACCATAACATAATTAAATTTTCAATATGAAACAATAATACATAATATACAAGATTTCAATAAACATTAATACGGAAAAACCTTACTTCACTTAAGTGTCGATGGGGATGTTTTGTAAATTGTCATAACTGTTAAAACTGTTTGAGTGTTAACAGATATTGCTATAATAATTATATATTAAACATTTTTATTTTCAATATACCGTGTGTCAATTTGAAAACCTCCCTAGACGCCTAACTTGGCAACGCAGCACTCAAATTTAAAAAATGGCACACCAAAATGTAGAGAATAAAAAGCCCTTCAAAATGATGTCTCACTCGACCGCCTTTCCTATTTAAGATCTTTGGGGGGGGGGTGAAGGGGACGATATAATTTATACGTCAAAATTCTTCCCCCTTGAAAACAAATTTGACGTGTCTCAGTGATTTTTGAATAATTTGCCAGTTTAGCGATACTAGGAGTGGGAAGTTTTCAAATTGACACACGGTATATGTTACGGTAAAAGTGCATATTTGTAAAATGTACACATTTACCGGTAAATGTGTACATGTTCCGGTAAAAGTGAAAATAAAAGAAAATACTTGTACAGCTTAAAAATAACCTAATATTAAATTCTAACAGTAACCTAACATTCTAGGTTTAGGTTATTGGTTAGTAAGTGATTATAATTTAATTAATAAGTTTTGTTAGTATTCAAACTTCTACTATTAAAATGTCTTTTTACATTTACCAAAAAGGTAAATGTGTACATTTACCGCTCTCTGCACTTTTACCGTAACATATTGCTATGGTATATATTAATATTTAATAAACACCACATTCGTGCAACAATAAAATTTTATGGTGATAAGCGCTGTACTAGTATACACTTTATAACACTTGATCATAAATTTATTTAAATTTAAAGACCGCTATCACTTATATTTAGTGTAGCAAGGCAAACTGAAAAGTTGTACAAAAACAAACACCACTTACCTTTGTGATGAAAAGAAAATTTGCTCCGGCTATGATTTTAAAATCCAAAGACAAGCTCAGGAAAATTGTACAAGAAAATTTCAGGCGGGTCGCTCTTTGACAAATTAATAATAAAATATTGTTCAACTTATACCTGCGAAATTCTATTAATGGACACAAAACAAGAAAAATACACAAATGAATCTGCTTTTAAAACTTAAAATATTTTATTAATGAAAATTATACATTTATCATGGATTTAGATGAATTGTTAAACCAGCATGGGATTTGCATGAAATTTAACAACAAAACTGAGTATTGTGGTGATTGCTTGCATACACCTTTCCATCTATGCCTTTTATAATTTCTAGGTGAAACTACACCTTACAATGGCTTCAATTATGAATAACCAAGTCCAACGACCTAACGATATGCAAATCGTAACTTGGCAAAATAATTTTTCAATTTTAAGTGAAAAATCATTTTAAGATCTACTATTTATTATTATCAAGTGATGTATAGTGTATCCTTTACCTATTAAGTAACAATTAATTTATTTTAAATAATATTTGGGCAAGTTCAATCTAAACTCCTAAATTTATAGGCAACCCAAATGACATACACAATTATGAGCGCTGAAAATCACAGCATCATATATTAAATTTCTTCTATATTTGTACTTATCCATTATTATTTCATTTTTATTAATTAGAATCTAAAAGTAGCTTATATCTATTTAAAAATTTCATATAATTGATCAAGTAGTCAAATTGGTTTAAAAAAATCACATTAACTCGGATTATTAGTAAAATTATTTAGTTATTTTGTCATAATTAATACTTTTTATTAATACTATAAATTTTTTGTATTTGGTGAGAAAAAATTGTTTTGCAGAAAACAGAGGTTTAGCAGCTTAGCACGAAACACTCACAAATCCTTATTTAAACTGTTTGTTTCTAGGTAGAAAATTTGATTATTGAATTACGTTTTCATTAGTAGGTATTGCCCCACTTGAGATGACCCCCACTCCTTTTTTCCCACTCCTACCCCCACTCCTCCCCACTCCTATCCCCACTACCCCCTACTTAGGCCCCCCACTTAGCCCCCCACTTAGCCCCCCCCCACTTAAGCCCCACTCCTCCCCACTCCTATCCCTACTCAGCGGCCATTTTGAATCGCCATTTTGAATGGCCATTTTGAATAGCCATTTTGAATAGCCATCTTGGATCGCCATTTTGAATCGCCATTTTGAATCGCCATCTTGGATCCCCATTTTTAATAGCCATTTTGAATCGCCATCTTGGATCGCCATTTTGAATCACCATTTTGAATGTCATTTACATATCCGCCATTTTGTATCTCTCATTTTCAATTTGTCATCTAGGATTTCCCGCCCTTGGATTTGAATTTTTAGTACTGCTACTGCCATCTATCGGTGACGTCATGTGATCGGTATAGTAGACTTCTATACGCCTGTAGATAGGCAACCTGCTACACTTTTTTTTTATAAAAATCAATGGATCCAACGAGTTTCGAACCAAGGTTCGTAAAGTACGTCTGTTTACAAGTCCATAGCTTAACCCCGAGACCACGGAGCTTGTCTTTTAAATTACTACATACGAGTTATTTATAAAAATGCTTTCACGTATATTTGATTAAATCCAATTTATTTAAAAATAATTCCCGGAAAATATTGTATATAATTGTACATTAATTACGCTATCAACCACATTAATTACGCTATCAGACACGTATCAGATCGTGTAACAATATCATGATGAGTATAGGCTGTCCTAATAATTATTATCAATGCTATGAAGCCGTATTTCCAATGATGAAATGGGTAAGAAAAAAAAAAAAAAAGAGGAGGCTGCTTTGTACGTCATTCCTATTTGATATTTAAATATAGATCTACACGTCATCAAGTAATTATGCGAAAACAATTTAACATGTAGAAACTTGTCGTTTCTCGATATTGTTTTTACCTCAGTTCCCAGAATCTGTTTTACAGGGATTAACTCTGAGTCATAGGGTTGTTCCTTATGATTCAACTGCATTGAAGACGTGTATTCATGCGCATGTGTAGAAATCGCTATAAAATGTATTTCGGTGAAAGGCTATTAGTCATTAGAGTGCAACAGTTGATCGTGTAACAGTACCATGATGAGTTTAGGCAGTCCTGATTATTATTATCAGCGCTATGGAGACACGTTTACAAGTAGTGCTGAAATAGGTAAGAAAGAAAACGGTTTGTGTGTGTGTGTATACATTTGAATAATTTATTTCATTTTAGATCAACAGCATGATGAACCGGATCAATCTGCAAACTTATCAATTCCGGAACCGAGCAGTTATTTCCAGGGTCAAGGCTACGAAGTGATGCATGAAGAAATAGGTATGTTTTAAAAGAACGAAATCCTTTGAATGTTACTGAATAATTATTTCTTGTTTAGGTCCGAACGAATCATACTATGCTGACGATGCATCAAGCTTACAGGTACAAAGTACAGATAATGTAGCAACACCAGCATCGTCGTTGATTACCGTCTATCCGGGTGAACACATGCAGTTGTTAGGATCTGTACAATACCCTCTATTTGTCATGAGACCAAGAGAAGACTCTATTCATTTACATGATATCCTAGTAGGAATTATCCCGCCTGAACAACCTAATGAATTTGACGTGACTGTTAAATTGGAATGTATCAACAACATATGTGAGCATGGTGAAATTATGTTGACAGAAAGTATATGGTCCGAACTGTATGATGTCCGAGTCGAAGCAATGTTCAAAGACTTCTTTTCCACGAAAATATGCAACGATAAAAAGCTGAAATTCCATCTATGTACGAATCTTTACGTTGAGTTTAATCATAGTGTTTTTTACGGCAACACGGTGATGATATGTTATGACCAACGGAAGATAACGGTAAAAGACCACGAATTTCAAAGGATCATGCATCTAGCACCGCTTATTAACCAACATGCTCGTGTATTACGTCACCTTAATTTCTCGTACTTCTACTACGCAAGTGTAGAGAACACAGCTGAAGGAGTGAGACGTCAGAAGAACGTGTCAAACGAATCGATTTTATTATCAGCCGAATTGTCGTGCGGTAACTACTCTACGTTAAATTTAAAAGATCGCGGTGGATTGAACTCGCTCATTTTATTAGAGATAATAAAACTTTATCCATCAAAATTTATCAATATCGTACACAGTCAGCTGCAACCCAATCAGCAAGCACCGGCAACGTCATGGCCAGCAATTCACGAGACATCAACAGATGTACCATAAGAAGTTGAGGATGACTGAATATAGAAATAGGTTAGAAAATTATATAAACGCTTTGTATGTATTACGAAATGAAATAAAATCGTATTGTGTATTGAATAAGTTATATAAGAAATTTTCACGATTGTCTATTACAAATGTATTTAATAAAGAATAAACGTATAAAAAATTATTTGTGTTTTACTACCACTAGCAATAGCTTGAGACAGTAAGTTTTTGCCGAGTATAAATAGAGATGGATCTGATCTCTTATCTCAGTACGTGATGTTGACTCACCAGGATAACAGTGTTGTTAACAAGCTCATCGACAGGCTCCCGATCGAACTACACCTGCCTTCTTACCAATATTGCGGACCCGGAACTAAATTATCTAAAAGATTAGAAAGAGGAGATAAAGGCATAAACCTCTTGGATCAGGCGTGTATGCAGCACGATATTTCGTACGCTCAAAGTTCAGACTTGGATAGTAGACATAAGGCAGATCGTGTTTTAGAAGAAGCTGCCTGGCGACGTGTTAAAGCTAAAGACTCCAGGTTAGGGGAAAAGGCTTCAGCTCTGCTTGTAACCGGTATAATGAAGGTTAAACGAAAGTTAGGAATGGGCGTGAATAGGAAGACTAGTAGGAGAAAGACAAAGAAGATTGCAAATACAAAGAAAATTGTCACTTTTAAAGGAGGTATTTTAAAGAAGCTTGTAAGTACGGTAAATCGAGCAAGTAAGACCCTCACGGGAAAGGATTTAATACACCATGCGTTGAACGCCGCTAGAAGAATCATTAAAAACGTAGGAGGTAGAAAAAACGTTAAAGTACCTCGAATTATTCCGGTACCTACAGCTACAGGGGGTATTTTACCTCTCATACCAATTTTTGCTGGCCTCTCGGCTCTCGGTGCAATTATAGGAGGCGCTTCGGGCGTAGCAAAAGCTGTTAACACTGCTGATAGTAATAAGAAACAGCTAGAAGAAACTAAACGACATAATAAAAGTATGGAGGCTATCGCAATAGATAGAAAGAGCGGAAACGCTCTTTACCTGAAACCTTATAAAGCAGGGGGTACAGCATTGTATTTGAAACCGTACAGGTCAAAAAACTGAATAACCTGCCTCGGAGACCACTTACAAACCTAGATTTAATAAAACATGCTAAAGACATACCCTTTTTCAGAGGTGTCTATATGAGAACAAGTCTACCAAATAAACCTTTACGATTTGAAAGAGCTATTGTTAATCTCGATGATGCTGGAGGACCAGGTACGCATTGGGTAGCTTATAGAAAGGATCGAAATGTTGTTTTGTATTTTGACCCCTTCGGAGACCTAACACCACCTGCTGAACTTGTGAAATATTTCGGTCCTCGTTGCAATGTATACTATAATGTTGCTCGAGAACAAAAGTTCAATACATACAACTGTGGACACTTGTGCCTGAGATTTTTGTATAAAAGAGAAGTGTATGTATAATTCGAACAAGTATGGCTAGAACCATCACCGTGTACGGTTATGGAAATATCCTCTCTACCGGTAGTATTTATCCGAATATACAACTAGATAGTGAGCAATACAGATACTCCATAGGATTAGTTGGCCTATATACAAGTCATACGATACGGAATATATTTCCGGGGAAAAATAAATTTTATTACGGAGATCAAGAGATAACTATCACAACCGGTAGTTAGGAATTGTCAGAAATCGCTAACTATATAAAGAATCAAATTAATACGAGCGATCTTGAAGAAGGAGATTTACTACTACAAATCAAGGCTAACACTAATACAGGAAAGTGTGAGATTGAATCTGCCTCAGCCGTTATAGATTTTAGCAAACCGAACAGTATAGGCTCTCTATTAGGATTTAACAATCGTATATTACTACCCGGTATCAGACACGTATCAGATCGAATTGTCGATATACTCTCTACCCCGAACATCTTTGTAGACACGAATATTACAGGGGGCGCTTATAGAAATAATCAACCGTGTCATACAATCTTTGAATTTGGTCTCTGCGTACCACCTGGATATCTGATTGAGAAGGAACCAACACACGTGATTTACTTTCCTGTCACTGTCAGTGAAATTGATAATATTACCATTCGATTAGTAGACTCGACTGGACGACTGGTAAATTCTTCTGAAGATACCTTCACAAGTATAAGACTAGAACTTAAACGTGAAAAATGGGGATAAACTTTAACTATAAAAACCATACCTCACATCATTCGAGGGTCATTCGTCTTCGTACACCGACTAGTGCGGACCTCTTACGTATAAAGTTATCTAAAGAGAATCGGCTGTTTCTTGAATCTCTAGGTTTTAAAGTACAACATCAACATGTCGAAAAGAAGTAAATTGCATATTAATACAGAAAGCATCTTTGCTAATGATAAATTAAATATATTTCAAAAACCTCGTGTCGATACAGATATAATAAAAGAGGACTTCTATACCTATTTGCCGTTTACGTTAAACGTCAATCATTCAGACATCATTAGAATCACCATACAAAATTCGGATAATGTTTTAGCTTTGTATGATAGCTACATTTTTGTTAAAGGTGCTATGACTCGAAAAGTCAACGTAGAATTCCTACCGGTAAACAATTTTGCTTACTTTCTGTTTGACGAAATTCAACTAATATTAGGTACGAATCAAATCATCGATGTGTGTAAACATCCGGGTATTACAAGTACTATAAAAGGTCTCGTTTCACACGGTGCCGAGGATCGGGCTTTATCCAGTAGTGCATGGGGAATCGAACTCGAAAACGGAAATGGCCTGCTACATAATGCGGGGAATAACGTGTTCAATTTCACGTGTAGAATTCCTTTAAAGGATATCTTCGGGTTTGCAGATGATTACAAGAAAGTTATTCCTCATATGAGCTGTCAGTTAGTTTTGATACGTTCTAAGAATGATTTTAATTTCTATAAAAGCGCTGCTGGAGATGCAGGTACTGATGTAGAGATCAAGATTGATAGACTGTCTTGGGAGGTTCCTCATATACTATTGTCGGACGAAAGCAAGTTGAACTTAGTTGAAAGTTTGAGAGATAATTCTTCTATTATCATTCCATTTAGGCGTTGGGAATTACACGAACTACCCTCGCTGGGGACTAGGGGAACTAGTAAGGATTACATTCCTGCTTATTTAAGTTATACACGCTTTCGCGAGAGTTACTATGATATAGGTAGAGGATCGACTGATAGCTGTTTAATCGATTATTCAAAATTTGAAACATACCCTGTTTTTGTAATTGATTGTTCGAGACAGGTAGAAAGTTTTTAAGGATTGCACGGTCGATATTAGATTAGAACTTGAATCTTCCGCTGCATTTACCAATACAACAAAGGCATATTGTTTGATCCTACACGACTCCTTGATAGAATATAACCCGTTCACTGAAACCGTGACTAAACACGTACGCATACCATAATGAAAACGGTTAAACAAAAGAAAACGCTAAACATATTTAATTTAGACAGCGATGTATCTCTACAATCCGGCGATGATAGAAAACACGGTGACTTATTACCTACGTCTTATCGAACAATTCTTAGCGGTCCTTCTTCCTGCGGTAAAACTAATGTTATGTTGGGTCTACTGATTAGTGAAAACGGATTAAAATTTGAAAACATCTACCTGTTTGCCAAATCCTTATTTCAACCGAAATACGAATTCTTAAGGGAAGTTATGAAACCTATTAAAAGCATTGGTTATCAAGAGTTTAGTGAAAACGATGACGTAATCAGTCCTAGCAACATCAAACCTAATTCAGTATTCATTTTCGACGATATTATTTGTGACAAACAGGAAAAAATTAGAGAATATTTTAGTATGGGTAGACATAAAGGTGTTGACTCGTTTTATTTAGGCCAGACATATGCAAAGATACCGAAACATTTGATAAGGGATAACGCAAACTTGATTATTCTTTTTAAACAGGACGAATTAAATTTAAAGCATGTGTATAGGGATCATGTTGTAGGAGATGTTAACTATGAGGACTTCAAAAACATTTGTCGTATGTGTTGGAAGGATCCGTATGATTTCCTAGTTATTAATAAAGATTGTTCCCTAAACAGCGGTAGATATCGGAAAGGTTTTGATACATATATAAGTTTATAATTAGACTCGAATCGTTTAGTTCTCTCTTAGAGTTATCAGCATGTCGAGCTCCTATGATTTAAGTTTAAAACGTAAAATAATAAACGCACGCAAGGCTATACGTAGAAAATTTGCTTACTTTCGTCGTGATAAATCTGAAGCTGAACGTATTTATCGTGATACTCATAAACAGGTTATATCTCCTTTGGAAACTATTGCCGAATCAGTTAACGTTCCCCTATTGAAAATTAAAACACAACCATCTGCTCCTACTACTACTACTACTACTACTAGTTACATTCCCCTGTTGAAAGTTAAAAAACAACCTGTTGCATCAGCATCATCATCATCGGAAGCAGATGAAGAAGAAGAATCTAATAAAACTCAGGATCTCCCTACTCATTACGGTATGCTAATAGCTAGGGGCGGTAGCAACATAGATAGAACTAGATTCGGTATTAGATATAAAATTGATCGAGACGCGTGGACATTTGCATCTTCCCGTGTGACTATACGTGATACAAACATCATAATTAAAAACAACGCTTTTGAAGCAACACCTGGTCTGTTTGACTTACTCACGTTTAGAGAATTAGAGTCTACACCATCGCAAGCTGATATCAATAATTATATGCAGATAATATCCCTTACTAATGCGCATAAGAAATCCTATAGACCACAGGGTAAACTAACAGCTGTTAAACATTGGAAGTATGATTATATAATTAAACCGAACTTATCCAGAATCAAAGGTTTAGGTATTAGACTATCATCATCATTGTCAAATTTTAAAAAATTAAGCGATTGCAAAGTCGAATACGTCTACTGGAATAAAGCTAACGAACTTGTCGACCGTCTTCGTTTGTTATTTGCTGTAAAAGAAGCCGCTAACAGTAGTCCTCTGAATGAAAACGAAATAATTTCAATTATTTCCGAGTTAAAAGAAGAAGGTATTATAGAATAAAGGATTTCATCACGGCTGTAAGTAGTCAGTTCGTTACCATTAGCAGTATGAATGCTACTATAGATTTGTTCGGACGTTCAATAGTTGGAGGTGCTGTAACAGTTCCAGGTCCTCCCGGGGTAGGATTTAAGCTAACAGAAGATCAGAATTTTGATTTAGAAAACAAAAGAATTACAAACGCAGGCCACGCTATTAATGATTCAGATCTGGTAACAAAGAAACATGCTTTAATACTAGAAAATAAAACTATTGATTGTAAGAAACGAAGATTAATCAATTTAGCGGACCCCGTAGATGCAGAGGATGCAGTTACAAAATGGTATATGGATAGCGAGATATCTAACATCAGTCACGACACGCTACGCGATAGTATTAAAACTCTGACCTTGCTTTGTATAGAACTGTCTAAGGCAACTTTATGGCTTCTTGCTAAAGCAGATTCTAGATCTAAAAATTTTGATAGATCACCGCTCGTAGACCTACAAAATTTGTTAATTACTCAAAGAACCCCGCAATAGTCGTAGGATATATTACTTTACATTCTATTTAATAGTTCAGTCTTACATAACTTATAATTTGAGTATTTGCAGTTATTAACAGAGATGAACGCAAAACAAACCGTTCGATGAAATACATAGATCTGCTAGAAAAAATTTTCAAAGACGTAGTACTATAATAAAGGGTTATGATGATTTGTTTCAAATAGATTTAGCGGAGTTTATTCCCTACGCTAAAGTAAATAAGGGTTATCGTTACATACTGATGATGATAAACTGTTATTCGAAATACTTGTATGTACGTCCGTTGAAAACTAAGACCGGGGAAGAGGTGACAAAACAGGTCCGTAGTATCTTTAAGGATTCAGTCATACCTAAAAATTTACAGTCTGATCTCGGGAAGGAGTTTTATAATAAACATTTTAAAAAGTTAATGAATGAATACAACATAAATCATTACTCTACGTATTCCGTGACTAAGGCTTCAATAGCCGAACGAGTTATTCGTACAATTAAGCAAAAGCTGTATAAGGAGTTTAGCTACAGAGGGAAATTTAAATGGGTCGATATATTACAACGAGTAGTTGATAGCTATAATAATACAAAACGTAGAACAATAGGGGTGCCTCCTGCATCTGTTAAACCTACGACACAGCTGTCTGTGTATAACACTAATGTAAAAACTATCAGTAAACGTAGGTTGGATTTGAATGACATCGTACGTATAAGCAAATTCAAAGGAGTCTTTTCTAAGGGATATACACCTAACTGGTCAACGGAATTATTCAAAGTAGTTAAAGTTCAATTTACAAAACCTATCACATACTTGTTGGAAGATCTACACGGAGTTCCCGTCCGAGGTGCTTTCTACGAGTTCGAGCTGCAGAAAACAAATCAACCTGATGTATACCTGGTTGAAAAAATACTTAAACGTCGTAGCAATGGTGACATTTACGTGAAATGGCTCGGCTTAAATGAAAAGTCCTGGATAAAGAAGGAAGATCTACTCACTCACTAGCTCCTTTATAGTATTATTATTATTAGTATACTTATGTATTATTTTAGATATAATTTAGTATTATATATCAGCATAAAATGTATTTTCTTCTAGATATAATTTAGTATTATATATCAATATGAACTGTATTTTCTTCTTTCAATAAAAGTTCTTGTATAAAATATTTGTTTTTATTTTTACCTTAAATTACAGAAATAAAAAAAGACAAGAAATAAATCATATTACATCTATTATTCACGAATAATATAATACATGTTATAACAATACAAAATAATTGATAACATAATACATGAAAAAGACAATTTAAAATATCAATTCTATAATTCTATAAAACATCTGAATTTCATGTACAGAAAAATACAAGATTGAAACATATTTAGTTGTAAAAGATATGACGTTAAAGAACTGTCAAAAATTCTTAACATATACAATTATATACAATACAAAACTAATATACAAAGTGATAATAAAATATATGCACATTCCAGACTACAATCGTAAAATATACATAGATGACTGTGAAAATAAAATATATACACATTACAAACTACAATCGTAAAATTTCCTAAATATATATACATAGAGTTTAAATATTTACATGCGAGCTTGTTTCTTGTACCCATATGGGACGGAATCAAAATCTTCTATACGACGACGCTTGCCGAACGTTATTCTATAGGCCTTTGATTCGGTCCTGGTGACGAGTTGATGTTGTGCGGTTCTTCGTATGTTGTTGGACTCAATCATAATCTTTGAGTCCATGTCGTCCAACAGTCGCAGGATGGAGCCAAAGTTTATTTTTTGAGCCGCTGCGTGATTGAGGGTGATCCCTTTCACCTTTACGACCACGTGTACTAGACCCGTGACCGGACAATATACCTTATAGGCGTAATTCTTGGGAACCCCTGATACAAATTCTATAATGTATGCCCCTGGTCCGTATTCCTCGAGTTCATCCGTGAGATCGCCCAGGAAGTTCCCGGTTGGTAGATCTTCTTCCCCGGGGCTGGACACATATATTACAGAATCTGTAACAAAAAAAAAACATACTTAGTAGTTATCAAATTATAAGAGAGAAATGAATAATTGTTACCTGTATCATAGTACAACACTCTCTCGCCTAGCTGATCCAGATAACTATACAACTTAAGTCGAGCCTGTGCAGTGACAAATGCCGCGATGACCACGTTGACTGACGATAGAAGATCTGCTGCTTCCTCCTTATGTTGCCAGTTAACCGCAATCACCTCGTCATTTATCTCCTGCACGTTGTTGACTTCTACGCTAGGGTTTGAAAGTAAATCGAAAAACTCCTTGGGCTCGTTGATAATCGAAGTTTTTGGCTGGTTTTCACCTTGACCAAATTTCCCTAGAATACAATTATTATTATTAAGTAAAGAAAACTACGTAAGACTATTGTACTACTTACCCCAAAATGAATTTAACATCAACTTGGCCAACGATCTCAATCCGGGATTCTTCACGATTTTCGACGATTCCAGGAGGACTCCTTCGTTCAAGACATACTCATCAACGTAGGCTTGTTTTCGGACTTCATCAGCTACAGCGTTATCGGAGCATGTTGTAGAGGGCCATCCGCTAGCTTCCTGCTTCATTTTCAGGAACTTATCTATGAATCCCGAAAACAAACCGCCGTCCATCGACTTCCTGTCATACTGGGTTACATCGTATGACCAGATCTCCTGTACATCTTGTATGATGTAACCCTTTCGTACCGCTGTAACCACCTCATCTACGACCCATGTTCCGCTAATGACACGTTCGGCAACGGAATGATGACATTCTGCTTGGTTCAGGTCTTCAGCGCAAGTACGACATAGAGGGAACAACAACTTTTGATGCATTTTGACGGGTAAGATCGGATGATACAGATCTTGCGACGGTAACACTGTACATTTTATTACGCCGTTGATGTTTTCCAGGACCCCTTTATCCTTGATTAGCTTTTCACAGGCCGCCTTGCCTACGTAAACTTCCGGATGGCCAACTGGGAATTTGGCGTACTTGCATACCCAGGGGTAAAGGGAGCATACGTCGACATATCGGATCTTTTCCCCGTCTTTTGCAACCCGCTTTAATTTTGCTGCCCCTGTACGTCCGCCGTAAAAAGCATCACGTGGATTTAGCGGTGTGTTTAAGAGTATTGGATGCTTCTCTAGCTGTTTCATCTCAGGTGTTAACTTCTTCCTGAAGTCGCACTCCCATTGTTCAGTAACCTCGTAACCCGTAGATTTGAATTTTTCTGTTGTAGCCTGAGTTTTCTCATAACGCATATTCATAGTATCAGCCGGGTCGTTATGTAGAGGTTCATCACGCCTAGTGATGTAGCAAGTAGGACAGCCGTGGTAGAAGCAACCATGGAATTGGAATATTTGTCTTTCATACAGCCCGTCTACCTTTTGACCGCCCACGATAACTTCTCGCTGTCTGCCTGCATGTTGAATTTGTACACCGCGTTGCTGTTCCTCCCACAGTAACCATTGCAGAGCTATTCCGGAGTGACTGTCTGCTCTGCGGTAACCACCTCTCGGGATGATCCCTATGGTACTTTCTTTAAGGAATTTCCTCCGGTACATGAGGTTGCAGGCAGAGGCTATGGTGATGGCTTCCTTGAACGGGTCAACATCGCATTCTTTAATAAAGAGATTCCTAAAGTGGATACAAGCACTCTTTAAAATATCAACGTCGGTTCTGCAATACTCGACTAGGTCACGTTGCATATCGAACTCTGTGTCCCTGTTTGCATCGTACCACTTTAGGAACTCTTCACGAGCTTTTGTCTTCATAGTATCCGGGCTGTAGAATTTGACGTCAGGTAACGGACCGACATAGTTGGCGTTGGCTTCGGTGTTGAATAGGTGCGGGAAGTATCCTTTGGGAGCCGGTAGATCGAAGGCTTTAGGCAACTCTGCCAGAGCCATAGGGAAAAAGTTCAACGAATCTATGAATTTTAGATTATCTAATTCAAGTAGGAGAATTTTTGTACCACGCATGATGAGTTCGGGTTTTATTGAGGTGTTTGTAATAACGTGGTTTAAAATGAATTGGGTGTCAAAAGCTTGCCCGTTATTAGCAATTGCTATGACTTTCTTAAACTTCTTCCTTACCTCTAATAGATACGTCATAAAACCCTCTATACATTTTTCTTTTAGGATTTGTTCCCTCACACCGCATCTTTTACATATCAACATATCCGGAGAATCATAACATTCAGGGCAAACCTGCTGGAAAACGCATAAATTTGCTTCATGTAGTTTCACATCGGGTGCAATTTCCTTTTCTTGACGGGTCTCCAAGTCAAAGAACACGAAGAGAACGTCTTGCTTCTCATCCATTTTACCCGATGGTCGTATGTAGCAAAAATGATTCTCCGGCATATGGCTTTGGCACATCTTACAGTAGATTTCTCCGCATACATGAGCTCCCGTTCTGGTTTT
Organism: Agrypnus murinus; assembly: GCA_929113105.1. Taxonomy (NCBI): domain Eukaryota; kingdom Metazoa; phylum Arthropoda; class Insecta; order Coleoptera; family Elateridae; genus Agrypnus; species Agrypnus murinus. The sequence continues at coordinate 120,309,321 of OV816026.1, forward strand.
GAGGTTTATAATCATAAAACAGTCTTCACACTTTTTAACGCGCTGACACATTTTACCCCTGTGTTTGTCAAAACATTGTTGACTTCTGAAATCACGTCTGCAGTCCTGACACCTGATCAACAAGGCTTGTCTTACACAAGGCTGAGAACTACCGCAGCCTATACAGGACTTTACACACCTATGATGACTTTTATGATCATGCGGGGCGTGACAATGCTCGCAAAAGAACTTACAGGCAAAGGCTGAGGTCAGAGAGGTGATGACGTTGTAATAGCCTTCATGGTACAGGAGATTTATCTTCTTCTCAGCATCAACAGCACCTTCAAAGATCACATCGCGACCTTTTGTACCCTAGCTATACACAGTAATCTTGTAGTTAGGGGCCAGAAGCTGTTGGAAGAGTCTTAACTCGTTGACCCCGGCTCCCTCTGCTGTAATAAATGCTACTCCGGCACCCTGCATCAATTTTTCTGCAGCAATCTTTTGAGCACCTTGGTTTTGTCGAAAGGCATCGTAATTAGGAAGTTTATCTATGCGAGCCTTAGCAACAACCAAAGCCCTGGGTAGGCAGAGGTTGTCTTTATTGTTGATAACTACTATTCGTCTCTGCTTACATTCTTCAGCGAAGGAGCTATAAAACCCAGCACGACTGCGTCCCTGTCCTGCAGGTGGTGTCACGATCGTGGCTATTAATCTGAACGTATCAGAGCTGAGCGCTTCGGGATCTCAACGTAAAGATTCGTACATAGATGGAATTTCAGCTTTTTATCGTTGCATATTTTCGTGGAAAAGAAGTCTTTGAACATTGCTTCGACTCGGACATCATACAGTTCGGACCATATACTTTCTGTCAACATAATTTCACCATGCTCACATATGTTGTTGATACATTCCAATTTAACAGTCACGTCAAATTCATTAGGTTGTTCAGGCGGGATAATTCCTACTAGGATATCATGTAAATGAATAGAGTCTTCTCTTGGTCTCATGACAAATAGAGGTTATTGTACAGATCCTAACAACTGCATGTGTTCACCCGGATAGACGGTAATCAACGGCGATGCTGGTGTTGCTACATTATCTGTACTTTGTACCTGTAAGCTTGATGCATCGTCAGCATAGTATGATTCGTTCGGACCTAAACAAGAAATAATTATTCAGTAACATTCAAAGGATTTCGTTCTTTTAAAACATACCTATTTCTTCATGCATCACTTCGTAGCCTTGACCCTGGAAATAACTGCTCGGTTCCGGAATTGATAAGTTTGCAGATTGATCCGGTTCATCATGCTGTTGATCTAAAATGAAATAAATTATTCAAATGTATACACACACACACACACACACACACACACACACACACACACACACACACACACACACACAAACCGTTTTCTTTCTTACCCATTTCAGCACTACTTGTAAACGTGTCTCCATAGCGATGATAATAATAATCAGGACTGCCTAAACTCATCATGGTACTGTTACACGATCAACTGTTGCACTCTAATGACTAATAGCCTTTCACCGAAATACATTTTATAGCGATTTCTACACATGCGCATGAATACACGTCTTCAATGCAGTTGAATCATAACGAACAACCCTATGACTCAGAGTTAATCCCTGTAAAACAGATTCTGGGAACTGAGGTAAAAACAATATCGCGAAACGACAAGTTTCTACATGTTAAATTGTTTTCGCATAATTACTTGATGACGTGTAGATCTATATTTAAATATCAAATAGGAATGACGTACAAAGCAGCCTCCTCTTTTTTTTTCTTACCCATTTCATCATTGGAAATACGGCTTCATAGCATTGATAATAATTATTAGGACAGCCTATACTCATCATGATATTGTTACACGATCTGATACGTGTCTGATAGCGTAATTAATGTGGTTGATAGCGTAATTAATGTACAATTATATACAATATTTTCCGGGAATTATTTTTAAATAAATTGGATTTAATCAAATATACGTGAAAGCATTTTTATAAATAACTCGTATGTAGTAATTTAAAAGACAAGCTCCGTGGTCTCGGGGTTAAGCTATGGACTTGTAAACAGACGTACTTTACGAACCTTGGTTCGAAACTCGTTGGATCCATTGATTTTTATAAAAAAAAAAGTGTAGCAGGTTGCCTATCTACAGGCGTATAGAAATCTACTATACCGATCACAGGACGTTACCGATAGATGGCAGTAGCAGTACTAAAAATTCAAATCCAGGGGCGGGAAATGATGACAAATTGAAAATGACAGATACAAAATGGCGGATATGTAAATGACATTCAAAATGGTGATTCAAAATGGCGATCCAAGATGGCGATTCAAAATGGCTAATCAAAATGGGGATCCAAGATGGCGATTCAAAATGGTGATTCAAAATGGCGATTCAAAATGGCGATCCAAGATGGCTATTCAAAATGGCTATTCAAAATGGCCATTCAAAATGGCGATTCAAAATGGCCGCTGAGTAGGGATAGAAGTGGGGAGGAGTGGGGCTTAAGTGGGGGGGGCTAAGTGGGGGGCCTAAGTAGGGGGTAGTGGGGATAGGAGTGGGGAGGAGTGGGGGTAGGAGTGGGAAAAAAGGAGTGGAGGTCATCTCAAGTGGAGCAATACCTACTTTCATTAAGTACTGTCTCTGTAGAAAGACATTGGGTGTGACTACTTACTTAATCAAATTAAATTCAGATAAGTGTTAATCGCAAAAAATAGCTAATTTCAGATAGAACACAGAAATAAATGAATAACATTATAGAGGGCGCAACCCAAATTACTTGTTATTATTGTTTAGAATAATTGCAATGGAAATTTAGTTTGAGGAAAAAAATCCGTGTGACTACAAACAATTTATTGAACCAATCTATAACAGGTAGTCTCAAGTAGTTGAAAGTGAAGTATCATACACATATTGTATAGCAACCATACCCGTTTTCTTTTTGTTTAAACACAAAAATCCACAAAAGATTGAAGAATAAGCCTTCTAAATTACAAAGTTTGATTACTAGTTAGTATATTTCGGAATTGTGATAATAATTAATCAACCAAATAATTTACAGTATATTAGCTATCCAATATTATCGAAAGCAACACCAATTACTTATTTGTCCTTTTTCTATCTTTACTAAAGAACTTTCACACTTGAAACCTTGCCGCTAGAATAACAAAAGGACAGTTAATGTTAAACTCTGAATTTTTTTCACTAAATAAGTCTTTAAACTTAACTTCCAACTATTAAGTTATTAAAATCTTTCTTTTTATGACTGGGTAGATTGAATTATTGCTAGAGCGGACTTAAATCACCTATATGAGTTATTCATCTTTCGAAAAGATAAAGTACGTTTATTTACGCTATTATAAGGGTCGGAGGATAATTAAACTTTTGCTTTTATTATAAAATGTTCAGTCTGAACTTCCTCAAACTACGCCCAAATTAATTTAATATTAACAAGAGAGATACTCCGGTACATAAAGGATACACAAATCTCTCAGTTAAAAAAAACTACACTACTAATTTATTTGAATCACTTAACCGTATCGGAATCGAACTAACCAAAATAATACATGAGCGCCAAGTTTCTCTTCGCTAAGTCGAAGGTTTAAGTTGTAAATGCAAAAGTGAGTTATCACGATTATCTTTCCTTTGTGGAGAGAGCTTTGATGGTGAAGATATGGAAAGTCCATATGGTTTTAAAGGTTATAATTAAATGCAAAGGCAACTAACTATATCGGAACTGGAAATGGAAATAAAATAAGAGTAACTTACGCTGCCAATGGTTTAGGGAAGAATGTTGATGAAAAAAATTGTGACAATTATTAAAGGAAGGCCTGACTCAACAGTAAAAGGTAGGAAAGTAATTTTTCCGTTTTGTTTATTTGGAACCTACTAAGAAGAGGACCATGGTAGAATGGTCAGAATTTAATTAAACAATTTTGTTCAACTAACATTAATTATCAGATATTCAGTTTGATAGTCATTTAAAATTCTATTTATATTTTATTTATCTTGTACAACCAAGAGAATCTACATCGTCCTGAGATAAGTGTTTCATATTAATTTATTGCAGTTATTCTAAGTAATATACTTGGCGCCCAACTTATTTTACAGAATCTTGAAGTTACTTAAGGATTCACGTAACGTTTTATATGATTCATGCATTATTTAAACCTGAATTAAAAAGTATTTGAAAATTAAATAAGAATTTGAATGAAAGGGAAAGTTGAAATGTATTTCCAAAGTTCACTGATAATTAAATATCTTTAGTTAATTATTGAAAACGTCTACGATCTAACGCATATATCCACACTTCTAAAGTATATGTTGAAATTATTAAAACAATTTTATTATTTTAATTTTCGCCCAATATCACCGCATATATTTATTAGTCTTGTCCCAACGCGGGGCAAAAAATTTATTTTTTCGTTTTAATGCGATTTCATCGCATATATTTATGGCGCCCAACGTGGGGCACGATGATACAATAAACCATTTACAAAACCATCGAAACACATAACTGAAATCACCTTTAGAGTTTTGCAAAAACCACGAGGCATAACCGGTTGTTAAGGCAATCGCCCTCACCGGAATAATCAACGCTACGCTATCTCTATCAAATTGCAACCACAACCTAAGGATTTTTTTTATCTTATCGTTCTTAATACCTAAGAACTTAAAAACGATTACCGTAAGATAATAATAACAGTAATATTGTAGAGACTTAAATTAGTTAGGTTTTTGTTCACTTATGACTAACATTATCATTTTTGCACGTATCACTGTTATTAGTTTTAGCACCTATCATTTTCTATCTTTTCATACGTTTATGTAAATTAGAAATTCTGGAACATTTAAAAACACAACAAACACACATTCCATGGTTAAAGCTGCCGAATTCCACGTTCTACCTAACATTTTATTTTATATAATAACTAGAGAAACCTCGTATAGACATGAAGGTCAAAAGCATTGAAGGATTTCCCTATATACAGCATTCGATGTGTGATTACAATCTTTCAGACTTTCGTGAGTAATTATTTAAATAAACGCAACCAAACATAACCAGTTGAAAATTCTAAGCCTAGCACTCCTCTCTCCCAGCTTACCCTCCTCTCTTCCGACATATCTTCCTCTCTGGCTCCCCGCGGTTTATTCTACATACATACATACGGATTCGAAATGATAATAAAATCAAAAATCGATCTTATTTAAGACATTCTTGAAAGCATTAGAACATATTTCAGAAACATGACATAAACATAGTGTTGGCAAATTTCCTGCGTTTTATACAAACAATATGAAACTGCTCTCAATAAGCAATTGCCATCAGCTATTATTTCTATAATTCGTCTGTTGTCCATAATTTTCAACTATACGGGTTTGTCTACGCAACCTAACAATTTTTTAAACATTAACCGCTTATTAATGTTGGAAATGGACGACTGCATCGTCCTTTTCTATTTATAAGCGGGAGTAGTTATGAAACTTACCACCGTGGAAAGTGAGAGGGCGCCCCAAGTGAATGTCTGATTCGTCCGTCTCAAATTAAACATTTTAGAGTTCTTCAAATTAAAAATATAAACAATAAAACTATATAAAAATTAAGTAGTGTCGACTAATCTACACAGCGGAAGTTTTAATAAAAAAAAAGAATCGCGTAGATCGGCCTGGTGAAACTATGAAACGAACTAGAACAAAAATAAGCCTTGTGTTTTAAACATATAGATGTTTAAATTTCTTTTTAGTTAAAATGTTTCAAGTAAATTAGTTTTGAACATTGAACAATAACAACATAAGAGTAATTTTAATAATGAAAATGACATTTCTACACTGTTCACAAGTATTTTCATATGTCATATTTATCTACTTATGGATGGTGCAACTGCTTGTTAACAATCTCATCTGATCAATATTTATTAAAATGTATGTCAGTGTATAAAGTAAGCTAATGCAAGTTATGTGTCACTTTAGCGTAAGAATACAATGTGAAAGCCTGTGCTATACCTTCTCGTTAACTTTATAGACGCCTTTCTAGACGTCAGTTGGCATTGTAAAGTGATATTTACAAGTGCACTTGAACGGCCATTTCTGGTTCGATAATGCAGCGAACTACTTTGCTAGCTGAAAATAGCACATTCTCACTCAAGTCCTCACAACCTCCAAGGTTTGGCTTTTTCTTATATTTTATTTGATTATATTGTACCTTTTACAATGAAACGCTTGCATTGTTTCGAACTTTTCGAATATTGTCTGAAATATTTCTGCTACTTTTGATTCCAAAGTCATGAATTTTTAAAAGTTTACATTTTAGAACTCTAAGCAATTTTAAATTTAAATTTAAATTTTTATGAGAAGTTCTAAGATGTCAAAGCGTTATATGAAATTAAAGAATCATTAAGAAAACATTGGGCTTTGAGTAAGTTAAAGCTCAAGTAGCCAGTGCAGTAACTATGAGCTGACAAGACCCTTTCATAATGTAATTAGTTCTCACAGTTATAGAACAGATGTTATATGATTCTAGCTGAATAAGATGATGGTGTGGAGCATTACACTTAGGAAATGGTTGAACTTATAATAAGTAGAAATTTCCTTCTTTTTACTTCTAGTTCTTATACAAAACCGGAGAAGTGAAAATTCTTCATTGTTTTATTGTCGTTCTAGAACTTTGCTAACACAATACAATCTTCCTACGTTTCCTCAAAATGCGTTAAATAATTTACACCACAATTAACAGAATTATCCATCTCAAATCTGTGGTTTACATTTCCCATAGTAAATCGTTTAAATTAATTTAATCCTGTTTCAATCAACGGCATGAAGTAACATGATAGCAATTAATGTTGAGAAAGGACCATTAATCACAGACTGTAGAACAGAGTTTCGACAAAACCTTTTGAATTTCTGCTGCTAAATAATTCCTAACGACATGTTTTAGTCTATACACATTCTATACACAAAAATGAATGGAAAAATCTCACAATAGAAGTACGTAATTAATAATTCCTTTTAAATAGTTTATTTGTTTTAGGACTCATTCAGTTTTTATTTACAACCAAAACAACATCTTTTAAAAGCTCTTTCCGACAAAGAGGAAAATTAATTCTTTAAGAACTTTGTCTATTTAAAAGCTTTTTTCTTTTCTGTTTAATTCCGATTAATAAAGAGAAATCCTAATTATATATATGCATAAATTTTTAAAAAATTCATAATATGAGTCTTTTAAAAACAAGACACGTATTAAACAAGGTAATTTCCGGAATGTCACAAATGTCACTACACAGCAGGTTCTGCGACGAGACCACAACCAACAAGATTACCGCAAGCGGTTGGTTTTGGCATTTAACTGTAATATATACGTCGTATGTAATGTTTGATACTTATTAAATTTCTACTTTTGTCACGTTCTACGTTTTGAGTAATTTTGGCTGATTGGGTATTACGTTTAATGACTATCATCCGTCTCGTTCACAACATCCTCACGCACTTCAAGAACGCTTTGTTTTAGATCAATGGTTATTATTTTTCTTATTTTGATGTTCCTAATATTTCCCTGAAACTATATTTGATAAATAAATTCCTCCATATAAATGTCCGTACTTGAGTATTGATAGAGGAATTCAGTTTGCAATCTGGATGTATACAATTTCCTTGGATAAACTTTATAAAATTGTGTCAGGGTTCGTCCTGTAGAGAACCTCATTTCCGTAATTAAGTTAGTGTTATTTATACTTAGTTTGTTTAGATTTTTGCTATCGTTCTTATAACTGTTTCTCTTTTCTGACTAAACATTTAACGATAATAAATCCCCAGTCTGTTTCGTTTGCTTATGGTAAATAGTTTTTTTCATTTCTAATGTAAACTTCCTGACTAACTACTCGCGGTGTTAAGTCTTCCTATTTTAAATTTATAAAACAAAACAATAACCGGAATAATAATAATTATGTGGGTACATCAAACGTGTGCTCAAAAATAAACAGCCGTCGTTCAACTTAGCATATAAGCGAAATAGACATAAAACACAATCATTAATAAAAATCAGACAGTGAGAACTTTATTTATATAAACACATGTTTGCAATTCTTTCTTCTCTTTTTGTTATTTCTCTATCTTACATTCTCCTTGTTAAAACTAATCGCTCCAGCACTACTTTGGACGTCCTATGCTCCTTCTCCCTCTAGGTTTGTATTTATACATTTTTTTGGGTAACTATAGGTTGATTACATCCTTTTTAAATGCTCCAACAAGGTTGGTTGGTATTGGTCAATGGTTTCAACAATGTTTGTTACTTCTAATTCTTGACGTACACGGTGTCCCATTAAGACGTAGTCAGACTTTGCCAGTGGTTAGATAACCATTAAAGAAAGAAAATTCCTATATATCATTTTCCTCGTATTTCTATACTTTTGGAGAAAAATAGCATTGAAGTTTAGCCTAATGTTTTCAAATTTAATAGTATGAATGTACACGACACATATTTTAAAGTTCAAAGTGATAAATAATACTACTTGTTTTCGAGAATGTGCAAGCTATCATAATAAAGTAATAACCCGTCTTTATTTTGGCCAATTGTTTCGTGGAATAAGAACAGATAAATAAATAAGAAAGAACTCTCGTTTGATATCATTTTTCAAAAATGGTACTTTTGTTTTGTGATTTCTGATTTGTAAGACAATTACATATTCTTTTAGTAGGTACGTTAACCCCTATGTGTAATTCAAGCAGGTCTGTGAATAAAAAAATATTTTCGTATTAATTTTGTTTACAGTAAATCAAATAAGATATTTTCTATTAGTAGTATTGTGTGTTTTGATTATTATATTTTTGTTTCTGATAACCGCGTGCCAGTTGTGTTATTTTTTGGGCATGCTGTACTGTATTATTTCCTACTTTTTTTTATTTAAAATAATATTAATTCCCAGAAAGTACATACTATGTAATAAATAAAGGGTACTGATTTCTAGTAAAAAGTAATAAAATCATCGCTGTAGATACCGTTACTATTCCTAAGAATTGTGACTAATTGGCACAGCTGTATTAGCAATACACCAAATACAACCCGATCGACGACGTTTGTAATGTGTTTAAATCTTCCGCCAAGTTCGGGGACTAATGAAATGCAAAACCCTGACACCACTTTTTATTAGTAGAACAATAATTTGGTTAAATGACCGTTCGTTTTGATTTTGCAAGACAGTACTTATTGTTGAGTGCGGTTTTGTATTATTTTTATACTATTTCTGTGTAAATAAATTATCATCAACCACAAAACAATAAAGTTTTTACTAAACAGCTGTTTTGCTCGTTGTGTTTAGAATAACAATACTTCTTCCCAGAAAATTTATAAAAAAAAACAATAAAAAGGTTTTACTAAAGGAACTTTGTACTACTGTATTTAGATTTTAGATTTAAAAAAATAAATAAGAAATAAAAAATAGCAATACCTAGTGATGGATAGATTAAATTAACTAACATATCTTTACTTAATTAACTAATATCTGTTTATTAACGAATAACTAAATAATAAATCAAATTTAATGATATCATTAAATGGGTCGGTATTAGAATGATGTCATTTCTGCATGCTTTTCCTACTATTAGAACACAGGAAAATTCCCCGGATTAATAGAACGTTTTAAAATTTGTTTCAACAACATCCAAACTGGAATGTCTGCATCCTTGTTGTGTTTATTCAACAGATGTCACGTTTTTGTACATATGGTGTCGATTTCTAAAGCGCTTGCATTTAATTCTATTAGACTTAAAAAAATAAGCCTGCATTAATTACTCGTACTTTTCTGAAAACGTCGGGCAAAATTTCATTTAATCAAAAAATGTTACTAAGGTTTTATGTTTCTAATGACCAGAGAAGCTCATCCTCAAAGTCCGATCATTGGGTATTGAAACACCGTGTATATTCACATTTCTTTAAGTCTCGGAGGGTAGAACCAGCTATGTGTCTTAAAAACCTTATATCGGTTGCTTCTTCGTTTGAATTGACCTAATTTTAATAATAACAAATTATAAATAATAATCGGATGAGATCTGATCAAATGAACTCAATATAGGGTAAACTGTGCAGTTATTGGACACTTAACCAAGTTATTGGTTACGCCAGTGCAAATATTATTTATCACCGATTCAGGGTAATGGCATGATTTTTACGAATCGTTACGAATAAAATTATTGTAATCCATCAAACACAAAAACGTCTAAAAGTATAGTTATTGGACACTTTTTACTGTAATTGGACACTACTGGTGACAGTTATTGGATATTACTATTTTTTAACTTTATTCTTAGAGAGTAACCTTTTTGGCAATTAAAACATATTTAAATAGGTAAAACCTTTATTTATTATTGCTAAACAGTAAACATTAAATTGTCGAACAACAAAACATATTATATAAACCATCGGTGATCTTTTCCTCTTTATGTGTACATTTCTTCTTCTCATTCCATTTCGACTATTTCATTGTCTATATTTACATCACTCTCTGATTCTTCTTGGTAACAGTTGTGGCAAAGAAACTTGTCAGTGTCATTAGAGTCAGGGATATGTTGTTTATGTACTGGTGGAATGCAGGAACGGTGATAATACTTTTTTTAGGAATCGCACAATTTATTGCGTTTTATCGTCGTGGCACAAACATGGCATTTTATGTGGGTCATTGGCACTGGCTTTCTTTTCTGTGAATCGTCAGAGGTTTTTTCTGTTCCTCTTCTAAATCTAAACGTTGCCTTTGACTATTCTTAATTTCTCTTAGTTCATTGTCCTGCTTTCTTTTCTTTGCTTTCTGTTCCTGTGCTTATTTCCTTGAAGCTCGTTTCTTCTCTTTCTCTCTTCCTTCCTCGTTCTTCTTTTTCTACAAGCATATTTTGGAACTTTCCACTTGTAATTGCAATCGGTAATCTCTCGGCGTTTCTCTTTCCTTTCCGTTTAGGAGAATCCGGCCAATAAAAAATAACAGCGACAGGAGAAGCTTCTGATACCCTTACAACTGTATTTGTATGCATCTGAGTGTTCTTTAAATCTATTTACTGAAGCGCCATAGCTTGTCTGTTATTATTTGAGGCTGGAGGTTCTTCGGAAATAAATTCCATATTTGTGGTCTTCTTCAGAAATAATTTTATTTACGTTTTTAAATTGCGCTATTTTTGCTGTTCCTACGATATTTACAAACGTTTCATACTTCAGCTTTATGCCATATGCCTTCACAGCGTTATTGCTACCCTTCTTAGAAGTTCCCAAACATTTGGTGCAGTCTACAGCGTCTGGATCAAGTGAATGTAGACCACACGCGTTGAAAACATTTACTAATATATCTGGCTTAACACTATCTTTAATAACGTCTTTTAATAAAATCGCAAATTCAAGTTTAGTTAGAGCTTGTCCTGTATGTTCAGTCTGCTATGCCGTACTGCTGCTCGCCAAGGCACTTTCATAGGCCGAAAAACAGCTACATCTACCGGCTGTAACATTCTAGTGGCGTTAGGATACAAAACTATAACTTCAATTTGTAGCTAGTTACAAAGAACGCTCAACTGGTAAGTCAAGTGTGACTCATGTCCATAAACGAATAATATTACTGGTAATTTCACACCTTCTGCAAGTAGATAGTGGTGAAACACTTGCGAAATGTACTCATAGAACATTTCTGCTGTCATCCAACCATCACTGCGGCCAATTCCCCATTCAGCTGGTACGGTACTCAAGAACTTACTTGACAATATTTCATTTCAATATCTGATTAACATTGAACACCTTACATTTACTCTGCAAATAATCAAATCGTTCATTAAGAAGAATATTTTCTTCAATTTGACCATAAAAACAGTAAGCCAAGTGATAAATATTTGTGTACATCTTCACATCTATACCTTTAATATGTCTCAGGTGAAAACAAGCCTTGAAATGGCTTTAGTATCTATTTATGTACAAAATTAGAAACAACGACCGAAGATCGTTCACTTTGCCAAACAAAATTACAAAAATTAATAGAAAAATCAAGTTAAAATTTATCCTTTTTCTATTTACTGTGTTTTAGGGTGTTTCTTTAACAACATGATACAATTCAGAATTAAAAATTTAATTATTTAGCTCATATTAAATGCTTCTCCTGGGAAGTTAGGCAATCCATATACCATGTATGTCAAATGCATGTTATTACATGACAATACATAACTGATAAAACGATACAGGATTATGTACAACCACAGCCAAAAAATGGAAACACCAGGATTAAACAAGTTAACGATTTTTTTATGAATTTACACACTGTTTGTGGGGGTTAGTGCTATAAATTATTTAAAAGTTATTTAAATATTAGAGACTTTTGGTTGCAACTGATAAATATATTAAAAAATAATATGACATCAGCAATCTTGATCTTTAAGTCAATATATTCACTTACAATAACAAAAAGTTGGTGTTTTTGTTTTATTGGCCTCGGTAGTACCTACATTGACATCTGTCAAAGTTAACCTTAAAATTTACAATAAGTTAATACTTTTAGGGATTTGTGCAAATGAATTCAAAAAATGTTTTCTACTTGTACGCGTGCGCTGTCAATTTTCGATTTTCTCGCTTCTTTTTCAAGTACGTCGCTAACGCATCTAAAAATTGACGTAACAACGCACTTGTAATGAAAATAACTATTTAAACACTAGCATTAATGCTTTTATACAGCTTATATTAACGTTAATCTGCTCAAAACTCCCAATTTAACTACATTTATTTCCAAAAGTTTATATTAACAGTCTAAATAATTTCAAGATGAAAAGAATTGTTACAGAAAAGAGAAATGTCAAACAATTTGAACATAAACGTAAGGGGTGCTTAAGGGGAACACGTGAAATTACTTGCCTTTCTCTACATCATCATTTATTATGTTGTTTCACTCCTTTATGCCTAATCCTCGTCCTCTCCCGCGCTTTCATTAATCCTGAACCTTGTCCTTTCGTCTCCTCGCTGGTATGCGTGTTGCAAACTTGTTTGTAACTCAGAGTGGAATGGATAAAATGTATATCCATTCTGCTTCTGATTTAGACTTGTTTGTATACTGCAGTGCTGTAGATTCTTTTGTCAACATCTCCAACTAGTTTACACAGCTAGACGTATATTTTTTAACAATTTTTTATTTTCTATGAGGTACCATTTGTATTTATGAATATCAAGGAGGAAGTATACACATAATTGCATAATGAAGGTACATCACATCGTTTGCAATTTATTTACTTGAAATTGTTTTCGTCAATACTAATGCATAAGTTGCAATACAGATTTACAATACATAAATTAATCAAAATGGACAGAAGAAGATTCGAAATGAACGGATAGATTTGATAAAAAATCACAAGGTTCGTTTGGCTTGCTTTAGTTGAGTAAATATCGTGCCAGAAATTTCCCCCAATTCAAACTGATGGATATTCATTGAAATTGTTTGCCTTTAAAATTAATTTGACAGCAATTTATGTATTCTCTTTGTGGCCTCCGGAAAAGGTTTTTAGATCATTGGAATAACTTTATTAGGTCCTTCAAGTTGAGGACTTTTTTTAGAAAAGAAGAAAACTTCGCTATTAGGTTTGCACAGTAATTAGTTCTTCCTTATTTGGGATGTTACAGTTAAAAGCAGATAAAACTTACCTATCGAAAAAGCAATAATACTGGATACAAAAAACAATTCTTTTTACACAATGACGTTACCTACTTTAATTTTTTATCATCTCCTAATATATTTATGTATATTCCGAAGTTGACTTACTTCTAGCACTTCGAGTAGGTACTTCTCGAAATATGTTAAATCATCTTGTTAGTTGTACACAACTATGAAATGTCGCGTCCCTAAAATAACGTCAGTATGTAGTACGGTACGTTTAAGGTACTCTTACGAGATCAAAGCTGTAACACAATTCCTTCTACTGCAATGACGGTTGTATAAATTTAGATATCTCAGGTTTATCCATAAAGCAGCAGTTCGTCGTGATACATTATCAATTTTATTAATACCAAATAATTGTCGTGTATATTTTTCACTTTGGTAATTTAAGAAGTATTTATGTTTAGGTTTGTTTTTTATGTCAGCTAATCAATATTTATTTTATTTAGGATGCGCTGTATCCTAAATCTCAAATATTATAAATTCTTAGTTTCGCTTACAAGGTTACGAATGTTTAGATATTGTGCCTTTTACATACATTTTCAAAATTTTTCGAAAATTGGAAGACATTAAACTAATGAATTAATATAATTATTTAGGTTAGAAACTCAGGTATGCGCAGGTATGTATATGACACTACGCCAACTGTGGTCACTACGCCGACCGCTAGCGTCAGACACTTAACCGACTTTGCATACTATACCGACAGCAACAGGTTGACAATTTGCCGACCTTGGATATTAACCTAACCTAACTTAAGTTCATATTGTAGAAAACATCATACAGATCATATTTATGGAAACCTTATCAGAACCGATCAACAGATTCATTAGTTTTAACTTCGGCACTTTACATTAACATTCTCATAAGAAATGTAACTATGGACGGCTCTTAAGGATCTGCGTAGTGTCTGCGGTCAGCGTTGTGTCCAGTCTGCGAAGTGACGTTTACAAACATGCATCACTATTTGTATATATAAGCAAAACATAAAAAATTTAATGAAAAGGTTCATACATAAATGGACGGATGGACAAATTTCTTGTCAATGCTTTCGAACGCATAAATTGTCCTAGCTATGCTTATATAAAAGAAAAACACTGCATGCATCTAAAATGCGCTGCAACTACTGAAAGCAGGAGCAGGCAAGGTTGTGTTTAGTCTGTCTTTTGAACACCCGACGCCGACAGCAGCTGTAAGTCACACGTGTACATTTTGCGTGGGTATACGGTTTAAGATTGCTTATTTTCGGTTTTATTTTCGATTTTTAATATTCTTGTTTCTACTCGTTTGTATTCTATAATTTTGAAAATTCTCAAGAATCATATGAGAACGTTCGCGATAGTGCTCGATAATGCTCCCGAAGCGACCGTTGTTTTGATACGATTTTATCATGTGCGAACGTTCTCATCAGCATTTTCAGAACGTTCTCTCATTTGCAACACTATTATGTATGTATTTCCTTGGGTTAAGGCTTTGTATTTTTTGGGATTGTTATTAACCAATATAAACCGAGATCCTTAACAACGTCATAAAAAGCTAATAGTTTTGAACAGCGGGCAATATTTACATTTTGATTTCAGAGAACTAAATATACTTCTTACCACTTTGTAATATGAATTTATATTATTAATACATGGAATTTTTGTTGTATCTACTATAAAACATCTCAAAATACCAATCTACACACACTCATTACTGCATAGGGTAGTAATTGAACGTAATGTTTTATATGGTATAAAACATTTCCCGAGAATGTTGTGTGATAACTGGTACTTGACGAATTTAAATTGTTTGCCATTTATTAAATGAATTGCGAATTTATTTTCTTTTAATTAAAATACGTTTAATGCAATCGTGTATTATAATATCAGTCACTATTTACAATAAACTCAATACAAACCTTACGTATTTACAATATTTCAATTTTATCGCTTGTCCGTTGTAATCGATATAAAATTAGGCTGATTTTTGGATTTATTTATAACCCCATTTGACAAATAGAGAATGTATTTCATCTTAAATAAATATTTAATAGTCTGAAAAAAAAGCTTTTTATGTTGAGACTACTAAACATGTTTTATTCTAATAATGCCTTTAAGCAAAAATAAATATTATTAGATGCAATAAGAACTTCACTCCAACTCCAACTCCAACTCCAGAAATCTAGAAAAGCTCGGACTACCTAGAAAAATTATTTAAAAAAATAGAATAGATGAAATAACACTTTTTATTTGTATCCAATGTAGTATAGTAGTGATACAATTCAGGAAAAAACTCAAGAAACATTTACTGCACAAAAAGATAAAAAATAAGACTAAGTGTAAGTAAATAAAAATTTAAGAAATTTATACATTATTCTTTTTGTATTGAAAACAGAAATTATTTTGCGGGCTTCAATTCTGGTTCTTACAGAACCATCTCTATTTGAAGAACCACATACAGCTGCAGATGCCTCAGTTACTGTTTTAGCACACCTTGTGCGTTACAAGGGAATAACGCTGCCTCACGCAATAGTTCATTTGCATCTCATGCATGCATTTCAATGGCATTTGGGATTGATTCTTTACTCAACGTTTTAGTCAGAGATTTTCCCTGGGTTGCGCTTTGCCAAACTAGGAGAACAAATTCCTGAGTTAATTGCTTGACAAACATCCAGCAAATAATGTTGGTCGGTACTTAAATCTGTGATAGATTCTGGTAGGTTACAGTCCATTCTTTCGAACTGGGAAGTTGGGAGATCTTCGCTTTTTGCAAGGTGTTCTATAATAGCACTTACAAAATCATTTGGTCCACTTGTTCCATCCAAACGTCAAAAAGGTGTCGTAATGGAAGTTCATTAGTATGTAACTGGCAAAAAAAACACTGAATGGGCCTTTTAAGCTCCAGTTCCAAGAGCCTAATCGCACCGCCTTTTTGACCAGTATTTGTAACTGTACCGTCACAACCAATTGCTTCGAGTTTGTGGAGATGAACTGACTTTGTAGAAAGAAAGTCTAATATACCTCGTTTAATTGCCCGAGCTGTTCCAGATGCTAGAGAAACATGTCCCATATGTAACGAACCAGGCTCCTTTACTAATGAGAAATGTTCTTCCGCTAAAACTTTACGTCAACCGTCACTCATAGTAAAAGTCTTGTCTCTGCGGCCATCAAAATATACGCCAAACATATTGCAGTCAGTAAATGTGGATGAGGACTGACATAATAAATTCTTTCTTGTATTTGCACGAGCTCAACGAAGTCTACTTCATTATCTACTACATTAGAATAGTTGCCTTCTTTTATCACTCCAATGTCCTGTAATTTAGCAGAGACGATTGCAGCCGCAGCTCTATCTAATATTCCATACCGATCTAATACTCTTGCCACAACAGGATATTTTGTTCTAACGCTTTCTTCTTCATTTTGCACTGTTTTCTTAGATACGTGCATTTCTCAGGAATGCAAACAAATGATTCTTCTGATATGGAACTTGACAAGACTTATGGAAAAGAGTAAGAGAGAGTAAAAAATTAAATTAATAAAGGTAATAAGAGTAAGAATAGAAATAAAAAAGTACATAAGTTTTTACCATCAACAAACTCTAAAGCAGTACTACATGGCGGTTCAGATTGTTTAGAAATTGTAAGCTTGATTTCGTGCTCCTGTCGTTTCCGTTTCCTTTCAGTCAATGACAATTACTTCCGACTATAGTAACCACATCAGCACCGCCTATCATCATTTTTCTTCCGCTTCTTTGGTCATTTAAAAAAGTGCGTTCCTTGGTAGGGATTTTTCGGACATTTGGGCGTTGCACATGTAAACGGCAATTGAGAAACTTGTCATAACATGTTCTCGGCCTGACGTCGACAAATAGTGCTAGATCAGCATTTTCGATTACTCTAATTTTTGATAACTTTAATTTTCGATTTATTAAACTTTCCAATACCAACTAAATTTAAAATTAAAAACATTTAACTAAATAGGAGTTATGATAATTTTGTATTTTTTTCCCACATTTTCAGAACTTTTAGTCATCCGGTGGCAGTATTAAATACCAATATTTTTGCCTAATCTTTTAACACAATATTACTAATACACTAGAGCACCAAGTCCACGCCAAGCGAATTTAATATAAAGGAAAACATATTTTTTGATATAAAAATCATCTGGGGGCAGTATTAAATATCAATATTTTTTTCTGGTATTTTGACACAACATTACTAACACACTAGAGGACCAATTCCGCACCAAGCGAATTTCATTTGAAAGAAAAACTATTTTTTTATATAAAAACGCTTCACCCTAGTGATCACTTCTATTATTCCGAGTTGGATACAATCTACAATGGGAAAGGCACAATGTTGAATTTTCTGATAAAGCTACAATCCTCCCAGCGATATTAAAAAAAGCAACATATGCAACGCTGATGCTATCTGGAAGATTAAAAGTTTCAGTTTAAAAGATACGCTTACCTCAAAATTAATTTATAGATATTTCTAAATATGTATTTACAATGTACAGTACAATATTTTCTGTTTTTATGTTTTTTTTTTCTATTGGTCTATTTTTGACGAGAAATGAAATATGTGCAGTACCTCTGGGACATGCCTTATTTTGTGGTGCATAAGCACATGAATCATGCATGTTATTTAAATTAATCCAATTGCAGTCGAGCAGTAGATTTTCTATAATACTATCAGGACTTTTTTTTAATAAGAACGAGGTTTTAATGGTGTTAATAATGCTGGGGGAGTGATTATCATTTCAATTAATCTATTACCAGAACTTGCTTTTGCTGTATTCTACCACTACAATTTTCCACTGTATATAATTTATATTTTATACAGTACATTAGTAAGATGAGAAGTGATTAACAAAATACACATGTTTCTAGTAACGGAAAGCTTGCAAGAATCCAACTATAGAAAATATGGTAACGTCCGTTTTAAAATAATAAACAAAATGCTGTTTAAACGTCTATTAACAAGAGAAATACTATTTGCATACACTAATTCTGAACTTAAATGCTGGATATTCATAAACTTAAAGTAGATTATATAAGGACTATTTATTTATTGTTATGTTAACATTTATTAAATATTTATTTATTCACTAATATTACTAATTACACAAACTGCTGCTCCTCTCTGCGTAACGGTCAATTTTTATCCCCATGTAAACGGTCTAAAAAACGTAAGAATATACTCGTGTATTACATCGACTAGCCGCTAGCTAATGAGTCTTATATCTTGAACATCGTAGATGGGCCAGGAATGTTCTAGTATATTCTTCACGGCGTATAGGGATTTTCCCATTCGTTACACTGTCCCCCTCTTCAAGTCTGTTCTATCCCAGAACTGGTTTTATTCTCTGGTTCCCGACAGGGAGCGTGGATTCCAACCCCACACCTGACATCACTGTAATGTTCTTTTTAAAATAATAAACAAAATGCTGTTCAATCGTCTATTAACAAGAAAAATATTATTTACATACACTAATTCAATCTTAACTAATTATTTAACACTAGTAATTATAAACTGTTAACGAACTTAAATGCTAGATATTCATAAACTTAAAGTAGATTATATAAGGACTATTTATTTATTATTACAACATTTATTAAACATTTATTTATTCACTAATGTTACTAATTACACAAAGCACATTTCAATTCACCGGTTGAACACTAATTGAATTCCTCTCTGCGCAACGATCGATTTATATCCCCCATGTAAACGTTCTAGAAAACGTTAGAGCATACTCGTGTATTACCTCGACTAGCCGCCAGCTGATGAGTCATACATCTCCAACATGGTATATGGGCCGGAAATGTTCTAGTATGTTTTTCGCAGCGTATAGGAGTTTACCTATTCGTTACAATATTATTGGTCGCAAACATACATACCTATTTTAGAATTTTAAAATGGGTGGTAGGAGGTAACTTTTCAACAATTGTTTTATTAAGGAACATAATTATTTATTAATAATACTAACAAAGAAAGCTAAACTAAAAGTGTATAATACAATAATTAAGCCAACCATAACATATGGTAGTGAAACATGAACCCTTAATATAGAAGATGCCAACTTACTATTACGTTTTGAGAGGAGAATAACAAGAAGAATTTTAGGGGGAAGAAAAGATAACTATGGTATATGGTATAGAATAACAAATGAAGAAATTGAGCAATTATTAAACCAACAGAACATTATAAAATTTATTAAAATCCAAAGACTAAGATGGTTTGGACACCTACAGAGAATGAACAGAGACAGGTTACCAAAAGAAATGGCAGAATGGAAACCAGAAAATACTAGATCCCGAGGTAAACCTAGAAAAAGATGGAATGGCCAAGTGAGAGAAGACCTAAAAACTCTGAAAATCAAGAACTGGAAACCTTTAGTAGAAGACAGAAAAAATGGAAACTTGTTTTAGAACAAGCTAAAACACACCCAACCCTAGGAAGAAATGAATAGCAATGAAGAGCAACCACAACAGAAACTTAAGAAAATAAGGAAAATTGTAACATTATCAAGCAATGACAGTCTTGCAATCTGTTGTTGTATTATTATTATGCCAAGAAAGTGCATAGCACAGGCCAAAGATCCTCCCGAGGATTATACTGCCACTCATATATGTATATAATTATTTATTATTGTCATTATTTATTGTCCACGTCCATTAGTTATAAAGTCGATGTAGAAATGTTTCCATATATTATAGGTATAATGCATGTAGTTGCTCAGGGTAACTCTTAGGAGAGGTTGTACTGTACTCTGTTGCAAGTAATCATAAAATATGATGATGCTTTACATCTATTGCATGCCTAGAATATCATAGAATGATTTTTACCTCAATTGCTTGACATTATTCACGCGATTTACTGACATTATTCTCTTCACATAAGCATAGGGTGCGTCGCAAATTAGGCAACACTACCCTTATATCTTTTTTATTAGTAGAGAACAAATGAGTCTAGTTGAGCCACACAACCTTGAACTTTCATTTGACCTTCTTTCACTTTCCCTCTCTGCAAGCCACACCCTTTATAAGCCACAACCCTTCCCTCTCTACTTACACAAACTTCACCCTTTATAGACCACTTGTCTCATAGACCACACCCCCTTACCTCTAGATAGTTACAATCACCTTTTTGTAATGTGTCAGTAATTTATCAGAATTTTTTTTATAGTATCACGTTTAATAGAGTTAAGTACATAACTGTTATTCGGATTACAGTCCGCAGGAATACTTCTCCGAAATTTTAAAATCACTATTTTGCGCCTCAGGTATATGTGGGTTACGCTCTTTTGAATATCTAGTGAAGTTGAGAGTTCCCTGTGAAATTCTTCTTTAGTCATCCACTTAAACGGTCTATGTTCACTGGACCAATTATGCAACCATGATCTATGCAACCAAATGTAGCGTTCTATATTATCCATCCACACATCAGAGATTTCGCTAAACCACGTGCGATATACACATTTGAAAAGTACGAAAGAACATTTATCCCACAAGAGATTTATGTCATGACGATGTTCAGTACCCGACTTAGTACATTCTATTCTTTGTAAATTTACTGGTTTACCATCTTCCGCTAAATACTCAACTACTACATGTGAACACACAGTGTGACCTACATCTTCTATGCTCCGTAATTCCACAACATTAGGAAGTTTATCTGATTGAATTCGGTATTGTCAGCTTTATAACGAGAAAGCTTAATTGTACCAGTCCTGCGTTCAAGACCATTGATGCTCCCACCCCATTGTACATTGGAGAAAAAACTATAAGAGTGGAAACGGAGGTTGAGCTTATGTAGAGATTGAGGATGTGGTTTTCGGACAAGTGGTCTATAAAGGGGTGTGGTCTATGAGATACGTGGTCTATAAAGGGTGTGGGTTATAAAGGGTGTGGTTTGTGCAAGCAGAAAGGGGAGGGGTGTAGCTTATAAAGAGAGAGGGGTGAGTAGAGAGGGGTGGGGCTTATAAAGGGTGTGGCTTGGAGAAGAATAAGAAAGTGAAAGGAGGTCGAATTCATTTGTTCTCTACTTTTATTCTTTATCCAATTTGAACCAAACTTTCCTCAAAGATAGAACACATTTATGGTCTATTTGTCACCAAACAACTTTTCGCCCTCCTTGAAATGCAAAGCCACTTGCCATACACAAATAAATAGAAAAAAATCAGAAAATCATATTAGACATTTTTTTTTATACTTGCGTGTCCTAAAGAACTCCATTAGGACACGCATTTGCGTGTCCTAATGAGATTTATTAGAGTACTGGAAACAGTAAAATTTTGTTTTTTAAAGTTGGTAGCACCTCACAGCTGTTCTTAAATGTCAAACTTATTATATTTAAAAGTGCGGTTATGTTGTTATGTGATAAAATGCCAAACTTTTAAAATATAAAATAAACGTACACAAAATAAATTAATTAAATTAAAAATTATTTAATAAATTCACAAATTATTCTTTATACATTTTTTGTATTAAAAGTACAGTTATTATACACTTTGATTGTAACAGCAGAAGTGTCCTGGGCATTAATCTTAAATGAAGGTAAATTTTGCCCCTCAACAATGTTTTGTTGACTCGTTATTGGGTTGCTGCTAAAAGTGTGTGATTCTTCATGTAAAAATGAAGCAGTGGAAGACTGGTCAATTACCACTTGAGCCGTTGAAGTGGAAGTACATGGCTTATTAGATAGCAATTCAGCTACCTCCATTTTTTTTAACTGAAGCATCAATACAGCCCTCAGCCACAGCTGAAGACTTCCAACCTCCATGCCGTTTTATAGTTATTAAATCGCCACCTTTGTTTGCCAATTGGGAAGCACTTGAACGTCGAAAGCAATGACCTGTAAAAAGCTTCGGGTTGGCTAAATGCAAATAAGTGGAAATAATAAAAGGAACTTTTCCCATGGTGTTTATACCGATAGGAGTAGAAATACATTTTCCATTGCGGTAGGTTATAAAAAACCGCCTGTGGTTTATTTTCTTAGGCCTTAGGCTCAAATATTGCTTAATTAAATCAATTCACAGTTTCTCTGTAATTAAGAATTCTCTTCGAACTTTATTTTTTGTTTTCGTTACAGTCACAGTGAACACATCATCTTTGACCACAATATCGTCTAATAACATGTTGGTCAATTCATCTCTTCGACAGGCACCACAGAATCCCATTATTAACGCAACCTTAAATAATTGAAATATATTAAAAATTGAAAGTATTTAGCACAAAATTTTACTTACTTTCATAGCTAAATGTTGGTTATTTTCTGCAGTTGTTATAAATCTATCAATATGGTTAAATTCCAATATTTTAATAAGATTAAGATTAATTAAGATAAGTTAATTCTTTTTAATAGGATGGAGGGAGAGAATATCTGACCATTTTACCTTCTTGTCACAGAAACTAATTATTAATTTTATAAAAACAAAACAATTTAAATATCAAATGCTGAAGTTGAATTTTCAGTGTAGCCAACTGTCAAAAGTACTTAACAAAATTTCACTAACAAATCTTATTTAAAACTAATTTGTTTTTTAATAATTAACGAAATAACGACGTAAGTATAAAAAATAGTATAAAGTATTCGTTTCATAAGGCGTTTTAGCGCACTTGTCCGTTAGAAAACTCCCCGCTTCGCGGTTCGTTTTCTAAACTCGGACGCGTGCGCTAAAAACGCGTCTTATGAAACTAATACTTTAATATACTATTAATAGGAGAATTTTACGAACAAAAGTTGTTCAGAATTGTCCAAAAAGCTTAAATCTAAAATCTCTTTGTCACTTAAATATGCAGCCATGTTATCCTATTTTTAGTGATTTGAAAAACATTTTAATTGCGCACAACCTGGGAAACACAATTTGACGATAATCTGTTAATTGTTTCTTTTTTGTTTTTGTTTATGAAAATCTACAGTTAACTTCTGAGAATTTTTTTTTAATTTTAATTCAGTTTTTAAATTCACTCGACTAAGAAAACTTTTTTTAAATTTTTTGTCTTTAATGAAATTTTGGATTTAAGTTTTTTGGGCAATTCTGAACCACTTTTGTAAGTAAAATTTTCTAATAAAAAATGTTTAATATGACTTTCGGAATTTTTATCTTTATTTTAGTATCGCAGGTGGTTTGGTGGTTTTTTGATCAAAACTAGACCATAAATGTGTTCTAACTTTGAGGAAAATTTTGTTCAAATTGGATAAAAAATAAAAAAGATATAAGGGTGGTGCCGCCTAACTTGCGACACACTGTATAAACTAAAAAATGTGCATATGGTGGTTCAATGTTATCAGATTTCGTCTTTGATTTTTTTTAAAGATCGCTTCCAACTGCGTCAACTTATTGTATTCCTAACAAGTACTATGTTTTTTCTATTTTGGTTTCTCAGTTTGGCGAAGATTACTTAACTTTAGTATTATCAATAGGTTCAGTTGCCTGGTGCAATTAGAAAGAATATTGACAATGACAGATACTTTGGCAACCAGTTTACTACATCTTTAGTTTGAGTACTTTTTTATTAAATTGGAATTTGGTAAAATTTACGTTTTTATAAGTGCAAGCGCATTAAGGAAACCGCAAAAAGTTTAAGACAAGTTATGAGGGTACTTAGGTAAGTACCAAGGATGATCTTAACAGAAGGTACTATTTAGTGATAATATTGTTATCATTATCTAAAGTAGAGTTTTGAGAGATCATTTTTTTATGAATTATTTTCACTGATTAATTTTCCATGAAAATCAAAATGAAAGAAATTCGTTTACATATAGTTGTGATAATGTGGGGTCAAAAGAAAAAAATAATTGAAATTAATTGTAGTGAATAATAAACCCTCCAACACTTGATGAAATATGAAAGGTTATAAATTGCAAAATAAACCTGTTATTGTTGAAATTGACAAACGCAAAATCACAGTAAAACAATCTGAAAATATACACAACTAAATATCACTTAGCTTTATAAAAAAAAACTCCGGCTATAATTTCTAAACTGGAAAACAAGTTCCATAAATGCATGAGACGAAATCAGACGGGTCGCTAATTAATTAGGAAGCTACTTAAATTATATCTGTAAAACGTTGTTAATGGACCAGACACAAAAAAATTTCTATTTAAACATTTAAATGGATAATTTTATTTATTAACACAGAAAAGAAATAAAAATTTAAAATTCCATGAAGAGAAAAGAAAACAACTATCAAAAATTAAAATTAAAGAAAATCAAATTAAATCTCGTGTCAAATAGATTTAACAAAATAAGAATTAAGAGATATTTTAATTGTCTTTGTCCTTTTTAATTCTTATCTGATCAATCCAACAATCTTAAATTACTATTAATAAATAAAAAATTAAACATTGAAAATTATTTTAAATTTTAAAATTATTTGGCACCACACAAAGAAGTTAATCACCCTAATTTGAAAGTTAGCAGATTCCTGTTATAGTTGGTAAAATTACCTGCTTATTTATTGATAAGAGTTCACATTCCATGTC
This sequence comes from Agrypnus murinus, assembly GCA_929113105.1. Classification (NCBI taxonomy): domain Eukaryota; kingdom Metazoa; phylum Arthropoda; class Insecta; order Coleoptera; family Elateridae; genus Agrypnus; species Agrypnus murinus. The sequence goes on from OV816026.1 coordinate 120,334,463, forward strand.
ATCCTTCAAATGGATTTCATTTGTGATTGTTAAAGATAGTTATAATTATTAAAGTTGCAACACGTATCTCCTATGACGTGAGTACATAAAATATTTCGGTTATTTGCAATAAGATTTCAGCACCTTCCTTTAATTCGTTTCATACAAAATATATTTCCAAACATTTCTCCAAATAATAATAACAGTCTGAACACCAAATTTAAAAAAAACTGCACTTTCGTTTATTTCACTTTAAGTTCACTTTGTTCATGTTAATTATTATTAATTAAATTATTAAGAACTTATAAAAAATTTTAAAACAAGATGACATTTGTCATAACCTCACTTTGTTGACATTTAAGTGACATAAAATTCACCAACATAACCTCGAGATTTGATCAAAATAACGTACAAACAGACATGGCTTTTGCTCTATATAAAAATTCAAGAGAGAGAGTAACCAAATTTTCGTGCTGTTTTTATAATAATTGGAAAACAATTGCGATTCGCTAGTGATTTTCCTAGTTGAAACTAGAAACCAAACAACATCTTTCTCACCAAAAATCTTTCTAACCAAATTGTTGAAAAAAATTAAATTAATTGTTTAAATAAATGTTATAAAATGAAAGAGGAGAATATTTCCTTCATTTTGGTACCTTAAACGGCTATTAAAGTGCATATTTAGAGTTAGGATTCATTGACAACCATCTTAAATTTTCTAACAAACATAACTTCACAAAAATTCAAATAAAAACATTTGAACATTTTACTACATCCTCTTCTTATCACAAGATTAATCTTATGATTCTATTAAACAAAAATTACATAAATTTTGACACCAAAATTATGAATATAAACTAAATTTTAACATTCTAGCAGACCCTGCTGAAACGTTACAATTTTCGGATTTTAAAGGCCTGAACCTTCTCTATAAAAAGTTCCCCACTTTAACATTCTAGTGTCAAATGCACCCTAGAACTTGGTTAACAATATTACTGTAAAATATTTTACTTAGAAATTCAAATAACATTGAAAAATATCCATTTACTATGGAAAATTATGAATCGTCAAAGAAATAAAACATTTTCTTGAAATTCATTAATAAAAACTGTAAGTAAAGTAATAAATACTTGTGTATACCTTCTCACCCATGACTTAAATAATTTTCAGGTGAAAAAATTATTTCAAAATATCTAAGTGTGATAAAATCAAACAACGACAGAAAATCGTTCATCTTAAAATTGAGTTTGTCAAATTCAAGTGAAGAATCTGTTTAAAACTTATTCCTTTCCATCTCACGGTGTTGTAATGTGTATCCCAAACATATTTATTGCAAAATTTTATTGTTTTAAAATAAAAGAAATAGTGAAATCCATCTTTCGCCTGGAAGATAGGCAACCCATCGTGCACGCATGTTATACTGGATGCCTATATCACAACAATTTGTTCAGGTTTTACAGTTACCATTTCATTATTTTAACAAATGGCGTCTAGAAAAAGTTACTACCAGCTGCTATAGGCTGCAACCTATTTCCAGATACTTCAAACGAAATTAATAAACGGCTCTCTGGCCTGTTCAGGCTTCAATGCAAATTCAGGTTCAGAGGCTGTTGTTGATTATAATAATATTTACAAAACGTATTGATTCTGAAAAACTTAATTCATTTAAAATGCAGATGTTTTCACTGTTCATTTTTTGTTCATTGTTTAATAATGATCATTAAAAATGAAAAAAGTGAAACTCCTTTTTTACTTCTAACGAACGGATAAAATAATGTTCAGAGTTATTGAATTAAGTATTCTGACGTTCATTTTCAATGAATCATTGGAAAATATTCATAGAAAATGAACCGTCAGAACTTTGCTTAAGTTTAAGTTTCATTTACATAATAAACTTAATTAGCTGGTTTTGCAAAAGAAAATTAAAATAATATATACAGATTATTATAGTAACCTTGAACTTAAGTTAACATAAATATTATTTTAAAAGAAAAAACATTGCTTTTATATAAAAAATATTAAAATATTCATGTAATTCTGACATATACTATTGATTCCAGATGTTGACGGGGACTTGGCAGAAGACTTGAACGAGTTAGGGGTTTCTTTTCCACCGCTTGAGGAAATCCCTCCGGTTCACTTTGCTACAGAAAACAGCACCGTTGTGACTTCACAAACAGGATCCACAGCTCTGGTGCCATGTGTCGTTAATAATATAGGCGATGGCATGGTAAATATATTTTATATACATAGTTATAGGAAATTCAATAAGCGATATGAAAAGTTAAAGTGATAGCTTTTGGTATCATCTTGTTTTTCTTCTTCTTTGTAGCCGTTATGATATGTACGTATAGAAGTTGCGGTATTATATTAGAAATTTTTCCGTAGCAAGCTTAATAATAAATGACGCGGGTTTTGAAAGAGAATCATTTAATTATTTTTCGAGACAAAATTTTGTTTTAAAGAATAGTAAGTTTCAGAATCAACTTTAATAAGTTATTGTACGAGATATAAATCTTTAAAAACCTGCAGAATTACATTTAATTGCATAATTTCAGTGGACAAGATAATAAGTAAGAGCAAAATACTTGATATGATGTGATAATTTTTTTTAAATAAGACCAATCACCACATCTTGGTTTTACCATTTTGATTTAATGTTAATTAAACTATAGCTGTAGTTATAGAATGTTTCAAATAAACGCATTAAATGGCTAATTGGCCAACGACGGCGCACATCTACACTGTTTCATTTCACAGCTTGACACTTGACAGCTTGACACTTGACAGCTTGACACACCGTATTTTTATTATTTATAATCGAATCAATTTCAAATTTTTATCAGGTATAGAATCCCTTAAAATAAATTTGTGGGCAATTAAAAATCCGATTTAATATAAATCACCAGCCCACTACGATCGAACATAAATGCAAAATATTGAAAAAAGATATTAGGCCTTGTTTAATCAAAAAAAGTAATTACGGAAATTTGTCCCGAGCTACCTGAAAACACCAAAACCAAATTTTAGTTAAAAAAATCTTGACTAATAATTATTTGGAACTTCAGCTCGAAACCCCTGCATTTTTATTATCTATAATCGAAACAATTCCAAATTTTTATCAGATATAGAATTCCTTAAAAGAGATTTCTGTATAATTAAAAATCCCATTTACTAGAAACCACCAGCATACTGCGATCAAAAGTAAATGCAAATAATTGAAAAAACAGTAGACCTTGTTTAATCCTAAAGTACGTGAATTTGTTCTGGACCACCTGAAAACCATAAAGCCAACTTTTGGTTAGAAAATCTTGAAACATACACATTTTAAATATATTAAATGAATTTAAGTTATTCTCTTTTTTTGGGATTTTAGCCAAAATTTGGTTTTGGGGTTTTCAGACGTCCGAGAACAAATTTCCGTAACGATTTTTCCGAATAAACAAGGCCTAATCTGTTTTCTTGAATTTTTGAATTTATCCTCAATCGTACTAGGCTGGTGGTTGATAATAAATGGATTTTTAATTACCCGTAAACTTATTTTAAGGGGCTCTATACCCGTTAAAAATTTGAAATTGATTGTATTATAAATAACAAAACTACGGTGGTGTCAAGCTGTGAAGTGAAACACACTGTATATTATTAAATGGCATAAAACTCTCTATGTTCTAGTTCAGAAAATTTTGTATTCACTAATTCGGCGTGAGCATGATGTGTTTTGACGGATGGTGAGATATTTTTTTACTGAAATCGATGGAGTATTGTGTTCTCTTTTCACCCATAATAAATATTCATACTCTTACGTAAGAAGATTTTCAAAAAAAAACCGTTAAAAATGATTTACGACTAGTAGGCTTTGATTTCTGGTTACTCAATTAATAAAACAGAATTATCTAGCAAGCTTGGGTAAATATAACGAAACTTTAGTTGTTCCAGAGGCGTATTTACAATTTTTTCTCCAGGGGATGGAGGGTACTCTATAAAAAATTCGGATCAAAATTCTTAGATTTTGACATAAATTAACTGGACTATTAAAAAAATCGGTGGTGGCTCCATCCCGTTAGCCCCCCCCCCCCGATATGCTACTAAGGGTTTCTGATGGTCTTTAATTTTCAATGAGAGAAAATGTAGAACAAACCAATACAAAACTAAATAATCAATAGAATAAATTGAAAAACTTATTTTAGAACCTCTCTAATAGATAGAGAGCCAAATAGAAAATTATTGCTATGTATTGATGCATTGCATTAGTGGACCTTACCATCTTATGTATCATGACGGACATCAGATTTAAGCTTTGCTATGGTCACGAGAGCTACCTACTGTGTAAGTGCCGCTATTTATTTTCGAAGTACATTATTTAATACACATGAATAAAGGCTACCAAGGATAACAAAGAATACCAAACTATAATTGCGCGTGGGTGCCAGACCGCCCGAAAGATTTTAAACGAGCGCCATCTGCGCCAACGACTAAGTTGCAAATTTCTTATGCCCATATTCTTGTTCTTCGTGTTCGATATGATATGATTAATACCTTCTGGTATAGTTAAAAATAGATCAATAATATCCTATTGCGGCTGCCTATGTATTAGTGGAATTCTAAAATAAGTTTCTTAATTTATTTTGTTAATTATTTAATTTTGTACTGTTTTGTTCTACATTTTCTATAAATGAAAATTAACGACCATCGGAATAACTCAGTGGCATATTTCTTGGAGGAGGGGCTAATGGGATGGAGCCATCCCGATTTTGTTTAATAGTCCATGAAGTTTATGTCAAAATCTATGTTATGTGAAAAAAGTGAAAATTATGATACGGAATTTTTATAGAGCACCCTTCCCCACCCCGAGAAAAATTTGTAAATACGCTACTGGAACAACTAAAGTTTTGTTATTTACCTAAGCTTGCTAGATAATTCCGTTTTATTAATTGGAGAATTAGAAATCAAAGCCTACTAATCGTAAATCATTTTGCACGTTTTTTTTTAATTTTCTTATGTAAGAGTATGAAAATTTATTATGGTTTAAAAGAGAATACAATACTCTATCGATTTTAGTAAAAAAATACCTATCATGTAATGACGCCATAGTTTAATGACGTCATCACGCAAATGGTTTATGCCATATCTGACTGAGAATAAAGTTGCTACAAAGCGGGGCACTTTAAATCAAACAGACTGGATGTTTAAAACACAAGGCTCATTTTTGTTCTAGTTCGTTTGAAAGTTCTAGTTGACCTATTTATGTAATTTTTTATAATGAATATTTGGTTGTGTATATTAGCCAACACTATTTAATAATAATCTGAATCTTAATAATATCCAAATAAATGTTTTAGATTTATTTATATATAAAACTTAAAGAAATACAGATATATCTTTAAGTTTTATATTTCTAAATAAATAAATCTAAAACACTTATTTGGATACGCAAGAAAACGGCTATCTACTTGCAACGGCCTATCAGTCCCAGCGTTGGTAACTTTTGGAAATATTCACGATTATAAAAGTTTGCATAGTGGAAAACCATAGAAAGCAGACAAATAATACAAATATTAGGTGATGTCCTGATGGAAATTGCTTATTTATAGCTGTTTCGTTTAGTGTTTTTATATAAACAAATCATCGTGAGACGCGTTTGCAAATTTTTGCAAAAGTTGTAAACGCCTGGAGCGATTACTATATAGATTCCATTATTGGCCATTATTATTATCAAACTTATCGCGTTCCCATTATCACTGTTTTACATATTTAGATTATGGAAATTTTATGTACTTCGATTATATACCGGCCATATCGAACTTTATGTGTAAGTCAATTATTATTTACTAATCTATATATTTAAAACACGGCTCATTTTTGTACCACTTCGTCTGCGAGTTCTACCGATCCTCTACTGTAAGACCGCTTTACTTTATTCTTTTTGTTTAAAGTTTTGACTCTGTAGATTAGTCAACACTACTTTTCATTTTTATTTAATTTTTATATTTTTTAAACCGTTCTCTTTTGTAGTGTGTGAAGCTTTAGTATTGTGATTTTTTAATTATTTATTATTTTTAATTTACAACATTATTTGTGATAGATGCATTAGGCCGACTATCCACTTACAGCGCTTTCTTAGTGTTTTGGAACTAAACATCCTTCCTTTACTATAATACTTACTATGCCACCAACAATTAGTATGTGGAGCGTATTCACGAAATTCGATATCTCTGTCTGAGTGTGCTATTTTTTTTCGATTTTTTAAATTTTGAAAGCAAATTGAATATTTGATAAAAAAGTAGAATAAGAATGTTTAAGAATCAATCTTTCATCTCTTAAGGGACATGTAGAAAATGACCGAAGAAGTCTAGAAATCTGGTATATTAAGCATATGAAGTCGGAAGAGGAGTCTGAGAGGCAGTTAGGTGGAGGTGGTAAGTTGCGGGAGGATAAGTCAGGAGCGTTTGTTAAAGAACGCGTTCAAAAGTTCCTCGGAGAGTGGTTTTTCAACTGTTTTTGTTAATATAAATAATCACTCAAAGTTTAGAAAAGACTAGTCCGTGGTGGAGGTGGGGGGTTAACCGTAGGTGGTAAGTTAGAGAGGTAGATAAGTCGGGGAGAGTGTAAGCCAGCAGAGAGTAATAATTTTGTGAAAGAGATAAATTGGGGGTGGGTAAGCCGGAAAAAGGAATAAGACAGTGGTAACTAAGGGAGGAAGGAACGGTAAGTCGGGGTTGTTGTCGAGAGTTAAGTCGGGGGTGTTTGCTAAATAACGCTTTTAGAAGTTCGTCTGAGACTGATAAGCTTAATATTTTTAACTGTTTTTGTTCGATTGCGTTTTTTAAATAAATTATTCAATAAATTAACCTTTGGACCGCCATATTTTGACGTGGTTTCTCTAGTGTTTGAATTAGTAATTGATTAGAAACAGAATAATCTACAGAACAAATAAGAACGCCATCGTTCATGAAAATTATAGAGGTTTTTTTCAACATTCAACATACGGATTATTTTTGAACTGTGAAGGTAATTACAAGAAACTTTTATTAAATCATAAAACCTTTTTTGCCGAACCCTGCAAATTATTTGCTTTCCTAGGCTTGGAGTGGAATGTTGGTCTAAAAACGTATTTTATAAAAAAGAATTTTTAGATGCCAGGATTTTTCACTACAAATCCAATTCGTTTCAATCGAATTGTAGTCAGTCTAATACCTCTTGTAGCATACTTTACATACATAACCCTGTTTAAACTTCCTTGTTTTGGAAGGTTTTGTTGTGTTAGTTTAGTATATGGTTCTAGTTGAAAAAGTTCAAAATTGATAACAGGAATACCGCTTCCAGAGATTTGAAATTTGAACGTGAAATGAAGTTTTTGGGAAAAACTACAAATTAAAAAAAAGTGCCTATACTGTAAACTTTATTTAAAATAATATTCATTTATTATAACTAAACTTTAAAACTCTTTCGGACTACCATCCATTAGCCAAGCTATTCAACGATTCACAAGCTATTCACAATGGTTCAGTTCGGTTTGGGCTATGTTCTCAATATTTAGATGCCGATGCATAATTCCCAGTTGTTGGTTTTATTAACTCTTATCGTAGCTTAAATATCTGTACTCCTTTCTATCTGAAGAATTCTCCCAATGTCACCTAATTTTGTGACCGACGCTGCGGTTAGCTCCGCTGTCAGCCAACCGAACTGATAGGATCGTAATGAGATAATGACGCACGGTTTACATTAGCTGTAATTTATTGTAGTAAATAAAGGTAAACCTTAAACTGTGTTTATTGTACAATGAGACTAATGTTATTAGCGTCCTAATATCTACATAGATCTATTTGTTTAATTAGAAGTATTCTAAAATACGTAAGTACTTATCCAATTAAGGGCCAGTATTTCCACCTTCTAGTAAAGTCATTAACAAAATATATTTGAAGAATAAGTAAAAGCAGTGTATTACCACCCCATAAAAAGATTATTCGTCAAATAAAACTTGCTTATTCTCTTGATAAACTATTAGGTGCTTCTACCTCCTTATAAGACGTTATTTAGCTACCTTATACAATTCTTCTTCAAAAGTTAAGTTCTCAAAAAGTTAGTTATGTTTATGGCTAATGTTGTTGAATTATGTTTTTTAACGTAATATAATCGGCTTAATAATTAGAAATTGGACGTTTTTGATAACTTTGAAGACATTAATTTAATTGATTTGCTGTGCTGCATCGAGAAGATAATTTTCACAAGCGCATAAGTAGTGTGATAAAAAGTTTCTACAGCGCTTCCTACTGATGAAAATAAAAGAGGGCAGCTGGAAAATTTACTTTTTCTAGGTGATACTGGTTATCGCATGGCTTGATATTTAATGACGCCCCTAGGTAATTCCCAAATAGAAGCTGAGAATCTTTATAATGAATCTCAAATTCAAACCAGAAATGTAGTTGAGAAAACGTGGTTTTCGCCGTTTACCTTTGGCTTAGAAGATAACAATAGTTGCCACAGCTCTGCTACATAATATCGCTTGTAAATATGATAGACTGCCAGATGATGAAGCAGAGGTTGATATTGTCCTAGAAGATCAAGCACTACCCGTTAATAATAATAGGCAAGGCAGAGGTGACGCTATTCGTCGAACACTGATAAATTATTTTCAGAATTTATTATAAATTTATATTATAGTTTTATTATATTAGTAGATTATGCAATTTATGGAAATAAATGAATAAACAGTAATTTTATTGTTTTATTGTCTTATATTTTACAAAATAATAAAATATTCGCTCATAAAACCATTATATGTATGTTAACAATTATTGTTAATGTTTAGTATTTCCTTCTTATACTGGATTTGTAACTGTAATAATTCTTTTCTTAATTCGAAATCTCCCACTTTCCTTTTTTCTTCCGAAATTCAAAATTCTGTTTTTAATAAAATTCATGTTCAGCTCTTCTTTTCTGGGTGCAGAGTTTAATGCCCTGTGTTTTTGTTCACGTTATTGGTTAGGTCTCCACTTAGCCCATTTTTTAACAGGAGAGATATGTTTATATTAGTTGTTTATACTGAAAAGAAATAGAAAAACCTCATACCTGATCACAATATAATAATAGCCAGTTCCGATGTCCGATGTCCACCGAAAAATATCTCGAAAACTGGAAGACTTAGGAAGCTGAAATTTTACATGCAGTTGAGCCTTACCCCAGAGGGGTGTATGAGTATATTTTTAATCCTAACAAACCGGAGGGGATCGCAGGGGGGCGGCATTTCTTAAAAAGTCGATATGGCTATATATCTCTTGAATGGCGCAAGCTACAAACTTCAAATTTTCACAGAATATACTTGAAACAATCCTGAAGATACAAAAATACAGAAATAACCGGCAGTTCATCCAGGGGCGGAGTAAAGAAACATTCCAGGGGGAAAAGAGCTTTCCGCAAAAATAACTATTATAAAAATCTTGATTGTGAGTAATCTGTAAGAGATACGTACATGCCATCCGGGACTTTTTTGTAGATCATCTTGAGATCTACAATGCGTTCGCTTACAGCTTGCCTTTATCTCTTATCATTTTTGCAGCGTAATGCGTTTTGTCCCTGTTTGAGCCAATTTTCTTAATTACTTATTTCACCCTTTACTTATTACACGACTTTCGAAAGATCCTCTGAGCAATATGCATACATATAAACTTTCTTTAAGAAACGAGTTATTAAATGGTGAAAACAGAATCAAAATCTATTCAGTGGTTCTCGAAATTCAACACTTTTTACAATAACTAAGCTTACAAAAACTACAAAGTTAATGGGGGCAAGCTGATTGTCAGCGATCGATGGCGTGTTTGCAGCTGTGATTCCTCCACACGCCGTTGATTTTCCAATGAATATTATACAAATATAAAGTAGATAAAATAATAAAAAGCTACATATATAATTAAAATAACTATATTATGTATTCTCTTTGGACAGGCCTGCCATTTGTTTAAAGTTATTTTGAAAAATGGCCAACTTATGTGTTTTATAGCATTTATTTGAGCAAAAAAAGTTTGGGACTTATTTGTAATTGCGAAGAAAGGCATTGCTAATTATGAATCAAACGTGATTATTTTAAATTATAGTTACAATATTACATGTTATGATCCTATTGACATTATTATTAAGGAAAATATAAATTCCACTGGGTAGCACATCCTGAGCTACGAGGTGACACTTCTTTCGCTAGGAACGTTGTCCTGTTTATATATAAGGAGCGACGCAACATCCAGCGAGCTTATTTCGACCGTTTTAACTTGAACCTTTTATACTTCGGATTTGCATTTAGCAAACTTTGTTACGGAATTGTTAATATTTGATTTTTACAATGGAGAAACTGACAATGGAAGACGGTAAAGTCTCCCATCGCATTGTGTCAATGAGTGGCGATAAGAAGTGTCTATTTAGAGCTATCGCACACTGTGTGTTTAACAGTTAGACAGTGCACGAGATGGCAAGGGACCTCATTTTCGGCCACGTGTGCAACAACTGGGAAGAGCTTGACTTTAGTTCGACCCCGGCGATGATAATTACCTAACTCCTACCGAATACCGGGCAGAGATTGGCCTCGGTAGGACTTATGGCTCACTGTGTGAAGTTATTGCAGCTACCCAAATCTTCCCATTTGTATTTGAAGTGTTGAGGGACGGCGGCCTCTTCTAAATGACTGCACTTCAGGTTCAAGTTGACCTCCACACAAAAAGGCTACTTTTCTCAGGTAGAACCTCAGAGGGCCACTTTGATGTGTTAGAGAAAAGTGAAACACCGCGTCAAGAAGATTTAGAAGACAGAACATTTTAGTTGTTCGAAAGAAGCACAAAAAAGGAAGCCAACAACAATTTAGGGCAAAAAGATTCAAGTCAGAAAGCGAGATGGAGAGAAAACGAAGAGTCTGGCCCAAAAGATGATCGATTTATTGCAATCGAAAGAAAGAGACAAATCAGGGAGAAAGAGAGTGAAGAATCAGAAAAGAAAAGATTGGATGATAACAGAGATAGACGTACAAAGGTCAGAAATAAAGAGGCTGACAAGGAGAGGAAGAAAAATGCTAGAAAGAAAGATGAGAAATCAAAAAAGAGAGGTTGGAAATAAAGCGCCTGATAGGGAGAAGAAGAAAAATGATAGAGAGAAAGAAGAAGAGGAATCAAAAAGGAAAATGTAACGGTATTTTTTTATCAGTTCTGAATAAATGTAGTTTTGTCTACATATTTACTGAAAAATCTTAATTCCGGTCCTGTAAATTTGCGTTCTTATTGTGATATAAATTCGTTTTAGTATTTGGTACAAATAAACCTATAAAAATTATTTTAAAAGGTTGTGTTTCAAATCTTCTAAGAATTATAAAAACATTTGGGCAATAAATTATTTCTTTCTGTGTATTATTTACGCACGTGTACGTTGGTTAAAATGGCTTCTTTGTCAAAACCTTAAAAATTAATAAATATGGTTTGTGGTAAATCTAACTTTATTTAGTTCCCACAGATATTGTAGTTTGGCGTTCCGTGAAAATACTATAAAAATCTCCTTTATCTAATAAATGATGTTTGCTACGTGTTAAGAATCTCTTTCGGTTATTTACATCTGCGCCTAAAAACATGATACGCCTGCAGGACTTGCTTTAAAATAACATCGGTTTACATTTTCTCTTTCGTGAAAACAAAACTGCGTAATTTCTAGTCTTTTAGGGTAAAAATCTAGTATTGGAATTAAGAAAACTTCCCCTATTGACTACACGTGGAATGTATAGTCCTGATTTGTTTAGGCCAAAACACGCGACCCTGTGATTGGTTGAAGTCGACTTTCATTTAAATAAAAAGCATTTCGACACAGTAAAAAGAACCCAGCGTCTTAAAAAAACAGAGGGTTCACTTGACTTCAATTGCTGATTCGAGACAGTACAGTTTATAGATAATGACCGGTGTCGGATGCCTGTGCCTAATTAATTGAAAATTTGCAGTTAAGAAAAATACCGTTGTGTAATTAGTTTTCCGGATTATAATTAAGAATTTGCGGTTAATAAAAGTACCGTTATACAGTTAAATAATTTTCCGGATGTTTGTGTTTTTAAAGAATCGGAAATCTAGTTTTCCTATTTAAAAGTGTAATAGCTTTAATACAGTTTACCGACTGAAATAAATATCGTGTAGTATATCGTTTAAATAGTTCTCGTACCGAAATACCGATAAAAAAATCAATAACTACAGAGTTTATCTTTAGTGATTAAATCTCGGATCAATAATGAAATCCGAGTTATGTGCCTTATAAATTCAGTTTAGATTTAAATAATAAATGGGCTGTTTAAGAAAAATAACAAACACTTGCCAATGGTTCTTAAAATTAATTCAATAAACCAAATCTTATTGAAATTTTATGGTGGCATTTAGTTACTTTATTTTGGGTGAATTTGTGAATAATAGTTCAGCTCATACAGGCATTACGAGGGTTAATTCATTGCATTCTAGTATGATGTGAAAGCAGAAATCTACGAACATTCCAGTCTCTCGCTGTTCATCAATGATTGTTTGGTGTGTGCAGGAGTCATTTTTGTGCAATTTAGCGTTAATTTGGTTTGCGAATTATTGACAACTACAGGTACAGTGAATTATGTATTCCTTTTTTTTAATGGTTAATATTTATGTGAATTTCTTTGGATCTTTGTAATATTTCTACAGTCTGTTTTTTATTTATACGTAATTTGTATACAACTTTTATTCATTAACAAATTTTAATAGTCAAGAGCTCTTAGGTAGGGAATTATTACTTGGATTTTTGAGTTTAAAATTTTTAATTTTCTTATATCTTATTTTTCTTTGTGTTTTCTAAAATAAATATGATTTTAAAGTTAATTAAATCCAATTAGACAGAACTATATAATTATGAAAGCTTTTAGTCATATCATCATTAAACTAAATTTTTGACTTTGTTGAAATTAACTAATATTTTTCACTAAATTTATATCGGTCTGATTTCATTTTCTGATTAGTGATTTCAGACAATATTTATTAGATTCATTTGATCTATTTGATCTATTTATTTATTGTTATTAAGCTTTATAATCAGATGGCACGCTTCTAGTGTATGTTATTGTGTTTTGAAACCTTTATCCATTCCTTTAATAATTAGACAACTGCAGAACCAATACCTACGACCTGTAATTTAAATTTGTATAAAGAGCGAGATCTCAAGCCGGCAACTTTGAGCATTTTATATACAGTAAGTATCGTATTTTGTGTTCTAATCTAGTTTAATTAATGTGAACTTTTCGTTTAAAGGTTTAAGCTTTGTTTATGTAGTTTGGTTAAAAAGAACTTATGTTTCAATTGTCGCCCAATCGCGGGGCTTTTTATTGCTGTTTTATTGTCGAGAAAAACGTATGTTTCAAAAAGGATTAGACAAACCTTGTGTATGACGAAATATTCAATTAAGGAATCATGTCCGTTCGTTGGTTCGTTCTTCCGCCAAGGTTACTCAACAATATGTTCAAGTATGCATGCATATAAACTGGTAATTGTTTTCGGTGGGGGTTAAGGACTACTAAAATACGTGGGAGAGTGTTGGTGGTGGATCCCAAAAATTAACTTTTATAAGTAGAACTGTTTTCGTACTTCGTGGATAGACCAGACGAGTTACATGACCAGAAGGGGACTGTTGATTTTTCAACGGGTATTATGCTAGTATTACATAATTTTCAGATTCTAGCACCTTCACCGTTGGAAGTGTTGGTTCCACACAAAATGTTGCATACTAACCTGCATGGAATCCGTTCTCTATTTTTTTTCTTGTCAGTCATGTGTCTGTGATTACTTTCACATTGAAAAACATAATGAAAGAATTAATTTCAATTGTTTCACTTCTGTAAGTCTAGGATTTTATACTTTATGTCAAATACTATTTAATTTAATATTATTATTAGTAAAATATTATTATTTAAATATTATTTATTATTAATACCTGTTTTATATACACTTTGTTTTTGTAAATGATAAATTGTATAGGAAATCTAATCCAATTTAATCATTTCTCTACTCTTGTAAAAGTAAGTAAAACTAGAATTGAACTTTTTTAACTTGGTTTTAATTACTATTACTAATACCACAATATAATATATAGCTAAGTAAAATAAACTTTAAAAAATAATAATTAGTAACCAACATAATTTAAAAAAATACGAAGGTGGGATTTGAACCCGCGATATCTGATTACTGTCCTGATATCTTAATCACATACCCAATTTGGACTACAACTTCAGCCTTCTTATTTTTTGAATAGTTTTTGATTTTTTTCATCAAACTTAATATGTTTTAATAACATTGTTTGCAAAGCAAGCATCCAAAACATGTGACGAAGTGATAAAACCGTTTAAAGTAAACATTAGATAACATTGAGTCTTCATATATTAAATAAGACAATACGAAAATAATAGTCAAAGCAAACTGTGACATCAGCTGCATCAATGTATCGGTTACCATGTTAAAAAAGCAGTTAGGTAGAGCTATCTAAAATTGTGATTCTTAGACCATTGACCACCAAAACCACTTTTAAAAAAACAATTTTGTTTTGGTTATTATGAAAGATAGACAATGTCATTATTGTCTATACTATACTATAATGTACTCTAAATGTTTTTACAATCCAATTTTTTTACAAATACATGATGCGTAATTTTGCAAATAATAATTCAATAAATAAATGATGACCTTTTATATGTTCTTGTTTTCTTATAAAACATATTTTTCTATTTAGTAGTATTAGTAATTTTGTTTAGCTTTAAATTAAGCAACTGTAGTAATGACTGCCAATAAAGATTACTGTATTTTTATACAGCATAGTAACATTATAGTAACTTAAAATTATAGTTACTTTTTTAGTCTACATTTTCTCTAATTCGTTTTTATTAATAATTCGGGTTAAACAGGAAAGCAATGCAATATTAAATGCGCAGGTCGAGTGATGAATTTAAAGTGAGTGTTGTTACGAATTGTCTTTGTACCTATTGCAAATTACAAATTCTAACAAAAAATAAAAATGTACCTATTAAAGACTCGAATGAATTGGTATTCAGTAAATAATCATTGGTTCTCACCCTTCTTTGTTAATAAGCGGCACTTATAATAAGGCTCTTTAGCCTACCTGAACATGTCAAAAACCTTCAAGCATAAAAGCTGTAAAAGAAACCACTTGTCATAAGTATTGCTTTATTTTTTTTACTAATATTATTTGCAATTTACATTATCTTATTCTTTAACAGTCCAAATAAATAACTGATTTTTTTAGCTGCACTGAAATCTTATTTGAATCATTTTCCCACAAAATCCCCAAAGACATCAAAAAGCTTTTTATTGGAAATTGGAATTTTTAATAACTAAAAGTTGTACCGGCTGCACGTGCTGCAGTAAATATTCATATTTAAATAAATATGTCATTCATTGGGCCATTTACGAAAATTACCTGACTTCTGGTTGTCATTTATTGATTTATAAATGTTTAACTTTATACCCGCATAGCTCTAATACCTACTTTCAATTTAAACATAAGTGTGTGTAGCTGTAAATCTCATGTCATCTTTAAAAACCTCATGCGTCTGAGGGCTATTTACACTTTAGCTGATTATTACTATCTTGTGAAGCGTGAATTTAATTTTTCTTACAAGAGTAAAAATTTAGAAATTAATAGGTATTATAAAAAGTAACTTTAGTACTTTACTGACATAAAGTTATCGCTACAGTTACTGAAAACGGAAAAGTAATTAAGTTACCCACAACTTACTTAGTAACTAGTAAGTTACTAGTAACGAGTTACATCTACTCAGTTACTACCCAACACTGATTATAATGTAGGACAAATAATATAAAAATATCTGCATCATATGTGGTGATGTAATCTGTTTCAACACCTAAATAAAATAAATTTTCCCATTTTTAGCACACAATTCAATTTATTTTTAGTTTAATCCTGCAATTTGTACGTCCCACTCAAACTTCATTAAACGTCAAATTATATGATTTATATTACATATACGCCAAATGAACTTAATTTATATAGGAATAAACAGTTTTTTTTTCAACTCATTTTTGCTGCACAAAATTTAATTACTTGGAAAATTAGCGAATTGAAGATAAATAAAACATGCAATGAATATCTATTCGAAATTAATTAGGCGTAATTTTACAATCACTGAAATAAAAATTGCAAT
The DNA here is from genome assembly GCA_929113105.1 of Agrypnus murinus. Taxonomy (NCBI): domain Eukaryota; kingdom Metazoa; phylum Arthropoda; class Insecta; order Coleoptera; family Elateridae; genus Agrypnus; species Agrypnus murinus. The sequence continues at coordinate 120,350,640 of OV816026.1, forward strand.
TTAAAGAGGAGATAACCATTTCAAATTGAAACTTTATGATGTAATAAATGAGTTGTAACTGCTTGTAAAATATTTGAATCAAAAAGTGTCTCTACTGTTGTAATCAAAAAAGGGCGACTTTTATATAATTTAGTCAAAGACAATACTACGTACAGTGAAGTGAATAAATAGGTAGATAGTGTATTTCAGCTTCATTTATGTAAGTTACAGTTAATATTATTCAAAACGTCTCCTGTTCATGCAGAAGATCTAAATTTACTTCTCATTTTATTAAGTGAACATCCGTTATATATTAGCACGGTAGAAATAGTTTCTGACGGTTTTATGTCATTTATATGTATTAATTTTCACTCAAATCTAAATTAAATGTAATATATTTAAACATATATGACTAAAGACTATTTTACAAGTAATATCTTTTCTTGCTGAGTAGAAAGCATTCTATTTTAGTTTCTGTTCTAAATAAAGTAATTCAGTGGGATTAAAACTGTAAGAATTGTGTGGCCATTCCGTTTCTAACGGTAATTTACCGATGTTCTGTGCAAAATAAACTAAAACTTTTGTTTTAGTCCCTGTTTTGCTTTTATTATATGAAGTGAGTAATTTTATTAGATCGCCATTTTTAATTTCTTGCTGTTAGCACATATTATTTTCATGATATTTGAGTGTCACGAAGAGAAAACTATATATTTTTTTAGTTCTACTGTTATTTCAATGGTTTTGGGAAATAGAATATCGATTAGATTATTGTTGTTAAAAAACAATACTGAATTGTTTATGTAATGACATATTTTTCAATAATAATGATTTTTAATAAAAATGTTTTTTGAGTTTTTTTGTGTGCTTGCAGTTAACAGTTTATACCGAGGGGGTTATGCTTCATTTTAACCAGAAAGATCGGGATAAGGATTTGAGGTGTGTTTTTGATCTAAAATATGAACAATACATAAATACCCACAAAATATATAAATAAATGAACATAGATCACATAGAAGGATTATAATAAAGGATGGGTTATAAATTGAATGATTAAATGTGTTTATTGTTTATAATAAATTTATTTTTAGTCTCTAGTCTACACCCTAGGTGCCTAATATTTAATAAAACCATTTGAGAACTGTGCCAAGAAATCGTTTAGGGGCAAAGAAATACGTTAATCTTTTACATTCTTACTGTATTTAGGCAGTCAAAATATGTGAAATTATTATGCTCTATTGACATAGTCCTCACTCTTTTGTAAATTCTTTTAAATTTTGTTCTCCCTTTTTGTCTGCTGGTTAGCAGGAATACAAGAATACATTTCAATCATTCGTTAGTGCATGCAACGAACATATCTATCCGGCAGAAGTTGGAAAATTTTGTTCATTTCTTTTTTGATTTAAGCCAACTTCATTGGCAGTCCAATGGTAATTAACTAATAAGCCAATTGTGTGATTAGTGATTTGAGGGGATTTTGTTGTTTAGTGTAGTTGTCTTCGTCCCCGATTTAGAGGGTAAGTTGTAACTATCGTGTCAGGCGATATTATTCTTCTTTCCTATAGAAGTGTTTGTAGGAGGCAACAATTTCTCCCGATATATTAACCATTGGGAATAAATTTTATTTATATTCTCGTAGTGTTTCCAATTACAATTCATTGTTGATCATTCAATTGGTTTTCTTTTTAATTCTACGTGCATTGCATAAAAAATTACTAATAGTAATCAATAAATCAATAAAACCTTTTTAGCGACTTTGTAATAATTTTAATTTAAAGGGACCGAGTTATAATAAAATTAAAACCATTTCAACTCACTTTAGAACAAACATCTATAAAATTATATATCTATATATACAGTAACAGGTTATTATTGATGTAAAGAGTTAATGTGGCAATTTATGTGCTATTAATAGTTTAAAGTAATTAATCTATATATTAAGACGTTATCTGAGATCTCATAGTTACTCAAAGTCTTGTAATTCCAAATAAACCACTTTTTCCAATTTGCTGGAACGAGCGTACCACACTTACTCTATACCTAGTGGTAAAATCATGAGCTATTGTAAAGACAAGCTCTTTTACGAAAAGTGTTATTGTTAGTAATTAAATTTGTTACATACATTCGCATTTTATCTGTGGTACATTATCTATATGTGTATATACTTTCTTGTTTATAATTTAAACGTGAATGGGAATTGCGTTTCCTTTTGTGTGAACACAGCCATGTTTCTTTCATATTTTGCAGGACAGCCTCGGTTGATATAACTAGAATATTTAAAGAAAATTTATTTGCACCCAGAGCTGGACAGAGAACATTTAAAGCTAATATAATTATTTTAGAGAAGAAGAAGAAAGAAAACTCATCCCGATTTTATTTCACTTCTTAGAAGGCACTCAATTTCAAGCTCGTATGATTACTTAACTGAATGACAAATTTGTGCCCCTCTATGAGGGGCACAAACCCTATTCCAGGAGACGATTTTATACTTTTTACGAGGTATACGAACGGTACGGACTTACACCCTGATGCTGATGATTTTTGGAAACTCAGTCCAAGTTCCTATATGTTAAATTTTCAGCATATAATACTTATTTAACGAGATTTGATAAAAATTTTATATTTTATATGACATTTATCTTTAACATTATTATAACAACCAAAGATGATATTACAGAGTAACACTGCTTCATAGTAACTGATGCGAAGGTTAGACACCATTCTGTACTACAATATACAGTGTGTGCGTAAATTCTCTTGCCAAATGAAAAACTCTTTTATTAGGTGATGGTTTTTCGAAAAAATGTCACTTTTCATTTTTCCATTTGGCAAATGAATTTACACACAGACGCTGTATGTACATGTATTTATACATTTTGTCGTGCATTGATCATGTTTGTACATTAAAATATTTTTTGGTCTATGAACTAGCTGTTTCTGGAAGATCCCTCATACCGACTTTTTACGTCTGCAGATTTTTAAGGATATCCAAAAATCTTGGAAGAAGCTGTGTAAGGTAATTTCCTTATAGAATTTTTTGAAACTTCACAAGGAGTAGATACAGACTTTCTTTCAGTACTTTACTTTCAGTAACAAAAAAGAATCACTCCGTAGGTCAGTAAAAATTCAGGGTAAGAATTGCGGGGTGACTTGAAGCCAACGAACTACTACGATTTCGAGTTTGTAGAATTTATTTTTAGAGTTTATAACATATTTTATTCGCAATCGTATTGGTAATGAGTCCATTCCTGACCATTTAAAGGTCCGAAAATGCATCATTGTTTGTAACTTTGACATTCTCATGGTCCGAAACGACCTATTTTCGCACCTCTACGTGTCTTTAAATTCAGCTACTAGGTGGCGCGCAGAAAATTATAAAATACTGTATAAATCATGTTTGGTAATGTTGCGGACCTTGGCTGCTAAAGAACGAGTACCCAGGTATTATTATTAATTTATAAATACTCCTATTCAATAAAATCCTCGAAATATTATGCGATCGAATTTGATGATGTAAGTGGCGACATACGTTATGCCAATCCCAACCGATGACATTTTGCATCTGTCAAGAATTTTAGATAATTCGGTATTTAAAGGACGATTGCGAATAAAATAGTATACAAACCTCGGCAAAAGTACCATTCCTGTGTCTCGAGAACTAGTTCACCTCGAGGCTATCGCCTCTCGGTAAACTATATTGTTCTCTCGACAGGAATGGAGTACTTTCGGCCTCGGTATGTAATGTACTATAGGTTGCTGACAAAAATGATTAAATTCCTAAATTATTATATTTGTTATTTGAATAAATAAATTAATTACATAGAATCAATAATTACATTGCCATTCCCGTTTGTTTGTTTGAAACAAAATGAAGAGGCATTAAATATATGTTAAGCGTTTTACGCCGCTACTATAGTAAGGTGTGGAAAGTTCTCAGGATGTAACAACTACCTCAGATGGAGTAGATAGTCGTGAGGTTCCTAAATTACCACGGGAATTAAGAATGTTGATTAGGCATCTCAAAAATTATATACACGACGTCACTGACCCAACAACTAGAGTTGGAGGTCTGGGATTGAATGGGCTTCGCCACTGGAGCCAGACAGTATATAAATATCACATAATTCATCATATTTCTTTTCATAAACTTAATGTAAACTTCCGCTGTAGCTTCCAAAAAATAAGGTAAACGAAATGACTAAATGAAAGCTTAAAAAGATTTGGCTCAATTAAAGACGCAATAATCTCAATAAAGTATAATAAAAATATATATATATAAATTGATTTGTGGATGTCGATCATCCGTTTAGGAAACATACAGCATTATATTTAGTTACATACTAGTAATGAAAATACTCCAATTGGACGAAGCCCAAACTAAAACGTGATCCTCGCCAATTGGTCGCCAATAATTTTAAAGGCAATCAGATGACCTGGTTTTCATGAAACGCACGCAGAGTTGACTTTTGGTCTATCCTAGGTTTTAGCCTAACAGGATCCAAGGGATTGATAGAGTCTTCCAGGATCATGGTCCTCTATTCTGACGTAGAAAACCGGCCTTATCGGTTGTGTAGTCAGGAGAAAAAAACCACTAAAACTTCAGAATAACAGTTGACCTAGGAGTGTTAAGTAACCAAACGGAAAAGGCAAAGAATATATAACCAGAACAAAGAAAGCTATAGAAGTCAGATTAACCTGAGTTACTCCAGAATCTCAGAAGCTAGCCTAGCTGACTATTTAAATAAAGAAAAACAAAGCACTCACTCAAGGTCTTGAACTGCTTGCTTAGATTTCCTATGGCCTTGCGTGCGAAGTCGTTTCCCAAAGCCTTTAACGAGATACTATAACGTTGTTGTCTTTAGATAGAAAGATGAACGTTGTATTTGAAAAGATTTAGAACAGTTATTTAGTTTTTGAGGCATTATTGCGAATGCCTCGAAGATGACTTCGCGTATCAAGTTTCGTAAAAAAATTTTAAAACGAACATTAACAATAAAAAACATAATTAACCAAAACCTTTAATGCTGTTTCGAATTCAAACTAAACATAAAAGCAAGTTGGCAATAGCATTTTCTTGTTGCCAATAGTGTAGCAACAGAAAAACAAAGCCCCGCGATGGGCGACATTTATAACACTTGAAATTCCTCTAAACACAAAATATTTAATAGTTACTGTACGACTCATAAATGCATCGGCTGTTGAGATCTCTATTATGCATATTTAAATACAGGAGTGGTTGTTAACCCCAAAAGCTTATAATTAATAAATGGAATCAGGAACAAAATGAAAAAACATGTTGAGCGCCACCAAAACTGAGGATAGTAGGTATTGGGGCAGTTGGGCCAGACAGTTCTAGGGACCCTAGATTCTCTGTCTCTCTCTAATCTGGTGACTTTTTGTCTGTCTCTCTCTAGGTGGTTAAGTACGGAATCTGCATTACCGACATTCTGTATTACCGGCATTTGGTTCGTCACTTGGCTAAATGGTGTTAGTGTTGCTAGGGGAAAACAAGATTCAAATTTTTAGTACTACTACTGCCATCTATCGGTGACGTCATATGATCGGTATAGTAGATTCCTCTCTCTCGCTCTCACTTGTCACTTCCAACTTGTCAATGTTTCCCGCTGAAAGATTTGAATTCACTCTGAAGTCGGTATAGTAGATTTCTATGCGCCTGTTGATAGGCAACCCGCTATATTTTTTATAAAAAACCAATGGAGCTAACAAGGTTTGAACCGGGGACCGCTCGAATGGTAGCCAGCCAATGCATCCACTACACCAACGAGGTAATCTATTAAAAGACTGTAAAAGTTGTATTTATTAAATAGTTACGCGTCAGCGCTAATCTTATACGAACTAAAATTCATATTAAGCATAATTAATCTATATGATTATTTCGACGAACAACGTTTTAAAATAACGCAAAGAAATCTTAATCCTAACAAAATAATAAACGGACTTAAAATTACTAGAGCTCGTAACAATGAATCATTACACTAGAATGTTAAATGTTGCGTAAAAATTTATATGGATGCTCGAATTAATCATTTCTCATACGCATGCTCGAATTAAATTAATTCACGGTATGATTGGCATATCTCATCTGTCATTTACATTTTATCATTTCTCATATGGATGCTCGAATTAGATTAATTGATGGTATCATTAGCATATCTCATCTGTCATTTCTCATATGGATGCTCGAATTAATCAATTTACATATCTCATCCCCCCATTTACATATATCATTTATCATATGCATGTCCGAATTAAATTAATTCACGGTATCATTTACATATCTCATCCTCATTTACATATATCATTTATCATATGCATGCCCAAATTAAATTAATTCACGGTATCATTTACATATCTCATCCCCCATTTACATATATCATTTATCATATGTATGCCCGAATTAAATTAATTCACGGTATCATTTACATATCTCATCCCCCGTTTACATATATCATTTATCATATGCATGCCCAAATTAAATTAATTCACGGTATCATTACATATCTCATCCCCATTTACATATATCATTTATCATATGTATGCCCGAATTAAATTAATTCACGGTATCATTTACATATCTCATCCCCCCATTTACATATATCATTTATCATATGCATGCCCGAATTAAATTAATTCACGGTATCATTTAAATATCTCATCCCCCATTTACATAACTGATATCTCATTCTGTACATCTCATTTTATATATTATTTGTCATCTCTCTCTCATAAATTTATTTTAAAATAAATCAGTCCTATTTGATATTTATCTATAGGTCATCATGTAATTCTGCGAAAATAATTTAATATGAAACGTAATAATAAAAAAATTTATTTTCAACTATACAAAAGTAACTCTTAAGCTACTGTCAATTACCTGTCAGATTAGCTCTGATGCATTAGACCTGTTTAAATATACGCCATAAACATTTAAAATACGATTTTCAAGTAAAGCAAATTCTAATTTGAAAGAAAAAGAGTTGAAGAAAAGAATTAGGGTCGTTATGATTTCATAAAATTTTATTTAAATGAAGCGTTTAAGAATATAGAATACTGTAGAGCATTATTTTTAAAATTCAAAAACATTATCTATAGCTAAAACTGGTTAAGAAATAACTTTCAAACTAAATGTTTTTTGCATGAAAATAAGTACAAACTAATTAGCCATGTTTCGACATTCTTTAAAACTGCTTTCAAACCATAAATAAACAAACGTTCTTACGAATGACTGACTGAAAGGAATTTAGATTTTCTAAATAATTTGTTAAGAGATCATTATCTTAAAAGCGACATAAATTATTGTTTTAAATGACAATTACTCACCCTTGTGTTAACCCATATGCTAAGTATGTCCTAATGGTAAAACTGTAATCGACGAGCTCTAACATCATAGTAATATTATAACAGATTAGGTGACCTAACAAACTCTTTAAAGAAATGTTTATTTACATGTATGAGATAGTATTTAACATAATGTCCTTACATACTGGGGTTACGATAGAGACGGATAATCATACGAGCTGCTGAAATGTATGATATATTATAAAATAACGTTTAAATAAGAGTTTACTTTAGATGCTACGAATATCTATATGGTGTATAAACAATAAGAACACATATTTAGAAACAGTTTACAAGGTAGTAGATATAACGAAAAAGGCTAGCATTTGTTCAAAATTATATTACGTCTAGAGGGCGATATGAATATAACTTATAGGATTTAATCAAACTAGAAAAATATCGATATATATCCAGCGTTGAGAAATAATTATACTATGCGTTTAAATGTTTAAGTTCATCATAGCCTGCATCTCCTAAAATATGAGCGTTATACACATGTTTGAAATTCAATTCATCTTGCTTAAAGAGAATAAGTAAGTTAGCGTTGTCCCTAATCAGATGTTTCGGTATCTTTGCATATGTCTGACCTAAATAAAATGAATCAACATCCTTTATGTCTACTCATGCTAAAATATTATCTAAGTTTTTCCTGTTTGTCACAGATAATAGCATCGAAAATGAATACTGAATTAGGTTTCACATCATTAGGGGTGATTACATCATCGTTTTCGCCATATTTAGGTTGAAATAAAGACTTGGCGTATAGGTAGATATTTTCAAATTTTAATTCGTTTTCATTAGTTAGTAGACCTAACAAGACATTAGTTTTACCACAAGAAGAAGGTACATTCAAAATTGCTCTATAGGAAACAGATAAAAGCTTACAATGCTTCTTATCACCATCGGAATATTATCGAGAAACACGATCGTCTAAGTTAAAATTATTGATTTAAAAAAGTAATGACCATTACTCATCCTTTGTGTTTCGCCATATTTAAACGTTATTTTACAATACATCATACATTTTCAATAGCTTCGAAATACGCAGATATGTAATAATATACTATATACTCTTGTAGGTTATTCAACGTATCTATAGTAAACTCTTATGACTAATAATAATCTGTAACCTTATTGTCTTTTATTACATCACAGGTTAGAACATACGAATATAATTCAGGTTAGATTAGGTTAGAGCCTACGAATACATTTTTTAGGGCAGAACGTAGGGAGCAGAGTAAGTACAAAACAACATTCTTTCATACAAGAACGTTTATTGATACGAGTAGTTTCGACGCTACTTAAAACATAATACATAACTTATATATATAATATCTATTAAAATAGTACATTTCGTATACACTAATAATGGTACTACATACTCGACTATAAAGTAAACATGCTAGGTATAACAACAGTTTAAAAGAATAGATAGTAAATATAACTATATCTAATTATTTTATATAATACTATGTTAACTAAGAGGTTATATACAGAATATATACGCCTGTATTCGACCTCTAGAGGGTTCATAAGACTACAGTAGACCAGACCAGACCAGACCAGACCAGATCAGATCAGACCAGAGCAGACCAGACCAGACCAGACTAGACTATAGATGATAGACAGTAAAATCATGAACAATTATACGGCCTGTAATATAATAGAGCTTACTTGATATTTTAAAATTAGTGGCTGAATCTAATTATTACAGAAATTCAATTGTAGAAACTGAAGTAGGTAGATTTAGGTCGCGCGACCTAAATCTAACCTAAAATATATTCGTAGACTGTAACCCAACTAATATAATATGTAAGTTTTTTCGAATGTTAATGACGATTTCGTAAGTAGCTATAATGGTCTAACGTAATAAATATTTTATGAACTAATCTTAATAGAGATTTTTTTTGTAAGTAGCTACATGCTCTAACCTAATAAATGTTTTATGAACTAATCTTAATAGAGATTCTTGAATCTTTGCAACAACCGGAGTCTAAAATCTATAACCTTAATATAATTTTTGGGGGTCTAACCTAGATTGCTTCATTTAATTTAATCATTTATATTAATATTATATCGATTTTATCATGCAATTTTGGGTTTTAAAGTAAAGTAAAGAAGAATTAATGTTTTTTATCACAGAATTTTGAAATAAACTTCTAAACTTTGTATTCATCGTTTTGTTCCGAGCTATCTCAATTTCAAAATCAAGACTACAGCTATGCTGTTTTTCTTTACGGCGCCAATCTTACAAACAAATAGTTTCTAAAACGATTTGATTATAACACCCTCTATTAATCTGACCTGACTACTAAAAACTTCTAACTTTAGATGTTTTAAAGATTACATCTTCAGTTTCTACAATTGAATTTCTGTAATAATTAGATTCGGCCGCTAATTTTAAAATATCAAGTAAGCTCTATTATATTACAGACAGTATAATTGTTCATGATTTTACTGTCTATCATCTATAGTCTAGTCTAGTCTGGTCTGGTCTGGTCTGATCTGATCTGGTCTGGTCTGGTCTATTTTAATAGATATTATATATTTAAGTTATGTATTATGTTTTAAGTAGCATCGAAACTACTCGTATTAATAAACGTTCTTGTATGAAAGTATGTTGTTTTATACTTACTCTGCTCCCTACGTTCTATCCTAAAAATGTATTCGTAGGCTCTAACCTCAAGCTACCAATTTCAAATTCCAAAAACAAAACGCCGTAATGGAATCAAGTTGTCGATAGGCTTCGTCTACTGTATACCTTAAAACAGAGGGGTAGCAGTAGTTTAGAAAACTAGGATGAGATTATTTTCTGTCCTAAAAATGTATTCGTAGGCTCTAACCTCAAGCTACCAATTTCAAATTCCAAAAACAAAACGCCGTATTGGAATCAAGTTGTCGATAGGCTTCGTCTACTGTATACCTTAAAACAGAGGGGTAGCAGTAGTTAAGAAAACTAGGATGAGATTATTTCAATTATTTCTGAGCTTAAACAAGAAGGTATTATAGAATAAAAGATAATGGTTATACAAAATGTTACCCTCAAGTATACTTTTCTATTTTATTGTTGTATATTTGTATGTTAGAATATAAGTTGTCTAGTTTCAAATATGTATGTTAGAATATAAGTTAACTAGTTTCAATAAAAAAAGTAAAATATTTATCTGTTTTATTTCTTCAGGTTGTCTTCAAGGTTCTCATAACTAGAGATATTGTAAGAGGAAATCACGTAAAGTTTCAAAGTTATAAAGACGTATTACAAAACATACGACATATGTTATAGATAGCCGCGTCCAGGACTTCTTTCTTACCCTCAAGTATACTTTTCTATTTTGTTGTTGTATATTTGTATGTTAGAATATAAGTTAACTAGTTTCAATAAAAAGTAAAATATTTATCTGTTTTATTTTTCCAGGTTAAGTCTTCAAGGTTCTCATAACTAGAGATATTGTAAGAGGAAATCACGTAGAGTTAAGTTATAAAGACGTATTACAAAACATATGACATATGTTATAGATAGCCGCGTCCGGGACTTCTTTCTCACCCTCAAGTATACTTTTCTATTTTGTTGTTGTAACTATTTACATGTATGAGATAGTATTTAACATAATGTCCTTACATACTGGGTTACGATAGAGAGGGATAATCATACGAGTTGCTGAAATGTATGATATATTGTAAAATAACGTTTAAATAAGAGTTTACTTTAGATGCTACGAATATCTATATGGTGTATAAACAATAAGAACGTATATGTAGAAATCGCTTACAAGGGTAGTAGATATAACGAAAAGGGTTAAAATCTGTTCAAAATTACATTACGTCTAGAAACTATAAATTAGATAATTGTAGCATACGCATGTTAAATGTACCTATTCTTCACCTCGTCTGTAGTAGATATAATGAAAAAGGATAAAAAATCTGTAGTATAGGGTTTATGCTTATACTCAGGCTCGCAATCATATGTAACGTATCTATGCTTACATAGTATAGTTATTTTTCTCAACGTAGGATAGAACAACCGATTGCTCTGGTCGAACAGTATAAATAGACGGGTAGTGTTCCTGTTCCTTCATTAGTCGAGATGGATATATCATTCAAATATGTCGTGCTATGTGTCTAAATACGAAATATAAAACATGTCTAAATCTATGTAAAGCTTAAGTTATGTAGGGTTAGCAAAAGACATGAAAATTGAATAATATATCCATATCGTAATACGAATAATACAAGCTCACCATTAGGTTTATGATAAACGACTGCAATTGTTTGAAAAGAAGCTGACGAGAAACGCGATCAGTCGTGTAAATATTTAGGATGTGATAAAATAAAATTATTTTTAATATTTTAATAATGTTTTATTTCAATGATATATAGTTATATTTTATAAGGAAATTGAAAAACATATTAAGAACATATTTTGATGTACTAATTACATATTAATTAAACATATATAGAAATAAACAAGGGTTAGTTTAAACGATAAATTACATTATTAAATTTTCAAATCAAATCGTCAATTCGACACAACAGTACAAACTTTCATTGTAATGACTACAGATACATAGAGCGAGGTAAAGGATCTAAAGAACAGCATTCTAGTAACAGTTGACAAAGTAGAAGCTAACAATATGAATTTACTAAAGGAGGCAGAAGAAACGGGTGTCTTAGTAATCGACAATTCTAAAACTTCATAGAGAGTTTTAAGGATTCTACTGTAGACATTAGATTAGAGATCCGATTTGTAAGCAATATTTGATCAGATCAACTATAATTTGGTCAAAAGTGGAAATTAAAAGGTTAAACTAGTGACAGATCGAATTCAATAGTCATCATTAATAAAAGTAACTTTTTCAATCAGTCATGTATTTAGCTACTATACTATGTTTATAAATAAATAATACATCATTATAGAATAGTCTTTGATTAATGCTCATAAACTGTTAAAAATCTAACATTTCCTTTAAATGAGCTGTTGATGGTATTAAACCTATGCATAACCGTTACGAATTTTTGATATTTACATGATTCGTTGATAGAATACAATGCGTTTGCTGAAACTGTGACTAGACATATACATATACCATAATGAAAATTATTAAGCAAAAGAAGTCGCTAAATATATTTAACTTAGACGATCATGTTTCTCGATAATATTCTATATTATATATCTCTATTATATATTATATTATAAGCTCTATTATTTTATAGGCGGTATAATTGTTCATGATTTTACTGTCTATCATCTATAGTCTAGTCTAGTCTGGTCTGGTCTGGTCTGGTCTGGTCTGGTCTGGTCTGGTCTGGTCTGGTCTAGTCTGGCCTGGTCTGGTCTGGTCTAGTGTAGTCTTATGAACCCTCTAGAAGTCGAATACAGGCGTATATATTCTGTATATAACCTCTTAGTTAACATAGTATTATATAAAATAATTAGATATAGTTATATTTACTATCTATTCTTTTAAACTGTTGTTATACCTACCATGTTTACTTTATAGTCGAGTATGTAGTACCATTATTAGTGTATACGAAATGTACTATTTAATAGATATTATATATATATAAGTTTTGTATTATGTTTTAACTAGCGTCGAAACTACTCGTATCAATAAACGTTCTTGTATGAAAGTATGTTGTTTTGTACTTACTCTGCTCCCTACGTTCTGCCCTAAAAATGTATTCGTAGACTCTAACCTAATCTAACCTGAATTATATTCGTATGCTCTAACCTGTGATGTAATAAAAAACAATAAGGTTACAGATTATTTTTTAATCATAAGAGTTTACTATAGATACGTTGAATAACCTACAAGAGTATATAGTATATTATTACATATCTGCGTATTTCGAAGCTAATGAAAATGTATGATGTATTGTAAAAATAACGTTTAAATATGGCGAAACACAAAGGATGAGTAATGGTCATTACTTTTTAAATCAATAATTTTAACTTAGACGATCGTGTTTCTCGATAATATTCCGATGGTGATAAGAAGCATTGTAAGCTTTTATCTGTTTCCTATAGAGCAATTTTGAGTGTACCTTCTTCTTGTGGTAAAACTAATGTCTTGTTAGGTCTACTAACTAATGAAAACGAATTAAAATTTGAAAATATCTACCTATACGCCAAGTCTTTATTTCAACCTAAATATGGCGAAAACGATGATGTAATCACCCCTAATGATGTGAAACCTAATTCAGTATTCATTTTCGATGCTATTATCTGTGACAAACAGGAAAAACTTAGATAATATTTTAGCATGAGTAGACATAAAGGATGTTGATTCATTTTATTTAGGTCAGACATATGCAAAGATACCGAAACATCTGATTAGGGACAACGCTAACTTACTTATTCTCTTTAAGCAAGATGAATTGAATTTCAAACATGTGTATAACGCTCATATTTTAGGAGATGCAGGCTATGATGAACTTAAACATTTAAACGCATAGTATAATTATTTCTCAACGCTGGATATATATCGATATTTTTCTAGTTTGATTAAATCCTATAAGTTATATTCATATCGCCCTCTAGACGTAATATAATTTTGAACAAATGCTAGCCTTTTTCGTTATATCTACTACCTTGTAAACTGTTTCTAAATATGTGTTCTTATTGTTTATACACCATATAGATATTCGTAGCATCTAAAGTAAACTCTTATTTAAACGTTATTTTATAATATATCATACATTTCAGCAGCTCGTATGATTATCCGTCTCTATCGTAACCCCAGTATGTAAGGACATTATGTTAAATACTATCTCATACATGTAAATAAACATTTCTTTAAAGAGTTTGTTAGGTCACCTAATCTGTTATAATATTACTATGATGTTAGAGCTCGTCGATTACAGTTTTACCATTAGGACATACTTAGCATATGGGTTAACACAAGGGTGAGTAATTGTCATTTAAAACAATAATTTATGTCGCTTTTAAGATAATGATCTCTTAACAAATTATTTAGAAAATCTAAATTCCTTTCAGTCAGTCATTCGTAAGAACGTTTGTTTATTTATGGTTTGAAAGCAGTTTTAAAGAATGTCGAAACATGGCTAATTAGTTTGTACTTATTTTCATGCAAAAAACATTTAGTTTGAAAGTTATTTCTTAACCAGTTTTAGCTATAGATAATGTTTTTGAATTTTAAAAATAATGCTCTACAGTATTCTATATTCTTAAACGCTTCATTTAAATAAAATTTTATGAAATCATAACGACCCTAATTCTTTTCTTCAACTCTTTTTCTTTCAAATTAGAATTTGCTTTACTTGAAAATCGTATTTTAAATGTTTATGGCGTATATTTAAACAGGTCTAATGCATCAGAGCTAATCTGACAGGTAATTGACAGTAGCTTAAGAGTTACTTTTGTATAGTTGAAAATAAATTTTTTTATTATTACGTTTCATATTAAATTATTTTCGCAGAATTACATGATGACCTATAGATAAATATCAAATAGGACTGATTTATTTTAAAATAAATTTATGAGAGAGAGATGACAAATAATATATAAAATGAGATGTACAGAATGAGATATCAGTTATGTAAATGGGGGATGAGATATTTAAATGATACCGTGAATTAATTTAATTCGGGCATGCATATGATAAATGATATATGTAAATGGGGGGATGAGATATGTAAATGATACCGTGAATTAATTTAATTCGGGCATACATATGATAAATGATATATGTAAATGGGGATGAGATATGTAATGATACCGTGAATTAATTTAATTTGGGCATGCATATGATAAATGATATATGTAAACGGGGGATGAGATATGTAAATGATACCGTGAATTAATTTAATTCGGGCATACATATGATAAATGATATATGTAAATGGGGGATGAGATATGTAAATGATACCGTGAATTAATTTAATTTGGGCATGCATATGATAAATGATATATGTAAATGAGGATGAGATATGTAAATGATACCGTGAATTAATTTAATTCGGACATGCATATGATAAATGATATATGTAAATGGGGGGATGAGATATGTAAATTGATTAATTCGAGCATCCATATGAGAAATGACAGATGAGATATGCTAATGATACCATCAATTAATCTAATTCGAGCATCCATATGAGAAATGATAAAATGTAAATGACAGATGAGATATGCCAATCATACCGTGAATTAATTTAATTCGAGCATGCGTATGAGAAATGATTAATTCGAGCATCCATATAAATTTTTACGCAACATTTAACATTCTAGTGTAATGATTCATTGTTACGAGCTCTAGTAATTTTAAGTCCGTTTATTATTTTGTTAGGATTAAGATTTCTTTGCGTTATTTTAAAACGTTGTTCGTCGAAATAATCATATAGATTAATTATGCTTAATATGAATTTTAGTTCGTATAAGATTAGCGCTGACGCGTAACTATTTAATAAATACAACTTTTACAGTCTTTTAATAGATTACCTCGTTGGTGTAGTGGATGCATTGGCTGGCTACCATTCGAGCGGTCCCCGGTTCAAATCCTGCTGGCTCCATTGATTTTTATAAAAAAAGTGTATCAGGTTGCCTATCTACAGGCGTATAGAAATCTACTATACCGATCATATGACGTCACCGATAGATGGCATTAGCAGCGCTAGGAATTCAAATCTTTCAGCGGGAAATCCAAGTCGGTAATGAGGAGAGAGAGATGAGAGATGACAAATAACTAATTAAATTAATTCGCCCATGCATATGAGAAATCATATATGTAAATGAGAGAGGAGATATGTAATTGATACCGTGAATTAATTTAATTAGATCAATTAATTTAATTCGCGCATGCCGGACAAGGCCGGTAATACAGATTCCGTACTTCGAGAATCACGTCAGACGACACCGGAGCCATCTGCTTTCCCCTAGCAACGACGCTACCATTTAGCCATGTGACGAACCAAATGCCGATAATACAGAATGTCGGTACAAAAACGACACTGGCGCCATCTGTTTTCCCCTAGCAACACTAACACCATTTAGCCAAGTGACGAACCAAATGCCGGTAATACAGAATGTCGGTAATGCAGATTCCGTACTTAACCACCTAGAGAGAGACAGACAAAAAGTCACCAGATTAGAGAGAGACAGAGAATCTAGGGTCCCTAGAACTGTCTGGCCCAACTGCCCCAATACCTACTGAGGATGATCTTAGGTTTTTTTTAATCGGGATGTTACCAGTTTTGGAACTAACTTCCCATTTAAACTTGACATGAAGTTAATCATATGTTTATCAAACAATAAATATATTACTGACAAAAAAACATCGGCAGTTCGTTGACCCTAATCATATCAAACAGTAAATTAATTTGAAATCTAAATATTGAAATATAAAAAAAATTGAAATAAGAATGGAAATACAAAACACATCATAATCAAAAAATTATCATACAAAAAGTTGATTAAATTTCGGGATCCCAAATAGACTTATAATACATACAAAAAGTAAATAAAAAATCAATACCTTACAATATTTTCATTTATCCTGTAAAGATTTTCATAAAAACTTCCTTACACAAACGGAAGGCTTCAAACGCTACACTACGAAAACACAATAATGATATAAGCACAATACAATCACAATCTGCTGACTTCAAAGTTGCGGGAACATTTCCTTATTTTCTTGAATTCTGAACTAAATTGTCTTAAAGGAGATTCATCGAACGTTAACAAAATTATTTTATTTGCACTAACTTTCGAACGGAACAAATTCTCAAGAATTATAACGGTAACTGTACTAAAAAAAACTGTAAACTTGGAGATTGCTTAACAAATCCTTAATCGGTAATATGGAATTATACTTAATTTTCAAATACGACAAGACGGTAATATTTTCTTCGTTAAACTAACAAAACTTTACGAAACAATTCTTATTTTGGATCAACTTCCAAACAACGGAATCGGTACGATATAATACTAACTTAAATTGAGGCATGAACGATAGTACGGAATATTTTTTAAAATTCACTAATTCCGAACTAAATATTTATTAATAAGGGCGTACATTCATTGTAACGACCCTCCTTATATCCCCAGAGCGCGGAACGCTCGGAGATTCCTCTTCGATGGTAGTCTATTGTAAACTACTTAAGTAAAAAAACTTCAACTGGAGCTTTAGTTGCAGAATAATCTTCCACTGGATTAATTTTGCTTGATAATACTACGGGAAACAAAATGCTGGGACAAGCCCGCTAACTTGGGGTAGAACACCCACCGTCCGAACGGACGCTGCTTTAGGATACGAGACCCACTGCCCGACTGACTTGAAAATTAAACTGAACTTCGGTATCCGAATTTTATATTATCACAAATAATATTAAGAAGGAGTTTTAAATCAACTAATTATAAAATTGCGTGCTCTTTTTAATTCAATAGGAAATGACCGAGTCAAATCTTTCTAAAACAAATTATTTGAATCCACGTGACTTTACCCATTTTAAAATCTGCATCGTAGATTGTTTTTTATACGGCTGGAATTGGAAGTTTGTTTATCCAAAGCCTACTAAAAAGCACGTACAAGGAAATCATAAATTAAAGCCAAATGGATTTTATTAATATGTTTTGCTATGAAACAAAGATTATAAACCTGAAAATGTTTTAAAATGATCGTTCACTCCGACGAAAACTTTGCTGATTTTAGAATACTGTTTATAAATACACAAAGGTGGGTCTTTTATACTTAAAAGAAAGTATTATTTTCTTAACGAAATATTTACAGTTTTGACGCAATTGAATTTGCGAAACTGCCAGAGCCGTACTAAGGATTCCTTTATTATATATACATATAAAATGGTATTTATTAAGTTGAAAAAAACGTGACGTTACACTAGATAGCACTCGCACATTTGTCAGTGGAATTATTAGCTATTACCCTGTAATTACTATTCTTTCTTCTGCGATTTCTAATATCTAGATGGGTACAATGGTATTTTTAAGCTAAATTATACTATTATCAAGTCGAATTATTTTTAGGGAACCTAGAGCCAGTTCTTTTTGCGTATTTCTGAAGCACGTGTGCGCGAACAATACGTTCACTTTCAACTGTTATGTTCGCCATAGGTTAAATCGCAAAACTGTGATTTTGAAAGCGGTGAGTTCAAAAAGAGTTTTTCACACATATAAACTATGCCCTAAATTTTCTTAAAACGGAAAGCCAAAGAAGGAAGAATTTTTTTAATTTTTTTTTAAATTCTCGAGATCAAGCAAATGTTACCACAAAGAATGTAATAAAACAGATGAACCTTTAATTAAGTTACTTCATTGGTCCTAAAGAGCCCCTAAAAATATATTAACGAGGGAGGAAAATGTATTAATTACTTGCTACATTGACAATAAGCTGAATTATGTTAGAAAAGGACAAATAAAACGGATCATTTTATTAAACGTCCCTGTCAACGTCCCGCTCAGAAAGAAATTTAAAAATGTGCATTCAAATAAATATAACCTGCAACAACATTTGGAAAATGTCAAGTAAAAATAACTTTCGATTGAAAAAATTTAAATTTTAAATTTTAAAGGGCTTTTGCTTTTAGAAGGTAGTGAACAACAAAACGAACCTACTCCTTTCTACTGGAATCTACTCTAGATAGAGTGTGTTCCAAAAATACACTTCACAAATCACATAAAGTGAAATATTGAGAGAATTTTACTCTCACATTTTCACTCTACTCGTTTTTGCTGTTGATTAAAGACAATTTACTTGTATTTAATTTTTTACTGTGTACTATGCTGCAAATTAGGCTATGAATATTATTAAAATACTACTATGCAGTAAACAAAATAAAACGTTTATTATATTTATTTCACGTGTTGTACAGATACTTCTACAAACCCAAGCCCTATGAAGTCCTTTGCAAAATCAAACCTTGCAAACTTCACAAAACCTAAATAACTTGAGTGCGTTTTAGAAGAGATGTCATTTCAAAGCTTTCTAATTTGATATCCAGGGCAGACTCTTTTTAGAACGAGAATAATTCTCTCTCGAGAGGGATTTACTGGACTGCTATTACAAGAAGGAACAGAATTTTTTAAGTTGTTAGCAAATTGTTATCGGATTTTCTACGTTCGAATATACGTAAAGCTTTCTCTACATTATTTTATTTCCATCTACGTTTGACATATTTAGAGCTAATTTCACCGTGCTGTGGTAATTGCGAAATGGAATGCATTACAATATTACTTTGTTAAGAACACAATAGTATATCATGGTTTTTAATAATTCTAAGTAGTACCATATATCACTATAAAATCTTTACATATTTACCACACAGATATTTTGTTATTGAGGGGGTTCGACTAATTTCGCCTGAATTCCTGAAGGGAGGCTAATACATATAGAGTAAGACCTCCAAATTTCCAAGAGTTAAAAAAATACATTGTAGGTCAAAATGTTCCTTCTTAGAAAGGTCAAGAATGAAGGGGTGGATTTTTAATTTGCTCACCTATTTTTTGTTTGTTAGCAATGCACAAATAAAACTAGTTATTATAATAATAATTTAAAACTGAAATATTAGTTAACGCAAAGTTATTATCAGTCACACAAGTTGATTATATGTGAAAATATTTTTTTTTGTGACCTATTTACATTCGAAATAAAAACCCATAATCTTAAAAATTGGTAAGCACTTTTTACGCGAAATACTTATTGTTATAAATAATAAATATCACATCTTAAAATCACAACTGCTAACTAAACAGTTCATAAAAAAATGTGTCTTCTATTTTTGTCAGTTTTGTGGCCGAATGAGTTGTAAGAACATCTTGCACCATACCTTACCCAAGAAATTTGTAAAATTATAAATAAATATTTGTCATGCACATTTATCAACTAAGTAGTATTGTAACGTCACGTTTTTTGAAAACAATAAATACTAAAGGAATTCCAGTACGGTCCTGGCAGTTTGGTATAATTCAATTATGTCGGAACTGCAAATATTACATTAAGCTAAATAATGTTTCCTTTAAGTACAAAACTGTCACCCCAAAACATATTCGTAAGCAATATGTTGTATTTCAGCAGAATTTTTGTTGATGCGAGTGTTTATTTTAAGGCGTTCCCACGTCGACCAAATGTTTCTTTTCGAAGAAAATGGATTATTATAGAACAAATTTGTTTTTAAATTTTGTGTCCTCAAGGGCTAAAATATAATACTAGCCTTATTAAAGCTCCCTGATGGTTAATATATAGTAAACCTTGAATCTGTAGTTTTAAAGCATATTGCGTTGAAATTCTACTAGTAAATAAAGTACCGACAAAAGGAATTTTCTGGAACAGGTTGTCTAGACAGCACCTGCAAAAGTTATTTGCTTTCCGTTGTGTGTATAGATTCAAAAGGGAATCCCCTTAAGTTAAGATTGTTCTGGAATAAATGACGGAAACATATTTTATTGGCTAATGAAAACCCCGCTATTTTTCTACTGGAATGTTTAAAATTTCGTCATACTCAAAAAATCATACCACCGCGAAATATTTTTTAGTTTACAGTTAGTCGAGATAGTTTAAGATAGGGGCTGGTTGAATACTCAGCCGAGCGAAGTGGCGTTTGCCACTCGGGAGGCCTCGCGCCTTCCCAGTGAAGAGAGTCGTACAGGGGTTGGTTGCCGTTGGCACTTCCCAAATATTCAGTTCTATGTTCAATTATCGATAAAAGTGCAAAAATCTCAGTGATTAATTTAGAATGGCTTTTACCGAAATCTAGTAATTAATTCCGTATGAGTTATGTAATTATAGACAAAGTGCAGTTAATATTTGGCGGCTACATTTCAGTTTTGTTGAATGATTTTGTTTGATAATAATACAGTTATTGTAATGAACAGTTATATTTAACAAATTTGACTTATCGTGAAGCAAGTTTTTCAGGATTCCGTTTTAAAATAATTTAAAATCGGAAGGTTTTAATTAAATAGTACCTAAATAATACATTTACATAAGTGTGGCGTTACCTTTATTAGGGAAGAGTGGTTTTAATAAACATTTAATAATTGAACTTATATGGTTGTGCTGGCTATATTTTTTTATAAGAAAAGGAGAACTTTATTAAACAATAATTCTAATGAGAGACAGAATTGAAGCTTTAGTTCCTTGGTTTGATTTCCGTAGCGGCATTAGTGGTGACTGACAGATTCTTTAAATTCCATCGAGTGGCCGAGCTTGATGACTGGTGTTTGTTTTGATAGGAAAAGCAATATTGTTTCAATTGTTATATAAGGTAAAGTTGGATTGAACTATTTGATTAAGGTATTGTCACTTAACGGATTTTATTTTGTTAATATTGATGTAAGTTGACCCATTATTTTTGTGTATTGATAATTTTTGATAATTATTTGCATATGTTAATTCCCTGTCGCTAAGAATTCTTACGTTGGGTATCATTTTTTTATATTTAAAAATTATAATAATGTTTTATTTAGAAACTTCCTATTTTTATTTTCATTTATCAAAAAAAAACTATAATTAATTAACTATTTAATTAAATTGAATATTACAGGACCATATCTTTATGAAAGTCTTAAATATTTTATTCAACGTAGCTTTGACAAAACCAATTATCACTAAACAAAATTAAATTAAATTTATTAGATCTTATTCCAGTTACTGGTTACTGGTATCGAGTCAATATCTTTATAAAAAAATTATTAAACTTTCCTAATCAGGTGGCGCCCAAATATATGTATTTTCTTGTGTCTTAAACCTTTATTCATTTCTTTTATAATTTGTGAGCTATGGAAACAATGCCTGCGATCCGAATTTAAATTTGTAGAAAGTTATCTCAAGCCGAAGCAATCTTGAGTTGCTCAGTAAGTATTAAATATTTTGTGTTGTACAGTTTTCGTAAGAATTTTTGAAGTTAAAGTAATCTGTTTGGTTTTGTTCCGGGTTAAATAACGTTCGTTCCACTGGCCGACCAATCGCGGGGCTTTGTTTTTTTTGAGAATAGATAGAAAACCTTCGTTTCAGTATATTGTTTCAAAAAATCTTTGATTTTTCAAAGACGCCACTCTTACTAATGCTAAACTGTAAAAAACGTAAAAAGACGCATGCGCATAAGCGAACCTACTATTATCTACTGGAATCTACTCTAGGTAGAGTAGCAAAGATATCACTAGATTCGGCGCGATTTTATTCATTTTTTGAATTTAATTGAGTTGGATATTGATTCGTATAACTATATCTTTCGTTATAAGTGGGCATGATTCTGAGCGATGGAAAATTGCGATATAAATTAGTTCGGGAAAAATTACACAAAAAAAGTTGATTATTTCGTATCCGAAGATTAAATGTCATAGTTTCCAAGATCTAAAAGCAATCAATTAAACCAGATACTTCTCTTATTTTAACTAATGGAGTTAGGCCTATTTCAAGACCAGACTGATTATAATCAATAATAATTGTAGGCAGATGAAATTTAAAGTTGTTATAATTTATTTAAGAATCTTTTTAAGAATAGAATCAATAATGGAGATGTACGTATCGTACTGGGGACACTACACTATGCTGGCGTAATTAATAACACTGTGTAGTGTGTACGTAGGCAAAATAAAGACTTTTAAGTTTTAAACTTGCAATATTTGTGAATATTTTACAAACCCTTATCAGAAATCACATATTTTTAAATGATTTACATTTATTATGGATAATATGTTTGGAGAAAGCCAATATAGTATTTAACACCTAAGTATTTTATATTATTAAGACATAGAATTTAATTATTAGATAGGTGGTAGGTTATGATTAATTTTGTTGAACGCCTTACTAAAATCAGTATTTAAACAGCGTCAACTGTGCAAAAACTGATGTTTTGAAAAAGTTACATTTATAACCAGATGTTTCCACAGATTTACCACTGAAACTTGACCAAATAACCATATTTCAATTAACCTATAGAATATTTATTATATCTTTAAACTACTGAATTATTACCAGCGCTTGTGTTTGGCTAACTATGACATCAACTAGTCAATTAATATTAAACAATAAACTGTATTGGGACGCGCCAAAGACTGACCTACATTCTAGCGGAATTTTATAAAAACTGATTATGCGGTAGGATAATTGTCAAATTGGAAGGTTTGAAGGTTATGTTACAAGTAAAGCATGTGTCTCATTGGTTTGCTTCATAATCACCTACTGCATATCGAAGTCATTTTGTTTAATTTTGTGCTGTACAGCGCCATCTATATTTATTGGCGCGTCTCAACAGGAGATTTGCGGATAACCAACATGGAAACTGGTAATAATAGTAGGTTGATCAATTAGTTGTGGATTTCCAATAGATAATAAAACAGTTTAAAACTCTTCCATTACAAAATAAACTGTCATCTCGAGTGATAATTCTAAGAAATGTAGTGTTAAAAAGATATTTATAATTTAATGTAATAATGGAGAAAAACCATTTAAGAATGAAATGTAGCTAAACAATACATCACTCATATATATAAAATGCTCTACTTAATATAAATTAAACAATAGACAAGTGGCAACACGTGTGACGACTAAAAACTACCTGCCCCATAACTGGGCCCCAATTGTAACAGAACTTTCTAACTAACTAAGTTAACTTTCTCACTAACCAAAATAAACAAGCCTCACGATTGGCCTATCGATTGAGAAAGAAAAAACTATTTCAGACTGACTGAGGGGATGCAGACTTTTGTCGTTAGGATTTCCTTACGGGGGACAATTTAAAATGCACTTATTAGAAATAGTGACTAAAAGGAGTCACTCGACACCTGCTTTTAATGGGTGTTGAGGTGCCGTACAGAAATCGTAAAAACTTGCCAAAAGTAATAAATTTATTTTATCATGCGGGTATGAATATCATAAAATGCTTAGTTTTCTTAGATTATGGTTTTATAAACAAACCTTAACGGTTTTTCTAATTAGAACGCAAAATATTCTAAACGAACAAAATTTATTTTAGTTATCCCAGACTGATAAATTAGCATGAATAGCGTTTATACGTGCTATTAAACTAAAAAGAACTTCAATCTCTTTATTACTTGACGATATTTCTATGAATTTTCGTCTACAATCATGACAGAAACGCTATATTAATTCGTGTATTTAAACGCTATTTACATTTTTTGAAACATTTTTTATCGGGGTACGACTGTCACTGTAATACAAGGCGGGAAAATATTCTAGCGTTAGATTTGTTTTAAATTTAGCCAAGATGAAATACTTGTATTTTACACAGGGGAGTATTCAGAAATCTTACTATAATACGACGGTATGTATTTCAACACGTTACACACGCATGAGTTTTCCCACATTTAACACAGTTTCTGGCTACCAAATGCGTTTACGGAGGAACCAGTAGTTACTACGTTATGGAATACGGTGTGTGTAAATTTTCCAGACGTCCTATCGAGAAGTCTACCCATGAAAGCCAATGACTATGCGGAAGTTAGCGTAAGAGTTACAAAGCAAAGCAACTAGCCCCGGAATAAAGAGAAGCCTACTATAAACAAATCAGATATTTACAGTAAAATAGATACAAGAAAAATGCTGGAAGAAGAACTTAAATATACACGTTTTGTTTACAGATCTTAAGCAAGCGTACGACAAAGTAAAAAGAATAAGTGTGATGCAAGTATTAAAAGAGTTAGATTTTCCTCTGGAGCTGATTGAACTAGTAAAAATGACGTTGAGTGACACCAGGAGCCAAGTGAAAATCCAAGGCAAACTATCTAGATGTTTTAGGACAGACAGCGGATTGCCGCAAGGAGATCCTCTAGCACCAACTCTCTTAGACATAGTATTAGAAAATATAATAAGAAAATGTACAATGAGAACTAATAAAACTATTTTTAAAAACTCATACCAATGTTTAGCATATGCTGATGAACCATATCATATTATGAATAGAACCAAACAAGAACTAAAGAATCTCATAATAAAATTTGAAGAACAAACAAATATGTTGGATTAGAAATAAATGAAGAGAAATCGAATTATATGGTATTTGGAAGAGCGAGATTTCAAAATCATGATGGTTAACAGCTAAAAATTTTCGGGGATAATATAACTAGTGTTATGATTATCATCGGTGATAGCTCGAGTTAAAACCGACGAAAATTGACCGAGTGCGAAGCACGAGTTCAATTTTCTAAAGGTTTTAACGAGTGGTATCATCGTTGATTAATCATAACACGTGTTATATTTGGTGAGAGAATATAATGAACGTTGAAAGAAAATAAACACTGAAACTTTCTGTCACTTTGACAGTAAACAATTTTATTTATTAAAAACAGGTCAGGACAGTCAACATGCGGTGATAGAATTATCATCGATTTGATAGCCTATTCTGCGAATTTGTTTTTGTACTTTCACCAATGAAATTAATAAAAAATGTACCATGTGACACTTGAATTATATTCTCAATATAATACAACGTACAAATTTGTACGAAAAGAGCAAGTAACATATCTGGGCGTGGAAATTTCAAATGATAGTGGTAGTGGAAAAGAAATCACAAAAAGGTTAGTGCAAGGATCAAGATCAACAGCGTCATTACACAGAATACTAAGTGCAAAAGGTGTGTCACGTAAAGTGAAAATAAAAATTTATAAAACTGTTGTGAGGCCAGTAGTGGTGTATGGTAGTGAGACTTGGGTCCTGAGATGAAGATATAAGAATGGGGGAATAAAAGAAGGTAAATCATGGAGAAGAAGGAATAACCAAGAAATTTATATAGTGTATAATGAACCTAATATAGTGAACATAATCAAGCAGAAAAGACTACGATGGTTGGGTCACATTGCAAGAATGCCAGAAACAAGTACCTTAAACAAGATGTTGAATGAAGAACCGGAACGAGTTAATTGTATATGAAAGCCAAAAAGAACATTTGGGATCATGGATTTCATGTGTATACAAGAGGATTTAAACCAATTGAAAGTGAAAGACTGGACAAGTGCAGCTAATGATAGACGAAAATGGAAAGAGATAACCACTAAAGCCTTGGGCTTACAAAGCTTGTGCATTAGCACTGTACTGTATTGTAGCTTTGCGAGTGCAATTTGGGAATTCCCTGATTTATAGTATGTATATATATATATTAATATATAATATAAATCAGGGAATTCCCAAATTGCACTCGCAAAGCTACAATACAGTACCTTGGGTTAAAGTCCGCTACGTTTCAAGGGTTACAAAGCTTGTAACATCATTCGATTACTAGAAGAATCATGCATAAAATAACTCAGCATAACAACTAGTACTAGATAAAGTACCACCTTATGAAACGTATCAGAATTACTTATAGCGGCAGAGCAGACAACTAAAACGGCGGAAAAGTAAAAGTTACTAACAATATTATATAGAATGCTTCGAAATCAGTTACTCTTTCTCGCCCTGTATATTCCCCATACAATTATTATTTAACTAGAGAACAACTTCATTTTGCATGTTTGCTTCATATTCCAAAGGTCGCAGGTTCGATCCTCGGCCGAGCTGGTAATTCTACATAACGGAGAAAAATTTTAAAAACATACCTTCTTCTCGGAGAGGAAGCAAAACTGTAGGTCCCATGTCAATGCGATCTTTGGTACGATAAAAATCCCTATCGGCGTTGGATTCCCCCAGATTTGGCAAAATTCTAGTAGGGTCGGCCAAATGATCATAGCAATCGGTGCCATGAGGTACGAAGGATGCTCCGCCATTCCTGACTTAAGAATAAATAAATAAATAAATTAATTAATTCACTTAACCAATATACTAATAATGTGGGTACGAACCTTAAAATTAAGTACGCTGTTTTCATAGCAAAAGACAGCTTCTTTTATGTCAGGTTTTTTCTTCGCTAGAACTTAAACTTTCCACCGCGTAGTGGCGATAGCTATAAGAACTGCGTTCAGTATTTCAACTCTTTTTTCTCTGAAAGCTCTATTGCGATAATTACAATTATTTACAACACTGGATACTATGGAAACCAAGTTCTTCGAGTAAATAGTTCTAAAATACCGAACGCAGCTAAGGACCACTCGAAGTATAGGATACATACCCCGAACACACCCGTTATAAGTATAACTTTTTTGAAACAGTTGAATGAAATGTTGTTGTTGTTGCAAGTTTATCTAATAAGAAATCTAATAAAATTTCTACAAACAGGTGATGTTAGATGGGCCAAAATACTTTTCAATGCCTAATTCGAGCAGTGGTATTTAAAAAAAATAAATAAATTGAAGTTAATATTTTCTTATTATTTATTGTTGATACAGAATGGTAATAGTTTAATATATAATATACTTACATTTGCAGCGATGTTTTGAATAATATCACTATATTTATGGCAATTTATACACGAAGCGGTCGAAAAATGAAACAACAGCGTTACTTTACTACAAATTTAAGTTTTATTTATAAAATCATACAATTAAGCTCACTAACATGGCAATTTTAAACTGTAGTAAATGAAAATGAATATTCTTAATATTCTTAATATCAATGAAATATTCTTAATAGTTTAGATCACTGCGTTACCAAAGTCATACTTAAAAACTTTAACTTTTCTAATAATGACAAAAAAAACACAAATTAGTACAAACCAGCGGTAGAAGCTTCAACTTATTATTAACAACAGGTACGTTTGAAGTTATGACATTTTTAACTAATCAGAAGCCTAAATATTACTGCAAATGCTATAAAAAAACTGAGGACAAAAAGGTAACGCAGTGGTAATCTTAGTAACACAGTAGTATTTTACTATCAGTAAGTACTTTTTGTACTCTTAAAGTCTAGTAGATGAGAAAAGAAAATAAAAAAATAAACTTCTAAGGACTTAACGCAACATAAAATAATTCAAATACCTTCAAATGGACAAGTCTGGTATTCTTAACTAAATTTAAAAAAAACATCTAAAGCTTAAGTCTCTTTGAATCAGCTGCATACAAACAAATTAACAAAAGTAAATCAACATCTTAAAAACTATAAGGCACATTGGGAGATCAGTCTTATTTTTCAAAAACGTTTAATGGTTTATCAAAATCAAAGTATATTCGTTTACCTTTCACTATCATATTGGGATTAGGAACAATTTCCAAGATGTTATCGTAAGGTTCGTAAGAAATATCAGTCTCTACTGCTTTGAACCTTTTACCAGTGCCATCTACAGTCCTATAAAACATGATCTTGATTTCTCCTTCTTCATCAACTTCACTTTTAGCGACGCCTAGGTAAGTATAATGTTTATTTTTAACAGACGGAACTTTAACTAAAACGTGAACACCGTCTGATATTTTCAATGGATGAACGTTTTCCTTTTCAATTAGCTGCTTTTCTTTTACATTAGGAACTGTTGGTTGAACAAAGTTTGCAAGGGGCTCGTCGTCAGAGTTGGAAGATGAGGAATAAACCGTATTGTAGTAAATTCGTCTAGGTACGGCAACAATATTATATATATTGGCTAGTATTTTTTCAACTTTCAATCCATCTGAATAATTCTTTTCTCTGATTGTGTTAACGACGGGAACAGGAACTGGCTGATATGTTTTTGGATTCATGCAAGTGCAAAAACCTCTTTGGCAAAAGCAACTAAGGTCTCTGTATTGGAGTTCACCTGGAGTGTCAGTAAAAACTTGATGCACCTGTATAGTACCCTGGAGAGGCACTAGGTTTTTAGGTACAGTTTTTTCAACATTTTGAATGTCATTGTCGGTCCCTAAGTACAGACGGACCTTGCTCAACTCCTTCAGGGTGTGAAAAAAGGTTTCTGCATCAGAAATATCCGAACCAGTGGCTACTTTTTCATCTGCGGTACGTTTAAGATAGCCACCAACGCCATCGGCGGCCTCTTTCCCGTGGCCGGCTTCAAAGAAATTCCATGTGATGCGAATTAAATTGTAGTCTTTGAATATTTTGGAACATATGAAATAAAAATTTAGCTTCTGTCGGTACTGAGTAGCAGGACCATCGGAAAAGAAATGAATTATCATTATGTGAGGATAGTCAGCTTTTATGGCGCTAATAACTAGATGAAGGTGTGCCCAAATAGAGTCAGGGTTGTGGGAATTATTTCCAGAGATGGTACAAAATGAAGTTACCGTTGGTTTGTCTTCTCCTTCAGTTTTTGTGTACATAACTCCAGTATGTAATGTTACTTGCTTCCGTGATCCGCCAAAATGAATGGACTGCACCTCTTCAAAATGTTTACAGTTATAGTTTTCGCTGAAATCGATGTGCAGAACAACTTCGTCGCTTCTCAAATTATCTATAGCGGCTCGATAACTCTTATATTGTATTTTTATGTTATAAATGTGTTTCTTTAATTCCACTAGGGTCTGATTAAACTTTTCTATCAATCCTGAAACAGTTCCTTCAGCTATTTCTTTTACGTTTTTTGTGATTTTTACTTTTTTGCCTGACTTTTCGATCGTTTCCGATTCCCTAATCCACTGGGGCCATTTAACTAATTCAAGATCATTCCGTGTGTGGTACAGTATTTGTTTTGTCCTGCAGTCTTGACAATTACCGGTCATGCAAGCTCGTTCATATGTTGAACATACTGTGCCTGCGATAAGGTTGTTCATGTTCGGGTGAGGAATGATTTTGTATTTGTGGAGAGCATTTATCATATATTGCGCATTAACGTGTGTCTTGCATAGGCAAGTTTCTCTGCCACCAACTGTAGGCGGTTTTACATAAAATGGCCGGTGTTTTATAAAATATGAATAACAACGTCTTTCATCAGGAATCTCTTTTTTGAATGAACAATAAAGATTTTTCATTGTGTCCAGTAGATATCGTTTTTGCATTTTTCTTTTTTTATAAGTTACAGTTTCTCGTTTTCCAGCTGTAGCTCTTGGAAAATCGTCGCGATCAAAAAAGTTTTTGATTTTCTCAATTAGAATATTTTTCTTTGGGGCGGTCTGCTTTTGGTTCATCTGATCAATGCCTAAAGTCTCACGCACAATAGCAGTCTTCATTTTTGACTTTCATATGCCTTCTCCTTGAAATATTCGTTTCAAGGCTATCTTTTCTTTTACTGTCTTCAAGCTATTGTAATAATCTTTGATGGCATTAGATAACGTAGAATATTTATTTTGTTGGGAATCTTTGCTTGGCTTTTTAGCTCTTTGGTATCTCTTTTTGTACTTATTACACTTCTTTGTCAGTTTTTCCAGTTCTTCCTGCAATTTCAGGTTTTTTCTATATAATGCAGATCTGTCTCGTCTTACTTGTCTTCGGCCTCTAGACCTAGGTGAAACTGGAGTTCCTGAACGTGGTGTGGAAACCGGTGTGTTAACCATAATTTTCTGTGCAGCTTTTTGACGGCCTCGTCGTTTCTTATTCGCAGTCGTCCATTTACGCTTAGCAGCTCTATGTTCTCGCTCTGTCATGTCTTTCACAAGTATTTTTTTCGCGTGGTACCTTTCAAGGTGCTTCCTTTCGGCTTCAGCATTTTTTACGATGTCTAGCTTTAACTTAAGCCTATAGCGACGTTGCTTTTCTGCGGGTGTCAAAGCCATTTATTGTAGAAGTTTTTTCTGAAAAAAAAAATGAAGTAATGTATGGGTATTTTGGTTTTAACAATGTATTAATAACTTAAAAAACACACCTAAAACAACTGCGTTACCAATATAACAACGGCGTTACTTTTTATAGTAACGCAGTGTAACAGTAACGCAGTAGTAAATATTTAATTATATCGTAAATGTGTACTAAACGGGAAAACAAAAAGCAAACATTTTGTCACTGTCAAAACCGATACCTAAATAATTGTGTATAATAATAATAATAACGCAAATATCGTCAGTACTTACCTTTCGACGGCGGTAACTCAGGGGCCACCCAATAAACACACGCACCTCTCCCAATGACTGTGAAGCGACTAATTCTCCTAGCTTATTCCCCCCCGCGCAACGGCTAACATCTGTTTTAAGAGTTACAATAAGCCGAACAAAATGAGGTACATTAAATTATAATACACTCACTTTAAGGTTTATTTTCATATAGCAACGCAAGGTAGTTAAGATTTTATTCTTTGTTCGGGACACAATGTAAAATATTTTTTATTTTATTAAACGTTTTAGGTAAGCAGTATCTATGGGAATTGGAATAAAGTTCAAAACTTATAACTCTGATAACGATATTCAAGTACAACGCCATCTAGGAGATATTATGAGAGATTACTCTTTATAACGTGAGACTCGTGCTCAGGACAGCAATATTTTGTATGGAAAACAACCGCGTTACTAAAAAAGAACGTTGTTACCGTAATTTGCGAATAAAAATAATATAATATTTCGGTTATATTTTACTTTGTTGAATAGGAAAATAGTGTTATATTTATAAATTAGTGTATTTTTTCACAAATTTGTACTGTTTCCTCATGAAAAGTGAAATTCATCCAAAGAGACCGATTTTTAGGCATCAAAAAGTATTTTGGCCCAGATTTCGAAATTAATAATTCAGTAAATAAATATTTTCTTTTATTTAGTTATGAGGTTTATTTAACTTAGTTACTCCCAACAAAACGGGCATTGCCCAGTTACATTGTGGGGTGTTTCCGCATTACAATTATAATTGAAAAAAAACAAACATATTATAATACAAAACAAAGGAAAGTGAACAAAAAATTATTTATTGAAAATTGCAATGAAACGAGATATGTACAGTGTGTCCCAAAAAGTTTTATACAAATGGAGAAAAGGTTTATCTTATATTTCACAAAAAAATATTCTTGATAAAAAGCTCTGCATGACTTGCAGATCATAATCAAGTACACAATTTTTAAAACATTTGCTGGAATACAGGGAAAATCAAAATCATGATTTGGAATGAGAGTAAAATACGTTCAAACTGTAGTGGAGAGCAAACACGCAATGATGTAACATTTTAGATTTGTTGACAGTTATTAGATATTCCAAAGCACTCTATCAAGAACGTGTTTAAAAAGTACGAGTAACACAAAATCAGGCGCTTATTATGAGCGGGATCTTGCGATGTTCCGTACTGTGCATTAATCTGTGATTAAAGTGCTGACGTGTTTATTAAAACTATCTTTTAATTTTTATCTACAAGTGTGCGTAATTTTTTGCTACTTAATAACAATTTCAATGAACATTTTACTCTCCACTACAGTTTGAACGTATTTTAGTCTCACTCCAAATCATGATTTTCCCTGTATTCCAGTCAATGTTTTAAAAATTTTGTACTTGATTATGAATCTACAAGTCATGCAGAGCTTTTTATCAAGAATATTTTTTGTAAAATGTAAGATAAACCTTTTCTCCATGTGCATAAAACTTTTTGGGACACACTGTATATCTGGTAACTAAACGTTATTAGGTTTATTGAATACTGAATTCCTGAGCGATGCGAGGGATGGATCAAATAAATCCAAATTTATTTTAAAACTGATGGAGTTGATAGTAGCGGCCATTCGTGTTATTGGAGAAAAATGTTCTCATTTGTACTAGTATTTTTATTTAGCTTTAAATTTAACAACTTTAGTAATGATGGGAATAAAGGTTATTCTTTCTTTTTTTATCTTACCTGTTTCTTTTAGTAGCTTTCTTTTTCTATCAGATGCCAATCATAAATATACTTAAATACTTACCTGATTAAGAGGAAAATATGCAGGTAAAAAATTGATTTAAACTGGTTATATAAAACAGCCTAGATATTAAATAAAGAAATAAAATAATTGAAGGTTAACCTTACACTTCTTAATTACCAAAGCTGTGGATGCTGAGTAAACGGAATGTAAGCTATTTTTAAATATCGAATTGCAGTTTCAATTATCTGCAGTAGTAAAAGATAATACCAAGAAGAGAAGGATAAACTAATCTCAACTGCATAGCAACAAGAAAACACTATACAATTTGTTGCTAAAAAAATCTACTTCTTGCAACACACTTAGCTAATATAATAATAATGTCGGTACGAACCTCGAAATTAAGTACGCTGTTTTCACAGCAAAAGAAAGCTGCTTTTATGTTAGGTTTTTCCTTTGCTAGAACTTAAACTTTCCACCGCGCGGTGGCGACAGCTATAAGAACCACTCAGAGTACAGGATACATACCCAGAACAAGCTCGTTCGTATACATAAGTATATATATAGATGGTGAAGATAATAACGATGATTTATTTAATTATTATTTGTTAATTTGATTTAATCAAGTGAATTTCAAATCATCGGGAACTGCTCTAGCTAACTAGATTTACGACAACGTTACATACTGGCAAATCCACCTTTAATGTTAGTATAAATCGGTTTTAAGCAAACTAAACAAAGAAATGTACAGAAAGGAGTTTATTTCGTCTATGTATAAAGGAGGTAACGTAGGAATGAACTGCGTCTTCTAGAGGTATGACAAACCTTTCAAATATGAAGGAAATATTTGTTGTTTGATAAAGCAAATATTGTCACGTGGGGTTTGCGTGACTGGGGAACGTAGTCAGAGGTAGAAAGGAATCAAACACAAGTTGTAAAAAACAACTATATACTAAGACAATAAACAGGGTACAAAAGGTTTACATGTTGACAATAAACAGAGTACAAAAGGTTTACATGTTGACATGTGGTGAGGACGTATATGTCCTCCTAAACTACTACAATACAGGGAAGGTTGGAACCAACCCTGTTCAGCACTAGGTCTACAGACTAAGCATGTAGGAGATAACCTCCTGGTAACTAAACCGGGAAGCCTGGACACAACTCCCCATAATTCTGCATAGAGTGGGCGATTAAGCGCCGCCCACTCAAATTAGGCACTAAGCATTTATATAATTAAAAGAGTACTCACCAGCTTGCTTGTAGATGTAGTGTCGGAGTCATGGAAACTGACTGGTTTGAATAGCTCAAGCAAGCTGGTTATATACTGCCGAATGAGGAAGTAATTGGTATCGTAGTTGGAATCCGTAGGCAGAAGTTCTCAGTAAAGCTTGTGGGTTGTTTGCATGTGCGCTGCCTGTGCCTGGCACGACGCTGCAGCTGTGCGGAAGTTTTGGTAAATTCTCTTGAAGGAATGTGCACCTGCATGCACATCGTGTGGGTTACCTCGCGTGTACGGAGTAAGTAGGCGTAGATATTGCATGCCAACGGATGCAACGGTGGGCGAAGCGAGCGCGCTTCGCAGAAGACCTTGCACATGTCGGTCGCGAGACGGCAGCTGCTGAACTAGCGTAGGCAACTGAATGTGGCCTTGCATGCTTTATGTTGCACAAACGGAAGAGACGTTGAGTATTGAATAAAATATTTAAGTATAAATATTTCCGTTTGTGACAATATTATTTGGTAAAATTAACAAGAAAGCAAGGGCCATCAGACCATCACAGATAAACTACCGCTTTAAGATGTTGGCAAGGTAAATAGGTACTCAATTATATAAGAAAGGTACTTGAGGTTGGTATTCCTTAACTTATATTGTGGGTTTTTGAATTTTAAATCAATTAACGAGAATATCTTTGTAAAAACAAAGAGACAGACATCTGGAGGGAAATTAAACTCAATTTTTCAAATATTTTTGCTTCCATAATTGGCATTCTTAAAAAAAATGTTTGTAAGAAAAGTTAGCAATTTCAAATAAATTTGGTTTATACACAACATAAATTTATACACAAAGAAAACATTTATATTTATGGAAAATAAAGAAAAGGCATTTTTGATTATAAAACCTTTTATGTTATTATCTCTAGTGTTCCAAATGTAATGATCTCAAGCCAAATTTAATTTATTTTTTCCTTCCTGATCTTTTTTTCAGATATTGGTAAAATTTTCTTTAAACAAATAAAAATGAGAATTTGTAATAAAAAAAGTAATTGGTTCCTTAGGAAGGTAAAATTTGCCAATTAGTAGAGCAAGTAATAATTTTAAGGTACACAAAGAGAAATATCATAAAAATCGAAGGTAAAATTTAATATTTGGCGTTGAAATTCCAACTCACGTTTCATCGACACACAGTATTGTGTATTTAATTAACACGACTGATTTAATTCTCGAAAGGTACTTTATTTTATTTTCCGTCAGTTTTACATGATGTACACGTAAATTCAACAGTGAACATTTGAACAGCCAGTTTTTGATCTTATTATGTGTTATGACTGCACTGATTTTCAATTGTAATTACGTCAAAATTGCTTTTAACTGCTTTGCCATTGTGTAACGGATGGAATGCGTGGCTGGGGTAATTAAATTTACTTAAATACAACCCGAACGATACTACATATAAATAATATAATAATATATAAATATATAGGAATAATTAATATTCTATTTCACTTCACAAACAATTTATCAGGAAACGAGAGGATGTATTATTAAACAAATCACCTTTTCCATCTTTGTGATGGATTTATTAAATCCTTACTTTTAACAAAACTATTTAAATGCACTTTGTTTAGACACGAAAATGGAATTGACTATATAGGAAAACGTAGTGTCGCGACCAATTTTCCGTAATGGGGTCCTACTTTGAATACTGAATTATTTATTAGCTGGTGAGACGAATCGTTTAAAAAGAACACATTGTATAACATCGAGCGAAGTACACCTGTCGCCGGGAATATATTCCATAACTTGGTTACTACATCTCTTGGGAAATAAAGCGTGGGTCTGTGGCATTGCGAATTATAATACGGTGACCATCATCATCGCGACCCTTTTTCAGGCTTTTTATTTATCCTTTTTTTGAACGTATTACAGAATTGGGAATAGTTTTCAAACTACTGAATGCTAAACTTTTAGGAAATTCACCTTATGCTAACATTTTTATTTTGTAAAAAGTTTAATGTACAAAAACATCTCTAATAAAAACTAGAAATTGCAATAAGGAGTGGAAGAAAACATTACAGAACACAAGTAAATACGATAAATAATTCATATTCTTGCTATTTCAACAACGTTCTTTTTTGAAAAAAAAAATAAGATATTCTTTTTTCACATATGATAGAAATAATACCTTTTCAGAAAACCCATTGCCTTAATAAACAAAAAAATATAAACTTATTCGATGAAGTCTGTTGGCGAATTAAAAATTATACATTTAAACTATGTAATGAGCTAATTAGAACTGAAATTTATTCTGCTTTGTTTAGAACCTAAATTGGTGCCTAAATTTTTGCGTATGAAAGGTAGCTGCATATAAACAAATATTTAAAAATGCAGACATTCTCGTTTAAGCGTAACGAAATCTTTTTTACAAACAAACTCTATATCTCACGATTAAAATCTTGCTTTAGGCACGTATTCTTTAAAATGACCCTTAATATTAATTAAAAAATAAACAAAATGTTGTCTTGCAGGGCCATTTTATTTTGGAGAAATAATCTCTTATAGTGCTTTGAATTTAAAAAGAATAGGGTGCCCTCAAGTCGATACCGTACTTGGTCAGCCAGTCTTACTGCTTTAAATGTTGAATTTAATCGTTCTGTGTACCTTTTAATAAAATAACAGAGATAAATTTGTCGAAATTTTATTGTTGGTAATGCTGGCTGTTATATGTGCTTAAGTTGAATTGGTTAAATGTAGCCCTCTTAAAAACGCAGACTTTGAAAGTGACGAAAATATAGCCTGGCTTAGCCTAGACAAACGAACGTTTCCCGTTCGGCTTTATATTAGTTCCTAGTTAATAATGTTAAATAAAAATGTATTTAACATGGGATCCCAAATTACGCAAATATGTAGAAATTCATGCTGCGGGTAGGGTTTTATGATCTTCGCCTGTTGTGTATATTTTTGGTAGTTTAGTCGATTAATTTTTAAACTTTTTGAAAGTATTTGTTTGTTGAGATTAAGGTTATTACAATTATAATGTACGTTTGAACGAACGCTAGTTTTATGAGAAATAATTTTCTCTACTACTGTCAAAAAAGTCTAATTTGACGAATCGGTACTGAAACTAAGCTTTTTTTCTAACTAATTAATACATTTTTCTCATTCGTAGTAGTGATGAGGGTGAAGTTCAACAGTAAATTGAATATGTATGGTGTTTTTCGATATTTTTTTGGCAGAAGCAATAATATGTACAATATCTGAAGTCTTTCTCTCAGTGGCATATATAAACGAATAGGTTTACACGCGTTTAAGAAAAGAGTCACTTTCTTAAATTGTTGTAGAAGTTGTCACTATTTTGTGCAATTTACGTGAGTTTAGAATATGTTGGTTCTACTAATTACCTCTGTTTTTTACCCCCAATCAAACGATAATGCAGTCACTTGGTCTTCAAATGCGATAAGAAAGTTTATTCTAAACAATTAACGAGGTTTATATCAAGAAGCACGACGCCGAAGACAGTGTAGAATCGTTGAACTCGTAACCACGCGACGGTCTGTTTAAACATTTCTATAAATATATTATGAGTCTCCTATATAATTATTCTGATATATTCCAAACAAATTCTAGTATGTGTGCTAAACAATCCCTTAAATTACAATTTAAATGTTGAGACAATTGGTATTCGTTTAAAGGAAGGTGCCGTAACTTATTATTGATCTTTATTATCTAATTAGTGCGTTATTATAACACTGGTTAAACTTAGCTTAATTTTCTGGTTGAAGTTTTGTGGCATTCGTTATACCTTTCAGATTTTCACATCTTTCGATATAATGCAAATGTGACTATTGTCTATATCATTATCATACATGTTTTATACAACGTCTAAGCTCATCGGAATAAGAACTAGGATTTTAATGAAATATTTATCTTTATGGAATCCGTTTAAGTCATTGATTTATCTACTTGGTAAATTTATTCCGCTCATCAAGATTTCTCTTGAAAAGATTTATCAGAGTGTGTAAAAAACCTCACGGTTTCCCTCTTTATCATTAAATAGATTTAATATTCTGCTACTTAAAATTTCAACTTTTAGATTAATATGAAGATGATTATTAATCTAAAAATTGAAATTTTAAGTAGCAGAATATTAAATCTATTTAATGATCATGCTCCATGGAAAACAATAAAAATAACAAAAAGACGCTTGCCATGGTTAACTGATAACATTAAACTGTTAATGAATTTGAGAAATCAGGCAAAAACTAAGTATAAAAAATTAAAAACCACAGCTGCATGGGAATATTACAGGACGTTGCGTAATTATACAAATACCGCAATAAAGAATGAGAAAAAGGCTTATTTACAATTCAAACTTGACCATGCTAATAATTCGAAACTATATAATATGGAAGGAATTTAGAGCCTTAAATGTTGTCTCTTCCAAAAGTAAAGAAAATAACACTTTCATTGGCCGGGTTGATGAAATTAATAGTTATTTTGTGAATAGTATTCCACATATTTCATTTTCTGAACAACTACTAAATTTCTATAAAAATAATACTTTAAATAATAATGGAGATTTTAGTTTTATTCTCTTAGACATCAACACCATATCAAAAATAATTGATTCGTTAAAAAGTAATTCGACGGGATCAGATGGATTAAATATCACACTAATAAAATTATGTTGTCCTCTTATACTGCAGTAACTAGTACATATTGTAAACTCGTGCATTTTAGAAAATATTTTTTCCGACAGCTGGAAGTCGGCTCTTGTAACACCTATAGCAAAAATCGAGCAACCTGTTGAGTATAAGGACTACAGACCGATTAGCATCTTACCAATGCTTTCAAAAACTTTAGAAAAAGTAATTAACTCGCAAATTAGAGAATTTTTAGAGCGTAATAGTTTGCTGCCACCTTGTCAGTCGGGTTTTCGCTCAGCGCACAGTTGCACAACCGCTTTGGTAATGATAACAGACGACATTCTCAAAGCACATGATAAAGGAAAAAGTACATTATTGGCTCTGTTAGATTTCAGCAAAGCGTTTGATACAATAAATCATGAATTACTGCTTAGTATTTTGCACTACATAGGTCTTGGCAATAATGCAGTCGGTCTGATCCAAAATTATCTTTCCAACAGGACGCAACGAGTTAAAGCATCTAATGCTATGTCTAGATCTGTTGATGTTAAGAGGGGTGCCGCAAGGGTCCATATTAGGTCCCTTGCTGTTTACCTTGTATACCAGAGGTCTTTGTGATTGTGTGGAGGCCTGTAATATTCACATGTACGCAGATGACACACAAATCTACTACTCATTCAGTTCAAATCATATCGAAGATGCCGTTGATATACTAAATAAAGACTTACAAGCTATAAATGAATTCTCCGCTAAGCAAGCATTGATCTTAAACCCAACCAAGTCTTATATTCTACTTTTAGGCAAACCGAGCAATAATTATCAATTATCACCCATAAAAATCGGAGATATCAATATTCCCATAGTTGAAAGTGCCAAGAATCTTGGAATTGTCTTTGACAAATCATTTATATTCAAAAAACAAATCAATAAATATATACAAAAAGCTTATTACAATTTAAAACTTCTTTACCCGCATAAAGACTACTTAAGCAAAAACGCAAAGATCTTATTGAGTGAATCTCTTGTACTATCTCAATTCAACTATTGTATACCTGTCTATGGCCCTTATCTTGATTTCGAAACATCACAACGTATACAACGTGTCCAAAACTCTTGTTTACGTTTTTTTTTTACGGAATACCCAAGTTTGAGCATATATCCTCAAAATTAGTAGGCTTAATATGAAACAACGGCGTTACATACAGACAGAAACATTCTACCACAATATAATAATTAAATGGCAGCCACCCTATTTATACAATAAGATAAGGTATAGGACAGATGTACACAATATAAATGTGCGACATAGAGGTCTGTTGACTATACCCAAGCATAACACTACATTTTACGAGCGCTCATTTAGCCATAATGTCACAAAAATCTATAATGATGTACCCTTATCATTAAAGGCATTATCGGTTATACAATTCAAAAAAGCCTCGATTAAGAACTTCATTGCAGATGGTCATTGATGCACCAAATCGTAAACAGCCTATACTAGTTAAATTAGTTTAAGTTAAGTTGTTACATAACTATATAGTTATTTACGTCCAATAGTCTGGCTGTGATTTTATGTAAAGTGTATACAAGGGGGAAATGGAAGAATAACTTTGTTGAATTTCCTCCTTGAGATTCTATATTATGGAATAAATATATATTACAATTACAATTACAATTGATAGTGTTTTGTTTGCATTACTTAGAGAACATTTTTACAGTTTATTAAAAACTGTTGCTTGATAAAAATTATCAAAATTTTTATTCTTGTTCAGCAACTCTTTTAATAAAGTTTACTCATATATTTACGTACCAAAGTGGGGTTTTCGTTTTATATTGCAAGTCTATTGCACTTGTGTTACAACCACTACTGACTCTTTTTAGTAAATTTATTTTTATAATACCATAGTATAGAGTAGAGACAGGTTATGGAGCATAGTCACTAATTCACCAGCTTATTGCCAACTGACGGTAGTTTTTATAGTAGACAAAATTAAAGAAACTATCCAATACATATGCTTCTTCATAGTACCTGAGTATATTGAATCATCGATTGAAAATTTATAAAGCATTAATAAAACATTAAAATATTTGAGGGCTACGATTAGGCTCCGAAAACACAAAAATAATTTTTTCATGCATTAAATAAGAGATAGACATGCTAGGATACTAGGTTTATTTAATCTAAAAGGCTACATGCTAGGCTACAGATAGAATTATCAAGTTAGAATAGATTTTTAAAACTAAGAAATTTATCACACACACACATAAACTCAATTCCATATAAAATGATTTATAGTTTATAAAAAGGATATAAAGTATTTATGTTGTTTTATAGTAAAACACACTTTTTGTAACACAGGTTACGAGTCTAGGATAGTTTTTCTACTCTTCTTGAATGTTTATTTTATGTTACATTTGAACCTTGACGTTATAACTAACGCAAGATAGATTTTTCTTTTTTCCACAAAACTAAGTTTGCTTCGAAAAAATATTTCAATGGAAATATGCGAAACACATCATTATTGTGATGTCTATAACAGTACATTTAACTTACGAATTCCTGTATTTGAAAGAATTGTGTTAATCTATATGGAGGGATCGGCTTTGCTGATATTCTTTAATTTTGTCAAATATTGGGTTTATTGTTATGTTTTTCACCGTTGTTTGAATGCAGGCACTTGGAGTACTGTATTCTGGACAAGATTAGTTGAAATTTGATTCCATTTATGTTGTTATATTATATTGGACTTGCATAGCATTATTTGATCTCTATGACGTAAGGTTATGTTTTTAAATTAAGTTCTTTATTATTTTGTTAGAATTTGCGTGAACTCTATATGTTTGGGTTACTTTGTGTATTTATGTAAATATTTTATGTACAAAAATAGCTGGAAAGTGATGAGTGTTCTGTATAAATTAGATTTAATGAGATTTGTGGCCGTTGGTCGTTTTCGTTGATTTTCTTTGTTATTGTTCATTTTAGACCACAAGTGTGGTATGTCAATTTATTTGTCTCTTTACCAGCTACCTTTCTATCTTTTTAGAACTAAGATTAGCGTTAATTATAATCAGATATTTATTTTCTGTGACGTCATGCCAGTTGTGATGCTCAAGTGTTTTGAAAAAGTTTGTTGTGCCGTCAATTGTTTCGTCAAATCATATAAATGAACCCCGGAAAAAGAACAATTTCAGTCGATAAAACGCATTTAAAAACGTCGATAAAACATTTAATTTTCTGAAAAATAAGTTAAGTTATGAAGTTTTAATCCTTAAATTATATCAATTTTATAAAATATGGGTTAGCCCTTTATTGCACCAAACTCGTCAAATTTATTTATAGAATCTAACATCCAGTAAAAGTTAACGAGAGGCATACCTACCAAAGATTAAAAATCAAAGAAAAATTTTATAACCAATTGCACGAACTTCGGTCAACTTTAACCCGAGATTTTTTTTGAACGTTTTTTGAACTAATCGTAAAAATGAAAACTAATATTGGATTAGTTAACTGAGATTGGTTTAACCAGTCATTAATCTTTAAAATTTCAGGTTGTGTAATTCATGTTAATAAAATATTACAATTAAATACTAAATAAATAATATTAAATAATATTAAAATTCCAAATACTAATAAATCTGTATAACTACTACAAATTTTTAATTATAAATGTAAAACTAGTTCTGCGCGTTTTTCAGTTCTTAAAAGTAAAAACACCTTAAATTGGAAACTGTTAAACACTTAAGTTTTATGATTAAACAACTTTTCACCCAAAGCAGAATTTCCTGAGTTGAAAAGTAAGGGAAATATATTTCTCGTAAGAGTGATAGAAATTGTAAGTACAATTGCTTTTGTTGTAAAGTGTACTCTTCCACGACGTTTATGATTTTTATTTATAATATAGTTTTTATGTTATTCATTCTGTCTTTGATTTAGTATTTCAAAATTAGATTATTTCTTTAATATTGTGAGGTTAACATTTTGAATTAGACTTACCATTATTTCCATTTATTACTTTAGAAATAAAACAGTCGTAAAGGTGAAATGAAAAATCAGATAAAAGGATAAATTGTTTCTTTTAAATCCAATTTCACAATTTTCGCGAAAAATTGGTTGGTTTGTATACGTTACAGAGAAAGTTTATACAGCAGTAAATTTACTATTTTATTAGCTTTTTTGGTAAAAAGAAGTAATACTAACAAATAACCTAAAATATAACCGTAACCTAATACAAAAGCCTAGTATTAAATTTTAGATTACCCTTTATTATACTTGAAACGGTATAAGTAATAGAATGATACATAAACTCACGGCCATAATATGAAATTATTTAGTTTTACTTCTTCTGAAGTATACCATCTATACAAATACATTTGTATACAAAAAATTTGTGTACAAAAAATGAAACCTTGACGATAAAACGTAAAATGTTTAAAATTTAAATTGAAGCTCTTGATTACTGGCAATCCAATACTATATGACAATGATTACTTGAAACGCTACAGTAAAACATGATATAAAGAACACAACAAAGCAGAGGAAGTATGTGGAAGAATTAAAAAAGTAAACATACCAAAAGGACAAAATAGTGGAATAATGAAATAAAAGCAATTGTAAAAAAATGTCTGGAAAAAATACGTAAAGGAATAAAACCAACTAGAGCACAGACTGACAAAAAAGAGCATAGCAGAAAACGAAATAGAGTAAAAGAGGATGACAGAAGAGCAAAACGACAAGAGTGGAAGGAATTCGGCAAAGAAATAAACGAAACACCCAAAATAAATAATAGAAAGTTTTGGACAAGAATAAAAAGAAAAATAAAAAGGAAAAAAACAAATAAGAGCAATAAAAGATAAAGCTAGTCAATTAAAATTAGAAACGAAAGAAATATTACAAGCTTGGAAACAATACTGCCCAGAAAAGTTTGATACAATCACAGAAAAAAGAAGAAATATACCAAAAAGAAATAATGGAACAATTACAAGAAGTAACAAGAGAAAAATAGAAGAAGCTATTCAAAAGCGTAAAATAGATAGGCATGTGGAGAAGATGAAATAGCTCCGGAAATGATCAAACAGATAGGAGGAAAAGGAAAGGAATGATTATGGACCGTATGCAAAGAAGCTTGGAACATACAAAAAATACCCAAAGAATGAGAAGAGCATTTGAGAATACTCATATTCAAGAAGGGAGAACAAACACACTGCGGCAACTATAGAGCAATATGCTTAGCTCAAAGAAGTTTTAAAATATATACAAGAATATTAGAGGAAATACTAAGACAACATGTAGAAACAGAACAAGCAACATGTAACAACAGAAACTGGAAGATCAACAAGCGGAAGAATAAGAAAAATAAGAAAACTAAAAATGGAAGTATATACAAAAAAGACTAAGGTAATGATAGTAAACGAAAAACAAAGATAACCATAATGTAACAAATGGGGAAAAACCCCCTATTCCCCGCCGTCGAACATTCGAGACTGCATGACTCATCGACACGACTATCGACACGACTCATCGAAGTGACGTGACGTCACGTGACTCATCAACAGCTGCATGTGTGATTCATCAACACCTGCATGAATGATTCATCGGTGTGAGTCATCGACGGCTGCACAAAACAATATACCAACTAGTCTAATCTAGTACGTTCCAGAACTTTATATGAAAGATATAAACTGAGATAATTAGTTAATAGTCGAATATCAGTGAATAAATATATGTTTAATAATTGTTGTAATAATAAATAAATAGTTCTTATATAAATAGCCTAGTTTAAATTTGTAATTATCTAGCAGTTAAATGGTTCATTAAATAGTTTATAATTATAGTGTATTTAATTAGTGCATGTAATTAATATCTCTCTTGTGAATAGACGATTAAACAGCATTTTTGTTATTATTTTAAAAAGAACGTTTCAATAATAACAATGACATTAAATGTAAGGAAAAAGTCTTAAAAAGAGTAACAGCATATGATTATCTGGGCAATTATGTGACGTAAGATGGGAAACACAGAAAGAAATTGATATTGAAGT
Source organism: Agrypnus murinus (assembly GCA_929113105.1). Classification (NCBI taxonomy): domain Eukaryota; kingdom Metazoa; phylum Arthropoda; class Insecta; order Coleoptera; family Elateridae; genus Agrypnus; species Agrypnus murinus. The sequence goes on from OV816026.1 coordinate 120,395,404, forward strand.
AAAAATTAATATATAAGTACGATAAAATAATACTACCAATAATAACATATGCAAGTGGAACTTTGACGATACAGAATAAAACATGAAACGAATATAAATTCAATAGAAATGAAGCACCTGAGAAGGATAATAGGAAAAAGAAAGTGGGATAGAATAAGGAATGAAGAAATAAGAGAAATGCCAGCAGAAACCAATAATGAAGGAAATTGAAAACAAACAATTAAACTGGTATGAACATATTACAAGAATATAGGAAGAAAGATAGAATGACAAAAACAATAATAGAAGGAGGAAAACCAAAAAGAAAAGAAGAGGTAGACCAAGAAGAAAATTGATAGAACAAATAGAAGAAGCAAGGAGAAGAAAAGGAAAAACAGCAGACGAAAGAAAATACCAGCAAGAGATAGAAATGCCTGGAAGAAATAGATAAAGGAGGACATGGAACCACAATCCGATGCCTGAAAAGGCAAAAAACGAAGAGGTGAAGTATACAATCGTAAAAAATTAACTATTTGTGTTGTTAAAACTTAAAAATGTTGAGCCCTTGATTTATTGCAGATTCTGGAGATATGAATTCATAAAATAACCGCTTAAAGCCATCAGGAGGTTCCATTTATTAGTAGTTTTCTTGTGACACAGTAGGAATTTCCGGATGCACAACATCACAAAGTAGTTCTACTCGCCGAAGTCGTTAAAATGATCTATGACATGTGAGTAGGCGATACTTCTACACAAAGTTAGCATTTTGATTTTTACCGCCCTGGTACGCCCAGCTGATCGATGCAAGTGATGCCTTCTTCGAACATTATGGCCTTTATAGGCTAAATAATCATCCCTGACAGTTTGAAACTTATGAAACTGAAATTTAGTTCAGTTTCATGGAGACAGCCTTTTAAATCAGATACGTTAGATTTAAAATTTAAAAATCTTAAAATGTTAAAATTTAAAATTTAATTAATGATTACTGGCAATCCAAACCTAAATTTATGTTAATAAAATTGAAGATATTATACTCGTGCACCGTATCTTTGCACCTTTAAAGCATCGAAAATGTGAATCTTTCAAGTTTGTGCAATTATGTATCTTGGAGGACCTACAATACTATTTGTAAAATTTGTAATGCTTCAAAAAACCGAAAAAAAAGAAGAAATTAGATGATTTAATGCTTGTATATCTTGCCACATTGAAAACAATAGAATAATATTTTTTGTTTGTTAGCATGAAACCTATCCGTAAGAATGAGCCAGTCCACCACTGGCTCCTGTACACTCATCCAAATATCACTTATGATTACAAAACATTTCAGAAAAGTCTCTCACATTATTTTTGTAGATATAGTCACAATAAATCGATAATAGTTCATCAGTCATCAACCATACAGGAAAATAGCAAACAGAATTAACTAAAATGCAATAAAAATATAAATTTATAATTTTTTTCATTCTTGTCTTTTATTCCTACTGTCCTTAGAATAATCTCAAAAGCTTTTGCATCATTACACCATTATAAGAATAAATTACGGTACATCTAAATGCACTGAAAAAAGATTAGTTAGATACCTTAATTTCCATCATAACCGTATGGTATAGAATATTTGAGCAAGAACAGAAGGCTGAGCAACTTCACTGAGTGCAGTAATAGGGATATTTTAACTCAGAAAATACTTGAACATAGAAACTTTTGTATATTAGGCATCATTTATTTCAGTACCGGTAAGTATATTGGCAACACACAAATAGTTTGACATACTAATTACATTTTGTTTGACAAACACAAAAAAATCATCGTATACGTTTACAATCCAAAAACCATAATGTGATCACCGTTAATATACATTTCAAGATAGTACTTCCTGTAGTCCAAATGATCATCTTATAACTGACAACTACATAATTATGATATTCTGGAAACTTTTCTTTCAGTTTGTTATGAAAGGTGTCTAGACGTTCGCGTGGTTCCTTAATTCCGTGGTATATATCTTCTAGGCTCACTTTTATTTCGTCTGCATCTTCAAATGGTAAGTTAGTATCCAGTATCATGACTTTGCCGGTCTGGAATATAAAGATAAATAATTTTTATTTAAATTAGTAGAGATTTCGATATTAGTTCAGTATTCTATAGTGAGTTTAGTTTTCTGTAAAGCTAAGTGGAGCTTGAAATACATAACCTCAAAGTATATTCTATACCACAATTATTTTTTAACAGTAAAACGTTTTGTACAGATTACTACACAGTATAGTAATAGTACTTTACTAATATCGAAATTCCGTTGACTTACCAAATCTTTATATGCTAATGTTTTCAGATGCAATTTTTTTTCTTGGGATGTGCTCTCAGCTATAGTATGCAACTTTTGCCTGGTCGCAATAATTATACTAACAGCCAAAATTAAATATAGGAGGGATTTGGTTGATGCATCCATCTCTGTTCTACCGTTTCGCTGATTTATCATTCCAATTTAGAATGGATAGTGCTTATGGGCAAACTACAGATCTTTAAAACTTTATCATTTAAGTGATATCTTAATAGTAGCATTTTATTTTATAATATACATATACATACATGACATAAAACGAAAAATGAGTTGAAAAAATAAAAAATAAAAATTATTTTGGCTTTATTTGCGTCATGTAAAACGTCACTTTAATTGACATTTAGAAATTAAATACCTTTTATCCGTATTTATAGTTCTTATAATCTATCTAATACGTTTAAGGAAGCGTAAGTTCCATTAAAGGAATCATATACCAAACTGGCTACTGTTCTGGGAACAACTTTGCGTAATGTCAAACCGCGTTGGCTTTTTCTAAACATTTATATCTGATTTATCCATCTCTTACTGCATGGTGTTTCCGCGAGAACCTTTTGCTTTCAAAAAATAATCTTCTACCAGGAATACCAAGACTTTATAAGCATGTTATAACGTGAAAGCTATGACCAGTCCTCCGTTAGTATGCACCTCTATGGATTGCAAATATAGTTTCAAAAGTAAGTGTTGAATTTAAACAGTAACGCAATAGTAAATTGTGTTATTCAGGGTCAGTAATATTTACATCTGCATTGGGATTCACGGACTCACATCATTGTAAGGTCGTGTTTGGATGACACATGCTAGGCCTCAACGTCAGGTTTAGATTTTTTCTGGACGGGAATGATAGATCATACAGATCGGTCCACCCACATTACTACGCAGCTTAGCACTTTGTATTAATGATTAGTTATACAATCATGTATTCGTGTTACTTCAAGTAATGTTGTTACCTTCAAACGTGTTGTAATTAAAGTAGCGAATAAGACCGGTTTTTCGATCCTTGACCAAGCGAATTCATCAATTCAGGAAGAAGACTAGACACAAGAATCAGCAGCACAAGTAAATTCACCAAGTGAGAAACAAGATCCCCCAGTCCAGCTCACAAACTGATCTCAACTCCACTACCAGTTAAACAGAAGACTGCATTTCCGTTTAATCAACAGCGCAGTTGTGGGATCAGTCTTCTGTTTAACTGGTACTGGAGTTCTGAGATCAGTGGGTGGGCTGGGCTGCGGGTTTTTCCCTCACTTGGTAAATTTCCTTATACTGCTGGTTCTTGTTTCTGGCTTTGTGAATTTGCCTGATCTTGTTTCTGAATTGATGAATTTGCTTCAAGGTTCGAAGAGCCAGCCTTATTCGCTAGTCTATTCTGAACTTGCTAAAAGCTTTAAAATGGAATTGGTAATTTAGGCCCTAACCAACTTATTGGATCAGAGAGGAAATTCGGTTTAAACAAATGCCCTTCGTGAACGGTTCTCTCTTTTGCGCTAGCTTGCGCTGGCGTTCGGTAATTCCGCAATCAACGCCTACAGGGGAAATGGAAGACATCCTCAACCTAGAAGTAAGGTAAAGAAAAATTAGAAAGGACTAAAGCAAAACGGTCAAAAACTTCACTTTCTGAAAAACCTGGGTCCGTGCCAGTGTACAGTGATACAGTTATCACTAAAACAAAGTAAACAAAGTTAGGATACAAACCCAGTTCGTTGATACTGTTACCCACAAAATGGGGACTGCTTATTGGGAAACGGTAACAACCTTTAACCGCAGTTAAATCTGTCGGCTGCCAGATAACTAGTGTGAGGTGGTGGGTCTCACTGAAAGTCTTCTGTAATGGGCGTCAAGAATTGTCTAAAATAGCTCTAGTATTTGCCGACAAAATCTGAAAAGAACAACACATTTGCGACTATTACCAATGTGGTCGACTTTTCCTAATATTGGGTCCTCGGTAGCTGAAAATATAAATTCCAAATACCAAACATATAAATAATAAGTCGTCAAGTAGGAGCTGTACAGTGCTTTATTATTGATTAAAACAAATTATCAGGTAGGTCAATTAAAATAAATCAATCAAGTATGGTTATATTTTAATCAAGGACAAATAGCATTGGCAAAAATTAAATATAAGTTATTGATTTCTATACACTTTTGAACGGGGTGAGAATTCAAGCGAACGTGATTACTTATTCTAAATTTGACTTAATCTTCAAGTCTCTAAAATGTAACTAGCACGATAAATTAACGCGAATACCTGTGATGTAAATTGCGCAATCGTTAACCTCAGATTTTAATTGTTTAACCAATTCATTACGGAGCAAAGTCATACGTATTCACTTGCAAGTATTCCTAACAATGTGACAAAATTATATACAATGCGTTTCAAAAGTCTGGAACTATTGAAATAAAATTCAAACAAAAACTTTTTGAGACAAACGCTCTGACAGGTCAATTTTGGTTTTAAAAAAGAGATCTTTTTATATCCACTGAATTTTTCGATCGTCATTTGTTTTTGACTTATGACGTCATCGGATTTTTTTTTAAATTGCAACCCATTTTTTTTGATGGATTTGGATAGAGCTTGAAATTCTGGAAACAGAAATATGTACAAGTACAACCTTGACTTTGATAGTTTCTGAAATACGAGGCATTAAATTAAATTGGAGCAATTCGTCCAGAAACTCTCCGGAATGTGTTACAAGATTTTGAGTATCGCCTAGGATATTGCCAAGAAGTAAATGGGAATCAGTTTGAACATCTTATTTAGTTTAGTTATGACAATAAGGTTGTTAACTTGCTCGTTTCTACAGTAAAATAAAAAAAAATGAAAAAATTTAGCGCTACTTTAGCTTTTTTTCCAAATTTTGAGCTTGATTATCTTGTAAACTATCAAGGTCAAGGTCATACTTGTGCATATTTTTATGTTCAGAATTTCAAGCTCTATCCAAATCCATCCAAAAATATGAGTTCCAATTTAAAAAAAAATTCAATGACGTCATAACTCGAAAACAAAAGGCGATCGAAGAATTAAATTTATACAAAAATATGTGTTTTTTAAAACTAAAGTTGACCTATCAGAGCGTTTGTTTCAAAAAGTTTTTGTTTGAATTTTATTTCAATAGATCCAGACTTTTGAAACGCACAGTATATGAAATAGATACCTAGATATAAGTGCTACCCGCACACTGGGGGAAAGCCATTTAACACATAAAATTATAATATACAAATATACAGTAATGCTTTATATACAGTAAGGGTTGTCAAATGTTATTGTTGTAAATACTTGCTACAATATAACTGACTCACGATACAAGTGCGTGTTCTTCGAACTGAATAGGAACGTCACCAACCAGGTCGAACGTAGAGTGATACAACGAGACAACAGCAACCAAGTAACTGTACGTCAGCAAGCTCAGAGTAGTAGTGTTTTAACAACCCAAATATACAACGAAGTGTATTGAGGTAAAAATAAAATGAATAATATAAACCGGAAAGAAAAAAAGGTCTTAGATAAAAAGGTGACCTTCTGATTATTTATCGAATCGCGATCGTGCTCGTAACCTTCAAAAAAGAACCAGTGGAAAAAGCCCTTACGGTTACCAATACATTTGGAAATCACACCAAAAATGAATTATCGATCTGCACAAATGCAATTCCCATATCACAACATAAAGGAAAAACTAGTTTAACGGTGATGCCACTAAAATATTCTTTAAAGAATTTTCTTCCCACGAACGATCAAAATGAAGTGAAGTCTCATATCAACAACAGGAAGTTAGTTCCAAACATAATAGCAACTAAACGGAGAGAAAATGCGAAAATTCCTAAACGCTATAACACAAAAGCATAGTTATACAGAGTACTACGAAATTAGCACGTAACAACACTCTTAGCCATCGATTATTTATGGCGACTTACATTTCTTGATCTGCTTGTGCTCGCTGTAGTGTAATTTACCTTTTTTTAAATAAATTCTTTAAATTAAAAATTTGGAAATTAGGTGTATGTTACGAACTTACATTTGTATTTAAATACACTGTTTTTATAGCAAAATACTGCTTTATTTTATCTGCTTCTGTTTGCAGTTAATCTTATTTGCTAGAAATGCATTGATGCAACTTAACTTAACCTAAAAATCATTATTGCGATGGATGTTTTTTTAGAAGAAAATGCACTGCGTTCTAAAGTAGCCACCCTCAACTTAGCTTTTGAAATACTTTTTAACTAATCAAATAAGACCCAATTAAACAAATTTCTGTTTGCAAGTTTTCCTCGGTAGAAATGCACTTAACCACTTTCAACTATTGAAACACTTCGGTAATAACCGGAGAAAGACCTAGCGAACTGCGCATAGAAAAACACCTTTGAACTTTTAAATTTAAAAAAAAACACCTGTAAACTAAAAAGTTATACCAAAAGAAAGCTGCTTCTATACCAGGTTTTCTTCCTCGCTAGAATGCACTTTTTAACTTAAACTTTGCACCGCGCAGTGGCGCCTGCTGTAACGCCGTTATAAAGACAGTTAAATTTATACGGCGTAGTTGCGCCTTCTGTTGATCAATCTTCAAAGCAAGACAAATACCCCCGTATTTGCGTAAAATCTTGTATTATACATGAATATCTACAGCTCTTGGTGGCATGAAGGAAAGCTCCAGAAGAGCGCAATGAAAAAAGACTCTCGGTGTGCTTTAAATTGAACTTGGATAGGTCATCCTAGGTTGATCGATGTTGATGTAGGTCCCTCCCCCCCTCACCCCTCCGACTATTGATGAATAATATGAAGCTTCCTAAAACATACTAAATATAAAGTATATTGATCTCGAATCATCGAAGGGATCTAGACGTAAATTAAGCATCTTGATTATCTTAAAACCATTTCCTGAATGTAGATAGCATAACAGATATCGTGACAGTATCTGGGAATGGTTATTTTTTTAAACTTGTGCGAGTCCAAAATTGCATTAGTTTGTCTACTTTTATTTCTGTTAAATGACTCCCGAAATATTTATTCCGAATTTCTTTCGTCAAATTGACAAGTTTAACCACAATCTTTGAATTTGGGGAACACATTAGATTCAGCGAATCAGGGATCATACAATCCCCTGATAAAATTTCATAAAATTTCGCGTAGGTACTTCTAACAACGTAAAACAGTCACTTTAAAAACGAAAACAAAATACGGGGTGACCTTTAACAAAAATAAAAGCAGATGGATTAATAATATGATTTTGAACTCCAAATTGGAATCCTTCAAATTCAGCTGATTGATAGTTTTTCATTTCCTAGCTTGAAGCTTAAAGGTATAGACATATTAGTAAAATCTCAGAAGGTATAAACAAACAGTGGGCCATTGCCTGCTGGCGTATTTACTGGAAAGAATAGAAAGCGTGGTCAATCAAAAGTCTTCAGGAATATTGATTAGATACGTATAAACAGACAGAGCATCCAGGTTTTTGGTGAGAATCCTTGATATTGCAAATATCTTGCAAAAGCATTCAAGAATAAGTCAGTACACTACACCTTTTTTAAAATATATACAAAAACATTTGTTTTACAATTTTTCAAGGGGGCTGGTATTTCATTTTCTTTCTAATTATTCAACGGACCTGTTCTTTCATTCAAAGTTTGATTTGATTTGATGAATGTCAACAACCTGACGGATCACAGATCAACTTTGCTTCCTACCTAGAGCTTTGATTGTTTTGAATATCTTAAGTTATGATCAGATGTTAGTACTTCTAAGTTAGTATATGATGCTTGAAGAGTGTTGCTAGATAATAGCAAATTATTAATAATATTAATATTAATACCAAATAGTTAAGAATTACGCTAAATCGATTAAATCAGAATATACAAAACCGTATATTACAAAGAACATATTTCACTTACAAAGAATATTCAAAATGATAATTTAATGGTTAACGGTTGATTTAATAATAAGAGAGTTAATAATTTGCTTGAAAAATAATTAAATTTACGTTATCAGGATACAAATCAAGACCCTCTATTAAAAATTCATTAGAATTAATAGAAAATTTGCACATGCAAAAATTGTTAGCTGTGACGTATCTAGTATGTTTTTAAAATACCACATTAAAAGTGTATGTCTTTGTTAGACGATTTCTTAGTTAATAGTAATACAGGGTTAGTAAAAAGATTACAGTTAGTTCAATTATTTGACTTTGAGGCAGACAAAATTATTTTACTTTTAATACCAAAATCTATTTGCAAAAAGATGGTTTACCTATAGATCATTCTCTCAGATCTCTGTTAGCTAACATATTTATGGATAATTCCAAAAATTAAATATTTGAATTAGCTTTCGATAAACACATTAGTTTTTGATTTCACGATGTTCATGACATCTTAACTTATTTTGGAAGTTCTTTTGAGGTTATCAATGACTTTCTTATTAACAGTTGCCACCCAAACAACATTTTTACACTAGAAACTCGCAAAATAGAAATTAAATTTTTAGATTTAACCATTAAAATTAAACCATACAATGTATTTGAATTTTTTATATGCTGAAAACCTACACATACAGACATCACTATTTGTAATGATTCATATAATTAAAGAACTCACAACTAGCAGGTTATAAGCCATTAGCACACAGGGCTCTAACCACTCTAATAAAATAAACACATTTTGATCAAGAGATTTTAAATATCAAACAACTAACACAGAAAAATCATATAAATAAAAAAAAATTTGGCTCATTTAGTATTTTTAATATAATGTGAGTACAATGGGCGTGCTTATGTACGTATTATGTTTTAAATCATTACAGCTTACTCCCCCTTACGAGGTTTCTAGTTATCTTATTTACTCCCTGTATACTGTGCTATTCAATCTCCCTGTTTAATTAATTGATAGCCAAAATATACGTTGATGTAAATACGTACTTGCCCTTTTCACAATTAACCACAAGAAATATGTGATTTTTTGTTTGTGGTTACCTACTTGAGTGATAAAGGATTTAAATAAATAGAAATTTGTGTAAGAATTTAATATAAAAGTTAATAATAGAAAGTGTAATTATTATAATTTGCAATTTGTAACTTTTTAATCTTCATGAAAATACAACACATAGTAACAGCTCTTAGTGAAACGGAAGTTTTCATATGGTAACACAAATAATTATACTACTATAATAATAATAATAACGTATTCCCAAGAAACAAAAGCGGCAAGTTATTCATATTAATTTTGTTGTTGTTAATTTTAATAGCACATAATAAAGCTAACAAAACTACAGTAACAAAATAAGCTACGACGATAATCTTTTTGTGCTTTTCAGGTATCGTGGATAAGACGGAAGGATTATCATCTACTTACAGTTGGTCTTACAACGTATAGCAGCGACGACAGATTTCAGGCTGTGCATTTACAGCACTCTGAGGTAAGCAGCTTAATTTCATTTTCTTTTTACTGCGTATATTGCAAAATTTCATACCAAAAGCTGATTTCCCTGGCCACCCAAGGTGATTGTAATTTTAAAACGTTTATGAATTTTTATGAGTACCTAACACTATAGGAGGTAATTTTATACAGCAGGTAATATATTCTGCCTTATTACAAAACACTTCATTTATCTATTTTATTCCTCATATACCGTGCTCTCATATTGCTATTGTTATTAGTTAGATTATTAACATCAAGGTTCTAAGCCATTAAGCATGACACTAATCTTACTGGCGATGAAAACATCCAAACAATGTGTAATCTTTATTTTTTTCTCTTGACATTAACACTAAACAACATAAAGGTTGGACCACTATTGTACGTACTAGGTATTGTACTCATTGTTTTCCATAGATATTTGTATTTAACAAAATTATTTATCTATTACTAGTTCTAGTAGCAATAACTGTAATACAAATACTAATACTAATTGTTATGCTAATAAAATTATATATCGTTAATTTCAGCAATAAAGATTACCTAATGTTTATTAATTTATATGCAATGCTGCTAATTAAAACAAATTGTAATGTAGTTAGTTCTTGTTTGTTTCCAGACAATGCTTTTTACTGGGAATAACGCTGATGAGAAATTTATTTTTGCCTGCTATTTTAATTATGTCACCTAACTGAATACAAAGTATGGGTGATTTATTTAAATTGTCGTAGAGTAGATAAAGTATAGTGTTCTATTCGCGTGTAATAGCTGTTATTCACTCGGATGATTTACTGCACGACTCATAGGCGAATACAGCAAACTTCAATCTCATGAGTAATAGCTACCATTACACATCATTTAAAATTGAACAAATCTGGAATTCGTATCTACTACATCAATAAATGTGTGTATGAAGCATCTTAAACTAATATATTATTATTGCAGTACTATTTGTATTGCACTACAGCACAGTGTAAAAATCTGTAAGGAACACTAACCCCGGTTCATGGATGCTTACTTGAGTATTTACACGTTACTTATCGATAAATCTATCCTCTCATGGTACAAAATGTCTATTTAAAGAATGAAATAACTTACAGTTCAATAATTGTGTTATTAAAATAATAACCAATCTAATCTCTTGTGAATGTGAGATACAGCATGTAACCCATATGTGCAAAATCATGAGATCTCTAGATTTTTCATATATCTAATGTGGCAAGACTGGATACTACTTCTTTAAAGATTCTGAATGGCTATATTAAAAATTGAACAGAAGCAGCACAACAGAAAAAAACAGAAAATCGAATATATCCTGTGTGGCGGCAGGTAACAGAAGGCTCCTTTACTTTATTAACAACAGAAGGATTATTCTTTTATCGTTTTTAGGTAAGTTTAGATCATCTAATAGACTGCCCCACGCAGTAGGACTGACTATTTTTTATTAATTTCTTGGGTACTGAGTTGCTAAACGCTATTAGTTGTTTAGTTTATTTTTGAATTGCTGAAATTTTTATCAGAATTGGATTTTATACTATATGTGGTTATTATATAACCTAAATAAGCAACATACTTTTGTAAAAATTTTTACTTGTCCAATTGATTCTAAAAATTTGCTTTTCATAGTCTGTAAAAACTCCTTTTAAGTGAAATATGTGCTCTTGTAAGGATGCAAAAGGATTATTACGTCATATAAATAAACCATACATATTTCAGTATTCAATCCCGAAATTGAAGGGTTGAAGGCGCATTCTTCAAATTGAATGGTATAGTTTTAAATTCGTAATGTCCTATGAGCTAAGAATACAGTTTTAGGAATATTGTGTTTGTCTACCCCGAGCTGATGATTGCCGCTAACTTGTCCGTAAGTATGCCCGTAACGATTGGAAATGGGTACTTATCGTCAATTGCTTTCTGGTTGAGTTTGTGGTAATCGATCACAATACGCCATTTTTGGCTTCCAGATTTATGTAATTTTTCTGGCACTATCCAAATAGGGATAGTAAATGGTTGAATTATTCCTTGACCTAGCAATCTAGTAATTTGACTATTGATTTTATCTTCGTGGGTTTTTGGATATCTGTAAGACTAAGCAAAAATAGGCATGTCGTCTGTTAACTTAATTTTGTGTTACTTCATGAAAAAAACTTAAAGAACTGTTTTCGTACTAAAATTTAGGTTTAAACTCAGTTCTAGCCAGAATTATGACTGAAGGATAAGTTGATCAAAGATAAAAGGTATTCCGCGGATGTAATTATAGGGTAAATTGTTTTGTAGATCATTAAAATCAATTAAACTGAATTGATTTTGCATTGTAGCGTGCCAAGGATATTCACAATAGCTTTCGTGGAAATTAGATAGGCTTTCGTGTGTTGCATCTTCGTCTTGATCATGTATATTATTCATTTTGACTGTATTGGTCTGGATTTAAGTCAAAGTAAAAATTAGTATTTTCAAAAACTTGACATTCGGACGTATTTTTAAAATCTGAATCATCTGGAGAATGATGGTTTATGGAATCTAAATAGTGAAGCTCTTCGGGTATTGGAACGAGTGCACTAATGTTGCTTTCCTCAAGAGTTGAAACTCACAAACTACTCGAAAAACACGTTGGAAAATTAATTTTAGTCCTGGAAAACTATTCTATTGCTGACTGCGCCAGTTATCAGTTTGAACTTATATTTCATAATACAGGTACAACGACTGCAAATAATGAGCTGTGTTAAAAGAATAATTCCCATAGAAAAAAATCTAATTCAGCAGTTTACGTTTATAACACACGCTATCACAGCTGTAACCTAAGTAATATTCGCTGATATCACGGGATAATAACTAGTACCTTGCCAGTTGTCCTGTACTGCCAGACTGTTAGTATAACGAATATATAGAGTGTCCCGGAATTTCATGTCAATAATTTAGATACATCTAAATAGATATATCTAAATAAGGACAGTATTTGATAAAGTTTTTTTTAAATAAATTTAGTGGTGGAAGATGTCTTCTTATAATTTGTAAACGGTCTTTTCAATTTTAACCAATTTTAGGTCGCTAATATATCTAATGATGACCTATCAAAAGTTATTACGGGTAAGTCTAGACGCAATCAATGATACCAAGAACGCACTAGCCATATGTTATTAAATCACTAAACGTTTGCAGCGTTACCGTTTTTGTTATTTAAATATCACTGTTACGTTCCCAAAAACGTTTTAATAGAGGAAACTACAGATTTTTGTTTGTGTTCGTTAAATTTAATTTGGTGTAAAAGTTATACAACCATTATTAAGAAATTTAGAAAAAAAATCAGAAATTTAGCCTGCTTCAGTACGTAACCCATTAACTGACCTTTGTAGGAAAAAAGATTAGATAAAATACTAGCATTATTTGAATCTATCACACACACCTGCATTATTGACATGAAGTCCCAGGACACCCTGCAATGATGCTGTAATGATCTGTCAATGAAAGCGTCATCTAACAGTAAACAGCGCTGATGTTAAGACGCACTTCCCTGCTTTTAATTAACACCATCTACTAGTCTACAAGGGTTATATATAATATGTTGTGAGTTTGTATATAGTCGATCCTGCAAGTTGCTCGAAAGCAGTACCAAGGGGTGATCTTGTAAATATCTAAATATGTAAATAAAATGGTCCTTCGAGTTTAAATTAAATATAAACCAGAACACCCAGAAAAGCAGATTTAACAGTAAACATAAAATAGTAAATTGTAAAGCAGTTATTTGTGGTTTAACCTTAACATTTTGTCAAATACATATTATTTAATCAGCAAAAGGGACTACGTGTACATATACCTACACATCGAAGATTTATCACCATCACGTGTGACGTGACTTCCCCAATATTCATAAATAAAGTATTTTTACGAATATTCTACAAATTCGTTTGTTTTTTTGTAGCTGAAGATGAAAAAGAATCTATCGAATGATTATTTCATACATATCCACACATTCTTTTGCGGTGTTTCTTATCCTCTTAAAGCAGCCCAAAGGGATTAACTGAAAAAAGGTCGACCTAATTAATGAAGGTTTTTGTTCATCGTGAGTTCCGGAGTTCAAAATAGAGTTTCATGCTTTAGTAAAGGATAAATAAATTTTCTGATGATAAATGCAGCTAACGCTTTTGCATGTGCTATTAATGCACCATTCGCTGCTCATTCGCGGTCTGCTATATCTCCACCAGACATTCACACTGCTATTATTCTACTTAATCGAATATTTCTCTCACCACCCTGCGGCTAACTCTACGTGCATTAGTTTGTCCCCAGGAATGGATGTTTCTGTGTCCATAATGTTACTGTTAGCAAATACTAAATTATTTGTCCATTCTAGACGACACATTTGTCAACTTAGCTACTGCCAGTTTGAACTTAGTAATGCTTAATACGCTTACTTTAATGAGGAAGATTTAATGTCTTTAGATTGAAACATTACTTTATTTCGCAAGATAATTTATTCTTCAACTTTATGAAATTTGTCGCATAAACTATTATTATTATTACGTAAAAGAACGTAGTCCTACCATATCTTATAGATATTTACTTTTAAAAATAGTTCTACAGCCAAAAGCAGGGTAATTTCATTATTTATGACATACTTGATATGCAATTCATAATTGCTTGCGGTGCGCATTCTCTAGAATTGCAACGTTCTCTGCATTAAAGCATAATTTATCTAAATAACACTCATATCTCACGTGTTGAGTGCTTATCAGATTTGCTGTGAACCACTAAACCATTAGTGCCAACTGTGCCATTTAAGATTTGTATGCAGAGTTTACACTACAAGAAATATACATGAAATTGTTTCTCATTTTAACTAGGTCTCTATCTCCTCCGCATTCCCAGTAAAGGCGTGGTAGCTGCACTTAACAAAAAATTTGCAGAGTAAGGATAACAATTCCAGGTGTTGAAAATAAATAAAAAATATATACTCTTGACGTGTTTGCACGAGAGCCGAATTCGGTTGTAACTACTATCACTAGAATAGGTCGATATGCTAAAATTAAGGTTTTGACGCAAATTCTGCTTTTTGATTTTGAGACACTGCGTCATCATATAAAATGGTGATAACTCTCTTATCTATTAAGCTATCATCTAGATGTCAGATTAAATTTTAATTTTTAGATATTTCACAGTATGTCATAAAACTTGCAAAAATATTGGATAGAAGATGAACAGACACTTGAAGCAAATTTCAGTATTTTATACGAATTTTGCCATCTCATAAATTACAACTATCATCTCTCAAATTTTTTTATTAAATGATCTTAGCATATATTTGGTATGTTAAAAAATAAAAACGTACCTATATTTTTTGTAGCTTTAGAATCATTATTCTCTTGTACATAATATATACTGATTCTGAAGCGTTCAGTACGTATGTACAATGTACATCTTACGGCCGAAGCGAGCGTAGTGACCCGTCGTAATGTCAGGATTACACAAATGTACGTACTGAACACTTCACATGTGTAAGTAATCAGACTATGCAACCATATTACTAATTGACTGACTTATAAAAAACAACATATATTTAACCTGAAATACAAGAATAGTTTGCACAAATAAAAACAAATTAATGTAAAACTCATTCGAAACGTATTGAATCATTTATTTCAAAAACCCACTTTCTGATTCAGATTTTACACACATTTTCAGATTAACTCAGTTTTCTACAAAATTGAAATTTCAAATTAGCATTTCAAATATTTTAGAAAATAGTGGCAATAATCTGATTGACCAGTATGAACTGGTTTCTTGTGGAGGCTTTCCAGGCTTCGGTACCATATAGGCCAGTAACCGGGTAATTTATTTCTGCAAACTTCTACAGAATTGATTTTCTTGTTGGAAAATGTTCGGAGGTGTCCCCTGAATGTAACGTCAAGTTGGCGAGAAGGGGGATTTTTGCAGTGTTGAAAGGACTTGATTTTCCCTATTTTCAGTGCGTCCTTTTGCAGGCTTGCGAAAGAAAATATTGTTGTATTATGCGAGGTTCTACTGTATTATACCTGAATATTATTCAAATGTTGAAAGAAGCAGCTGTTCCATACGATTTGGTTATTACCATTTTTAATGTATCATCAACCGTTAACCGTTTTTAGTAATAACCATATTGAAAACAGTTTGGCGCGCTATAAATATAAACCAATGCACTAAACAGAAAAACGTTTCGAATAAAAGTTGTAGAAAATGTTATCTACGAAAGCGATCTGTACTATTTTTGTCGTACGATGCACGGTTCACGAGATATTTGATAAAATGTGTTTTCCAAGATGGCGGCTAACGCTCAACCCCCCCGTCCCGCCAACTTGACGTTACATTCAGGGTACACTAAAACATTTTCCAACAAGAAAATCAATTCTGTAGAAGATTGCTTTATGAACCTACTTTTTTGCTCTGGTTCTTGGACTACATAATGATTTATGCAAATTAACCAAATTAGAAACTGCCCTGAGGGAGAAGAAAATGTGTGCTTTGGTATATTTGGACATTCAACAGGCATTTAATAAGATGTGGCACTGCGGATTAACTTATAAAATAACAATGAAGCTACCCCATTAAATCTACGTTTTACTAAAATCGTGCTCTACCAAACTATCATCCTATTAACTCCGGTGTTCCATAAGGTAGCGTCCTTGTACCTTACCTATACCTTCTCTACACTGAAGACATTCCAACTACTAATACCACCTTAATTGCCACTTTCGCTGATGCTATAGCTATAGTGTCATCAGACCACTTCAGTAGAGAATAAAAGTGAACGGCGATAAATCCACACAAATAGCATTTACTACTAAACGAAGCCGCTGTCCTGAAGTTACCATAAATAATACGCCCAATCTGACCAAACCCGAAGTAAAATACTTCAGGTTCCGCTTAGATCAAAAGTCGACATAGAAAGCCGACATAAAAGCCAAACGTCAACAGCTCAACCTCGAAACAAACCGCTTCTAAATAACAAATTTTACTACATAGAGCCATCCAAAAACCCGTATGAATCTACGGGAAAGTGCTATGTAGCTAAAAAGAAGTTATGCCAGTTTTGTAACGTGTAACATCTAAATCTATTTTTGAACGTATGTATGCGTGACCAACCAAAAGGTGTTACTGTTAGTAACAATTCTGAATAAGCATAAGTAATTTCCTCCATTTGAAGGTAGTTTCGCCAATCTTAGCAGCATAGAATTGTAATTCTTCCAACAAATGAGTGTGGCAACATGTATTCCGTTTCAGTAATCATTTTTTGCACCACCATCTTCGTTTCTTGTCAATATTTTATTTTATTTTCGGTTATACAAACTGCGAGAACAAATAATAGAACTTTTCGTCTGACATTCTTACTGCACGAATGCAAACTTCTAACTGCAAAGTTGTAACGTGAGTGTACACATTCGATTTTCAACAGAATTGTACTGCAGTTGTATTCAAACCGATCGAACTGTGACGTTGGATCGTGAGTGGCGGGCTTAGTAGATCGACGTTTTGTGAGCTCTGTGTATAGATGCAAATAAGTTCATGTTTGGAAAAAATGAAAATTGTGACATAATTATATAATATTTAGGCTAGGGTTTATTAGTAAGTTTCTTAATGTGCAGCAACAATTGTTCAAATATTACCCTTTATACATAAAAAGTTTGCACAGCCCGTACCCGTATTTAGTCATTGAGTCATTTATTGCCATTTAGTAATCATGGAACAGTGGTTAGGTGCACATCGTGCTTTCTGTGTTAAATCATTTTATAAAAATGGTGATTCCGCGACAACTGTACGAAGGTTATTTCGCAATCAGTTCAATATTCCACGTCATGGGCAGGTACCGTCTGTTCATGCAATTAACTTATGGGTTAAAAAGTTTGAGAAAATTTGGTCCACAATAAATTTAAAACATAAAGGAGCAGCAAAAAGTGTTAGAACGCCAGACAACATTGATAGAGTTCGAAGTGCCATAACACGCAGTCCAAAACGTTCTGCGATTAAACATGCATTAGCATTGGATATCAGCGAACCATCGATACGTCGAATCTTGCATAAGGATTAAAGTTTTCACCCGTATAAAATTCAAATAGTTCAGGAATTAAAAGAGATGCTGATTTTGTTGCTCGCATGAATTTTTGTCAAGAAATGTTGCAGCGTTTGGATGGCGATGACAACTTAATCCACCATATGTTTATGCCAGATGAAGCCCATTTTCACCTAAACGGTTAGGTAAATAAGCAGAATAGTCGTTATTGGAGCGCTGAACACCCACTTTAGTTACATGAGAAACGATTGGACAGTCCGAAACGTCACAGTGTGGTGTGCACTTTCGTCAGCTGGCATTGTTGGACAGTTCTTTTTTCAAGACGATCGAGAAAACGCTACAATCGTTACTGCAGCACGTTACAAAGCATGGTCACAACATTTTGAAGGCAAGAATTGGTTCGATTTCCATAAATTACGTGGTTCCAGCAAGACGGTGCTACAAGTCATACTGCTAGTGTGTCTACTACTGCTGTAAGAGAACTCTTTCCGAATCATGTCATATCCAAAAACGGAGACATTGTTTGGCCAGTTAGATCTCCTGATTTGTCCGCATGCGACTTTTTTCTTTGGGGTTTGCTCAAGAGCAAGGTGTATGTCGAGCGACCGCATACGTTAGCTGAACTAAAATTAAAAATTCAAGAAGTTTCACGCATTACATCGGCCATGTTAGGGCGAGTAATGGAAAATTTTCGATTAAGACTACAAAAGTGCGTAGATCGTAATGGTGCCAAGCGTTATTTTTAAAAAATAAAATGACGTCTCTTACTTAACAGAAAATTGTAAAAGACATTCATGCTAAAATAAAAAAATTTTTAAATAGAAGAGTTTTAAATTTTCCCGCTTCACTGACGTACCCTGTATCTTCTTTTAGCATAACCCTGGTGTACATTTCTTCCTTCTATTATAATTTCCAATTCTGTATCTGTAGTAGCATCATGCTTCCACGACAGCTAAAATGCATCATACGCATCGCATGTATCAGGTGCGGTGTTTTTAACCTTACATTGTATCGAGTGTTAAATACATGTCTGTAATATGGATCTTTAACAGGTGACAACCCTGCTTGAAAAACGTTGAAAAACTGCGAAAGACGCATGTTACTTACGCCTTTAGTACACCAAAATGTCATCAGAAACCCATTGTTATGTACACACGATCATAACTTACCGTTATGATTACGCACACACGAATAAACGTTAATCGAATTAAATAACACTTTTGTTATACTATGCACTTTAGAAAACGCCAGTACACTACTGCTACATACCAGCATTAATGTAATAAACAATGAACTAATAACCACATACCATTATAATTACGCGCGTACGATTAAACATTAATCGAATTAAATAACCCTTTTGTTACATGTAGTACTTAGAAAAAACAAGTATACTATTACTATATACCAGCATTAACTTAATGGTCCTCTTAAGTCATGCAATAACTAACTAAAATATGATACAGTTAGTCTTTCTTCAGAGTATTAGTGAAAACCGTATTTTTTAACGCGAAAAATAAGGGAGATATAAGCATTTTAAAAAATTTTGATGACGTATTTCTACCGATACAGCGACTTCATCGACCCAAAACACCTCTAAGCAAATATGAAAATAATATTTAAACATAAGAAACGTATAAATTACGGGGGACTCAACTGAGGAGACGAAACGAGTCAAATAAAGCGTCCCCGACCTTGAACGTTAATTCAAGTTTGAACGTTACTTCTAGATGGCGCTACGATTCTGGACAACGCTGACAGTGTTGACAGATTATGCGATTTATCGCAAATTTTATCGCAAATCTGGCTAATTTTTATGAAACATTGCGACCCATATGGCACTCCAGCGAACTGTCAACAATGGCCAGCGTGGTCTGAGCGTTGTCAATGACCGAAGCGCCCTCTAACGAAAATTTTTTAAAATACAGGCCATTGGGTACGCAAATGTTTGGAACGCCCATTGCCGATTCGTCTCCTCAGTTGAGTCCCCCGTAGTATAAATATAAAAAATGAGGTCCGCCATATTGATTTTTAATTGTTGTTATTAGGTATAGGATTTGTATGCACTTAAAAATGCTGAAATATGCATGCACTTATGCACTATAAAAACGTGAAATATGCACTTAAAAATCATGAAATATGCGTTTATTAGAAATTTTTAATAAATATATGCACTTTCATTATTAAAAGAACACCTGTTTAGCGTTATTTACATTTTATTTACAGAAATTATTTTAATTAGACATCCTATGCAGTAATTTAATTAATTATATTTTCTAAACATAGAGCGTTACAGTTCACAATGACGTACATTTTTAAATTTTCAAAAGTAAACATATGCCTATTATCCCTAAATATTGTTTTATATTTTGAGAAACTCCGTTCCACATCGCAAGACGTAATTGGGGCATACTTAAAATTGTTTAATTCTACAAGCGAATAATTTTTTAGCTCGTCTAAAATGTCTTGGCCAGATAATGCATCGTTTATGCTTTTAATTAAGTGAAAAGCAGGATTTTTGTCTATAACGGATTAAAAACTTTTATTTTAGGAGTACTTTGTTATACTGTATGCCGTCCGGGCCCAAAATAGCCATCGAATCATAAAACAATTTTGCCACAGAACAATGATTGGTGCTCTTGAAAACGTCCATTGCTAATAGATAGGATTTGGGATTGTTCTCCGAATTTAAAACGCCAATTATAACGTTAGCCACGTATATGAAAACAAAAATTTGATTTTTATTTTATCGAACTACATAATTAGTCGGTTACAAACAATTAGCGCAAAACAGTTATTTAAAAAAATTATATTTTAATCAAGCAAAAATATTGTTGTGATTAAATATGTAACTAACAAAATAGAAAATAAAACAATCGTAAATTGCTCTGCTGTCTTTAATTAGTTAAATTTTACTAACAAAACAAAGGAAATGAAGTTTCTACGCACCTTCCAGTAGTGTCAGTAGATTCGTCAATGGAAACCCATATGTAGTTATTCGCTACATGTTTTCTAATTGATTTTATGGTCTCTTCGTATAAACGAGGTAAATAATATTTCCTGAGTGTAGACTCGTCGGGTATTGGCATTTTTGAAATTTCTTCCAGAAAATTACGAAATGCTGAGTGATTAATTTTACTTAACGGGATATTTGCAGCCACTAATGCACTACATAGTTTTTTATTAAATTCGATCGATTTGCTGGACTCACCGCGCGAATTATTAAGGTACCCCGGTAACAATGTATGTTTTTTTAATTTCAGGGCAACACACTTTTGATGTCGAACCGTGTTTAGATGTTGTGTAACTTGAAAGCGTTTCAATACAACACTGTACAATACAACACCTTATCGTCAGTTGTAAGAACACTGAATTCCTTAACATAACTTCGAAGTGTAACAGACACAGACCGTTTTTCTTTAACCATCTCTACACTCCAAAATTTCAAACTGAAATGCAGTTTGAAATTTCTGAACTGTCTTAATTGAAAGATTACAAGATTAGTAAACAAAAGTACAGGCAAATTTTTCTATAAACAGGAAGTTGTCAATGGGTCTTTGGAATTTCCTAATTCCTATTTATCACAATACCGCAAGATGTAAGTATTTAAATTTTAGTTGAAACTTTTTCTTAGAAAATATTAACAAGTACACAGATAATTTACACATAAATATTGCAATAATATATATATTCTAATTGTTGCAACTTCGCTAATTAACAAATTAGCCAATAAACAATGATATTTACAAGACACTTGTGCCGATGATTCACCTTGGAAAACTAGAAATCTTGGAAAAAAATCCGGGTCTCTAGAGATTTTGGGACTAGAGTTCTTAATTTGTTAATTAGCGAAGTTGCAACAATTAGACAATAAACAATGATATTTACAAGACACTTGTGCCGATGGTTCGCCTTGGAAAGCTAGAAATCCTGGCAAAAATTCCGGGTCTCTAGACATTTTGCGGCTCGAGTTTTTAATTTGTTAATTAGCAAAGATACAACAATTTAGCAATAAATAATAAAGTGACCCTTCTTCTGACTTCAGGGCTAAAGGAAGCCCCCAAGAAAACATTTTCAAGTCATGTTCATTGAATCGTGTGCGAGATTTGCCGGAAATTTAAGAAAAAAGGGTTATTTGTTAAATAAACAATTAAAAAGTTGCGAGCGTACAGAGGTTAGATGTACCTTTTGTTATAGGCAACTCCCTGAACATTTTGCAGAAAACCGCATCTCAATCGGACTTTTTCGCAAAAAGTTAGGAATTTTCACTTTTTTCATGCTAATTTGACGCGACTAATAAGTAAAGAACAATAATAAGTAAAGCTTATAGCATTTTGGGCAGACCCTTAATGACGTCTCAGATGACGTTTTGTTCTAGGAATATTGCGCCAATGGAATTGGTATTTCCTGTACAAGTGTCGTTCTCCCCAATTTATTCAATATTCACCTATTACAGCCGCGTAATTGAAGAATCAATAGACATTTCGATTGCGTTTAGTATCACAAATGTTTATAACCTTCCATGTGGTAAATCGTTAAACGGTTGTGAGTAAATGAATATTTACTCTCTATTCATTAAGCGTTCATGCTTTTCATTTCACTTCAGCATGAAAGCTCTGGATTAAACATCACCAGTTTGGAAAACAAACTAACACTAAATAACGGAAATATGGATGTAATCAATCAATGATAAACAATCATAATAATATTAGCAATTTGTATAAGGGGGTGCAATAACGATAACATAGCCGTAAAATAAAGGAGTAACAGTAATAAGTAAACCTTAAAATTGAAAATCTTAAAGAATCGTATTAGCAATCAACTCTTAGCCTAATTAATGATAACAAAAAATTAAAAAATGTTACAACCCTAATTAACCTCAGCTGCGATCAATTTATCTGCCTAGTATAATATTTCAACATCTTTCTTGAAATTTTTTGCTCGTGAGAAACGAGAAAGTTTTTACGAGTTTCCTGAATTATGACTTTTTCAGTTCTAAGTTAAAGGAGTATGCAGAAGATTTAAATACGAAAGAAGTCCTAAAGTCCTGGGATATAGTAATTACGGGAGAGTGCGTGCGGACGTCAGATGCAAACGGCGTTGATAAATGCATAGCTTATCGTCCCCTGAGGATGTTTAACCCTCGTTTTTCTTGCAAGAATTCGAGAAGTCTACGCAAATGCCATGGCGTCATGTTAATACATTTCTTCTAGAAAATTAGATTTCAAATGAAAGTTCAGCTTTGCTTTTAAAAAGATAAACTTTTCTAATGATGATCACTCTGAAGAAAAAAAGCGTAAAAGTTGGAAATGAAAGTGCAAAGCTAACTTTAATAGTAGTTACTTTTTCCATAAGCATAGCTAAACTGCTAATTTTTAGTTGCCATTCCAAGCAGATGTGAAAATATTAATTATATAAGACACGGATGCTAATTTTAGCTGAACGTTAACTATTGTTGCCCTGGAGCACTGTTTGTCAATAACGATAACGCTTTTATAACACAAATTAGCTTGTATATAAAGGCTCCAAGGCTCATGTGTAGCAACGTAATTCAAATTTCATTGAGTAGCACACAGTAAATTGCCTTTCATGGAATTATGTTTATTATGGAAAATATCAGTGTTTTAATTGCAGTAACTATTACCATTTATAACAGATCCCAATATTAGTTGATATTTATCACTTACTAACTTGTGCCGCTTTGTATGACGATTGATATAAAATCAAATTATTTTGTGTATGAAGGAGCCTTTGTTGATGTCATAACATTTTGTTGATAAAAAACACTCGTTTTATTGTCATAAAACAAAATAGAAAATAAACACTGCACTGCTTCAAAATTAAGTTGAAATTAGCTGATATGTAAACCTTTGTTTATGTTGAAGAGTTGGAACAAAAACTTCGTTCGCTCATCTGTAATGCTTCCTAACGTGTTATCCGCACGGAAGCAACCAAATTCAACGTTTCTATGACTAATTGAACTTTCTACGTTTTAAACCACGAATATAATAACTACCACTAAGTTAGATTAGAGTTTACTAGACATGACAAAAAAATTTCGGAATGTCCGGCCCTCACTTGTAGTTAAAATTAATTCATTATTGCACTTTTAAAATGATTTTAAAGGATCATAACCAAATGAACTTAATAACCCACAAGCAGTACGCAACAATTCGTTTAACCTTTAACAATCATTTTCAACTTTAAACAGAATTGCCACCGAGTAAATTTTAAAATCTCAAAGCATATCACAATGAATATATCCAAACGGTACAGTAAATTCCAGCGAGATCCTCACTTAACTCAATTTTCTAAACTTAACAATAAAACTCTAAACTTCAAAGTTTAATCGTTCTCATCAATTGATTTAACCCTTAACCCACCATGTGAAATTTTGGTGCGTAGACAACCATGTGGCGTCTGATAGACTACTTAATTAATAAATAGATAAATGAAACATGTTCCCAAAAAAACGTTTATTAACTGCTCATATGGTTTAAATACACTTATATTTAGCTCTACATTAAGTTTATGTTGGCTAATTTCGTTACAGGAATAGTGAAAAAAACAAATGTATTACATTCAAACAAAAATATACTTTGCAAGTGAAAAGTATGTATATATTTAAATAACATTTTAACCTACTGATATTTTTGTGCACATTTATTCAGAAAGAAGTATCTTTTGTAACTAGCACTAGAAAAACCTTCAAAATGAAATAGTTTCACGTGCAGCAATCCCTAAACATCGCCGTTTTTTACACACACATCACATAACGGTTTCGAGCACTGCAGACAGATCGCTTTCTTACATTTCACACATAAATATTTTGTCATACGATGCTTCGCTCTTGGACACAAATAGCATCCCTTGCGCTTTTGAAGGATTAATTCTTCTTCATTTGGTACCGTGAAATCCACTTCTGGTAGTCCCAAGATTCTACTAATACTCGAACGTATTTCGCGAGGTACTCGAGGATTTTTGTGTCGTCTTTCCATATGCTCACGAACTAATTAGGCGGCTAGTTGTTTTGCAAAAACGGACTTTTCACGGATTACCGCGTTGTTATTGAAACACTGATGAAGAATATATCCATTTACAATAGAAATATCAAGCAATCTGAAAAATATCGTGAGTGGCCATCTACGTGTGCGTCGACTGGTAGTACTTTTAGAACACTTCTCATCGATTGCGTCTACACCGCCTTTATTGCGATTATAGTATGCGATTATCTCAGGTTTTTGGGTGTCCGGATCGGTAAATGCTCGGTTATGCATAGAAGAAACTAAGATTGTAGCTTTTCCCTTACGTCCTACATAAGAAACCATGGTAACCTCTTCTCTAAAGCCATACAATGATGACCCTTCGGTTGTATTCTTGTTGGGCAAAAACGCACTAGGAATTTCTCTCTTATTTTTTTTAACTGTACCAACATAAGTAAGTTTGTTTTTCCGTAATATATCCACGAGCTCTATAGAAGTAAACCAGTTGTCGGCAGTAATATTTCGATTACTACCAAAAAAAGGTTTTGAAAGGCGTATTACTGCTTGTGTCGGTTTACACAACTTCTGTTCTTCTTGAGTTAATCCAAGTCCATCAGAGCCCTTTCCGCAATAAATATAGGCATTATATAAATAACTTGTTCTTGCGTCTGTTAGGCACATAATTTTTATGCCATATTTACATGGTTTGTTAGGCATGTACATCTTGAAGTGACATCGTCCTCTGAAGCTGACCAGCATTTCATCGATTGTCATTGAATCACCCATGCCATAGACATTTTGGCAGTGTTCAATAAACTTATTAAAAATTTCAGAAATTGCCGCTGTGGGATCATTTTTTTTACGATCTTCCCTTGTTTCGGGGTTATCAAATCGTAGAGCACTCAGAAGAATTGCAAAACGATTTTTGCTCATAACTGCTCTAAATATGTCTCTACCTGTTCCGTCAGTAGCAAAAATTGTATTTATATTTTCATGATTTGAATTGAATATTGAAGTATAGATCAAAAGTCCCAAGAAAGCTTTCAATTCAATTATGTCTACATCTTTTAGGTGGCTCATGCTGTTTTTGTCTGTATATTTTATGCGCATTTGAAAGAGTTTATTATTTGTCCATTCACAAACCTGAAGAAGAATATCTTCAGAAAATAGCAAATTCCATACAGAAAGTGGATCTGCAGATTGGCCAAGATCACGAGCTTTTCCTTTGAGAACAGGTACTTTCATGACTATGTTGTGCTTTCTTACTCGCGATGAAGGAACAACTTCAGTTGTACACCATCTATAGCGATTTTTGCCGTATAAATATTTTTTCTCCATGGAAACTTCATCCTCTGACCCATTTTGATCAATATCACCAATTTCATCATCATCTTCAGAAACTTCTGACGCAGAATCGTGTTCTGATTCAATGTTCTCACTCTCCGAGGCACTGTCTATATCACTTGCATCATCATCCAGTTCATCAAACCATTTCAAAACCGTTTCTTCAAAATTTGTATCAGAAAAGCGGATGCGTTTTGAAGGTCCGGCCATTTTACTTTATAAAAGATTACTAACACAAACCCACACGTGGCGTCTGGCAGACTACGACAAACTAATTTACTCCAGTAACTTATTTGAAACTGACGGTAAAGAGGTAAGTTTTGACAGACAAATAATGGACCAATAGGAGAAGGATTAGGTGGCGTGACCGACTGGTGGGCGGCTTCATTAAAAAAATAAGGCATAGTTTACATGTCCTGTAGTCTGTCAGACGCCACATGGTGGGTTAAGGGTTAAACCGCATGAAAAAATGCATCGTTACGCTCTCTCTCTCTCTCCCCCGAACCTTCTGGTGCGTTTTGCGTTTTTAAAACACCCTTTAGCATAAGTTAAACGAAGAAAGAAAGATCCATCGAGATTTCTCGAAGATTCTACTTATGTCATGGTTCACCAATAGTAGGATAAGCAATATTTGCATTTTGCATTTAATATTTTTTATCTCGACCTAAATAAATCCGCAAAAATCGGTTATTTCCCCAGGCTCTCAAATCTTTTAGAAAGCTAGCGCAGACGAAATAGTTTCTTTTTTCTATAGCTGTTAAAAAAATGATGACATTTTTCAGTAATATTCGTATGCAAAATACCACATTGGTTTGTTTACTTGACAACGTACACGAAATATTTTTCGCTTTAATTTGAGCAATTTCGTTTCCGTAGCAACAACGAAACTGTCACTTTGCGCTAAAATAAAAATTCCCTTATGCTACATTTTATGATTTTTATTCTACTTGTTTGATTATTTGAATAACGCTGTAGAGAAACCGTTGTGTGCAATTCGTGCTCGATATTACTTTGGTGGTCGATATTACTCTCGAATGGGTTTTTGACTCGGCTACGCTTCGTCAAAAGACTTTCATTCTTGACCACCAAAGTAGCATTTCGCGCACTAGATACACAAATAACTAGTGTATCAAATGGGGTCATAAACTAATCTAAAAATCAGCTTAAGGTTAATTTATTAAAACATAAGAAATAAATTCTAAATATTGTAAAACATTGTTGCGTTTATTACAAAGCGTAAAAATTTAATTTAAGATATTGCTATACAGGGTCGTATTAAGTGTATTTTAGCTTGCGGAACATTAGAATACGAAATTCATTTAATAAATCCCCGACGTTTTCAATTTGTCAGTCAAGTAACACCGTTACAGATTTACCATTGAATGTATCACTTTTACATGCGTCTCCACTTTAGCGCAAATCGTTTTATAAAAGTAAACAATCAAACATGTTGCGGTTTGAAAACAGGTTTTTAGCTTATCTTAGAACATCTTTTTACAGGTATAGTTAAGGTTATTATCTGGGTACACATGTATATGTGTGAACTTTCAATAGCACAAATTTGCGTTTTTATTTAAACCTCGACACAAGAAAATGTGGTACTTAACTGGTTATTTTCTATACAGATACCTTTCTTTTTCCAAAGGGAAATCGGCAATTCTAAGTTTCTAAGATAAAATCCAAAATACGTTTTTAGACATTAAAGTCTTCATGCACATCTTATGAAGGCGATGATTTACTATCGACTCGATAAAATTTATACATAAATTCAGAATGCCAGCTTTGAATAATGAGTAAAAACGTGAAAGAACTTTTAAACTGTTGGGAACTGACTAAAATATTTCAAGTGCAGTGAGCGTGAATTGCAACGATTCGGGCGGAAGGAAAGACTATTTCCTGCTGAATAGAACGTATTCGGGTGCAAGGAGTAGAAAGCACTGAGATACATATGTGATGAGCTTGCAAGAGACACGAAATGACCATCTTGTATTTTAAACTGATCTAAAACCAATCGAAATCTATTTTATGAGGGTTTTACGTGCAAAAACCTAATTGAACCTAGAAGTGCTACTTTAATAGTGAATCTGTTATTAAGTCTATTACGGAAAACCTAGTGTTAATACTTTTCAATAAATACGTTTAGTCTTATAATACCCAATGGTTTGAAGAAAATTTCCCATGGAATTCTGTTTCAAATATTGATTAATTGTAATTCGTATTTGAGTTACTAATTGCATAAGAGAATGCATTATTGCACAATTAATAAAAATATTAGCTACACGTTACTTATTTTTCATTTTAACGCTACACTAGTAGTAGTTTGTTTCCAGTCCAGAAACCACACTTTTGCTAGTACTAGTATGGTATGTGGGTTGAGCCGAATAGGCGAGGCATGAAAATACGAAAACTCGAAAAACAGCTTCTGGACGTGTGATATACGAATTTTTCAGTGCCGACTTCTGTATAAATTTATTAAATAAGAATAATTTTATTCTTTAAGTATTTACTATTATTAGGTTTTTTTCCATTAAATTTAATTAATTTGTTTCCTGGCAAACAGTTGGGTTTTTTTGTGCTTAACCGTGTTAAACCAACTGGCAAACAACGGTGCAACAATCGTCAGAAGTTGGAACTCAAAAATTCACACCAAAAACTTAACCTTAAACTGTACTTGATTTTGGAAATTACACTTTCTGATTATAATTCAAAAACGCTAAAAAAACACCGCCAACGGTTTTATTCCCTCTTTTATAATCCAGCTCGATGCAGCGTTCTATGAAGCCGGTTACGAACGATATCAACCCGTTAACATGTATGATGTCAACGTGTAAACGAAAGTTTGCAACAGTTTCGTTAACAAAAAAAAAACGTTTTTAATTCTATAGCATTTTATTGGTATAATGGAAACACCTCCGCATATTAAAGAAGTCGTTGAATATTTATTAATATTTTACAAGTTAAATAATATATATGTACTTTACAGCTTTGCTAAAATAATTGTGTTAGTTCAAAACTTGTAGAATTTTGATGGATTATTGTAAACATTCCATGAAAAAATTGACAGCATAACCGGCATTAACCGATAACCGAAACCGATGTCGTCTTTTATTGCGGACCAATGTCGGAAACACCGTATTTCTGGACGATAGAGAGATGTAGAAAAGCAGTAATACCGGACGGAGGCAAAAAAATAAAAAATTTGTTGTGGTAAATTTTTTATACCTTATTAAAGTGTAGTTGCTGTTCTCAAATACAGTCACTACCGCCACTATAGATAAGCACTATGTTGGTCACTACAGGTACCTGACCTTAGCTATCTTTGAAAACTTTTTTTTAGGTTTTTGTTAAATAACAAAGACCTAAAAGTTAAACAAAAAACTGAAGTTTTTATAAACATAAATCCTTCACTTTTTTGTTTAAAAGCTTTTCGTGACTTATATCAAATTTTGATATAGGTACGCAGAGAGGTTCGTACTGGCTGTTTATTATGGCAGAATATGTGTTATAATTCTTAGTAATATTTGGCCACTTTAAGTAAAAAATAAATTAACTGCCTGTTTTGTTCTTATCTTTTTATAACCTGGTACTAGAAAGAAATAATTAATAAGTGCACATACTTTGCTATGAAATTGGGCGCAACGCAAACACAGACTTCGAATCAACCGGTTAAATCTTTTCTGGTACTACGTTGTGATGAAGTGAATGTACTTCAAATTAAACTTTTTAATAAGATTTATTTTTTTCCTGCGTAGAATTAAATGGTAAGTTAATCTTGATAAATAATTACTTTTGACTTTTGTTGATGATCTTCAATTTGAGGATCAATAAAAAACGTCCTTTACCATCAAGGAAAATTGGTTACTAACTGGCTTTACGTTGCAGCCTTATTTATACATTTTGGAAAACAAATGAAGAATTAACAAATTTTGACGATTATGACGTTATCACAAATCAATTGATTACAAAAATTTTAAATCTATCGAAAACTACATAATTACATAAAAATGTAGCTCTTAAATTGCTGATTACAATGTTGCATTAACTTTTTTCTTAATTCAACAGATAAGTTTGTAATTCAAGTCTGACCACACATGTCAAACACCACACCTAAATTACAATTTCCAAAAAACACGATCTCAGGACACGTTATCACATGGTACATCAGAAACTTAAAAGAAGAAAATCTTATACAGCTCGTGCACTCCATACAATATTCAGCAAAGTTCCAACAAATCGTTGAACTAAAAAATGAAAAAAAATTTAGAAGTGTTTCTCTAGATCAAACTAGTTTAATGAAAAGAGAAAATATCGAATAAACAACTTTTTTTTAATTTTATTTTTATAAAACATTCAGATAATAACCCAAGTTATTAGATATCAAATAAATTACAACCTAAAACTAAACTTGTTGAAATTAAAATAAACATGTAAAGAATTCAAAACATTACTCTCAAGCAGATCTTAATGTATCCTACACTTGTTTTTTTGTAGCTATGAAGTGCATGTATTCAATATTTATGTCTAAATGTTTATCTAAAAATTCAAATTAGTAAATTAATTACTAGAAATGAGGTTATGTATCCTCGATAAATCGGACAATTATTTATATTATAATTAGCTAATTTAATATACTATATTGGTATTGCATGTAAAGTAATTGAAATAAATAAGCTATATCTCTAGCATGTTCTTTTACTAATATTTATTTTTTGTATCCTTAATGGAAAACTGTAACTTGAATAGGTAGATATTAATAAAGTAAACTGCTATTTTAATCGTTAGCAACACTTTAATCGTTAGCAACAACACTTATTATATTATTACAGTTATTTTATTTATTTTGGTAAATGTTTACTGTACAATTAGTTAAATTATGAAAAGATAGTCCACTTGAGGTGGCTCTCGTTGATAAATCGACGCTTGAAGAAGTTGATTGAAACTGTTGTTCCAAATCTATTTGCTGTTGCTCCATCAACTTGATCAATTTAGGAGACGGGGGGTGATGCTTTGACATGTTCTGTTGATGATTCAAAGTACTGAAGATCTTTTTTGATGTTTGAATTTTATTTGTGATAGAGTCTTCAATATATCCTTCGGCGGAAGAAGTTGAAATCCATCCCCCAAGTCTTTTCAAATCGGAAATACTACCTCCGTGATCAACTAACAACGTAGCTGATGTCCTACGCATGCAATGACCTGTATAGCCGCTAGCTTCTGGAAGTTTTAAATATTCAGCTATTTTCCTTGGCATTCCGTAAAATGTGTTGATACCCACTGGTTGCACTGTACACTTGCCCTTTCGGTAACAAATAAAAAATCGGCGATGACTAATATTCTCTGGTCTTAATTTCCGATACTGCTTATACAATTCAATTCCATTAGCTTCGGAAGTTATAGTGAAAACTCGTTTTTTCTTCGTCTTTGTATTACGTAATGTTACGAGGACAACCGATTCTGTCTCTTCTATATCGTCAACTGTCAGTGATCGCAATTCTTCACTGCGGCATGCACCATTTAGAGAAAAAATTAAAGCCACTTTCAGAAATAAAAATGAATCATTTGAAGCTTCATTCAAAAATGTCAAGACATGCTCAGACGTCAAAACTTTTGACTTTTTGGGTTCGTACTTTTCATTTTGTTTCTTCAGAAACGCAATTAATTTTCTATATTTTGAAATATCTAAACCTTCGTGTATTTGCAAGGTGCTTTTAATCATCGAATAAGTCGACCACAAGGATGATGCCTTTAGAATCTTGGACTGCAAAAAAGATGCAAATAATTGAAATGTATTTAAAAACACATCAAACTATTTATTATACCTTTCCAAAAAAGAATGCTAACATAATGTTTTCATCAACACCTTCCACGTGTTGACTTACTCTCCATTCACAAAACTGGTTATAGCACTTTTCATATTTCTCCCGTGACTTTGTTGGTAGCAAATTTAACGTTGCTTCGTTGGCGGCCTCCACAATTTCACGATTTTCACTCGCAAAATCTTCACAGAAACTTTCTGATTCCATTTTCTGTCAGAATTTTCACTGTTTATTTATGGTTACCATGTTTTCGCACAAGCCACTATGACAGTAATTTAAATAATTTACACATAATAATGATTATTGCTTTCATTCTTCATTTTCCATTAAGGATACAAAAAAATAGCATGTTTTACGCGTCAGAAAAGTGAATTTTCTAGCTCGTGAAAAGTTAATTCACTCGCTTCACTTCGTTCGCTCGTGAATCAATCTATTTTCACCTCGCTAGAAAACAATCACTTTTCTTTACTTGTAAAACAATCTACTATTATTTCACAGTTATAAAATTGTGATTAATCAGTTTATTTCCTATTAGTCCAGTCAATTTAGAACAAATTTTCATGAACAGCGGAAAGTTGAGGAAAGTCCGATTTTTGCATACGCCTTCCTGGAGGGCTGTTAAATAACCCCCTAAAAGTAACCATCTGTAGGTGGCGAGCTCGAGGAGATAATGAGGGTAAACCACGCTCCCTAACGGTTTTTGTCGTTTTTCTCGGAAACTATTAGGTTTATCGAGATGAAGGAGGTTAGGTAAATTAAAGTTTATTTAAATTCCTACCAGAAATGTCTGAATGTTTTTTCGTACCTCGCCTTCTTTTTGTGTTATCGAAGAAAGAAGATATGTCATACATAAATGAGTAATTTGCTCAAGGAACTTTCGGACACAACTTTTTGTGGTCTCATATTCGTCATGAAATAGGTAAGAAGCATTCGTCGAGAGCCGGACGCGATCGTGGTCCAGTCGTATTTTACCTTAGCATCTCTTCGGCAAAATCCATCAGGCGATATTATCGTTATCCTTGGTGCCAGTCGGATGAAAGTTTCGTATTGGCAAACTAATTCTTAGGAGAGTACACTGTGCTAGTCAATTTTTTGTATCCAGACCAATACGTACAGGGTGTTTCGCTTTTTTAGAAATCCTTAGAAATATTTATGTAGGTGCAATTTTGTTGTAAACTAGCAACCAAGATACTAACGCAGAATGTTTTGTATTAAAACGTCTGTTAACAGATAATTATAAGGATTTTACTCCATATTTAGCATAATGTAACGTACTGTATCAATATTAAATTGTAAATGTGGACAATACTAAGATCTTAGAAATAAAGGAAATTAGAAGGATTTCTAAAAAAGCGAAACACCCTGTACGTATTGGGTTGGATACAAAAATTGACTAGCACAGTGTACTCTCCTAAGAATTAATTTGCCAATACGAAACTTTCATCCGACTAGCACCAAGGATAACGATAATATCGCCTGCTGGATTTTGCCGAAGAGATGCTAAGGTAAAATACGACTGGACCACGATCGCGTCCGGCTCTCAACGAATTTTTCTTATCTATTTCATGACGAATATGAGACCACAAAACGTTAAGTCCGAAAGTTCCTTGAGCAAATTGCTCATTTATGTATGACATATATTCTTTCTTCGATAACACAAAAACAAGGCGAGATACGAAAAAACATTTGGAAATTTCTGATAGGCATTTAAATAAACTTTAATTTACCTAACCTCCTTTATCTCGATAAACCTAATAGTTTCCGAGAAAAATGACAAAAACCGTTAGGGGGCGTGGTTTACCCTCATTATCTCCTCGATCTCGCCACCTACAGACGGTGACTTTTAGGGGGTTATTTAACAGCCCTCCAGGAAGGCCTATGCAAAAATCCACGGACTTCCCTCAACTTTCCGCTATTTTTCTAATTTGACTAAACTATATATCGAGAAACATAATTTAGTAATTTATATCATAGCAATGGTTTGGAAAAAAGACGTCGTTTTTGACGTAACCCAAGGCAGGCCATATTCATCATTTAGTTTAACTTACTTACAATGTAATAATAAATTAGAATAAATTAAAGCTAAAGGGGAAGAGCCTCATTCCAGCAAAAGTGTTGTTGCTAGGGTCGTGTGGTATAAACTTACAACCGAAGCCGCCTGAAGTTGATAGCTAACTGGTAAATCTATGAGTGTCCTTCCATGCGATGTCCAGATCCAAAATACGAATTGGTATTGAAAATGTCCCATTACGACTGTTCCAGGAGTCCTCTATAACTTTCTGATTATTTCCGATTCGAACTAAGCTTTGTGCAATGCAGTCTCCAAAGTAACGGCTCCCGATAATTGTTGCTCATTGTTTGGACTATAGAATCCGACATTCAATATTTCTATTTTCTGTTGGATTTTGATTATTCTATTCTAAAAGTAGTATGAAAACATTGAGGCCAAGGAAACTATGTTTAGGTAAAAGGTTGGATTTTGGTAGAAGCTAGAAATTTGACTTATTCCTGAGGGATGTGACTTCTTTGCAGTGTTTCAAAGTTAGTGGTAGACTACATTTAGGCAAAATTATGTTCGATTCAGAGATTATCAGCATCGAAGCTTCCCTTAATATGGTACTACTTTTATTATTTAGTACAATATACCTTTAATGGTAGTATGTTTAACATTCTTCGTCTTATGTTAGTTAACAGTGCAGTTTATAAAAGCTGTAGATAAAACTTAATTTTATATTTTGTGAAATAATGTTTTACATTAAGTTATATTTAGAATGCAAATTAATAGAGAAAAATGTATCACCACGGCTCAGACACAAACCCAGGACCTTTCGCTATCCAGGCGGCATTCCTACCTCTGAGCTACCTACGGCAACTATCAGCAGAGTGACAAGTTTTCCATATTATTAGATTCGTTCTCAGCCATTTTACATACATTTTTCTCTATGAAATTGCGTTTATAAAAATTGGGTTAAAATTAAAAATTGAAGCGTATACTTTTACTTAGTTCATGTTATCTGGAAACATAATGTGCTCCAGTAACACTGTAATTCGTATAAAATATTTTAAATAGCTATAAACTAATTGACATATATGTATCTATCTGCTACGTCTTCCCTCGATTTTCATTTTCATTTTTATATCGTTGTGTTTGTACAATAGACATCTGTCTGAATTTTAAACATCCCTATATAAAAGGAACGATAAATATCTTGCTGTTTATTGAGACGTCATAAATCAAATACTTCAGAGGAGCAGCGTCTTAAAATCAATAATGAGTTAATAAGCATGCGTTGAAAACTGCGTACGATGTGGTTTCAAAGAACGCAGATACTTCAGTTAAGAAAATTCTCATCTATAAAATTTTCATTCAACAATAATTATTTAATAGTCATTTGTGAAAGACGCTCAAAAGCAACTAATTCGTAAAATTTGACTTTTAATATTGTAATTTTCCGTGTAATAGTGATAAAATGCAATTAAAGCCGAAAATTAATTAGTAGAGATTAAACAATATTTCATTGCTCCTCTTAGATCAATTATCCATAGGAATCCTTTAACTTTAATTAATCAAAGTTAACGTCATCCTCGTTTCACTTCAACTATTCTGCTACTACTCAAGCACTCTATACCCACAATAAGCTCATTAAAGTTTGTTGTTTATTTCTGTGCATCGTAGTTTATAAGATAATTTGAATTAATAGAGCAAAAAAATTAGAAAGAAACTAGTAACTCAGTCTTATTATGCTGCTGTGAAGTATATTGAAAGCTACATTGTAAATTACAAGCGCAGAAAACCTTTGGAATAAAAGAAAACGGGAATTCAATGGTTACAGAAACCATTTTATATTTTCCTTTAAACTCTAGCTTTACAAACTAGAAGTACATTCAAATTTAAGGCTTCCTTGGTCGTTTTGGAGGCGTTCTCTAAGTGTCTGCAGTACTCATTTCCGTTTCCAGTCTTAAAACCACTTTTGTTTTAAAACTAGCTATTAGGAACAAAATGACCTTTGAGAACACTTCTAGAAAGAATTGCTTAACTACTAATATCCCAATATAACTGATTTAATACAACGACGAAAGAACTGCCTTTTCAGTTTCTGAAAGATTTTGTTTTGTTCCAGGATTGGACGCTGCAAATCAAATATGTACAGACGAGAGACGCCGGTCTGTATGAATGCCAAGTGTCTTCGCATCCGCCCACCAGTATTTTCATTCAGCTCAATGTAGTAGGTTAGTAATAAAAGTACGGTAATAATTTTAGTAAATATCACTGAGAAGGCAAACTTGATTAATTTCGCAGTATTATAAAATACGATTTAGTCCAGGCGACAGGGAAATTGGTATATGGGTAATGTCACAAGACTTGATAACAGCAATTCTTTTTGTTTAGTATGTAGGGGGGTGTGTGGTGAGTCTACATTCAAGTTTTCGTATTAATCGGAGCCTGCGAAATGTCCGCCATCTTGGAAAAAGAAGTTATTCATAACGTTTTTGTCGGAAATTCGATTCTCTACAACTTCCTCAGTTCACTTCTTTAAGAAATGTTTATAATAAAAAGTTACAAACAATTAACCGTAAAAATGTAGGGTTTGCAAATCTTTGGGGTAAAATAACTATTGCATTTTTGGTTGTACGAGCAAAATTGTCTTTCTGTAGACAATTTAAAAGCGAACAATCTAGTGTACTCACTTTTTTGGTTCCGTTCTTTGGTATAGTGGAAGGCAGCGGTCGAGTAGAGGTAAGTCGAAAGCGAGGCAGTAAGCGCGCATAACGTTCTTCCTGCTGGTAAGTTATTTATCTCCTTAACCGTACGTCTGAGTAAAAGAGTTGTCAGCACCACTTTTGTCGGCAATACGATTCTTTACAACTTTCATACTACTCTTCTTTGTGAAGTGTTTGTAATAAAAAAGTTATAAACAAATAACCGTAAAAGTTTTGGGGTTGCAAATCTTTGGGGTGAAATAACTATTTCATTTTTGGTCGTACGAGCAAATTTGTACTTACCTTTCTTGTAGACAATTTAAAAACTAACAATTTAGTGTACTTACTTTTTTAATTCCGTTCTTTGGTATAGTGGAAGAGAGCGGTCGAATGTAGGTAAGTCGAAAACGAGGCTGGCAAGCGGTATAACGTTTTTCCTACTGGTAAGTTATTTATCTCCTTAAACGTACCTCTGAGTAAAAAAGTTGTCAGCTCCATTTTTGTTTGCAATACGATTCTCTACAACTTTCATACTACACTTTTTGTGTCATGTAAGTAGTTACAAAGTTATTAAAAATAAACCGCTAAAATATAGGGGGGGGGGGTCATTTGTATTGAACGTATGGGGTGAAATAAATATTTCATTTTTTATCGCACGAAGAAAATTGTTCTTACCTTTCTTGTACACAGTGTAAAGACAAGAATTTTGATATACTTACTTTTTTTATGACGTTCTTTGGTATAGTGGAAGGCAGCGATCGAAAGGTTTATCCATGGTATATATTACGAATTTGTTGAACATATGCATTCTATACGCAATTAAACAAGGATTCGATAATAATTACATAGAATGTATTAGTAGGTGTACTTCTCTATCGATTCAAATTTTGGTCGATGGGTAGGAGAATGGCCCGATGGCTTTAACCATTCGAGGCGAACTGCATAGGCCCACGAAAACCGTAGAATACAGCATGACTGCCATCCACTCAGGCACCATTATTAAAGGCACCAGACCATTCTCCCACCCATCGACCAGAATTTGAATCGCTAGAGAAGTACACCTACTAATACATCCTATGTAATTATTATCGAATTAGTGTTTAATTGTGTATAGAATGCATATGTTCAACAAATTCGGTATTATATGCCATGGGTAAACCTTTCATCTGCTACCTTCCACTATACCAAAGAACGTGATAAAAAAAGTAAGTATATCAAAATTCCCGTGTTTACATTATGTACAAGAAAGGTAAGAACAATTTTTTCCGTATGACAAAAAATGAAATACTTATTTCGTCCCATACGTTCAATACAAATGACCACCCCCCTATATTTTGGCGGTTTATTTTTAATAACTTTGTAACTACCTACATGACACAAGAAAGTGCAGTATAAAAGTTGTAAAGAATCGTATTGCCGACAAAAGTGGTGCTGACAACTTTTTTACTCAGTCGTACGGTTAAGGAGATAAATAACTTACCAGTAGGAAGAACGTTACGCGCGCTTACTGCCTCGCTTTCGACTTACCTCCATTCGACCGCTGCCTTACACTATACCAAAGAACGGAACCAAAAAAGTGAGTACACTAGATTGTTTGTTTTTAAATTGTCTACAAGAAAGGTCAGAATAATTTTGCTCGTACGACCAAAAATGAAATAGTTATTTCACCCCAAAGATTTGCAATCCCTAGACTTTACGGTTATTTGTTTATAACTGTTTTATTACAAACATTTCTCAAAGAAGTGTATTGAGGAAGTTGTAGAGAATCGAATTTCCAACAAAAACATTATGAAACTTCTTTCCTCAGACCTACGGTTAACGAGATAAATTGAAAAAACACCTAACTTCTTTTTCCAAGATGGCGGGCATTTCGCAGCCTCCGATTAATACGAAAACTTGAATGTATACTCACCACACACCCCCCCTACATAAATAAAAAAAATTGCTGTTATCAATCTTGTGCCTTTTTTACCCTGTCGCCTGGACTAATTGGGAAATGAAACTTTGCTGTTGGGACGACCATGCATGTTTTACCAGAGCAATACTTACTTGAGTTTTCGCAATCCCAAAATTACTTTTTATTTCTACTATCAACATACATTCCCAATTTTAGAACAATAAATCAATGATAGATATAAACGAATTGAATCAAGTCAAGAAAAGTTTTGTTTTACAATTTCAGAATTTGTAAAATTTAACATATCATTATATACATATAAATACAATTTTGAATGTTCCAAGCTAAAGCTGAAAAATTCAAAGTTTAATTTAATATAATTTTCGTTTAGAAAATAATATTTATGGTTTTATGCTTTCCGAACTTTGGGCAGTCCTTGGGGATATAAACTTTCAAGTTCGAAATATTAAAGTTTCGGATATTAAGGTTGTTAATATCTGAACTGCAACGTGTACTGGAAAACCATGAAACTTTGAGGATATATAGTTTTGGCTTTAAAAATTCAAATATTGCTAATGTCAAATTTTTAAAGTATATCATATTATAACTTACAAAACGGTAGATTAACAACGCAAGAGAAATCTAAAATATTTATGTGTCTTTGTTTAAGTTTTAAAAACGTTTTTTTGTTTCAAAATTACTTTGAGACTCTTAGTCTGAACGTTTTAGATATTCAAAATTTCGAAACTTTTTGGTGCTAAATTTATTTAGATCTAACTATCGAAATACAGATCCACAATGTTAGGGAGCCTAAGTGTCCATAATTTGAAACTCGACTAAGTTCTACAAAAATTTCAGCACTTGTGTTGATCCCAGTGTTGTTATTTCTGAATGTCAAAGTTCTTACTCTCAATTTTAGATTTTTAGGTTTTCACTTTTCGTGCTTTAAACATTGAAAAACTGTGATAGCTGTAAAGCTTTAGAGACATTCCAAACTTTTAATTTGATAAAATATTTCAAGGTTTCGATTTCTAGATTCATAGTGCAAAATTTAAAAATTATTTAGAATTTGCAAATTAACTCAAATTTTTGCAATACAAGTTAAACTAATTGAAATTGAAGATACACAAGGCAAGCTGATACTGTTTTTAATTAAAATTTGTTCCAGAAACTAACGTACTCATTTTGAAGGATCGCATTTGCTATCCAGTTACCTATGAGAAAACTGTTAACTTACAAAAATTTAAGTAATACTTAAGTTAAGGTTTAACGTTTAATTAGTGAAATTGAAGTCGCGGTAAGCTGCTTGTGAAACATTGTATATAATAGTTTAAAAGAAACTGTTGTATTTAAATGTTTCCATAAATTATGTAGAATGCTCTCTACACGTGTTTTGGTTTGTTAGACCTTTTTCAAGAGATACTCATAAGTTTCTGATTTGAAACTAACGTATTCGACAGAAGTTCGTAAAGCTTGTTTGATCGTTTAAAATGAACGTATTCTTATTATAGGATTTTTAAATTTCTAATTGTTCTAGCAAATCTAACCTCTTATCTTTCTTTTGCTCATGTAATAAGTCTACTCTATCTGCATATACGAAATGATTATCTATACAATGGGTGGCTAGTCTGGACGATTTCCTATTATATAAAATATTTCATTTATGTTCCGCTAGACGTTTCTTAACGTTTCTTCCACTTTGCCCGATATAAAACGCTTCGCAGTCTTGACAATAAATTTTGTACACGCCCGATTTGTTCGTTGTTTCCATTTTATCTTTATTATTAATTAATACTTTCCCTATTTATTTTTATTTGTACAAATTGTATTACAATTTGTTTTCCTGAGCTTGTTTACTCTGCTTACTGCTTAATATGTGGAATATAGTTGATTAATTTATACATTTCTTTAACTTTAGGATCTGCATTATAAAAGGTTTTGTTTATAATTTTTTTCTATTTCTTTGAAATCATACCGTCAATTAGGTTGTCCTTGTTTTTAGCTATCTGTTTTATAACATTTAACTCCTTCGCGTAATTTCCTTCATCCATTGGAAACCTTTCCAACCGGTGAACTATACTATGAAAACTAGATAATTTGATATTCCATGGTTGACTTGATTTAGTATGAATTACTGTATCCATACACGTAGGTTTTCTGTACACGCCAAATTTTAAACAATTATCACGTTTAAGAACCTGAATATTCAAGAAATTGAGTACGTTATTTTCTTCCAATTCTTGTACTAGGTAGGCGTCTCTACTTGAGCTCCAAATTTGTAAGGGGCTTGCTTACGAAGTGGCGCTGGGTGGTTTTCGGTGATCGGCGGTAACTTTCGGGCGCCAATTATTTTTACGTGGTATGCTCCACGGATCCGGGTAATTGCTAGTGGAAAATATAGCTCTCACTAAGAGGATGTTAATACTAGCAAATAAAACACACAATATTAAACAAATGGATTTATTAATAACAAATACTAGCAAATCAAACAATTAACTCAGCCCCTAACTATTACCCTACTCTACTCTGTCGTAGCCACAGCAAGCGCGTGCAAAAGCAGCAAAATCATACGTTACTCTACGGTAAGGCATATCAAGCGGGTGCAAAACATAAGCATCAAAATCAACGTGTGCGAGCGGTAAGGTCGGTGAACTGGAGGGTATAAAAGTCTAGGGATTGCAGTAGGGATGGTAGTTCGGATGAGACCCCCAGGCATACACACAGCGAGGTCTGGGGTAAAGTACGGGCAAGAGGGTGGATTGAGGATGAGACCCCCCCAGGCATACACACAGCGAGGTCTCGGGTAAGGTACGGACAAGAGGGTGGATTCAGGATGAGATCCCTAGGCATACACACAGCGAGGTCTCGAATAAGAGGACGGATTTAGGATGAGCCCCCCAGGCATACATACAGCGATGTCTCGGGTAAAGTACGGGCAAGAGAGTGGATTGAGGATGAGACCCCCCAGGCATACACACAGCGAGGTCTCGGGTAAGGTACGAACAAGAGGGTGGATTCAGGATGAGATCCCTAGGCATACACATAGCGAGGTCTCGAATAAGAGGACGGATTTAGGATGACCCCCCAGGCATACATACAGCGATGGTAAGGTACGGATAAGCGGGTGGAAACAAGATGAGATCGGGGCGGAAAGACAATCAGAAAGTACAGTCAAGAGTCCTTACTCTAATAATCCTTGTGGTTCGGTTGGTTGGCTGCTCTTTCTGGGTCGACTCGCTGGTTATTTTAGGAGGATCCGAGGTCCAGGATGGAACTGACTAAATCGGCTCTTACATCTCCTTATATGGAGCACGGTGCTCTCGGAGCGTGGGGGAAATAGTAGGAGTAAGACGGAGTGGCGCACGCCAAATAAACGCTTAGGAAAGGGACGTGTACTCTTGCTTGAGTCAGTGGGTTATATGAACCGCTACGGATTGCAATAGTCGATAAGCATTTTTATTCTTACACCCAAAATTATTAATAAAATTCAGTAACTTCGTTACACTATATACAAAATACGTCATATACATATCTCGCCCAATAATGAATTTTATCAAAATGGATGCTATCAGTACCAAATAATTATTAGCAGCATATATTATTATTAGCAGAAATCTTCATTCATGCCTTTGCAAGTAAATCGTAGATGTAGATAGAGTAGACTTATTGCATGTACAAAAGAATGCTGAGAGGTTAGATTTGCTTGAACAATTAGAAATTACACATTCATTGTAAACGACCAAACAAGCTTTACGAACAACCCCTTAATAGATTTATTTTTTAAGAAAAGAATTTAAAACCAGATGGTAGGGATTGTAAAGTGACAAGGGCAACTTCTGTCGAATACGTTAGTTTCAAATCAGAAACTTACCAGTATCTCTTGAAAAAGGTCTAACAAACCGAAACACGTGTAAAGAGCATTGTACATAATTTATAGAAACATTTAAATAAAACAGTTTTTCTTAAAACTATTTAACGTTTAATTAATATTAACGCGTGTTAAAGGTTTAACAAGCGTGCAATTGTCTTCAACCTGTAAATCTGACATAATGAGAAAGGATGTAAAACGTCAAAGTATACACAATGAAATTCAGCGAAAGTGTGTAAAGAATTACAGAAAATCATTTTCATTAATAGCAAAAGAAGTGTGACAAAAAATGCTACCAAGCCA
Organism: Agrypnus murinus; assembly: GCA_929113105.1. Classification (NCBI taxonomy): domain Eukaryota; kingdom Metazoa; phylum Arthropoda; class Insecta; order Coleoptera; family Elateridae; genus Agrypnus; species Agrypnus murinus. Next base: position 120,438,066 of record OV816026.1, read on the forward strand.
AAGCCACACGATTGGGCTAGTCAAGTATAACCGTAAAACTGTCAAAGCAATACAGAACACTGAACACAACAAATAATGTTACTTTACTTAAACTTATTATTAGTATCTCGGTTTAGCTAGTAAATCTTCCACTTGGTGTACAAGAGACGGATGTCCAAAAATGCAAATCTGTGTAAACCTGGCAAATAAGTAAAATAATACTTTCTAATATTATAGTGGGAAAAGTAAATAACATACAAAAATGAAATTTTCAAGATTTGTTGTACATTCTGAACTTAACAAAATAAACTACAGATAAACTTAAAAAAAAGTCAAAAAAAGACATTTTTGAAGGTCTACCATTAGAATCTATTCTTGTGCGTTTTCAGCACGTTAACGTATTTTATCTAAGTACTTTAGCTTAAAATTTAAAAGCTTGGTAATTCATTCAAGAACATCCATCGCTATCCAAAAATCTGCCCCCAATATGAGATCACTAGATAGGTTCGGCACCGCCAAGATATCTAAAACTTTCACTTTGCCCAGGTTTTATCGTCTTGGATTCCACTAACTTCAACTTTAGCAACATCTCTAAAACTCCAAACGTCTCTTCTCAAATCTGGAAGAACATCCATCGCCATCCAAAAATCTGCCCCCAATATGAGATCACTAGATAGGTTCGGCACCGCCAAAATATCTAAAACTTTCACTTTGCCCAAAAGGCAAATCGGAGCGGTAATAGTTCCAATAGATAAAGAGGAGTCTCCATTAGCTACCTTAATCTGAATACAACGAGTAGTATCCAACGAAACCCTAAGTTAACCAACTTCTTAATGCCGAAACTGCTGCTAAAAATAAAGTTTGTGTTTAAGCCGGCCATATTAGATCCGCCATCTAGAATTCTAAATCTTGTATTATCATATTCCAATTCAGTGTATCCAAAAATATATTAAAAAGCAAAGAAATTATATTTTATTCGCAAAGAACATCGAAAGATGTTTTTACTTCGATCCGCCATATTGAATCCGCCATTTTGAATTTGAAATTTCTGACATAAGATTCATATTCAGCGACCTCAAAAACCTATAGATACGCATAAATATCTCATTTTATCAACAATCTCTAAAAGTTATTGAATTGTTTCCCCATTTTACCAGTTACAACCACAGTGCGTGACGAAGAGATACTACTGCATTCTGCATTATGTGCTATTAGTTTCCACATTACATTTTGTTAGTTCTGTACTAATTAAGACTGTAGTCCTTATACGGCCCTAGTGCTCTAACATTTCCCGTGACATCCCATCACATTACATTCGCTAAATTTAAATCAAGCCGGTTTTTAGACATTCCACCTATACACACACTGGACATACACTGTACTCTAAAACTCTTATCTTATAGCATAAACAAAACAGTATAATCCCGGTTTAGCTAATTCTGGATATCCACCTCTTATACATTAAGTAGAAGAAATATTACTGAGACAGTGACTCAATCTCACCCAAATTATTTTTGGACGTGTAAAGGTGTGAACTAAAGACTCGGTAAATTGGTTGAAGAAATATGGAAAAGGGCGCCAGCATATTTCGTAAAATAGTTTAAATAATAAGCAGTTTATTTACATTAAGTTTTCTCAATATCGGAGTTCAACTGCAGTAAAATAATTCAACTCAAATGAGCAAAAGCCGAATAACCACTGGTTCTTAATCACACAAGTTAAACAGTGCAAAAAAATAATCAACATCACGTATTTATATTTGTTTATTTATTAACATATAATTATATTAATATATAATCGTGTAATTAGCACTATACTAATTAGTATAGTGCTATACTATAATAATTATAATTATACGTAAATAAAGTTTACTTACTAATTAAAAAAAAGAAATTTTATAAGTAAGGGATTTAGTTATATACAAATAAATTGTTATCTTTTTGTAATTAAAAGAAGGTTTTAATACCTATTAATGTTGAAGACAACAATTAAATGTTGTTATGTTAAACCGCTTTCAACTAAGAATATATTTTGACCCTACTTCATGATCCGTCAAGACAAAATATTAATTTTGTGAGTGCGATCAAAATCGGTACCTCGACGGTGCTGATTAGACTCGTTCAGCAGGTGACGAGGCTATGGAAAAACAGCATGTACACTACAATTGCAGATTCCGAATTCTTCGTTAATTTGACTGAAAATGTCATTCCGAAATCCAGTCTAAATAATAAATTCATATGTGGAAATCCAAGTAGGTATCAGGCTCGTACATCAAAATCTTATAGAAAAATAATCTACGATGGCTAAAAGTCTCGACGTTGAAAACTTGAGGTTGTTGGAAAAACCTTGATCACTGGGTTAACTTCGGTCTCCCAAGAAAAACTCGGAGTTGTCGGAAAAACCCTTAAAAAATATAACTACGTTTCAGTTGGAGAAATAAAAGATTAAATGTTCATAACGATAATGAATCGAAACAAAGAAAGTTTTTTAAGTGCCAAGACATACGTCTTTCACATACCAAATCTGCAATTTAGAAGATGAGTTCAACAAAAAAAAAACAATATACGTCACAAACGAATTTAGGTTTAGTTGTCTGAACAAGAAAACTGAAACCAACATGTTCGTAAGACTGAAGATATACCAAAAAGTTAGGGAGCATGATTTGATGTATCTTTCTCAACATTCCGTCTAAGAGGATAATTTTGAACATACTGAAATCGGGAAGAAAAACGCACAAATTTTATGATTTAACCTCAAATCACAGAACCAGAAAAGTATTAGCACCATATATGGAATATTGAAATTTGATATCTTTTAATTAATTCTGTCAAATTAGAGCCCTGCATTGAAATTTGAGTTTCACGGCGACATAAAAGTGTACAGACGTGGATTAAAACTAAAATAAAATAAAAGTTAATCAAATTATGAAATTCGAAAGTGCTTAAGCGCCTACGAGTCTGCGCCAATCGCGTGACGTCACGTACCGTACAATCCTGTATCAGCTATTCCTGTAACGTGGTTTACATACTTGTTTTGCCGGTGCGTTTAAAATTGTTTTGTTTTGTCTTGATACGTGTTCGTTTGTTAGTTATTTTTGAATTAGAAAAACGGCCTTTTTCAAGGCTTACATGCAGTAGGAAATCCTAGAAGAAGAAGAGAAGCAAGACACAATTCGTTGGAAAAAGTCTATTTTCTATTGGAAAATTCGACAAAAAGGTATAGCGCGCAATATGCCAGTGGGGGCGGAGTAGTACACTTTTATTTAAAATGTTGTTTACATAGTAACAAACAGCCCTCAAAGCAACATTTAACAACTAGATATTACAAAAAGACAATTTCCAGGGCCAGGCCGTAATCAAAGAACAAATGAAATCCACGCATTTGACGAAAAGATCAATTTTACGATTCGAATGTTCTAATTCTAAGACGTGATAGAATCGAATAAAAAAGCTATTTAACCTAAAGAAAGAAGAAAAATACGCTATAAACTTTAATGATTTAAAAAAATTGTGGTTAAAAACGGACCAAGAAAAGTCTGACACGAAAGGCTATACAAAAAGTCATTATGTAGCTGTCAACAACATGTTGATTAGGTAATTGCAGTTTTAACGATTATTTATGTCAATAACGTATTTTTCTTATAAAATAATAAAACATTTTCAAATTCAACATTTGTTGTTTACTATCAAAGTGCGTGCGTAAATTTCTGGAACAATCCTTATTATTCCATAAATGTTTTAATACTCATTTAATTTGTTGTCTTCTCTGCTTTAAAATTGTATTAATTTATCAACAAAGTAAATCCAATCCATTTTTTTAGTGAAACGATAATTAACTATAAAATTAAAGTATGGTTGTTTAAATAAAGTGATTATCTATATACTAAAATCCAAAATTTGTTTGTTCTGTATGTTCGTCGAATATTTCGGGCGTGGCTTCATGGTAGTGGGCGTGAATGTTACAATTTACATATATGTTAAGCAAGGACAAAGAGGTGCAATGAGTGTGTCTGGTGGAAGTAGCTTTATGTTGATGGGCGTATAATGTTTGTTTATTGGTATGCTTATCTCTTCATAGAATTCAAAGATCAGAGAGGTGCAATATTTGTTTTTCATTATATATGTGTTCCTTTATAAAATCCAAGTATTTATAATTGGGCTTGACAAGGACTAGAGAGAGGTGAAATCGGTGGCTTTGGTGGGCGTGGTTCCATCTTAGTAGGCGTGGTAAGAAAACTAAGATTTTGTATGGGGTGTGGTAGTAACCCTCCATTTACTTTTTTATCTTTGTTTAGTAAATTTGTTTTTCCTGAACTAAAGTTTGGGTGTTGGGAAAGTAGTTAACTTTAAGTTACGAAAATTAGTTACCTTAATTTATTACTAGAATTTCTATCATGTTTTAAGATGTAAATTAAATCCTTTGCTGAAGTGAAATCCCTGCCGTTCGAAGAACAGGCTTAAACCTATTTTATTAAATTGCGAAATTATTCTGGTTTGTCCGACTACACACCACTCTGAAAAATCAAGCAAAACACAATTAACAATTTTACCTCCATGGTATTGATTTACAGTGCCTGAAATAATATTGACGTTTTGTGTAAAATTATAAAATTCCCTCTTTTTAATCTAAACGGTATGTGAGGAATTCTTGGGAAAAACCGAAAACTCGTTACATTTGGAATTTTTCAATAACTAGAATTTGGAGTTTCATCTTTGCACAAAAAATATGTTATACATGTAGTTTTCATTGCTTTGAATTTATATTTTCATGGAAGATCTATTTATATACTTAAAAATAGAAATTTCTATTTTCACATTTTCAAAAGTTTAACATACGTAAAAGAACAGATATTTACCTAAACGTTGTGTTAATAAATTGTTCCAGTAATTCCTCCAACTTAGTTGAATAATATTAATTTACTTTTTTGAACATAAAGTTTTAGTTTTTACATTTAAATTGTGAGAAGCAATTGAAAAGTGAGAGATGCGAAAGGTACATACTTGTACATGCTCATACTTTGATTTTCTCTATCAATCGAAATTCGAATGCTCTTGCTTGCATTTATAATGCGCCTAATGGGCTGCAGTTTTTAGTATCCTTTTGATCAGCTTTTTCCAGCGTAGAATCAAATTATTTGATATACTCGTATTTCAGTCCCAGTAAAATAGTATTTACTGTAAATGAAACTAGATAGATAGTGCTACGTAACAAAACAATTATAAATGGCTCGACTCACTGAATATAGTCACTTCTACGTTATGAGATATTCTGAAAACACGATTCCTTTGCTTGCGAACAAGTTTTGTTGCTTTTAATGTGTTTCACATCCTATATTCACTCTGACTTTTGTAATGTAATGGAATTTCTTGTAACATTCTCTTGTTACTACTATTAATGCACTGGTTATAACTTGGGCATTTATAATTTACAAAAGGATGCCCAAAAAGTCCAGAAAGTGTTGATGTTGAGGATGCCAGTTAAATGTGTAGTTAAATATGCAGTTGCTTTCATTTTCCCGATAGCTTCATATTTCCCTCGACAAGATAGTTGCATATTGATCAAGTTTCTCCACTAAGTAACTGCTGAACATACATGAACATAATCCCGCAATCAATGTTAATCTAACTTAATTACCTTTGGTAATAGCTAGTGACTGATTAAAAGCATTTTGTAGTTAATCATCTTTCAAATATACTGCTTAATATGTAATTGAAGTTGAAATGAATTAAAAAAAGGAAATGCATATCTATACAAGTAACAAATATTCTCAAGATCTAAAACAAAAGACTTTTAAATTTAGACTCAGACGTACTTACAGATAATACAAAAAATGTTCACATATAATAAAAGCGAAATTACTATTAGTTCCTATTACTGTTAGTAGATTTTTACCCTACAAAAGGTGAAGTAGTAACGATTTTGATGTATGTTGTTTAGGTCGGAACCCTGATGAAAAATTCAAGTTTTCGACCTTCGTGGGGAGGCACAAGCCGCCACCTTGGATGAAAGGTGCAAAAACTGGATTTTTCTTAAATAATTACTCATCGGTAGACCCTATACAAAAGATGTCTGAGACAAACTTGAAGAAGATAAAATTCCCGATATTTTTTGTATGAACACCTTTTTTTGTAAGTCTAATATTGAACGAGTTACAGTGGAGAAAAGGTTTGGTAATGGTAATGTATGTACGCGGTCGTTTTTTTTTCGTTTTGACGTTCTGGGTCGGTTGATCTTGACGTCTTAACTATAGTGTTTATACTCAATCTTATCTTCTCATTGTCTATGCTCCTGAGAATGAATCTGTTCTTCTAAAAGTATTGATAAAATTTCCTCATCTTTTTCCTCTTTCTCGATGTCTTATTGCATTTCATTTCATTTCATGCAATTGCAAAAAAGAATGTGAAGGAGCATGTGGCTGCAGGAAAGCTGGCTGGAACTGTTCTAAAATATGTGGTCAATCATGCGAAAATGCACCAGAGGTTCACATCGAGAACGAAGAAGAAGATGAAGAAATTTTATCAATCGAAGACAACTCTGTACTCCTGTCTTCATAACGAACACTATAATGAAAACATCAACATTACCGACCCGAAACATCAAAAAGGAAAAAGTGACCGCAAATATAGATTGCCAAACCTTTCCGCCACTGTAACTCTTTAAATTTTATACGTACTTACAAAGAAGCTTTTTATACACAAAAATGTTGGGAATTTTATCTTCTTCAAGTTTGTCACAGACACTATTTTCATAGGGTATATCATTAAATAATTATTATTAAACAAAAACTCACACCTACCCCCCTCAATGTCTAAAATTCATATTTTTCATCAGGGTCCCGACATAAACGGTTTTAATATCCCAACATTTTTAAAAATCGGCATAGTTTATAATTCAACTGTGTACCAATTATTTATCTCACAGCGGTATACGTTAAAATTTACCATTCAGTAATTAAAATTTACCATTAGAGTAACACAGCAATTAGACAACGGTCTAGGACATTTGGGCTCGGCCATTTCGCCAAGGCCAATAGAGTTACTATTCAAAATATTCAATTTCAGCTTATTTTCATTCATTCATTCATCAAATTATCATTAAAAATAAATCAAGTTCTATAAAAAACAGCTCTGACATTTAATTGACGTTTCGTTATTGCCCGTCGGACCATAAAGAGGCTCTTGGGCCATAAAGAGACGGTAATGTTTAGATGAGTCTAGCAATAATAGTCTAATTATAATGTATCTGTGCATAAACTATAATAAAAGTTTTCTCGCCTTCCCACTGGCAAAATCATCGATCACTCTGTCAAAATTTATCTTTCCAGCCAAGTCGCATTTCATTATCAAAATTCCCAAAATAAATATTCTACTTTGCGTCATGGTATTCTCCTACTAAATCACTAAACACAGTATAAAATACGTCTTACAGAGGGAGAACTCAGAAGAAACAAAAGCCGATAGATTCCCAATAAAAGGAAAATAAACAAATGACGACTCGTTCTCGAGCGGGGAGTATGGGGGAGGTGTGAGGTTGAGAGAGCCGTTCACAAGTAAATAGTATTTGATTCCTTTTTTTAAATTTAAACTGCATATTTACAATCTACTTTTAGTATTAGGATTAAGTATTTTATAATATAATTGGCGTGCGGGGAGCTCTAGCCAGCGCTAGTCTCCCTAAAGATTATTTCAGTTTTGGTTGGGTTGTCGCACGAGGTCCAGTGGCTTTTGAGCCTTCTTGTAATGCCTGGTTGGTTAGCGAGTTGTTCTATGAGTTGATTAGGATGTCCTGCCAAGTTATTGCTGCACTTGGTCGAAAGTCTCTTGATTTCGTTGTCTATATAGGGGACTCCTAAGTCATTATGAAGGGGTCGTTCCTAATGTACCTTGGAACATTGGTTAGTATGCGGAAAGTGTCGAATTGAAATTTCGGAAAGATTTTTGTGTGTGATGCTTTGGCGCATCCCCATAGCTGAATCCCGTAGGACCATATTGTTTTCAGACTGGCTTTATACAGTAAGATCTTGTTCGATAAAGAGAGTTGTGAGTTTCTTCCGAGTAACCATATCATTTGTTTGATTTTTAGGTCTAAATGTTTCCTTTTAGTTTTGATGTGCGAGCTCCAAGTAAGCTTTTGATCGAGGTGCATGCCAAGGTATTTCATTTCATTTTTAATTGGAATTGGGGCATTATTAATGCTGGTTTGCGCACATTCAGCACGTTTCGTGGTAAAAATTACTTGTGCTGATTTATCGGTGTTGACCGTAATTCTCCATTTATGGAATCAGTTTTGTAGCAAGTCAAGATCCTATTGAAGATGTTCAACTGCTAGTTCAGGAGTTGTAAATTGGTGCGATGGAATAAATTGATCTAGGTCTACAATTTCTTTAAGGCGGTTTAGGAGGAGTCATTCAAGGATTTTGGAAAGTTTCTTTGAAACAAAAAAGAGTCGTGAGCACGCGAGGTAATCGTCGAGAACAAAATATCGTCAGTCCAATATCAGATGTCTATATAGTAATACACAATATATGTACTTATAGAGATATCAGAGGTTCGCACGATAAACTGACCGCACGCATGAAATACAAGCAACTGAAGGGTCTCACACGATGCATCGATTCTCGTCGATTCCCTCTTGAATTTCAAGGTGAATTCATAAAAATAAAATGATATATTCTTATTTATAATAATTAATACATTAATCGATACTAAAATGTTATTACATAATGGTGATCGTGTGGGGCCGGGCCCCGGGGCTGGAACCCTGCTTGCCCCCCCTCTCGACAGGCCTGTATGTGTGACTACATCAGTAACATATGTTTTTCGACTGTTCTTTTAATGCTTGGGTGTTCGGGAGACCACACGTCGTTCACCCATAAAACTGGCTGTCTTCTACCCTATCATTGTTTCCTTGGAAACTGGGCAATGGATGAAGCAGTCAGTGTCAGTCAAGTCAAGTCAAGTCAAGTGTGTGGTAGAGAACTTCGTGAGAATTATCGACGGTTACTCATACCGATCAGGGGTAGGCCTGGTAATATGATACCGGTGTGGGCGGATTCGATTCTCGCCTTGGTGAAGGTCATTTATGGTCACCGAAGGGACCCGCTGTCTGATTGAGGTCAGTTATGGTCACCAAAGGAATCCGCTGTGTGACCGAATCTTAAGTGAGGAGAAGCGAAGTGAGGTTTATCCGGTTTTTGGCCGATGGGAAACTGCATGCCGCCAGGTAGATGTGCTTAGGAGCTATCTCGACCACACTATGATCCGGACTGCAGCCGGGTACAGTGGTTGGGAGAAGTTCCAAAAGCCACTTCACTTAAGGAGAGTTGACGCGAATACATAGCCTCTCACAATGAAGACAACTTCACCTTAACGGGAACACACTAGGAGTCTATAAAGTGTAGACCTACGAACGAAGCTCTGTCGAGGGCCCACCAAGCCTATATATTGGTAGATCGGGGTGGCAAAACCATTATAAAACCAAGTCCCGCCACAATTGAGGTTGGATTCGATCGGGCAGTGGCCCCAACCCCTGTCTCGGGGAGGAGCTTATGAAGGTATGAAAGAGGACTGGAGGGCTCTCTCTATTCAACTGAGTTAAGTTGGGGGAATAGTCCTATTGCTGGACGAGGTACTTAGCCCCGTATGAAAGAGAACGGGAGGGTGCAGGCGGGTGAGCACGTGTTAAGTCAATCGCTCAGGTACTAGCCTGGATAGCTAGTAGAGGGTGGATAGGCAACCTCGCTCCGACCAGTGAGTTACTGTTAGCAATTGCTATGCAATCTGCGCGCTGATTGGGCGTATCCCAATTACTTCCTTCTGGAAGGGAACGTGGGAGTATGTTGATATAGGAACCCCACGTAAAACACAGACAATCTTGTTCTTTTAATGTGATCCAGTGTTTGTTGTTCCAAGTGATTTTTGGTCAACTGTACTTCATTCTGGCACAACAGCTTGTAGAAATCCTCGATCACTTGTGGTATTTTTTCCATGTCTTCCTTTTCCCTGAATTTATTTATGTCCTCTTATGAAGCTATCATATTTGCCTGAATAGTAAAATCGATTACCAGATTTTAGTTTTACTAGTTGTTCCCCACGTCTTCTAACTTCACTTCAACAAACAGTTTCCAAAAATTATTTTTCCTACTAACACCATGCAAGTGCTTTCTCTCATGATTTATGTTTAAAGTGATTTATGTGTCACTTTTTATGCCCGACTAACTGTGAAAGTTTTATATTGACAATCCAGTTACAAAAAAGCATGGCTTTTACGACCTTTGAAAAGCTACTTATGTACAACACATGCTATACACTCCTAGAATCATACCGCAGTAGATTCATAGTAGTTTTGACATTTTGTTATATTTTGTTACATTTCTCTGTGTTGTAAATATTTGTAAATGAAAGTAATTTATAGGCTTTATAGATTACAATACAAGTTAGCATATAAATTCCAAATCACTGAACTGTGTGAAACTGTATCTTTACCTACGTGCGATACCGCCTTCGAAGGGCTACTGTTAAATAGTTTCTATTAGGGGAGAAGGGGACATTTTCCCTTTATGGTGAAAGAAGAATAAATCCAAAATTAATTAAGAAAATTTAAGGCACGTCCATCCTAGCGTCCAGTAAACTACAAGTGTTTTTTAGAAAAGAATTCAGTATTTAAATCGATCTCTCATGGTATCCTTATTTACTTATAGGTTTAAGCTCAAACACAAGAACCATACCTTCTAAAAAAAGTATACCTTCACCAGATATTTTGATATTTTTATTACTACTGCAATAATAGTAGGTGATTTTGTTGTTATATGAGCATTTAGTCATTTAGTATTTCAACCGTTTAAGGAGTTATACATATTGGGTATTGTTACTATTGGGCTTTTCTTGTATGTCCATTGGGTTAATTCAAATGCGATTCTAGGGGCATCCATATAAAATTCAAAATATTAAAAGCTACTTTTGTGTTTTATATGTGTTGTACATACATACATTTTTTACGTATTACTCTGAAAGAAATAAAAATCCTTCAATTACAAAAAAATGAATTCAAACAGAATACATTGCCAGTCTAACAACAACTTTATATTTTGCGTTGTTTTTTAAGAAGGCAGCGCCAGATTTGCATTTTAGAGGAAGACACTAGTTCTTAATTTCTCTCTTTGTTTGTTTTCCTTGTAATATATTTTCTAGTTCGCTGTTGTCCTTCTACAGCTAAAAGCTTTCATTTTCTGAAAGTTCCCTTTTTTGTGAAGCATCTCTTAATTAAATTTAGCAAGATTGCGAAATTTTCCAGCGAAAAACAAATTTCTCGAAACGTTAAATAATATTTAATTTAGCAAGAAAGATCTATTAAGAGTAAAACAGTATAAAGATTTAAAAATTGTTTTCTTGATAAACACCACCAAGTTCGTCTGTAAAAAGCCAACATGAGATATTTTCTCATTTAATTTACGGATGGGACGGTCTTACTAACTTTTATTTTATTTATTTTCGTTGGTCTTTTCTTTATTTGAACTTGAAGCTGATGTCTACATGGAGTTCTAGGATAAAGTTTTCCAAATTACGAGAAACGCACGGAAAGCTCGGTGCGCTTGGCTAAATACAAAAGGTTTATATACATTTAGGTTTTACTTGTTACTTGCAACCTCATTAAATTTTAATATAGAAGTAATAATACTGGATATCAACTAACTGGGTAACGCCATTTCATATTATTTTATATGAATATTTTATATAAGTATTCTCATAAAGACGCTTCTCATTTAATATTTTCTGCAAATTTAATTTAAAAAATCAATCATCACCTGTAGTATCGTAAATACAAGGTGTCTTCTTATAGCCCCTGCACCAGACTGTACCAGCGCATTTCTGATAGCATTTGGATCAAAAAACCTTAAATAGTTTTTTTATTGTAAGTACGTATAAAATTATAACGCGCTTATATTATAACACCATGGTGCTATTGATATCATTAATAAAAAATAAAGTTACCTGTATATGTAAGTGCAAGGTTTGAAATTTCAAAGCCAGATAAACATGATGAGATCACACATCACTGTGTATTTTCTAGTCCAACCACACCATTTTCAAGCGCCCAATTGTGTTACATTGTATTGCAAATTAATTCGCTTTGTTGACATAGTGGTTTTTGCTTTACTAAAATGCAAAATTGTGTATTAAGCTTTTGATTTTTACAAGATATTTGTCTATAACGGGATTTTAATTTTATTTAACAGTGACCTCGAATATCTTTTTACTGTAAAATTGTTTAAATCTAGTCTCAACTTTCAATAGCAAGAGTTTTCCATATCGAATTCCAATCACCTATGGAATTTACTAGTTAGTGTTAATTAATGATGCTAACCTAAACAAGAAAATGAAGAATCTGGGCCACAAAAATGACCAGGGTAAAAGGGCATAATTTAAAAATGTAATTTTATTACAGTAACATTAATTTAGTTAATTTTAAGAAGAGAAGTAAAATGAAAATGAACATCTATTGCCCCTATCCATATTTAGTCATATCGTACGTCGCTGACATTTTTAACAGCTTAGATAATATCAGTGTTGCTTGAAATCTGATCTCATTTTATTTGTTTACACAAGTGTTGATCACGCTTTGACCCAGATTCTCCATTTACTTGTTTATTAGGTTATAAAATCCGTGATTCAAAGGAGGGATTCTCCGATTTTGCGAATCATCATCGTTTACTCGTACAATGACTTGACCTAAACCAATATCCTTTTCTTAATTATCTGCGTTCACGGAATTATCATTTAAGTAATGACCTCACAAAATTGTGTTGTAAAAATGATCATTTTGTAAAAATGTTGCAGAATCAGCAATATAAACATAACAAACCATAAAAAATCTTGTTTGAAGAACATGTAACACACTACTGTATGTGCTAAAAACATTATACCCGTCTTTATTTGCATTTTTTTTTCGAAAACTACGGTTCTGAGTAAAAAATGTTATAGAGATTTTTGGTTTGCCTTATCGATGTCTATATACCTGCCGCGTTTGATGTCCTTGTTATGAGCCACCCTGTATATATAAATGAAATATTTATTTCTCAATGTATGTTAAACATAGAAAACGACAGATTTATCTAACTAAAATTCTCCATTAAAAAATAAAACAACCCATTCTGTCTTCTTTGGTTCATCATCATGAAGAAAAACTATAAAAAGCTAAATCAACTATAAAAATAATAAAACACTGATTGAACAAAATATGTATGTTCATGTTATGAGAAATTCCAGAACGCAAAAGTTATATTAATAAGGTTCGTCATCATTAATAATTCACCAAATGCATTATTTTATTTAATTTTATACCACCCTAGATTTAATTCCATCAAACAGCCAATACGCGCCATCGCAGATTGCCGAAACCAGCCGAAACTATTTTTACAAAGAGAACGGACATTACCTTCGACTACCTTTGAAAGTCTCAAATTTAGATATTATATTTTTACGATAAAGCGTTTAAAAACATCTGAAAAATCTAAAAATATGTATTCAAAAAAACCGCTAGAAAATATAAAAAATTGCATACGCTTTAATTTCTTTCAGGTTTTCACACCTCAACACCGTTTTATATTATGAGTTATACATTAATGAGTTATGTAATATTTACATTTATAATTTATATAGGTATATCCAAAATTGAAAATATTATCTCAAATTGTGTGTTAGTATAAAATTGAAAGTTAAATGCAATTTTTTTCCTGAAACTGAAACATTTAGTATACCTATATGTATTTGTAATCAGACTAGTAGTTTTTGGATTATGTCAGTTGTCTTTAGCGAAGTTTTGGGGTTACTCGGTGTCTTATGTAATAATTCCAAGTGAGAAAGTAGAGAAAGCTGAAATAAAAACACTGCTTTGCCTATTATCACCAGCTGGTGTTACTGTCATTTAAACGAGGCATGTTGTATTTGAATATTGATTGATTTTTATTAATACTATTATTCATAGATAACATGAATCACATATATACTGAATATAATGAACATATGAATCAGGAATATTTAGAAAAAATTGTATAATAATTTTTTAGCACAAAACTGCGTCTTTAGTGGTAATGTTACTTTTTCTAGATACCTATAATTTAAATAATGGTGGGCTTTTTCTTATATGGCATGCTGTAAAAGATAAATTTAAAAAAAGGATTTGCTGTATCGTTTTACATCTTAGAAGCAGTATCTGATACAGATCTTCCAGACAATTACCTTCATAGTCTCAACGATAAAGTGCGATTATTTTGCAAAAATATAATGAAGCGATGGCAAGATAGCGGAAGATCTAAAGTTAGATTTCTTAAATAAAACGTTAATTGGTTAGCCGATAATTTCCAAATTAATATTCGAAGTCATTTACCGAAACAGCTTCCTGGTCGACCGCGTTTAAGCTTTGCTGAGAAATCAGCTCGCAGTCAACGAAAAGATGCGTGGCTGCAGAACACCACCAAGTCGATTTAATTTTGCAAACGGCAGGTATTGCTGCAAGGGCATTGCAGATAAATGATCTTGCAGCTGTTTTAAAAGAAGCTTCACGTAGCCCTACAAGACCAACAAAAAATAGAAAAATCTTAGCAGACGTAGAAAACTCCAATAAGCCAGCACCTCTAACGCCAAAGCAAACTCTAACCTTTTTATTGGACAACGAGTTGATGAAACAACCATAAACCAGTATGAGACTAACTTGTTTAATGAGCAATGCTGATATATTTCCAAGTTATGACAAAGTGCTTGAAGCTAAATTAACTAACAGAATAATAGAACTAAAAGTAACAAATGCCAGCAAAAAAGTACCTTTAAAGATTCTTTTGGAACATACTACCTCTAGAATTATTTTACTGCAGGAAGAGGTAATATTGCAATACAAGAATTTAAATAAACTTGACATTTACTATGCAACTATGTTTTTAGTTATGGATTTGATGGCAGCTCAGGGCAAGTCAATTATAAGCAAAAGTTTGGAACAAGTGTTTCAGATAGAAAATACTTCAAGTCTAGTGTATTTGCAACAACTGTAATTACTCTTAGGTTTACCAATTCTCTAAAATAACAAATGTTGACTTGGGATTAATTGAAAGATTTCCAGTAATTCTAATTGCCCTTTCTTGCCAACTACCCATAAAAGTGGATAGATTCGGAGATTACTGCATGAAAACGGGAGCACTCTACATGAAATTATATTTTTGGTGCCCAATGATAGCTTCAATACAAAAGATTTTAGTGCATGGAAAACAAATAATCTAAAATTCCATATTACAATAGCTTGCTTGGGCGAAGAAGCCTCCGAGTCTAGAAATAAATATTACAAAAGAGATCGTTATAGGCATGCGAGAAAAAATTCTAGAGTTAATATTTTATCGTATATTCTTAATAGAACAATGGGCATGTCTGATCCTATTATATCCAATAATAGATTAAGGGTTCGAATGTCAAAAAATTACAAAGAGATTATTCCTCGAGAAGTACTATTTTTGAGGGACCGTTGCAAGCCATATACTGCTATAGCACTTGATGATTCTTCGGAAAGAAAAGATGACGAAGACAATTACGGACTTGAAGATAATGTTTTTCTAAACAATTAAAACCTAATGCAATAGCTAAAAACAAGTAAAATGATGAATTATTTAGAATTTTGAATTTATGCCAAGAAATGTACACCTTCAGACCATAGTGCATAGGTACCAAAAAGTCAATTGTTAATTAAGATTATTATATTGATCATTTACTTTTATTTATTAATTACGTAATATAAGGAGATTTATTTATTAATTACGTAATAATATCTCCTTTTATTACCAAAAAACCAAGCCGATGCATTTGATATCCGATTGTGTGGTGAAGAATAACGAAAAGCAGTTCATCAATGGTCGTAGTTTTATATGCAGACTTCACAAAATTGCGCAGTTAACTACAGTATTAGCAAGGTCACGCTTACCTCTGCTAGTAACCAAGCCCGAACATGACCTTGCAGAAGCTGTAGTTGAGTTCACGATCTTGGTCGGTGCGGTCGCCCATATAAAATTACGACGAGTGATGAATAGCTTTTTTTTAACACACCAAATTGTAGACTAAACTACATAATCGACAAGCAAATTCCGCGACCTGCTAATGACGACATGAAAGTGTGATTATATAAGCAATTCAAGAATATTTTTATTATTCGAAAAATTACAGTAAGTGTTTATTGTGGACATTGGCCAGATCAATTTGAATTGAGATTTCTTCTTGAACAAATTATGCAAAACAACTTTCTCTTGTTATTGTTATATCTTGATTAAAATGATTATTTGTAATAAACTTTTAATCCAAGTTTTAATAATTGTTACAATGTAAACTTCTGCCATTTTGTCGAATTTGGAAGACCCGGGGACATTTCATAGAAGGTACTACATAGAATTAAAATTTTTGGCATTTTTTTCAATTATGGCCTGATTTTTGAGAATGGTTGCAAACAGTATTAATTTAACTTACCTACCCTCCTTGTTTTTTATTAATATTATTTAAGATAAAAGTTATTCTGTGCTTTTAGGTTGATTACAGAAAGTGGATTTCTTAAAATTTCAAGGATCAAATTTGGAAGCAAAAATTTTGCCAGGGTAGTATAAGTTAAGAAAGTGCGTTTTCTTTAAAATTTGTAAAAGCTTTCAGAAAACAGGTTATTACCAAAATTATAAATAGATGGGGATCTTTGGCTTGATTGGTAACGAAACGCTTAGAAATACAAAACGCGAGGACACCATAATACACAAAAAGGCTTTTTCTAACACCAATAAAACCTAAACACAAGCTTGTGGTTTTTCTTCTTTGTAGACGGACTCTAAGGCTTCTACAATAATCAATTCCCTACGCGTTGAGTTCCTTGTAGTGACTTTGCGACGCAACGCCAATACATGCAGACACTATGCACTAAAATTCGCCGGCCAAAGCTGCATTGATGTTGGCGTGCTTTGGTGAACAGGAAATTGCTTGTATTCTGCTTGAAACAATAAAACGTAAACCGTCTGGTTTAACGACTGATTGGTTCCTTTTTCTGTGAATAATCCACTTCACCTAACACTTCTCCCCTTAGCGGTTCTAATAGTCGGTCTTTTATGAGTTAATAGTAGAATTGTAAATGATTTCTTATTATCGAGCGATACCATTTTATGTTTTGTCGAATAGTAAAAGAAATGTAGCTCTTGTACGTCGCGTAAGGAGATCTTGACAAATGTAGCTTTTTTACTTTTATGATATTAAAATTGTTGACTTTTATAGAAATAAAACATTTAATTGATTATCTCGATATTTATTGATGATGATATACACAAAATATTTACAGGAAATATCTACAAATCATTTCAGATAGTTAAAAATACTGAAAAAATTGTATTGCAAAGATTACTGACATAACATCTGAATTTTCATAATTATTTATTATTAATTAATCGACGTCTAACGTCCGATGCGAGATATATCGGATTAGAAGAACAATGCCATCTGATAGCAACTCTATTTCTGACAATATACATGGAGCGTCGCTTGTCCTAGATTTTTAAATAAGTAGTGGTGCATTATTAAAAAAATAATAAAATTAAAATAAGCCAAAGACGGGATTTCTAACCATTGATTTGAATATTTTGTTTAGCTTTATGATTTAATGTTATCGCGCTGAGGTGATGACTTTGTGAGGTAAACTCACTCATTTTAGAAATTATTATTACTGATAAACACTATGACTAATTAACTATTACATTACTACTTCGAGGAAATAAAATATAAAGAGGGTATAATGTAGCAACTAGAAATTGGAACGAACAGCCTAATTCACAAATTAGTAAAGCGTGTAACATGGAATTTTACACCCTTGTGTAAACCCTACATTGTTTACTTCCTAATTACATCAACTATTTTCCTGGAAGCATGGATGTGCTTGCGTTTAGTAAAAGGAAATTACAGTTCGATAAGATATGATAATTGTAGAAAATTGACTTACATAAAAAATAAAATGATTTACCTTTAGCATCAAATGTGCAATCTGCCTAAAAATAATAAAAATGAATGTAAGTACTAAAATTAATCCAAGAATAATTCGATAGTGGCAGAGAAAAGCTCAATGGTACGATTCTATTTCGGACAATAAAGTAAAGTCAATGTGGTGCTTCGCACGCAATACCTCTACTATTTAATAAATGACAGGAATGACAGGAAATGACAGAATGCTTTAATTAAAATATAGGGAAAAATATTATTGAATGCTATAACTCTAACATAATGAATCTACATAATAAATGTAACCAATTGTTGAAAATACCACTATGCTTCTTACAGCTTGACAAATTTCACAGTAACTATTATAATTGGAATTGTAGAACTGACAACACCGCATACTACAAATCTGAGTGAAGGTAAACACCATTAACAAGCAAAGACCAAAAGGGTGTTTGTAATTTCGTGTGGCATACAAACCTGCAATAGTAGTTGCCTTACACAATGTACATATTTGTGTTAACTCCGTCTGCAGACAATTTTTGAAACGTCAGAAGCAGAATATAGAAGATTATGTATGTACATCATTCAGCCAGCAAAAATATTCAAAATTGTATAGAGAATATTTTTATATATTGATTCTCAGCTAATCATGAAAATGATAAAGATATAAGTTTATTATTATTTATTATTTTTGTGAGACTGAGATAAAACTCGAGAAAGGTAAAACGTTGCATTCTCTTCGTGTGCCTGCATTATAAAGTGGTTGAATATTTCAATTAGCAAAAACTTCAAGATGCAGAAACCTAATTGATAGTGAAACGACATTGGTTTTTACCGATGTAGGGCATTAGTACTAATTGCATGGTACCTCTCGTTTATATGTCGTAAAATTAAACCAAAACACTTATAGCAAAAAAAAAGCTTCTAGGAGGCCCCATTCTATATTCTCTCAGTTTTATCGCAGTATAATGGTTTTTATTTGAGTCAGTCAAAAAAACATACGTCGTCAAAAGTTTTGGAATTAAATCTATGTAGATACAAACTTAAATATCAACTACTATAGTTGATTAACAGTAGCCTTCTGTTTCAGTAAAGAAATGTCTAGACAAAGACAACTCGAAGGTCTTAAAACTAATATCTTTACTACAACTTTATAACTCAAACTAAAAAAATTGACAAAGTAAACGCAGCTCGACAAAATGTGATATAATGCCAGCGTATTTTTGACTTTAAAATAGATCCATTAATTCGATTTTGAGATTTTTAACGACTTAAACGCTATGGTACTTGCGAAAAGAAACACTCATCCAACCATTGAATTTAATTCAGTAGATCAAAGCTACTTCAATATATACACTCCAGTTTTTTTGTTAACCACAGAAAACTTTATTCCAATGCGTTTGGTCAGTTTTGCTGGTAAAAATTGATTCTACACTTTAATGCTTTATCTTGGCAGGCCTTAAAGTAATGTGTCTCATGTTTAATTTGATTGACAAAAAGCAGCAAAGTTGTCGTCGTGATTTCATAGATACCATGGATAGTTTGTCTATATATGCAAGGTAACTCCGTGCGCTTGCGTAAAACACAAATTGTAGTTGATAGATTTTGAGCCAGAAAGCAGATGTTATGGCTCAGACAGAAGGAACGTGAGTCTTAATATAAAATCATATTCTGAACGAGTTACATACAAAGATTAATATTCATTTGCATGTTATGTTTATGTTAGATTTGTTATGTGTTAAAATTAATAAGGAAATCCTGTCAATACATGACGGTCAAAAGGGTTGAAGTGATTGAAGGATTTCCTTATATACAAGATTCGGTGTGTGATTACAATCCTCCGGATTTTCATGAGTGATTATTTAAATAATCGCAACCGAACATAACCAATTGAAAATTCTAAATCTCCTAGCTTACACTCCACTCTTCGGACATATCTCTCTCTATGGCTTACCCCTCCCCTCCGGTTTATTTTACATACATACATACATACATACGGAAATTCTACATTGAATTCATATATTATATGCTTAATATACCAACTTTCTAGTTGGTTCCTCAGACATTCTTATTTTACATTTTCATCAAATATTTGAATCTGAAATAAAAATTTAAAAAACGGAAAGACACAGACAGACACTCGTATCTAATTTCGTGAAAATGCTTCACATCAAATACCTTAACACTCGACTAAGAATTGTTTGTGATATGATTTGTAAGCAAGCGATCGGTGACGTAGTAAGCAAGTAGAGGGAGGATGTTTAGATCCGAAGTAGGTATTCGGTCTCGAGCGTATAGAAATGCATCGATTACAAATAACGCTTTTAAAAATATCAATACATAATTAAGAAATCGCAAAATTAAGGAGAGCTGGCAAATCTACAGCGTAAAACCTTTAACTTGGAATTGCGTAGATCGGCCCAGAATAACTCTGAAACGAAGCGTAATAAAAATAAATCTTATGGTTGATTTTAAAAATTTAAAGACTAAAGAAAATAAAATGTCAAAGCTTATAAAAAAAGACTTAGCAAATCGATCTTGTAGAACTCGAAAAAGATCACTATGGCGGCAAGCAAGGGTTTGTCTATATATTAGAACAATTCGAATACCTGTTGAACACTCACAATGATCGATGATGGAAGGCTGTTATGGTTAAAATTACTATAAATTAATTTATACTAAAACTTAATTACTAACTTATATTAAAAATAGATTTTCGTATAATTTGATTCAGTTCAATTGTTATTATTATTATGCATAGGCATGCACTATATGTCATTTTCTTAATGGATATCTTTATCCTTCAACTTGGTTCCTTTTCGAAAATTCCCCAAGACTTTAAATTTTTCGCATTATATTTTCTCTGAAAAAGCAAGTCATTCTTCCTGCAGCCATTACTTTGAGAATTCCATGTTAGAAATTGTGTAAATTTAGTTTCTATTTTCTGGATTCATCTAACTGGAAATTAATTAAAAGTTACAAAATTTAGAAGATTGGATTTTAGATAATACTGATCGAATTGGTATTATACTTATTATTTTGTTGGAACTTTTAATAACCACATTTGTGGGATTTTCTTCTCAAACACACCATTCAGGAGGATGAGAGTTTTTACACCTAATAGGTAATGTACTGACTCCCTAAAATTAATATATATCTAATTTGTTTCTTCTTTTTTTATTAGCCTTTCTTGTGCTTCTTCTTTTTGTCTGGTTAGTATACTTACATTTTGTACTGACTTCTTCATTTTTGTTATCGTTACGGAGGCAACCAGTAACCATTAGATATTAGAAGGCTTCTATCTGTATATCGCTTGTATTGCGAAGGATTTGTTTATTTGGAAAAATCAACATTTGGTAACTAACCATCCGGTAAGCTGTTCTTATATGAATACAGTCCATCATCATTCTACAGGTCAGAATACACGATCTAATTAATGATTTATGTATTTAATTATTTTTAGAAACCATAGCAGTGTACTATTTACCTTTGTTTATATACACTAAAAGTATAGTAAATTCTTTATCTGCAAATTTTCAAACAGATTACCTATCTGAGTGTTTAAATAAACGTCAACGGGATAATCATTGTAAGGAAGTAATTCGCTTTTGCTTTTAATTAATTTATTAACTATTAATCTTATTACAATTGAGTACAAATTTGATAACGAATGAGCTCACGTCGGTAGTAAGCGCTTACACACTTCGTAGCTTAGGTCACTTAGTAATCTTAGTAAATTTAAAACAAAAGGAAAAGAATATATTAGTAATAGTTTAAAACTTATTAAACAAATCAAATTTACTTTTTTTTTCTCGAACCTTCGTACTACTACTACTATTATTATCTGCGATTATTTTGTTGGTTATATGTTTATATGTTATTAGTTACATGTTAGTTATTTATCTGATACAATTTATTAACTATATCTATTTACTAATTTATATTTATATACTTACCTATTTAAGATTTATCTTCATATTTACAAACACTAACAATATTTATGCATGTTAACGAAAAGTTATAGGTACATTGTTAAAGCTTATTATTCGTCATTCATTATAGTATTTATCAGCATACTACTCTTTTATTTATTTAGTTGTACAGTGCACCAAAAATGCATATTAATAAATGCTTTAGTGGGACCATCACTTTTGGAAGGTCCGTCCAAAAGATTTCGTCTTAGATTAGGACCCAGCGCCCTTTTAAGATTTCTTTATTATATTTTTAGATTATTTACCCACGACCAACGCGACGAGTTTCTGGGTTACCTTTTTGCTACCCCCACGATAGCAAAACTAAATATATTTTGTAACAAGGCTAGACTATAGGAACTGTAGCCTCCGAAATCGCATGCATTATTTCTAACATTTGGAATTAATGTATTGTAGGACTTTTAAATACTGCACGCGTATAAATTAAGAAATTATGATAATAAAATCTCAAATTAATGTTGATTAAAAAATTGTTGAAAACGTCTTTTTCATTTCAAAAACATGACATAAAGATAATGGTGGAAAATTTTTCGGAAATTTATTTTTTGGAAACTATTTAAGAAACTTATTGAAATGGCAAATGTCAAAAAAAAGTTAACAAAATTCAAACGCAGTTTAAGAAGTATCTAGGTGAACCAATAAATGACTGAAGATTGCAAGATTTTTTATTTAAAAAAAAACAGAAAAATGAAAAATCATTCCAAGGAAGAAGGAAAAAAGACAAATAATAAGTAATTATAAAATATAATATGGCATACTAACGATCCTCATCAAGTTTACGTTTATCGCTGATGAATGAATGATGATACTACTTTTATTTTATTAGTTTTTAATTTTGTTGTTTTGAACTAAAAATTAAAAATTGCCAAAAAACTATGTACAACGTTTAAAAATGAGGTTATAAACTTCAAAAATTGAAAGTAAAAATTGAATTGAGCGTACATTAATTCAAGGTTAAGGCAGAAATCTTTCATTTGCCAACACTTCATAAAAACGATAAAAACTCAAACTTTGGTGCCTTAACTACATATATTTCCTATTTTGAATTGATTTTTGTATACTGTTTTAAGATTTTTATATTTTTTTTGAATATTATAAAATATAACCACTGATGAGAGATTTTTTTATTCAATTTATTTAAATATATAAACGGCTATAACCTTTTACAATAAAAAAGAGTACAAATAAATACTACAGCATATAACAAAATCGTACAAAAATTTGCATATTTTAAATAATTGAATTAATAAAGTTAAAGTTAATTAATTTAACAAATAAATACTAAGGAGAACACCTCTTTTAAATTCGTTTAAATTACGTGCAAACAAATCAAAATTAGGATTTTCTTGTAAAAAATTAGTAATGCGCATGAATCTACTAAGCGGAGAGTAATAGCCATACCACGTAACGTGGTGTGGAATACGAAACAAAGTTGTTTTTCTCATACTACGATCACAAATATTACAATAAAAATCAATAAGTTGTAATAAGGAAGGGCAGTTTATATAACAATGTATTAGCTTATAAAGAAATACAAGATCAGAAATTATGCGTCTATCTTTTAGAGTTCTTATATTTAAATGTAACATAATAATATCATAATTAGGGTTAAAAAAAACCAACTTAAATTTGATGAACCTAAGAAATCTTTGTTGAACGTGCTGTAACATTAAAACTTGATAATCTACGTATGGAGACCAAACGCAGCTACCATATTCAAGAATTGAACGGACTAATGAACAATACAATATTTTTAATGTATATACTGAAAACTCTCTTCCTACTCTTATAATAAATTCTAATACTTTCAAAGCGCGGTTAATTATAACTTCAATGTGACGTCTAAAAGATAGAGTGCATGAAAATAAAACTCCTAAATCTGTAATTCCACATACTCTTTCAATATTTACATTATCAACAGAATAAATTGATTCATGCGTAACTTTAGAACGGCTAAAAGAAATACATTTGCATTTGTTTGCATTAATTCTAAATCGTTAGCAACACACCATCTATTCATTCTGTTTAAGTCATCTTGCACCCTCAAACAATCAAGTCTGGATTTAATAACGAGAAACAGTTTCAAGTCATCCGCAAAAAGCAGAAACTCGCAATACCAAAAGCAATGTTTTATATCATTAATGAACAAGCAGAATAGAATTGGACGCATGTGAGAACCCTGCGGAACACCAGAGGGGACATCTATAGCTTTGGAATAGTAGTTATCAATTCTTATAATTTGTTTTCTGCCCGTAAGAAAAGTTGTAATCCATTTAATTATATTAATGAGATAATGATAGAGGTAATGAGATAATAGTCGCAGCACATATCGACGCCTTCGATTCTTGATGCTAATAAAAATAGTGATGGAAGTGGTCTGTCTATAAACGTAGTTCCAAAAGTTGACACGCTGGGATTTAATATGGCGTTCCAAGTAGATGTTCGATCTCGTGCATCTCGAATTATTCATTTTAGATTTATTGAATTGGGCTGGAAAAATATAAAAATGAAGCAGTGTTGACTAATCTACAAAGCAAAAGCTATAACAGGATCAAAAATATACCATGTGTTTTAAATATGTTGATAGAAAACGTAATCTATTAAACTCAAAGTGTGGTTTTGATATTGCTATTGTTTTTCCATTGTATTTAAGTGAAAAAGATTTGTTTTTTCGGAGCCGGACATTAGGGCGCGGTTACTAGGGCGCGGCCTATAGGGCGCAGCCGTTAGGGCGCGGTACACTTGGGCGCAAGAACATTAGGGCGCGTGGACACTACGGCGCAAAATAGTAAGTTGTATTACATATATTTTTTACATGTAGGTAGTACATACTGTATTGGTAAATAGAAATACACGAGTTGCAAGGTAATGCTTTATATTATAATATTACAAAATTGATTCATTCATGTGACTAGATGTGTTTAATGTAATCGTCAAATGAGGGCAGATTTTCCTTTCAACATATGATATGGGTTTTTCTTTTATATAGGATAATAAATATATATTTTTTGATAAAAGGGATTATGTATATAAAGTATGATCTATTTGGATCTTAAATTATATTAGTAATTATTTTGAGAAACAAACATTATATAATTAAGTTAGATTGTTTGGCATTCGTATGTTTATACAATACTTAAATTGAACCTTCCATACCACCAAAATGAGACGCAAGAATTATTATGCATTGAACAAATTAAACAACATACTGTATATTATTGTAAAACATGTGAATGAAGGGAATGAGGAACTAGTAATAATAATAACAATGTTAATAATATTTATATTAACTGAAGTACAAATTGTAAAAAACGAAACAGTTCACTTAGTGGGAATATTTACGTATATTTAATAACTACAGTTATTTACTTTTATTTTGTCATAAATAAAACATTATACTTATTGAAAAACTTAAAATTTAGGAAAGTTAAAAAGCTGCTTAAACACCTGTTTCTATAAAACCTCAATAGTCTAGCTTTGAGTTCTGAAAACCATTTTATTACCGGTTTAAGGTGTCTAATAGTATTTCACATTCTATTGAGATACTTGATAGATCAACAAGTCTCTCTTGGACCTTAGTTGCGCGCAAATAATTTTATGTAACCTTTAACAAACAGTAACTCAACTGTACTGAAGTGATTTGTTAAATGCTCCTACTTTATTTTCTAATCTTGTAATATATTTTGTTGAAAACAAGTTACAAAAAATTGACAAGAATCTTTCAGCTGGTTAAGGAAGGATAGTAAAGACGGGACCGGGGCAGTCGGATTCATTCATGGGTTGTTAAAAAAACAATAGTAAAAGGGTCAGAAATGCTGTAAAAGTTTGTGTAAATCTTCAAAACTTAGATATTCCACTTAGGTATAATCACCATTAATACCCTAAATTCAAGGTTAAAGAAATTGGAAATAATTTGGAATAATTGGGATAAATTGGTATAATTTATGTTACACAACAAACCAGAATTTTTACAATTCACTGCTATTAGATGAGCGTTTTCAGCGCTTCATTTTGATAACTTCTCGAAATATTCGAAATATATCAAAAACACACATTTTTAAAAAATAATTTTATAACGAGCACATTTTTAATATATAAACTTTGATTGGCTTTGATTGACTAACATACGTTACAAGATAAGCCAAAAGGTTTCATTTAAATTCATGCTGCCGGTAAATATTACGAAATAATTGATGTTTTCTTTCTAAAGGAACTCCACTAAATATAGTACCGTTCGTGTTTTTATTTATTAACTACAATGTTGTGCAATAATACTTTTGTATTAAATTTTTAAACTTTACTAATGAATGGTTTCAATAGTTTCAGTTGGTTTATACATACATACATAATCCATTCCCCTTTTACTGCATTTTTCAGTGTCGGTGGTTCCACACAAACTCTTATGGGAGTGCAACGGAGGTAATGGAGCCATTGTAGCAAGTACATTACGCTCCCCCATACTTTATCATTCATACAACTTTCATACCTTATCCTAAGGAGCTCAAACACGATTGAACTAAATTTTTAAAATTCAGTCACAACCGAGGTTTGAACCCCTATCTCTCTGAACGAGAGGTAGGATCTCTACCACTCGACCATGGAGGGCCTCAGTTGGTTTATTGCCCGTTAAATTTCCTCGCGCCCTACTGTCCTCGCTCCCTAACGTCCATGCGCCCTAGAGTCCTCGCGCCTTAACGGCAGCGCTCTAATGGCATCGCCCTAGTGGCCGCGCCCTAAAGTCCTAGACCGAAGTTTTTTGGCCCACGTCCGGTTTAATCGGAAAAAAAGCGGCGTAATCTTGGGGCTAGGGCAAGTTTATGATTTTAAATGGACCACCCTGTATATTTTTTCACAATTGGAAAGTCCATTCAGAAAATTTTTCAAAAAATATGTAGAACACATGAAAACCGTATTGAATTATCTCAATTAGTTCAAAAGATATATGAAATAAATAAAGATTATTAAAAGTTTCACAGTTTTATTAAAATACAACCTGACAATATTGTTTCGACAGCTATGCTGTCATTATCAAAGGTAATATAATTATAAACAAACACGTCGCTAAGGTAGATACAAAATAGGTAACTAGATAAAATAATAATAATAATCATAATTAAATATCTAATACTTCCAGTAACGGAGAATTACTGAGCTCAAGTTGTTCATTCATTAAAGGTACCCTGAGTTTGTGTTTGTATATCTCAAAGGCTTCTAAAATGTCTAATTTGCGTTTGTTATTACAGAAATGTAGGAATTTAATATTATTTTGAGGAGTCATTGTGTGATTTTGTTCTAAAAGGTGTTTGGCGTAATTCGATTTTTCAGGATGTTTATTTTTGTAATGACGTACGTGTTCTTTATATCTTATGTCAAAATTTCGAAGTGTTTGTCCAATATATACCGAACTACAAAAAGAACAATTTAAACGGTAAATGCCCGATTTCATGATATCATGTGTTCTGTCTTTAGCATTAAATAAAAATGAAAAAGTGTTAGTGTTGGTTTTAAATGTTATTTTATAATTGTTGGTTTTTCTTAGTATATGTGCAATTTTTTCTGATATTTTGCCAAAATATGGTATAGATATGTAATTTGTGTCTTTTGTTTGATTGTCAATGGGATATATTCTTTTGATTACTAACCTATAATCTTTTTGTTTAATTAAAGTGTCAATCATGTTCGGATTATAATGATTTGCATGTGCTAGTTGTTTAATGGTTGATATCTCTTTGCTAACATCTGATTTTGTTATTGGAATAGTTAAAGCTCTGTGTACTAATGATCTGTAGGCTGCTATTTTATGTGTATTATGGTGACAAGATTCATTTGGTATTGTTATGTCTGTTTGTGTTGGTTTTCTGTATATGGAAAGTTCAAATAGATTGTCTGGGTTAATCTTGATATTTAAGTCTAGAAAGTTTATAGCCCTGTTTTGTTCTGTTTCTAGTGTAAATTTTATATTAGGGTGGATACTGTTTATAAGAATTAAAAATTCATTGATAACCTCAAAAGAACTGTCAAAACAAGCTAAAATGTCATCAACATAACGAAACCAGAAGATAATGTGTTTAGAGAGGTTTAATTCAAATATTCGATCTTCAAACTTGTCCATAAATATGTTAGCTAATAGAGGACTTAGAGAATTACCCATAGGTAAACCATCCTTTTGTAAATAAATTATGTTGTTAAAAGTGAAATAATTTTGACTTATACAAAGGTCAATTAATTGAATTAACTCTAACCTTTTAACTAATTCTATATTACTATTGATCAAGAAACTATCTAATAAAGGAATACATTCTTGTGGGGGTATTCTGGAGAACATGTTGTAAATATCAAAACTAACAAGTTTTGAATGTGAATCTATTTGAATTTTCCATATACAGAAAACCAACACTAACAGACATAACAATACCAAATGAATCTTGTCACCATAATACACATAAAATAGCAGCCTACAGATCATTAGTACACAGAGCTTTAACTATTACACTAACAAAATCAGATTTTAGCAAAGAGATATCAACCATTAAACAACTAGCACATGCAAATCATTATAATCCGAACATGATTGACTCTTTAATTAAACAAAAAGATTATAGGTTAGCTATCAAAAGAATATATCCCATTGACAATCAAACAGAAGACACAAATTACATATCTATACCATATTTTGGCAAAATATCAGAAAAAATTGCACATATACTAAGAAAAACCAACAATTATAAAATAACATTTAAAACCAACACTAACACTTTTTCATTTTTATTTAATGCTAAAGACAGAACACATGATATCATGAAATCGGGCATTTACCGTTTAAATTGTTCTTTTTGTAGTTCGGTATATATTGGACAAACACTTCGAAATTTTGACATAAGATATAAAGAACACGTACGTCATTACAAAAATAAACATCCTGAAAAATCTAATTACGCCAAACACCTTTTAGAACAAAATCACACAATGACTCCTCAAAATAATATTAAATTCCTACATTTTTGTAATAACAAACGCAAATTAGACATTTTAGAAGCCTTTGAGATATACAAACACAAACTCCTTTAATGAATGAACAACTTGAGCTCAGTAATTCTCCGTTACTGGAAGTATTAGATATCTAATTATGATTATTATTATTATTTTATCTAGTTACCTATTTTGTATCTACCTTAGCGACGTGTTTGTTTATAATTATATTACCTTTGATAATGACAGCATAGCTGTCGAAACAATATTGTCAGGTTGTATTTTAATAAAACTGTGAAACTTTTAATAATCTTTATTTATTTCATGATTATGGAGTTCCACAAAATAAGGCTGGAAACAATAAACAAAAGATATATATCTATTTAAATTACTTTTTGATAAATACATTAAACTGTTATAATTCATTCTGAGTGCATCTTCCTTCAGTTTTTTATAGCTTCAAAGTTTCAATTTGCAGTGCATAATGACCAAAAATCGAAAGGTTTACAGAAATCATTCCATTGCAAGTATTTGAAAAGTAATTGAAACGAGGCAAAAATATAACAGTAATTATACCACTATAATAAAAATATATATTGCCAACTTGAATTAAAACAATTGCTTGAAGTACTCTTCATCGTCAAATTTGTGCCACTATGTGGGTGTGATCCTTAAAAGTTTCTAATAAAAGTAATCTTCTCACTGGAAGGAATATTTATATTATCTACTATATGTGTATTGTTATTTTATGGTATCATAAACAATTATTATCTAAGCATTTGGAACCTCGATAATCTGTTATTTTTGTAGAAACCTAACAAAATATTTTTAAGAAATCACGAGATCGCTTAACTTGAAACAAACCGCTTTTCTGATTCATTTAACTTTCAGAAAATTACATACGATCCACTAAATTTATTCTTTGCAATTCATTAAATTGCAGCAATGAGTGTTTATTGTTTTCTTAATTTCGAGCAATTAAAAATATCTCTCACTTTTCACGAGATCCATCAATTTTAAAGGAAATAAACAACTTAACAAAGTCAAACAATAGAGCTTGAGTAAGTCTCTTTGTCTTGGTTTCATTGTTAGGGATGTTTCGAGTTCTAAATTCGCGAGGATCCAGATAAATAAAAATTATAGTCGTGTTCCCCTCGAAGTTTAATATTTATTTATGGCAATGCTGCCTTTGATATTGTAATAAAGCAGACGGTTAGTCTAACAACCTAATACATATGTATTTCAGAAGCTAGAGCAGAAATATCTGGTCCTTCAGAGAAGTATTTAAAGCCCGGTTCGGGGTTGAGGCTGCAGTGCACGGTGGTGCAAAGTACGGAACCGCCACTCTATGTGTTCTGGTATCACAACAACCGCATGATCAACTACGATGTAGATCAAGGGATCAATGTCACCACAGAATTACCAGCCAAAGTAAGCACTCTCACCATCAGTAATGCCGCAACTAGGCATTCTGGAAATTATTCTTGCGTCCCCAGCAACGCTCAGCCAGCAAGCGCATATGTTCATATACTTAATGGTAAGTACATTTTTTTATATTTTATTTAAAACAATTGATTTATTTATATATAGGTTTGTAAAATATAACTTCCACTCCATATAACTTATTTACTCAAAATAATAGACTGAAAGCTTTAAAATCCTCGATTCTTTTGTTAGGAATTATTTTCAAGACACTAAGCCTGACTACATTTTCCATCACTTCTTTCAACCGTTGTATAAGACAACATATCATGGTTTACGTTTTTCAAAACGTTTTAATTTAAGAAAAATGTTACTATATTTTTAGTTTCATAAAAATAAAAAAAGGTTTATAAAATAACAAATGAGCTATAATCATTCTTTTAAAAATAAGTTGCGTTTATAAAAGATTTTAATCTGACCCTACACTCGGAAATTATAGATTCATTCAACCAGAAAAAAATAGTCAAACAAATTTTGCAACCAAACAATTTTTATTGTTACTTTAAACAAATTTATTTAGTTATGTAAATAAATAATCATTCTTTATTCTTACAACGACTTTCTCTGATCACCTGAGCAAACAGTAGTTCAGTAATCATACATATCTTGTAGAACAACGAATAAAGGCGTATATTGATATGCCTTTTTTGTAACCCAATGTTGTTTGGAATACCTACCACTTTACTTATTATCTTTTTAAGAGCTAATTTGTTTACTGCTCAAATAACTTTAAACTTTAATCGTGTTCATAACTATAAACTTGCAGTTGGATCTATCCTCTGATGTCGACTATTTAAAATAAAATAAATATTTCAATTAACATTATTTATTGTATCATATAAAATGTACAGGGTGATGGCTCATATGAGACGACACTGTACCGTAGATTTGTAACCCTAAGAACGGTTATACTGCAAAAATTCATCAAAGTGGATAGCAGAACGATGTTATGTGTATGTAAACAGAACTGTGTACTGAAAAAACATATTGTTCGTAATACCAATGAATGATACTACTATCCATTTTTTTTCTAGAGTCCTCTGGCTTTGAAAGCGTATTACTGGGGAACTAATGAAGCAAATTAAATATTTTAAAAACGAGCAAATAGTAAATTTATTTCTACATACAACAGTAAAATATTATATTTCTAACTGGTATACTTTTGTTTTTATCGGACAATACGCAATAAAAGGTACCCATTTTTAGGGACAATTGCAATGAGAGTAAGTTAAATATTTTTTCTCTCGGAAAGTATATGTGATATATCTATGAGATTTTTGTAGGGGTTAAAAAGAAACCTTGCTCCTATTAATTTTCGGACGAAAAACTGTTTTATTTAAGATTTATATGAAAAAATAGCGAACTATGCGTTCTTGTTTATTAATGGAAATAGCGTCAATTTTTTTTCGCTAAATTAACACTTTTCATACATAGACATTATTTTCTTTAAAAAAATATTCCGAATTTTAACAATAAAAGTGCAATAACAAAAAAACCGTTTTTTGTCGAAACCGCTCGTCATCAAAAATCGTTTTTTTGTTTCCGCATTTTTATTATTAAAATTAGGAACATTTTTTGAATAAAATAATGTCTACACATGAAAAGTGTTGATTTAGCGAAAAAATTTTGACGCTATCTCTATTAATAAATAAGAACGCATAGTTCGCTATTTTTCGCATAAATCTTGAATAAAACGCTTTTTTGTCTGAAAATTAATAACATAAGAACCACAAGGTTTCTTTCTAACCCCTACAAAAATTTCATAGATATACGACATATACTTTCTGAGAAAAAAATTAGTTAACTTATTTTCAATGAAATTGTCCCAAAAAATGGGTACCTTTCATTGCGTATCGTCCAATAAAAACAAAAGTATACCAGTTAGAAATATAATATTTTACTGTTGTATGTAGAAATAAATTTACTATTTGCTCGTTTTTGAAATATTTAATGTGGTTCATTAGTTCCCGAGAAATACGCTTTCAAAGTCAGAGGACTCTAGAAAAAAAATGGATAGTAATTGGTTTAATGAACATTTTGAGTAAGCCAATAAAACGCAGTTCATAGAATGATAAACACTTTTCTCTGATATTATACCAACATGTTTCTAAGCATAATCAAGCCAGTTTATTGAATAAACGCATGACTAGTTCTTTGTTTCGAGGAATTAGTTTATTATCCTTGCAAACTTGTTCACTGTACCAACAAATTACTTGTTTGATTTCGCTGTGAAATCTTAATTAACACTACACTATCCCGACGCTTGGCATTAGTTGGCTCAATGAATAAGTTTCATCATCCTGATGTATCGGTTTATTGACATAAAGAACAAAAATATTAAATAGTCATCGTCATTATACCGGATCATCAAGTAAAATTGTTATTTTTAATGGTGTTGGTACGCTTGACTAATTTGCAGCAACAGATTATACATTCATCAGAGTAGTTACAAATAAATGTAAAATAAAGTAGTTCGAATGTGTCCTGCAAATTGGTGTGCAGATGAACGTTCCTTTTTGTAGGTTATAATAGTTTTACGTTCTTATTTAAAAGAAAACAAAATATTATTTGAAATTTGACATTTATATCTTTTGTTTCCATATTTTATTTATTATAGTTTTATTACAGTTCAAATGCTTTCCAATTGTCACTGACAACATAATTAAAGTGTTTTATTGCCAACAACGTAATAACATCGCAATCTTATTTGTTGACCCGATATTAATACACCAAGTTCATTATATTGATGAACACAGTTCATTGATGTAACGAATTTTGTTTATAAAAAATCATTCTGTGTATTGATGAATAAAATTCATTGTGTCATTGATGATATTAGATCTGATCCATTGAAACAAAAAAAAACATTATAAATTCAATAAATACATTCGTTGTCTCAATAAACTCAGTTCGTAAGATCACTAAATACATTATTTAATTTAAGGAACAACATTTATTAATGTAATTAAATTTTGTTCATCTATTCATTTTTTTGCAACTGGTCTGGTTCTACGTCGACGTTAGCTGTCTTTGGCTGATTTCTTACGACGTTGGTTCTACATTAGCATTTGTATTAAATTTCGCTTACCTTTAAGCAATTTCAAATTATATTGTTCCAATTTATACTTCCATCACATTTACTTAAAGTTTTTTTAGTTTAATTAGCAACACTAATGACTAGTTAGAATATAAATTATCTAACATAACAATAAGGCGAACAAATTTCTTTACCCTTACAATGACTAGTTCTATGCTCTTTTCTATTGTTCTTTGTATGGCTGGTTCTATGCATTATACTGCAGTTTATTATCATCAATCTTTTATTGTGATAAGAAAAATCCTAAAGCCATGACTGGCACCTGTGGTTGAAATAAAAGGTTTTTCGAAGTATCAATATTGCATTATCGGGTAATTCATGAGGTTTTGCACTGCGTCACTATATTCTTGATTTAAAATTGTCTGGACGTACTCCTTTAAGCATCTAGTACCCTCCCATCTGAATTTGTTGTTAATCCATCGCCAGTTATGAGCTGTCTTAAGTATGCAATTTCAGTCTTTAGGAACTGATTTTTCTGCAGCTGAACTTTTAATTTCGCATTTCTTAATCTATCGAGTAACTTACTAAGTTTATCTAGGTGCTCTTGCCACGATGTTGATTATACGTTGATAGGCACCTTTAGTTTTGTCATTGAAAGTTATTGGAGCCTATGTTCAAAAATGTGTTCATCAAGTTTATTGTAATTGATTACCATTCGATACTTAGTTCTTCCTGATTCATTAAGCTTCTTAGGCACTATGTGTTTTGGAGATTTTGTGGCAAAATGGGTTCCTGAATTATACCTTGTTCAAAATTCTTGTACTTGCTTTATAATCTTTTCTCGTTATTATAGTAAGTCTGTACAGCTTTTGTATAAACAGGTTAATGGTTAGAAAAACTAAAATTTATGAATAATTTAATTTGTAAATGCTGACGATGTATACATAATATACATAATACATATTTATATGCAAACATTGTTGTTGTATACCTTCTACTTCTTTCTCTTTTTAGTGCGCAAGTTCCAGTTTCTTCTTTTGTAATTGTCTTACTGCAATCTTTCGATATATTTCCAAGTTGTTGATGCATTTACCATTTGTTTTTTTAGTATATGATTCTATAGGTTGTACTAAGAGAGTAGATTTACTATTTTCATCGATACTTTTTCTGTGGTATATATGTAGATATGGTGGTTTCATAGTAAAAATGGTAATGGTATTGGCACCTTAGCAATATTCCCTTCCCTCGCCCCAATTTTAATAATGTTAGGTTTTTCTTCCAAATGTGTGTGACCTACTGTCATTGCCGAAGTATTCCTGTGCTTTTGCAGAGCTTTTTTGAACTTTTTGCATCCTGTATCTAACACTTTATAAATTTAGCGCCTAGTTCAGGCCGATGGATATATGGTCGTCTAGTTTAAGATAACATGATTAGTTTTGTTGGTAATGATATTATGTTTTTGCCATACTGGTTGAGTTTTATTTAACTAATTAACCATGGTGATCTCATAGATGGGCCATTACAAGATTTGCAGTTATGTCTTCAGCTTCATATTGTTTTTGTTTCGCCTCGTAGTTATTACTTTTTTGATAATGTTGGCCTTCAGGTACTTGAAACAAACTTTATTTTCCCAGAACAAAACAAAACAAAGCCCCGCGATTGGGCGACAGTGAAGCAAAGCTTTTCTCTTACTCTAAATTATTCTGAATAGTTACGATAAAATTCATAATTTTTTTACTGAACAGAAAATTCTTAATACTTACTGTATAACTCAAGATTGCCTCGGCTTGAGCTATCTACACAACAAATTTAAATTCAGGTCGCAGGTATTGCTTTCATAGCTTACTAATTATAAAAGAAATGTGTTATAGGTTTAAAGACACAAGAAAATGCATATTGTTGAGCGCCATCTGTTTAGGAAAGTCCGGGAATTTTATAAAATAATGACCTGCTGCTCGCAAACTTATATTAAATTTAATTCAAATATTAGTCATAATCAATTATGTCAAAGTTAGGTTGGATAAAAAAATATTGAAAGACTTTCATAAATATATGGTTCAATATTATTCAGTTTAGTTAGGTTCAACAATAGATTTATTTATAAAGAAAAATAAAAATAAGAAGTTTTCATTTAGGACTTCATTATAGATTTAAATATAAAAAATGATAACCAACGTAAGAATTCTTATTGACAGAAAATAATGCACATGCAAATAATAGTCAAAAATATTCGATACATAAATAATGGTTCAACTTACATTAACATTAACAAAATAAAATCAATCAAGTCACAATACCTTATTCAAATAGTTCAATCCGACTTTACTTTACAAAGCAATTGATGCAATATTGCCTTTTCAATCACCAACAAACACTAATCACCAAACTCAACCGCTTGATGAAACTGAAGAAATCTGGAAAATACATTAATTACTGACACCACTACTGAGTTTGAGCCAAGGAATTAAAGTTCACAATAACTGACTTTCTTTAGAACTATTGGTTAATAATAATGTTCGTAGGAAAGGTTTATTTTTATTAATGGTAGTATCACGCTTAAACGTATCGTTTAACGATTTTAAATTACATTAAAACTGAATCCTGTAAAAGCTTGGTTTACGATAAGTTTAAATTCGGTAAATATAATTGTTCGTTATAATAACTGTATTACTTTCAAACAAAATCATTCAACAAACTGGAACGCGGCCACAAAATACTAACTGCACCTTGATTACAAATCGATAACTCGTACGGAATTAATTATTAGGTTTCGGTAAGAACGATTCTAAATTAATCACCCAAATTTCTGTATCTTCCACAACTTTTAAAGAACGAGAAACTGTATGGTTTGGTTAATTTATTAACCCTGAAAAGTCGACAATAAATTGAAGCATGTGAGCTTCCAATACGATAACGGAACTAAACACACAAAACGGTAATAGTATAACTTAATTATACTCTTTAAAACGGTAGCTTTATTCTAATTGAAAACTTTAATGTTAAAAACAAAAATTAACATAAACTTCACCAAGGGCTTCTCTGGGGAGAGTGCCCCAGGACAACGCGAGAAGTACTTTCCGCTCAGCCCGTCTATTCTCTTATTCACTGTTTGAGATTCTATTGTAAACTGTCTTAAACTAAAAATATATAAAGTTTTGAGAAGGGTAAAATTTTAAATGATCCAATGAAAATATGGCGGAATTCTATTTGGCCAATGAGGTATATTTACGTCATTTTATTCCAGAACAATTTCGATGGAACTTTCGAGGATTCCCCTTAGGATTTATTTACTAAGAAGAACTCAATAATTTGCAGGTAGCCGTCTAGACGAGTATTTTGTTTGTCGGCATCTTATTTACAAGGAATATTTCAACCCAGTATGTTTTAAAGCTATAAATTCGAACTTTCATACATTTTAACCATAAGAAATTTTTATAGGAACGGAATTAAAAACAACTTTGTTCTGGAACATTCTATTTCCACAAGAACAACCGCCGCCGTTGTTCATCGGAACATGAAAAATAAACTTTTAGCACGTGTAAAAGCGGTGCTTTTAACAGGAAATCTGCAGATTCTTCTAGAAGCAAATTTTATTAGTCTGAAAATGTTTCTTTTGAAAGTGACCTTTGATATTTTGTAGGACTTGTTTTATGAAAAATACTAACGTAATTTTAAATCAAGGAAAAATATACAATAATATGCAAAACCGCACTAAGAGTTTTTTTATCATTTATGCAAACAAAATGATATTTAGTGAAGTTAAAAAAACGTAACGTGACATACTTGATATAGTTTTTTAATATGCTTTGCTTTGCTTTTCAATAAAGTTTGCTTTAGGTGTCAGCAGTAAATTGTACACTAATCGCTTAATTAACTTTAAATAGATACGTATTTAAAATCTGAAGAGTAAGGTAAAGTAGCGTTTTGTGTTTTTATATCAAATGATCTTGGCGCCGAAACGCCTGGCGCTCATTCGCCGGTCGCCCAAAAGCCCTGGCGTTCAAACACCGGCGCCCAAGTCCTGCTTCGATACAATTCGGTTGATATCTAACTTAGTGACATTTGAGCTGGTAAAATTCTGCTATTGCTTTTTTGAATGTATTCTTGAACTAGTCTCAATCGAGCTGGGTTTTGTAGGTTGTTGTATCTGATGTTACATTTGGTTAAAGTTCACAATGATTTTGAATTCTTGCCATTGGCAGGGATCTATTGAGTTGTGCAGATGTGTACGGACTTGTTACTGTTTTCG
Source organism: Agrypnus murinus (assembly GCA_929113105.1). Lineage (NCBI taxonomy): Eukaryota > Metazoa > Arthropoda > Insecta > Coleoptera > Elateridae > Agrypnus > Agrypnus murinus. The sequence continues at coordinate 120,475,767 of OV816026.1, forward strand.
AAACACGTTTATAACTAACATCAAGTTCTACTACGTAGCCTATAGCAGTCTTTAACGAGTTTGGTTTTCTGTATACTATCCCAAATCTCAAGTCACCTGATGCTACTAACTCTTGAATACTTATTCACTTATAGTGAACTTTACTTAACACTCATGCATCTTTTGTCTTTTCATTTTATCAACACATGACACTATTTACAATTTTTATAAATTTCTTTTTCCTCTCTCTTGAATCTCCTTGTACGTAAGTTCGACTTAATAGCGATTTCAGCTATTTTTGCATTTTTACACATGTGCATATTCATCGAAAATCATTCAAATAAACGTATTTCAAGATTTTTTCTAATACTCGAAAAATTCTAACGACTGCGCCATTTACGTTTTTCAAGATTTTATTACAAAATAAAATAAGTTTAAAAAATAACAATTCAGTCATATTAAATGTTAATTATTTATAGCTACGCAGAGTAACTTCTATAAAATTTTGAATTATGTTTATTCATGTACGTAATTTGTTTAGAAACTTAATTTTTTGCGAACGATGAGAAAATTACCCTATTTAAAATTTGTTCACAGTATAGTATTATACTCTTTACTACACCTATACGTAATTTATTTACATGTAACATTTATTATTACAAATTACAAAAAAAATGTACAATTTTATATCGTAAAAACGGTTTATAGGTGTTGTCATGAACATTCTAATTCATAAAGGGACCCTCCCGTACATTCGAAATCTTTGTTGTACCTTAAAATATGTAAACGGTTTGTAATAAACTATACAAATGTGAGACTCTAGAAGCTAAGTGTTAAATGAGAGGAATGATATTAGTTCATATAAATTACAATAGCGTACTAGGTTGAACCCTACTTCACAGATATTTACAAGGATATTTCAAACCCCAATGCTATTTTTGGTTCTCAAATAATAACAAAAACTGATATTATGAGAAAAGAAATATACTATATGTGAATTAGGTTATGTAAATGATATCGATTACTTCAATTCTTTGTTACAAATAGTTTGGTCTAAACTGAAAGCTTCATGGAGAAACTGCCTAATATCACATACTCGGGAATAATATAAGATTTTCAACTACGTTTTTCTAAGTAATGGTTTGGAAGTTATCTGCATGATCACATTGAGGTGGGTAAACATTGTGTTGTTTTTACAAAGTGAGAGAGAGTTTCTCCATAAAGTACCTAATATAAAAGTCTGAAATTGAATTGTCAACAAATTCATGAAAAACTAACAAACATTTCTTTGGTAAATAGTTCAGGTATCTCATTCCATAAGATCAAACGTTAAATTTAATTTGTATGTATGTAGTATTACAAGAAAGAGTTATAATAATGGGATATCGCGCAACAGAGAAGAAAGAAAGAATAAGTTGCAGACGTCTACACGTGTTTCACACTTATTAGTGATCATCAGGACGGCATAGCAGATGGAATAAAAATAAAAGCAACTAACTCAGAAAGATGTAACAACACAAGGTTTCACTGATAGCAGCCAACCGCACATTTGCAGTATCGGCCTGAAGACACTGTGTGCAACAACAAACGTCACTACGGAGGCAGCTAAAGCCACTACCGTGAGACAACTGTAACGGTTCGTTTTTGTCAGTAGATTTATCTTAAATTATTTACCAATTGGCATTGATTTGAGCTTATAATTTATAGTACGAAAGCAATAAAATATTTTTCTTATATTTTCTTTAATGAAATATTTCAAGTACACAATAAAATAAAATGTTGATGGTATAGGCAACTCTTCTTGCTTAGGTAAGAATCTTAGTGATGAGTTGGCATTTTTTGTTTTCAACTCTTTTATTAGCTAAAAAATTATTAGGTATTAGCATTAGTGAATTGGAACTTTCACTAGAGTTTCGTACTTACTTGAAAAAGAATTCTTCTCGTAGTCTTGTGGTTATTCCTAAAAGATAGAGATTATTAGTTCAAAATAAACAGTAATTAACTTGATTTGTACTTACCCAACTTTCGAGTCATCTATTAGCCTTAACGCTGGTGCTAACTTTTTCATGCATATTGCGGACAGCGCCTTGTAAACAATTTTGTCGTATTTAAAAGTATTTTTAATAGAAATTATAAATTTCCATTTTGCATACGATATGTAAACAAACCTTATCTTGCAACTGTCTTTCTGTTGCGCCGTCTCGAATAATTCCCTTTAATAAACATTGTTGCCGCAGTTATCTCTTCATGCTACTTGAGACTACTGGTCATACATCTGCTTTGCGCAGAAGCTATCGCATTACGTAATAGCTGCCGCGTGTTTTGAAACGTGTTGTGTTAATTATTTAACCCTTTTGACATGGAATTTCTTAATTAGTTTGGAATAATATTTGCAACGCTGCCCCTCGCGGACGTACTTTGATAATTGAGATTGCGCATTTTTGCCGTCGACGGATATCCGGTGATAGGCTTTTAAAGAAAGGTCTGAACGACATTCTTCTTTTGGTTTAGTAGTAATCAACTACGATCGAATTTGATCTTGGTGAAATATTGTGGGTGCTATTTAAGAAACAAATCTCTGGAGCCATATATGATGGTAATGGTGAGATTTTGTCTTCAATTACGCTTCAGCGGATTATTAGCACCACATCAATAATAATCAAACTGGTAACTACCCTATTGGAATATTTGGAGGGAAGCCATTTTGTCGCACAAGCGGATTCATTAGACCAGATCAATTCCTTCGATCGATACGAATTAACCCCCACCCAATGCCTGAAGTTCTTCACAGGTAAAATTTTTAGATAATGGATTTACGTCCAAGAAGTTACAAACAGTCTTATATTTTAGGATTACTAAATTATTCTTTGAATGTGGATGCATTTTGTTATCGAGTAAATGCCGCCCTGTTACCTTTTAGCCGCCCACCATCAGAGGTATGAATTCTTAACATGTTTATGTATCGAACCATTTTCCTAGTCAGGAATTTTCTTTTAGGCTTCTTGGGAAAGGTGTACCCCATTAAGTATAGTAAGAAGACTATTTTTAACAGATACTCAAACTGTAGTTCACCCCTACCTGGAAGTTTGGTAGTTAAGGAAATAAACCAGCGAGTAGCAGGATTTGAAGAATCTTCTGGGTTGAATGTCGAAATCAGCTAAGTTTATCATAAGAGATAACCTGTAATTTGCTAACTAAGCCGTCATTCAAATTTTTGTTGAGGTCATTTATTAATTATGTGATGTTGAAGAAGTCATTTGGACATTGAGTCTTTTCTGAACATAGCATTTAACTAGTCAACGTTAGGACTACAATATAATTAATACTAATTAGATACAATATTTAGTTTATTCATTGGATTAGAACTTGTCAATTGTATAAGTGTGTAATCTAGTCATTGTCAAGTCTGTTAGTTGAACAAATGCTTAATTGCTCATAGTATTTCTGCATTATATTGCGAAGGTATAAATCGTAAGCTTACGTCGGCTAACCTCTCTCCCCTTTTACATGTTCTAACATTGGTGGTGGTTATTTTATTTTTTTTGGGTTACTTCCTTTATAATTACATATTAGAATACCTACTATATTCAGCTCTCGATATAACAATTACCAAGAACTTGATACTGACTGATATACAATAATATCACTTCTTTTTTTTTAATCATCTCAATAGATTTTACAGTACAGTTAATATTTGTTTCAATATATAATTAATTACTCTCAATACTTATTATCACAACTATTTATGTTCAAGTATTTATTATATTAATTAAACGGAAATTTATGTTTATGAATGGGCCTTTTAATGGTATGATAAGCAAGTACTTACTTAGCCCCGAGACGGTAAGTATCTGGTGCCCTTTTCTTAATTTTGGTGGTTCGATGGTTGCTGTGTCCTTAGTTGGAAAATTAAGTGGCGCTCCCTTACAACTTGAATCCAGCCCTTCTCCACTGATAGCTGGTCCGGGAGGACACAACTTTAAGCCATCGTTTACTTTGGTAATTATCGTCGCTTTATCCTATGGTAAGGGTGCGTGACATAAGAAATTGCCGCCCGAATCGTGGGGCTCGTTTTGGCTCGTTTTGGCCTTTTTTATTTTTGCTCGCTTCTGTTTCAATTTTGTTTTTGGTTCGAATTTGTTTTTTTTACTCGTTGCTGTTTCTGTTTCGATTTGATTTTTGGCTTGATTCTGTTACTGATTAAGCTACCAACAGCAAAGCTTCTGAATGGTTTCAGATTGCCTAGCATGTTACTCTTTAATTATTATTAAAGTAAATTTGCCTATTGATTGAATTGTTATTGATTAGGTTTGTTGTAGTTACTAAAGCTTGTTAGGGCTTATACTTGTACAGGCTTTGCTATTCCGACTAGATATTATTGAGTCTGATTATTATTATTTCTAGTTAGATTACCAAAACTTACTTAAAAATTTTGGCTTTAGTTTTTGTGAACTGAACTTAGAATACGATTTAGGAGTAGGAATAGAACGAGTAGGTAATCGTTCCTTATTCGCCAATATTTATAGTTTTGATTAATATTAGAAGAACCTTTTCTTCATTTGGAGTTTTGTGTAAATTTTCTCAATATGACTGAACACCAAATTGATATTCGACATTTACGTAAAGACGAATTGCAATTTGAACTTAAAATTCGGGGATTTGAATACGAAAGCAAATCTGTTGAAGAAATGAGATCAATTTTGAGTCCTTTATTTAAAGTCAAAGGTTTGAGTACGTTGGTTAATTATCCTAATTATGCATTTAAAGGTAATGTTGAATATCCTCTCATAGATGGTAAATACCAAGAGTTAGAAAATGCTATAAACAATTTTCATGATAGTAAGAAATCAAAAAGTTTTAAACGTCTGATTTCTAGAATTTTGCATCTTTTGGGTAGAGTTAATTTGGCCCCTATTACTGGTAGTGCTGAGGAACTTAAGTTACGTAGTACCTGGCTTGCGAAAGTAACGTCTCTTTTTACGTTATTGGAAGAAGCAGCCAAGAAGAATGAAACGCATCCTCATCTTAGTTCATTCCTTGGTGCAGGACCCCTACCTGCCAATTCCGATGAAAATTTCTCTTCAGATAATTCTCAGTCAGAAGATGATATCTTCATGTCTCCTCATATTCCGCATAAGTCTCCCAATAATTATCTTCCTATTTATAAGTGGAACCTAAAGTTCTCAGGTGATCCTAAGGGTATGACTGTGGTGTCTTTTCTACAAAGATTAGATGAACTCCGTATTGCTAGAGGTGTTTCCGAGCAAGAGTTGTATTTGGGTTACATAGATCTCTTTGAAGAGAAAGCTTTGATGTGGGCTCGAGCAGCTCATAAACGATGTCGTGATTGGAAAGAATTTTCAGATCTTCTCTTAAAGCACTACATGCCTCCTGATTATCGTCAAAGATTATTTCTAGATATATTATCGAGAACCCAAGGACAGAATGAAAGTATTGTAGACTATTTAACAATAATGAATGCTATGATCGTCACGGTTCGATGCCTTCAGAAGTGCGTCTTGACATACTATGTCGTAATTTAGCTCCATTTTATGTTATGCAACTCCCTGTTGTCACTACTTTAGAAGAACTTGAAGCAGAATGTTTGAAGTTGGAAGTGAAAAAGTATAGAGCGGACAACTATCATCCTCCGACAAAACATAAACAAAATTATGTAGAACCTGAGTTGGCTTGTGCGTCTAGCTCAAGTACAAATCGTAATACAAGTAGGGATTATTCTTGTCAGGCTATTGGGTTTTCATCTGAAACTCCTAACCAGATTGTGTGCTACAATTGTAAAGAAGTGGGACATATTGCAAAAAATTGTCGAGCTCCTTTAAATAAAAGATGTTATCGCTGCGAATATCCTAACGTAACTGTCAGAACTTGTCCTAAGTGTAGGCCAAATTTTAATAAGAATAGGTCGGGAAACGAATTTGCGAGGACTCAATAGGACGACAGAGTTCCTCAAAAGTTTTAGATCGTCCACTTGAAAATTTTTCTATTAATCTAGTAAAGCAACAACAAAAGGTATTGTTGGATTATATTCTTACTCACGTCGATAATGATAAACGACCCTATCTTGAAGTCAAAATCTTCAATTGTAAAATGATAGGACTCTTAGATTCTGGAGCTTCTTGTACTCTTGTTGGTTGGGAAGGTTGGAAGTTTCTACAACAGCAAGGTCTTGAAATTTCTAAAAATTTGGATACGTATTGTACTGTCGCAAATGGACAGACTTGCGAAGTATTTGGAAAGGTTTCCGTACCTTTTGAACTTTTGGGTAAACTTTGTGTTTTAGATGTGTTGGTTGTGCCTCAGTTGCCTCATAATTTAATCTTAGGTGCTGACTTTTGGTATCAAATGGGTGTGGTCCCAGACTTGCGACAACGTGAGTGGCATTTTACTAGTGAAACCCCTCCAGATGTTTGTTCTTTACAAGCTGAAACTGTACTTACCGATTCTCAGCGACAACAGTTGGATTCTCTCGTTGAAGAAAAATGTGCTTTGATGGGAAATTCTCTTGGTTATACTACGTTCGTAGAACATGAAATTGTCACTGATTCTGCCCCCATTAAGCAGAGGTACTACCCAGTTTCACCAATTAAGCAAAAATTGATAAATGAAGAACTTGATAAGATGTTGGCGGATGATGTGGTAGAACCTTCTAAAAGCGCTTGGTCTTCGCCGGTTATTCTTGTTCCGAAGAAAGATGGAACCTTTAGATTTGTTGTGGACTATAGACAATTAAATTCGGTAACTAAAAAAGATGCTTACCCTATTCCTTATGTTTCTTCCATTTTAGATAGTCTTCGTGGTGCTAAATATTTTAGTTCACTTGATATAAAATCTGCTTACTGGCAAGTTCCAGTTAAAGAGTCTTCAAGAGAATATACTGCTTTTACCGTCCCTGGTCGAGGTCTTTACCAATTTAAAAGGTTACCCTTTGGACTTTCGAACTCACCAGCCACTTTTCAAAGACTTGTTGATAATGTTTTGGGTATTGATTTGCAACCCCATGTTTTTGTATACTTGGATGATATAATTGTGATATCACCAAATTTCGAGCATCATTTAGAAGTACTAGGAAAAGTATTTGATAGGTTACATCATGCAGGGCTCACCGTTAATAAAGAAAAGCGTCAATTCTGTAGACCACAACTCAAATATCTTGGTTATGTCGTGGATAAAAATGGTTTACACGTTGATCCAGAAAAGGTTCAGGCTATAATCAATATTAAAGCTCCAACTACTGTTTCTCAGATTAGGTCTTTTATTGGAATGGCATCATGGTATCGCCGCTTTGTACCCGATTTTGCAACGTTGATATCTCCTTTGACTGAATTGACTAAGAAACGCAAAAAGTGGATGTGGACCGAAGAATGTGAACTTGCATTCAATAATATTAAACAGCGTCTTGTTTCAGCGCCGATTTTAGTTAGCCCAGATTTTAATAAGCCCTTTATCTTACAAACCGATGCTTCCGGTTTTGGTATCGCAGCTGTGTTATCGCAACGTTATGAAGATGGAGAAAAAGTTATATGCTACATATCTAGGTCGCTTACTGCTCAAGAAAGAAATTATTCAACCACAGAAAGAGAGTGTCTTGCTGTGTTTTATGGAGTGGAAAAGCTTAGAAGTTACTTAGAACTTGTTCCTTTCACGGTCATTACCGACCATTATTCGTTGTTATGGTTACAAAGATTAACTAATCCTACAGGTCGTCTTGCTAGGTGGTCATTACGACTGCAACCTTATAATTTTAAAATAATTCATCGCAAGGGCAAAGACCATGCCGTTCCAGATTGTCTGTCGAGGTCAGTCGAATATGTAGTAGACAGTGTCGAGGTAGTTAATGACCTTAAAGATCGTTGGTATTTGCGGATGTTAGAAAATATTGAGAATCATCCTCAGAAATTTCCACAGTGGAGAATTGAGAATGGGAAACTTTTTAAGTATCTTCCGAATAAAATTCCAGAATTAGCTCAGGAAGGTGATGCATGGAAAATCGTAGTTCCAAAAGAGCAACGTTGTAAAATATTAGATAGTTGTCATAATTTGCCTACTAGTGGACATATGGGCATTTATAAAACTTATTGGAGAATTCGAAGCAAATACTTCTGGCCAAAAATGAAATCGGACGTAGTACGTTATGTTAAATCATGTTCGATTTGTGCTAAGTACAAACCAGAATAGAAAACGCCTGCTGGTTTAATGGGTTCTAGGCCTACTATAACTCAACCATGGCAGATGATTAGCCTTGATTTTATTGGTCCTCTTCCAAGATCCACTAAAGGTTTTAAGTATATTCTGGTAATAACCGATTATTTTTCTAAGTATATACATGTTGTACCATTGAGAAATTGTACTGCGCAATCGCTCGTTAAACATTTAGAGAAAGATATTTTTCTGGTATATGGTGTACCTCGTTACTTAATTTCGGATAATGGTGTGCAAATGCGAAGTCGTGAGTTTAGGAAGCTAGTCGATGATTATAAGGTTAGAATAAATTTTACTCCCTTATATTATCCTAGAGCAGATCCTACTGAACGTACCAATAGAACCTTGAAAACAATGATTTCCTCGTATATAAAGGATAATCAGAAAACTTGGGATCGGAAATTATCTGCATTGGCATGCGCCATTCGTACTAGTCGCAGTGAAACTACTGGTTATACGCCGTATTATATAAATTTTGGAAAAGAATATGTAGGTTCAGGAGATGAATATGAACAAAAGATAAACTCTAGAAATTCTATAGATTTGAAAAACGAAGTCAACAATCGTAAGGTTGGATTTCGTAAATTGTATGAAGATGTAGTTCAAAAATTACGGACAGCTCAAGAAAAGAATCGTAAGACATATAATTTAAGAAGAAGGCCCGTACACTACATCGTGGGTGACAAAGTTTGGAAAAAGAACAAAGTAAAGTCGAATGCTGCATTCAACTTCAACGCCAAATTGGCTCCCAAATTTATTGGCCCTTTTGTCGTCAAGAGAAAAATTGGAAATTGGACTTATGAGTTGCAGGATGACAATGATGAGCCGAAAGGGATATGGCACGTCCAAGATCTCAAACCTTATTTCTCAGCGGATGATTTGCTCAGTGATTAGAGTTTGGGAGATACGTATTTTACGTTGAATGTGTTTGTGTTAAGTTGTATTATTTTCTTTTGGTTGTGGGTTTTGAATGGTGAGGTTCGTCATCAACAATAATGTTATTTTTATTATTTAGTTTAACTCACAGTATTGGTGGATTTATTTAGGCTTAGCTACAAGTATAGTTTTCTACAGACCCGTGGACCTGACTATTAAGTAGGCAACAGCGGTCGAAAATCTGAAAGTTTTCCTCCCTTTATCGAAGGAAAGGTGGGATGTAACGGTTCGTTTTTGTCAGTAGATTTATCTTAAATTATTTACCAATTGGCATTGATTTGAGCTTATAATTTATAGTACGAAAGCAATAAAATATTTTTCTTATATTTTCTTTAATGAAATATTTCAAGTACACAATAAAATAAAATGTTGATGGTATAGGCAACTCTTCTTGCTTAGGTAAGAATCTTAGTGATGAGTTGGCATTTTTTGTTTTCAACTCTTTTATTAGCTAAAAAATTATTAGGTATTAGCATTAGTGAATTGGAACTTTCACTAGAGTTTCGTACTTACTTGAAAAAGAATTCTTCTCGTAGTCTTGTGGTTATTCCTAAAAGATAGAGATTATTAGTTCAAAATAAACAGTAATTAACTTGATTTGTACTTACCCAACTTTCGAGTCATCTATTAGCCTTAACGCTGGTGCTAACTTTTTCATGCATATTGCGGACAGCGCCTTGTAAACAATTTTGTCGTATTTAAAAGTATTTTTAATAGAAATTATAAATTTCCATTTTGCATACGATATGTAAACAAACCTTATCTTGCAACTGTCTTTCTGTTGCGCCGTCTCGAATAATTCCCTTTAATAAACATTGTTGCCGCAGTTATCTCTTCATGCTACTTGAGACTACTGGTCATACATCTGCTTTGCGCAGAAGCTATCGCATTACGTAATAGCTGCCGCGTGTTTTGAAACGTGTTGTGTTAATTATTTAACCCTTTTGACATGGAATTTCTTAATTAGTTTGGAATAATATTTGCAACGCTGCCCCTCGCGGACGTACTTTGATAATTGAGATTGCGCATTTTTGCCGTCGACGGATATCCGGTGATAGGCTTTTAAAGAAAGGTCTGAACGACATTCTTCTTTTGGTTTAGTAGTAATCAACTACGATCGAATTTGATCTTGGTGAAATATTGTGGGTGCTATTTAAGAAACAAATCTCTGGAGCCATATATGATGGTAATGGTGAGATTTTGTCTTCAATTACGCTTCAGCGGATTATTAGCACCACATCAATAATAATCAAACTGGTAACTACCCTATTGGAATATTTGGAGGGAAGCCATTTTGTCGCACAAGCGGATTCATTAGACCAGATCAATTCCTTCGATCGATACGAATTAACCCCCACCCAATGCCTGAAGTTCTTCACAGGTAAAATTTTTAGATAATGGATTTACGTCCAAGAAGTTACAAACAGTCTTATATTTTAGGATTACTAAATTATTCTTTGAATGTGGATGCATTTTGTTATCGAGTAAATGCCGCCCTGTTACCTTTTAGCCGCCCACCATCAGAGGTATGAATTCTTAACATGTTTATGTATCGAACCATTTTCCTAGTCAGGAATTTTCTTTTAGGCTTCTTGGGAAAGGTGTACCCCATTAAGTATAGTAAGAAGACTATTTTTAACAGATACTCAAACTGTAGTTCACCCCTACCTGGAAGTTTGGTAGTTAAGGAAATAAACCAGCGAGTAGCAGGATTTGAAGAATCTTCTGGGTTGAATGTCGAAATCAGCTAAGTTTATCATAAGAGATAACCTGTAATTTGCTAACTAAGCCGTCATTCAAATTTTTGTTGAGGTCATTTATTAATTATGTGATGTTGAAGAAGTCATTTGGACATTGAGTCTTTTCTGAACATAGCATTTAACTAGTCAACGTTAGGACTACAATATAATTAATACTAATTAGATACAATATTTAGTTTATTCATTGGATTAGAACTTGTCAATTGTATAAGTGTGTAATCTAGTCATTGTCAAGTCTGTTAGTTGAACAAATGCTTAATTGCTCATAGTATTTCTGCATTATATTGCGAAGGTATAAATCGTAAGCTTACGTCGGCTAACCTCTCTCCCCTTTTACATGTTCTAACATTGGTGGTGGTTATTTTATTTTTTTTGGGTTACTTCCTTTATAATTACATATTAGAATACCTACTATATTCAGCTCTCGATATAACAATTACCAAGAACTTGATACTGACTGATATACAATAATATCACTTCTTTTTTTTTAATCATCTCAATAGATTTTACAGTACAGTTAATATTTGTTTCAATATATAATTAATTACTCTCAATACTTATTATCACAACTATTTATGTTCAAGTATTTATTATATTAATTAAACGGAAATTTATGTTTATGAATGGGCCTTTTAATGGTATGATAAGCAAGTACTTACTTAGCCCCGAGACGGTAAGTATCTGGTGCCCTTTTCTTAATTTTGGTGGTTCGATGGTTGCTGTGTCCTTAGTTGGAAAATTAAGTGGCGCTCCCTTACAACTTGAATCCAGCCCTTCTCCACTGATAGCTGGTCCGGGAGGACACAACTTTAAGCCATCGTTTACTTTGGTAATTATCGTCGCTTTATCCTATGGTAAGGGTGCGTGACACAACCAATCCCAAAGTATAATATCAATGATTAGTAGTAATAATGCGCGTAGAGATATACAAGTAAGAGTTATAATAATGGGATATCGCGCAACAGAGAAGAAAGAAAAAATAAGTTGCAGCCGTCTACACGTGTTTCACACTTATTAGTGATCATCAGGACGGCATAGCAGATGGAATAAATATAAAAGCAACTAACTCAGAAAGATGTAACAACACAAGGTTTCACTGATAGCAGCCAACCGCACATTTGCAGTATCGGCCTGAAGACACTGTGTTTTCAGTGCAACAACAAACGTCACTACGGAGGCAGCTAAAACCACTACCGTGAGACAACCAATCCCAAAGTATAATATCAATGATTAGTAGTAATAATGCGCGTAGAGATATACAAGAAAGAGTTATAATAATGGTAATCGTTTTATAATTCTTTCGTATATATCTCTACGCGGATTATTACTACTAATTATTGATATTATACTTTGGGATTGGTTGTCTCACGGTAGTGGCTTTAGCTGCCTCCGTAGTGACGTTTGTTGTTGCACTGAAAACTCAGTGTCTTCAGGCCGATACTGCAAATGTGCGGTTGGCTGCTATCAGTGAAACCTTGTGTTGTTACATCTTTCTGAGTTAGTTGCTTTTATATTTATTCCATCTGCTATGCCGTCCTGATGATCACTAATAAGTGTGAAACACGTGTAGACGGCTGCAACTTATTTTTTCTTTCTTCACTGTTGCGCGTTATCCCATTATTATAATTCTTTCTTGTATATCTCTACGCGCATTATTACTACTAGCAATGGAGTATTACTACACACTTTCCATTAAAGTAAATTAATATGCAGTCAAAAAATAGAAATAATCCACAAAACAACTAATTTTGTTTTAAAAGTTTTTTGTTAAAGCCATATCATACTCGTACAAATTTTTCAACTCAAAACATATGCATGGCTTTATATGAAAAAGTTAAAAGATCTAAAACAAATTTTAACGATGCGGTTTTCGCGTCTGCATGAAAAGTCTATTTAAAAAAAATGAATAAAAATTTTAATTACCTTAAAATTAACTTTCCGTGGTTTTTAAATGCTAAATTACATGTTGTGTACAGGGTTTACATATTTACAGTTATTAAATACCGCTTTTTTGGAGCACAAAAAAAAGGAAAATTATTCGAATATTTTTTTATTTAAACAAAACCTACCTACCTAGTTCTTAATTAAGTTTGCTACGTTTCTTATGAGACTTGTTTTTATAAGGTAACATAGGTTGTGCTTACCCTTACAGTTTTTATGATTGTACCGAAAGTATTAAATTGATAATAAAACGCAAATCTAAAGCATTTAAGCTCAGAGAGTTTTTACAAATTAAACTACATACTTACATTTAGAATTTGGTAAATTTTTAATTTTAGTAAAAGTCGGAATTAGTTAACATTTAAAAAAATATTTTTACTTATGCATGTGCTTTTTATAACAAAATATTTCGTATTTAAAAGATTACCTTTAAGTTGCGCCATTGTATGCATTATGTGGGGACTCCTTCCAATTCAGTCCGCTAAGTAGATTGTAAAGCAAATGTTTTATTATCAATAAGGCAGAAATAATGAATAAAACGAAAATTAAAATATTTGGTAAAAGTGCATTTAAATATAACCCTAAAACTCGATGTCATCCACAATTATATTAAATATTTATATTCATATTGAAATTCTCGATATCCCAACGGTAATGACTTATTACACGTATTGTCATATTGCGAGTTGAATATATCTTTTATTTTCGTGCATCAATTCATTTTAATAATTAAACTGCATGTCTATTTTGTGCAGTTTAATATATTGTAATTTATTCTACTTATATTCCATGATACATTATAATTCATTCTAATCATATTCCACTTAATGTAAATGTTATTTAAATTAAGTCAGTTTTAGAGTACCAAGGTCCACTTGAAACCGAGCACAATCTATTTATCCTCTATCAGGCTACATTCGCTATGCATTTCTTCTCAGAACCGTAGAAGTCAAAGTAAGGACGAAATCAAACAAAGAAACTTGCATCCAGCCACACCCTGGAAACATAACCTATAAATACAGCATCGAGCTGCAACCTTATTAGAGTTAATCCATCCAGCAAGCAGTAACGTACTTGACCACCGAGCAATGAAAGTGTAGTGTTTGTAATACGTAGAAGTCAAATTTGTCGACTTAGCAAATTTGTGTAATTACCAATAAATACTTTATTTTATTCTGGTCTCCAAATCTTTTTTAAACTTAATTTGCCTAGTGATTTCAGACTGAATATATTATGTATAGTGCTATTAAATTAAAATGCAATATACGACTCTATATTGCATTTGAAAATAATAATCTCAAACCATTGAATTTAATGTATGTTTATGCAACCATCAATACATAAAAGCTCATAATGCGCTAGCCGTTTAATCTCTTTCATTTCACTTGGGGGATAATTTAACACTAATTGAGTTTATTAAAAATAAAAACGTAAGTAAAAATAACATTTATCGCATAATAAAAGATGCAAAGGTGTATTTTTTATAACAAGCCAGACCTGTTTGTGGTAAAATGCATACATACTTACAAACAACCAACCAACTTTACCTAATAGCTTTTTTTAGTTATTTTCAAATGAAATATGTAGTATATTGCATTTTAATTTAATAGCACTGTTTAACACCTTACTGCAAAATTATTTTTGTTCCAACCGCACGAATATGACACTAGAATGTCAAATTACTGTATATAAGAAACATCATTTAGGAACTGTTACTGACCACCATAGCAACTGAAAAAAGTTTACTTTGGGTGTCACATATTATTTTTCGCAGTAAGTACTCCTAAAACGACTTTTTATATCGATAATGTCAAATAAATAAAAAAAATAATTAAATAATAATAAATTTCGTTTTGTTTTGCAAATATTACAATATAAAATTAATTTCTTAATGCAAAAAAACAAATTTGGCGTTTCTAATAAAATCTTAGTTGCTTCTCACAATGACGATGCCATCATCAAACCAACAAATAATATATAATTATCGACTGAAAGTTCAATTGGAGATAAGAATTACAGTTTGTAAATATTTTTTATTTATATTAATTCTACAATTATCCCTTTTTACCCAGAAACAAGAAATCGATAAGAAATAGCAGTAAAAAAAATTTTTAACGTCATTTTATTATTGGTCCTCTAATATTTCCCTTCGAAGTTTTCAGATTAAAAGCGGTTGGAGAAAAAAAATAGTATGTCTAAATCATACAAAAAATGCGTTTTTGATACTTAAGTATATAAGCACCTTTCTTATTTGCTCGAAAATATACATTTTTGTATGAACTAACGACGATTCTTTTTCTTGTTTTTATTAAATATTTACATTATATTTTAATTTGATAAAAAAATAAGTTTTTTTTTCTCACCATGTTCTCGGTAGTTGACAAAATTGGCAACAAAAAAGCGATTATACGAGTATGTTACTTTGGGGATCTATGGAATTACAAGGAGATTGTCGTCAACAGATATTATTTGAAGTGAACCAAATATTTAAATAAACTGAAAAATTCAAAAATCGAAATATTGTATGTATATTATAATTATGCTACCGTGAAATTATTAGTACTGGACATACGTACGAGTGATTGTTCAGGGCATTGATAAAGCGTTATTCAAACTACTTTTCTTACTTAATAATAAGAATTATCATAAGCTCTTACCGCTATTCAAATGTAAGAGAAGAATTCCGTTTGTTTTACATCATTTTTGCTTAATAACGTGGATCGCATGCATTCTTCGGCTGGCGCGAAGCGAGGGGATCCGGTGCCCTGTCACCCATCTCAATCTGGTATCACTGCTGTAGTATTAACTTTCTCTTTCTGCACAAATTAACCACCAGTACATTCATATATGTCTAGTACTAATAGTTGAACGTTTAGCGGTATACACATTATAACGAAGAAAAAAATGATTCGAAATTAAAATTATATATTTTCTTGAATAAAGAAATATCACAGTACAAAGACAATAATCTACCAAACTAAATAACAAAAACAGTCCAGAAAAAAATTTAATTTGAATTCAAATGCACAAATTTGAAATGCAGTGAGTAGTAACAATAAAGGTCGATTTATATTATCCGAATGTTTTTCCTGGATGCATGAAGCCTTTAAGATTCGTAATCTTTCCTGACCTGAACTGTTGCTTAGACATGCTAAAATAATGAAAAAAATTTTCCGTTTTTTTCGACACATTTTTTCATCTTCATCTAGTCAGATGGCACGCATAGATTTTTTTTTTGACATCTGAGAAAACATCCTTCTTCGTCGATAACAAAATCAACTGTTACGCCTCTTTAAACGTAGTAGTATGTTGTATTTGTCTATTACGCTACGTCCCAGATTCTTGCGAATAGAAGACACACATACATTTATCTACCAGCACAGCTTGATATCAAGGACATACGTTATGTAGAACCAATTTTGAAGAGAAAGGCGATGTGTTAAGGTTGACCGTTTTTAATACTGTTTTTAGTTACACTACTGTAAGAAAAACTAAAACTTTTTGAAGTTGTGTTAGTAAACCGCCTGCATTTTTGTACTAGAATAATAATTACAGAATGAGAAAAGTCTGACGCTGACGTCATTAAAATTGCCAGTCGTTTTCGCGCTCAAATCGCGGCAGTGGCAAAACACTAGATTTTTTGTTTAGCATAGGATTGTTTAGCATCTAACTCTTACATAGAACTCGATAAAATAACATAGAAGAAAAGATAATTTTGTACTTATGCAGAGGCTGTATGTTAACCTCATATCCAGGTAGATTCAAAGATATCTAACTACACTATTTTTGCATTACATTGGGGTATTGTTTATAACTATGTCAGTGGAATCTTCAGGTCGGCAGAGTGTGAAGGTCTTAGTTTCACTTTTTTTTTTCAGTAACTCTTATACACCATTCATTAATCCAGTGCGATTGTGTGATAACCGCGATATCATCCGCGTTCATGGCTAGATCCATAATTATGGGGTGTTGTGGGAATATTGTACATAAATACGTTGAACAAAATGTGGCCCAAGATTGAACCTCACGGAACACCTGCTTGTATACAATGTGTTAAAGAAGTGCATGAATTTACTCTCACCTGGAAGATTCTGCCAGTTAGGAATGACTTGATGTACAATAGATAAGGAGGTGTTTTGATTTTCTTCATTTTGAACAGAAGTCCTTTTGTGCAGACTTGGTCAAACGTGCGACATCTATAAATGCTATAAGGGTATGTGGTTTGTTTTCAAAGCCTTCATCGATCTTTTCTATTAGTCTTAGAATTGGATGAGTTGTAGAGTGGGAAGTTTTGAATGCTATTGATATCTCGATAGCGTTGTTGTAACTACGTTTTTCTTTCTTAAAGACGTTACATTTTTTGATTCAATAGTCGTTTTCGTATAGAAACATTTGAACTTTAGAATAGATTTTCTGCGATGGTATGATAGTGGTATGTTGTAATGTGAGATTAATAAATGTCAGCAGAAAAACTTGCCATGGATCTAGTGTATTTATTTGAAGTACTCTAAATGCTACGTTAATTTTAAATTTAACTTGAACGTTAAACAATGGTTTACTTGAGTTTTTCTTTTTCCATTCAACGATTTTGATTGTTAGCAGAATTTCTAAATTATTTCATTCCTTTAGTTCAACTATCTTTTGGAGCTTTGTTAAATATTGTATGGAGTACACAAACTATATGAGATATTCTTATTTTAAGTTGTATTAAGGTAACCAAAACATGTTTTAAGGTAATGCAATTTTGAGAAGTTTCTGTTTGTCGATGCAATTTTATTGTAGAAAGTTGATAAATGCTATGATGGAGATATACCAAGTGATGTGTCTTAGGATCCTGTTTATAGTAATTTAGTTGTGGTGTTTGACATTTATGGACATCGGACTTGAATTACAAGCTTATTGGTTGAATTAGATATTAGGAGTGTTGTACACCAATGTAATCAGCAATTTAAGAGCTACATTTCCAGGTGCAATTTTTGAAATTGATTTATTTGTGATGAATTGTTTTCCAAAACGTATAAATGTTATTATTTACAATTTATGTTAACATCTGAGCATAAAAGCATAGACTATTTTGAGAAAGAATTATCTTAGACAGTTCTTGTACAAGAAAGCTACACTTAGGTAATTTTGAAAGCAAAAGTGAAAAAAAAACGTAAGTTTTTTTTACAATGTTTCAATTCATGTATCATGCTCTACTAAATCAAAAGGCTGAATTAATTTACCGGG
The DNA here is from genome assembly GCA_929113105.1 of Agrypnus murinus. Classification (NCBI taxonomy): domain Eukaryota; kingdom Metazoa; phylum Arthropoda; class Insecta; order Coleoptera; family Elateridae; genus Agrypnus; species Agrypnus murinus. The sequence goes on from OV816026.1 coordinate 120,493,832, forward strand.
TAAAGAATATATTTATTTGGTGTGGTCGAGCAAGTCATTTGTCACTTCGAATACATCTCAATATAATTATACTGTGCTTGTAGTTGTTACCAACCACTTTATCGTAACGTAAGCTTTTTGTGTATTATATTATAAACTTTGCTCTGCACCATACCTTTTGTGCATATTAGAAAACCATACTTATTATTGATATACTTCATAAGACTGTCAGCTACATGATCTCAGACCATCATCGGTATTTCTGGTATTTCTTTGTTAATAAATCCTGTGCGACATTCATTTAAAGACAAAAATAAATTGAGATTGGCTTGTGAACTACTGAACATCTTAATTTGATAAATTATACACAAAGGGTATTTAGGCTCACAAATATACTAAATCTTATGTTATTTATAAGTTAACTGCAATAGCAACGATTTTTTCAGTAATATGACGACTGCTTATTTACATAAAATTTCCTAGAATGGAAGGCGGCTAAGTTATTATTTTTATAAAGCTTGAAGGGTGTTTACGTAATACATTTTGTCGGCTTAAAAGGAGACATTCATCCATTAGTAACAGTTCGTAGCTAATTTAATTAGATCTAAATCTCGTGTTCTTCCAAGAGAAAGAGAAAACGTAGCTTTTTATCAAGCATTTAGAGCGTGTCATTTCTAACACTTTAGCATTTAAGTTATTTGGACTTAAAATTAAAATTTCGTTAGGGAGATAGGGCACGAAAGCTATTTTCAACTAAAGTCTGATAAAAATTTATAGAGAAACAACGAAAATCCATTTATTGAAAACAATTATAAAAAGTCAATAAAAGTTTAATAGTCAGTCAGTCTTCTGAGACGAGTATGCGAGTCGGTAAATTAAATATTATTTCTTCTTTCAAGCTTCACTCGCCTTATCTTCCAATTTCGTTTTGTCTTTTGTGCATATAGAGGTAGCCCTGGATAAGAACTTCAAATACCAGAATATTATAACAGAGGAATGTTTAAATTCAAGTGCAGCTAAGCATAAGATTAAGGACCTTAATTTAAAGCATTCTTAATTTAAATATAAATTGCTTTATATAAGTCGTAATAGCACAGCTATAAAACCGATAACAGGTGTAATCTAATTATAAGTAGGGGTACTAGATCCGTCTATCGCGGTTCAGAGGTAATATATTAGTCCATTATGAACTAAGCACTTTGGTATTCGAATCGATGAGAGTTCCCAATGGAGAGCTGCTGTGCTCGATTGCGATGCTTCAGGCTATCATCGTACACTGTTTCATCGTTAGCTACTGCAATTTGCTAATTGCTAGACCCCATCGAGTCTACTTTATGAACTGCCATTAATGAAACTTTAAGCATTCGAAACCCGAATCACAATGTTTGATTACCACGTTTTCAAGTACCCGCGGAATTAAATTGCTTTCTCGTAAATGTGATCTTTCTTTATACTGCGTATTTCACTGAATTTTTCAAAGCTGCTTATATGTGATTGCTTGCAACAAAAGAAAGAAGCCCGTTTCAATATTTTCCTCTGACTTTTAGTATTGGATAGATTTTCCAGAGCTTTATTTTTATTTATGGAAACAATAGCGGAACTGCTAACATTTCTTTGAAGTATGGTTTTGGATATCTTTGTGTTGTCCTTATTTCTTAAAAATATTTATGGAATCAAAGCAGCATTGCAATGCAAAATGTAGAACAATACAATATTTGACTTTAAATTATTTTAAATTTGTGTCTTTCAGATAGAAGTCTTCTTCCCCACCTTATTAGGGGAATATCAAACTCAAATGCAAAGACTAATAACAGTTGTGCTTTCTTGAGATACTATGTCTCTTTTTTCATATTCTTAAGATTTAAATTGACATTTGTGTGTCAATCAAGTGTAACATGTCGAAACTTCAACAATAAATGGGAGTAACCCTTTGTATTATTTTTACGGTATGGCAGCTTTAATAATTTACTTGCATTACAGTTCGTTTAATTCAAGCTTAAATTAGCGGAAATAAGAAGGTTGCAACTCAACGCTATATTTACTTCAATATAGACCACAAGAATGCATGCAGAGAATTGGTGCCCTTATACCTTAGTGCCTATTTATTGAAACTAGCTTACCACTTACCACCAACTGGTCTTTAGAGAATAATTTGATGATATCATGCAATTGATAATAAACAAGTACAATACAAGTACATGTAAAATATGGCCACTTTTGATCTGCATAATAACAAATAGTATCACAACGTTCCAAACAACGAATATTATTTATTCAAAGATTACCGACTTATTTTGCTGCAAAGAAATGATAAGTGCTACTACTTTTATAAAACAAAGTAATATTGACTAAACAAAGGTCAAATCGACCCTATACCTCTTCAAGCAGATGCAGATGCAGCTAAAGGTTAAAAAGCATAATTTATTTAAATAAATTACATTAGACTGGAAAATATTAAAGCACAGAGTGCAAGTACTTCAAGAAATACCACATAGCTTTGTTAAATAAAGAATGAGCAGAATTTATGGTAAAGAAACAGTCTAGAATTTTCACAATATACTTAACACAATAACACTTTAAGTTACTCATAAATTAGTTAACCAACGATATAAACATTAAAATTCAATACGAAATTGAATTTTCTTCACAAATTTTCAAAGGACGGTACACTGAATTATTTGTGTTAATTTATTATTTATTAATTATTCGGTGTTAACACCGAAAATTAAACAATAAAGTGAAGCAAGTAAGCTTCCTGTACTGGAACGAACTACACAAAAAAGGTATTTACACAACTAATTCATAATTTTCAAACTGTAACTTTGTTCCATACATAACACTGTAATTTTAGGAACACCAACTAACATATAATTTCACCGGGGGCTTCTCACAAGAGAAAGACTCCAGATCAGCCTGTCACTTGTACCCTTTATATTCTACCAGACTGTACTGAATTCTTGACTACTGACGAGCGAAACTGAAACCATCCAATCCAAAGGAAGTTAATATTTCTTCCAACCAACCAGGAAAACGAACGCGTAGAAAAATTTCCAGAACGTTCCGGGGACTTCACCACAAGTTTACACGTGGCTTCAATATTTTGTTATTCGTCAGCATTCGAGGAGACTTGTTTATACAAATTTGCCGATAAGCACGCATAGGAAGTAATAATCTTTAAGCTAAATGTCTTTTCTGACATTAAATTTCTTTGTTAGGAGAAAACGATATTATTCCTGTATTTTTTAACTCAATTTCTCATCTGTAATTTCGCTACGAGACGAAGTTTGTAACCGTGAGAATGCCTTGAACATTTACAAAGACGTCACCAAGTTGATTTTAGAAGCAATATTATCTGGAATTTTATTCCAGAAGGGATGTCTTTTGTATGAAAACATTTTAGGATAACCCCCTGATATTTAAAAGAACACCATTTGATTTAAATAAAGACTACAATTTTTTGTACTCAACTAAAATGTATTGAAATACGCAGGGCCGAACTAAGATTATTGCTGTTAATGCATTTAAAATTGCATTATTAAAAAAATTGGGAATTTGAGCATGTTGCAAGTCTAGTTTCAGTGAGTATTCGAAGACCGAGTCTTTAACTATTTTTATTCTATCGCAAATGAACAGGCAGTGAATGGTGAATGCAAAATTCCATCAATCCCGATTTATTTCATAAGATGCATACTCTCTGCGAAAAGGTTGGAATTGGCCCGAAGAAGCAAACATAACAGGCCACTTTCTAAAGTCCATAATTGTGTCCAACTTGGGCAAACAGCTTTCATAGAATGCTACCTATAGTTAGATATGAGCCGTCACCAACAGATTGTAAACAAAATTGAGCAAAGACCCAGATAATTCATTTTCATCTGCCGACTGCTTCAGTGTACACATAAATGTCACATTGTGTATCCATTTATTTATTATTGAGAGTAACATTGAAAATTTAGAATAAATTTTGCTCCTACATCCCTCTCTACGATGTTTGATTTGTTGTAGATAGTACGGAATTATCGATTTGATGATCTTTCGTTCATGCAATAGTCATCTTAACTGCTATATTTAGCTAGGAAATTATCTGCTGTTTAAATATTTGGCATTCAATAATAAAATTTTCACAAGTGTTATACGATATTGTGTTGCATAGCAACAGCGAGTGTCAATTTCACAGTTAAAGAATCACGAAGGCGGCGGGTTTTCTGTCAAATTTATACGATCCAGTTGCTGTGCAGGACTGTGCTTGAGTAATATAATCTAAAAATTTTAGATCTCGTAAGTGTTTAAGAAGATTATTTTATATACACTTGCAGATAATAGTTATTTATTATTATAAGTGCTAAATAAATTATTTTATACCCGCTCTGAACGCGTATCATACAACTTTTTATCTATAATCCCAAATATTAGACAATACATATTCCTATTAATTTTGACACTTGATGACATTTTTTTTTAAATTAAAAAATATATTGTTGTATATTGTGTGGTAATAAGAATTTATACAAAAATAAGAAAGGTTATATAATCAAATTTTATTATATTGCATCTTTTAAAATACAATACAGTGAGTAATCTCGTTTTCTAAGTACATAAAGTAGTAAAAATATTCCAGGTACCAGTTATTTACTGAACAGTCCTCGTATCCTACATAATTTAATTTAAATAAATGATTGGAACAAAGAGTTTAAAATCAGATTAAGCAATTTAAAGCAAGAAACTTTTATTTTTATTAAAAATTATGATATGTTGGTAATTACGGAAATGCTAAGCTCTAGATAACATGTTTGTTTTGATTAAAATTAATACTAAGCTAATAGTTGTCAGTCAAAAATAATTAATTCGTATAGAGAGTATAATTTAGAGATAATATTTATTTTATAGAACAGAAAATTTTGTATTGTTTTCTAATATGTGTTTAAATTCTTCTTTATAATTTGCTATTGACCTGGGAAAATGTAAAAGATTAAGGAATGAAAATAAAATTATTATCAGTCTGTTTTTGGAAAGGATAGAGGAGGCATGTGCACGTCATAGTGTAAAGAGATGCATATTTAAAAATGTATTATTTTATTTATTGCTAAAATGAATGCAAAAGTATTAATTATGTTTAAAAGAAGATTATTGTTTGAAAAATGGTTAATTGAAAGAAATTTGATAAGCTTAAGTATTTAATTAATAATAATAATTTTGTTAAGTGAGAAATGTGTGTGAGTTAAAGGAAAAGTGAATTTGTGCGGATAATAAAAGTGCGGAGTTTTTTAAAAGGGAATCTGCGAGAATAATTTGTTGTTTAATCAATGAATGGTTATTTTGGTATTATCGATTTAATGTGTTGATAATTTATAGCAACCACGTTTGGTTAATGAAAATTTAAAATGTAAATTGTAAAAAGTTTATTAGTATTATAGTATTATGTGAAATAAAATGTTGATTTCTGCCAACTAAAGTGTATCATTGACGTCATAGAGGAAGTCCTAAGTAGGTGATTGTTGAATTTACCTAAAATAAAAAGAAAGAATTAATCATATTAAAAAAAAAATAAAACAGTCAAAGAAAACATTTCATACTAAAGTACTTACCATAGTTTTGTGTCTGGTAATGAGCATCTTGTACAACATATTTGGTGTGCTTTTCAACAACCGGGGAAAGAAGCTGTTCCAGAACCACCATCCAGTAGCAGTCGCATGAGGGAAGATGATAATGCAGTATAGTTCAGCATCTTCGTGGCGGTAAGCGAAAGAAATTCTGTGAACATTTGCAAATTAAATATTGGACGCAAGTTTAATGAACATAAAACAATAACTAATTATACTTACTTTATTTAATGTTGTTTAAGAGGTAAAGGCAGGTATATTTGTAACACAAATTTGCACTTTATACAAATTTTTGTTGTAATTTTGGTGAAAATTTTTATGAAGTGTTATATAGCTGCAAATTTTCGAACCTTAGTAATTTTAAAAGACCTTTTGAGAATCAGTCTATTGCTATGGTAAGCTTAGCTGGCGCCTATACATAATTATTAGGGGAGTATCACAATATTATTTTTACTTTATGTTCTATTTTATTTTGTTAGGTATTTTATTTTTTTGATATTAGTGAAATAATACAACAGTTGGTTTGATTGTATAATCAAATAACACAACAATATAAGTTTTGATTTACTAAAACACTTGCAATAATTATTCATTAGTTAACAACTTTTCTATTTCTGAGTATAAATCATATGTTTACTTTATTTCTCTAGTGCAATAAAGATTTTATTTCAGGCTGATCTTAAACATTTCCTTTAAACCTTTTCACATTTCTCAATGTCAATATAGTATGAAGCGCGTCATTTATAATAGGTCACGTATAAAATAATTATAAATGTTTAGTTGTTACCACGGTGTGTGCAGAAAACTAGAAGATTCAATTTATAAATTTGAATAAAATAATCCTACTGCGCCCATGTATAATATTCAACATTCTGGTTGGATTAGATTTGAACTCATTTCCCACGCTAAACTCGCATTCGTTTCAATGTATTTACAGACAGCTGCATTCAAAGTTTTAAACAGTTCAAGTTGATAGAATATTTATTTCAATTCTCACGGGTAAAATTGCTTTTGCATACGAAAACTCATGATGATATTGCTAAATAATAAAATAATGAGGCTCGTTTTGGTCGAATAGCACGTACAGATCTCATATAAAAATAATTTATTGGCCTACGACAATTGAAATAGTGACATATTCCTTTGTATTTTAAGCTACAAATAAAAATTTTTTTAGCAGTCTGAAACCGAGTAATATATTTTGTCTATTTTATTGATTACCATTTGCTGTAGGGGTAGATAAGCACTTCTTAATTATGCATTTTCAGAGAGAAATTCTGCCTTTTTGCTATTTGTAACATTTGACATCATTTTAGTCTCGCATTGGAGCATATGTATTACCCTACTCTAAGTTTTAAAAAATAGAACGTAAGTTCGATTCGTTTTCAGTTAGTCTGGACGATTTCCCAGAGTAAGGGGATCTGATTTTTGCCGGAGAAAGTCGGTCAGCTTCGGCGATAATTTGTGAACAGTGATGTTTTGTCACTATAAAGCACGTCGTTTAGTTGTTCCGGGTTAATAAAATGTGGTCCCAATGATGATTTGTGGTCTGTATGGAAGTATACGAATTTATGAAGAATTAAAAAAGCGAATGTTGTGATTTACAGCGCGTATTAAAGACAATATTGTGTTATTGTGTTTTCAAAATTAAGTAAGCCTGTAAAGTTATCACCCGATAACGTATGTTCATTTAGGTTATGTACGTAATCTATCTTTTTGTAAAATCAAGTTTTTAAAGGATTCCTTTTTTGATATCAACTGATATTTTCCATACAAATGAAAATGATATTTATTCAGTAAATAAATAATGTTTAACTTAAACGTTGTTGTGATGATATTGGACCAGTTATTTGTTGGAGTTATAGATTTCAATTAATTTAATGAAATGCCAAAATAAATAAGTATTTCTTATTATGTTATTCCAACCCTTTCTCATTTGGGGGGTCTCGATATTTGTAAACAAAAACAAATAACTAAATGAATTAAACAAACTCTTTAGGTACTATCAGAATGTTGTTAGCCTAAATTTAGTTGTGCTCTTTTTAAGTATTTTTAAAGTTTATAAGGTGATTAGATTTAAACAACTTCTGAAGTGAGAACCGATTTACTAAGATTTTCTTAACGCAATGAGTTAGAGTTTTTATAATCCAATTTAGTTGTGGTCGTTAAATTCGAAGAATAATTCTGGTACATTTAAACATTTTAAGTCAAGTGCCGAATTTGATAAGTGCACTTACAACATACTTAGTGCGTAAATAATTTTCCTTGTTTGGGTAACAACACATACAAACTAAGATTCTTTCGATTAGTAGAAAATTCCAACAAAACTAGAAGAACGTTGGATTTGATTACTTTGCGCGCGTAACAAGCGACAAGCGAAAAAGGTTTTTGTTTAAATAAACGAAAGACAAATTTTTTTCTTTTATCATTTTTTCTTATTTGTAGTATGTTCATGAAAGTGGTTTACTATAAAATTGCCAGTGTACAAAACTTATAAAATAGTTATTTTTAAAAATGCTTGTAATATTGTCACGTGGGGGTTTTTGTGATTGGAGGACGTAGTCAGAGGTAGAAGGAAAATAAACACAAGTCGTAAAAAACAACTATATACTAACAACAATAAAGAGAGTACAAAGGTTCACATACGTAGTGGTTATCATCGTGAGGACGTACATGTCGTCCTAAACTAATACAATCATGAGCGTGGTCGGAACCAACGCTGCTCTAGCACTAGATCTATAAACTAAGCGTAGGAGTTAAACTCCTGGTGATCTACAACTAAGCGTGGGTAGCCTGGTCACAACTTCCCATAATTAAGTAGAGAGTGGGCTTTTAGCGCACTCACTCATACTAAGCACTAAGCATTAGATAATTTAAAAGGTACTCACCAGCTTGCTTGTAGATGTGTGTTCGAGCCATCTTCACTGACTGAATAGAATAGCTCAAGCAAGCTGGTTATATACTGCTGAACGCGGAAGATATTAGCATCGTAGTGGGAATCAGTGGGTTGGAGTTCCAAGTATGAAACTAAGGAAGCTCACGCTTCCTGGTTGCAGGCTTGTGGGTAGTTTGCATTCGAGCTGCTGGTGCCTGGCACAAATCTGTAGGTTGAGCGGAAGTGTGCTAGATTCTTCTTAAGGAATGTGTACCTGTTTGTAAATCGCGTGGGTTGCCCCGAATATACGGAGTAACGTATGCAGATATGTTTAATGCCAACTAATGCAGTTGAGATCCGTTGTGGGCGAAACGGGAGCGCTTTTACGAAAGAATGCACAGGAATGCACAGCTTCTCCCAAGTCGTAGGTTGCGTGATCACAGCTGGCCGCGCAGATGGTCGAACAACGTGGGTCGTTGCTGCAGAGGGGAACGTAACCTTGGCGTAACATTTGCACTAACGGAATAATATATATTATATTATGAATTATTTAATTCGAAGTAATTTCCGTTTGTGACAATATGTTAAAGCTTAGACATTTCCGTAACCGTAAATTATGCAAGATATTGTCAATAACTAATTTTTTTAGAACAAATCTTAAATGTTACAATAATTCGCTAGATTCTTAATTAAATGCATTAAAATCTTATTTCTTAATGGAAATTATTTAAAATTGTTTTATAGCAGCAAACTGATATTGTTTCCAAATCTTTTATAACAAATATTTATATGTTCGAATTTCGGCAACAAGTGCTAATAAAATGTTTTCAAAAGATAACAGTGCGACGTTTAGGGAACAGCAAATTGTTTGTCGGGCATAACACCTTCATCAATAAATTTTTTCTTTGCATTAATTGATTTAATTTAAACAATTGATTTAATTTAATTTAACTCTCTCCAAATTGGGAGTAAATATGCATGTATCATCGTTTAAATTAAAATAATACAATTAGTATTTTATTAAAATAGTTCTTATTTAATTCCTTCTCTAAGTAGGACATCTTTTAATTTACTTAGGTTTTCTATGCTACTCTATGAAATTGAGATCTGATAAATGAGAACAGCTACCACTTTGAAACAGTGACTTTTTAACAGTGTTCTTTAACATTTTCCATGAAAATTACCTATTCATTACGGTTAAGAAACTAGCTGCATGCATATGGAAATAGACATACATTTACAATATTCTTAAATTGTCTTTTATCACAAATGTGATGTTATTAGTGTTGCCAAATGTCAGTTAGATTCTTGAAAGCAACACCATCACTTGCACTCCATCTTTTAAAAACGGAGCAAGAGAGCGTAATTTGAGAACATCCACTTATTATACCTTTAACCTTGACTTTTATACTTAAAAATTATTTGTTTTATATATTTAACCACCAGATTCTAAAAAAATATAAAATAAACTGTAGAAAGAGGTGAAAATACGTGTAAAAAGGTATTAATAGAATTTTTGCGTTGTCTCAAACGTAGTAACTAGTCGAGATAACGATCTCCGTTTTCCATTTAAACGTTTTTTGCTCACTTACGTATATAGCTCGTTGTTTTTCAATATTTGTTTGCTATAAATAATGATGTGATACGGCAGTCATTAAATCAATTTTTTTATATGATTTTACTATTTTTTTATCTAGCGAGCGGTAGCTTTTATAGAACGCAAAAACAACAGATCTAAAAACGAAATAATTTTTTGAAGTTTCCAGTAAAAGCAGAAATATCAATATGTTTTAATTTGTAAACCAAAAAAGATAATCATTTGAAATAACATAAAACTATCTGTATATCGTCTAGCTTTGTACTGTACGTATCTTGATGGTGCTGGTAATTCAAATAAAACCGTTTTACATTAACTAGCAATATAAAGCGGTTTTTAAATAATTTTGCCCACATTTGATACTAAGTATCATATGTAAACATCTTTGCCTACAGGGTAAAGTTTTATTCTAAATTTCTTTTCTTTCCAAACCCTGCAATTTCGGTTTGTTATTGATATTTCGTTTCTTATATTAAAAGATAATTTTGTAACTAAAAGTAAACATACAAATAAGCTACAGTTCGTTTTCTATTATTGATTTCTAGTCTTGAAATGAAGAAAATAAATAAATAATAAGAATAAATAGAAATAAATTTATATTAAATTGAATTTAGTAACTTAAAAACGTTTTTAAGAGACATATCATTGGCTATTTCAGATTCGTCTTTTTCTTTTACCACTCTGAAGTAGCATAATTCAGCATTATTGAGCTTTACACTTACATCTTATTCGCGAAGCATTAACTAGACAAGGAATCACGACTATTTGCAGTGTTTACTGCATATCAGTTGCTTCACGACAAGTTTTGAGTATGTATCTTTTTTGTATAATATGTCAACAAAGAAAAAAAATTTCAATTTGATAAAGAAACACTCTAAAAAACGCTAGGTAGAAAAAGGAAAAGTTGATTTGTCTTTCTATCTTGATAAACTCTCATTGTTTAGCTAACGCACATCGTTACCTAATTTTGTACACAAATATAAATTTGAAGCTATCTCTTGCTTGTTTTGACCTAAAACAGACAAGGTGCATGGTCGTGATGATATATGCAAATATTTATTACCTGTAACGGTTCGTTTTTGTCAGTAGATTTATCTTGAATTATTTACCAATTGGCATTGATTTGAGCTTATAATTTATAGTACGAAAGCAATAGAATATTATTCTTATATTTTCTTTATTGAAATATTTCAAATACACAATAAAATAAAATAAAATGTTGATGGTATAGGCAACTCTTCTTGCTTAGGTAAGAATCTTAGTGATGAGTTGGCATTTTTTTTGTTTTCAACTCTTTTATTAGCTAAAAAATTATTAGGTATTAGCATTAGTGAATTGGAACTTTCGCTAGAGTTTCGTATTTACTTGAAAAAGAATTCTTCTCGTAGTCTTGAGGTTATTCCTAAAAGATAGAGATTATTAGTTCAAAATAAACAGTAATTAACTTGTTTTGTACTTACCCAACTTTCGAGTCATCTATTTAGCCTTAACGCTGGTGCTAACCTCTTCATGCATATTGCGGACAGCGCCTTGTAAACAATTTTGTCGTATTCAAAAGTATTTTTAATAGAAATTATAAATTTCCATTTTGCATACGATATGTAAACAAACCTTATCTTGCAACTGTCTTTCTGTTGCGCCGTCTCGAATAATTCCCTTTAATAAACATTGTTGCCGCAGTTATCTCTTCATGCTACTTGAGACTACTGGTCATAAAACTGCTTTGCGCAGAAGCTTGGCATTACGTAATAGCTGCCGCGTGTTTTGAAAAGTGTTGTGTTAATTATTTAACCCATTTGACATGGAATTTCTTAATTAGATTGGAATAATATTTGCAACGCTGCCCCTCGCGGACGTACTTTGATATTTGAGATTGCGCATTTTTGCCGTCGACGGATATCCGGTGATAGGCTTTTAAAGAAAGGTCTGAACGACATTCTTCTTTTGGTTTAGTAGTAATCAACTACGATCGAATTTGATCTTGGTGAAATATTGTGGGTGCTATTTAAGAAACAAATCTCTGGAGCCATATATGATGGTAATGGTGAGATTTTGTCTTCAATTACGCTTCAGCGGATTATTAGCACCACATCAATAATAATCAAACTGGTAACTACCCTATTGGAATATTTGGAGGGAAGCCATTTTGTCGCACAAGCGGATTCATTAGACCAGATCAATTCCTTCGATCGATACGAATTAACCCCCACCCAATGCCTGAAGTTCTTCACAGGTAAAATTTTTAGATAATGGATTTACGTCCAAGAAGTTACATACATTCTTATATTTTAGGATTACTAAATTATTCTTTGAATGTGGATGCATTTTGTTATCGAGTAGATACCGCCCTTTTACCTTTTAGCCGCCCACCATCAGAGGTATGAATTCTTAACATGTTTATGTATCGAACCATTTTCCTAGTCAGGAATTTTCTTTTAGGCTTCTTGGGAAAGGTGTACCCCATTAAGTATAGTAAGAAGATTATTTTTATAAGAAACTCAAACTGTAGTTCACCCCTACCTGGAAGTTTGGTAGTTAAGGAAATAAACCAGCGAGCAGCAGGATTTGAAGAATCTTCTGGGTCGAATGTCGAAATCAGCTAAGTTTATCATAAGAGATAACCTGTAATTTATTAACTAAGCCGTCAATCAATTTTTGTTGAGGTCATTTATTAATTTAGTGATGATGAATCAGTCTTTTGGACATTGAGTCCTTTCTGAACATAGCATTTAACTAGTCAACGTTAGGACTAGAATATAATTAATACTAATTAGATACATTATTTAGTTTATTCTTTGGATTGGAAATTATCAATTGTATAAGTATGTAATCTAGTCATTGTCAAGTCTGTTAGTTGAACAAAGGCTTAATTGCTCATAGTATTTCTGCATTATATTGCGAAGGTATAAATCGTAAGCTTACGACGGCTAACCCCTCTCCCCTATTACATGTTCTAACATTGGTGGTGGTTATTTTATTTTTTTTGGGTTACTTCCTTTATAATTACATATTAGAATACCTACTATATTCAGCTCTGGATAGAACAATTACCAAGAACTTGATACTGACTGATATAAAATAATATCATTTTTTTTTTTAATCATCTCAATAGATTTTACAGTACAGTTAATATTTGTTTCAATATATAATTAATTACTCTCAATACTTATTATCACAACTATTTATGTTCAAGTATTTATTATATTAATTAAACGGAAATTTATGTTTATGAATGGGCCTTTTAATGGTATGATAAGCAAGTACTTACTTAGCCCCGAGACGGTAAGTATCTGGTGCCCTTTTCTTAATTTTGGTGGTTCGATGGTTGCTGTGTCCTTAGTTGGAAAATTAAGTGGCGCTCCCTTACAACTTGAATCCAGCCCTTCTCCACTGATAGCTGGTCCGGGAGGACACAACTTTAAGCCATTGTTTACTTTGGTAATTATCGTCGCTTTATCCTATGGTAAGGGTGCGTGACATAAGAAATTGCCGCCCGAATCGTGGGGCTCGTTTTGGCTCGATTTGGCTCGTTTTTTTTGCTCGCTTCTGTTTCAATTTTGTTTTTGGCTCGAATTTGTTTTTTTTTACTCGTTGCTGTTTCTGTTTCGATTTGATTTTTGGCTTGATTCTGTTACTGATTAAGCTACCAACAGCAAAGCTTCTGAATGGTTTCAGATTGCCTAGCATGTTACTCTTTAATTATTATTAAAGTAAATTTGCTTATTGATTAAATTGTTATTGATTAGGTTTGTTGTAGTTGCTAAAACTTGTTAGGGCTTATACTTGTACAGGCTTTGCTATTTCGACTAGATATTATTGAGTCTGATTATTATTATTTCTAGTTAGATTACCAAAACTTACTTATAAATTTTGGCTTTAGTTTTTGTGAACCGAACTTAGAATACGATTTAGGAGTAGGAATAGAACGAGTACCAAATCGTTCCTTATTCGCCAATATTAATCGTTTTGATTAATATTAGAAGAACCTTTACTTCATTTGGAGTTTTGTATAAATTTTCTCAATATGACTGAACACCAAATTGATATTAGACATTTACGTAAAGATGAATTGCAATTTGAACTTAGGATTCGAGGATTTGAATATGAAAGCAAATCTGTTGAAGAAATGAGATCAATTTTGAGTCCTTTATTTAAAGTCAAAGGTTTGAGTACGTTGGTTAATTATCCTAATTATGCATTTAAAGGTAATGTTGAATATCCTCTCATAGATGGTAAATACCAAGAATTAGAAAATGCTATAAACGATTTTCATGATAGTAAGAAATCAAAAAGTTTTAAACGTCTGATTTCTCGAATTTTGCATCTTTTGGGTAGAGTTAATTTGGCTCCTATTACTGGTAGTGCTGAGGAACTTAAGTTACGTAGTACCTGGCTTGCGAAAGTAACGTCTCTTTTTACGTTATTGGAAGAAGCAGCCAAGAAGAATGAAACGCATCCTCATTTTAGTTCATTCCTTGGTGCAGGACCCCCACCTGCCAATTCCGATGAAAATTTCTCTTCAGATAATTCTCAGTCAGAAGATGATGTCTTCATGTCTCCTCATATTCCGCATAAGTCTCCCAATAATTATCTTCCTATTTATAAGTGGAACCTAAAGTTCTCAGGTGATCCTAAGGGTATGACTGTGGTGTCTTTTCTACAAAGATTAGATGAACTCCGTATTGCTAGAGGTGTTTCCGAGCAAGAGTTGTATTTGGGTTACATAGATCTCTTTGAAGAGAAAGCTTTGATGTGGGCTCGAGCAGCTCATAAACGATGTCGTGATTGGAAAGAATTTTCAGATCTTCTCTTAAAGCACTACATGCCTCCTGATTATCGTCAGAGATTATTTCTAGATATATTATCGAGAACCCAAGGACAGAATGAAAGTATTGTAGACTATTTAACAATAATGAATGCTATGTTTGATCGTCACGGTTCGATGCCTTCAGAAGTGCGTCTTGACATACTATGTCGTAATTTAGCTCCATTTTATGTTATGCAACTCCCTGTTGTCACTACTTTAGAAGAACTTGAAGCAGAATGTTTGAAGTTGGAAGTGAAAAAGTATAGAGCGGACAACTATCATCCTCCGACAAAACATAAACAAAATTATGTAGAACCTGAGTTGGCTTGTGCGTCTAGCTCAAGTACAAATCGTAATACAAGTAGGGATTATTCTTGTCAGGCTATTGGGTTTTCATCTGAAACTCCTAACCAGATTGTGTGCTACAATTGTAAAGAAGTGGGACATATTGCAAAAAATTGTCGAGCTCCTTTAAATAAAAGATGTTATCGCTGCGAATATCCTAACGTAACTGTCAGAACTTGTCCTAAGTGTAGACCAAATTTTAATAAGAATAGGTCGGGAAACGAATTTGCGAGGACTCAATAGGACGACAGAGTTCCTCAAAAGTTTTAGATCGTCCACTTGAAAATTGTTCTATTAATCTAGTAAAGCAACAACAAAAGGTATTGTTGGATTATATTCTTACTCACGTAGATAATGATAAACGACCCTATCTTGAAGTCAAAATCTTCAATTGTAAAATGATAGGACTCTTAGATTCTGGAGCTTCTTGTACTCTTGTTGGTTGGGAAGGTTGGAAGTTTTTACAACAGCAAGGTCTTGAAATTACTAAAAATTTGGATACGTATTGTACTGTCGCAAATGGACAGACTTGCGAAGTATTTGGAAAGGTTTCCGTACCTTTTGAACTTTTGGGTAAACTTTGTGTTTTAGATGTGTTGGTTGTGCCTCAGTTGCCTCATAATTTAATCTTAGGTGCTGACTTTTGGTATCAAATGGGTGTGGTCCCAGACTTGCGACAACGTGAGTGGCATTTTACTAGTGAAACCCCTCCAGATGTTTGTTCTTTACAAGCTGAAACTGTACTTACCGATTCTCAGCGACAACAGTTGGATTCTCTCGTTGAAGAAAAATGTGCTTTGATGGGAAATTCTCTTGGTTATACTACGTTCGTAGAACATGAAATTGTCACTGATTCTGCCCCCATTAAGCAGAGGTACTACCCAGTTTCACCAATTAAGCAAAAATTGATAAATGAAGAACTTAACAAGATGTTGGCGGATGATGTGGTAGAACCTTCTAAAAGCGCTTGGTCTTCGCCGGTTATTCTTGTTCCGAAGAAAGATGGAACCTTTAGATTTGTTGTGGACTATAGACAATTAAATTCGGTAACTAAAAAAGATGCTTACCCTATTCCTTATGTTTCTTTCATTTTAGATAGTCTTCGTGGTGCTAAATATCTTAGTTCACTTGATATAAAATCTGCTTATTGGCAAGTTCCAGTTAAAGAGTCTTCAAGAGAATATACTGCTTTTACCGTCCCTGGTCGAGGTCTTTACCAATTTAAAAGGTTACCCTTTGGACTTTCGAACTCACCAGCCACTTTTCAAAGACTTGTTGATAATGTTTTGGGTATTGATTTGCAACCCCATGTTTTTGTATACTTGGATGATATAATTGTGATATCACCAAATTTCGAGCATCATTTAGAAGTACTAGGAAAAGTATTTGATAGGTTACATCATGCCGGGCTTACCGTTAATAAAGAAAAGTGTCAATTCTGTAGACCACAACTCAAATATCTTGGCTATGTCGTGGATAAAAATGGTTTACACGTTGATCCAGAAAAGGTTCAGGCTATAATCAATATTAAAGCTCCAACTACTGTTTCTCAGATTAGGTCTTTTATTGGAATGGCATCATGGTATCGTCGCTTTGTACCCGATTTTGCAACGTTGATATCTCCTTTGACTGAATTGACTAAGAAACGCAAAAAGTGGATGTGGACCGAAGAATGTGAACTTGCATTCAATAATATTAAACAGCGTCTTGTTTCAGCGCCGATCTTAGTTAGCCCAGATTTTAATAAGCCCTTTATCTTACAAACCGATGCTTCCGGTTTTGGTATCGCAGCTGTGTTATCGCAACCCTATGAAGATGGAGAAAAAGTTATATGCTACATATCTAGGTCGCTTACTGCTCAAGAAAGAAATTATTCAACCACAGAAAGAGAGTGTCTTGCTGTGATTTATGGAGTGGAAAAGCTTAGAAGTTACTTAGAACTTGTTCCTTTCACGGTCATTACCGACCATTATTCGTTGTTATGGTTACAAAGATTAACTAATCCTACAGGTCGTCTTGCTAGGTGGTCATTACGACTGCAACCATATAATTTTAAAATAATTCATCGCAAAGGCAAAGACCATGCCGTTCCAGATTGTCTGTCGAGGTCAGTCGAATATGTAGTAGACAGTGTCGAGGTAGTTAATGACCTTAAAGATCGTTGGTATTTGCGGATGTTAGAAAATATTGAGAATCATCCTCAGAAATTTCCACAGTGGAGAATTGAGAATGGGAAACTTTTTAAGTATCTTCCGAATAAAATTCCAGAATTAGCTCAGGAAGGTGATGCATGGAAAATCGTAGTTCCAAAAGAGCAACGTTGTAAAATATTAGATAGTTGTCATAATTTGCCTACTAGTGGACATATGGGCATTTATAAAACTTATTGGAGAATTCGAAGCAAATACTTCTGGCCAAAAATGAAATCGGACGTAGTACGTTATGTTAAATCATGTTCGATTTGTGCTAAGTACAAACCAGAACAGAAAACGCCTGCTGGTTTAATGGGTTCTAGGCCTACTATAACTCAACCATGGCAGATGATTAGCCTTGATTTTATTGGTCCTCTTCCAAGATCCACTAAAGGTTTTAAGTATATTCTGGTAATAACAGATTATTTTTCTAAGTATGTACATGTTGTACCATTGAGAAATTGTACTGCGCAATCGCTCGTTAAACACTTAGAGGAAGATATTTTTCTGGTATACGGTGTACCTCGTTACTTAATTTCGGATAATGGTGTGCAAATGCGAAGTCGTGAGTTTAGGAAGCTAGTCGATGATTATAAGGTTAGAATAAATTTTACTCCCTTATATTATCCTAGAGCAGATCCTACTGAACGTACCAATAGAACCTTGAAAACAATGATTTCCTCGTATATAAAGGATAATCAGAAAACTTGGGATCGGAAATTATCTGCATTGGCATGCGCCATTCGTACTAGTCGCAGTGAAACTACTGGTTATACGCCGTATTATATAAATTTTGGAAAAGAATATGTAGGTTCAGGAGATGAATATGAACAAAAGATAAACTCTAGAAATTCTATAGAGTTGAAAAACGAAGTCAACAATCGTAAGGTTGGATTTCGTAAGTTGTATGAAGATGTAGTTGAAAAATTACGGACTGCTCAAGAAAAGAATCGTAAGACATATAATTTAAGAAGAAGGCCCGTACACTATATCGTGGGTGACAAAGTTTGGAAAAAGAACAAAGTAAAGTCGAATGCTGCATTCAACTTCAACGCCAAATTGGCTCCCAAATTTTTGGGCCCTTTTGTCGTCAAGAGAAAAGTTGGAACTTGGACTTATGAGTTGCAGGATGACAATGATGAGCCGAAAGGGATGTGGCACGTCCAAGATCTCAAACCTTATTTCTCAGCGGATGATTTTCTCAGTGATTAGAGTTTGGGAGATACGTATTTTACGTTGATTGTGTTTGTGTTAAGTTGTATTATTTTCTTTTGGTTGTGGGTTTTGAATGGTGAGGTTCGTCATCAACAATAACGTTATTTTTAATATTTAGTTTAACTCACAGTATTGGTGGATTTATTTAGGCTTAGCTACAAGTATAGTTTTCTACAGACCCGTGGGCCTGACTATTAAGTAGGCAACAGCGGTCGAAAATCTGAAAGTTTTCCTCCCTTTATCGAAGGAAAGGTGGGATGTAACGGTTCGTTTTTGTCAGTAGATTTATCTTGAATTATTTACCAATTGGCATTGATTTGAGCTTATAATTTATAGTACGAAAGCAATAGAATATTATTCTTATATTTTCTTTATTGAAATATTTCAAATACACAATAAAATAAAATAAAATGTTGATGGTATAGGCAACTCTTCTTGCTTAGGTAAGAATCTTAGTGATGAGTTGGCATTTTTTTTGTTTTCAACTCTTTTATTAGCTAAAAAATTATTAGGTATTAGCATTAGTGAATTGGAACTTTCGCTAGAGTTTCGTATTTACTTGAAAAAGAATTCTTCTCGTAGTCTTGAGGTTATTCCTAAAAGATAGAGATTATTAGTTCAAAATAAACAGTAATTAACTTGTTTTGTACTTACCCAACTTTCGAGTCATCTATTTAGCCTTAACGCTGGTGCTAACCTCTTCATGCATATTGCGGACAGCGCCTTGTAAACAATTTTGTCGTATTCAAAAGTATTTTTAATAGAAATTATAAATTTCCATTTTGCATACGATATGTAAACAAACCTTATCTTGCAACTGTCTTTCTGTTGCGCCGTCTCTAATAATTCCCTTTAATAAACATTGTTGCCGCAGTTATCTCTTCATGCTACTTGAGACTACTGGTCATAAAACTGCTTTGCGCAGAAGCTTGGCATTACGTAATAGCTGCCGCGTGTTTTGAAAAGTGTTGTGTTAATTATTTAACCCATTTGACATGGAATTTCTTAATTAGATTGGAATAATATTTGCAACGCTGCCCCTCGCGGACGTACTTTGATATTTGAGATTGCGCATTTTTGCCGTCGACGGATATCCGGTGATAGGCTTTTAAAGAAAGGTCTGAACGACATTCTTCTTTTGGTTTAGTAGTAATCAACTACGATCGAATTTGATCTTGGTGAAATATTGTGGGTGCTATTTAAGAAACAAATCTCTGGAGCCATATATGATGGTAATGGTGAGATTTTGTCTTCAATTACGCTTCAGCGGATTATTAGCACCACATCAATAATAATCAAACTGGTAACTACCCTATTGGAATATTTGGAGGGAAGCCATTTTGTCGCACAAGCGGATTCATTAGACCAGATCAATTCCTTCGATCGATACGAATTAACCCCCACCCAATGCCTGAAGTTCTTCACAGGTAAAATTTTTAGATAATGGATTTACGTCCAAGAAGTTACATACATTCTTATATTTTAGGATTACTAAATTATTCTTTGAATGTGGATGCATTTTGTTATCGAGTAGATACCGCCCTTTTACCTTTTAGCCGCCCACCATCAGAGGTATGAATTCTTAACATGTTTATGTATCGAACCATTTTCCTAGTCAGGAATTTTCTTTTAGGCTTCTTGGGAAAGGTGTACCCCATTAAGTATAGTAAGAAGATTATTTTTATAAGAAACTCAAACTGTAGTTCACCCCTACCTGGAAGTTTGGTAGTTAAGGAAATAAACCAGCGAGCAGCAGGATTTGAAGAATCTTCTGGGTCGAATGTCGAAATCAGCTAAGTTTATCATAAGAGATAACCTGTAATTTATTAACTAAGCCGTCAATCAATTTTTGTTGAGGTCATTTATTAATTTAGTGATGATGAATCAGTCTTTTGGACATTGAGTCCTTTCTGAACATAGCATTTAACTAGTCAACGTTAGGACTAGAATATAATTAATACTAATTAGATACATTATTTAGTTTATTCTTTGGATTGGAAATTATCAATTGTATAAGTATGTAATCTAGTCATTGTCAAGTCTGTTAGTTGAACAAAGGCTTAATTGCTCATAGTATTTCTGCATTATATTGCGAAGGTATAAATCGTAAGCTTACGACGGCTAACCCCTCTCCCCTATTACATGTTCTAACATTGGTGGTGGTTATTTTATTTTTTTTGGGTTACTTCCTTTATAATTACATATTAGAATACCTACTATATTCAGCTCTGGATAGAACAATTACCAAGAACTTGATACTGACTGATATAAAATAATATCATTTTTTTTTTTAATCATCTCAATAGATTTTACAGTACAGTTAATATTTGTTTCAATATATAATTAATTACTCTCAATACTTATTATCACAACTATTTATGTTCAAGTATTTATTATATTAATTAAACGGAAATTTATGTTTATGAATGGGCCTTTTAATGGTATGATAAGCAAGTACTTACTTAGCCCCGAGACGGTAAGTATCTGGTGCCCTTTTCTTAATTTTGGTGGTTCGATGGTTGCTGTGTCCTTAGTTGGAAAATTAAGTGGCGCTCCCTTACAACTTGAATCCAGCCCTTCTCCACTGATAGCTGGTCCGGGAGGACACAACTTTAAGCCATTGTTTACTTTGGTAATTATCGTCGCTTTATCCTATGGTAAGGGTGCGTGACATACCTTACATACAGGTTTAATTTATAAAATATTTCTTACAAGTCAACGATTTGGTGGTTTCATTATAATTTTGTTGTTTATAAGGATTAGAAACTTGTGGGCTGAAATATTCCATCAAGTTGTTTTGAATCAGTTCCTTAGGCACAACTGAGAAATAAATGTAAATGTTTGGATTGTTTTTTTACAATGTAATTGGTTTGAAAATACAAATTTCTGCGTTTTACCATGGCAGTCCGAAA
This sequence comes from Agrypnus murinus, assembly GCA_929113105.1. Lineage (NCBI taxonomy): Eukaryota > Metazoa > Arthropoda > Insecta > Coleoptera > Elateridae > Agrypnus > Agrypnus murinus. The sequence goes on from OV816026.1 coordinate 120,515,351, forward strand.
TTATGTAATATAGTTGTTATTTTATAGTTTGGATATCTAAAATTATGTGAACAATGTTCAATGGGATGTAAGGATGGATTTTCTAGGAATAGAAGAATGTAACTAGGTAGTTTTAGTTAATCAATTTAAATTTTAATTTATAATTAAATGCATTTGAAAAATGATTTGGTTGACAAGTTCTAACCATCTTTTTCTGTTTTAGTACAAGTATTTGATATCATTAAAAAAGACAATTTTTTTCTCTATCTAACTATAGAATTTATTTAAACAATTATTAATCATTATAACAATTATGTCGTTATGTAGATTTAGTTCCAAATTGGTATTTGTTTCTAACTAGAAAAATAACCATAGAGTGTTTTGTTTTTTAAAAATATTAATATAGCAAGCGTTTTGGTGACAAACTCTCTGTAGCCTTGGTAGTGTAATGTCTAGCGTGCCGTACTTTCACCCAGGCGGCCCGGGGTCGATTCCCGGTGCCGGCAGATCTGGTTAAGGTTTTCTGCAGTTTTCCTTAGCTGTGACACAAATGTGGGATTAGCGCTGTTCCATCTGTAAGTCGGCTGCAGCCGCATGTAGGGCCTACGTAATAATAATAATCGCCCCCTCCCTCCCGCGCAAGCTTATAGCTTCTGGGGCCTGGTTTCCAGGTTATGGGTTGTAGCAATTATTATTATTATTATTATTTAGATTTTTCAAACAGTGCACATATGCTACAGCAAGATTTAAAAATTGTAAGGTTATGTTGTGAGTTCAAAATATAAACAAACATAAATGTCAAAATGTTAGGTTAGAAATTGGTGAAACGTCAGGTGATTAATAATTTGTTGAAGTTCTTTGAATTTAACTAGTTGGTTTTAACAATAATTTACTTTCAATTGAAATAATTTTTTTTATTAAGATAATAATTTAAGGTGTCTTATAACAACAAAGTCTTTTGACACCTTTGACGTAATAGAAATAATTAATAGGAAGAAATAACTTAAATTACATTATTGATAGTTGGTTATATATACCAATTTGCCATTTAAATTTAATTGTGTTATTTGGGCAGCCAGATAAGGCACTTTGAATATTTGTGATATTGTACTGTACCCGATATTGTTGATACTTTGGACACTCACATAAAATATGTTTCACTGTTACCCGAACGAATTAGACCTCACATTCCGGGGGAAGTAGTTTTTCTAATAAATAACTATGCGTTAATTTTGTATGAGCCAGGCGGAGTCTTGTTAGTATTATCTTCTCTTTTCTGTTTAATGGTATTCCAGGTTTCCATTCTGCTAGAGCAGGTTGGATGGTTCTTAGTTGAAATAATATTCAGTGCTGTGAATTCTTTTTGTACATTTTTTATGAGTTATGAGATTATCAATCTTATTTATAAATTGGATAATGGAAGGGAATTTATCAATTGAAGTATTGAATGGACTTTATATCAAGAAAACATCTGGTCTTTAATAATTTTGATTATTACCATTTAATTTGGACATTTATATGAAGAGAGGTGAATTTTTGTATTTCAACCATCTTAGTTATGAACCATATGGAAGAAGAGGATTTCTGTTTTGTTACTACATGTATTGAAAAGGCGCCAATACATTGATATTTTTTTAAATATTTTAAGGTATTTAATAAGTTTAATTTTAGTGTTTAAGATAATACGAATGACAGAGATATTCTTCTGAAGATGAAAAGAATTAAACTTTCTTAGAATTGATCTTTCTTTGAATCAGGGTATCCAAATTTTAATTTTTTTTAATTATTTCAATTTTCTTTTGTTTGTTCATTTGTTATGTTAAATAAATTTTGTCATTTCAATTCTAAAGAAACTTATTGATTATTTTTTTGTTTTGTGTGTAGTTTAATGATGTTTCATAGATCCATATTTAGTTATTGCTCTATAAAGCGACCCGCCTGCCGAGTCTCAGTTATGTTAAGATTCAAGCTTCACAACAATTATTTTAGCCAAATCATTTTCTTTTATGGTAAAGGTAGGTGGTTTATATTTTGTGCTTTAACTGAAGTCTGTTTTATGTGTTGTTTATACTGACAATTAAATCACGTTTAATAATTTATCAAGTTTAAATTCATTTTCATAAACAACTTACAACAATTATAAATAAAAAATTGCCGCCGACATTTATTACAGCAGTAAGCAGTATGTATGTAGGTAGGTAGTTTATTATTAATGCACGTGTAATAATAATTAGTTCAGTATAAAAGTATAGTATAGGATACATCTAGAGAAAATTAGCTGTGATAAAAGTATCACAATGAAATAATGCGTGCAGGCTTTTATGGGCTAATAATATTATAATACAAAAAAGGATATTTTAGTAAAATAGACCGGTATTAAAATAAATCAATCAAAAGTTTTTAAAATTGAAAGCGACTTTCTTTTTTCACATTTTTTTAGAAATTAAACAGTTTTAACACTAATTTCCGAAGAGCACCAGAAATAAGTAGTGCCACATTGTGTAGTGGCGACACAAACAACGAAAGAATGCACATTTGGAAAGGACAACATAATTTGAGACTATACTAGCGTACAAACTGAATGATGAGAAATAGCTAGACAATACGAGAAAGAAATAAACAAACAAATTAAAATTATTATTAAAAGTATAGAAGAAGCATGAAATGTATATCAAATATGGGAGTTATTTAAGAATATAGTACTGAGAACACCTATACAAATTTGTACAACATGCAAAACAAACCACAGGAAAGAACAAACAAATATTATAACATAACATAAAAGTTCTTTATAAGGATTATTTTTACAATTTCTTTTGGTTTTTCCCCAGTTTAATTACACTTTAGTATTTAACCTAGAATTTTCTTCTCAAAAGGCTTTTCCCATTGTGATAATATCAGTTTTGTCACTCCAATTATGGCCGTGGTTGTAGGCACACCTTTCTATTGGTTATTCCTTATTTGGTTATGGTTTTATGTAGGCTTCCTCTTTGGTAAATTCGGCTTTATCACTGTTTTCCAGAAACATTTGATAAGACAACCATTTCTGTCTTTGTTGTTGTTCAGTTAAACATACGTTATCTTCTGTATGATTTCATTCATGTAAGAGAAATTTTGTAAATTGCTCTTTTTTGGGTGTTTTTGTGGATGAAATCAAATAAATTCCTGGTGATTTAGTTAGTTTCACGAAGGTGATAGTTCATTGTCACAGGGCCCCAACTTGTTGGTTTTTAAACGTTACTTAACCAAGGTTTACTTTGAATCTAATTAATTCATTTTATGGTTATCTCTAACAATTCCTTGTTTTGTAGAAATATCTTCCAATTAAACAAGAGGCAGTTGTCATCCCTCTGAGTCTCTTTTTTTAAGCCGACGAAATCATCTAATTCCGGTAGACCGTAGTTGATAAACTTTTAAATAAATGAAAAATTCCTTTCTAGGTTTTTTCTTCTTTTAGCTTTAGTATTACGCTACGTTGTTTCGATACCTACATCGATAGAATTACCTATCTACCTACCTAACGGTAGAATTACCTTTCGGAACGTTGGGTATTGTTATCCATCGTACTACCCTTTGGAGATGGATCTAAAAAGTCAAGTGCTATCAAATTCGTGTTACATACAGCAAGAAGCAAACTACACAACATCCTTCTAACACACAGAATTTCCACCCATCTTTAACTGTATAACCATTCTTTCTCTTCATCTTTTTTTTAGGTTATATAATAAAGACAAATTTTACTATTTTTGTTTTGATAATATATGTGGCGCAGTTGCCAGATGTAATCTAAGTTACATTTTCTGTAGAAGACGTAAGTAATATATATTTCTGTTAACATCGTTGATATTAATTAATTATTTATATTGATGGGGGTTATTTGTGAATTAATTTAGTTTTGTGTGATCTATTATAATTTATTTTTTATCTCAATTATTTGATTTTTGATATGAATGTTTTACTGTTTTATTATTGTGCTTTCTCAAAAAAATCTCTTTCTGTTTTTTTTTTGTATCCCGTGTCTCTTGCTTCTATTATTTATGTGCTGAGTTCAAACGGCGGATGTTATCTTAAAGCAGATTTTGCCAACAAAATCTATGTCCAAGACCTAAGCATTCAGGAAGGTTTATGTTAATGTTTTGTGTTATACATATTAATACAGCTAGACTTCTTATTATTAACACTGCGGGCTAGCCTTTTAGGAAGTTTCCGTTATAATTAATAATAGTCCTTTTTGACTTTGACGGCCTATTGGTTTATAGCAGGGTAGGTTGCTACTGCTTAGAGCCATACGGTACACACGGTTGTTAAAGTGGCTAGCTTTACGCACCGACTACCTAATATTAATATAGAAACTGATTTCCAAGTTCTAATTTCTACAGGCTCAGTCGATATGAAAGTTGAAAAATGTCTTAAGGTTATGGCGATTCTAGGAATCGAAATCAGGGCCTCGAGATTGGTAGTAATATACCATACCCTCTGACCTACCGGCATCATTACGCAACGAATTGATGCTTATTATCTTTTAATATAAGAAATGTGCCTGTTGTTTGTTGAGAGATTATGCTTGAGTGGGCTTACGTCCACTGAGACTTTAAAATTTGAAAGTCAAAAATCCTGTTAGCAACAAAAGACTCAGTAAGTAAACTCAAGTAGTGTTTCATTGAATTCGGAATCAAAATATTCTCGCATAATGACGAAAGAACTTTTCTCCTTGTTATCAGAACCCTTATTATACGCATGCAAATAATAACACAAATTCAATAATTCTGAGTCAGAAAATCTGAAGATACTATCACTCAGCTCTTCTAACCTCCAGGTAAGAGCGTATTCAATGACTTGGTTTCGACTTGGCAATCAGTCTGATTTACTCTTCTCTGATTAGTTTTGCTTTACAGGGCTAACATTACGCTCGCAAATGAGATTTATTTGTTCATATTTTATGTATACTAAGATAATGTGGATATAGTATAGCAGCTTTCTTTACTACTGAAATGAAGCGTAAAGTTTTTTCTGAAGGTGTCATGAAATTTTCAGTTCAATTGTAATGATCAAGCATACAGTGCTATTAAATGAAAATGCAATATACTCTATTATTCTATATTGCATTTGAAAATAACCAACTAAAAGCATTGGGTTAAATTAGTTGGTTGTTGCAAGTACACATGCATTTTACCATGTACACACGTGGTTTGTTTTAAAAATACACGTTTACGTCTTTTGTTTTACTATAAATGTAATTTTTTGTTTTGTATTTTTAATATTAAACTCAATTAGTTTTAATTTATTCCCAAGTGAAATGAAAGAGGATAAACGGCTAGCGCATTTGGAGCGTTTGTGTATTGTTGGTTGCATAAACATTCAGTAACTGCAATGGTTTGAGATGATTATTTTTGAGTATATTGCATTTTAATTTAATAGCGCTGTATATTTATTATAGATTTAGATCAATGGAAATCAATAACCTGATATACTATCCTAGCATACTTAAAAATGGTTTGGAGCAGTTGGACCTAATTTGATCGCCGAAGGTTAGTTCAGTAAAGCTTGTATTCTCCTTTAATTATACATTAATAAAAAAAAGCTCACCCTTAACAAATCCTGACATATTTTTTTGTAAATAAAAGTTATTTGTACCTAGTAAGGAATCATAGTCGCTATCTGACATTTGTTAACACAACATGTACATAAAATAATTTAACATAAAAGCAACAACAAAGGAAATATGAAAAATTAATTATGTCTCATTCATTAAATAATTCCAAAGTGATTCTTTATATAACAAAGTAATTAAATATTCTAAAATATTCTTAAAATATTATACAAGGAAGAAGACATAATGTATATGTATATGAAAAGCTCGTTAGTATTGTATACATCCAGGAGATTAATTTTAAAATTAAATATTTATCATGATAATATTAAATATAAAATGGTGTCAAAAACAATTATATTCTCTCAGGATTTAATAAAGGGTCAGTTATCCATTCAGTACAATCATCTACGGGCATGTAAATTACGTGATAGTACTAAAAGTACTCAAACACACTCATCTAAAAGGGTCACTTGCCTCTGCTAACCTGAAATTTTCCACCTACTCCTTTTCCCAGCAGCACAAAATGATAGAGCTAAACTGAAATTTCTCGCTGAAGGTCGAAAAAGGATAACGAAGGACAGTTTGATCATTTCAGTCATGAACCCGTGAAATACATCACATTATCTGCGAGCGTGCGGTGCACATTATCTGTCTCGCTATATGCTATCTCTCTCACGAAGCCTCTTCATTTGCATTTCATATTAATGGCCAGGCACATACCTCCAATCCATTTTAAAAACCTCCTGTGATATCTGAATTTGCAAGAACAAAAACGTTTTATTGGTAATTTTGGAACGACAGAAATGGAATAAAATTTTTATGAAAATATCTTCGATTAGATTTAACAAAATGCATGCGTTAATTATTTAAGGTTTAAAAATTTCATATTAAACTCAAAGAGATGAAATCGGTTTAATTTTTTGTCTTTAAGTTTGGTAATTCTATGGGCAGAGATAATCTTGTATAATAAAACGGATGGATTTAGTATACTAATCCAAGGGATTAACTAGGTCACGTTTGAGGATGTTTGCAAAAAATGGCTAAGGTGTAATGGGGATTTATTTACGGTTGGCATTTACATACCTCTGAGAAAGCTCCATCATTCCTTGACGTCAATTTTTAACATATTTGAGTTTCACTTTAACAGTGAGTACTGCATCAGAATACAATTTTGATCCGGAAAATATGTGGGAACCATAAATAATTCAACAAATTACCTATGAAATCCCAAGTTCTATGTTCTTCAAGAGGTTACTAAAAATACTAAAAGAGTGTCAAATATTCATAAATAAAATCACATGGTCGGTAGAATTTTCATTGATTCTTACAACAAGGATAAACGGGTTGAAAGTATTTACTTTAATATTACTACTAATGTATGGAATTTGTGATTAACCTATGCAGAATTACCCTACGGTTAATCGACTAATAAGGCTGCGATGGGTAGTAAAAAATGTATAAGGTATCAGAATCAAAATTGGTGGTTAAAATAAAGTGCATTTTAATGCATCTTACAAAACTTATTAGCATTCTATAGGAGATGGTTGATGAGCTACATATATTTACTGCTTGCTCATAAATAGTAAAGCACTGAACCTACTCAATTATATAAACGTAGAGCAAGCCTGTCTACATACCTTACTTAACCGGAAAGTAAAGCGACGGGTGTATTGAATGGTTTTTGTTCACTTTTAATATAAATTTTAACTTTATACCTTTTTATAGTATAAAAAGCTGCCGCATAAACATGTATCCTTATTATAATGATTGCCAAGTGACAAGAACATTTGGAAAATAATCTGTATAGTATCTAACAATTTTGAAGGTAGATCGGCTACTTGAAAGAAAAATAATAATTGTATTAAAAGAAGTTGCCTGTGTATATGGATGTGTATCTCCCAATAAATTTGGTGCACCTAGTAGAATTATTGGATACGGTATTTCAAACACGTCCACCAAAATTAATTAATCAGTTAATAGTTCCCAGTACGGCTAAACAGAAAATAAGATTTCGTGTTTTTCAAGAATGTGTGTACTTACGGTATCTGTTATCCAATAAGCATGAAAAAGTGAAAGATGAATTGCTAAAGCTAATAACTATGCGTGGTCTTTAAATAAAGTGTAATATAAAACATTAATTAAAAATGAATTAACCTTTATCATAAATTATAGTGGTAATTTCGTTATAGGAATATTCAAACAAATCTAAATTAGCTTTGATAGTTGATGTGTCGTCGGCGAAATGTCGATCCATGAACTGAAGAAAACAAAAAGTTCAGTTCAATTCCCAGTTGAGGTGATAATTTTTCAATATGAATTAATTAACGTTTATCTTAAACCAAATTTGTACTATCAATTATAAAATACGTTTCTTCACTTTTTTTTTCAAATAATTTTTTTCGGCTACCTGAACAGAGAGTGCGTTGTAAATTTCCTGTTTTAAGAGCAGTTATGGCTTCTTATCAGCTCTCTTGAGTCAAATACATAACTTATCGATCACAAAAGCTTGATCACTGAAATACTTTTAAGTAATCAGCTTTGAGGTAAATTCAATATAATAAAATAACCAACACCGAAAATCTGAAACGGAAAATAAATAAAATAAATGCAAATTGATCATGTTTATTTAAAATGATGTGATCGAGTGAAATGAAGCTGTGTAGAAAGTGAGATGGAGCTTCGTAAAAAGTGAGATGCTTACTACTGGAACGCGGACTGGCCAAGCCATAGCGTGTTTTTCGAAAAGTAACATTTTCTACATTTAATTGAATATTTTTTACAATTACTCCTTAAAATATAATTTACTCTTCACTGTCTTCTACATTGATAGGCTAAGATTTTATAAAACATACTTTTTTCGATTTAGACTTTCGTTTCGAAGATAGAGCCAATTTACACTAAAGATTTATTAAAATTAAAACGGATTTCGAGGCAGTTTGAACCAAGATATGCATTTGTTTGTAGTATTTGGCCCCAAAAGCACCATTGTTATTTTAAAACTTCAATTCATTATAATAATGTATATGCATATAATTATTTTTGAATTGTCTACCTGAACACAATGCTTTTTTTCTCTATTTTAGAGCCATGTGAACTGAAAGACAAATTAAATGAGACTCGTATAGGTACTTAGAAAATCAGCTGCGGGCACAGGTGATTGTTGGGTTGCCTAAATATATCAGGACCGAACTTAAACTTAAACTGAAATATTTCTGAGGCAATTTATTTTCGAATTTCATCAAATTCGCCAGTTTTTTCAATTAGAAACAAAAATTAGTCATACTTATAAGAAGAGAAAGATTCAATTCGAATAATGAAACAAAATAATGTATATTTATTGAACAGGGATTTAAGAGCATTAATAAAAGGGGCCACACCTCTAAAACCAACTGCTACCTGTGAAATTTTTCTAAGAAACTCGAGTATTGTACTGTTAGGGTCGTTATCTTCATTTGCAAAGCAAGTATACTTTATGATGTTATTTTATGTTTAGAGTATTTTAATACCACTTTTCAATAACATTTAAAATTCTGTTGTATGTATGTTATTATACAGTAATTTTTATGCATTAACTTAAATGTTATGGATCAGTGTATAAACTATTATATAGTTATAACCACTAGATGCACTCTGACAAATATTGAAAGTCGCCGTGTGTGATCTTGTTGTATTCTCGAACTGTTAAACAGTGCCAACAATCGAATGGGAATAATGGAATTCTGTATATTTTTATGCATTAGTGTGTCTTAACATTCATCCAAATTTACTGAATGAACTTGCTCTATACAATAGTAAATAATCTTCAATATCTTAATCATAAAGATAATAAGGATTTTCCGAACCAGTTTAAGGAGGATTTAGGTAACTGTTTCTTTTGAAGGTTTCTTTTGAATTATCAGGAATTTCCTTAACCCTTAACTACCCGGGTGCTGATCTCTAAAGCGCTATAAAATAAAAAAATGCAAAATAAGTCATTCAAATTTGTTGTTATAGTCCTTGAATAGTGTGAATTCCCATTTAAAGATTTTTTAAATTTTTATAATCAGAAATTATAATAACTAAAAAAATGATTTAACGGTGGAAATTACAAAACAGCCTATTGATTCTAACATCAAAGAATTTATTACAGACAGAAAACAAAACAATTTTCTTACAAAACAGGATAAACTAAATTAGAATAGATATATTAAGCAATGTTTTTTTGAAATCCTTATCACCAAAGCGAACCTTCAGTGAATCCGTCGAAGTGCTAGCCTTCGTCTAATTTTATACATTATTAAGGTTTTCTTAACTTTTCTTAACTAACAAAAGGTTGAATTTTCTTCAAGCAACAACAAATAATAGTATACATTCAACAGAATTTTAAATGTTATTGAAAAGTTGTATTAAAAAAATACTCGAGAAATAAAATAACATCCTAAAGTATACTTGCTTTGAGAATGAAGATAACGACCCTAACAGTACAATACTCGAGTTTCTTAGAAAAACTTCGCAGGTAGCAGTTGGTTTTAGACGTGTGGTCCCTTTTATTAATGCTCTTAAATCCCTGTTCAATAAATATACATTATTTTGTTTCATTATTCGAATTAAATTTTTCTCTTCTTATAATTACAGCTTGTGTTTTTCGGTTTTTCATATTAATAAATAAAATTAGGATCTTATTTAATTAAAAACATGTTTTGTTATAGAATCATCTATAAAGCTGCAAACTTAACAAGAAAAATTAAAGTTTACGCTATTTTATGTATTTAGTTTAAAAAGAAATAATCTAAAGGTGTAACATTAGGTAGAGATTATTTCTATAATAGTTAGCGTCATTATAGTGATTTTTTTTATAATTGAATATTTGTATGACTAATTCTTGTTCCTAATTCAAATAAAACCGGCGAATTTGATGAAATTTGAAAATAAATTGCATTAAAAATATTTCAGTTTAAGTTTAAGTTCGGTCCTGATATATTTAGGCAACCCAACAATCACCTGTGCCAGCAACTGATTTTCTAAATACCTATACGGGTCTCATTTAATTTGTCTTGTTTACATACCTCATTTCGAGTTTAGTACCCTTTTCCAAGGTTCGGTTTTTGACAAATTTCGGATTGAGAATTATTAGGACCTAAGCTTTATTTGGTATAATTTTCAGCTTGTAACCCCGAGACCACCACGGATTTTAAAATAAGTCTCGCCGAGCATTCTAGTATCTAGAGTATTTTAGATAGTTTTGTTGGATAATTCAATAATGATAATTCAATTTATATAGAATAAATAGCATAAGCCGCAATATTTTAATCGGATAACAGCGGATAAATTTTGTTTAAAGTTCTAAAGCGGATAAACTAATGTTTACTTTTGGTGGCTATAACATTTTAAGTTTATTTTATATTTGCATAATTATGTATTGTAATGATATTTTCACAGGTTGATTTATTCATGCATAGCTATCATGAAATGCAAAGGAAACATTAGAGTTATTTGTTAATTTATTTCCTGTTAATATACAGTGCAATTAAATTAATATTGATAGTAATACACATATTGCAAATTAAATTGCAATATGTGCATTTTCCTATGTTGCATTTGAAAATAATCGAGGATGGTAAATTGCATGGTAAATAAATAGCACTGTATAAAGTTTTGTTCCTTATTAAAAACTTTGCTTTATTTATGCTTTGTTTATGTTTATGTACATCCAGGATTTGCAAGTTTACTAAAAAGAAAAGAAAAAGAAATTGTAAATTTATGTTACGTTTTTCCATAGATAATTCGACATAAACTAAAATATTTTGAAGTATAAGGTTAGAAGTAACTTTGGTTTTTCAAAGCGACGATCTAATATATCTAATATTTTTATAATAAGTAATAAACACCTTTTACGGGTGAGAAGAACCTATATTTCAAGACGATTAATGAATTCTAAGGTGTAGTCTTGACAGGTAAGTTTCGCAATATACGTCACCCAGGGACAATTATAAACAAATTTTGATTAGAAAAAATTGCAAAAGAAAGTAAGCAACAGTAATTTTGTAACCATAAAAAAATTTAATAGATATTCAATTTAATTATTATAAAGTGTAAAATAACATTATATTATTTTGAAGTAATGTAAAATTGAAGAAAATTATTGAATATAAGTATTTACCATAAAAGCTTTGGATTTTATATTTCTTATATAGTCTTGCAGATATTAATTGGAAGAAAATGTCAAGCATTTTGGTTTCAAAACGAGAGGAGTGAAAATTACCTAACCATTATCCTACTGGAAAATTGGTATATAAAAAAGAAGTTTATGTTACTTATGCATTATCGGAAGTTATTCTTATAATTAATAAATATCAGCTCAACTGTAAAGAAAGTTGCAAACTTATATAATGTTTAAAGTTATTACCTTAACTGAAAACTAAAATTCATTTAATCTATAACAACATCAATTACTTGATAAAGTGAAGTTATATTATTCTGTTGACAGCCTGATAATTATTTTACGTTTAACTCATTAAAGGGATTTCGATTTGATGGAGAATAGTATTCAAAGTTTAATTTATGGTTATTTATCAAAGTTTCGTTGATTGGAGGAACTGAATTGTTAAAAAGGGAACAGAACCCGTCCTTTTTAAAAATTATTTTAAATTCACTTAAGTTAATTACAATTTAACAACAAACAAGAAAAACCATTTAAATATTAAATTATTTATTTATAGTTTATACAAATGATTTTACTGAACAAGAGGTTGGAGTTAATAATACGGCTACAGATCATTATTGATATAAAGAAAAATAGATTATTGGGAATTTAATTCGTCTATTTTAAACAAGGCGATACTTGTTTTAATTACAACAGAATTGTGTGTATTACTATACCCATAAATAAATTTAAACGTGTAGTGTAACCATGTAAACAGGTGTAAAAATCGAAACTATTGTATTATATATTGAGCTATCCTATCCAATTATACTCAAACTTTTTTCTAGGATAAGTTTCTTTCAACAAGACAATTCGAAGTTTCTGCTTTACAGTAATTTGACTCAACATAACTATTAACAGACAAGATTTTGTAGCGAGTTTCATTCGTCATATTCTAGATAACAAATTTTCGTCGCAAACTAGAATTTAACCGGAAAGACAGAAAGCTCTTGTGCAATTATAGTTGAACACATATGGATTATTTAGCGTTGTCACTACAAATTGACACATTTTTGTTGGTCTTTCGACAACTAACCTAAAGGTATACTTCCAAACTCTATTGCTACAACCACTTATGAGAAGTACTTTATACATTTAAAATTGCTATTTTCTATGTAGAAATATGTTCTACCCATGATTCGGATAAGTTTGAACGATGGATTTTAAAAGGACAAGGGTAATCTTGCATATCTAACAAGTGGTTATACATATGATTTACGAATTATTTATTATTATGGCATGGTTAAATATATTTATTAACGCTAAATGAATTATTTAATTTCAAATCCTACAGGTCTAAGGGATCGTCCTAATTTTTCCATGCAATTAAGACAATAACCAAATTACATTTAATCAAACAGTATAATTATCACGATATTTTTTTTTGAAAATATATAGGCTGGTATTCCTCTCGCATCTTTTTCCTACTGATTGATTACCACCATCTTTTCCATTACCTACCAATCCTGATTTATGTTACACTATAGGATTTATTCTTTAGAGGCTGTTTAAACTTTACCTACTATTTTAAGAAGCGTTCTTAATAAAAGATAAAATATGATCTGCATCTCCATTCAGTTTTTACGAAAATGTAATAAAACAATGCAACATAATCGTATCCATCTTCATTGATGGTTTTAAATTGCGAAAAGAAAAGAAAATGTAGATTGCTCCCGAATCGATTTTACTAGAAAGCTTCAAATTAGTTATCTAACCGAAGCTGATATTTCCAGCATTACTTTTCTAGAAAAAGATCATTGAATAAAAATAAGACCTCTTAAGTATTCAATGGCATCAGAGGCAGAAAATTGTATTAAGTTTCCGTTTTCTAAGAAATGGGTCATTGGTGGTAATTAAGTAAGGTAACTTTTTATTGTTTTTTAAACAATATTTGGTCAATTGTAGTGGCAAAAGTTAAGAATCTACAATTAGAAAAATGTTCCCCTTTAAACTACGTTGAATCCATCTTAACTAATCTTTCTTTTAATTTTAAAATTTATTATCACATAGCATTAATTATTAATTTTTTTATGTAAAAAGCTAATCTAAATTTTCGCTATTAACAAATGAAATTTCGACAAGAACAGTTACAAGTAACTTACATAAAATATGTGTGACATTAATCCTTTTATACTAGCACTCCTTGCAAATTCTTTATTTAACTATAACCTCACAAACAGATGCTTACTGTTTGTGAGAAGAGTAAGCATATAGTAAGCTTACAGAACTTACTAGAACAAAAGTCCAATGTTCACACATGTCGCATTAGTTATTTCACGATACTAATGTTATTCATCGGCTAGTATATAAATCCATATTGATGTGTGTGGGTTTCATAGGTAATTATCCCTTGCTCTGGGGTATTACTTGTGAATCCCACACATTTTCATTTTTGAGGATTTAAAGTCGTGTCAACAACTTTTTTAGTTTTAATTATATTTATATAATTATTTTTTATAAATGTTTGCTTTTATATTATTGATCTATTTTAAACTTTAAGTGCAGCCTAACAAATGAACGGTAACGTTGTTTGAACTTTTACTAGACATCCTTAAAGGAGATAATGAACGTTAACTCTTTTATATTAAAACGTGCAACGTCTTTCCGCGTATCCACAATGCCTAATAATTTAAATAATTTCTCGTAAAAAACACTTTTATTAATTGGTACAACCCAGGCAGGCCAAACTCTCCAATTCCCCGACGTGAACTAGGTCGTTCATTCCCTTCGTTAACTTCAACTCCTATGGCAAGGGAAACCTGATGTAGATTATCATACTGTATCTTTTCCCAGAAGCTGGGCTCTTCTTAGACCTAAAATACGATCCGGAACTTGAGAAAAACGCTCTTGATAAAGACTGGTTTGTAACTAGACCCACAAAGTAAGTTTCGAAAAAAAATTGATTTCACAAATAACCTTAACTAAGTAATATAACAATCGCATCTAAATTTTGTTAGCAAAACACGGGCAAATTCGCTGCAAACGCAGTAAGTCTGCCGAGGGGCTATATGAATCTAGCCATTCAGATTTAAATATTACAACACTCATAACCAATAATAAAATTAAATGGATATAACATTTTTATTCTATTAAAAGCTACATTCGCAGCAATAAAAACTGTGAAACCAAATAAAAATAATGATATGAGAGCATTCAGTTTTTTGAAATTCTACGAAAACTGATGCAGTATAAGAGATTATTTTTACAATTTTGTTTATTTTTTAAATAATATTTAGGGGAGTTTTAAAGAATACGTTCCTAAAGCAAGATCTTAATCCGTGGGATATGAATTTCATTCGTGCAAGTTTTCACTTAGAAACAATTGGATGCCACAATATTTACATTAAACGACTGTCTGCATTCTTAGATGTTTGTTTAAATGCAGCTGCCTTTCACTCCCAAAAATAAAACCTTTTACGTTTTATACGCCAAATTAAATTCTAATGAATGCTAAATAAGTATTAGCTATTTATTATGAACTGGTTACAATTCATTATAAATCATTACAATTCATCATTGCGACCGCTAATATACCAGTTTATTTAAAATATAAATTTAAATAGTTAGTGTTTGCATTATTGAGAGTAATTGTATTACATAAGTTCACTGAAGATTTGTTCAAAACAATACCAATATCAAAAACTTTTTTCGTAAATTTATAGTTAGATAATGTAGTTATATTATACAAAAATATACTTTGTAGTTGTATATTCTAGTTATAAGAGCATTGTTTATAGTTATATATTTATAAAATATTTGTTTTATACAGTTTAAATATTGGTAACTCTGCTATTATCTTTTTCTACATTTTAAACATTTTTAAAAGTGATATAGATGTTATTTTTTTTCGTTATGTGGTGATTCACCTACAAATTTTAAAAAGTTGTGGTATACTTATGTCAGAGATTTTGGTGCCAATTATTTTCTTGGGCGAACTGAGAGTAGACAAAAAATCCGAAAGGTATTTTGTAAAATTTTGAAAATTACATAAGTTATAAATTTTTAAAGATGGCGACCGAGCCTATTTTTAGCTAAAATAGACCATTTAAAATTTATTGTGAATAACCTATAGTACTATCCAAAATTTGAAAACTGTTTAAGAAAGTAGAAAAGCTCTTGTTTCAGCTGCTCATATACTTAATTAAAATGCTTTTTCATGGCGAAAAAAAAATCTGAAAGTCTGTCTATATTTCTGCAATTTTCAAGGTTTCCAAGGGTTGTATTTTGATTGTATCAGCTGGAAGCAAAGAGACTTTAAGATTTTTAAAAGACGAGACGTAGGCTCTTCCACTACCTAGTTAGTACGTGCTTTATCATATCCATAGGATGATAAAGCCTGGCATACATAAATCAAATAATTTCTTTGCATTTCTCTTTGTTTCAGGGGCCAAATAACACGAAAAACGCATTTTGCGAAAAAGCTTTCTGTTCGTCTGTGTGTGCTTTTCTATTTTCAATACAATCATTCAAGCACGCTCCATTACTTTACATTATTGTAATATATTACATGCTAGGATATTATTATTTTTAAAATGATAAATAAACGGTTTCACAAAGCTTGATTAAATTTTGATTAACTTATATTTATATTTATTATTATATTAGGTTTATCAGAATTTAATCAAGCTTTCTGAAACCGGCCATTACTATTCTTAATTATTGCTTATAAGAAGTAGTAATAAATACAAATCGCAAGCACATACAAATGCACGCAAGCATCGTTATGTGGTGATTCACCTACAAATTTTAAAAAGTTGTGGTATACTTATGTCAGAGATTTTGGTGCCAATTATTTTCTTGGGCGAACTGAGAGTAGACAAAAAATCCGAAAGGTATTTTGTAAAATTTTGAAAATTACATAAGTTATAAATTTTTAAAGATGGCGACCGAGCCTATTTTTAGCTAAAATAGACCATTTAAAATTTATTGTGAATAACCTATAGTACTATCCAAAATTTGAAAACTGTTTAAGAAAGTAGAAAAGCTCTTGTTTCAGCTGCTCATATACTTAATTAAAATGCTTTTTCATGGCGAAAAAAAAATCTGAAAGTCTGTCTATATTTCTGCAATTTTCAAGGTTTCCAAGGGTTGTATTTTGATTGTATCAGCTGGAAGCAAAGAGACTTTAAGATTTTTAAAAGACGAGACGTAGGCTCTTCCACTACCTAGTTAGTACGTGCTTTATCATATCCATAGGATGATAAAGCCTGGCATACATAAATCAAATAATTTCTTTGCATTTCTCTTTGTTTCAGGGGCCAAATAACACGAAAAACGCATTTTGCGAAAAAGCTTTCTGTTCGTCTGTGTGTGCTTTTCTATTTTCAATACAATCATTCAAGCACGCTCCATTACTTTACATTATTGTAATATATTACATGCTAGGATATTATTATTTTTAAAATGATAAATAAACGGTTTCACAAAGCTTGATTAAATTTTGATTAACTTATATTTATATTTATTATTATATTAGGTTTATCAGAATTTAATCAAGCTTTCTGAAACCGGCCATTACTATTCTTAATTATTGCTTATAAGAAGTAGTAATAAATACAAATCGCAAGCACATAAGGTGCTTTAATGATAACCATGACAAAGTATAATTTATACTTTACGAGATTGCGTGTTATTTATTTAGAAGAGCACTCAAGAAAGAAAACTCCTTCGAATAAATGTAAACATACAACTAAAGAAGCACAAACTAATTTTAAATGATAATACATTGTAAACTTACATAAAAAAGACAAACAAGAAAAAGGTACATAAATAATGTTAAAATCGCCTGGCGGTCGGAGTAGGTTTGAGGATAGGCCTGCTTCTGGACAAAGGAGAAATTGTGTGAGACTTCAATCTCAGTAAGTATGCACAAAATCGGTAATAGTTCTACGACGCGTCATGTAAATTGTGATCGAGAGTATTCATCAATTACACCTTTGGCAACACATTACAAACAAATAAAAGAAAAGTATGTAATAATCAGTCATAATGGAGCCAGTTAACACAAACAAGATAGGCAGGCAGTCACTGAAACATGCAGTTCAGTAAAACATTAGTAGCACACGCATTTCACCAGCTATGCTGCCACAAAAACGGGGGTTTTCTTGGTTCCAAAGTTTAGCGACCTACTGAACGTAAGGAAGACGCTAACCGCACGGACATATAAGTTCTCTTAAAAGAATACTCCCGTAAAAAGAATTAAAGAAAAGCATGATTATAACTAAAATACATATAAGGAAAAACGTGCGGCTCTTAAAGTATTTACTTTCAACACTTAAAACTTAAAAACTTAAGTAAACACTTAAATAAAATTATTAAAACTAAAAATTAATATTTGTTCAACAGTTCGACAGCACTCACGCACCGCATTTTACTAATGAGTCCTTAAAATAACTCAAGAAGGCTATTCAACAATACAAAGAACAACTATAATAGACGCACACTGCAGAGTAAGCCTCCGAAGCATGAAATTTAAATTAGTTAAGCTTTTAGATTATTAGAGTAAACTACAGAATCGAAAATCTGAATGCAACACTTAATTTTGATAATAAGTTACCAATAATTACAATAAATAGCGTTAATATTGATTGATTGAGTATTGCTATGCTAATCAACAAGAAGTTCAAAATTTACGTTGTTTTAACAAATGTTTTAAGAAATGTTTTCACTAACTGCACTTTACTAAATGATCAATTTCCACCGTCAATTAAAATGATATTGTAAATGTTTTTTTTTTTATTTCTTAATTTAGCTTATCGATAAAACGATGATCTATAGTTTGACTTTCTAAATTTTTAAAGTCAAAGAATTAAGCTTTTAGTTTTCCGTGACCAATGCTTATTGCTGTAAAATGAGATGTTATTTTAGTATTTTCCTTCATTCTATACTTTACTGAAAAGAAAAACTTTCTTGTAATTATCCCATTCTTTGGTTCTGCCCATTTTTTGCCAGTTTTCCATCCCTCTTTCTGTAACCTCCCTAATTATTGTGCTTTTAGGAATTCTTTTATAAATTAGTTCTAGTTCGTCATTTCCAGCTACTTCCTTAGATAGCCTGTCCGCCTCTTCGTTTTCATAACTATATTCCCACATTAACTTTTAATTAACTAAAATCGATTTTCCACTAATTTTATACAAAAACTGTTAATTTATTTATTATATTTTTGATCAGATTTTTATTAAACGTCTTGTAGTAAATTTGGTGTTACCCTACTGTGGTTATATACGGGGTACTGCAATGCCTCGCGCAATATCTATATATTTAAAACACATGGCTTATTTTCTTCCAGTTCATTTGAGCGTTGTACTAGACCGATACGTGATTTCTTTTTTATATTGAAGCTTTCGTTTTGTATATTAGTCAGCACTACTTAATATATGTATTTCATTAAGTTTTATTTTTTAAATAAATAAATATAAAACATTTATTTTTATACGCAAGAGAACGAATATTTACTTGCAGCGCCCTCTCAGTTTGCAGCCTTGGTAGGTTTTGGAACTATTCACGATTATAAAAGTTTGCAGTAAACGCGCATTAGTTGAAAACCGCATTTTTCAACCGCATGTGTATTAATAATAAAATGCAATAATAACAATAACATATATTAGTATACGATTTTTATAGTTAATGAAAATTCTACTACTTAAATGTTTTATTCACTTAGCTTTTGTTAGTTACATATACTGTGTGTTCATAAATAAGTATTTGTTCTTGTAATTTATTCCTATAAATACTTTATATTAAATAAATCGATACATTTAAGACACAAGGCTGATTTTTGTTCCAGTTTGTTTGAGAGTTCCACTGGGCCGATTTACGTGATTCTTTTTTATATTAAAGCGTTTGCTGTGTAGAATGCAATTTAATGCGATATTTTGTTTTTATATTTCACATAAATATGTGGTAGCAAAAGCACCAACAAATAAAATAGTAATTAGGTCGTTATTGTAGGAAAGTTTAAAGCTTTACAAGTGATATCCTTTTGTTATATTACAGGACTTGCAACTGGTACCGCGGAACCCCAAAATATTTCCATGAAACCCCAGGGTTCAACGGAAACTTTGGGAATCAACTTTTTTTGACATTTGCCATTTTAATAAGTTTCCGGCAACATTTCCATGGAAAGTAAAATAATTTTCTTATGAAATTTTTTTTATTTCTTAATATTTTTTTATTAGTTTGGTCCAAATTGGTGTTTCATGTAAAAGTAAAGGTAGAAACGCTCCTTTATAAATAATTGTTCTGGCCTCGTGTCCTAAACCCAACTTTATCTTAGCTTAGCTTTGAAATTCCGTGTTACCTTCCGTTTCTTACATTTGTCTGTTGTATAACTTGTATTTTTATGACCAAATACTTTAGTTTCGTTATCTACTCCATAACAGTGTGTTTTAAATAAATACTTGATATAATTTTTTAATCTTTATCTAGATACCAGTATATTAATTTTTTTGGTAAATTTGATTGGGTTATATTTTCCCAATTTGGATTTTTTTAAATTTCCAGCTAGCAGCTTATTTGCATCGTTGTTATAAAGCTAACAAAATCATCTGAAAATGCAAAAACTCTTTTTTGTGAATTGTATGTTTAGTAATGAATTAAATTAACGATTCCAAAAGCCGGGCGTCAAGCAACATTAAATACATGCTTACAGGAACTACAACTGCTGCCATACTCTACTGCTCTTGGTTTATTGTGGTCCTGGTACATGGAAATATAATTCAAGAAAATCCATAGAAGATACCCTAGGACAACCTGTTTTGACTTTGTTGGGTCTCATCAGCTAGGGATAACCGTATGTAACTATCACACCTCATTTCGGCTTAAATGCAGCAACATTATTTACAATGCCAATTACATGTTTATTCTTAAACCATAGTTTTAAGTTTAACCCCAATTGTAAACAATCAGAAATTGATAAGTAAGCAGAATTTCTGATTTTCTAAAACTATACGTCTCTTATCTATTCAAGGTTTGTTTTTGCGGCAATTCCATGCTACCTGCAACCACAATCAATGGAAATGCGAAACTCCAGAATTAAATAGAGATTTATCCAGACTAAGAAAAAGGTTATTAATATCAACTAGACAATTTCAATTTATAAAAATGTAATAGATGTAACCATAAAAATGTAAACGTAAGAATAGTTACATTTTTTTCTACTTTAGATAGCATTTAACAATAGAAATTTTGAAAAGGTTTCAGTTTGCAGGAACCATATTTTGAATGTAGGTTAACAAGTACATAAAGATTTTCAACGAAACTCAATAATATGCAACACATCGGAACTAACCTGTAAACCTACATTAGACATAAATTCTACTCCTTTGCTTCTAGCAAACATCTGAAAAATCTTATAACTGAAACCTGCGCCATTCTCTGGGAGTTTCAATTTACACATTTTTCTTTTTGTGTCTTAACTTATTTTATTTTAGAACATATTTTATACAATTTTCCTTTATCCACAAGATTATTTAAAATTTTCAGTTAGTGTTAGCTGTAAGTATGTTATATTTAGTAGAAAAACTTGCAAAGGTAAAATATTTATTATAAAGGTTACATGCATACTACAAAATGCTATTGAAAAAGGTTCTACAGGATTCTTTTTTTGTCACATTGGATTTTTGTCACAACCACCTGATAGTCATAACATCACCATTACATGTACAGTGTTACCGTTATTACCGTTAGTAATAAAAACATGTTCTCAAAAGCGTCATGCCATGCCCAGTAAATAATATTATTGCAATTAAATTAATGTGTTAAAACTGCAAATCTTGCTGAAGGTATAGGAATAAAAATGTTTATTGAATGCCACTTTTCTTCAAGACCTCTTGTCGACGGCTAAAGTTTAACAAATGTAGGTTTTAATAAAACTCTTATAAATTTATAAACAGCCCGAAACACAAAAAGTTAAAACTTAGCAAACAGATCAACAATGAGAATATAAAAATAAATAGATCTCATAAATAAGAAAAGTACAGGATATTGAAGTATAAGAATTAAGCACAAAGTCGTAGTATTTTTATCCTAACATTTAATAAATATAAATAGGTAATCTTGAATTTCTGTCACGTTTTTAAATACAAATAGCAAAAATTATTTAATAATCATAATATACTAAGTTACATGTAATGATTAAGGACCAACATTTTTAAAATATTTTATTTATGGAATACAATTTGCCAAACTTGACAAAAGTTGCACTGGATGTTGGTTCTGCATTCTGAAGTGTCTTGTATGATTCTCGCTTTAGAACGTTTTGATTCGTGGCTGCATAATCGAGTCTAGAATAAGTAGCAAGTACCAAAGCTTGAATCTGCAAAAATCCGGATGCAGCGAAGAGTTTAGCTAAAAATATGTGAGTAGAGAAACAGCCTTGAGTAAATTTGAAGTATTAACGAAGCTTACAACATTTAAATGTCGGAAAAGAAAGGAAATACATACATGCAATGTGCTTTATAATAATTATATCAGTAAAATAAATATACTTTATATATATCCTAAAGTATTGATTACATTACTTATGCCTTCAAAACTAATCAAAATTATATTTGAGTCGATGAAAGAACACATGTAAATATAATTTTAAATTAATCCTGGTTTTTATATGTATTTACTATTTTGTACCTGTAGTAAAACACACATTACACACATTTAACATAATTTAATAAATAGGTAAATCAACAAAATCTACTCTACAACGTTTACATCAACCAGCGATTATTCTAATTCTGAATCTCTACCAAATTTAGTAATTTTCATACCTGTAGTCTTAGTAGGCTCGCATTTATCAGGTCCGCGTTTGGTAGCTCCAAAGATAGACTTATCAGAAGTAACACTGTACTAAATAATATCCAAATTCTGAATCTGCATCTAAATTTGCAGAATTGTGCCAAGCTTTAATCAGTTTTCCGTTTTAATTAGGCATCAATTAAATAAAAAAATACATTGATTTAATTGGAAAAACTCACAGTATTTACTTTTCTGTGTTTCAAATTACTCCAAAAAGGTTTTTGGGATAATAAAATTCAAGCATTAATTATTCGGTCCTGCAATCCTCTGCTCTAATAAAAAAAAGTAGACAACTTGTGTCATTATTCTTAATGGAATGGCAATTATAATATTCCAAAGAATAATTTAAAAATTGACGTAATCAGACGAGAATAATATCAGATTCAAATAAAAAAATATTTATCGATTCAGCAGAGTGCCTTCGCTTTCCTCTGCAGTTAAACAGCTTACAGCAAGAGGCAAGTTGTCTGCGTATGCGAATTTCTTACTATTAGTCTCTGGCATGCCTGTTGTGTAGAGGTGGAAGAGAGCTGGGACCAACACGAAGCCCTAAGGTAGGCCATTTTTAATATTTCTTTTGTTACGCGTTACTGCCCTATGATAACCTGGAAAGACCACCTGCCGCATAATATAGAGTTATTGGGAAGCGTACCCATAAATCTACATAAGATCACTTTGAAAAATTTCTACTGCCAGACTGTGTCGTAAGCAGCCGTTACATCCACAAACACCGCTAGCATCTTTTTTCCTCTTCGGAGCCCCGCTTCAATAAAGGTGTGAAGCTGAGAAGTGGATCCGTACAGCTACGGAGTCTCAAAGATAACGAGCTTGATGCGTATTCTTATCTGATTTTAAGAGAAATTCGTTTTGGATTCTATCAAGTCCCGGGGCTTTTTATTTTTCAAATGTTGGACTACAGTGTAGTGATCTACGGATTTTATCATACATGTACATGGACATGGTCTAGACTCGTAGTCCGGCCTTTTCTGTTACGAGCTGCTTTCAATTCCTGCTTTACCTGTCTAATATAATCCTGATCTTTAGGTCTTCTTGATAATGATACTATATAATCTTCCACTTGTACTGGATTCGATATTTCAACTATTCTTGTTCTGAAAGCTCTATTGCTATAGTTACAATTATTTACAACAATGGATGCCATAGAAACCGAGCTCTGCATAGCAAACAGTTCTGAAATACCGAACGCGGCTTTGATTGAACGGTTGTATCAGAGGAATTAGTTTGGAGCTTTTCTTCTCGAGTGTATACAGTTCATACATTCCGTAATTTTTTATTTTTTCCTACGAGAAGCATCTAAGGTGAGACGCAGGTCCTTTCTTATTTCAGCGCTTCTGATGTATTTAGTCTCACGACTTTTAATTCATGTAGGCATGTATTCACTGCGGTATCCACTGAGAACCTGTTTTTTGCTGTCGCAATGACATGTCGGATCCACATCAAGTATTTCTAGGTCTAGGTGTAGAGAATTTTTGCCAATCTACCCATACGAATTTTTATTTCGGATTTTAATTTTATTATTAGGATTTAGATACCCAGTTTTCTGAGTATTGGCCGATGCTGAGTTTTCAAGGATAATTATGAGCGCAAATAGCTTGCCGTGAATAATCATGTGGTTGTTAGTCTGGTTTGTATTCTTTATTCCCTACTCTCGATCTGAATGAACCTCTCTCTTTGACGTTGAATATTAAATAAAGATTATGTTCATCTGCCCATTCACGTTCGCCGTTTATGTCGTCCACTTTATACTTCCAGTCAGTATAATGGCTGTTAAGATCGTCACAGTATATGGCTGGATGTGGGTGTAGGGGCAGAGATTTTCAGGTCACACATCTCCTGACACATAATGGCTTATAAATGTTGTTAATAGCTGTTTCTCCCAGCTTCACGAGAATTTAATGCACTTCAATGTTGCTTCGAGCATAAGGTATGTTTCCGTAGTTAGAGGATATACAGTACCTCCAGCAATCTTGCTAAGTATTTGCACTTAGATTTACTTATGCCTTCAGTATTCAGTTGGCAAGTTCGAATAGTTTGTCGGATATTCTACATCAGATGGTCCTGAGAAGGGACATGTTATTCTTGATCGAGAATATCAGAATGCATGATGGCCAGAAAATCGCGAACATATAATCTGACTGCCAACTGTTGTAGCTCTTTAACATTACTTGGGAGGGAGAGGGGGCACCAAGAAGAGACGAGCTAGACTTGCATCCTAACGCAATTGCGACGTCCCTCTGTCATAAGCTTCTCGAAACAAGAGGGATTAAAAAAACGGAAAGTTCAGTTCAATATCTAATTACAAGTTTGGCGTCACGTGGCGATAGTGCTACTGTCGACTTGATATAACAACTTGTAATTCATTCAGGAGCTCACACGATTAAAGGCTAAAATGTTAAATGCATGGTACATGCAATATTGCGATAGTATTTCTAAGTACATTCTCTAGACACATTATTACCGGCACCTACAATATGGATACTAATAGTAACAAATACTCAAATAAATTGGTTTAACCAAAAAAAGTTTGTTTCTGAAGAGTGAACAGTTTATGAAGGGAGCTTATTTTGAACAACTAAGCAAAGAAACTCTATGGAATTTAATGTCATGTTAAAACTACCATATGAGCAAAAAGTAACTCTATCAAAGGTGCCGTTGGAATTTTGAAACCGGTGTAGTCGTTTAACAGTGACAATTGTTATTATTTTCTAGTGATGTATGCTGAGGTTCAAGATTCCAAAGGCACCTTTGATGGTGTTACTTTTTGCTCATACTTTACCACGTGTTTGTAATTTGTTGTAAAGTGAAACTTAATATCTTAATTTTAACTAAAACATCATATCAGTTTGCCTAATTAACTATAATAAACTTGTATGTTTTTTACTTCATTTAAAATGAATATATTCTAGAAAAACTAGAATTTTAAATGAACAGTAATGGGAAAAAATATTAAATTTTAATCAGAGTCAATAATTATTTGAAGAAATAATCCATACACAGCTTTTTGATAGGAAAACAACAATACGATTACTATTTAAAAGACAATTAGGTGTTAATAAAATACACAGTTAAATTTTAATAACGCTAATGATAAAGAAGACCAAAGTAAGACAAAGACCATCTAGATGTAAATGCAAATACTACAGCTTAGTTTGCCAGGAACGCTATCTAAACGTGTAATAACGTATTACATCATTCAATAGATAATTAAATGCTGTTGAAACAACTTTGATTAGTCCTTAATAAGGAATCTTATGTCACACAAACATTCCGGATGTTCTATTTTAAGGCATTTCACCTCACATTATTCCTTACTATGAACCACACGCAACAATAAAATAATGAAAAAAGCTCACGTAGGGTCCTTCTAAATAATACATTTCATGACATTACAAAATACATTAATTTTCAAGATAAAATTGCTATGGCTTTGGGCCTTTTCAATTAACTGTGTACTTTTTTTCATGAGAAAATAATACATTTTCCAAAGTTGTAATATATTTATTTCAGAAGTTGTAACATTTACATAAAATTATGTTTTAGGGGAATTAATTTTGGTGGTTGATATCATATTCGTTAAAACTTTTCTGTTTCATCAATTTACATTATGTAACTGGTATGGTTGGTTTTAATGTGCTCATATCACACAGTAACCGTAACTCACAGATAATACCCCAATTCACGTTTACGCGTAAATAACGGCTTGTGCGTACTCGTATTTTTGTCAGTATTCAGATAATTCTCCATCGCTTTAAACTTTCGCAAGCTATTATGCAAATATTTAGCGCAATTTTGTACTACATGACAAATTACTTAATTCCGAAAGGAACATACAAAGACTTATGACCTAATATTTTAAAACGTAATACATTATGATACAAAACGGTGACAACCTAATTTCTCTACTGACGAGCTGAAAGCGTGGCTCTAACGCTGTTAAATTTTTATTAAAAGTAAGTAAAGGCTGAAATATTTCCTGTGAAAATGTATTTATCAACGATCTTTGAAGGTTACTTAACGTAGCAACTTTATTATTTTGTGGAATATAATAAATTCTCAAAACGATTTCTAATTAGTTAATTAATTTCGTTCTGTCAATTTAATTTAAGTTTATATTTAGTACGTATCTGAATGAATTTAACTTTAATTAGCTGCACATTCATTTTAATGTAAAATCAATAATTCCCTGCCACCTGAGTGCTAACATTATGAACAAACTCGTATATACTAGGACATTGAAGAACACAAAAGATTACCGAATTGAAAAAAAATTGCCGAATTGGTCCCAAGACCATTATCGGATAAGTTTATAAAGTGAACTGATTGACGGGTTGGGGCAAGCATGTTTAAATATGATATTCATATTTATAGTATGCCGACATAAGCATTTTATGCTATCTATTTAATTTAAGTTTATATTTGAATAATAACTAATTGGGTCCGGCAGACATCTACTACAAAATAAACAGCCGACTCCAACTTAACAGTGACGAAAAGAGAACAGAAATTTATATTTTTTATTTATATAGACATAGAAACAATGTAAAAAGAATAAATCAATTATTAGAAAATGCAGATACCATCAAATTCTGAAACTCAAAACCAACTCATCAAAGTGCAACTTCTTTTAGCTATAATGTTGTTTCGTAAAACATGAATTATAGTTCTAAGAGCGTTTTGTTCCTTTGTGAACTTTTTATTTTTATTGAATTGAAGAAATTTGATTCAATATAGCACTATTTGTCTAGAAAAACGTCAACATACGTTGACGTCGTTGGTCTTTTAAAACACAATAAGCAGAAATATAATAAAGACGTAACCAAAACACTTCAGAGAGAAGCAAACACATTTACACAAACGATAATTTATTGTAGCTTTAAATCTTGATTTGTAAGGAATATGAATTTTAAAAGAATCGAAATATCTTCAAAATTTCTTTATTTTTCTTCAAAGATGGGTTTTTAATACATCCTTACAATTGTAGGAAAGTATAATACTACTATATTTGCTGAAATGCTAATAATTTTATCATTTTAATATTCTTTTGATAGTTTTTCTAGCCATCACTGGTTTTTTGGTTATATGCAGATGACTTTCATAGGATTTTTCCTGTAGCATACAAATGTTGAAACGGAAAGCTTGAAAGATTATCGAAGAAGCATACTTGACAGATCAAAATCCTTGCCTCTGGCCAGTTTTGAAAGTGTTTAAAAATTTAAATGAAATGTTATAGAAAATCACGATTTGTCTTAAATGAAAGCTTGAACTTTAAACCATAGCTCGAAAATAGAAAAAAGAGATTTTGAAACGAATTTTCTAAAGATCGCGCGCCAACTTCTTGTTGCCAATGCTAAAGTTGGATTAAAAATAAACTTCGATGGTAGCTATTAGGGTTATGTAGCTATAAAAACGTTTTTTCATATTATTTTCATACTATTATTTACATGCCGTATGGAGACTAAGCATATAATGTATGTTACACAAGTTTTGGGAAAAGTGCCAAGGAGTTAAAAATAAATGCAACGGACACTTGAGAAATGGAAGGCCATGGTAGAGAAATATTCATTAAGGGCGCGTTATCGCCGCCAGTGTTAATAATACGGTCCGCAAAACGGAATTAAATAATTTCTTTAAAACTAAAATTTGAAAATGTAAATAGAAACATTATTTGATCGCGTCGCAGTTCTCTGCTCACAGTGTTGCCAGACATGCGTGAATTTTCAAAATATTTTAAGTTTAAATGAAATTTTTAATTTTTAAATGCCGAGGAATAATTTAAGGTAGTTGAAATTAAAAAGGGGAATATAAAACTGCTAAATATCTTTAAAAATATGAGTTGTTCTTGCTGATTTTAAGAAAAAGAAAAGTATTACTACATTAAAATATTGAAAATATATATTCGTTTTAAGAAATTAATCAGGACTAGTTAAGAGTGAAATAGTTTATTCAAAAATTAACCGTCGCATGCTCTTAAGTAAAGAAAAAACATTTACTTCGGGAATTTATTAAATAATAGTTAAAACATTAGGAAAGTTAAATTACTTTTAAATGTCCCGCGAAAATTACCACCCAACACTTCCTGGTGCAGAAAGTGTTCAACTAAAAATGACTGATTTTCGTGCTGCCATATTTAAATTTCCGCTCCGTGTACATCTATTTTATTTCAAACAGTACTAAATAAGTAAGCAAAAACATTTATCCATTGTCATAGATTTTGCTATTAAGCAGTGTTACAATGACTGTATTATGTTTAGTTTGGTTATTTTTTAGAAAACGTTAATTCTACTTTGGCGATGTTCGACTACGATTATAAAATTTATTTTAGATAACTACTCCTTACAAACTATGATCCACACTACCTTAACTACCTTAAGCGATTAGTTCAGCAATCGACATCAAAAGTTATCTTGCTAAAAAAACGATTATTAAAAGAAAACTGAATGAAAAACGTGAGCTATATTTTGACGCTAATATTTTGCGCCAATAACGCCCTCTTAACACTTCAATTTATAACATTTCATAGATGTCAAATTATTTGCAATCAAAATATTTTTATGCCGACTATTTACAGAACAATTGTAGAATGCGAACATGGTATGCCGTGCTTTAATATTCCAAAAAGTGGACACCCAAGGTTGCTAACAGAAAATCGCTTCAATAGAATATGTGACAGTGCAAGAAAGCCGAGTTGGTTTGAGTTGGCACATCATACCAAAAGTTATCCAGAAGATTTAATGTTTCTCGTAAGACTGTAAGAAGGGTATTGCAAAAAACTTGAAGTATCGTAAAAGAGGTAAGGTGTTGAAGTTGCTCCAATTTATTTATACGACCGATCCACATCATCAAATAATGTTTTAGAATTATGCAAGAATAACTAGAATTTGGTCAGAAGCTACCAATATACGACTTTTAGGTAATTATTCGATATACCGATCCCTATCGTACATGCATACATACGGAAATACCAAGCGCTAAGGGTTTTCGTTGGAAAGACGTCAAAAAAACAGGTAAAAATTATAAAACCTTCTTGTCAGATGACACAAACACCATTTTCACGTAAATACAGCCAACTTTTTTACTAACTGTAACCTAACATCATAACATTCTAACATCAAAATAGCGATTTTAGCATTGTTTTTCTTATTAATTACCGGCGGCCGCCGCTAATTTTTTCGGATTATTGAACTCTGAGTTATGCTCTACAACTTGGTATCATTGGTTTACCTGGGTTCAGAAGGGTCGGTATATCGAATAATTAATGCCTTTTGTGTCAAAACCTGACAATCCGTCAAATGTACCGTTCGAGGACTTTTGGGCGCTGTGGAGCAGAAATATATGTAACAATGGGCGGGAAATTCAAAATGAAGTACAATTAAGGAGTAGGACATATCAAAAGATTGGGGAAATAGATATAAACACCGTCCAAAACATGATGGGGAAACTTGGGAAAAAAACTGCGCACAATTGATGACCATGACCCTTTGTCATTATTTTAAACGTTGATTTCATTAACTTAGATGTAATGCAAAATGTTGGTACAATTATCATTTAAATAAATTACGTTAGATGCATTTTACAGTATTTTTTCCCCAAAACTTATGTGGCATACGTTAGTAGATAAAATCTCAGTGCTTTTCAGTTTTTTCTTAGGGTTATAGTTCAGCTCCCACTCCACTTTCCCCAATTCCCGCATCCCCTAATCTGACAACCAATCCCATTTCTTCCAACCCCCACTTCCTCTAATCCCACTTCCTAGAATTCCCGCTTCTCCCAATCCCATTTCCCCGAATTCTCGATTCTCACACTACCTTTCCTCACAAACCAAAGCAAATGAACAAATGAAGTTAACATATTATTGCTAAATTTCTTATGATGATCGTCAATATAAAAAATTTCGGATTTTGTATTTTTAGTGCCGTTAATGCGTTAATGCCGCCGCCGCTTTAAATTTTAACTTCATCCTGATCGCCGTCGGCTTTTTCCTCTAAATCGCCGCCACTGAGTTGTGTGCTTTCGGTGTGCACCTCCACTTGTGAGTTGCCTTGAGGTGGTCATAGCGTGTCCTGTACACTGCCGGCACCGTTGACGTTTTTAACATCTCTCAGCCCCCACTTTAATTGTTGAAGTCTCTCTCTGATAGATCTATCAAACTTACTAACTTATAACCTAACATCCACTGCAAACCGTGTCCTTTACGCCGTTTGTCTTTCTCTCTCTTTCCCCGCCCCATGTATCCTCCCTGTCTCTGTTGAAGACAACCAGACTGGAAATTTTGGAAAATTCCTGGCAATTTCATTTGGAAATCCTTTAGTTTGGGAGAAGTGGGAACAAATATTTTTTTGGGGCAAATGGGAGCAAAACCACTTTTTGGGAGAAATGTGATTTGTGGGAAAAGGGTTCTTTTCTTTGGGAGAAATGGGTTTTTTTTAGAAGTGCAAAGACACGATAGTTTAATATAAAAGCTTTTATTTAAGCTACGCTGGAAGTTTCTATGATGCCTCGTCATTTTTCAAATCTAACCAAAACGGGTTTTTGTCTATTAAAAACCGTACGTGGTGGATCGTGGAAACCGTATGAAGATCGTTTATGATTTGTTCGGAAACAAGGTCCTTGTTATGTATGTACTGCAGTCCATTAAGGATAAGATTAGGTTTTTCTGACAAATTCAAATAATTCCCTGTTTGTTCGTACAATTAGTAAAAGTCGTAAACTATTTCGGGTTTCGTCTGTTCAGTTGGTTTCTTATATGAAAGATGCCATCCTTCACGAAAAGAACAAATCTACCTCGTGTCAGAAACTCAGTTTTTAAATCGAGTTTCAATGTTATCTTCTTCTACGTAAATACTTTCCAATAAGATTAATTAAGCAGTTGTTTTTTTATAAATCCAAAAACCAAACAGTCAAAAATTATTTTCATTTTCACTGCCATTAGTGTCAAATAATAATAGTATAAATTTACTTCCTAAAGCATTCCTAAAGCAAAACATGGCTAATTAGAAAGCTTTATTTTTGCTAAAAATAATCATGAAAATAAAACAAATAATTATTCAGATATTATAATTTTCACTTTTAAAGCGAAAATACAATTTGCTTATCAGAAACTGAAATAGTTTAAACCGTGGCGTAATTGATTTTAGCTTTGTCCTATTTTCTCATTTCCATGCGTGCATCTCAGGCAGCTGGTGCCGGTTATCTCTAGATTCCATGCTTTTCGCTTTACCACGTCATTTATCAAAGGGGGTGTTCCTAGCATTTTCACTCTTGTTCTTATTTTTCGCCGTAGCCGCACTCACCTCAGATATTACACAGAGCGTTAATTAGTGGCCGTAGTTCGTTAACCCTAAATGAAGATTTCTTTTTGACTTAAAGGAGTAGAAAATAAACCCTGACAGTAATTTGAATTCATTAGAATAACTCACGCTCCTGGTATGAGGTAAATTAAGGCAGGTCTTCCTAATAAGGTCACCTTTAACATTTTGGGTGAAAAAGAACCTGAATAGCTTTCTTTTCAGCTACCTTCTCTTAAAAATCTGAAAGAAAGCAGTTTTCAGCAATTAATTTTTTTTTTCATTATGAAATTTGTATGTAAAATATAAGCCTTTGAAAATTTAAAATAACAACGCAACGAAATATGATCAACACTATCTGGAGGGAATGTAATAATTCAACTGCTGTTATCATCTCGGTGCGTCTCAAATGTGAAATATGGTAACAGAAGATTTATATTATCAACAAAAGGAGCAAATAGAAAAGTAAAATTGGGTGTGTTCTTGCTTGGGTTTACTCTTAATGTTTCAAAGAGAGCGATTTCGAACAACGAGATTTGAACGTAGAGAAAAGCCTTGAAAGCAGATATCCCTTGATCTCTTTTGTAAAAATGACACTAATTTTCATAAAATTTTTCTCGTGTTCGTTTTGTAACAATATCTACAAAAGGTTTCTAAAACGTATATCCAGAAAATATGTTTAAGTACTAAAGTTTCTGTTCAATCTTTATGTTAAGTAGTTTCATGTAGGTTACTTTACACTGCAAGAATTAAACTAAGTTATCTTTTAGTTAAAAGGATTAAGGATTCTTCAAAGTTTGGCGCAACTTAACGTTCAGCAGTTCAAATACAATTACATATTAGCACAGCATGCATTGAATAGTAGAACACATTTTGAGAATGCTCTTACAGTTACACTACGTAATAAGTGAAAGATGTTAGTAAAATTAAAAATTTCTCATTAATTTAAACACAATTATGATCTACTTGTTTTAAATTTTAATTTAATTTAAATGTAAATATTAGAAAATGTAGATTTTTTCATCGTAAATTACATATAGAAACGCATAATCTCTTACAACTTCCTGCACTGTTCAATTAACTAAATGAAAAAATTACATGTGTACGATATATGTATAAATGCCAGTCCGGATTGTTCCATAGACCAATTATTTATTCGATAGTTAAAGGCATTACTATGCAGGAGCATTTATCATTTTAGACATAACCTCGAAATAGTCTTCTGTAATGTGGGTGAATTTGTTTGCTAAAGTTACACGCCCATATTGAGTAGTGGGAATCATGCATCTCTTTCTTACTCATTTCTCCTTTTTGTTTAAGAATTTCTACGAAAGATTTCTGATCAGCTAATATTAATCAATTGATAAGTAAATGTACTGTAGTTAGTAATATTGTAAAACAGAATTAAAAAGTAATTAATAATAAAAAGAAGAAACAGTTAAAAAATTATGATAAATGGACATGGACAAAAGAAAGAATGTATGATAACAACTGCATAGTTGAATCAAAAACCCGAGTTCTAATCCTAGCTTTGGTAAAAACCTCCTTTATTAATATTTAATATATTTCATAAAGCAGCAATTTTCTTATAAATTAATATTTAAAATATTTTGAAAATAATCAAATTTTGTATTTTGAATACACAATACAAAGAATAATTTTATAAAATTATTCTTTAAACACAGGCTCTTACAGAAGTTTTGAAATGGTGCTATAACAATCTGAAAAATACTGAACTTTATTTACAATTTTGCACCAACATTAGTTAAATAACAATAAATGTAATTCCGTTGGAAAAGTTGACATTACCAGAATTAACCTTTCTTGACGTTGAGAAATGTTTTTAAAATCTTTATTTATTTTAAAAATATGAAAGACAAAGTCCAGGTTACAGAATGAATAGTTTATTGTTAGTACAATAATATGTTTATTCGTTGTTATTCATACAATATGCACTTGCATAATAACTTAAACACTATGCTATACTTTAACATCAAACTGATAATTAAGTTCAGAAACCTAGGTAAGTAACATCCCTGGATGGCAAATTCGAAGGTTTCTAAGTGACATAATGAGATCGGAAAGCTAGGTAAGTAATATCCCTGGATGCCAACTTCTAAGTTCCGAACGCTCGTTGATTGTAACTCGAACTAGTCTATCCCACAAAGTTGCGATCTTTATATACCCTTTTTGCGTTCCAGAATCTTTTGTTTGGATTCACAAACGTGGCGATTACGTTTTGCATCCGTTGGCATTTCTTAGAATGCATTAAGATAAGATTTCTAAATTTGTAATTATTTGTAATTTTAGTGTAGATTATATTTTGTGAGTCATTTGTATTATAAAATCATTCCCGCAAAAAAAATGATTTAAAATTTAATTGAACAAAATTGTTTATTTATAAAATATATTAAATTTCTCATAATTTTATTCAAGAAAAATTACCGTAACCACGTTACATCCTCTTGCGGAACAATATCGCGCGCATGCCTCTAAAGATGATGGAACCAAGTTTTATATTTACCAACCGCGGTGGCCTCTTTTGACATCAAGAATAACTAGAAGTCGATAATAAAAAGAAAATTGATTTACAATTATTCTTTTCCCGACCTTATTAATTCAGTTCGAAGTGCGATTTAAGAATGCGAAGTAAGATTTTTACCGGACTCAAATAAAATAAATCAACTGAACAATGCTTTAGTATTCAGTTACTATGGACACTCGTTGTATGTTTTGAATTCGACTAATAGTTGCCATAGATCGTCGTTCTTCATAGATGTATATATCTTAAATTCGGAAATTTATTTTATATATATTTTTTTAAATTAAACCATGGTAACTGAATACTAAAGGATTGTTCAGTTGATTTATTTTATTTGAGTCTGGTAAAAAATTTTACAGTTATACTAAACCGTAAAATCGCATTTTCCAGACTGTAATGGAAGAGCCGAATCCGGAACATCAAAACGAGACTGTAAGAATATTTCCAGCACGTATGACGTCATGCCTTTTATTTGATACTGTAATTATTGTTTAATTTAAAAAATATATATAAAATAAATTTCCGAATTTAAAATATGGACATCTATGAACAACAGCACCTATGGCAACTATTAGTCGAATTCAAAACATAACATGCATGTTATTTTTGCTTTTACATGAAGCACTGAGAACACTTTGTTCCAGGAAATGCGCCGGGCCAATTTCTGCTTTTTCAGCCTGATTATCTGCAGTGATTTCTCCTTGCAGTTCATCTTCTATTGGTGCAGCATTCACACAAGATTTTCCGCTGCAATCATCACAAACTGCCGAACATGTCCCATTTTAAGTACACCTTGATCCACACCGTTTGAGACAATTGCAGAAAATGATTTCAAGGAGGCAATCGGAGCGGGAGGTTGAGATGTCCATTTGGACAGCAAAAACCACACTTAAATTTCCATCTCCAACCTTTAAGGTTCATCTCATTACCTTGCCACATCATTACCTCACGCGTATTTAGTAATAACCCAAGCAGCATTTTTAGTCACCGCTACGTACCAGCAACCACCGGTGGAACTATAAAGTTTTTGCCGTTAGTCACAAGAACGTAATTGCTACGGTATTGTTACGTGTCTGGAACCAAAATGGGGAACCATTTTTGGGTAGCAGGTACGTGGCGGCGTAGTAATTGCTACTTTCGTGGAACTTCTTTTCTCTTTGACACATCATGTCGCGTGTTTGTTCTCTCTTGCTCTTGCAACTTAACAAATATTCTATCATTTTCTATACTATATAATGCTGGATCGTGTCACAAAATGAACTACCAGTTTATTTGTAATACGTACTTAATACAAAGAGCGATGAAATGTTTGATTATTTTGTCATTCCAGTACACCAAAATTATAAACCATTGCAACTTTTCTGTTAAATATGATGATGATAGATCGAAAAATAACAACGCGCCTTCTTTAATTATATTTTTTAGTAAAAAAATGTCACAAATGTCAAAAAATAAAACATGATAAATATACACGAAATACTTATACGTTTGATACACATGATAGAAACCATTTTTATATTATTCCTGTTATGTTCTTTTATAAGTTTAAATAAAAGATACTCAATTATTGTCATTAATTAACTTTATTAATATTGAGTGAGCTGGGCGAATTAAATACACAATGCATAGACTGTAGAAGACGTATATCCTCCAAGGCGGCTCGAGTGTTACTGACGCACGCCCAGAGCATGCCAGGATTGGTTAGTTAGATCACTATAAATAAATGTTGCCAACTTCAACCTACATACATAACAATCCCTAAGGCACAATTTGGCACTAATTTGTTATTTTTATTGAAGGTTATATAGTAAAACATCTATTAACAATCATAACAAATTGCAAATTGATTAATGATTATTGATTAATCCAACTTTTTACAAGTAAATATGGAGATGGAGTAGTTTACGAAAAATTACTTTAATGTGATTTTTCTGGGTAGCAAAAACGTAAGTGTTACATTCAATACTACTGTAAGGTTTTAAAAACTTTAAAGTAGCTTCGGGCAAGTTACTGCTACAATCATAATACCACTTTGAAGTTGCAACGACTTTAAAGTAAGTATACTAAGTGGCAATACGGTTCCAAATACTTTAATAGTTACTCAGAAGTAATGAAACTACATAGTTCCAATAAATAGTAGAAACAACTACACAATTACTAAAATATTCCGAATTGAAGAAATTAAACCTATAAAGTCATAAATTTAGTTGCAGTTACGTAACAACTACTCAATCAAAGTTCCGATCTCAGTTACTGCTACTTAAATGCTGCTTGGGAAACTCGGAACAAATGTTCTTCAGCTACGGTAGCCGTTAGTTTTGCAGGTTTATTGTTACCCATAGATCTTGTAATATTCTGTTGACTTCTAATAATTAGTACAGCTTAATAAATATAATATTCGCTCGCTCGGGTATTGTTGGTCATATCCAGGTCATATCGAGGAGCAGGTCTAGACCTGAATAGTTGAACCGGGCAAAGCAGGGAAGAGAACTATACCTATCTTCTAAGGCATATGCGTGCCCAGGATATTTATTTGAGAGAAGGAATGAACTATATATAGATAAATACAGAGTGCCTAATAAGGGACACATCAAACGAGGCGTGTAATTAGACATTAATAAGACAAGCAAAAAATCCCTATAACGTTTTTTCAGAAGCGTAGTTTTCTAAAAAAAACATAAATAAGAACGGGTATAATGTTTTTAGCACATTTGTTGTCTTCTACAAACAAGGCGTTTTATGGTCCAAGCCATCAGGTGATAATTCTCAGAAAGCCGATAACTAAAAAAAGGTCGACAATAGTGTAGGTGAAGTCTTTGTAAAATTCGCCGCACCATAAAAACCTGCAGTCCTCCTTATTAAAATGTCTAATTAATGTCAAGTCAAAAACGGCATTATGCAATAGTTCGGGGGATTCTCACATCGCATCGCAGATATTAGAATCCGTAAATGTAATTTTCTTGTTTTTCAAATTATAAATTCAAAACATCCCACACTAACAAAAATTCTCTTTAATCTAATCAACTTACCTGGTCAGCAAATCAAACAATCTCTTTAAAAATCAGATTTAGTTTAAAGCTGTTATTAGGCCTTGAATTTATTTCAATTTTTTTATAGTTTGCTATCTTTACGTTGCTACGAGCTTCAACATGATTCTCTTTACAATACAATTTTATGAGGTCAATTAGCCAGATGGTTTACTTTTCATTTCTATTCAATTTCTTTGCATAATCCACCGTTTTTTTATAATAACAAAAACGCATTAATAACTGTTTAGCTTATTATGGTACGTCTTGAAAAACATCAGTAGAGCGCCGAAATTATCTATACTCATTTTTAGAATAATTACGCTTCATAAAATTTCATAAAAGGGAATCGAGAGGCAACTGGCAACTGAATGTTGCATTACCCTTGCTTGACATGCTTACTGTGCGTGTATAATGCTTTATTTCGAATACCTAACGCCTATGTCAAGGATGTGATTTGTGCTGACTAATTTCTTGTATTAAAAGTAAATATGTACCTCTCTAAAACTACGTCTGCAATTAATAAAATTGATATTAATGTGATAAGAATTTAATATCTTCGCGCTTTTTTTATCAGGTTTTACTCTCTATCGCAAAAATTAATTTAAAAAAGTGGCAAACGTTGGTAATTTTACAATACCAGATATGTAAGGCCACGTTTAAATGAATTTCAATCAAATCTCGTTAGAAACAGATGGCTTGTAAAAATTAAATACATAATTTTGTCTTACGTTTTGTATGAATTCGCCATCTTTAGAGTGCACGTGCACTCTAAAGATATACTCTAATCCAGCATAAAACCACTATGTGAAGGAAGCGAAGCAATTTGATCTGCACTAGTACAGTGTAATGCAAGTGGGCATTTAAAAATGGTGGGTGAAATCTGATCTCATGATGTTTGTGTGGCTTTAAAATTTCAAAGCTGTTACTTATACAGAGAACTTTATTTTTTAGCACGTTATAATTTTATACGTACTTTTCTAAAAACGTCGGTCAAAATTACTAACAATCTTGAGTTTCTCTAATCAAAGAACTTTATTAAGATTTTGTGTTCCAAATTCCATCAGAAATGCACTGGTCAAGTCTGGTGGATAAGCTCTGAAACACCTTGTAAATGCATTCTAACTATTTATATTTTCTAATAAAAAACAAACCAACAAAAATGGTTAAAAAATAATTATTAGTAGTTTTAATTTTAAAAATTGTTTATGCCAGCCTCGGTGGATTCGTGGTTTGCATGTTTACATCATAATACAAGGGTCGCAGGTTCGATCCCATGCCGAGCTGGTAATTTTTCATATCGGAGAAAAATTAAAAACATGCCTCTTCTTCTCGGATAGGAAGTAAAACTGTAGGTCCCGTGTCAATGCGATGTTTGGCACGATAAAAATCCCTACTGGGGGTGGAATTCCACCAGATTCGGCAAAATTCTAGTAAGGTCGGCCAAATGATCAGAGTAATCGGTGCCTTGAGGTACGAAGGATGCTCCACCATTCTGATTCCTCGCCCAAAAATAAATAAATAAAAATTGTTTATAGCGCGACTCTATATAATAATATATTATATTATATATAATATATTATATCCGCGAGGAACCCGCTGTGTGGCTAAATCCTAAGGAGGAGAATCGAAGTGAGGTTTATCCCGGCCCTGGAAGAGTATAACAGGACCAAATGGGAAACTGCATGCCACCAGGTATTGTGGTTCAATTAGAACTTCTACCTTAAAGGGAGTTGATGCTAAAAGGGGTATCATAGCCTCTCCCTCCTAAGACAACTTCACCCAAAAAATGGTACACACCGGAGGTCTATAACGTTTAGACTTGTAAACGAAGCGCTGCCGGGGGCATACCAAGCCTATAATATGGAAGACTGCAGTGGGAAACCACAAAGGTCAAAAAAATGATCCTCAATTAATATTGGGGATATATACTCAAACAACACTAGGGTTGGTGGTAGACCACACGACACCAATGCCAATGAACTGGTCCCAAACCTATCCCAGATTAGTCTGGGTAACGGTGCTCAACGAAAACAAGTCTAGGTTCCCCGCCTAGACCCCCAGGTCAAATGTGTGGTACAGATACACGTCAGTGTTCTCGACGAATACTCATAAACGTTGCGGAGGAAGCTCTGCTAACATGAGAACCGGTGTGGGTGGATTTGACTCTCGCCTGGGACAAGGTCTCTCAAGGAGCAATGAATATCCCGCTGTCTGACTGAATCTCAAGGAGGAGAGTCGTGAGGTTTATCGTGAGGGTAAATCTGGACCAATGGGAAACTACATGCTACCAGGTATTGTGGTTCAATAAGAACCTCTACCTTAAAGGGAGTTGGAGCGAAAAGGGGTATCATAGCCTCTCACTCTCAAGACAACTTCACCTGATAAGGGTACATCGGTATGTACCCTCCCGGTGGAGTCTATAACGTATAGACTTGCAAACAAAGCTCCGTCGAGGGCCCACCAAACCTATAATATGGTAAATCAGGGTGGCCAAACCGCTTAAAAACCAAGTCCTGCCACAATTGAGATTAAATTCGATCGGGTATGTGGTCCCCAACTTTTTAAGTTGGGGGAAAGTCCGAAGTTGGACGAGGTACCATCTCTCGGGATGGTGCCGACAGGTGAGCACGTTTATCGCTCCGGTACTCTCCTGGACAGCTAATAGAGGATGGATAGTAACTTCGCTCCCACCAGTGAGTTACTGGTAGCACTGTTTAGCAACTGCGCGCTAATTGAGCGTATCTCAATTCGATTCCCTTAGGGGACCGTATAACTGAGAGAGTTTGGACATTCGGACTTAATTGACCGAATGTTCAAGCGGAAAAAATGGGCATCAATTACCGATAAATATTTTAAATTTTCAACAACGGCCTATTATAGTCGCCCAGATATTAGGCTTAAAGTAAAGGGGAACGGTAGTAGTTCTCAAGTTCTATTTATAATATATTGTGCTATTTCTTTCATTAAAACTTCGTTAAAACAGTCTAGACTAGCAGTCCTCTCGCTTCGTATCACCTTCAAACCGATATTTCTCGAAAACTATCGCTCGTACAAAGAAACTTGATATGAACTTTTCGATAGAGAATAATTCTCTTAATTTATTGCATATTTTTCCTCGTCATAGGACCCCCTTTCAAGGGGTGTAACAGGGTAGCAAAGAGCGAAATCATCAGAACTTTGCAGACTATGTTTATAATGGTCTCTACCAAAAATCTTTGCACTTAGTCTGAAACTAAAATGCTGTGTTACTGGACTATACCGATAGATATAAAATGACGCACCTACAAAAAATTGTAGTCATGGAAACGCAGAAAACTATATACTTTAAGAGTCAGTAACATTTGATTACGAGAAACATTTTCGTGTTGACAGTTGAACTACCAGCATCGTCTTTCCTCCGCTGTGTGGGCTTCATCTAGACCAGTGGTGGCGAACCTATGACCCGCGGGTCAGACACTGACCCACGAAGGCTTTTTAAGTGACCCACGCGTTGATATTTATAAAGTCATTTTTTATATCATAAAACAGAGAACAGAGAACCGAAAATATTCAAAAAAATAAAGTATAAATATCTAATGTCGAATTTATAAAAAAAACTATAAAATAATATAGTTTATATATTATATTATTTTATTATATTATAAACTTGTCGGTCATATTTGTAGCGTGGTAGAACGGAGATGTACCAGCTCGCAGTGTTGAACTAATGTATGGCACACACAGTCTTCCGCGACGGCGTCGTCGAGGAAGTGGTCCAGATAATGAGGCAATGTTTACATTTGCTGTAATTTATTGCATAAACAAGATGGGCTCGAGATAGTCTGTATAATAAAATGATAAGTATTCTATTTCTTTAAAACGTGTGTATCAATAGGAAAGAAATAATTATTGAATTCATAATAAAAGGTCGACTGAAATCTCTTTCTTTAATTAGAAATATTTCGCATTATGAAGTCAATAATGTCTTTCATTGTGATAAAAATGTTTTAACGAAATACGATACTTATAATTTTATTTACAAACCAGCTCGAGGCCAAACTTGTTTATGCAATAAATTAAACATTGCATCATTATTCCGACCACGTAGATGTAGCCATGTACTATGTCAGCGGTTAAACTAAAATAAAAACAAACCATATAAGTTCCAGACCATATCAAACAGAATGATTTGATAAATAGGTATGATCTGTTAACAAATTTTTCGGTGTTTCCAAATAATTAGTACCCTTTTTACTCCTCGCCTCCAAGTGACACCACTGACTTAGTGACCCACGGGCTAGTATTAAAAAAAATAATGAACAAAACTTGACCCACTTCTCAAAAAGGTTCGCCATCACTGATCTAGACTAACTTGCGTTAAGATAAAGTGTCAAAATAATCATACGTGCCTTTCAGGCTGCGTCTTCTAGCGTCTCCTAGAACTCCTCATCAGCTTTAAGCCGTAGTTTAAAAATTGACGTTCAGGATAGTCCCTTGATAGTTAATAGTCATTTGGAAAATAAGCTTACACAGCATAAATTATGCAAGCAATGCGTATGCATAAGGGCGTATAAAATGCTAGTAGTAGATTGCGGATGAAAGCAAAATTGTCCTGAAATTTTCTAATAAACTTAGCAACATATAATCTGTTAC
Organism: Agrypnus murinus; assembly: GCA_929113105.1. Lineage (NCBI taxonomy): Eukaryota > Metazoa > Arthropoda > Insecta > Coleoptera > Elateridae > Agrypnus > Agrypnus murinus. Next base: position 120,557,403 of record OV816026.1, read on the forward strand.
TGTACGAAAGGGTAAATATAAAAGCCTCAGGGAGGCTTTTTTATTTACAATTCAGTTATGATACAAGTAAATAAATCTTTAAAAGACTGTAAGGCTATAAACATTGTAGATTGTCTTGTAGATGTCTATCTTATGATTAGTGAAGATGAGGTTAAATTCTGAAAACACGAGAGAAAAACTAACCAATGTTGTAAATATCGTTCCATAAATTTTAAATTACTTTTCCTTTGAGGTAAGATAAACTATTGGATAGAATGCTCTTTCTTTCTAAATATATTCAACCATTTGTCAAATACTATCAGAATATATCAGTTTCCAAATGGATACCAGATCTCTCTGCAGTATCTCTTTAATTCAAAGTGCAGTTTATTTCAATCGATCGTCTTTTAAGGAGTTCATTTTATATTTATTTCCCACTTCCGTTTCGATTTTGAGTAATTTTTCCACGTAGTTATTTTTCTCTCTTTATCGGTCTGAGAGAAAACTCAGTTTTAGAAAATGCAACAAATCTATATTATGAAGAAGCTTACAAACAAAGAAAATTGTGGATATTGAAACATTCAATTAATGTTTAAACAATGATATATTAAAACGTGTATTTTGATTTAAACAAACCAAATTGGATAAAAGTAATCGACATTGCTCTGATAAAACACTGATATATCTACAGCCAAATATACTTAGGTTCATTAGCAGCAGATGATCTGAAGCTTCAGATAAATACCCTCTCCTATCTGGATCTGTTGGCTTCGTCCTGGGGGATGTAAATTAATCTCAGGGTTGTGGAATGTGTTAGTTCTAATTTCTAGCATTTCCCATCTTTTAGGTACCGTATAACTTTAATTTTTAACACCACCAAATATTCTACATACAATTCCTCAAATTCAACGTTGCGTTCATAAGCTAAAAATATGTTCACATCCTTTTTCACTCTAGTTTTAGGGTTAATAAAAATCTATAGAAAAGGAAGTGAAATATGTTGGTTTTATTTCGCACAATCGCTTCAACTATTATTTCCTAATTTAACGCGTTAGTCGGAAAGTCGTAGAGTTCATAAATCTTAAAGCTAGGCCTAAATGTCGCTGTCAAATTTACGATAGACCATTTTCGCACTAAACGTAGGTCCATAAAATGTAAATAGATATTTCCCAGCTTAAAGGCGATCAGTGTAAAATTGTTTTGTGTGCAGGAACTTTATTTGGTAATAAAATTATTATGGAATAAATGTTCTCGGTAACTAGTTTTACGTCTGCCCAAACTACAGTGCGTTTCTAAGTTATTGTAAAAACGGAAGGCGATTTAATCCAACAATATCCGTAACACGTTCGGGTATAAATGGCAATTTCTGTAGATATTCTGTGCATTGGTTGTTACTAATGTTTCCAATTTTATTGTTTTCTCCTCTACAAACTGCTAGTTCTACATATTGTTCTAAGACGCTTTTTTACATTCTTTTTATTTTGCTCTTTTACTTTCATCTATCACCTTCTTACCCATCTATACTGCCCAACAAATGAACTGGGCCTTATTGGTGTCATTTTCTAAATATTTAAATCGTTCCCAAAAGTACACTTATGACATCTGTGGTAATCTTTGAGGATTTTGTAGCCATAGAAACCATGTGTTTTCATTCTTAATCACGTATTTATTCATAACTTATAAAATTACATTTCGTTACTGCTGAATTTTTCTTGAACTTTTCTATTTCTAACCACCTTTGAATTTAGTAGCTTATAATATTGTAGGGAAAACTAGTTGAATTCTTTTAGTTCGGTTTGCTTTTCAATTTTCTCAAGAAAACGTGTTAGTTAGTTTCGTTACTACACAGCAAATTTATTTGCAAAAATACCTGGGAAAGGTTTCGTAGTCTGGTCGGGTCTCAGCTAGCTCTTGACGCGGACGTCGGTTTGACAGACTAAAGAAAACAGAAAGCGATGACGAACCCGAATCTCTTTTTTATTCCGGTAAACTTCAATGAGCGCCAAGTACTAAATCTATGTAGATTGGTCCTGAAAAGAACACTACCTTTTGGAGTACTGTTATCATCTTCACAAGGCTGCAAAATAAAATGTGTAAAAACTTTCCTAGCCGAGTTATATATCAATCGACGCTTTTTTGTGAGTAGATGAAAATCTGAAAATCTGAAAAAATTCTGACGACGCGTTTTTGGTTAAATCGCGTTACATTAAATTTAAGTATGTGTTTTTCAGAAATTACATTTCAGCAACCGCATGTCCGATATGAATGATCTTGGGGTGTATTTAAAGCTAAGAGTGAGTTCTAAATACGTGTATAAAAATATCTCTGAAAAATGTTCTAAAACTTGGTTCTAAGATGTTTAGAACTCTTTGGAAAATCTTAGAACAAAGTTCTAGAATGTTTTCCTTTTTTGGAAGATGCCCACTGTGAAGAGCATTTTAGTAAAATACCAAACAATGAGAAAAATCGGAAAAGTAGTTTCAGAAAAAAAATTTCTATATAGATAAAAATGGAAATTTTCAGATTTAAAGTTTAAATTTCATGTTTTTCTATGGAATTGTTTTCGGAACTTATTTATTTACATTATTTTAAAGAAAAAAATATAGTTTTTGTCAAAAAATGGCACATTTGTTGTGAAACGTTCCACATTTTTAGTTTGTTTATTTAATAGATATTTGTCTTAAGATGATTACTTTTCATTGTATCAAGATAGTGTAATCATAAAAACACACTGCACAAATTGTTTTTTGGTTATGAATGACCGCATAAACCCTAAATATTATTTATTAATTAAAATCTGTTTGGGGCGTTACTGCACATCTCGAACTCATCGTTTGTTTATCTTATCTTTTATGGTGTTTATGGGATCCTCGTTGTATTTTACAATCTTGTCCAAGTGTTGGTGGTGACGCAATTCTTGTAATTGTGATTACATTATATATATAAATAAACATAGAATTGTTTCACCTGCTTAAAGGGGTTCGCGATTCATTTTATCATTTTTTTTGTTTTCAATCAATTATCATCCAAATTTTGTTACTCTTGGTGCTTATTTGTAATTGTTGGGAATAGTCGATAAAATGGATAATAAACCACGTTCTTCAATGGACAATTCGAAGTGTAATAATTCACCTAATCTGTTTCTTTGTACTGTGTTCATTGCTACTAAATCTAATAGTTATCCGTTAGCTGAAGCAAATCGTACGTTGTATTCAGATTGCTATCGAACAAATGTTAGACAAAGTGGTCCAGCCCTATTAATTCATCTGTAATTTACCTATTATAAATTGTCAACAAAGTTAGAAGCTGGTCAAGGTGGTCCAGAAGTACGTAAACTTTATAAAAGTGAAAATTCACAACAATTTGAAAAATATTTATCATCAACAAAAAGAAGAGTTTGGATGGCATTTAAAAGCGTTTGTACAAATTTCCTTGGTAAAACACGTTCTCAAAATTATCAAGAAATTGTTCGTGAATCAGTTGAAGGTTATGAAGTAATGGGTTGCAACATGTACTACAAGCTTCACATTATGGATAAGTTTGTATATCAATGTTTTTCCAGCTAATTTTGTAGCGATTTCTTAGATGAAATGGGTGAACGTTTTCATCAAGATATTAAAATGGCTGAAAAACTTTATCAAGGCAGATACCATAAATGTATGTTATCTGATTATTGTTGGTTTTTGAAAGCTGAAGCATCTACTAATTCTAGAAAAGGTAGAAGATCGCAATTTCCTTTTAATGCTTAAAAATTGAATTCAATTAGATTGTTATTGTACTTGTAAAATTTAATTGTAAATAATTCAACTACCCAATAATCAATAATTAAATCATATTTGAAATTAAATTTTATACTTTTGTATCAATTTCGTTCGAAAATTCAAAATTCTACAAACAATTCCATAGAATACATTAAATCTGAAAATTTTAATTTCTTTTTCTACATAGAAATTTTCAAATTTTTTTTCTCAAAAACTACTTGTCCGATTTTTCTCATTTGTTGATATTTTACTAATACGAATATGCTCTTCACAATAGGCATTTTAGAAAAAAGGAAAACGTTCTAGAACTTTGTTCTAAGATTTTAGAAAACGTTCTAAACATCTTAGAACCAACTTTTAGAACTTTTTTCAGAAATATTTTAGCTTTAGCTTAGCTTTAAATAGACCCCAAGATTATTAAAATCGGACAAGCGGTTGCTGAGATATAATTTTGTAACACATACTTAAATTTAATGTAACGGGATTTAACCGAAAACGGTTAATCAGAATTTTTCAGATTTTCATCTACTCACAAAAACGCGCCGATTGATATATAACTCGGCTAGGAAAGTTTTTACATTTTATTTCGCAGCCTTTAATATTATTTGGGTTCTTTCATGTAATTGATAATTAAACACTTGATGGTATTTGATCGTTTAAACGATTTTATTATGCTACCTAAAAATGCTTTATCTACATAAGCTATATTACACTACTATTAATTACCTAATTATTTAATAACAATATGCTGTGCTGTTGAAATATTGAACAATTGTATGTTCAAACAAATGACCTTATTATTCCAGCAAAGTACCACCGAAAAGTAGCTAAAGACTGCAAATCTAAATATATAAATATGAGCCCTGCCTTACTGAAGTTCGCACACTTTATATCTGTTATCTAAAGAACACCCCGCAATTTTTCTTTGATCTACGCACGAGCTGCTTCTTGTTGTTAGAGTGAAGTGCTGTCTTTGCACTTATACCATGTTAAGTTTCATGAAATTCTATCAAATGATTTTCTCACGCCGCCCCTTCAACTTTGAGCAATCTGCGGACGCAGAGAGGCGGTAAGAGGGATCATCGCCCTAGTAAAATTTTATAAAACGTTCCATGAAATGGCTGCAAAAGCAATACCTTATTCTAACAATAAGGAACTGTCACCTTGAAAGCCAAAGGAAATTTTGGGAAAAAGATTGTGGACTGTACCTTGTTTTAAAATATAAAAGATAAATACACAACGAGTCTAACAATAAAACAACATCACTTATAATATAGGAGGTCAGTACTTTACACTAGCAACAAGAAATGGCTACTTCGAAAAACCAAAAAAGTCCACAGTGAAAATTGCGGGCACCGTTTAACAGAAATTGCTAACAAATAAACTGATAACTATTCTCCGTTAAAAAGGCTACAATGAAATCATTTTATATAAGAACGTGATTTCATAAAAAGAGAACGAATATCAATTCCCTTGGATATTAGAATCCATTAAACTGAGCTTTAAGCTCCACTTTTTCCACAAAACGATCACAATTGTTTAAAGCTCACGTTTGTATCAAAATTTAACGTTGAATGAAAAATATGTACTTTGCGAAGCCTATATCAAAGGAAAATTGGAACTAGATTCAGTGCTGCCAGAGGTACCGGAACTTTGCGCTCAGTAGCAGAATCTTACATAGGCAGCGGCATTTTGCTATCAGTAGCACAATGTTATTATACAAGTAACAGCATATCAATAACATAATGGACACGATTCTCCAGAAATTTCAAAAAAGTAGAGGGAGAAAAAATAATAAAAAAAATAATTATAAGAACATAATAAATAATAAAACAAATTAATTTGAACAAAAGATAGCAGAGTATGATTGTGATAAGGCCAATGTTAGAATACTTTTACAATGTTTTGGCCAATTCAAATGGATCACATATCTTCCGCGTACATGTAGTGTGTACAATTTAAGGGGTGATAGTAACTTCGAAAGAAATAAAAAATTCTTTATACATTTTGTTCTATCTTAATTGCCTAATATTCTTAATACGGTAATAAAAAAACTATTTGTCTTATCAGGAATCATTAGTCATAACTGATAATTAACTGAGCAGCTTTGTTTATTTTTTAGCACATTTTGTAGATGATAAAGTCATGGTATGGCCTTCAAGCAAAATTAATCACTTAAAAAAAAGGTTGATGCCTTGTTTGGTTTTATTTTTTTATAATAATAATTACTACGGATTGTATTTTGAATTGTTAAATAGGACCGACGTCGGGGACAAGGTCGAAATAATGAGGTAATGTTTACATTTACTGTAATTTAATGCATAAACAACTTGTAACTTCCAGCTGGACTGTTATAATAAAATTATGAATATCGTATTTCTTTAAAACATCAAAATGAAAAAAAGCATTATTGATAATAATCATTCATAATAAAATGTGTATTGAATCTCTTTCTTTATTTAGGCGTATTTGGAAATAGCTTATGCAATTAACAAAAGTCTTCATAAACGTAATAACCTTGACGTCACCTTTCGGTGGAATTACAAATCAATCTTTTATTATGCAACGAAAACTTTAGTTTTTTTTTATTTCATTGTTAATTTAGTTCAAAAATGGATATAATTAATTAACGCAGGATTTAGGATTCCGAGTTCCAGTGTGCAAACGATGTACAATTTTCCGAAACCAAAAGGAAGATTATCACTTACCAAAGGACAATGGTAAAAATCTTCTGATTGTTATCATATCTGTCATCTTTTATTAATAGTAGTAAAAGCATTTCCTACATTTTATAAGTTGGCTAAATAATACCTACTGTAGTTTCAACATTTATAAAATATTGTACATAAATAAAATTAATCTTTCAAAAAGTATAAAATTCTCAGTATGTACTTATTTCCTGTTATACAAGAAAATAGATGGCATCAAGTGTTCAGGTGACAATTATTAGTAGTACAGATTGTAATTATCTTCCAAGGTTATCAGGTTATGACCCATATTGTAAACATGATTTGTAAAATTAAGAATCAGGTTACATCAAATTCGGTTGAATTTATTAAACGGTCTCTACAAATGCAACAAAACATTTATTTTACTAGAATCAGCACATTCTTGATGAACAACGAAAAAAATGATATTTGATACCTATATAATAATTTGTCCATTGACCTCTCCTATACCAAAATCAGCAGATTTTTACCAGTGTTCTTTTACGGAAAGTCCTTTATAGGAAATTATTGTACATCGTTTGCGCACCAGAACTCAGAATCCTAAATCCTGCGTTAATTTTTAAACTAAATTAAGAATGAAATAAATAAAAAACAAAAGAGTTGATTTGTAATTCTACCGATGGATATCAATATTATTTTGCTTATGAAAAGTTTTGTTAATTGCATAAGCTATTTCGAAATACTTTAAAGAAAGAGATTCAGTACGCATTTTATTATGCTCAAAAATGCTTTCTTTCAGTTTGATGCATTAAGGAAATACGATATTCATAATTTTATTATAGCAGTCCAGCTTGGAAGTAGAAGTTGTTTATGCATTAAATTACAGTAAATGTAAACATTACCTCATTATTTCGACCTTGTCCCCGACGTCGTCGACGACGTTTTCGCCGACGTCGTCGGGGAAGACCGTGTATGTTCAACATTAAATGTTTGTAAAGTTTGCATACGAATGGTCAAGGCTGAGGATTAACCTTTTTCGGGTATATAATAGTATGACACGTGCTGCAGGGCTGTCACGTTTCTTACTTAAGTAAAATGAATTTTTAAAGATAAAAAGAATCTAACTTTAAACGGCGTAAACCGGCGTAAAAAATTTATTAACACGATAAGATGATGGTAAAGTTTCCAACTATATTGACCATTTCTGAAAACAGTGTTATGTCCTAGGATCCAGGTGTATTAGACTTTTTTGTTCTTTTTGATGTCCGTTACCATACCCTAAAACTAATGTACTCTAACTCCTTACAGCCTATCGAATAATTAGCAATCTCTATCCCTTGCTGTACTGTAGATTGTATTTATAATGGTCTAGATTTTGAGGTTAAAACATTGTTCAAAATTTACACTTTTGTCGATTTTTACAATATTTTTGGTTAAACAAAAATCCTTTTTGTACACTCTTGTAGTGTCACTACTACTTCTTCATTTGCTATTGATCTACTCATTCTATTTAAAATTGAATCAAAATTGAAGCATAATGGTACCATTTACTGAAAGAGTGGTGCCTTGTTAAAGTAATCTTTACTAGACAAAATTTTTTAGAACTAATTGACGTTTGTCATTTGACTTGAAAGGCTTTGCAAGTATGGGATAATACTTTTTTTAGCTGTATTTCATGAAAATTCAATTTCATTGAATTGCCGTTCTTTTCAATTTTTGCTCGATCTAATGTTTCTTTAAAACTCGTAACAGTTTTTTATACATTATACAAAAACGGATTTTTTTCTGAAACTACAAAGGAGCTTTTTAAATCTAACCAGTCTGAAAATAGATATGAGACTAATATTATGGAATTAAATGCGATTGATGTAAATTAATACATACAAAAAATTCCATGTACTACTTAAACAATACAAAGTAATCTGAAATTAGATTAGACTCAGCAATGACAAATGGGCCCGTCAAGTTTTTCTCGTAAACGAAGTTTAGAAAATACTTTTATAATTTGGGCATTCAAACAGAGCCAAATTAACGCAGAAAGTAATTTATTAAAAACTACTGCTATTTAAGTAAACTGAATTATACCACATTATAAATGCAAATTTGCGTAGAAAAATTGTCACCCTCACTAGGAATCAAACCCACGTCTCTAGCTGTGTGCCAATGATCTGTAATGCTCCCAGTGAGTTATTAGGGTCAAGCTACAAGAGAATGACAATTTTTTCATACGACCTAGATAACTGTAATCATACAAGGTGTGATAATGTGTTTTGATTTATCAAGTTCATGATCCGGCAATTCGCTGTCGACACATCAACTCTCTAATATAGCTAATATAGACCTTTAATAATCTTATACAGAAATAAATTTTAATTTAAGATAAATATTAATTATTCATTAATGTTTTATATTAAATCTGGGTTCGATCCCCAGTCGGAGTATTATTTCTTTATGCGAATTTGCATTTATAATATGATTTCAAGTAAGAAATTAACGAATAATTAGTATTTATTATAAATTAAATTGAATTATATAAATACACAGTTGTTGCTGTTTGTGTCTGATTTGTTGGCATCTATACTATGCCTTTTTATTCTTTCAGTTAGTAACAATGGCCAATTTAAAATTACTTGTCACAATCCTTGCTAGGCTCATTCAACAGTCACGTTCTGTACTAATGGTGTAAATTTCTGAAAAGTTTGCTTTTAATCATATCAGGCTTAGTACTGGCCTGCATCTATAATACGTACTTTTCCATAAAGGTCGTGCAAAGTTTTTGGAATTTTCAAGTTCATTTAATCAGAAAATTTTACTAAGGTTTTATGTTTCTAATGACTTCAAAAGCTTATTCTCAAAGTTCGATCATTGGCGTGTATAATGAATAACGAAATGACGGCGATTAGGTAAGCAATGCACCAGTTTTTAGATTCCCACAGTTGGCTCTCCAAGCAGAAGCTATTTTATATACCCTTTTGTAAATAATAATAATAATAATAACTACTACAACCCATAACCTAAACCAAGGCCCCAGAAGCTATAAGCTTGTGCGGGAGGGAGGGGGTGATTATTATTATTATGTAGGCCCAATGTGCGGCTGCAGCCGACTTACAGATGGAACAGCGCAAATCCCACATTTGTGTCACAGCTAAGGAAAACTGCAGAAAACCTTAACCAGATCTGCCGGCGCCGGGAGTCGATCGCGGGCCGCTTGGGTGAAAGTCCGGCACGCCAGACATTACACTACCAAGGCTGTTATAATAATGAAAGCTAGGCAAAACCGGCTAGAGGGAGAATGACATGTGGTTAATTGCAATGTAGGGGAATTGCGAGCGCGAGTTCAGGTCACACATGCCCCACACTTTCTTTAGCAGGATGCAGGTGGTGCAGCTGTGTACTAGACTTATTAATAGCAACAAGCTCGCGCGAGATAAGAGATATGTATGCAGCCTTGGCGAACATTTATGCTAGTTGAAAAAGCATGAATAATTTAGTTTTAAATTATTTTGTTTGTGACATTATGTATCTCTTTATCTTGGATTACAGTTACAAATCAAGATTATAAAGTATCCTTTCGTTGCAAAAACAACTCTATATACTTACACTTAAGAATTCTTACAATTTCTTTGCGTAATGGAGACTGGAGGTTATAAGGACACAATCTTTGTATATTTGCATAGTTCTGTACTTGTCCAAACTTAGAGGTGATATACAATTATACATGAATAGATATATAAAAGCAAAATAGAAACTTAAGTTGACCTTAGCTTTAATGATAGATTTCTCATTTAGTATAAATTTAAAAAGATTAGAAATCACAAATCTCATAATACAGGCTTCAAAAACTTACCTGCAATATAGTCCAGATAATCTTCTGGTTTTATAGCTATTTTATTAGTGAAATACGCATTGCACTATTTTTGTTTAAAGTTGAACGCACGCAGAAAATTTTATAGTTTTCTTAACTACAAAATTTGGAAAGCATCTCGTACTTTATCATAACCTAGATATAACCGGCATACTTACCAATAACAAAGAATTTTTCAAATATTTATAATAAAATGCATGGTAAAATTTTACCATGAGGTATTTTATATTATTTTATGCATGACGTATATTAAAACTTCAATGTTAAAAAGTAGAATATTTTCATACTCTCGAGTTGTCCAGTTACCACATTTTTAGGGTAATTTTTCAAATAAATTTTCTCCGAGTGGCAGTTTTATTTTATTTATGTGTTTATTTTTACATTTCAAAAATTAGAATAGTTCTATTAACGTGGTACAGCACAAAATTAAAATGGTGATTTACCTATCGAATGTGTAATTTCAGGTAGTCTATTATTTTTGTTATCATTTTAATATCTCAATATTTTGTAATATTTTTCAAAAACAAATGCATCTTCCTGTTAATCTGACTATAAATTACTTCCATTCTACTTCATAATAAATTTAACTCAAAGTGGAAGCTTGAAAATGCACAATGCAACTGCAAACGTTAATCTGTAATTAATATTTTATTTCCTTTCAGGAGAAAATCCAGCAGCAATGCAGCACGGTGGAAGAGGATTATCCTGGCTGCAGTGCAGTCCTTCTTCGTGGCTACTTATAATATCGATGGCAATTGTGCTTTCCTAGTTATCACTGCAAATTATAGACAGTTAAGTAATCTTTAATAGTTACAAATAAATGTCCAAATGAAGCAAGTAAAATGGAAGTGAGTTGGCGATTCCGACTAAAGTGAAAATAAAGTGATGGTTGATTACTTCAGAAGAGAAGGGACAATAAATTATTATAGAATGGTGGTTTCAGCTTCAACGAATACATAATTTATGTATACTAATAAGTCACTTGTATGTGATTTGTCACATTATGTGGATGCAAATTGCAAGGAACTAATATCTTAGAGTGCAATGAAAATTTTCATAAATTTAAAGTGTACATTCCAATGGTTGTATAAATTAAATAATAATAATAATACACCTTCTTTAAATTGAGGGTAATGCCATTATAAATATATTTATTAAAAGGAAATTACCATAAATCAACTGTGTTAATCGTATATACCGAAATTATATAAAATAAAAATAATTAAACAAAAAAGTGTGTAAAAAGTCTATACCAGTCTGTTTTGTACGTTGTTCAAAGCAAACAATTATAATATTTGTTTTTAGCCTAAAAACAGTAGTACTATTTAAAAATGAAAATATTTTGGAAAAATAATTATCATTTCAAATTTCTAAATGTAAACTGGTAATTTGCATGTCAAGCTCATTAATCATACACTTCGCACATAACCCAAAATAAAGTGTATACTACACACATAAAATATCTCACATAAAATCGATATCACGTAAACAAGAGAGTGGTACAGATGAAATAACATTTATCAAAACGCAAACTTTTATATAAATTGTAAAATATGTCATAGCTAGTGACATATGTAATAATACCTAATACAACTCCCCATTTTTCATACGTTTTGTCCTTTATACAACCGTTTTGTTTTTGCTACAAAAATGTCAAAATGTTTGGCGAACTGGATTACAGCTAAAATTCGTCTTTTAATGATGATGATTGTACATGTGTAGACTCTCACGTTTTAGTTTTTAATTTTTGTAATATAAATTTTTAACAATCATTGAAAAAAGGCTAGTTAGTATAATTGTCTAGCAAATTTTATGTTTTTGTATAAAGGACAATGCTAGTACAATTCAACTTAAATAGATCATCTTTTAGATTAAGAATATACATGTATACATGTCATTTATAAATCGATCTAAAATGTTGTTTGATAGCATTGCATAGATAATAATTAAAAATATTCATTGATCATTGTTTTTGTTCTGATTTTGGAAAAAAGGTTTATCATGCAAAGGATGTGTTTTCAATTGTTGAATATTACTATGTTAACGTGTAATTATCATATACATGTATAAAGTATTATTTTAATAAAAGATTAAATATTTAAATGATTTGTTGATTTTTATGCATAACTTTCTGTATCTAGAGCAACCATTAGTTGTACTGAATTTCATTCTTAATGAGCTGATGAGATGCCGTTGCACATCTCTACCTATCAAAATTGAGTATCTTGAGATACCAAGGAAGAAACAGAGAAGACTTGATTTACGCTTATACAGTTATTATGAATATAATTCAAAAGTCTATGAGTATATCCTTTATCTTAAACAGTTTTTTAAAGATATCTTAAGATTGAAGGTAGAGGATATGATCTAAAATATTTAAGCAGTAGAGACGTTCCTCGTATTGTTTACTATACCCCAATTTTGCATCACTACGAACTTTTGTACAACTGGTCATTATTAACAAATGAAACTTCAAAGACATAAACATAAAACAAAAATGTTGTATGAATATCCATTTTAATTTTAATGGTTTGTAATGCACCATTACATATCTGTATACTCTCCAGCTGTCTCTAATATCGCTATCCAGCCAGCACACTGACGTCATAATGTCGTCGTTTTTCCGGCACTAACGACGTCAAATTGTTGTAAGTCAAAACATCACTATATTGTGACCACCTGCTTAATATGGCCAGTATTCCTTGGCCCTTGCTAAAATAATAAATTTTTACTGAAACTTCCGTCCAAAAGACGTCGTTTTGAAGACGTCTACGTACGTCCCATTATATGACGTCTTATGGACATCATTTATTAGTCATATGACGTCGACCAATAATGACTTAAAAATAACGTCATTGTAACCTCAGTGTGCTGGCTGGGTAATAATGCAGGGAATTATAATTTCTGTTGCAGTAACAAGAAATGGGCAATATTTATCAAAACTACGCAGGTGTAAGGTGGCAAATAAATATTTGTGCTTCAGTAATTTCAAGATGCCAATTTAGTATGAGCAAAAGGTAGGTTCTCCTATTGCAAATATTTTGACACACGAATTATAACAACAAATCATACAACAATAAATTATTATTCAAGCATTACAACTGTGGATTCAAAAAACCATCTCAAGTACCTTTCAAATACTTTTTCATTAACTGTTGCGTTGGTATTATAGGTATTACACACACCACAGTATTCCGTCTCTCATTACAGCAAACGTAAAATGTAAGATTAGTCCTTCGATCCTAACGCTAAAATTGTGTCTAACAATCTTAAAATGTAGGCTAATATTCATATGTTGGTGCTGATGCCTACTGAAGGTAAGTAAGTAGTAGATGTTGCATTATATCCTATTAAATCAATTTCACAATGTTCATAATCTAATCATGATATTCCAAATATTTAAGGCAACTATAAATCTGAAAAACCTTGATAAATACGTAATTAGCAGCGGTTCTCAACATTTTAATACTTGGGACTGAATCTCTCATATCAGTTTTAAACGCATACCCCCCCTTATTCATTGTTTTTTGGAGTCTTAATATTTTTTCTATAGCCATTCTGGTCGAATAGCGAAACTGCACCACATTTGGTAACACTGTAGCCCCCATCGCATTTCTCACGTTTTCACGCCTTTTAAGGGTGGCGATTTATTTTTGTATGAACAAAATGCATGTTTTTTATTTTGGTTTGAAGTTTTTTTTTGTTTTTATCTTTTTTCCATATATTTGCGTTACCCTTTTGGTAATCTTGCGACCACTTAAGGGGACCCACCCCACAAGTTGAGAATCACTGCGTTATAGCATTGGGTCTAAATTTTCAAAACATATGATAACAATTTCCTATTACTTTTTAATACAGTATTTTAGTATTCGGTAATTATTAAACATAAAGCAGGAAGTTCATAGGTCAGCATCTTAATACCTATAGACGCAGAGCTATAAAAGGAAAGTTATTATCATGCAAATTAGAAAGCAGGGGAAGTTTTTCCCTTCAAAAATTTTTCTGGAGAATATCTTATTGAAATAAACAATTGTAAAACTTTTGTACATTTTATAAGTATTACATTAAAACCATGTAAACAAACAAATTATATAAGTTATACACATTTAGTGAAATTGTAGAAAGTTTTGAAAATAATGCACTTTTATTTTTTTTACCTTAAATGTAAATATTCTATAGTATATACAAAAATGTACCCTGTACATTACCAAAACAAGAAAAGATATGTATATATAAATCATTTGGCACAAACAAGTATGGCAAGTATTATCAATTAGTAGTATTACAATACTATATATAACTTACGACTATAAAAATATTCAAAAGCTTGCAGCTTAATTTTACAAATCTTATTTAGAGTAAATTATCATGAGATTGTAAGATTGAATAAAAGAAATCAAAATTAAGCTGCACTCTTGTGAATAATTTCAATCTAATGCTTATTTATTACAATTTCGTACCAAAATACACTTAATACATACTTTTATATACTCATTTAATAACCTAAAATGCCAGGAAATATTAATATAATATAAATTTTAGTACATGAACGTTAAATATGGAATGTTTTAAAACTATTATTTTTCATAAAAAGTGAAATTTATTAATATATACTTATCATTAAGTTTATCTTTTGCATATTAATTACGTAATTTTGTTTCTCATATTTATCTATGTTTTTATTGTCCGCATTTTTCACAAAAGTTGACAAAACAGTGTCTCTGAAAAAATTTTGAGATCACAAGCGTTAGATAGTGTTTATTTATAAACAATAAGTAGCGTAGTAAATAAACAAAACTGTTTCGTTTACATACAAAGGTGCAAAACAAACCACAATGTTTTATTCAGAATACGTTATAACGGCATAATTTGTTGCATTTGCACCCTAGAATATTGGAATTTCAAAAGCACGGAGAAACAGACGTGAATTGCATTGAAAATAGGGGATGTGGTGGAGGATACTACTTACTAAAACAATTTTGTTATGTAAGATACATGATTAGTAATAAAAATATAAAGGGGAAATCCTAGGGTAAAGCAACAATGAATCCTTGTTACGTATCATAGCATAAAACATACTTTAATATAATTGAAAATATTTTAAAAAAATAACACCAATTACAGATATGTATTTGCTAAATAAACAATATTTAGTTGAAGTATTAACACGACTCCTTTTAAAAAGGATAATTTATTTATAAGAGTAATATTTACACTCGCTTATTATTTACATGATGAACTGTCATCTATGAAGTACAAAGGTCAGGAAGCCCAACAGCAGCATATTGGAGACGTGTCTTGTAACATACGGCACCGCAGACCCACCCTTGCTGTCGTGTTGCATTGCCGCCGGTTTTTCACCTAAAGATATGGAATAAGTTAGTATGCAAATGTGATACTGCCCTAGAATATAAATTTTCACGTTCTAACTTAGCGATGCAGCTCTAACAACTTTAGTGGTGCACCGGCTACTATACTGAATTCATAAAATAGCTTTTTAGAAAGTATATGTGGGTGACAGCTGCTCTACCGTTTCGAACTAGAAAATCTCTTAATTTTTAAAACAGATTTTATGTAAAATCAAACCTTTTCGATTTATTGAATAGTTGGTTGTCCTCTGAAGTTCTACAAAAATATGTTGCTGTGGGTTTTAGTATCCAAAATTTGGTAAATTTTTAAAATATTAAAATCTTTGTTTTGATATTAACACTTTTGAAATAATTTATCAACTTTTCCTAATAAAATAAATTTAAGTTTTTTAATTGTGTGTCATTTATTATACAATCAATGTGTACTTTTTAATAAGGTTAAATAATCCATGTTTCTTTATTTATTATCAAACAGTTTATTCACCAAGTACTTAAGAATACGTAACATCCAGTTGTGCAGAAGTTATTGTTATTATGTAATTCATTTATGATTAATTTCGACGGGTAATGAGATTCTCTAAGGTTTTTGTTAATGTAAATAAATCATTAATATTGCATAAAGTGTTGTATAATAAACTATAATAGATATGTGTCACTTTTACAAACAATGTTAATCTGCTGTTATGTATTGTATATAAGTGTATAGTCGTTTTATTAGATCGTAAGGTGACGTAAAATTGAGTAATGTGATGATGTAAATATTAGTAGTATTTAAGCTTAGAAAACTATAATTTAAGGCAGTTCCTGATATACGACGAACGACAACGCATGTAAAGATCAGTCCTGTAAATAAATCGATAGAGTAAAGTCGTGAAAAATAATATTGTACAGATGTAAATAATTAGTTTTGCATAGACAGTCTAGTTGATCGGTTAGTTCTAATAAACGGCAAAAGTATAGAGTCGTTATAAAATTGTAAAAGTGTTTATATGGTCCTAAAGAACCGCCTGCAATATTTAATTTAAATTACTTACTAAAGTAAGTACAGTGAATAAATCGTAAAAACCATAAATTGGTGTTTTATCTTAAATAAATAGTTAAAATAAATATTCTACGAATAAGGGAAATTTACCCGCAATTAATTAAACAAAAGTGAGTTATCAAGATTGTTATTCCTTGTGGAAAGTGTGTGGATGATGATATATGGAAAGTCCATGTAAAGGCATTTTAAAACGGAATTGGAAACTAGCATTGGAACAGCATTAAGTGCCATACTCTGCCAATGGTTTGGGAAAGGATGTGGTAAAGAAAGTTGTGATGAGTATAGTAAAAGGGAAGAACAAACTCATAAAAAGGTAGGAAAGTTATTTCCTTTTTGTAACTGGAACCTGCTAAAGAGAAGACAATTTTTGTAAAGTGTAATTAAGTAAATTAAACAATTTAGTAATAATTAAACTTAATTAGTGATTTCAATTTAAAAATTATTTCAATTTCAATTTGTATTTTATTTTTAACCACGAGAATCCACATTCGCCCTGAGATGAGTATTTCGTAATAATTTATTTCAGTTATATTAAGTTACTTAATTGGCGTCCAATTTATTTTACGTAATCTTGAGTTAGTTAAGAATTCACCTAACATTTTTATATAACTATTGCATTATTTAAATATATTAAAAAGTATTTTTAAAATCATATAAGTGTTTATAAAAGAGGGAAGTTGAAAAGTATTTCCAAAGTTCACTGTCATTCTAAATCTCAATTTAATTATAAAATACATCTACGATCTAACGGCAATTATTTGCAATCTTAAAGTATATGATGAAATTGAATAAAAATAATTTTTATTTTTAATTAGTTAATATCTCCACATATATTTATTTTGCTAGCCAACGTGGGGAAAAAGATTATTTTTTCTTTTTATGCGATTTCATCGCAATATATAATTCTGAATTAAGAAAATATAACCTTAATTACAAAATTTTGATTAGTTAATCTATATAAGGTTTTAAATATAAAATGTTTATTACATAACTGCAGAGGCAACACAAACACTGCAATAGAATTACATTAGAAATCTGTTAGGATGGCTTTTAATGGATCACGATCGGGGACTACTTTTGTGTAGAGTTGAATTATTTAAATCTCCAATAAAATATTTCATATCCGAACAACACAAAAAAGTAATGTAAATATTTATACAGGGTGGTCCAGACCACCCGTACACCCCTTTTAAAATGCGGGAGATTAAAAATTTTTAACAAGTCGATGGGTGATCTTACTAATGTCGATGTGCTCTTTCGAATGACCCCAGAATGGATTCCTCCTTGTTGGGGGGTAAGGGGGAACTTTGAAAATTCAAATGGGAACCCCTAAATTTTATTGCATATTTAAATTCTACTAATCAAAATATGAATAATTTATTTGAAACATTTTTTTATCTTGGCAACAGGTGGCCCTGTAATCGCAAAAAACGACTTTTTGCATTTTTTGTCGTTTCTGGCATATTTACAGGTGCAAATAATCCGTTTGTCGAAAACACATTAGGTAGAGAATTTGCGTTTTTCATTGTAACGTAAAATTTTTTCTCATGAAAGTACACATTAGCAAAGTTTTTTCATCACTATTTAGTAAAAAATAGTAAAATATATGAAAAACTGTTATTTGCACCTGTAAATATGCCAGAAACGACGGAAAATGCAAAAAGTTGGTTTTTGCAATTACAGCGCCACCTGTTCCGAAGAAAAAAATGTTTCAAATAAATTAGTCATATTTTGATGAGAAGAATCTAAATATGCAATAAAATTTAGGGATTCCCATTTGAATTTTTAAAGTTGCCCCACTTAACCCCTACAAGGGGGGTCAGGGGGGTTTCTTTTTGGCGTCATTCGATAGAGCACATCGACATTAGTAAGATCACCCATCGTCTTGTTAAAAGTGTTTAATTTTCCGCATTTTAGAAGGGGTGTTCGGGTGGTCTGGACCCCTCACCCAACAAACAGCACCCAATAATATTGTATCCCTAACATGGATATAGATTTATGTAATAAGATTAGTATGTAGGATGAGAGTTACCAAATTTAGTGATTCAAGTAAATTAAAATTCAAATTTTAATCAACGACCTCAATGCTGTAGGGTATAGAGAGGGAGTCTCGCATGTGAAGGTTAGAAATGGCACAAGTGAAGGAATGAGTTAAAAATATACGTATATATGTTACAGACCGTATGTGTAAATCAGACCGTATGTAAAAGGACTAGTCCGTATATAAACGGACTGAAGATATTAGTCGGTATATATAAAAAGCATATTCTTTTATAAACGGACTAGTCAGTTTACAAAAAGACTAGGCAATTTATATACGTCCTAACTGCATCTAGACCGTATATGAATTTGATATTTGTCATGTGGGATGTAAATAATTAATTAAATGTCTGCTTTTCCCATTTATTTATTTGTACAGGTATTGCTATTATGACATTTGGAATTACATAAAACTTTATTTTTTCGACAGGCACATTTGTTTGATTGACATTTAGTTTTACAGTAACACTTTTTAAAACCTTGCCCATGTCCAGTAGACTGAGCTGTAGCCACAGATCTCAAAGAAATTTCCTTTTCTTTGGGGACATCATCAATTGTTACAATGTTAGCTGGACATGTACTATAGCAGGACTATAATATTTTGAAATGACTCCATGTTTCGGACCCAAGCGGTAATATCCATCTTCTGTAGCTTCTAGCACTACTGCTAAAACTGATCGAAAGTCTCCTCTCCCACGGTCGACATCTGAAACGGGAACACTCACAGTTGATCCAATGTCAGGTTTTGGATGAGTGTTGTCTGAAATCACTTTCATTCGTTTTGCCTGTTCCTCTAATCCATCATAGGCACCTTTCCTGGCGTTTGTTATGTTTCTTTTTCTATTACAAATACTGCAAACATTCTCTGAAGATATATTTTCGTCTTTATTTGCTTCAAAATCTGAGACGTCGTTTTTCATGGGATTTAAACATATACTGCATTTGGATTGCTGTTTATCTGCTAGAATGTAACATGCCGATGAGATTTCGTGATCATGGTCTTCCTGACTCTACATTTTTACTTGTTTCTGGTTGCTGCGATTGTGGTACCTCGCTTTGCGCGTCATCAATATGAATGGATTTAACAACATTTGCCAGGTCTTCTTCCGTTGTAACATTGTCTATGGATTCTAACGGAATATTCGAAGTTTTCAAACCAATTTTTGGTTTGACCCCGAACATAGCTTCATATGGAGACCTTCTTATTCCAGAATGTAGGGAAATGTTTTTCATAAATTGTACAAATCTTAGACCGTGGCTCCATTGCTCTGTTTCATTCTCCTGCATCCAGGTAGTTAACATATTTTCCACATCCTGGTTGGCGCGTTCAACACTTCCCTCACTTTGGCTGTGGCGTGGCTTGCCGTGAAGGAGCTTTAGTTCGGGCCATAAATCTTTTAATGCTTCAATGACCCTATTTCAGAATTCGCGGCCATTACCGGATTGCAAAACCACAGGGGCTCCAAAAATGGTAAAAATATCTACAAGGTGATAAGCGACCTCTTCTGCACGTTTGGTTTCAAGTGGTCGCAAAATAACAAATTTCGTCAAGTAATCCTGATATACAAGCACAAATTTGTATTTACCATCGGCATGAGATTGGTGGTAATCTATCAAATCCACTTGACAAAGTGAATTTAAATCGTTAAACTAAATCTATAATATTTGGCAACGAAAACACTTCACTGTTAACAAAATTCACCACCACTGTTATTTTGTTACGATATACTTAGTAAATTGTTGCAGAACTAAAAATACCACGTGGGACGTTCCGGTCTTTTTTCAGATTTAAACAAACGGTCTGAAATGCGATAGTCTGTATGTATACGGTCTAGTCCGTATATGAAATGATAAGTTATTAGCATACGGTCTGTATAATTTAGTCTGTATACATACGGTCTAGGCCGTATATATACGGACTGATTTTATATACGGTCTGTAACATATATATAAATAGTAATTCCTAAGGTTATGCTTTTAGCTTTAGTGACTGTAATCGTTGTGAATTATTAAACAATGATTTAATCAGTGGCGTTTAATGTTTAAACTATGTTAATTAGTGGTAGTAACATGATCCTTAATTGATTTTATAATGTTTTTAATTTTTTCTAATCTACTAAAGCATTAAAATTTAAAATTTTCAATAAACCTATGCATAAGGGATAAAGATTAAGAAGAAGTATATATTTTCTATCAAGCGTGATATTCGTTATAAACAATAAGTGTTTTATAATAAACAAATTAAGTTATGTATGATTCTCGATCGAGTTGGGACGTTTTCCTTATTGATTTATATTCTGTGTACATTTGCCAAACCACTACTAAAAAAATCTTACCCATCCTTTGCTAGGAAATTACAGTAATGTTTGTGGTGTCGTGTCTGCAGATTGAAAAATCTTATTAAGGAATACTGTGAATACACAGTCTATGATGCTATCGTACAATTTGCGTGATTCGGCAAGAATTGCTGTAATTTCTCTAAAAATGTTCCAACTCGATAGAAAAGTCATAAATAATAAAATGTGTTTATTATAAAATGCTTATTGTTTATAAGAATATCATATGTTTGATTAAAAAATATTTACTTCTTTTTAATCTTTATTCCTTTATGCTGAAACTTGCAGAGGACTTGATTTTAATGTTGTTTTAGTAGCTTAGAAAAATGAATATTTTTTAAATATTTACATAAAAATGTTATTGTTAATAACTTTTGAAAAATCAAAAATTTATATATTCAATTTAGGATCAGGTTAAATCACACTTAACGAATTTTGTCTCGGTAATGAGTAGAGACGTGCATGTAGGTAAGCATAAAACCACTATGACAACGGAGCGCAGCAATTTAATCTGCAATGGTAGAATGTAACACAAAGTGGGCGCTTGAAAATGGTGGATTTGGATTAACGATGCCCCAGAAGCACAAAGTGAAAAGGGGTCTAGACAAAAGACAAATATTTAAAAAGGTATATTTTGAAAAGAATTGCAAACTATGAAATATGATCTTAAGTTTTAAGATGTTATAAATATGTAGAGAAGTTAGCATCCCGACTGGGAATCGAATTCAGTACTTTCTGCTTGGCAGATGCTCCAACCGCTGAGCTATCAAAGGTGATTCCCTACGGAAATGACAATACTTCTACATAAGTTGGAATTAATTTGTATAACTATATATGATTACTAATTAAATTGGAGAATAGTTCGAAAGCTCATCATTTTATTAATACTCGCTGATAAACCAATGCAGTAAAAACTGTCAAGATGTGCATAGCTTTTAATAGAATTTCTGAAATTCAGACGTTGGGAATTCTATTTTTTTTCTTTTGCCGGGTTTCGGGATTGCAAAGTCGCAGACAACCTATCACGCAATGGAAGATATCTCATCCTGTGCCAGTAGTGAAAATATTTCGGATACTTTTACGATTTGAATTTAACACAGCGATGTATATCGACAATCCTACGAAAGTTCAATTAAATCAGTGTCGCAAATTACACTTTTATTGTTAATCTTGAGATTTGCCAACATTAGTGTCATTGTAACTACAGGTCACTATCACCTGACATAATTTTAATGACATTTCGTCGATTTGGTAAACCAAAATTTTCAAATTAATTCCAATTTTTTCAAAGCTACCTCTGTAACTTTCATCACGTAAATGGAGGTACTAGTACAGTTGCGGCCGAAAAACTTTCAACAGTAATTTATCAATTTAGCACATTTTTCTGATATTCACATCGATTGATGTGAACACATGGTCTGTATGCTATTTATGACATTTCAGAATAATAAAAGTGACGTCTCTTCTGAAAATTGAAAAATAAAAATTACGCAGTCACAATAGACCGTTGAAAATGTTTCGGCCGCAACTGTAAATAGTCGAACAGTTTACATAACTTACTATATTTAGATATCATCAGATAGTATATCCTACCTTCATATTATTCTTATTTATAAAAATTCTTTTAATTTCTTATCAATACCCAATATTTATTATAAATTATAAATTTTCACCAAAAAATGCTGACCAATGATGATTGCATAGGAACGAAAGTTGATCTACAGTTCTCGACAATTTGGTATAAATTATGTCATACTGTTTGCCAACAACTATTTTTAAAATTTTCGTTGCAATATCTTCTTGTGTTTTATAACCTCGCTATACAGCTGAATTTAGCAAATTATGCAGAAAAAAAATTAATTACATCGGAATTGTTAAGTGTAAAAATTTGTTTTGTACTCTATTTCAGTCTGAACAAAAATTATGTAAGTGAGAGCACAGAAAAATATATTTCAAACAAAAATTAATTTTCCATCTGCTATTTGCAGGACATTATGTAGAGAAAGCGGCCTAAATATGAACCCTGCATATAACATGGGCCGCTACTAAAAACCGACTAAAGGGAGCAGCGCCATCGTTTGTTAGTTGCTTAAAGTACCCATGGACTATATGAGGACTGATATTAGATTTGCTTGTATTCTTGCATGCAGCTATTGCTTTAGAATTGACTTTTCCTATGTTCATATAATTTTTTATTTACTTAACCTCAAAGAAAAGGTACGTTAATTTTTCTTCTTAAGGTGGAATGTTCGCAATATGGGCCACCTAAAGAGTTCGAATATGAGCCTAGTCCATATGGCATATCCTTGTTTCGTGCGTCGCGTTTCACGCGCCAACGAAAATCTACCTGAAACTTTCTCGTTTCGTGCGGAATTAAAATGATGGCGTTAATGACTTCTTATTTCGTGCGTTATTACCTGCACATGTTTACCTGATCTTATCTGAATATCAAGTATAATATCAACTTTAATATTCTACACTTCACAGAGTCAGCTAAGAAGTAAGCAAATTGGCACTTTCTTTTATTTAAGCATCATTTGTTTACCATTAGTAGAACTCAAAAGCAAACGGGAACTTTACTCAATTTAAAATATTGATGGATAATACAGATCTACATACCTACTTTGTTATGTACCGCTAATATTATCTGCAATTTTCTTGAAATTCATAACATAACTAAATTTTGCAATGTAAAGCAGCAATTCATAATATACAAGATTAAAGGGACATTAATATCGGAAAACCTTACTCTCCTTAAGTGTCGATGTGGATGCTTTGTAAATCGCCATCTGTTAAACCTGATACATTTTTTATTTTTAATATTTAATAAATTCCTTATTTATATGTATTTATCCGTTATTATTTCCCTTTTATTAATTTGGATCTAAAAGTAGCTAAAAAATAGCTTTAATTTAGAAAACCCATATAATTGATGGAGCAATCGAACTGGTTTAAAAAATCACATGATTATTTAAAAAATTATGAGAACAATTATTTATTCGTATCTGGTCTAAACTAATAATTTTTATAATACATTAAATTTTTGTATTTGGTATTTGAAAAAATACATGAATAAAATACTGAAAAGAAAATCAACATTTGTATGTAGAAACCTTATTTTAAAAAGTATCCAAAATCAGCAGATAAATTTTGGGTGAGCGCACGAAACCAGAAGTTATTAGTACCGAACTGATTGTCCATCTGGTTGACGCACGAAACGAGAAGATTTTACAGTTCCGCACGAAACATCCACAAATCCTCCATGTTTGGACCCGATTGTTACTATTATGTATATGTGATTGTTGCACTTAGTATTTAAAATATGTATGATTGGAATACATAGGAATACACACATATTTCTTATTTTACTGAAAATAAAGCTAAAAATTTTATATCTTGAATATTTATCCATATTTTAAGGAGGCCTATATTTCGTGCGCTCTGCCACTGTCTCAAACAGTAGTTTGCATAGTATTTCATAGTTTGCAAATTTTTTTCTTGATTTACAGTTGTTTCTGGTTTTTACGGGGCAAATTATTCCAGTGTTGTATGTAACACTTTTGACAATAGATATGCAAAGTTTTAGATTAATATGTCAGTAATTCTAAAAATTATGACGAAAAATCAAATGAGGGGTCCGGTATTGGATTCCTCTACTTTAAGTAAATAAAAAATTAGACATATAGAAGCTGTTTTTAGAAAAACAGATATTTAAAAATATAAATATATTGATTTGACGCTCCAATTATTATATAATAAAATATACATTAGAAACTTAAGAGTTGACATTCAATCTCGACGCCAAAATATTCCAATAGAATTATACGCTTCCTTTTAGTATGTAACTTGTAAATCTAGTGTTTGTTCTCTAGGGACAAACAGGTCAAAACTTCTGAAAAATCAAAAGCGAAATATGTGTATGTAGTTTTTACGGATGTTTTTTCTTCTACAATAAATAATACGTGACCTGTTACAGAAATTTCTAAGAATAATAGTAGCTCCCTACTGTAGAATCTTCAGAAAATATGGAATACACGTGTCTATGTTAGTAAAGCCTATTACGGAGGTCACTGTTTGAATATAAAATTGTTTATTATTTGCTTTTTAGATATGCCATAGCAGAAACCGTAATTCGAAAATTAGAATATTCAATTTATGGCTTTTGTATAAAATTCATGAATAGAGTTGAAATTTTTAATCCGTTGGTAGTCCTATGACTACTAATTCCAAAATGTCTTTTAAACATGTAGAGCGTGAATAATTGTTACAAGCATCATAAAACGAAAAAGTTCCTAAAATTTTAACGACGGGCGTAATCTGGACAACGAGG
The DNA here is from genome assembly GCA_929113105.1 of Agrypnus murinus. NCBI lineage: Eukaryota > Metazoa > Arthropoda > Insecta > Coleoptera > Elateridae > Agrypnus > Agrypnus murinus. The sequence goes on from OV816026.1 coordinate 120,582,794, forward strand.
GTGAGTATCTACCTGTTCCGAACTGAAGGTGCCTAGTCCCTCACGTAATAATCTAGGCGCTCTATACTAAATATTCTCCTAAAGTATCTGAGTGGTTACGCATTATAGTATATTCCTTAATCAATTTTATGGATAATATAAATATCGTGTTATTAAAAATGTTTTTAATTAATTTTCTGATATGTTGATATTAATATATTTAAAATTTATATTCAGATGCACGTAAATTCAGCTGTCTTTGAAATACTGCCCTTTTATATAAATTAGTAATAGTTTTTAATCAATAACACCTCTTAGATCAATGGGAGGGGGGAGTGCCATGAACAACATACTAAGAATTCTGACCGGTGGGTGAGCGGGATCGTTTAAAGGTCATTTTTCAGGTTTTTCTTGAATAACTCAAAATCCTCTAGCGAAAAGTGTTCAGGTACAAAATTGAACTACATGAAATTTACCACAAAAAGGTCCTATTTATTTTTTGTCTATGATGAATCGTTTGCAAGATGCTGGGGATGGAAAAAACGCGAGTTATTAAAATAGAGTCTTAATGGTATAAACTTAATATTTGATGTTAAATGAAGTTGGTTCGGACCGAATATTAAATTCTGTACAACATCTAAGTGCAGTAGCGCGGTATTAAGGGATAGGTTGTGTGCTGAGGATATAGTGGCAAGGGGGGTTGAAGGGCAGATGCGTGAGGGAACGTCGATTGGAATGAGGTCAAGCACCTCGTGTCTTCATTTCAGCAAAAAATGAACAAAACAAAAAATTTGAAACAAGCTAATATCTATATCCCATATCACCGTGGACTAACTGACAAAAATTGTTTCCATGTTTTTAGCACTGTTGCCCCAGTTGTGCCATTGTGACTCAACGTAGTTCAAGTCAACATGAAACTCCAGTTTTGTCAGTTAGGCCACGGTTGTATTATGCGCCTCAAATATACTTCACAGGATAGACAACCAAATTTTCTTATGGAGCTGCAATCATCGGCAAAAAATTACAATGGATAATCACAATGGATAAAAAACCTAAAAATTGTCATATTTAAAATGCGTGTTGGGTAGATTTTGTTCATTTCTCAAACCTTTCATTTCATAGTATAAAATGCATACTTTTCTGGAAAAATAATTTTAATAAGCAATCCAACGTTCTTTTAAGTATCTCGGAATATGTTATTTCTTTAAAACCTTGAAACGGTGGGTGGACACCAGAAATGGTATTTTATCTGTTTTGAAAATGATCTGAGTGATATGATTATTAACAAACACTCTTTGTACAAATGTACAAATTGTATTTGTGGGTTCGCAATTATTTCCTTATTAAATTATCATTAAATTCCAGATAAGTAAGGCATGACAGTGTGGAAATAGGCCATAAAGACTAAAATAGTCAAAAAACATAAGAGAGGTTTCGTGCATTTTTCTATGGGATTTTACCAATATCAATTTAAGTTTTTAGATAATATAATGTTGTGGATCATCAGTCGAGTGGAACTTTTCCATTTATTAACATCAATCTAATATATTTACTGTCCACTACAATCTAAAAATATAAATATTCTCAGGGATTATACATTAAATATTATGGGAGTTCGCTACACAACTTAGACTATCTTATTACACTTCTTTCTTCTTTCTTTCTCTTCTTTAAATTACTTTATAAGTTTTATAAGTTACTATTTGTTTATATTTTATTTTAATTTCCTTTATCTTCTTTAATTAATTTAATTCTTCTTCTTTTTCTCCCAACTTAATTATTTTATAAGTGTATTATTAGCCTATATTTTAATTTTATTTCATTTATCTTCTTCGATTTGGTAATTAAAATTCTTTCTTCTTTCTCTCCCAATTTAATTATTGTATAAGTGTATTATTAGTTTATATTTTAATTTTATTTCATTTATCTTCTTTGATTATGTAATTAAAACTCTTTCTTCTTCTTCTTTCTTTCTTATTTATTATTTTATATGTTTTAGTTTATTTTATTTATTATTTCTCTTATTACAAAAGAATTAATAACTTCTTTTTTTATGTGTTTATTTTTTTTGCAAAATCAATAACAACAATTGAATCTCTCTATTTTATTTTTTATAATGTAACTAGATCAAAAACAAATAACAGTACTAACGTCCGGATTCTAACCTAAAATTGATATTGACAGTCTAAAAGATGACATTGATATTGACATGACTAAAAGATGATTTTGATATTGACAGTCTAACCTAAAAATAATAATTACGTAACATTTAACATTTTATTATTCTACAATCATAGATTAATGTTGGAAACGAACAGAAGCAAGTACGCATCTACCAATTCCATAACAATAACATATAGGGTTTTTATTCATTTTTTTGAAATTTCAGGTATTTTCCTGACTGACTCTTTCTAGCGAAAATCCCATTCTAAAATTAGAAGATATTTATCTTTTAATTTTAATTCATATCAATAATAACAATCCCTTCTAGATTAATCACTTTGGGGATGGGTGTATTTAAACAAAAATCAATAAAATTGGCTAAGTTATTAGTTAATTTTTAGATTGCAATTTTAATTCACAGTTAACACGAGCATGAAAACGTCTGCCATCAAAAGTATTGATGGAAGAGATTTGCTAGTAGTTAATAATTTTACATTTTATAACTTTGAAAAGTGATGAAGCTTTTTGGCGTTGCACTAAGAAATCTACTAAGTATAGTGCAAAGATATTTACTGTAAGTAGTGAAAATTTGGTGAGTGACCAGTAGCCAATTAGAACATAATCACTAATCCGACGAAAATTCGTAATAGATCTTTTTTTTAATCTAATTACGCCAAACACCTTTTAGAACAAAATCACACAATGACTCCTCAAAATAATATTAAATTCCTACATTTTTGTAATAACAAACGCAAATTAGACATTTTAGAAGCCTTTGAGATATACAAACACAAACTCAGGGTACCTTTAGTGAATGAACAACTTGAGCTCAGTAATTCTCCGTTACTGGAAGTATTAGATATTTAATTCTGATTATTATTATTATTTTATCTAGTTACCTATTTTTGTATGTACCTTAGCGACGTGTTTGTTTATAATTATATTACCTTTGATATTATTATTATATTACGAATTATATTACCGAAACAATATTGTCAAGTTGTATTTTAATAAAACTGTGAAACTTTTACTAATCTTTATTTATTTGATTTGTTAGTTTTTCGTGCGTTGCGTTTCGTGCGGAACTGTAAAATCTTCTGGTTTCGTGCGTCAACCAGATGGACAATCAAGTTCGGTACTAATGACTTCTGGTTTCGTGCGCTCACTCAAAATTTACCTGCTGACTTTGGATACTTTTTAAAATAAGATTTCTACATACAAATTGTTGATTTTTTTCAGTATTTTATTCATGTATGTTTTCACACCAAATACAAAAATCTAAAGTATTATCAAAATTATTAGTTTAGACCAGATACGAGTAAATAATTATTCTCATAATTCTTTTAGTCATGTGATTTTTTTAAACCAGTTCGATTGCTTCATCAATTATATTGATTTTCTAAATTCAAGCTATTTATTTTAACTACTTTTAGATCCTAATTAATAAAAGGGAAATAATAATGAATAAGTACATATAAATAAGGAATTTATTAAATATTAAAAATAAAAAATTTATCAGGTTTAACAGATGGCGATTTACAAAGCATCCACATCGACACTTAAGGAGAGTAAGGTTTTCCCATATTAGTGTTTCTTTAAATCCTGTATATTATGAATTGCTGTTTCACATTGCAAATTTAGTTGTGTTATGAATTTCAAGGAAAATGAAGATAATATTAGCGGTACATAACAAAGTAGGTATGTAGATCTGTATTATCCATCAATATTCTAAATCGAGTAAAGTTTCCGTTTGCTTTTTAGAGCTACTAATTGTAAACAAATGATGCTTAAGTAAAAGAAACTACCAAAGAGAGGGGAATTTGCTTACTTTTTAGCTGACTCTGTGAAATGTAGAATATTAAAGTCGATATTATACTTGATATTCAGATAAGATCAAGTAAACATTTGCAGGTAATAACGCACGAAATAAGAAATCATTAACGCCATCATTTTAATTCCGAACGAAACCAGAAAGTTTCAGGTAGATTTTCGTCGGAGCACGAAACCCGACGCACGAAACAAGAATATTACCATTTATTTCATGATTATGGAGTTCCACAAAGTAAGGCTGGAAACAATAAACAACAACGATTATTGATCATGCGGTTAAGATTTATGCACCATATTTGGGTGTCTAAATGACCCCTTTGTAATGTTTTTTTTTAATTTGTTATAGTTATTCACAATATAAATAAATCCACTGTTTTGTTTAGAATTTTTGAATGTACCGGTAATTTTTTTGGGTTCACTTGGACCTTAAACCTCAACTCATGTCGAAAGCATGCAAACGTAAGGAACAAGAAGATCTATGTGAAAAACCATCAGAACGACCACCAGAAGGACCTACCAAAAACTATTACTATAACCTAGCACCACTATGGAAGTTCATTAAATTGTTGATAAATGTTGTATAAAAATAAGCAAAGGCGAAAGTTTTGTTTTTAGAAACTGCCCAGAGAATAATATAAGTGTTTCCCTCTGAATCAAATAGTTACTTGCATTTTGTGTGGTACTTATATGTCGTATATACCTGGACGGTATATATTCTTAATATACCAAACATTTCCAACAATTATACGTTCTTTTTGCGTTCTGTCTTTTGTCTAGTTAAGCGCAGCGTAACCTATTCAACTTATTTAGAATGCTACGTTCCACAAGTTTTCAACAATACAGTCTTAAATTCAAGCCTTCTGGTGTATTTGTTGATTTTGAAAAATCATTCATAAGGCAGTGCGTGATACGTAGCCGGAAACAAAAATAAGTTGATGCCGTTTCCACCAAGCATGAACCAAGCACGGTTCAGTAAAATTCAAAATTTAGGGTTAACAAACGAATATAGAAACGAAGACTCTGAAATTGGAAAGTGGTTGAAGCATACTTTTGGACTAACTTATTTAAACGCAGACGAAGTCAGTGATTATTTTACCATTTATTTGTTTTCTTATAAGCCAAATCATCCAACGATTAACAAATACGCAGATTATTTGTCAGAAACGTTACATAGAAGAGGATGAAAATTTTCCGCCGGAGATGTGGGCTACTGAAACTCAATCATTAATACTAACTACAAACGCTTGTGAATTTTTTTATTCCAGATTGAATGCATCGAAAGAATTTCAAATGGATATTTCAATTAAAAGTTAAAGTCTTTACATCTTCACAAACACTAAGAATAAAAAAGAAAAACAATAGCTGCAAACTGTAACTGTATTTGAATTTGGAAAATATTTTAAGATTACGAGCCCTAACAACTAAATATTTGGACAGTTGCTATTTTGAAATAAAAAATCAGTCATTTCAATGTGTCGGCGCTTTTTTGAATTCTGTATTTATTTTTCCAACTAGTATTCCATATTACACTATTTTCAAACAATAACCATTAAGTTTTTAAAAAAAAATTCAAATATTCAACAAAAATCGCTGAGACTAAATATTCGGGTAGCATTTTATAAACACAATTTAATAAGAAGTAACGTATCCCTCTGCTTTATTAAATGCTTGAATTTTGGCTAACATACTTCTAACTTGAGAATTACAATATTCTGAAGTGAATAATGTCTCAATTTCTAATAATTTCAAATTCATCGCGAGAATTGTTCTTTGAGGGCTATTTCTCAGGTGTTGCTTCATCTTGTGCCACAAGGTTTCAATAACACTCTAAGATCCGGAGTGCTTGAGGACCATTCTAAAACTCTGAAATTATTATTTCCAAACAATCTTTTGGTTTTGGTTTCGTTGGTTTAATAGCTGCGCTTTTATGTAGATAGAAATATTTTGTGTTAATATACTTTCTTAAATTACTATACTGCTGTCCTAAACCGAAAGGGTGTTTTATAATATATTAATTATTGTATAATATATTGGTCAGCACAAATTTAAAAAATATAAAAAAATTGTGTCTGCGTTTAATACTCTTCATTGGATCTTAAAGATATTTGGAGTTCATGAGTTTAAATTTTTTTTTTAATTAATATAAAGCAAATAGGACGTAAGTATGTTTGAGATGCGTTGATTTCACTTGTTATAACTGACGTTATGAGTTACTACTATATAGCTTACGTTTATTAATGGTTTATATGTATAGCACCATGAGATACGGTCATTTTTCTTAAAAAAAGAGAACTACTATGTCATAAGGAGTCTGTAGTAGTAAGTAAAATCTAAAATATGAAAAAAATTGAGAAACGCTTTTTGGGCTTAGTACGGCAGTATAGGTATATGTAAGTATGTAATTATAATCCTTATTTAAAATATATTTAATATATTAATATCTTTTAAATATAATGTATGTACTGTTAATATTTATTTATTAATTGCTTCTTTGATATGTTCTTAACTATTGGTATTCAATTAAAATCGGTATTAGTTTATTTAAAACCTATATTTCGACCCATTTTGGGTCTTCGTCAGGGTACACTAACATTATGGTGGAACTTAGTAATAATACGTTTAGATGTCAATAACAAAATATTTTTGAGATGTATCTGTCAATTTTTAGTGTTTCTATGAGAAAAGTGCGGGTGTGTTTGTATGCGTGTATGCGATTGTGTGCGAGCGTTTTCGTTTTTATTATGTGTGCGTGTGTGGAATGGAAGAAGAGAGAAGGAAAAAAATAGATAAGGAAAAAATATAGCCATAGACTTCATTAACAGTACATCTCTTACAAACAGTTTAAAAATATAAAAATTATAACTAATTAATATCTAACACTAATGTTTACCTAATTTTAAAAGAAAATTATATGCCAAACTAAGATTCTGAACATCTGATTTATGGTTCATATTACAGGAATTTTGATTAATGTAACACATTTCTAAAAAGAGCCTTTTTTTATTATTATCCTTTCTTGCTAAAATTTTACTGCCGGTAAAGTTTATTTTGTGAAATTAATTTTTGCATGTATAGCCAAAGCTGTCAAATCTTTGTTGTTTCTAATGTCATTTCTACGTTGGTTTAATCTTACTGATAATTTTTGTGAAGTCTGGCCTTTTAATAACTTTCACCCAAAAATCCAATTCCAAGAGACCAATAAGACAATACCTTTCCTCGACACGTTAGTTATTGTATATGACAATACAATAAAATTAGAATGGTATACAGAACCATATAAATCCGGAGGATATATAGACTCAAATTCTTTCCATACAAATAACAATAAAAAGAACTTGATATTGGCTTTAAAAAATAGAATTATAAAAATTAGTCCTGACGATTATAAATTAAAAAATCTTCGGGAACTTAACAAAATTTTAATGGACAATAATTACTCCCAACAATTGACAGAACAACTACTCTACACAGACCAACAACCTAACGAAAATAATAACGACTAAATCAACTCCTCATATTCAAAATTTAACCTACCAAATTACTCGCATATTAAAAAACACAAACACAAAGAATATCATTACAATTAACAACCTTCCAAATTAAAAGACAAAATTCCATTTGATCAACAATCAGAATTAGTGTACCAAATTCCATGTAATAACTGTAACCAAATGTATATTGGCCAGACTTCACAAAAATTATCAGTAAGATTAAACCAACATAGAAATGACATTAGAAACAACAAAGATTCGACAGCTTTGGCTACACATGCAAAAATGAATTTCACAAAATAAACTTTACCGGCAGTAAAATTTTAGCAAGAGAAGATAATAATCAAAAAAGGCTCGTTTTAGAAATGTGTTACATTAATCAAAATTCCAGTAATATGAACCATAAATCAGATGTTCAGAATCTTAGTTTGGCATATAATTTTCTTTTAAAATTAGGTAAACATTATTGTTAGATATTAATTAGTTATAATTTTTATATATTTAAACTGTAAGAGATGCATTGTTAATGAAGTCTATGGCTATATTTTTTCCTTATCTATTTTTTATTTTTCCTTTTCTCTTCTTCCATTCCACACACGCACACATAATAAAAACGAAAACGCTCGCACACAATCACACACACATGCATACACACACACGCATACACACACACACCCGCACTTTTCTCATAGAAACACTAAAAATTGACAGATACACCTCAAAATAGTAGTTTGTGCAACAAGGGTGGATATGATGCCTTTATAATAATAATAATTACTACAACCCATAACCTAAACCAAGGCCCCAGAAGCTATAAGCTTGTGCGGGAGGGAGGGGGCGATTATTATTTGCGGCTGCAGCCGACTTATATGGATGGAACAGCGCAAATCCCATCTTTGTGTCACAGCTAAGGAAAACTGCAGAAAACCTTAACCAGATCTGCCAGCGCCGGGAGTCGATCCCGGGCCGCTTGGGTGAAAGTCCGGCACGCCAGACATTACATTACCAAGAATCGCACGAGAACGAAGTTTGAGGCACGACGCCGAAGGCGAAGTGCCTCAATCGTTCGAGGGCGATATAGGCAGTCCACCCAAGTTGTACAGTATCCTTTTTCTTCGATAAGCAAAACAATTACAAAATAGATTGCATGTCTCCTTGAGAAATCGAATATAAGGATTAACCTATGCTTTTATCCATGCTAAAATATGGTTTGTAAAATCCCTCTCTCATTGTAGAATTTTTAAAACTGCAGAAATTAACATTTCCGAAGGGAAAATTATTATTTTAAATTTCAGCTTCAGTTTATTTATACCTAGCTCCTACCCGACTAGATACTACGATAGGAGTAGAAAAAAATATTTTTTCTACTCCTACCTGTAAATCACCCGTTTTCTTCACGTTTCGCGCAATGGAAATGTATGCAATTCCAGCAAGGTGTACGGATATAATTTCAAAATAACCAAACAAACCAATCAAACAATCAACGTAGTCCAATTTGACACTTCTTTATTTGTAATTAATTTATTGACAACTCCTGTCATAAATATAGAAGTAAAAGTAAGTTAAATCAATGGTTCCTTTTTTCAATAACACTTAAAGCGTTTGAAAATAACGTAATTTGTGAAATTGTAGCTTTAACAATTATACTTTTATAATTAAAAATACATAAATATTAAATCATTTAAATAAGTACAACCTACTTTTATAATAAGTATAGTAGACAGAGTTTGTGATAGGGCTTGGTAACTCAGTCGGGTAGGAGCTAGGTATAAATAAACTGAAGCTGACCGACGCAGGTTCAATTCCAGCTGGGAGAATAATTCTTTTTTAATTTTTTTTTATAAAACAAAATTTAAAATAATAATTTTCTTTTCGGAAATGTTAATTTCTGCAAAGTTTTAATAATTCTCTTAAAAATTCTACAATGATAGAGGAATTTTACAAACCATATTTTAGCATAGATATTAGTATAGGTTAACCCTTATATTCGATTTCTCAAGGAGACATGCAATCTAGTTATTTTGTAATTGTTTTGCTTAGTCGAAGAAAAAAGATACTGTACAACTTGGGTGGAATGCCTAATCGCCCTCGAACGACTGAGGCACTTCGCCTTCGGCGTCGTGCCTCAAACTTCGTTCTCGTGCGATATAGGCATCATATCCACCCTTGTTGCACAAACTACTATTGTTATTGACATCTAAACGTATTATTACTAAGTTCCACCATAATGTTAGTGTACCCTGACGAAGACCCAAAATGGGTCGAAATATAGGTTTTAAATAAACTAATACCGATTTTAATTGAATACCGAAAGTTAAAAACATATAATGTATGTATTTGCATTTTTTATTTTTATAAATTAAATTTTTTAGATACATACATAGAGATAAATTATTTACTTATTGAAATATATTTACTTTTTTCAAATCTAGTGATTTTTGATTTTTAGAAAAAGTACAACGGTTTAGTTAAAGTTGAAAAGTTTAGAAAAGCCACATAAAACAACTAGACAAAAATATGGGTATAAGATAAGGTTAGAGCTTGGAGAATATTCTTGGTGTCCACTTTACCTATTGGATCATTATTGACCTTTTTTTAAGGTGTTCACTGTACCTATCCAGTTAAGTCTTCAGGCAGTTCAGTGCTCACTTTACATCCGCGCTCTTGAAGAGGGTAGGGTGGGAAATTTCTCTTATTGAAAATATCTGGTAAGATATTTGTTATTGATGGTTATAGAACATTTATAATGTATAAAGTAAGGGAAAGGGTATCTACAGTTTTTATAATATATAATATCCTCAGGGTTCTTTCATCATTAATTACACCGCAAATGTGTTGTTTCTGAAATTTACACTACATCGTAATAAGGCTGAGAATTTATCACGGAAGCTACCTTTCTCGCCTTGTCGGCCTGCGTAAATGCGTTGAATATAGTGTTTCATATTAGCTACACGAGAAACATATGTTTTTACCATGTAATGTTATAAGTAATAGCACCATAGTGTGTACATCTATTATCTATTTAATTGCTTGTGGCATTGAATATCTTGTAAGCAAAGTTAAATAATTTGTCAGAATTAATAGCAATTTCAAAATTGATACCCGAGACTTTAAAAAATAATCTACACACAGATCAATAATTATAATTTCATATAGGTAGTTCGTTAAAAAGCATATCGGAAACTTTTGTAACTAAGCCAAACTTTTGTCATGTTCCTATATCTAGAACTTCTGCAAGGCGACAAAAACGTATATAAGATGCAACTTGATTTTCTACCTTATAGTTTGAAGAAAAGTTTGTATGTTATCTGTTTTTCCGCATAATCTGTAAATAGCAAAACTGTCGTATCAGAAACATAAAAGGTAACATTCAACGTGAAGCATACAATTTCTGAAGTTCTGACTGTAAATATTAACAACCAACAACTTCAACTACATAGAGAAGTAAGTATTAATTATATAATTACGCGTATTTACCAAATTAGCCTACATAGAGTAAATGTAGTACATATTATTTAGGTAGCTTAATAAGCCTGTATATATAATCGTGTTTATTAAAATCCACTCTACTAAATAGCATTACCAGGATGCCACCATCTCCATTTAAATTACTAACTACGCCCCAAAGTAGCGTCGAAAAAGTACGTCCAGGCAATATATCTAGAAGAGGAATAAAGTTTCTAAAACCAAGATAAACAGAAATGGGCGAATTAAATTGCTACTAATGAGCTCACGTAATTAAGCAACCAGAAATAAAGTAAAAAAAATCGTCAGTGTGGTTGGATAACTTGGTATCCTTCATAAACAAACTACCTGTTTGATTTCTTTGTCATATTTTTCTTTTGCACTATTTCTAATAAGTACGTGATGAAAATATTAACAGCGCTCACGATTTGTTTTCAATTTTATATTTTCTTGCATTACAATGAAAAAAGGTCAGGCCATAAAGTAAAATGGTAATTGTATTGTTTGCCAGAAATTAAAGAAAATGAATATAATAATTAGCAGTAAATTATAAAATATACAATGTGTCCCCGGATGGAGCTGACAAGAGGAAAAAAAATTTATTATTGATTTTACGACAAAAAGTCATTCTTTATAAAAAGTTCTGCTTGTTGAATAAATAAGTTTACCATGAGAAAATCTAAGATTAAATGTATAGAATGTCCATAAATTAAGATAACATGAAAAGAGAAGTACCATTTTTTAGTTTAAATACAAAATTTCAATCAATTAAGAAAGTCAACAAAAATTATTCTACAAGGTCACCTCCAACTTCCACACATATCTCTCCATCCTTTTAATAAATTCACCATAGACTTCACTTATGATTTGTGGTCCATTTAAATTAATTTCATTCTATTATTATGATTATCTACATTAAAATCAAGATAACACGTTATCTTAATTAAACTTAACAATATACAACCATAACAATCTAAATTTAAACTTGAAATATTGTATTTTAACTAATTTTATGTTTTTAAGGAACTTTTTCTATTAACAGTAAACTCTAAAATGCAATACATGGTACTTCTCTCTTGAAGCATTTTCATTTTATCTTAATTTATGAACATTCTGTACATTTAATCTTAGATTTTCTGATGGTAAACTTATTTATACAAGAAGCAGAACTTTTTATAAAGAATGACTTTTTGTCGTAAAATCAATAATAATTTTTTTTCCTCTTGTCAACTCCATCCGGGGACACACTGTATATATAACTATAACTACAAAGATTAAAGTTTTACAAGTTTTATTAGACTCTTAACCTGACAATATTGTTTCGACATTAATAAATGTCTTTATCAAAGGCAGATAAGATTGATAAACAAACACTTTACTTAAGGATAAATACAGAAAATAGTAACTAGATACAATACATACAAAAACTAAATATCTAACACTTCTAATAAAAGAGAATTACTAAGCTCAATTTGTTCATTCATTACAGTTACTGTGCGTTTATGTTTGTATATTTCAAAGGCTTCTAAAATGTCTAATTTGTGTTTGTTGCAAAAATGTAAGAATTTAATGTTGTTTCGAGGTGTCATTGGGTGGTTCTGTTCCAAAATGTGTTTGGCATAATTCGATTTTTCTGGATGTTTATTAGGGTGGAGTGAAAAAATGAAAAATCGAATTATGAAATGTAATACCTTGCAAAAGTTGCCTCTTGCCCTATATATTTTACCTGCAAAATTACATCTAGAAATTTATCTTCTGCCCTCTACAGAGCCTTGATTTTTTTCGATTTCTTAACATGTAAATGAACCTGCACAGTTACACTCTTTCTTGAATTTCTTTTGTTCTTCTGCCCTCTACAGAGAATTTATTTTTTTTTATTTTAAATGTCAAATTTAATATTTAAATTAGAAAATTTATTAATTGTATTGTTTTTTGTCGTAGATTTCACTAATTTGAATATTGTTTAATGGGATAATGTCACGAGCACCTGACGATTGCCGAATTCTTGGCACTCACCGACGTTTGAGTTGTAATGTGTTGCCAACAGTTGAAGGCATGTTAATGAATTTTCAATGGTGCGATTTGATTTAAAGCGAGCTAATAATCAAAAGAAAAAAGAGCCAACTGTTTCGGAAATCTCTGATGTATTAGCTTCTAAGATTAAGGATATTTGGTGCAGAGCATCACTATCTACGGTTACTGTGACTCTAATTATTCAACTAATCAAATATCACCATGACAAATAGACTAAGTTGTTACGGCATCCTGCATCTAGAAGGAATGAACGCTATGAGGCAGAAGTAAAAGATTTTATAGAACAAGTGCGGAGAAACCTGTTTGATGTTTCAGCTTGTAAGTGTGCTGATTTTTCGTCCTGCAAATGTGAGAAGTCAAAGAAAGTTCCAGTTGTAGAGCAGATGTTTCTTCGTGATCAAAGAAGTGTAAGAAGGATGATGATTAGTGTAGTTGATCGAGCAACAACTTCAAAATTAGAAAAGCGAGAGAAAAGGAAACTGGTGGACAAACAGAGACTTGCCAAGCATCAGCGCTGTGAATCTGAATGTAGCTCAGCTCAAGCGGCTTCTGCATCAACACAGTCAACAGAGCCCGAGGCCTGTCATCACTCTGATTCCAACACAGAAGGCAACCAAAGTTGTGTTTCAGAAGATGATAATGACGCTGAAATTCTATATCCAGATGTTGATGAAAAATGAACTGTCAGCAACACAACCAAGCAGCAAAGGCGTCCTTTACAGAATACTGCAAGGCCTTCTGATAGACACACAGTTTCTGACAGAGCAGTTGCAGAAATTGCATCTGCAGTTTTAGAGGACTATGGCATCGAGAATTCAGGAGAGTGAAGTTATAGATAGAAGTAAAATTCGAAGAGAACGGAAAAAATATCGGAATACGTCTTGTGCAGAAGCAGGGTGTTGCAGTACAGCGGTACAAGGAATATATTTTGACAGCAGGAAGGACAAAACTCTCGCTATTGAAGTAATAGAGGGCAAGAGTCACAGCAGGGTTATTTCTGAGGAGCATGTCTCCTTGTTGCAGGAGCTTGGTTCAATATATATTGGTCACACTTCACTGGGAAGTGGTAATTCTGCAAGCGTACAAGCGGCAATTATATCATGTCTACAGGAAAACAACATTGATGTCCAGCATCTATTGGCAGTGGGTTGTGATGGAACTGTAGTCAACACTGGTATAAGAGGCGGTGTTATAAGACTTCTTGAAGATTATGTAAAACGACCATTGCAGTGGTTTGTGTGTCTTCTGCATGCAAACGAATTGCCTCTTCGGCATTTGTTTGAACACCTAGATGGTAAAACATCTGGACCTAGAAGATTTACTGGGCGTATTGGATCACTACTACACAACGTTGAAATAATGCCGACTGTTTTAGACTGAGAGCCAGCAACGTATTTCGAGTTGTCATTTCAACAGTCGTGAAAATTTGGGTACTAAATCTTATATACCTGCTGAACACTAAAAGTCGATTCTGGCAGCCCCCTGCGGCCGGGTTATACTACCCCAAAATTACTAAGAGGGTGAGAAATAAGATTTAATTTATTTAAAGTAACAGTCATGAAATTTCAGGAGGTTACTTTCGAGGTTACTTAGTGTTCTTTATTTATAAAAAATATTGCCAGAACATTTCCTCCTCTTCTAAATGTTGCCAGAACGCTGTAAATGTTGATTTAAAAAGTGACATTTTTGTTATTTTAAAAGTCTTGAAATTTTGACACAATAAATAAAGTAGGTATATGTAGGTTTACATGTTAGTGCGAGCGAGACAGTTATATAGCGGCCTGCAGGTTAGAGAGAGAATCTTATTTCTCACCCTCTTAGTACTTTTGAGGTAGTATAACCCGGCCGCAGGGGGCTGCCAGAATTGACTTTTAGTGTTCAGCAGGTATATAAGATTTAGTACCCAAATTTTCACGACTGTTGAAATGACAACTCGAAATACGTTGCTGGCTCTTGGTCTATTTATTATCAGCCTATTCCTTGTGAATTCCCAACTGTAAATGTCAATGATCTGAGTACTGATCAGCAATACTTACTTGATATTTGTCATTCTGTTATCACTGGCAACTGTTCAGTTTCACTGTCTAATCGTAAACCAGGACCACTTGTTATGTCACGCTGGGCTACAATGGCTAGCAGAGTCTTGTGCTTATATGTTGCAACATAATATCCGAGTGAAAATCTAAAGACTTTAGCACAATTTGTAGTCAAAGTCTATGGTCAAATGTGGGTTTTAATTAAATCAAAACCATCTTGCAAAGACGGTTCTTGTCACCTGTGGATGCTGATAAAAAAGTCTCGTTACTTAACGTCAGATTTGAAAGCTGTAGTTGATTCTGTCAGGCAACTTGGACTGCGCCGAACTATGCAAGCTCGAGAATCAAAGACTGACTTAAGTAATATCAGACGTTTTCAAGTACCACCACTGAACTTTCATGCTGAAGATTATATAGATCTTATTGACTGGCATCAGATTGTATTGACTGAACCACCAGTTACAAAATCAGTCTCCGATGAGGACCTGGAAATGCTAGTGTGCAGTGAAGAAACAGCTGCTGTTGATTTTCCTCGATTTCCTTCTCGCACACAAGCAGTTGAGAGATGTGTTAAATCAGTAACAGAAGCCGCAGCAAGTGTCGTCAGCCATGAAGGGAGAGATGGCTTCATTCGGGCCAGAATAAGTGCCCGGGCTCTCATGCCTTCTTTTAACAGTAAGAAGGAATACAATCCAACGATTCCAACCTAATAACTGAATGTTTTTACTTGAACTGTTTCCGTATTTGTGACTGATGCCTGCTCCCGAGTGTTTGTGACTGTTCAATGTTCAGCGTTTGATCTTTTTATGTAAGTAACAGTGTGTCAAATATTAGTCATATAAATAATATTTGTAAAAGGACAATTGTTATTTCATTTTACTGAACTTGGCAGGAAGTGGAGTGAAGCAGAGGGTCAAAAAACTTACAGCGTTGAGCTGTCTATAAATCTATTCATGGTATTCAATAGATACCGAAATCTGCTTACAAAAGTCCTCTGTAGAGGGCAGAAGATGTCAACAGATAACACTAAAATTGTACACATTTAACAACTGATGTACAATGCAAGTTTTGGCAGATATTAGAAAAACAATTGAAGAAAAAAATTTTTGACCCTTTGTTTCACTCCACCCTAATGTTTATGCCTATAAGATAACAATTCAAACGGTAAATTATAATTTTCACTCGGTTAATCGGCCTTTGATAATGACATTTAATATCGAAACAACATTGTCAGTTTAAGAATTTTTCAGTTTATTGACATTTCATTGTCAACTCCAGTTGACGGTAATATTTTTTAATTTAATGTTATTATCAATCCTGCTAATTACCAAAAGTAGATAGGTTTATGAGCGTTCTGTAACGTTCAAAACGCGTGTCTGTTTATCTACTGCACACAACGCGTCGTGATCAATAAAAGGAAACGCGTTGTGGCTGTTTTGTCACTGGCTGAGCGTTTTCGTTTTTAGAGCGTAACATATACAAAAGGTAGGTAACTAGACACAATACATACATAAAACTAAATATCGTATCTGATATTTCTAATAATGGACAATTCATGAGCTCAATTTGTTGATTCATTAAAGGTGCCGTACGTTTGTATTTATATATTTCATAATCTTCTAAAATGTCTCATTTGTGTTTGATGTTGCAAAAGTGTAAGAATTTGATGTTGTTTTGAAGTGACATCGTGTGGTTCTCTTACAAAATGTTTTAGCGCTTAATTAGACTTTTCTGGGTGTTTATTTTTGTTTGTATTTGTACAATAAAAACCCAGTTACAAAAATAAATTTCAAATGGTGAATGCCGGATTAAGTAACTACAACCAATTTTGCTATTAAAATCTACCTGAATGCGCATTCTTTTGTTTCTGCGTAAAGCTAACTTGTTTCAGCAACAGAGGTTCTTTGTCTCTAGTATTAATATTTGTTATTCTATTGTACTACCAGATTGCGGGCATCTCTGAACAGAACGATAAGAGCATCGAAAATCAGAAAAATATTTATGTAGTTGAGTGTAGCACTGTAGCGAGTGCGAAAGTTATTATGCAGCATTGTTTATGGGAAAAGTGTAAATGTTATTAAAAAGTTATTTCATCCAGTATCCTTTTAGTCTGTAAAATGTCTGTAAAATCTAGTGTCAAAAAGCAATCCAGACAATTTCTGTTATGTTTGTGGTTAGACCATTACATAAAGGCAAAAAATAGCGCCAACAGTTTGTCGCACATACGAATTGTTTTTTATATTACTAGAAGTAATAAGGAATCGAGACTCAACACGTAATGTCTCCAACTTGTGCTATATTCTTAAAAGAATGGATGAGTGATCGACAAAAATTTTTTCCTTCAGAGTCCCATCCTTCTGGATGGAGCAAAAGACCACGACAAAAAATGTTTTTTTTTGTTCATCTGTTATATCAGTGAGAAAACCTCATCCGAATGATGATCAACATCTTATTCGGAAATCAGCGAACATATTTAAAGCAGAAAATAGTGAAAGGGACAGTAGTGAAAAAGTCGTCCAAATTAGGGAAGATGATGGATATCTACGTTCAACGTTTGCAGCAGCACACCTTTACAGTCAACCAAAGTACATCAAAGTAGCTGTAGCAAGTGATTTAATCACAAAACAAATTGCATTATAATCAAATTATCTAGGTATGTTTTTACATACATGTACCGACAAACTATATATATGATTTTAAAGTAACCACTATTTGGTTGAAAATAAAATGTTTAGGGATGTTTATTACAGTTTAATTAAAGTTGGTAATTTGATTTTGTGTTGTTAGGGACGCTGCTATTTTGTTTTTGAGAGATAGATTACGAAATCTAAATAAGAAGTAGGAAGCCATTTTTTGTCTTTGCTTGTACAGAATTTGCTTCATGTAAGTTAATTTTTATTTGTTTTACTTACGTGGATTCTAGTTGTGTGATGTGAATTCTATTTTACTTAATTAATCTGAAACCTAAGTCTTCCGATTGAAACTATAGGTAAGTGAAAATATAAATGGTAACTAAATTTAAAAAGACTTGTTGTCATAATGTCATAATAAATTGTAAATTTGTCCCTTTGGAATTGCAAATATTATTAAAAACCAATAATAACGTAAAATTAACGTTTCTAGTATCATTACAGCTACAGTTATTATTAACTGGACATGTTATTCGTGCCTTAAATGCAACTACTGTTTTACGTATTTCACAGTCGGTATTTATTGATTTTTGGTTGACTTTATAACCTGATCTAAATAATATACTTTGTGGCTAAATTTTATTGGAAAAACCTACTTGTCCGGAACTGAGGTTTGTTCCTAGATGCATATTTGATTTCTTATTTGAGATTGTATTAATTTCCACTGTGGTAAGAAACCTATTGATAGGCCGTGTAAGTAACCCTCAAACCATTATTTTGAATATTTACTATTTGAGAGTATTTTAATCTCCACGATGGTAAAAAACTCATTGATACGCTGTGTAAGAGAACCCTCAAATCATTATTTGTATGCATATGTTTGATTTATGTTAATTTATATGTGATCTATTTATTGTTCTGTGCTTATTACACTTTCTCGCTTGTCTAGGTATCTATAGGTACGTGTTCCTGTACCTGACGTGAAACCAACGGCTACAAAAGAGTGATATTTCTTATTTTATATGTGTCTTTTATATAAATATAAATGTATGGTCACATAGTATCTGTTACTATGTCAGGTATGATATAACTTTTGTTCAGTACTTTTTGTGCATTGTTTTTAAACTGGCACATTTACCTTTTCTACCGAACCTTTTCTTACGTTTACCCGTAACTCCATATGACTCAATATCACTTACTTTTGATGTCTTATGTCAATGACAGATTTACGTTTTAACTATTTATGAATGCCTTGTATAAACCCACTGCTGTATGAACTCGATAAATTGATTTATTTATCTGTATTGTTCATTATAATCAAAAATGCGTTATAACCGAATTAAATAATTTGATCACCTACTGAACTTGAAGCGTTGACGTATTTAATCTGGGCTAGCATATTTTCAGGGAGGTTTTTACAAAACTAGCCGTTCATTTTCAGTCTGTCAATTTGTCGGTGTTCATTTTTTGTATGTATCAAAATGTCAGAACATTAATTTTGACAGTAGATCAGAGACAAAATAAAAAAGTATTTTAAATGGTGGTTCTTAAATCTAAGATGGCTGTTAAAGCTGCTGCAGCGCTGTATTTTTAGCGGTGTGATGGACGCACGATTGATTTAGTATTCAGTAACCATAGATACTCGTTTTTCATAGATGTCTATATTTTGAATTCGGAAACGTATTTTGTATAATTTTTTTAATTACACTAATAATCCAATATTTCCAGAATGAAACAAAACACATTACGCTAAACGTCGTGAAAATGGGATTTTACAGTCGAGTAAGACGTTACGTTACGGGCAAAGACGAAGGAGGCGAATAATAAAAACGAGACTTGTAAGGTAAATAACTATTTCGTACGGGTTCATCGTATAAACTAGCGTTCCGTAACCTTTTTTATATAGCGACCCAAAAATATCAATAAAATTATTATTACCACACGAGAGGGTGAGAGCAGGGAGCTACTTAAAGTTACAGGACCTTATAGCATATATTTTTAACATGAACCTAAATGATATAATAAAAATAAATATTTATGTTACCCATTTCTAAACTTTCACGCCCAAAATTGGGTCGCGGCCCTATGGTTGCAGTCCGCTGCTATGCACTATCAAATTACTTACATGAATATACATGATTATTAAATAACCGTATGCCTAAACTACGTTGCGTATAGCAATGGTAACAGCTAATTCCTTATTTAAGTTTCGTTAAATTTTATTCTAGTAACAATTTTTTTATTGTTAATTGATTACTGAATCTCTAAGGTCTAATGGCCAATATCTCAATTCAAAGCAAGAGGAAAACTCAAAAATCACTGTTCAGTAGTTATGTATTTAGACATTTTTTACAAAAATTGTCTACGTTTATATGTAGTTTACAAATAATGAGTAAAGTGACAAATTGTTGTTTGTAATTATATGCTAAAATTAGTATTTTTAACGATAAACAGTTTATTCCTTCCGACTAGCAGCTTTTGTAATATAATACTCCTAGTTTACAAATTAATACATCAGGTATTCTGCACATGTCACACTTGTAGGTCATGAATTCAATTGATGGTATGCATGCATGTATATATGCATACGTTTATCTCATTGATAGCCTGAATACCTTTCCCGACATTCAGTTGATATATTATAATTGTCTTGGTAATTTACACTTGGATGAGGTAGCCAAAAACACTATTATGTTTAAGAGCACTACATAAACTATTATGTTTTACACGCAATTTAAGAAAGATAAATTTAACTACTTCTAGTTAATCTGAAAGGCAGTTTTGCACAACATCGAGATATCTATTTGTTTTATCCCATTTTCTCTCGTTATAATTTAATGGCATTGTCTGAGAAATAGTTTGCATTGAACTTCAACCTTTTGAGTTCCAGTTTTTATATCTAACTAGTTTTAAAAATCAGGTTATAACATTTAGCCATAGTATGTTCGATTGTCTCAAAAATCTTAGTTAATTTATTCCAATTGACAAGAACATTCCAAATAAAAATTTGTCAGGTGATTACTCACCCTACATAATTGAAGTTTCTATTAAATTTAAATTTGTCAACTAGACCGAACTAAAATGAAATTGTCTTAAGTGCTTACGCCGCAAGCTTTCTATCTAAGAAGGTACCTTCTATTATGGCACTGAAATGGCACCCATGTGTTATGTCCTTCGAAAGGACATAATACTTCAAGTACTCCTTTCAAACAAATGAAATTAAAGTTAGCTCCGTATCCGGAGAAAAATATCAACCGTTAGGCGCCCGCCTAGAGAGTTAATTTTTCAGTCTGTTTTGGGACTGGAAAATGGTTCTCTGCCAATCTGGGAAAGTTTTTTACACAGGCTCAGAATTGGAAAACAAATTAAAACTTTCAATTAATTTCATTGCAATATTACCATATTATGCAGCCACATAAAAAATTCCCCTCCCTCTTTTATTCGGGTTCGCCTAGGAAAAAGTCACTTTCGAATCTCTTTACGTAAATAACTATTGTAATCATAATCTTGAAAGTGAAATATTCTGCACGCTATTGATAATAATCCAAAATGTCAGTTTACTTTTTCTTTCTTTTATTTTTAAGTCGAAATTCATATATAAAAGAAATTTTAACTTAATTTTCAAGAAATCTTGAAGGTTTAAGAATATTTAGAAGGGTGGTCAATTTAATTGTACCTTTCAAAGTGTTTGAGTTTACATTTTACTATTTTGATTTAAAACCTTTTTTATGTCAAATATTCCCGAAATATTTATTTAGTTCATATATTACTTCTGAATATTTTAGTACTTTGTTACATTCGTCAAGAGAGTTCTCTAATGTAAGAAAGAGGTAGCCATACCAGTAATAAAACCCATTAGGTGCACTTTCGCAAATATTGTAAGCCGGCTGCGTGCAACCTTCAGCAAACTAATCGTGGCGTGTAGCTCTGTTACACACATGTGCGATATTTGAATCTAGCTTATCAATTTCAAAGTGCCTTCAATCGAGTGAATATGCTGTATATGTTTATAATGTGCTTTTAGTCACCACGTGAATACCAGCAAATGCACGGCAATTGTTGATTTGTAAATACATTTACTTCACTCTTCGTCATAATTGCATAGAACTGCTATTTAATGTATTCTTAAAATAGTTATATTGTTTTCTAAGGTTTACAGTATAAAAAAATATTCATGACTTCTGCCTTATAAAGCAGCGTTTATAACATAGTTTTGCGGCTATAAAGTAGCTCTTTATAGTACTAGTAGTATACAGTAGTAGTAGTAGTAGTAAAATAAAGTATAGAAATAGCAAAAGCACTCTATAACATATCTAGTTTTCCAATGGCAACTATGTATTTCATGTCCAATTTCTTTTGTCAAAAATAGTTGTCAAACTTATACACTGAATTTTTTGGCAATTTTTGCAATCGAACATAAAAGCTTTGTATGCAACTCGTACATAATTGGACTTATATTGAGTCGCCGTTATTATAAACTGCGTTCTTCCATAAAAGTCCTACATTATGTACGTGTTACATAAATACTTATTATTTAGAATCAGCTATCCTTATTTCAAATGTAGGTTTTAGGTAACGAAGATTAATATCTAGCAATATTGGTGTAATATTAATTAATATCTTTTTAAGGTTATGTTAATGATAAAACGTTTTATGTTTTTTTGGCATCGCACCAAAATAAAAAGCTTATTTCTGTTACAAAATTGCCTAAGAATTACTAATTAGGATTACCATTTAATTTGTATAAGCAGAAATAAAGCGGCTATACCTTTAAGCTGATCTTGCGCTTTTTGGACTTTACGGACGTTCATAAAAAATGATGTTATATAATAATATTAGAAGCCTTCACAGACTGCTATGCTGATTTAAAATTTATTTGAACAATTTTCAACTAAAATATCAACTTTTTAGGTGTTATCATCAATTTAAAAACAATCTTTTTCACTTTTTTTTACTCCTTTCAGAAAATTAACAACTTCAAAAAACGTACTTTTTAGGTCTTTCAAATAATTGCAAATAATAGTGTATATAACATGTGCAAAATAAATGTTTTTCCACACGTCGGCGTCGTGTCTGCGTGTATTGCAACTTCTACTACTTTTTGCAACTTGTTCTTTAATAGCTACTTACGTTTCTATATTGTAGAGTGTCATAATTATGAAAAGAATAATTTACCTTAGGATAAATATTTATTGTTATAGTTATAAAGAAGACATTGTGTCCTCATATTTCGAAGTTTTCCCATTTTGCTTAGCACCTAAATTTATTAAATATTTATTGAAATAACTCTTAAAACACTATTTCATAGCATAGTAGGTTATTAATAGTATATTATTTATGAGTAATAACCATTACACGTAAGTAGAATACTATACTTTTTCTATGACTATTTTTGAACGCCATTTTGTACTTCTGTCTTTATTTTTTTTTGGCAAAAGTTTATAAAGGTTATGGTTTTTAAAATAACAGGCGGCATACAAATTTTACCATTTTCAATATCAGGATTTAGTTTTCACTTTCTTTTAGTTAAAAAAGTTATTACTCACTTTATTACTTAATAGGAGTAGAAAATGTATTCTTGTATTTAATGTATGTAGTAAAACCACAACACTAAATGCATGTAATCATGATCACAATGATATTTAAACCAAAACTTTATCAACCACTCGAAATTGAAATCATGTATGACCCAAAAATTTTAATAACGTAAATGTTTTAACATACCTTTCAATATTTTTAAAGTATACGTCTTAAAGTGTATATTCGGTGATCTCTGGGACACACGGTATGCCAACAAGGTAATCAATTATAAGTTTCTTATTTGTCATTAGTTAATTGCGCGTTAAACTATTTTACTTTTATTTTATAAAAGCTCCTGTATCTACTAAGTTTGTAATTAAGTTACTTACAATGTCATTATTGTTTTAAAAGTTTTCTACTCTTTTCTAGTTTAGATGATACTTGCTTGTCTTTATATACCCTCTGCACAACGACATTCTTCCAGGTCCTTACGTATTTCAGATTAAATAACTAATTTAGTGCTCCCTACTAATTGTTGCTTTCATTTCAAAAATTCTTTTTTAATGATGTTAATAAGAAATATCTGTAGTCAACTGGGTTTCAACACAATTTCTAAATTTGTATTGATTAACATACTAGCAATTTCTAGCAAATTATGGAAAGACTAGAGAAAGTATTATGCAAAATTTTACTGTCCACATTTTCAATTAGAAAATGGCGGATGGAAATTTGTTTTGGTTTGTTGTAATTGTTAATTTTGTAAACGGTAAGGTTCATCTCCCCACCAACATAAATAAAGTTTGTTTGGAAGTACCAAGAAGTGAAATAATGAATCATGTTGAATATAATAACAGAATAAGAGTGTAGGATTAAATTCGGTGATAAAAAAACACTATTTTATTAAGCTGCCAATAATAAATCCTTTATATAAAGAAATGATTCATTATTAGCAGCTTTAACAAAGTCCTATCCTACGTTAGGATAGTCCTAATATTGTCCAAAATAACATAATAACATAACATAATATAATAACATAAACAATATTGTCCTAAATAGCAGGGGAAGTACAGCAAGTTTTAAAAGTTGGAAATAATTTCAACAATTGTAGTAAGTTGTTTATTTAATTTACAATCATATTGAAACATGAACAGTTCTGTCATTGTAAAAAACTTGGAGCGAAAGTTATTGCTATAGCAACAGCAAAGTGATTAACAATTTCCTTTACATCTGTGTAAAACTGACCAAAAAAGTTAAATAAGAAGATGTATCTGATTTAAATTTAAGTTTATATAAATGTATTTAACGCTAAAAATATGTTTTTTTATTTGATATTAGCTTTATTTCTATTTTTCTGTATTTTATAATTAATAAATACGATGGAAATAACTGATTTCTAATTTTAAAATCTAGAGAACATACAGTAGGGGCGAACAATAAAATCTTATTTAAAATTTCTTTTAGTCGATAGATTACTCTGATTGAGATTTATTATGACAGTTTACAGAAACTCTATTTTAAAATAATCATTTATAATTAAGTTTTATTTTGATTATTTAAGTCTAATGGTTGTGAATAAAATAGTATACACGTTTTGTTGGTAAAGTTTCCAAGTCTCGAGACATTATTATACTATATTATATCGCTTGGCTTATAAAGCTATCCTTTATCAACTCCACATAAATATATACTATTAAGTTAAGCGTTTTATTATTGATTTATACTGTCTACCTCAAGTTTGAATTTTTTTCTAAAATCGTGAAATTAAGAATTTAAAATACAAAATATGTTTTTAATAAGAGTAGAGTAGGCAACTCAACGTGGCTGGGTACTACATATGTCAAATACATGTGAAACAATGTAAATAAAAGTGAAAAAATGGGTCCGTAAAAATTTACTTTACGAATTATTTCAGAAAATAGTTATTTATTTAACAAGAACGAAAAGTGAATCTTTAAAGTATGAATAAGTTGTTTTCGGCCGAGGCGTTTAGCCGAGGCTGAAATTACTTGTGAATACTTTAAAGACACTTTTCGTTCGAAGTAAATACAAAACTTTATTTCATACTGGACTGTTACCGTATTGAATTAGTACGAATCAAAAATTTGAGATTTCTAAGTAATCTGTAATAATTAAAGTGCGCGTTGAGTAATTTCTATATAATAAATTAAATTCGTTACCATAGAAACAATTGACGTAAAATTTTAACGTACTAGGACTTTAATATTTTACTTTAAAGTACTAGTACTTTAAAGTAAAATAGGACTTTTATATTTTACTTTAAAGTACTAGGACTTTAATATTTTACTTTAAAGTCCTAGTACTTTAAAGATGCATTTTTCGTACTATAAATGATCCGAAAAACGTCAAATTATGAACGGGTATGAAATAAATTATATTTAAACGCATTAATTTATAAAATTAAACGTTTGTGTACTACAACATAAGATGTAAATTAATGAATTAAAAATGATATGCATATACATACTATATAAATAAAAAAGACATGCAGAACACCCTTCAGAAGATCTACCATTGTTTAAAGCATTTATATATAGAGTAAGAAATGTAGAACACAAATAATATAAATAGCAATAATATAGAATGTAAAAACATAGAACACAAAAACAGAAAATTTTTACAAAATGCATGTACGTACGTTAGTGTTTAGTTTTAATTCCAGTAAATAAATGTTTAAATTAAATAGAAATAATTTTATTTGCAATATTTTTTGTTTTTAGGGGGAATCAAACTTAAGTTAGTAATCTTGTTTATAATTAATGAATGAACAATAATAATTAATAGTTAATTATTATTAATAATTAATAATTATTAATATTAATATTAATATTAATATTAATATTAATATTAATATTAATTAATATTAATATTAATATTAATATTAATATTAATATTAATATTAATATTAATATTAATATTAATATTAATATTAATATTAATATTAATATTAATATTAATATTAATATTAATATTAATATTAATATTAATTATTAATAATTAATAATAATTAATAGTTAATGAATGAACAACTTGAGCTCAGTAATTCTCCGTTACTGGAAGTATTAGATGTTTAATTATGATTTTTATTATTAATTTTTATTATTATTATTATTATTTTATCTAGTTACCTATTTTGTATCTACCTTAGCGACGTGTTTGTTTATAATTATATTACCTTTGATAATGACAGCATAGCTGTCGAAACAATATTGTCAGGTATATTTTAATAAAACTGTGAAACTTTTAATAATCTTTATTTATTTCATGATTAAGTTAGTAAGAGTACGATAAACAAATTTCTAGATTTATTATTAAACACGGATTAAATGATAATTTTTTTATGCCCCCACTCCCCATCGTGCACGTAACCGTTGCGGCGGTTGACAGAACAGGTAGAGGACAAAATATCAACACGTCAATATGGATTCAGATCTGAAAAATCAACTATTGATGTACTAAATCAAGTTAAGAATGAGGTGGAGCAAATTAAAAATAGACCACATAAGAATAGGGAATATTGTGTCCTTGTCACGCTAGACATAAAAAACTCATTTAACTCAGTGTCATGGCAGGGCATATTGGGTGCCATAAAGCAAATGAACCTAAGCAAACAACTTCAGAGGGCCATTAGTAGCAACCTTTGTATAAGGAAAATACAACTCGATAATAAAGAGGTATTAAACATGACAGTGGGAGTACCACAAGGGTCAGTTCTAGGGTCCCTATTATGGAATATATACTATTACAAAGTGGTCGAGATAAAAATACCAACTGGGATCAAAATATTATGTTATGCTTACGATACCGCTATCGTGATAACAGCACGAGGTGAAGAACAATTAATAGAAACACAAATACAAATTATACAATCAACCAAGTAATTAGAATAATAAAAAGACTAAACTTGGAAATAGTTTAGCAGAAAACGGAGGCTGTGATATTATAAGGGGGGAAAAAGTTAAAGTAGATAACAATAGAAGTAGGAAACACCGAAATTAACATAAAACACGAGCTTAAGTATCTAGGAGTGTACTTCAATTATAACGCCAGCATGAAGGCTCATATATTAAATATTTTGGTAAACGCTGAAAAAACTGTAATCACCTTGACCAGAGTGGTGCCTAATATAAATGGTCCGACTGCTGGTAAAAGACGAATTATGTACTCTGTTGTACCTACACTCAATCATCTTATATGGCGCCCAAAAATGAGGTTATGCCACATAATACAAGAAGTATGAAAAGATACTCAATAGAATATAGAGAAAAATGGCACTAAAAATATGTAGCGGCTACCGTACAAGCAGTCCTAGTCATCGCTGGTGTACTGAAATGAAAACAGCTTCCCACAGGGCAAGCAGAGAGCAAAAATATAAATTTAAGAACATACATGCCAGAAATGACAGGCGAACTGGGCTCAACAGTTAAAGCGAGATTGACAAAAATAATAATTGCTGATATAGCAAAATAATAACAGTAATAATAATTGCTACAACCCATAACCTGGAAACCAGGCCCCAGAAGCTATAAGTTTCTGCGGGAGGAAGGGGGAGATTATTATTATTATGTAGGACCTACGTACGGCTGCAGCCGACATACAGATGGAACAGCGCAAATCCCATCTTTGTGTCACAGCTAAGGAAAATTGCAGAAAACCTTAACCAGATCTGCCGGCACCGGGAATCGATCTCGTGCCGCTTGGGTGAAAGTCCAGCACGCTAGACATTACACTACCAAGGCTGGTAATAGGTGAATAGACAGCATGGTAGTGTGAACTTTTACATTACACAATTCCTAAGTGTACCTGGTCACTTTGGCAGCTACTTTAAAAATATTTCATATCAAAACAAATGCGGAATGCCAATATTGTGGCATAGAGGACACCCCTCAACACACTTTCTTTGATTGCATCAGGTGGGGGGGGATAACAACGATAACAAATCTAAACATAAATACAAACATAACACCCCATAATATAGTAAATATAAAGTTAGAAAGTAAAGAAAAGTGGGACACCATAAATTATTATATTAAACACATACTCCAAAACAAAGAAATAAAAGAGGAAAAAAGATAATTAGGAGACAAAAAAATGTAAATAAGAGAATTAAGGAGAAACGATAATGATGGAAAAGATAGATGGACTGGGCTGCAAAATATTCAAAATTGTTTGGTTCTGCGGTAATTCAAATACAGAAGCAAAGAAAATAAACTGAAGTGAAGGAAACGCATGTACGAAATGTAAAAACGTATGTAAATAAGACAATACAAATAAAAGAATAAATGGAGGACAGGGACGGAGAAATAAATGGATATGGGAATTACTAACACACATAAGGAAGTAAGAGAAGCAAAGGAGTAGAGAGAGAAAACTTAGAGAGGAAAAGAAGGAACCTGTAAAAATGGCAGATAGGATAAGATGGAGCAAATGGAAAGCACAGCTGACACCGATGTAATGCTAAATGGTTCCGGGTTAGTTAGAAGACTCGAGGTGGGGGGGTTAGCTGGTATACCTCACCTAGAGGCGAGGGAATCCAGCACACCCCTGCGACGACAAGGGCGCCCATAGAAGGTTTTCCCTTCTCATTTAATAAAAAACCGATGCGGCGGAAGTTCACCAAACTTGGTGGGTTTATTGCTCGTACCTCGTAACCCTTGTTGGCATGATTATAAACAAACCTAAAATTACAATTTTCTCCTAGGTTATAAAAATCCTTTGAAGCAAAATGTAGATATAGTTATTTATTAAAAAAAGGCTATCTAAATTGTTATGTTTAATTTTTGAAAATAAATGTATCGGTTACAAACATTATCCCAATTACTCTTCAAATGACTTACCCGTTTTTTTAACAAATGCTTCATGTGCCACCTATTGGCATATGAGGTCATGGATTGTTTTGAAAGGTATTGCAGGATGTTATTTATTTTTTTAGACGCATTATTAAAATTACAAAAATACATAATTTTCTATAGCTCTTCTTGATTATTTGTTATGCCATTTGTGCACATACAGAGAGCCGGACTTATATCTTTAGGGGCCCTAAGCACTGATGACCGTGCCCCCCCCCCTTCCTCAAAGAAACGTGTTTAATTTATGTTTTTATAATTACATTCACTGGTATTTTATATATGAAACGACCCTAGGTCAAAAATATGTTTTTTTACACTAGGGCTAAAAAGTAGTACTTTAGGTCCATTCCATGGGCATAACTAATAATTAGCAAATTCTAAACAATTACGATATTCAAAAGTCAAAGAATCAATTTATACAGGCTTTAAATGGTAGGTAGAGGGGAGGCAGTAGAGCTAATTTACCTTGACAAGTATAGGTCAAAAACGAATAGTGCTCCAGAAAATGAATTTTAAAGTTTAATGATTTTTGGATCCAAAAGGATCCATGGTCAGGACCGGATCCAAAATTCATGAATTTGTATCCTTCAGTATCCTTCATTAATTCTATACAGGGTGATTCAGAAATAAAGGTAATTCTTTAAATGGTAGGTAGAGGGGAGGCAGTTGAGCTAATTTACCTTGATCCAAAAGAATCCAAGGTCAGAACCAGATCCAAAATTTAATAAAACCTTAAAATTAATGTTCTGGAAAACTTCGTTTTTGACCTATACTTGTCAAGGTAAATTAGCTCTACTGCCTCCCCTCTACCTACCATTTAAAGGATATCAGTTATTTCTGAATCGCCCTGTAGAACTCATGATGAATAATTTGCGCTAGAACAACTGGAAGATTATTAGTTTTATACGACCAAGTTTTTCTATTGTCAAAGTAGTGCAACAACAATACAGTTGTTACTCAAAGAATAAATTAAAAAATTATATTATAAAGGAAGCACTAATTGAAATCGATAAACCTACAGTAAAGCTTTGTATAATCTACAGAACATTTTTTGCATAAACGATGAATAAATTACCCTACTAGAAACGTTTATTTAAGTTTGTAGAATAACGTTCATGAAAATTTATTTAAACAGCAAACAGGAGGCTTAGCACGGAGGTAAGTAAATTCAAATTAATTATTATGACTTATTACAAACTAAGAACAAAGTATTTAAAAGAAGAGTTAAATTTCGCATTATATTTTCTCGGCATAAAAATTCTTGAGGCAATTTTTAGTACATTTTAATACTTATTAAATTTATTCTTTTAGCGTTCTTATTTTCTTTGGTCTCATTTTTCAATGGATTTTCAAGTTTAAAAAGCTGTTACAAATTCAGCATTATATAAAAATAAAATCCTACTCTGCTGGGAGTTTATAAATATTTAAAAATAATTTCTTTAATAAGCTTTTAATCAAAGGCTTTTAATTTTAATTTTACCAACCACACAGTTTCACAGATTTAGTTGAATATAAGATTAAGTTTAGTACACCTAAAAATGTAATTTCACTTTCGTAACTTTTAGAGTAAACAAACAGTTTGCCAAGTTAAAGTAAGTAACAGATTTCCAGTGTAAATCTAATAATATTTTATGAGTTAGGAAACTTTCATCTAATTTGCATTCTTTTTAAGCTTATTTCAGTGGAGCTATCTTGAAAAGTTGTCAAATAAAGTTCCAATTGTTGGAAGGAACACATGAAAGTTGCGAGTGTGTTAGCAATAAAATCTCAGTTAAAAACTTCGTAAATTCAGTCAGCCCTATCATTATAACAGATAATAATGTTGATAAGATATTTAGGTCGTAATTTTTACGTGCTTTTTGTGTTGCAATACAGTTTATCTCAGAAAGTAGATATTTTCCTTTAAAAAATTGTGTCATTAAGAACGGCAGCTCTTCCTCACGGCAGGATCAGGATATCGATCCAGCTACTCACTTTGCAGCACATGCACTGTGACGTTGGCCGGGCGTGCGTTGGAGGGCACGCAAGAGTAGTTGCCGGCGTGCTTCATCTCTGCCCTGGGGATGAGCAGCTCGCTCCCCTGGCGGCCATGTCGCACTGCGGCGCCGCCCTTCAAGTCATAGTTGATCATGTGGTCCCCGTGATACCAAAATATGTATTCTGGAGGCTCCGTGGATCTCCGGAGTACGCAGCTCAGCCGAAGAGGTGACCCCGATTTTACTATTTTCTCTGAACCGCCTATGATGTCCGCATGTGCTTCTGAAAATAATAAAATGAAACCTGAGTGGAATGTTTAAAACTAAGATTTTTATTAGAAAAAGCATCCAGGAATTCAAAATGCACAAGTGTTTTATTATTTAATGTTGGTTTATTCCTTTTCATTGTGAACTTTAGCATTCAACTACGCGATTATGGTATTAGAATCTCGTTTTCTCGTGACGTACAAAAAACATTTTTAAATCAGTTTGAGCACATTTCAAATAATTATGCTCGTCACTACTACACGGTGTGTTCGTAATACATAAAATGTAGTAAATATAATAAAGTTTATGTATGTAGGTTCTTATGAATTCTGCGACAAACTTGTCAAATGGAACACCCTATATATTATTGTATAATGTATAGGATGATTCATATTAAAAACTAAAAAAAAAATAAAAAATATATATCTATTGCGTTACAGTTGTACATTCCAAATAGCAATATTATTCACATATATTCACATTATTACACGTAATATCCTGGCTATGACATTAACTTACCCCACCAAAAATGCTTATGGTTTAAGATAACAAGACCACCAGATGTTACAAAACGTATTTCCTTAAGAATTCTCACAGTATTCTACTGCTACTACTGCTAATTGAATGATACAAATTTTTATTCGTAGCAAAAAGATTACTTACTACATTACAAATTCGTTTAATGTTTTTTCGATAATAATTAAATTGATCAGATGCCAGCAAACATTCTATCGTATCCGTTTTATGTATCGGATTTGATAGACATATAGCTTGTGCTAATAGAACTCTGAATTGAGCAGAACAGAGATTGCGCAGACCAAGAACTTTTGGCAATTGTATGGTCAGTTAAGCATTTCAGACCTTATTTCTACGGTCAAAGATTTACTACGTTTACATATTGTAGATCATTATATTTATCATTATATTATACTTATTTAGAATGACCAATCCTTCTAGTTGCTAAACTAACTAAATTTCTTCTAATTTGCTTTAGAGAAATATAATTTTAATGTAGAATATGTACCCGGCAATGAATGCGTAGCAGCAGACGCTCTATCTAAAATTTGTCTTTGTATGCAATATGAATTTAAGTATCGACGAACGGTCAGGCCACCCGGAAGTCGTAGAAGTTCTAAAAAGACCTGAGAAATTATTATAAATTTAAAATTTGTACATTACAAAGATTATAATCATTTAGTTTAGAAATAATAATTATGATGTAAAATGCGGAAGCTTGCTATGGGATAATAAAATAAAAGTTATTTACGGAAAGCAAAATGAATAAATCAGCGTTGAGATATTTGCAAATTCGCTGTAAAGATTGTAATATTAGGGAATTGTTTCTTATAAAAAATGATAACTGCGCGGAAATAACGCAATACTACAAAATAAAAATATAATTAAAGACCATGGCATTAAACTATCAATAATAAAAGGAGTATTTTTTAATATTAAATTATATTAAAAAATTTTCAGTATTGCTTAAAGTAAAAGTAGAATGCAAATATGTACGTAAACATATTACTTATTATTTTATTATTTATTCTTGGTTTAAGATGGAAAATTATTAAAGTTACTGAAATGGTTGACAATAAAACAAATATAAAACATATTTACTTTTGAGAAAGACTTTTCTTGAAAAAGTAAGACTTTGTAAAGCTATTTAATACCTGATACAGAAGCTCGTCTATCTATATACACCTCTGCAAACGCATTTAAAAAAATTCATTAATTCAAGAATTATTTTAAGAGCAAGCATTATTAAATACCTCAACAACCAATTTGTTCAAAAATAAGGAAAATAAAAAAAAATTTTGTCACTGACTACTACCTTTAGCTATCATTACCTATCTCTTTTCATACTGCTATCTAAACCACTGGCAAACCAAAACGGTTGCTTACGGTGCGCAGTAGATAGTGAAAACCTATTTTAAAAAGAGATGCAGTATAGTTGAGTTGTGAATTTATAAACAGTGTGTTGACGTAACATACTCAATCTTACTATGAAAAATTCTGTAACTAACAGCAGAAGCTTCCGACTGTATTATCACAAAGGTCGTCAAACATAGATAACAATGCAAGATAAGTTGAGGACACTAAAAACTGCTCGAAACTTTTTAGTTCCAAGATTAGGTCAGGGGTTACAGAGATAAAATGTCAGACTTGACACATGTCGCATGTTTTCAATAAATGTCGCTGAAATTCTCCATTATCAATGATCCAGTCGACCTAAGATTGTAGAGTTAGTTTTATAACCTATAATATAATAACCTAACCTATTGAAGTATTTTAACCTATAAATGTGACATAATATAATACGTTCAGAATTCTTGCAAACATTTTACCTGCCATCCTATCGTTGTTTATTGCTTTACGAGGTAATTGGCCTTCCAAGTCAGGCTAAAATTTTCTAAAAACTCTAAACATTTGATATCACATTAACTATAAAACTCTAGGTCGATTGGACTATTAGTAATGGAAGAAGTTCGGTGACTTTTTCTCAAGTCTGATTTACTCACAAACCAGCATGCCAGTTAATTTCTGATTTTTATTTGATGCATTTTTCCTACCCTTGCATCATAACTTTAATATAGGTTGTAGTAAATTGAGAATTTTACAGTAACCTTCATTTGGGATATGTTGAGTTAAAAATCAAAGAATTTGTAATAAGTTTGTTTTGTGATGTTAAAGTTTTAATAATCAAGGTTTTGTCTATATGGGGCTATTGAGAAGATATTAAAATAATGCTGATTCTGCTTATCAATATCTTTTAAAGTTAATTTTAAGAGATATTTAAAATAAATTCAGATATGCAATATCCATTTGAAACAACAAGGTACTGCAGGTGCAACGTTCCCAAGGAACAATCTTATTTATTTGTATTTTAATGTATTTTTAAGTTGTATGCTTGTCTCAATTTAAATCAAATTTAGTTCTCACATTTGCCCAGGAAAAATAAATTTTCAGCCAGGAAAAATTAGGACATGATCTCTATATTTATTTTACGTGGGGTACCCGTATCAACATACCCCCAATTTCCTTCCAGAAAGAAGTGATTGGGATACGCCCAATCAGCGCGCAAGTTGCACAACCGGCAGTCGTGCAATTGCTACCAGATTAACTCACTGGTAGGAGCGAGGTTGCCTATCCACCCTCTACTAGCTAAGTCGCGCATAGTGACCGAGCAGTTGAAAAGACACGCTGCTCACCCGCCGGTACCTCCCACATTTGCTTAAATACGGGGCGAAGCACCTCGTCCAGCAATAGGACTATTCGCCAACTTGAAGCTGTTATCAAGAGGGACCACTACCCGATCGAATCCAACCTCAAATGTGGCAGGACTTGGTTTTTAAGCGGTTTTACCACCCCGATCTACCAATTTTAGGCTTAGTGGGCCCTCGACAGAGCTTCTTTTAAGTCTACACGTTATAGACTCCCGGTGCGTACGCGAATTTGGTGAAGTTGTCTTGATAGTGAGAGGTATTCGCTTCAACTATCCTTAAGTGTAATGGCTTTCAGAGCTTCTTCCAATCACCGTACCCGGCTGCAGTCCGGATCATAGGGTGGTCGGGTTAGCTCCTAAGCACATTTACCTGGCGGCATGCAGTTTCCCATTGCCCACGATAACCTCACATCTAGTCACCGCACTAGAGATTCCGTCAAACAGCGGGTTCCTTTGGTGACCATAAATGACCTCGGTCAAACAGCGGGTTCCTTTGGTGACCTTACATGTCCTAGGTCATGCAGCGGGTTCCTTGGTGAAAAATTAGGACAGACGGAAATTTTTGAATATAGGCTCAGAACACTCACATACTCAAAGTCCTCATCGATATCTGCGGTGGTGTTTTTTTAAGAGCCCCTTACAGTTAAAAGACTATTTTTAACTCCCCTGAACATGGTAAAACGTCAGATTTCGAATTTTGTAGAGATTTATTGGGTTTTCCACATAACTCGGGCTTGTACATGCTATTTATAATATTTCTGATCTTCTAAACAGCATAGTTTAGACCCCTTTCGCCCAATGTGGAAAGTGGGGCACCTATTACTCTTCATTTCACGATTTGGAGCACGAATTTGATGATTAAAATCGCATAATATAAACCAGAAGTACACCACGTTACCATTCTCCAGCATGGCGGATACAATAATTTAGAACCAAATAAACCTACAGTTTATTATTATTATTGTCTATAGATTTGAACATAAAAGTAAACTTATTTTAAAATTGATTAATTTCATATTTCGAATAACGTTCGAAAATGATTATTGTGTTGGTTGTACTTCCTTTTGATCGTCAGTATCTAAATCATCGAAAATAGTCTGAAATTGTGCGCCATTTCAGAATCAACCAAACAACAACTGAGATATACTCGCAGGAAGTGCTCTTTTGTTTCACTATCTGTGTGTGCATTCCTAGCAGAGTTCTTCCTGTTAAGTCACCAGGGGCCTAAAATATGCTGTTTATAGGATCAGGAATATTATAAATAGCTTTTATGAGGTCGGATTATGTGGAAAAGACGCACAGTATAATAAAATCAGTGCCGGTAAGTTTACCTTCGCGGTTACCGAGTTATATTACAGAAACATTTTACTCATTACATAAAATTAATACTAAAAACAGTTCAAAGTTTATTTACTTTAGTAAGGGCTATAGTAATCTATGTGCAAGTAAACTTTGATAAATTTTAAATAGCACTGCATTAAGTATAAATATGAAATAAATAAAACGGATTTCACAAGTTTATTATAATCTACCCGACAATTGTTTCGACAGCTAAGATTATGACTCCCCAAAATAATATTAAATATTATGTACAATTACATTTTTAAATGT
The DNA here is from genome assembly GCA_929113105.1 of Agrypnus murinus. Classification (NCBI taxonomy): domain Eukaryota; kingdom Metazoa; phylum Arthropoda; class Insecta; order Coleoptera; family Elateridae; genus Agrypnus; species Agrypnus murinus. The sequence goes on from OV816026.1 coordinate 120,618,886, forward strand.
TTTATATAATTTTTTAATTATTTTGATATTGTACCCATGGGATAATTTCAAAAGTGGCTAAGTACAAAATGGTTATTTTCCAGAAAATGAAATTCAAGCTTTGAACCATTGGGTCGAATCAGGTTCTCGTACTGATATAAACTTTCTGACAAAATAATTGTAGTAACATATTACAGGAATACTATATACGTATTTCTATCTAAGCTACGACACTCGTTTTTTAGCAAACTTCGTGTAATATCGTCTTGATATGTTTGAGATGCTATATCACATGTCCATGTTTTCTTTAATCTTTTAGGTTGCTAGTTTCCAGTAAGGGTTGGACAAGTTCATTTGGATGTACTTGGGAGCCCCTTGTGCTAGACTTTATTGGTCGCCTGAGTGATATCAAGAAACAATGCTGAACAATATGTATTTTACCGCATTAAATATTGTAGTGATTAACAAAACAATAACAAAGACTTATGCCTTTTCTCATTCTAGCCTATTCTCTTGTTTCTGCTGAAATTGGAGGGATAAATGATTGAGGTTATTTCAAGCCTCTTTAGTTGCTCGCCAGATTGTATGATCGTTTTTGATTAAACTCAAAAATACAAAATAATATTCAGACAGATCTCAAAATTGTAATAGCAAAGAAAGGAGTAAGATTTATAACATTTTATGAATAAACATTTATTTTGCAAAATTCAGTTTTATTATATTTCCCCTTCTTACCTAGAAGAGTCTTATTTATATCCATTAATAAATAGATACCAACCTCTCTAAAAGGCTATGCAGTTTATGAAATAATAAATTTTCAAGGTGTGAGGATTTTATAAAATAATAATATAACAAAGCATTACTATATCAAAATCCAGTTCAATGGCAACAAGTAATAAAATTGCTACCTATACCTTTGAAGGTGAATTATGGATTAAACTTACATTTAAGTACAAATCAAAGTTTATAGGTTAAATAAATGTCAGATTAAAGTCGAGCATATAATTATACATATTAATGACAATAAAACTACCATCGTTAACTGGTTTATAGCTATTTAATAAATTACTATTACTACAAGAGCTACACAAGGCTTTGGTTCTGAAAATAATGTTGCCTATTTAATACCTTTCAAGTTACCAAAGCGGCGTTTAATATACCTTGTACAATGTTATAATATATTCTTGTCAAAATCTATCAGCAAATTACTTTGTAAAACATTAATTTAGAACTACTTCGTTTGAGGTATTAAAGCACGTCGGTTTTAATAATTTATTAGAGGCAATTTATACAATTAGAATTAAACTTCTAGATAAACATCTGCAAACAAAGTATATGTAGGGCGTTTGACGTTACCGTATTATTAATTCTGTTTCTTTCATGTAGCCGAGAGAAGAGTATTTCACCTTTTAATCAGTTAAAACCTTTCCTACTTGCTGAACGTTAATACATTACTAGTTCGTGTAATATTCATGTGCAGGATTTATTTTATTGAAAGTTACAGATACCGTTACATTGTGTTTGAAAAAAACTTTTTTCAAACACAAACGTCGCAAATCCCGCCGGTCAGTGGGCTTGCATATATTGGTTATGCATCGAGTGCCAAGCTGATTTGGTCAAATTGCCTAAAATTCAGCCAATCCTGGTGTAATTTCAACCTCTATACAAGCCCAAAACTATATCAGTCCATCTCCTTTTACTTTTGTCTTAAAGAATATCCTCCAATTCTTACCCTACTTTTTTGATTCACGAGTAGGGAAGACAATAATTATTCTTTTATCGATATGATATATCAAAAGATGCATCGTATCAAATGTTATGGGAATACGATATAAAGGGTGTTGAAAAAAGGTGGTAACAAAATCTAGGGTTAGGTAGTACACACATCAAAAGCAACAAACAAGTTCTGATAAACATAAGTTCGATTCTCAATTGTTTCGTAGATATAGCTGATTATTTATTCTTTTGTTCCTTGTGATAACAACTACACAATGCTCTGTAATATTAAAACTGGTCACAAATGACCAACTAATTATTTGAATCTAGTAAATATTAATAGCTAAATATTTATAAGATAGAGTTCATTCAATGATGTCCAAACTTGATGATGCAAGTTTGTCCTAGCTGCTCAAAGTACGCTTACACTACTAACTGACGCACTATGCTCTGCTTTTACACAAAACACTGCACGAGCTCAAACAGCTTGACCCTCTTTAGTCTTCGTACAAGGTGTTGGTTGGCCAGCCGCCGAAGGACTTCTGCTCTGACGTAATGGTGTAATCTGACCTGATGTTTGCCAGAGAACCAGCATTTGTCATGTAGCATTTATCATGTTACGCTGCGCTTTGTTCTGGAAGGTCTGAATTAATCTTATGTTTAAATCTTTGGCACAACCCCAGAGTTGAATTTTATAAAGGCAAATAGGCTTTAAAATTTACCTTCCGTGCAATCTACGACCGTTCGGATAAGCCGCCAACTCAAGCGAAAGCACGCGTTCCTTCCCTAACCGATATTTAGCGTGCGCCACTCCGTTTTACTTCTCATCATCATTTCCCCCACTTCTGAGAGCACCTATATAAAGAGGTGCACGAGCTGATTTATTTAGTCCGGTCCGAGGGCTCGAAGCTAGCAGGACCAACCAGCTAGCAGATCCAGCCAGCAGCCAAGCCAACTCAGCAATCCGAACCATTTTAGAGAATATAAGAGTAAGTCCTCTTTCCGTAATTCCTTACCCGATCTGTCCGTTACCATCCGACTCCCCGTTATCCGGTCCTGTATTCCAACACCTTACCCGCACGCTTGGTTCGCTTTTGCTATGCTGTGTTGCACCCCACTTGCCTGTAACGCCTTATTTACCGTAAGCTTATTAGGGTAGTAGTAAGGCTTGTAGAAGTAAGTGATAATAATAGATTGTTTTTTGTTTGGTATTTTGGTATGTGTTTTATTTGCTGATAACATTTTTACCTTTTCTAAGTGTCTTAGTAGAAATAAGTGGAACCATCCAGACCGTGCTGTCCTCTACGACCCCAGCAGCTCCCTGGATTGTTTTTCTTCACTAGCAGTTACCCGGATCCGTGGAGCATACCACGTTAAAATAACTGGCGCCCGAGAGTTACCGCCGATCGCAGAGACCTTCAGCGCACTTTGTAAGTAAGTTGGTGCCCAGGGTACAGACTACTACGAATTTGGCGCCCGAACAAGGACACCCACTGAAGTCAACGCCTGGGTTAACATCAGCACCTTACAAGTTTATCGACCAGAGAGTGATGGCGAACCTTTTGAGCGCGGTGTGTCACAATTTTGAAAAATCGAAACATAATTTTCGTGGCGTGTCACACATGACAAAGGTAAAGACTAAAAAAATAGAAATATTTATAATTTTTGTAAGCTTATTATTTGTTTAATATATAAGATATAAACTTATAAAATTTAAATTTATACAATTAAAAAAATTAGTAACTTTTTTGGTGCTGAATTTTTTTCGCAAAAATAAACGAATTATTTAATGCAAAATATTCCGTACAAAGGTCTGTATTTGAATGAGTGTTTAAAATATGGAGAAAATTCTTAGCATCTTGAACCACTTAAATTACTTAAAACTTACCGCTCCTGTCTAGAACAGAGAACATGTGCGTGCTTGAAGGCCTGCTGTGCCGGCCAGTTAGAGCGCCAAATGGCGCTTATGGCACACAAAAGGTTAATATCAATATTGAAACAATGTATTTAAATGTTTTTAAATGTATATTTGTTACGAAATATTATTGTACTTGTACATGCTCGTCTGGTTTCAGAATTAATTAAATTATTATTAACGTAAGTAATACCTAATATTATTATTAATAACCAACTCTGGCCGTTATGAGAGACAAACATTTGAATTGTGAAATTTTTTATCTTTGAAGATGCGTGTCACCAAAAATGAGCTCGCGTGTCATCACTGACACGCGTGTCATAGGTTCGCGATCACTGGCACTAGACCATCTTACCAGAACTTGTCGAGACGTCGACGAAAGCAACTGAGCATACTAATGTTTCTTTATCATCTCTCTCAATAACATCAGTAATCATGATGCACTTGATCGATCATGGGGTGTTTTGGGCGGAATCCATGATGATTCTATATTAAACAGTAAATTACGTCACTACACCTTTCATCGCACGTATAAATACAAAGCGCAAAAACAATTCGTTTCGAAATTACACAATGATATTTTTGCAGTACAAACAGCAACAATTAACTTCATTTACAAAAGATGTTTAATATATTCACCATTTAATTCAATATACAATCCAGCACATTTTCCAGTACATCAACTAGTGTGGCTTACACTACATTCTTCAATTGTCCCCACAAGTAAAAGTTTAACGTATTTAAATCCGGTAAACGAGAAAACGTTCTTGAAAACGTTTATTTAAAAGTTGTGAAATAAATAAAAGATTATAATAAATAGTAAACAAGATTATTTAAATGTTGCCTAACCAGTGGCGGATTTAACACTTGAGGGGCCTGAAGCGCTACAAATTTTTGGGGCCCCCAAGGATTAACATAAATTAAGTTCTATAAAACAAAAAATAATAAACTATAAAAAAATAAACAATTAACCAAAATCGAAAACTTTTTATTAACATTATAATAAATTATACTTATATGGATACTGTATTGTACAAATCAATTGCACTGAGAAAAATGAGTTAAATAAAGTCTTTACTTAAAATGAACTGCATTACCTTAAGCAAATTTTTGTTAACTGTTGCATTGGCCTCTTTAATAGCAACAAGGCTGTAAACTAAGGGCTACTAAACCAATCTTCTTAAAACAATCTTATTGTAACAAATTAGCACTTGCTAAGTGTTAATAGACGGTTCATTAAAGGCTAGTTTATTGAGTTAGTTTATTAGCAGTAAATAAAATATCCGTTAATCGTAAGAAGAATGATCTTTTTAATCAAAGCTACATACGGATAAGTAAGTTCTTTGTCACTGTGAAGTCCTCATCCATTTACAGTAAAAGGATATAATTTGATAATAATATAATAAAGGATATAACTTGAGTAGTCAGCATTTTTACCATTATTGGTACAGTGTTCGTATTTTTGAAGTGTCAGTTGGCGTCAGTCTTTGTGCATGTGTTGTGTTATAATATTATTGTGCCATAAAAAGTTCATAATGGTTTACAATTACGAATCAGAATTGATAGAATGGGGTTTGCAAGATTACTTGAAAGCATTTGAAGGTAAGTAGTAAGTACCTACTGTATTAATTAATTAAATCTTGTCAATATTGTATGCAATCTTTTCGTATTACACCCAACACATAAGCTTAGTCAGTTTTTTTTAACTTAGTGGGTTTTAATTTTTTATAGAGGAGAGTATAAACGACGAAAGTTTTTGGTTACTTGACGAAGAAACGATACAAAGAAAAATATCAAACGGAAGAATTAACCACGGTAAACTGCTTTATATCATATATTATACATTGTAAACTTTTCTGTTTTGTGCTATTATTGCAATTTTAATAAATATTACTAAATAAATATATTTACTTACAATAAGTCATTTTTTTATTTAATTCAGTATTTTAACCTACTTACCACTAGTAAGCCATTGTTTTACAGCAAGAAAATGCTGTACTTGGCATAAGTGAGTTATATACTAAAAGTAAGGTGGCTAAATTTGTTAGTAGACAACTAACTACTGTTAAGTAAGTAATTTTAACAAAACTGATTTGCTAGCCCTGAGAATATAACTCACTTGGCGCCTATTTAAGGTAGATATTTGTTTACCGTTAACGAATTTTTGTTTGTGGTTAATATATATTTCTCTCAGTGTGGTAAGTGCAGAAAGGTAACATTATGTCCATAATATCAATGTCAAATCAAATATTAATGCAAAAATATATAAAGTACTAACAAAATAATTCAAAATATCTGAACGCAACAAAAACACACGCGCAAAATATAAACAAGCAGAGAAGTGAGGTTGATTAAAATACTACTAAAACAATGGTGGATTCACGCATGCTTATATAAATTTGGATTGGCGGGAGCAGGCGAGCTTCGCATCTGTAAAGTATAATCTGTGGTCAAATCCGGCAAATAATTATCTGCCTAGTCATTTACTAAGTGACGGGACAGACAGTAAAACGAGAATAAATCTATACGATTTTGCTTCATACCTAGGCATGAAGAGGGTTCATTGAATGAAGGTTACTAAATGCCGTTGTTTAGAACAGGCAGTTAGTAAATGACTTCATGTGCTGTGGGCAAATAAGGTAATAACATGCACATTTTTTTGCAGAACATTCTTTAGGCAAGGGTAAAGATTTTCCAAGTGTTCATCTAAAAAAATGTTCTACGAAGAAATGTGCATGTTATTACCTAATTTGCCGACAGCACATTAAGCCATTTACTATAACTGCCTGTTCTAATTTAGTAAATTTAGTTTAATTTAGTAAATACCTAGGCATATAACAAAATCAAAAGGCATATAGATTTATGTTCGATTTACTGTCTACCTCGTCACTTAGTAAATGACTAGGCAGATAGTTAGTTTTCCGGATTTGACTATCTTCCAGCGACATATGTACTGTTCTGACAGGAAAATCTCGCACGATTTTTATCAAGTAGGCTGATTTTTCTTAAATTTTAGACGAGTAACAAAGACTTTTCATGACATGACACAATATCATAGACGCGTCAAAAATAACTATTTCAATAGAAATAAAATAATATTGGCTGATTTTATTATTAATATAAAAAAGAATTTATATCAAGACACATCATTTTGATTTAGAAACTATGTATTTTATTAAATTGTACTTTATGACATATGTCATTAAAAGAAAAATAACAATTTGACATAAGTAAAACTTGCCACTGGATGTAAGACCGTTTACAAAATGAAGAAAATCGAGTGAAATTTTTCTGCCGGCATAGTACTTAATCGTATAATTTTAGGTTTTTGGTATAACTGATTTATTATTCGTTAATTAACATTATACGCACTAATAAATATTAAATAATAGCTATTTATGTAACAAGTACATAATGTAGAACTTTATAGATGAGCTCAGTTTATGGCTGAGCGAGCGAGGCCTATAAAAAGGGCGAGTCTATAAAGTTCGATTATGTAAGAGTTGCATACAAAGCTTTATGTCCGACTCCTAAAATTGGCTTATTATTAAAAAAAATCAGTTTATAAATTTGACATCTATTCTTGACAGAAGAAAATTTGACATGTAATATACAGTTGCCATTGGAAAACTGAATATACTACACTTTATTTTACAACTACCACTTTATTTTACGAGTACAATAATAAGCCAGTTTACTGCCGCAAAACAATACAATAAACAGTACTTTATAATGCAATAGGACATAATAGCTATTTATGTAACAAGTACATAATGTAGGACTTTATAGACAAGCCTCGTTTATGGCCGAGCGAGCAATGCCTATAAAAAGGGCGCGTCTATAAGGTCCCATTATGTAAGAGTTGCATACAAAGCTTTATGTTCGATTCCTAAAATTGGCTAATTATCAAAAAAAATCAGTTTATAAATTTGACATCTATTCTTGACAGAAGAAAATTTGACATGTAATATACAGTTGTCATACTTTATTTTACTACTATATACTTTATTTTACTACTACCACTTTATTTTACGAGTACAATAATAAGCCAGTTTACTGGCGCAAAACAATACAATAAACAGTACTTTATAATGCAATCGGACATAAATACATTTATTTTACAATCAGTTATTTTACAATGGAACTTTTCTACTTTTACTATACCAAAAACAATTGACAAAAGTCATTCAGGAATTTTACCCGTTGAAAAGCGTTGTAAAATTCCCCTCCACCGAACGTCTTATCAGAAACCATTAATTCAAGAAATTATAGTCATCATAGTAGTCTGATGACCGCGCTGATGCTGATTGTGCGAGAAAGCAAGTGTTCGGAGCGACAGAGATAATACATTCCTCGCAAGTCTGTTGTGAAACAGTACACTCCGTTACAATATTTTACTTATGCTTGCCTTTTCGTAGAAAACTATAATGTGTCAACCGATATGAATGATATAAACCGTTTTTGTTTCATTTTTCGCGAGAAAGTGAATTCACGCCAATAATTGTTATTTATCGCGTGTCCAGTGCGGTCCTTGGCAGGAGGCCTCGGCGGGGCCCCCTGACTTGCGGGGCCTGAAGCGGCCGCTTCAAGCGCTTGTGCCTAAATCCGCCACTGTGTTCCATACAAACTTCAAATCCTCAATCTGTTCAAGTTGTATGAAAACCACTTTAAACCAGTGGCGGTTCGTGACTCCCTAGGAAGGTGAGGCTCGAAAAAAACTCCTGCTGCAAAACCCAATTTAATCTGTGAGTGCACCAATGTGTAAATAATGCTAAAGGTGCACCAGATCCAATTTCAGGCAGTTTAACTCTCCGGCCGTAACGCTATAGGATCATCGTAACATTGACCAGCTTATTTTTGTTTAAAATTAAACGGTTATAAAACGTTAGCTATTAGATTAAATAATGCATTTGAAGTTCTATCAGCACTTACGTCAAAAAACCCTAAAATTCGTTCTTTTAAATTTCCATTATTTACAAACCGGACAGTAATGGGACATTGTAATTTTTCACTAATGTCTGTTGTATCATCAGCAATTATTACAAAATAATTTGCATTATTAATTTCACTGTCAATAGACTTTCTTAAATAATTCTCGCAACAAGAAATTAATTGATTTTAAATAGTTTTTGATCAGTAAAAATGTTTTTAACTTCTTCAGCATATTCGCTAATTTCTACATTGCGCTTAATCAAGCACTCAAATATTTATTTAAAATTGCTACGATTATCTAAAGTAGTCGATTGATGATAGCCCCTAAATGGTAATTTCTGACTGCCTAATAAAATTGTAACATCAATTAAATAACACATAAGTTGCCGATTCTTTTTACATTCTCATTGTAGGTATATAACTGTGTTTAAATATGCGTGTTCTTGCAAAGCTTCTATAACTATAGAAGCATTACGTTCAAATACGCTTCAGACCTAGAAAATTTTTAATACGTTCTTTTGAATCGTTATACTTTGTACGCCTCTGG